>OY282642.1:94938044-96326237 GCA_958299015.1 Tetanocera ferruginea
TGTCTATGCTGCGCTACGCTTAACGCAGAGTTCACCCAACTCAACGGTATCTGGTAATAGCTCTGCAGCCTCAACACCTTCCGTCTCACCTGCTGCTTCGCCTACACCATCGCACTCAATTGCCTCGACGACTTCGTCTGTGGTATCCACATCCACAACATCACCAGCTGACTGGACAGACGACGATGAAGATGATGCCGCATATACAGATGAGCATGAAAATGGCAGCGAGTCGCCCAAAGAGCTTGATATTGTATCCGCCGACTGTGCTTCAGGTTTTCTCATACCCAACACAAACTTTGGTAATCTGTTGCAGCCACAAGAAGTTCCTTTGACCGATAATTTTATTGCCAGCGAGGATGAATTCGCTAACAATCAAACCGATATCGAAGAAGATACCTATGTCACTCCTTTCGACTTGCCCACAACTAGCTCAGCGTCGTTGCGCAATCGTATCAGCAATAGCATGCACACAGATTCCTCCGAAGACAGCGAGCAGCTGACAATAAAAGCCTCTTTAAAATCCTCTGAATGTTCCTCGGCGAGTAGTGCTAGTGGTGTAAGTAAAAGCGGTGATGGAAAATGCTGTAGCAGCAATAGCAGCAGTCATCGGCAACATCATCATGATCAGCAGCAGCGGTTGGATGATAAAGAGCGTAGCGGCGGCAGCAGCACAGGCAGCGATATAAGTCGACGTCACCATCATCATCATCACTCACATCCACATCGACATCATCACCATCACCATCACCACCATCATCATCAGCATAAACGGCATCAACATTCCAAATCAAAACGTTCCAGCTTAGAAGAAACTGCCAATGAGCAGCAATGCAAGGATACAAACTCATCGACCAATGTAACCAACACTACAGCTACAACAACAATAGCAGCGACAACAACAACAACAACTACACACTGGCCCACCGGCAAAAAACCTCCGCCGTCCATAAACGAAGACATCTCGAGCGCAGATAGTAGCACCTCATCTTCGCTGTCCGATGGTGATCCGCACGAGGTTTCTTTAGCTATAAGAGCAGCCGGTAGACTTAAATTCAAGTAAGTTTTTGCCTTCACAAAAGCTATGATAAAGTGACATGTAAACATTTTTAATAATGATATATTTTATTTTGTGAAGTTTGATTTAAAAATGCGTCAACTGAAAATAGAGGCTTGGGAGAAGGATATGAAAAATAAACCAATTACCACACCCATTTAACATATTACCTAATTTTTTAAAACGGCGTTAACTGTAAACTGCAAAAATAAAATAAAATTATATCTTGTATGGCTCAAAGATCTTAATTGCAGGCATTTTCATCCGAATAAGGCAGCATTAGATGGCAGATAGTACAACATGACACTGCATCTATGTTTTAGTTTGCTGGGGTGTATTTTATATCAAATTTCTTTGACCTCCAGCTTTGGATATATTTCTGTTCATCTGATGAATTTTATCTGATCGTGGCTGAGAGTTTTGATTTTATTTTAAACGGCCCTCAAAAAAAAGTCTAACCCATTTACTTCTACAGTTCGATGACAGTAAAATTTTCACCAATTAAAGACTTTGTTGTTTGTATATCAATTTTTAGGGAAACGAACAGATGTACAGACAGACATGGTTAAACCACATAAGAAATTGTTCGGCAATAGTAATTAGTAAGCATCAACTTAATCATATTGAATCTGTCGTCTTGAATCAGATTCGAACATGTGTTCGATCACGATTTCCGATAGCATCAACTTATTGCTATTTTTCCTCTCCAATTGCAACATAGTAAGTTTCAATTAGTCCTGTGCGAGTAGTTATATTTTCGAGTGAGTAACTCGGTTCGAATCGAGTCGTGTGCTCAACAAGCATTATTTTTCTTGCACAACTCGTAGAAGCACTAGAAATGCCGAACATTCTGGATGTTCAGTTGAGATCGCTACACCCGAAACAATTGAAAAAAATCCACGATATGGTGTTTTCCCATCGGAGATTGAAATGTGCGACCATGGTTGCAATCGTGTGACCATGTGTTGCATGGAATCGCAATATGGACTTGTTTTTGAATTATTTCGTAACCGTGGCCGAAACATGTATTCACCACAAGACACAAAAGACCAAAGAGTAGTCAAAACAGTGGTTTTCTCCGAGCGAATCGGTGCCGAAAGAGGCCAAGTTGAGTTTGTCAGTCATTCAATTATTGCAAACGGTTTTTGGGATGCACGCGGTATAAAAAGCCACGCGTTTCGGGCAAATTCCCAAAGCTGATTATTATTGATTGATTTTGCATCATTCAGAGCTTTCTTTATATCTCTCCAAAGATGCTCTATAGGGTTTAGATCGAAAGACTGAGCTGACCACTCCATAACCTCAACCCTATTGACACGAAATCACTCCTTAGCTTTTCTGCTGCTGTGCTTTTGGTCGTTGTCCTACTGGAATAGTCACTTTATTGGCATTTCTTCTTCTCCTAAGGCAGCATAATATTCTCCATCTGATTTTTGATTTTTTTCTGGAACTGCGTGCAGTTAAGGGCCCTTCTAGCGGCTTCCTTCGTACAGTTATATCACAAATATCCAAGTTATCCTCTTTTCTGATCTGTATAGCCTATTTTTCCCACATTATCCATGTGTTTGATAGCGTTGGATATCATTTTCGCTGAACATGAGAGCAGATTTTGAATTTCTTTGTAAGATATTCCTTCGTCTCTCCATTTTAAAAATAACTTTCGCTGATCAACCGTGCAATGTTTTGCGCGACCCACTGAGAAAAAAAATAAATTAAAAGTAAATATTCTTTCTACACTTCTATTATTAGCACACAAAATAAATATTTAACTCACTTTCACTAAAATATTTAGAAGAAACTGCTTTTTTTATCAAAACTTGAAAATTGTTAGAACACTGCTATTTGAATGTTTAGTGCAAGCACGCATTTATCACTCAAAACAACCTTTATCTACAGAGTTGCCATATTATTTCAAAATATTATATTTCGTACGCTATCCCTTAACCCTTTGTGGCTTATAAGTGTACCAGTTTTAATTAAGTGGCATCCTGAAAAAAATAAATATCATCTCCATAAAATTGACAAGGGTACTGCTATTTTTATGTTCACAGGTATACATAGCCATATTTAGCTTTTGGCAGCCCCAGTAACGGAGGCATAAAAATAAATAGGTGGCAACCCTTTGGTTAAAATTACATTACCTCGAAATTCTTGCAATAGTTTCGTATTCAGCAATTTGTACCTAGTGCTCGTCCAAGCACCGAATTCCTTACATTAAAAAATTAAGGTGGCAATCCTATCCGCTATCTAGAAATTTGAAATTCTATCATCAGAATCGAAATGTCTTGCATGTTCTATTATTTATATTTTTAAGTTTCTAAATTAGACTTTTTTTCCACTGGATATGTATTATTGAAATACAGTAGAGCTGCGAAAGTATGAGAAAAAATTCCAGTTACTCGATACTCGATTTTTTTTACTTTCTCGTAATTTCTAGTTATTCGAAAAACCGAATAACTCGAAGCTCCCGGATATTGATTTTCATTTTACCCGATTTATGTCCGAGCGAAACCAGTTCTCATGGGCGCTTGAAAAACTCAATTAAATCGAGAGACCTTAGAATTATTTGTCGATCAAACAGTTTACAAAGTTTGATTTTTGAACAGCAAAATTTGCCTCTCTTCAACCCCCTCTCGCCCATCTAAATTTCTTGGTGCACACATTTTTATTTCAATCTCACAAAGTTAAATATATCAACGCTATTCCCATTGACATTGCTCAGGTTTTCATTTAATTTAATCGGTTTTTTTCTCTCTCTTATTCTCTTATAGAAGCACGGAGAACCTGCTACATCGACTTTTTGTATGCATTGCCGGGGTAGCCGATCAGTTGCAAACAAATTTCGCCTCCGATCTGCGTCAAATACTGCGCAGTGTTTTCCTAATGAATATGTCCAGTGCCCAAGAGGAAATAATCGATATCCCAGAGAAGACAAAAGATTCGGAACTGTTTGAATTCCGTGCATCCGAAAATGATGTAATACAAGAAAGCGCCGGTTCCAATCAAAGCATCTATTCGGCGGAAGAAGTCAATCCAGAGTCAGACAATGTCTTTAACAATGGCGGCACGGGTAGTGCTGGCATACAACGAGTCAATACATTCGATATGGGCAGCACAAGTGAAGCTACAGCAGCTACAAATGCGCGCAATCATATTGGACGCAGTCGTAGTTTAGGTGATCAGGAAAATAACGAAACAACAACGAGTTGTGGTACTAACAGCAATAACCCCAACTTGAGCTCCTACATAAATGGACGTCGTTTGTCTTCGCCGCCGCGTCAATCAGCGACGCAGCAGCAGCAGCAGCAACAACGTCATCGTAATCGCAACAACTCTGTGGGCACCAACTCTTCCGCGTCCTCGACATCATCGTCGTCATCTGAGAGTAATTCACCAGTGAGCGAACGCATTGCAGCAATCCAGCCAGGTTATACACATAGTCACTCAGCCGATTCAGTCACTGCCACAAACAATACCAACAACAACATCAACAACAACAATAATAATAACAATAATGCTGAGGACGCAGCGCATGCTGCCACACCAACGCGCTCTTCACAGTCTCAATCGCTGCGCCTAGCACCACCTGCCTGGATACCCGATGAAAAAGCTCCACGCTGCATGTCCTGCCACACGCCATTTACAGCGTTTCGACGCCGCCATCACTGTCGCAACTGCGGTGGCGTATTTTGCGGCGTTTGCTCCAGCTCTTCAGCGCCACTGCCCAAGTACGGTCTGACCAAAGCGGTACGCATGTGTCGAGAATGCTATGTGCGTGAAGTGCGCGGTGCTGTGAGTGCTATAAGAAATAATGTAGCGCAGCATGCTGCTGCGCCATTAGCAGCCACAACCACCGCTGGTGGTTCTTAGTAGAGGAATGTCTATGGCTGAAGCTGCACAGTAGAAACTCCAGTACGCATTGCCTTGTAAATTTACACGCAATAAATGTAATTTTATCAAGTCAGTAACGCGCTGTCCATCTGGTCAGCTAATCAGCACATCAAGAAAAAAAAAAACAAAAACAAAAAACACAGAACAGCCAAAAATACTGATAGCAACAAACTGCAAAAGATTTTTTTACTGAGACTAAATTTTTCTAGATTTCATAGATACACAAATTGTCTGTGTAGTTTTTTATATATATTATTAATATATATGCATACATATATTAATGTATGTATTAAGTGTTTGTAAGTTTTATTTTTGTTTTTGTAACATTTAAATTTTGTAGACAATTACAACTTAAAGTTGTAAACTTTTTTTTTTTATTAAACATTTTGTAACACTTTCTTGACAATTAAAAATATTTATACATATATAGTTATTTTTTTACTGTAAATAAATTTAAGTAAACCAAATTTACAAATGCTTAAAGTAAACCCAAACCTTAGACTGGTTTAAACTAAGTCTACAGGATGTTGCCTCTAAATTGCAGCGTGTTGTTCAACTTTGCATTTAAATAAATGTAAGTAAAGAAAACAAAAAGTCAGCTCATGTAGTTTATGTGCACATTCCTAAAATATGTGGAAAACGCCGGAATTATTTGTTAATAAGACATACATCAATAAGCTTGTTTCTATAACTTAATCTAAATCTAAATTAATTCACACTCAATGTTAATTTGTATGTTTTTCCTTTATACCATTTTTGATTTATTAGCAAATCTAGTTTAAGCTTGTTTGGCTAGTAAATTTATATGATTTAAATAAAGAAATTTCCTTGTTCACTTTATTGTAAATTTAATTATTTTAAAGTTTGACTTAAGCTTTGCATAGAAAAAATTTAAAAAACAAAAAAAAAAAAACGAAAAAAATATATATATTTGAATTTATCACTAGCCTTAAGTAAATACTTATTTTTCATATGAATTATATAGAAGCAATATATGTCAAGCAATTACATACTATGTATAACATGCTAATTATGTATATCACCATGAAATTTTGCTTTGAAAAATAAACTCGCCTGAAGAAATACATACCTATACACTACATCTAATCAAAATACACAACTACTCTTATTCTTAGTTATACTTGATATGCAATTTAGTACTCTTGTTATAAATGAAACTCTAGCCTTTGGTCAACATGTTTTACTGCATGTCGTAATTTATTTATGTCGATATTTGTTTTATTGTTTTAAAATAGTACGATTATTTTGAGTTTTAACTAATAATTAGTGTCTTCATTGTGTTTTAGTGAATAACAACTACTTAGTTGTGGTAGCTAAAGTTAGAGATTGGAAACTTAACAGCCCAAAGAAATATTTGCTTCTATAAATAATATTGCGTGTGTTTCCTTTGAAAGTTGTGTCGACTTCTTGATTAAAAAAATTAGCTATAAATTAACTGAATTGTTGTATTGAACCTATAAGTTAAAGAAGGAATTAGATTGGATTCTTCATGCAACTATTTCGTTGTCAATATAGTATAGCAAAAAAGCCGTAGGACCAAATGCAACTGATCATGTCTTGTTTAATGTATTTTTTATGTAAACTGCTTTTTTGTTTGAGCAAAAAGATTTGACATAAAACCAACACCAAAAGAGAAGAGCTGGAAGTTGAATTATTTCCACAAAATCCAATGTTGCTTAAGAGCTTTTATAAGGCTGAGAACTCTGTTTGTCGTAGGTAGTTTTTATAAAAGTCAGAGGGCTCGGGGGGAAAATTGACTGAAATCTGTGTTTTTTTTTAGCATAAACCAACGCTCAGGGGATGCCCGCTATAAATGCGTAAGCATTGTGTTGATTCGGACGATGGGTAAAAGTTTAGTTGGAGGGTGGAAAATTGGAGTAGTGACGGTGAACATTTGCTTTAAATTTACACAGATGAAAACTGCCGGGAAACAGGTTTGCAGAGAGATTATTCCACAATTTTATTGTGCGACTGAAGAACGAATTCCCACTGTAATGCGAGGTTCTATTGGGCATCAGGCAATATTATAGGGATGAGCCAGGTGTGCCGCTCGAGTTGAGCTGGGAAATACACGAGCTGATGGAGTCAGACTCTGTACCTCCCGTGAACACTTCCCATGGCAGTACCTGTATAAAAGGCTTAAGCACCCATCATTGCGTCGATGCCCAAGAGAATTAAGAGAGGATGGAACATGTGCATTTCCTATCAGATATATCGTACAACGTTGAATTCGATCCAGAAGTTCCAGATAATATCATGAAGCCCCTGCCCAAATGTGCGAAAAACTCCCATTTTTTTTTCTGTCTTAACATTTTATCCGAACACACCCTATATTTTCAATCCTTAAGGGGGCTTCTATACAATATTTTTATATAGCTTTGGCCGTGGTAGGTATGTTTACGAAAAATTTTGAAGAAGAAAATTTAATGGGGGTCGGTCGAACATTTTACCCCTCTATGGGCAACACTTGGGTAGTCATGGATGTTTTCGTCTAAATTTTTCACTTTTCACCAACCTTTAACCTCGATGCGGCACACCTTGACCCCTCGCCACCCCGAAGTTTTTTTTCAAAAGCATTTTTTTTGTCAAACCTAACAAAATTTAGGGTTCCTGGTTATCAAAATCCGGTTACTAAAGGTCTCCATATATCACTATCCTACCCCTACTGTGGGCGACCTGTAATATTTCCTTTGTATTGCACCATAAGCCTATTCTTTCTAGACTCATATCAGTGCAATCTTCGTCATCAGAGTCCACAAAAAATAATCCAATAGTGTCCATTTTAAATGGATGAAAATAATTATGTGGATAGCGATTTTCAATAGCTTTCTTACAATATTTTCATTTACAAAAATAGAGTTACAGATGCGTCGGAGATATGATTTATTGGAAATGACTCCATTTTCAAGATTTTTACTTTTATCAAAAATTGGTACCTCCTTAGTTTTACAAAAAATGGCGATTAAAAAAAAACAAATAATTTGTACTCTTATAAATGGAAAAGGAATATATAGCCAACATTTGAAGCAAATCGAAGACTATGGGGTCAATCACGACTTACGTTAGGCAAGAACACAATGGCCGAAAACAAAAATTAAAATCGGTGAATGTCGATTAAAACTGCTACCATTTTTCCAATCTTCCACTGATTTCATTTTTTTTTGCTTTGAACCAAGGATTTCAGGTGTCAATCAAACCTATTCAGTCAAGTCTGCCTTGGTTCAGAAATGGGGTGATAGATAAGTATGAAAGAAAGGGATATCAAGAGAAGCTAGTGTGGAATGTTGTATGTGTGGCGGAGCGCTATATCAACAAGCTAATTTCAATCTGAGGCAAGTGTTACGCCTTTATCTCAGTATACGACTTCCAAAGTCGTATATATTGATGAATTTTAATTTCAGTTGATTAGAAAAGAAAAGAGAAAAGAGTCAAAGAAAGGTAACAGCGTATGATCATGCCTAGACCGGGATTCGAACTTGGAACTTCTGGGTTGGGATTCAAGTACTCTAACCACTCGACTACCGAGGCCTTAATTTATGAAAAATTGACTTCTCCATTGCGATAAACAAACTTTATAGTTTTTTTTTTCAAAAATCTTTTGATGCAATTAAATTCTACATTAAATTCTATTGAACAAAAGTGCATTTTGTGTATTTTAAATTTGCACAACTTAAGTATATTTAAAAAATTTTAAAAAGTAGGAATGCCAGAATTCCTACTTGTCAACTTTATAAATTAAAAAAAAAAAAATGTGATGGAATTGAGAGGTTGGGCTAGTCGCGCTATAACCACAAGATGTCCCTCTCTTGGAATTTCTAAGAATTTTGTCCGAAATTTTTTGACGGTCACACTGTGTTATTAAATGAACATTTTAGAATGAACCAACATTTAAAAATATTTTAAACTTTTTGACTAACTTGACTTGACTAAACTTTTTAAAGTCTTTCCATTGACAGTAGAGTACGCATGACGCCATTTATGTAGACATATCGCACACTAAATACAAAACAGTCACAACTCGAAATTTTTTTATACCGACTTTTTGTTATAAATCAATTCACAAAACACATATCTCAGTATCTTTTTCATTATTTTCTTCATTAACTGGAAGAATTAAGTTTGTGTGTTTAAATGAAAATTGCTTTTCTTCTGTAGTATCAACCAAAGGGTTTTATTTTTCGCTTCTCCTGAAAAGTCATGTTTTTTGAGTTGTGACTGTTTTGTATTTAGTGTGCGATATGTATCATTATATTTTCCGTAGTATGTTTGGTCTTCTCAGGATTAATTTTCATTAAGCCAACCTTAGGCCGAAGTTCGGGGCATTTCGGTGGTTTCGCACTTTTTTAAGCACGTTTACATTATTGGAATGGCACCAGTCTATCGTTCTATAGGTGTAGTTGGTTTTAACTAGGTCTAGCCAAACTAGTACTGAATCTTGGTGGCGGAAAAAGCCGTTCCAAACACTGACGTAAATTTTAGATGCTAAAATATACTATAAATTTCTGACTTCGAATGCCACATTTGCAAATGGCATGCCAAACCATGGTTTTTTTTTTGTAACTTTGTATACTTTTTCGTTGTAAATGTCGAGGATACTACACCGATTTTAAGGTAAGGACTTATCAGGTATTTTTTTTTTTACTTTTGGCAGTACAATTTTTATATGTTGATGTTCCCGTGTTTTACGGAAATGCCTGGATTATGAAAAAACAATCGCTTAACTCTTTGAAATAATTATTGTCCCAATACTTCTCAGAGTTCTTGCCCAAATACTTATCTTATGTTTGCAAATTGAAAAAGCAAATTTCACTTACTTTGAATCGCACCCAAAACCAAATTTTAAAGATGCTTTAGCCCATACTTTCTTTTTCTATTTTTAAGAACTTTAAAATCGAAATTGAGCAGCACATCAAAAAAGCAGATATATTTTTCAATTGGTGTGAAAAGTAGTTTTAAAAAATCCTGAAATGTCACTTTCAATAGCAGAAAAACTAACAAAAATTTACTTTTTTAGCCGCTAGCAGCTTAAAATTACGAAAAAACTAGACTTTGGAAAAACCGTTCATTTAAAAATTAACAAAGAAAAAAAAAGTCGAAACCGGTTATTCAATTCGAATATCCATCCCTAGTTATTATCCAACTTTTTGTTAAAATTCTTATTGCAATCCTTGTCTTAATCACACACCTAATCCTACTTACAATTCTTGTTATAATCCTTGTTAAATTGTAGTCCTTATACTTGTCTAAATCCTTGTCCAAAATTAATATTTTAAGTTTATTTACTTTCAAAACTTTCAGTTTGTTTACTTTCAAAAAAAAAAAAAAAATTTTTACAAGATTCTTTACTTGGTGGCGGAAAAACTCACATCAAATGTCACTTTTTTTCTAAGCGTAGTGGTACCTCTTTTTTTCACCACAGAAATTTCTCCCGTTTTCGAAGATTGATCAGAATAGCAGAAAAGGTAAAGGGAAGGAATTCCACGTTAACTTTTTATTCAGAAACGAAGGAAAGTGGAAAAGAGAAAACTCGGTGGGAATTTCTATTCAAGACTGGGCTGATAATGATTTGTATTGATCTTGAAAAGGTAGCTCGTCGACAGATCTTAACGAAATCTGGTCTGGTATATAAGGGTTATTGGCATCGCTGATTACGAAACTAAGATCAAAGTAATGATTTACTTTTTTCGCTTTTGATCAGATTTTATAAAGAACGATTTTTGGGAAACACAAAAAATTCATTAGAATTACTTCTTAGAACATAAAATGGCTTAGAAAAATACTGTAAGTAAAGAAAGGTAAGAATAATACCACCGTCTTGGAAAGTGTTAAATATTTATTTTTATTTGTTAATTAAAAATAATTTTCCTTAAATTCCATTTGTTAATTAAAAATAATTTTAAGATGATAAAGTTTTAGGATGGATACGAATATTGAAATGTAAAATAGGAGCAAATGCCTTTCCCATCGTATCCTTAACTTAATCGGCATATTCATGAAACATTTTCTCCCAGGAGTTGTAAATCGGGGTTTCCGTTTTTAAGATCAAGTTAAAATACTTTTTGGAAATTTTTAATGTAATTTCGTTCATCAACCGCCAATGAGTGTAAAATAAAAACTGAGATTTTATCCTGTTATCTTAAGACCGGAAACTCCCATTTACAACTCCCGGTAGATGATTGGGCTGAATATTTAAAAATCCCGTGTCTCTATATTGATTTACGGTTATCTCAGAAACCACTCAACAGATATTAATGAAATTTTGAGAATGTGTATGGTTGGTTTCAGCTTGAACCCTATATAATATTTTTTTGTGGTATTTTTTCAGATTTCTCATTCAAAAAAACATACATTAATAAATTTAAATGTGTGGCAGGACAACGTCTGCCCGGGTTAACTAGTATTATATCTTAACTTAACTTGAAACTTGGATTGAAGTTATCAATTTGCATGAATCGTTAGTTGGGAGTGTAACTCGAAAAAAAAAATTTATTGTGTGCTTCGTATCGAAAAAAAGTTCTCTAAAATTGTCATAAAATTCCAGCTCCATGTGCATCGTATCGAAAAAAAGTTCTCTAAAATTGTCATAAAATTCCAGCTCCATGTGTCTTCTTCTTGCATGCGACTTTAGAATATTTTTTAAATTCATGCTTTGTTGTTGTTGTTCCTTATTTACCTTCTTTTTCTTGTTTTCTGTATAAGAAATTTAATGAAATGATTTACTTAACTGCAAGTGAACATGGAAGTTCGAAGTCCATTAAGTTCGTATTTGAAAACATCAAGTCGAACTACACGAACTACACGAATGATAAACACGAAATACACGTGTAGTTTTAAAGGTACGTGTTCACGTGTACACGGATGCACGTTTTCTCGACTTTCGCCTAACACGAACTTCCGTGTACACGTGCAGTTCGAAATACGTGAATGATTTGTAACTCTTATAACGTGAATCCGTGAATCCGTTAACCAGTGCACACGGTAACACGTTCTGTTGCAAGTTCACGTGTTTTTCGTGTTAAGCATTCACATTTAGTTCGAGTTCGTAAATTTTGTAAAAAATTTTTAAATACTCGTGATAACGGGAAACATGTATTCACGTCAAATAACACAGAAGCTCTAATGTATATGGCAACATTTATATTTATACTTTGGAACTTTTGTTAGTATAAAAAATTTCTCTATCATTTCTGTATAATTCAAATTAAAATTTTTTGCATAAATTAAAAGGAACTATTTTTTAACGCTTATATAAGAAATAATTATAAAAAAATACAAAATAAAATCCTTTTTTTATGTGATTCAAAAGTAGATAATTTATACTGTATTATTATAAGTTGGTAAAAAATAAGAAAAATAAAAACAATCTTCAACCCTGTCTGTAAAAGAAAGAAACTTCAATAAAATTAAAATTCTACAACCGATGCAAGAATAAATATTTAAATAAAAAATTTAAAAAAGAAAAAATTGTTGCGTTTTTTTTCGATGTATTCAACTTTGATACAACTTTGAAGTTGACTTTTCAATTTTTTTCCCCTACTTAATGTCAGAAAAAATAATTTTTTTTTTTCTAAATATTTAACGAAATTTTCTCAAAAGAACTGAAAACTTGCATATATTTTGAGAAAAATCTTTATTTTTAAGAGCATTGCAACAAAATGCCACCAAAAAAAGCTGCTGGTGGCAAGGGCAAGGGTGGTAAAGGCAAAAAGGGAAAGAAGGGCAAAAAAGAAGAAGTTGTAGCAGTTGTTGAAGAACCGCAAATAGCTTTCTCAGATGATTCGCTGGCTGCTCGGGATATAGATTTGTTGGCCGATATCAATGATGAATTTTTTGCAACCGCAGATAAGGTGGAGACGCCATTTAAGCAACATTTAAATTATAACCAAGTTCAACTTGTGTTTTTTTTTTAAGATTATACAAAATCTATCCATGGCTACGCGTCTTTATGAGGCTTCCAAGATAAGAAAATATGTCAACATCATTTATAACATGCATCGCCGTTATGCTGATGAGGTCAAGCTGACATCGGAGTTGCGTCCGCAGGTTGAACGTGCCGACTATAAGTTACGTATAGCTCTGGAACTTACTGGCACCTCACAGGAGGCCATGGATCGGATTAAAGATGCTTTAAGTAGGCTTGCCCTGCAAGCTTTTGACTTCATTTAGTTATTATTTTTTTTTTAAACTTTCATCAGGCGATGCCTGGAAGGAAGCTGATGCCTCACAGATGCGCGAACAGGATATACAGGAGAAGCTACAGCAGCTGGTTATAAAATGTGAAAGTTTCGAGAGCAAGGAGTCTGATAAACATGACGATTCAGCCGAGTAGCTTTCGTTTTACAAAATTTTAGTTTTCAGCCATATTTTTTAAGCGTGCATAAAGCTAGTTCCGCCATTTTTCATTAATTATTTAAACACAAAAACATGTGCTGCAATGTGCTCGATGTGTACTATATTGTGCCGTTTAAAAAATGTGCTTACTTTTATGAGGTGCTGATTTTTTATCTAAAGTGGCGTCACAATTGAATTTTTTCAGATACGAATATTGTGCTGTGATGTGCTCGATTTGTGCTATTATAAACCGTTCAACGATTTTAATTTTAGGAACGTTTATATTTTTTTTTTTTATATCACCATATCTGCATATTTTTGGCCTCAAACCATATAAGATTGTAAAATTTCCTAGTATAAAAAATAAAAGCTAAGTTAACTTCACATAAAAAAAAACAGTTCCTCATAAAAACCACTCTATTGAAAAATTTATAAATACCAATGCGGCACATGATAGCCAACCACGAGCACATGGCAGCACAATTTTTAATTTTAATAATAAATTTAAAATGGCGGAAATAAAATTATGAACACTAAAATAAACCAAAACATGATTTGTCCAAATTTTAACTCTTTTAAATTTATTTGTAATAAATCTTTAAATGAACTTGGACACATCAGTTGTTGGCATTTTAGTACGGCCATGACAACTGTAGAAAAATCTGTAATTTTTAATGTACCAAACCACAACTTTTTAGATTTGGCGCTTTGGCAAAATATAAAAATATTATATTGCGTGAACGTGATCGTTTGGAGGGCGAAGTCACCGATTTGGAAAAACGTTTACACTTCCAGCGTTTCTACTCAGAATCTTTGGAATATATCAATAAAAATTTTGAGGAGAGCATTAGTAAACAGGGCGCTCGTTATTTGGCGCTAGAAATGGAAAAATCTCATTTGGATGTAAAGATTAGATCGTTAACCAGTAATCTTGATGATCAAAGAGATAATAATATGCGTGCTCTAGCCAAGTTAGATCATGTTCAGAAAGAAGTTCGTTAACCTTATTTAATGATCATTAAAATATCATTAGTAAAAAGTTTTCCCTACTCTCATTCAGCTCGAAGAAACCAAAGTAAAATTTCAAAAGAAAATTGCTGATTATGATCGACAAAAATTGGTGCTGGATCGTTTTAAAGGCGACAATATTGCAGTCAATCGACAATTGCATAAAATAGAGGAGGAAATAAAGGACTTGCGCAGAAATTATAAATCTGGTGAAGAACAAATCAGAGCCTTAAAATTGGAGGATAAGGTTTGTAGAATGAACTGGAAAAAGCATTAGTATTTCTCTCACCTCATTTTCTCTGTTATTGTAAATAGGTCAAAGGCAATACCATCAGCCAAATGGCTAAGCGCTACAAGAAAGCAATTCAAGATACCAACTCCATGTCATCCAAGCTCTATAAATGTAATAAACAGAATCTTTCATTGAATGAGGATATTCTCCGCTTGAAGTTGGTTGAAAATTACACTCATTAATTACTCATTAACTCGTTTAACTCTTATTCACCTTTCAAAGAAACCAAATCAATTCTCTGGAAAAGGATGTACAGAATTGGATACACAAGTACGACGAAGAGCGTCGTCTTAAGGAAAACTTTATACGCGATCGTGATACTCTGCGTAGTGATATTCTTAAGTTGAACAATACAATTGCGGATTTGCGTCATACCATCATGATTCATAGCAATGCAAATGATGCGCTCCGTTTGGACAATGCCAAGTTGAATGGCAAATTAGATGAGGCGAAAATAAATGTTAATAAGGCGGAGAAGGAGCGTGATGAAATGCAACAGGAAGTGGAGAACCTACAGGAGCGCATTGAAACCTTCCAAGGTAAGTGGAACAACCTATACCTTCTAACATCAGGTTGGGCTGCAATATTGGCATTCGAATTCCCGGAGTAGTGGGAAGTCTGGATATAACTTCTTCAAAGATTTCTTAAAAAATTTGGTTAATCTTTTATATTAACCATATTTTGAAACCAATTTAAAAAAATTCGTTTTTGGCACAATGTAGGGGGTGGCCTTTGGAGCAGAGAAACCTAGAGACAAAAGCATCTATACATCATACCTTAGTATTGGTCTGTAAATACCCGATTTATAATGACAATTTTGATTAGCGATTAAGTAAAAAAAATTTGAAAATCTAGCTCTATTGAAATAATCGAAATTCCTCTATAACAAAAGTTGAATGATATTTGAAGTGAAACTTCTTTAATGGTGTATACTACATACGGTGAAATAAACGGGGAGTAAAATCGAAGTAGCATCCTAATGAAACGCAGCGAATTTATAAGTTATTAAAAGGTGTTTGGAAGGTTAAGCTTTTTGAATTAAAACTACTTTAGTCGCATTCACAGCAAGACGAACTCAACAGAAGACTTTATAGTTCACGATAGTTTTCGATCGTTAATTAATTTTCGTTCTTTTAGTACAATTGTTAAAGCAGAGTCAAATCAAAATTAACGAGAGAAATACTTATCAAACAGTGGTTTGAGTCCAAACTAAAACGTAACGAACTAATTCACAATGGTCCGTTATTTTTTCAAGTGAAACGGCTTTAGTTACGTATAGAGCAACACGGCGAATTGAAACGGGAAGTAAAACCGAACTTAAAGGGTTTAAAACCTTGCCAGGTATAGTTTTTTGCCACATAAAAACAAAAAAAAGTAGCAACTCAGTAAAACGACTCAGCATAATATTATTCTGTTCAACCTTTTGGGTCAACTCAGAACTAGAATAATCTGTGCAACTATCAGCTTACGACTTCGTTTATGCTTATGTCAACTTGAATCAGTTGAGAATTGTAAGCACTAAAAAGCACTGTAAGCACCTAAAGACTTCCTGAAGAGAAATTATTAAGAATGACACACTTACGATTATCTCTAAACGATATCTGTAAGATACTTATAAAACTCTTCTAAGCTCATTTTGGCACTATATAAGTGCGAGTTGATATTTTAAGAGCGCCCTCATATCGACCTCTTAGACCCCTGAAACAAGATCAACACTCTTAGAAGCATTGTCTAAGATAAGACTTACAGATCTATTGCAGATAAATACTCTTAAGAGAATTCAAACACAAATACGTAAACATAAATACAATCAAATATTTTTTATTAGGATTATGTATACATACAATACTCCCCAAATTATTATATCTATAATATTGTATATGCGTGGTGTAATATTTTATCACATAAACGCAAAAATTTCATTGCGATTGAAGCTTTACCGTATGAATCTTATATTACACCTTGGTTAGAAGCTGTCCCCTTTCGAAAAAATCAACATTAAAAGTTTTATTTAATTAACAAATTATACCATACTCTCAATAAATGCACTGTAAGGCAGTTTTAAGAGTTGATGCTCCATACAAGAGCTCAGCTCTTACTTCAAAAATAATATACTTAAGTAAGTCACATATAAGAGTTGTATACTCTACGAGATGGGCTAAAGGCGAAATTTGTAGGACCACCATTTTGAAAAACATTCACTAGTCAGACCTTTGCTCTTGAGTGATACTCTAATAGTCAGACCGTTGCTCTTATAATCAGAGTGATACTCTTCTAGTCAGACCGTTGCTCTTATAATCAGAGTGTTACTCTTCTAGTCAGACCGTTGCTCTTATAATCAGAGTTATACTCTTCTATCCAGACCGCTACTCTTAAAATCAGAGAAGTACTCTTCTAGTCAGACCGTTGTTCTTATACAAAGTCTTTTACTCGGAAAAATGTCATTTTAGGATATAATATACTCTTTATTCACACTTACAGGGCCCTTGATTTTACAGTATACCAGATCAGATCAGAACTCCCTCAATATAAGAATTGGAAATGTCTATAAGACTTAATCAATAAAGCTTTAACTCTTCAGAGTTTGACTCTGAAAGCTGAAGTTTTGTAGAAGCCTGTAAGAAATGACTTGTAAGATACTGAATCTTCGCAGGAATGCTCTTATAACACATCTCTCTTAAACTACTGTGAGATAATTTGAAATAGAACAGAACACTTATAGACAACTAGCTTTGCTGTAATTAATCTGTAAGCGTATTACTTTTGCTGAAGATAGCTATAGGACCTAATTCAAAAATAAAATTTTTCACCCAGTGCTCAACTCTTAAGAATTGTTGCTTGGGTTGTTCTTTCGTTCAAAACTTAAAAATCTTGTTAAAAACATATTCATACAAATGTACATGTACTGAACATAAAACTAAATATAGGGGTGCGTATCTATCTATACTATTATATAAAATTGAAGTGGAAATATTAAGTGCGCAATAGACTTCAAAACTACTGGACCGATTTTTATGAAACAAATTTTAAAATATCATATTTGTGCTACAGAATGTCATAAGCGGGGTGTATTTAAGAAAATTTAACAATAAATATATTTAATTAAGTTGTTAAGTTTTTTAGGAAATTACCTAATTATGCTAAGTATTGCTTGGTCGTTTGCTTTTCACTCGTATTGGTATTTATACCAATAAACTATATTTCGAAATCATACTCATTAAGAGAACTTGATTAATTCGGAAAACGAACCAGCTATCTCGCGATTTCAAGGAAGTCGTATTAAGCATTAGACCAAAACAGTTGTTTATTTAAGTTTACGCACAATTTTTTTTTTGGATGGGAGAAATCCCCATGGAACGGTTTTGGTTCTCCTGAACCCTTTTTTTGGCTAAAAATTCAAGTTTTTTTTTCTTCAAAATGCATACCCAAGATAAGTAAAAAAGTGAAGAATTTGATAGTAGACAAATTGGCTAAACAAATTTTGAAATTTGTTGTCAAATCTATATGCCACAATTATATAAAACGTGAGAAATCGATATTCAAATCAGATGGCGGTCCAGTATAAAATTTATGATTTTCAAAAAAATATTTTTAAACTCCTTCGTATATTTCATGGTACCCAGTTGTGATTAAAGCACACCATACGATATGCCAATGGAAATAAGAGCTCAATACTTTTTCAATAAGCTTAAATCCATGTCAATACCATCATCAAAATACATATTTTAAAGGCGTTTAAAAGAATATATTCAGCCCAATAATTTTCTCCCAAGAGTTGTAAATGGGAGTTTCCGGTTTTAAGATAGCAGATAAAGATATCTAATTTTTTTATTTTACACTCATGAATATTGGCGGTTGATGAACAAAATTGCATTAAAAATTTGCAAAAAGCATTTTAACTTTATCTTAAAAACGGAAACTCCCATTTACAACTCCCGGGAGAAAATGTTTCAGGATTAGGCTGATTTTCGAAAATGACGAAATATTAATTTTTTGGGCTGTCAACAGAGTTTGTAAAGGACAATAAATTTAAAAATTTTTTTTGCAAATATATGTGTACTATCTTTACCTCTTTTACTTATCTTGGGTATGCATTATGAAGGAAATACAAAGTTATATGCAAAAAACTTGATTTTTTTCTGCCCAAGAGAACCAAACCGATTCATGGTGACTTCAACGATTCAAAAACAAAAATGATGTGAAAATAGTTTTTATGAATTCCTGTAACTTTTGAGTTGGTGTAAGACTGACCTTTTTTTGGAAAAGTTCTTCAACTCAGTATATATTTTGTTTACAAAAGTCAACATGTACTAAGTCAACATGTACTATTTAGGACACAAAAACAATTATTATTGACAAAATTCAATAATTACTTTTGTAACTACTACATTTTCTCTTTCAGAACAAGTACAATTCAAAACCGATCTGGTAACTGATCTGCAGGAAAAACTCACCCAAAAGCATTTTGTTTTGTTTAATGTCAAAAAACAACTGGAATCTGTGCATTCGGACAAGATGATGTTACAGCGGGCATTGGAAGCATGCACACAAGAGCGGGACAATTTTAGAATTTTGCAAACGGTGAGTAGATACTGTATCTTTGCTGAGACGCGGCGCGGCAATGAATGAATTCGAATGTTGTTTTTTATTAGGACTATTATTAGCTTTTATATCCAGCAGAAATAAAATGTTGTCTAGTTTTTATTGCATTTAAAACACAATTGAACAATCCTTAGTTTTATCTAAAACTTTTTACTCTCATCGCAACTAGTGATGATTCTTAATTATCTTCTCTCATTTCTTGTTTAGAAAACAACTCACCAAAGTGCTCAATTCACTGCTGAGATTTTGGCAAATCAAAATAAAATCAATTCTTTGAATATGAGAATCGAGCGCTTGAATACGGATAAAAAGGATCTGCAGTCAGAATTGCTCGTCAAGGAGAATATGCTGAACAATGTACGCAATGATCTGAAAGAGATGACCAATAAAAATCATACCTACATGAAAACAATCGAAGACGATGAGCATAAATTAATGAAGATATCACATGACTTGGATGAGACGCGCAAAGAGAAGAATTTGGTTGGTTTGCAGATGGTGCGACGTAATGATGAGATTGTGTTGCTCAAAGAGAAGCTGCAGATCATGCAAACAGCAGTCGATCAAGGTGAAATTATGCTGGACATAAGACGCATGAAACATTAGCTGAAATTGTTGCACTTCTTTCAGGTCAGTCCCAATACAATCTACGTGTTGAGGATATACGTTTGCTCAAGATGGAGATAGTGAATTTGGAAACGGAACGTAATATTTTGACGCGTGCCATCAAGAGCACAGCAGATATGCGTGAAGAGATTGTGCGGCTGCAACGTTGTCTCATACAAGAGCGTGTCAAAGTGCGCTCTCTAACAGAGGATTCAAAGACTCCAACCGGTGTGCATCGCTGGCGCATACTCAGGGGTGAGGATCCCAACAAGTTCCAGCTATTAGCGAAAGTGCAAATGTTGCAAAGGTTTTTGAGAATAAGTTTTGTTCTGTTAATTTAGTAAAAATTGTTTCATGCACACAGACGCAATCTGAAACAACAAGTGGATATGACAAATTTGGAGCGACAGCTGGAGGAAGCGCGTAAAGTAGCCGCTTCATTCAAGAAGGTGGTGGAGAATCTGCCAACATCTGATGTTAAGCAAAAACTCGTAGTAACGCAGGTGAGTAGCGCAGGTAAAGTCTAGTTGTGCTTTCTAAGATTATTTTCTCTCTCTCAAATTGCAGCGCATCAACCGCGCTCAACAGAAAAAGCTCAAGGCTCTAAATGCTGAATTGGCCATTGATGAGATTGAGCTCAAGGCTCGCGAGTGTATTATCGAGGAGTTCAAGACGTCACTTAAGCTAACCAAACAACAGCTCTGTCATGAAGTGCCCAGCGTCAGCTCAAGTGAACTTATGCCGTTTACGGTATATTCGAGCCGAGAGAATTACATGGACTGCGTCTTTATGTCGAGCAATCCGAGTCAGGATAATAGCCTTAAAGCTGGGCAATCAATATGATTTTTTATTTAATGAATACTTTTTCAATCAGTTGTAGTTCGGTGCAAGAAAATGGTTCAGTGAATTAATGCCTAACGGAATAATGGCCAAAATTAAAGAATCATGCAATGTTTATGGGTTGAAGATTTAGAACACCCATTGAAATAATGAACAAGAGAAAAAGTTCGGTGAAATAATACAGAAATGAAAAAAAAAAATATATATATAACGCCCAAAAAATTTCATTTCAAATTTTACGTTATTTCAAATCAGTGAAATAATGCCCAAAATAAAAATTAAATAACTCCACAAATAAATGAAATAACGCCCAAATCAAAAATGAAATAACTCTAAAAATATTTTCAAAGCAAATGATTTCAAATTATTTTGGGTTTATATCATAATGAAATGATGCCCAAAATTTGTATGAACAATATTTGGGCGTTATTTTATTTTTGATTTTGGGTGGTATTTCATTAGGAAATAAAGCCCAATATTTTGAGTCTGATTTAATTATAAAATATAGTAAGAATTTGTATAAAATATTGTGGGCGTTATTTAATTTTTTATTTGGGCGTTATTTTACTG
The DNA here is from genome assembly GCA_958299015.1 of Tetanocera ferruginea. Classification (NCBI taxonomy): domain Eukaryota; kingdom Metazoa; phylum Arthropoda; class Insecta; order Diptera; family Sciomyzidae; genus Tetanocera; species Tetanocera ferruginea. The sequence goes on from OY282642.1 coordinate 94,959,263, forward strand.
CACCTTATTTCATTATGAAATAAGACCAAAAATATTTGAAATCATTTGTTTTGAAAATATTTTGGGCTTTATTTTGGGCTATATTTCATTTAATATTTTGGGAGTATTTCATTTCTTAAGGCCAAAAAAATTTGGGCTTTAATTAATATTTTGTTTTGAACGTTATTTCACTCCAAAAAATGAAAAATAACAAGCTGCTTGAATTATATTTGGGAAAAAATATAATAAATAATGCTTAAAATCACAAACTTAAGAGGGCTCAAAAATTCTACTAACGTTAAATTTAGGAAATAACTACAAATATTTTTTTTTATAAAAAGGAAATTGCGTTCAAAATATATACTGAACAGGAGCTCAAGTTATTTTTGAGTGAGAATAAATATTGTTCGAACTTAACGCTCAATTTTGGTTTTAGTGTTTTTTACAAAACGTTCAAAACGGTTATAAAGACTAGAACTGAATTAAGATTTATGAATTTCGCAAAAACAGGGCATCGTTCATAACATCAAAATTTTGGAGAGATGCTTTCTAGAATTATATTTTCCAGAAAAACGCTTGTAACACGGGTTATTATGACCATGAGCTGTATGGCCCGCTTTCGAGATGGTTATTTTTACCAATATTTTTTTTTGCGTTATGACCTTTCTTAAACTGGTAAAATACATTTTTGGGCATTATGTGAGGACAACAAAATTAATGTTTTAAACATAATGCAAAAAGGCAATAATTTCGCGAAAGCTCAAACAAATATTAGAAAACGCCCAAAATATTTGCAGTCGTCAAATATGTTGGGTCTTATATCACAATGATAACACGTTCAAAATTGCTGTCAATTTCCAAAAAACGCTAAAATTTAATGAAGATTTTTGGGTTTCAGTTCCTTTATTTTTCTTCTTGGAATTATTTTATAGTGGAAAAATTCTCGAAATGACCTTTGAAATAATTTTAGCACTAAAATTAAATAATGACCAATATGTGAAAAATTGGAAAACTTGCAATATGAGTGTCATAAAGTGAATTATTTTTTTCTTAATTTGGCCTTAATTTCGAGGGAACAATTTTAATCCTCTGAACCATTTCTGCACCGCACCAAGAATAAAAACTAAACAACACCTTATTTAAATATCATAACCTTTTTCTTTAATTTTTGCTTAACCTTATCTGCATGAGTGTATTTTTTAAAAATTATCAAATTATTTTCTTAAATTTATCAAGCTCAAAAACCTCCACCACCACCACTCATCATCTTGAAACCACCGCCCAATGTACGTTGTATACTTGGCGGTGCCGAGTAGCACTGCGTCTGCAGCTGCACTAATACTTGTCGTTCTTCCAGCAGTTTCTGCTTTTTCTTCTTTTCCTGTGTGAGTTGTGATTTTGCCACAGCCAGTTGAGTTTTGAATTCTTCCAATTTGATATCTTTTGTTTTGTCATCGGTTTCTTTTGTATGCAATTCGGCGATGAGAGCCTTTAATTTTTTATCCTTTCCCGAAAGCGTAGCCTAGAAAATTATTTCGAGTTTAAAAAAAAAACAAATTATATTTGATTTTTCCTTAAATAACCTTGACTTGATTTAGTTCCTCTTTGATTTTGTAGCTTGGTAGTTTCAACATGAACTGTTTGAGTGCGGCATATAAATAATGGGACTCTTCGAGGGCGCGTTCTTGCTCCAAGGAGGCTACATTTTGACTCAGCAGTTGTCTGCGTATTGAGAAAAATTTTAAATAATTTAAATAAAACATGAACTAAATTTCTTTCTGAGAAACTACTATTGCTCACAAACCCTCAACTATTAATTATCTTAGTACATATAAAACTTCTCTTGTTTCAATACTAACTTTCTAAGCGCTTGTAGACGATTAATCAGATCCATTTTCTCTGGATCTCGTCCGCTCAAATTACGCCAACGGTGAACATTCATCGGCGTCATCATCTCTTCTTGTAGAGCGCGTGCCTTGATGCGTTCCTGATTGAGCAGACGATGCATTTGCAGCAGTTCCTGTCTCAAGTCAGCGGCGCTCTCACGATCCTTACGCAAGACATTCCGCTCAGTTCGAAGATTCTTGATTTCAACACTCATCAGACGCATGTCATCCTGACACTCGGCAAATCGTTTCTCCGTCTGATCGAAGGCTGTCTGCAGATTATCATATTTGTCCTTGAGTTGAGCGTACTCATCATTGCGCTTCGTCAGCTGCGCAAAAACAGCATTTTTCTCATTAATAATGACATCCAGTTCTTTCTTCAGGCGCGACATAGTGAGCTCATCTTCCTGAAAGAGCATAAATTGAGAATTGTGCGCATGCAGAACTTCGAGGGGCAAAAAGAAACCAAATCGCAGATTTTTAAAGTACTTAAAATTTTGACGAACTTAAATTTTGTGTGTTTTTGTTTTGGGTTTTGACGCACAAAGGTCGGCAAACTGCGTGGAAACAAAATCCCTTCGAGTTTTATGAATGTTAAATATTATTACTATAACATAATTCTGTAAAATGTGAGTGCGGAACGCTTGATTTTTTTTTTTTAAATTTCATAGCATATGTTTAGGCATCTTTGTTTATGAATAATTGAAAATTCAAAAACTTTTTATATTTTTTTTACATTTTGAAATTTTCAGTTTTATAAAAAATTTAAGGTATGCTTTAAGGTATTTTTAAAATATTTAGAACTAAAAATTGGTATTTGCACAATTTAAAATCGAATATGTGATCAGGGCTGATTTCTTATTCATTTTAAAGATATCAAAGAAAATGAAAGTCAATATTTCATATTTTTCCTTTCGGAAAACCGGGCCCGTCATTTTTGACGGGAAAGAACTAGTTAAGAAATAAAAAGCAAATTCGCTTTATGTGAGCAATTCAAACCTGCAAGGATTTTGATGAGCGATCGTTTTCTTTTTTCTTTTCGAGCAACTCGGCTCTTGTATGCTGATGTGCCAGCTTTGCGCTGCGTGCTTCATTTCTCAGCATACGTCGCTCCTTCTCCATACGATCCAGCTGCAGCTGAAGTTTACTGATTTCTCCATTGCGATAGGCTACACGATCTTTAAGCTTTTCTATATCATTTTCTAGAGTTGCCATGCTTTGTTTCAATTTTGTTTTATCCTCATCCGCCGCTTGAAGATTGCGCTGCAAACTATTGCGTTCGTTGATGAATACATCTTGTTGGGTCTGCAGTTTGGCACACTTCACCTCGATATCGTTGATCGTACGCTTTAGCTCAATTTCATAGTTTTCTTTGAGATGAATATCATCTGGGCAGAACAAAAAATAAGAAAGAACAGATAAAATATTGAGAACCATAGACCGAACAATGTTATGTTTTTGCTAACTTTGCAGTGCATCGATTTTATCCGCCATTGTTTGTATCTCTTCCAACTTTTTGTCTTTGCTTTTGTGCAGCTTGTTGAAGTCGTCTCTAAGTTTCTTCATTTTTAGCTCAAGATTGTTGATGGCGTCCATTAATGAGCGTACCTCATGTTGCGATTTCTCAAACAACTCTGTTGTTTCCTCAGATTTACGCTGCTCTTGCAGCAGTTGTCGCTTCAGTACATCACGTTCCTTGACCAAATTGTGATTATTTTTCTCAAACTGGTGTACCAGACGACGCATAGACTCCACCTCCTTATCCTGAGTATTACGTTGAGTTCTGTGAAAATGGGCTTATATAATTTAGTTAACACATTTTTTTTCTATAAAAGTCTTACTTGAGTCTTATATTCTCCGCCTCTGCCGTGCGCTTGGCATCATCGAGTGCCCCGTACTTTCGGTCTATACTTTCATGGGATTTTGCCAACTTGCAGTTTTCTTGTTTCAACTTAATTATTTCCTCTTCGCGTGCCTTAAGAAAATAAATAAATATTTGTGGAACTGGCTGGCTGTGTCTGATGCTGAACTCACCTTGAGTAGATTGGCTTTTTGCATTAGATCTCGCTTTTTTGTATCACGCTCTTGTACCACGTATTCCATATCGATTGTAAGCTTGGCTAATTTGTTGCATGTTGCATTATTTTGTGAGTTCAGATGCTCCAAATTCGTTTTCAACGATAGAATCTGTAGATTTTGTCGCACCTTGACTTTCGTCAAGTGCTCGTTTGCTGCCTGAATTTGTGCTATTTGTTCGGTATACTTTATTTCTTCAGTTTTCATGATGGCCAACTCCTTTTGCAGTATATCAATACGTTTTTTGTTGTTGTAGGCTTCTGTAGAGGTTTCCTAAAGTATTCAAAATGTGACACACATAGGTATATTTTTTGTAGAAATACAAACAGAATCTTTATTAATTGTTCATATGATTATTATAGAAATTTATACAACCTTATCGTGTTTTCAACTAACAAGTCGACTTTGAATAGATTCCGTTTTGGAGGTTTTCAACTCGATATCCCTTTTTTGAAACTCGTGAATACAAGTTCAAAAGTCGTTCTCTCGTTACTACTTAGAAAGTACTTATAAAGGCAACCTTAAATTTTTCGTGAGCGAGCTTGCTTTGCTTGTTTCAAGCTCTTTCGATGTAATTTATCGAGGTTATGAGAGTATGACATCGTGAAAGCCTCTCTAATACTTCGAAGTGACTAGTGAAAGGAAGTTTATAATTTTTTTTCTGACAACTTTTATTGCTTACTTTGAAGGAAATATTTCCAAAGCACCTTAACGAGGCTATCTATGAATGGATACGCATTCAAAACTTCAATGAGTATATAATAGGCTAGCCTAATGGATCTCATATTTTACAGGAGTGTGTCGAAGCCTGAAGCTGGAAGTGGTGGCCGTGCACACAAGTTGTTCTTAAGAAGCTAGTTTAAAGTCCTTCAAGGCTGTAATAGCCAATATATTTTTGGCTTTTGTGACAAACACTATGTTCGAATACCAGTAAGCATAATAAGGCTTTCAGAATTTGATAAATTTATCAATATTCCAAATTTGTTTGGAAAAAACTAAAAAAATTTATATATATAATTTTGTTAACTTCTTGTCGTCCTTCGTAAATGTATTAGCGAAGCTACTTTTCGAAGTTCAGTTGCAAGAGCGAGACTGTTAGGATGCTTCTTAGAGGCAGTAGCGAAGTGCTTTATTCAGGCTAAACTAGCTTTCAATATTGAAATATTGATACTTATGAAGGATAAAACATCGAGGCTGTTTAAATTGAAAGCGTACTTCCTATGTGCTCAAAAGAAGCTTCGAAAAGATTTTGCACAAGTGCTCAAGAAGAAGAAGAAATATTATTCGCGTAATATCTTTTTCGAAGTTCAATTGTACGTGCTATTTAAAACTGACTGTTTATTAATTTTTTTGCTTTCCATTTTCGGTTTTTTTGAAACCAAAAATTTCGGGTTATTCGAGAAATCAGGTTTTTGAGACCGGGTAATCTACACTTTCGAGCATTTTTTTTTTTCTATTCTTCTTTATTTCACTTTAAATTTAAAAATATAGCATAATTCATTGGATGTAGCCAGAATTTGAAGGTACCACAGACATTTAATTGGATTTTGTTATTTTCCTGAATGAAAACCCATGTTTTTCTTTGTAGAAATCCAAGATATGAACGTTTCATATTACTTAGAAGAGAATGACTACCAGCATTCAATTTAGTTTAATACTTTTTCCACCTTTTTAATAATTGAAAGCCACCAAGGGTTGAGGAATGCATAGGGTAGGCAGAGGGTTTTTGATTAGAGGGAAAGAAAGTGTATGTCGAAGGTTATTTTTATTTCAAAAAATTTCAGGTTCAAAATTGAATTCACGAATATTAAGTTCAACACATAATGACTAATTAATTGTTTTATTTTTATTTATAACATTTTTCTTATTTGCTATAAGTTCTTCGTAATAAAAGAGTCAAAGAAATGTGAACAGAAATCCGGTTCGAAATTTAGATTTCACCGGACACAGACTCAAAAGTTGGAGGGACCATTAAAATCAATTACTGCATCAATTTTATTGGATCAAAGAAATTCCCATAGAGCGGTTTTATCATATAAAACGTGAGAAATGGATATTCAAAAGGCTTTATTATTATTAAACTAGTATAGAAGCCCGTCATACGACGGGTCGTATTCAAAATAATTAAGTAGCAGACAATGTGACAATATTTTTACATTCACCTTAAATGTTGTTTTGTTCAAATCGTCGTCAATGTATCCTTAATGACAAATATCAAATAAAATTTGTGTGCATACTTTTAGGCTGACAGTTAACAGTTTAAGCGATATTTGGTTGTATGAGCGAAACAGGTTCTGGTTCAGGCTGAACATGTTTAAAAAAGCATAGCAAAAACAACAACCATAAGCAGTTTGAGCGATATAGAGCACGGAGCAGGACGCTTGTTTTTTTTATATTAACATTACCATAACTTCTGTTCAATTTTGACAAATCTTGTTAAACTATGGAACTATAAACTATTTGGAAACTTTTAACCATTACTTAAAGAAACATTACATTACATGCTTCAAACTAAAGTGTGAAAATTAGGTCTTGTGAACTTAAATGGGTTAATGGCTACTTATAAGCAAAATTGCCGTTTTCAGAAATTTTATTTAAAACTCCGAAAAGATCAACTGTAGTTCAGAATTGCTATTTGAGAAGTTTACATTCAAAACCAACGTTGGGAATCGAAAAAAACGTCTTAATTTTGACATATATTTTTCTTATAAACAAACCAATTATGCAAAATTATATTAAAAAAAAAAAGAAAATAGTCTCATAGTGAAAAAAAAAAATTCGTATTTTCAATTTCAAATTTGAAAATACGTGTCTGGTTTTGAAAGTTAGAAATTAATCAAAATTTCGCCGTTCGGTCTCTCAAAAGTTAGAGGAACTCATTAAAATGCTTTCTGCATGCTTTTTTTTCAAATCGGAGGAAATCCGCCAAAGAAATTTGGATTCTCCTGAAGGTCCTTTTTTAAAAAAAAAATGTTGTTGCTTGTAACTTTTTATTTTTGTCAGAACGCATACCCAAATCCACTAAAATGTTAAATTAATTAATTTCATCTGGATCCATTGCAAACATACAAAAATAAACGTTTTATTCCGAAAATCTGATTTTCTATGAAAACTACACAAATGAAAACATGCTTAGACTTATCTGGTTTTGTTTGAAAATTTACTGTGAACATGTCTGCTTTTGATTGATAAGGAGATTTTTTAATGCATTTTTCCCTTAGATTTTTATCAAAGCTGATTTTATGGATCGATGTATTTTAACATTAGCTTTAGAATGGCATTTCTAACCAATTTTTTTTTTCATGTGACTTATTTGGATTTGCATGTAAACTCCTCCAGAAAACATTGAATTTCTATTGATCAAGAAATCAATTGTAAATATGAATAAATAAATTCTATCCCTTTTTTCTATAGCGTGGAACACACTTACATCGAGCACTTTGATCAATGCTTTGTTTTTTTCTTCGAGGGTTTGTGTCATGGCTTCGACATCAGTCGTGTAGGCGCGTTGAATCTGCAGACGTTTGTTAAGTTCCTGAATTTCCATATTGAGCTTAACTTGCACCTTATTCTCCTCTCTCTTGCTACATAAAAAATTAATATTTTTTCTTCAAATAAACATGAAAATTAAATCCACTCACGTCTGCATAACAACACTTTTATCGCTTAAACGCTGTACCGTCTCCTCTAACATATCAATTTTCTCGCGTAACTTCATGACCTCATCCTGTGCAATTTGTTCACGGTTCTGAGCGGCATCTTTTTGCTTCCAAGCGCCCTCTACAAAAAAATGAAGAAGACTAAAAAATGTGCCCTATCTTCATTACTTGAAGGATGCCTACCAATGACGTTTCGCAACTCAGCAAGTGCTTCCTGATCTAAGCGTGATATTTCAGCAGCGCGCTCCAGACGTTCCTTTAATCGATTGATTTCATTGTTCAACTCTTCAGTGTGAATTTGTTCCAGATGATAATCGGATTTATAACGATTGAGACATATGAGTAAACGTTGCACATTGTCAGCATTATCATGGGTATCCTTCTGACGCAAAGCTTTTGTAATCTGAATATGGATATGAATATTTTAATGAAAATTTGGATTCGGGTTAATTATAAATTAAGTTTCTTACCTCTGGCACCTTACCGATGAGTGCTGCCAAAAAATCATCATCAATATCATCAGGAACTAGAGGCTCATCTTCAGAACCCGAACCTTTGGAACCAGCACTAGGCATTTTTTTTTTAATTTATTTATTTAAGACTTAAAACCAGAGGTCTAACAACAAATCCAGCTTAAGTTAAACACAAATTTTGTCAATACATCTCTTATTGACAAAACTGTTTGCTTTTCGTTACCAACAAGTATACCACCCATAAGCCGGTAACAAAGCCAGTGTTGCTAACGCTATTTTGTTAAGGAAGTGTCAAAATGTTTGCAGTGTAAAGTTTGTTTTGGTTATTTATGTTTGCTTCAAGTTAAGCTATTTCTGCTTGAAGTTTTTGTTGTTGTTGTTGTTGTAAAACGTCGTGTAATTAACTTATTGGCTTACATTTTAAAAAGTTTTAATATTAAAACATATAAAGAGTATCGCAAACCGGCAACGTCTTGTGGTGTTTATATGGGGGGCCACTTATTTTAATGCTTCACGCGCAAAGTGGTTTGTCCAAAAATCGTGCTTCCGCTTGTTGTTGTTGTGAATATGTATTTCAGCTCTTTAGTCTGGCGGTTGTGCAATCCAAAATCAAAATAAAGCTCTTCATATAAATAAAGACTGGTTTTGAGTTAAGTAAACTAAACCGAGTTTAGTAAACTAGGAAAGAGCAAGAAAGCAATAATGAGCTTGCCGTAATGGAAACTGGAAAAATGTTGTCCATATGATGGTTCATCTAAAGACATGATATTGTAAAAAATGCAGAATAAATTTGTAACTATATTCTTCCAATCAATTTTTATTCCCTCCACATCTCGTAGCTTCTTCTTTCCAGTCACTCACTTTCTGCGAAATTTTAAAATTTTCGGCCATCTCAAAAACTATTTACCCAAAAATGTGTTGTTCAATAGGCTCGAAATTATATGCATGGTTGAACGAAGAATTTTTTTATGTTACCTTTTAATACATTTTAAACCCATTTTCTACTGAAATTTTATTTTTAAAGTGCCTATAATTTCAAGGTTAAAGATGATAAAACTTAAAAAATTACGCGGGTAACAAGAAAAAAAAAAAATTATTTGACGTGTATCACATAATTTGATATTGGGTGGTATTAAATAAAACTTTTTTAACTAAGGCCTTACATCGGCCATGCAAGACCTTATATTAAACGAGACCTTATATTAAACGGATCAAAAAGAGTGGTACCACAGGCTTTTGCAGGACATTTTGACCATATAGTGGCTGTCCTAATGGGCTTTTTGAAATAATTCCGGTAATTCTACTAATATAAATTCGCATATTGGACAGTAGGGGTTAAAGTCAAACGGTCAGGGTAGTGAACAATTGAATGTGTTGAATTATTGTTGTGAGAATAAGAGAAAGATAAATAATTATTATGATAAGGATATTGTGGTATAGTTGGATATTGATATTCGTGTTTGTTGACCAAGGCCGTTGCCAGGAAAAACGAGTGATAAAACAGTTGCTACGAAATTATCTTTTATTGTGAATCCTTTTTATAAAATGATCATTATTTATAACCGCCATTTTCCGTAAACAAAAAAATAAACCCAATACCTAGTTTATATTGTACGGTATGTTCACAAAACCTCTTTGGAATAATGAAAGCAATATCTTTTTGTAAAAATTGAATTTAATTTATTAAATTAAGCATAATATTGAAAGTTCTACTTCTAGTGGTTAGAAGACTATGAAAATATGGGGCCCGAGACATATAGGACACGACAAAAAAAAGATTATTTTTTAATCCAATGAAAAGTTTTAAATTTTTCAATCCAAAAAGGATTTATTTTTAATCCGCAAAAAAGTTTAAAATTTCTTAATCCAAAAAAGAATAATTGTTAATCCACAGAAAGTTTAAAATATTATAATCCAAAAAGTATTAGATTTAAGTTCAAAAAAGTTTAAAATATTGTAATCCGAAAAGGATTACTATTTAATCCACAAAGGTTTGAACACTGTTTACTGTAATAATGTATATAATAATATTTTGGTTCAGATTTTAATAAGCAATTTGTTTCATTTAATTAAGAAAAAATTTCGGATGCTTTAACAACATTTAGAATTATATTTAGCTTAAATTTCGTAGTAGTAGTAGTTTTCAATCTTATACCTGAATTACAATGCGGCAGTGGCATTGATCAGCTGTTATTTTAGGAATACTGTTGTTCAATGGTGAAACTTACATAGCAGCAGTGGCAGTAAGCAGTACTGCCGAGGTTAGCCCTCTTTTTAAATTCACTGCTAACTTGCAAATAATTAAACTACTTAGAAAAATTCCGCATTCACTGCTTTTGATGCTGACGCTGCCATTGCTAGATTAAATTTGCAGGCAGTAAAATACGAAACAGCTGATCACTGCCGCTGCCACTGACACTGCTGCATTGTAATTAAGCTATTAAATAACATAAATACTTTTTCCTGAAAAAACTACCTTAATGCAAATTTGTAGTCCAAAAATAGTCTTAAGCTTAAACTTTTTCGGATTAAAAAAAATTAAACTAAAATATGGAATAAAAAATAGTACTTTTAGGATTAAAAATTCCTTAAAACCCAAGTTTGGCTTAAAACTTTGTCCAAAATTTTTAACCGTGTAAAAACTATTACACCCAGGGAAAAATGAGGCAAAATTTTTCAACACGGCTCCTGTCAATCTAACATGATAATTTTTACTCGCAAAACAACAACAATTTTTAAAGATTAACACTGTATTATGCAGTGTTAAAAAATAACATGAGTAAAGTGTTGATTTGCTCATTGCATCAAAAGAAGAGACACACGCAGAAAATTTATAACGCTGTCCCAAACAAACTCTGCTGGCAATACATTATTGTTTGGCACATATTGAGAACGCATGGGACTTTGCAGAAATACACCCTCTCACTCTCTATTTGCAGATATGATTTGCAAATTTATTTCTCTCTCTCTCTCTTAATGTACAATAACATAATGTTTGTGAGTGAACACTGTTTGTTTGCATGAAACAGTTACCCGAACATTATTTTTTTGCACTTTAAAAAGGAATTGTTCAGATACAAACAAACATTGTTTGCATCATACAGTTATCCGAATATAATATTTTTGGACCTAAATAAAAAAATGTTCAGGTACAAACAAGCATTATTTGCATCAATCAGTTACCAGAACATTACATTTTTGCTCTACAAAAAGGAGTTGTTCAGGTACAAACAAACATTGTTTGAATGAAACAGTTACACGAACATTACATTTTTGAACCTTGAAATGAATTGTTCAGATGCAAACAAACATTGTTGGCATCATCTGGTTATCCGAATATAATATTTTTGGACCTATAATAGTTTTGCACATTAAAGAAGTTTACTTACGCTTCAAACAAATATTATTTGAATGAGTCTGTTTTAAAAAAAAAAGGATATTATTGCTTTTGTTAAATATTTCAATGCGTTTTTATTCAAATATTATTATAAATGCATACATACAATACAAATAATTTTTATTACAACCAGTTTATAAAGCTAATATCATTAACTTTACATATATTTGATGTAAGTGGTGTTATTAATGATTCAATTGGAATTGAAAAAAAAGAATCTTCCAGTACTATTCTATAAGCATAGTAATGGCTATCAAAACCAGGAGTTTTATGCCTTGAAGGCATATGATATATTGTGGTTCGGAGGATAAATGTAAAATAATACCAAATTTTGGAAGATCGTCTTCATAAGATCCTATTTCCAATATCCAGATTTCCAATTCAGTTCGTATCAGGTTAAGGACAAATTATTTGAACTTCAACATTTTGTGGATCAGATATAATTGTTGTATTGAAATCAGTATCTGAGCCAGTATCTGTGAAGTCCACGGAACGTAAAGAGCTTGTTATTGTTGACGCCGATGCTGGAGAGCTCAAATAATCTTAAACGAAATTATTAATTGTGTAACAAATCAAGGATTTACAGCTGTGTGTAAAATAATAGTAGTGGCCTTATATTCAGACATGTTTGGTTAAGTAATACTAGTCTAAGAAATTCGGATTTGGTAAATTCATTTTTATTTCTATATGTACTTTCAAGACTGGTTCCAAATCTGTACTCAGTTTTCTTCAATATCGTAGAAGTTCCTATATCAGTAATACTAGGCAAGTTCCAAAAACGTAAAACATCCTGTATCTTGAAAATTTTACGATATTGAAGGAAACTGAGTACAGATTTGGAACCAGTCTTGAAAGTACATATAGAAATATAATGAATTTACCGAATTTATTGAATTTATCCGAAATTCTTAAACTAGTATTACTTACCCAAACATGTCTGAATATAACGCCACTATTATTATTTTACACACAGCTGTATTCCATATATTTAGCTTTTAAAACAATATCAACCACAAATGTAGGTGAATTGCAGAATTGTAAAACAACAGATCTGAACTGACTTTTTTTTATCCTGCATCCATTTACCTGAAGAAGAATGTTATCCGAGTTTTCTATGTTAAACTCTTTGGTAGCTAAGATCACAAAGTTAAATACGTAAATAATAACAAAATAAGTAATTATTCTACAACAATTTTAACGGAAATCTGAAACTTTAATTATTTACAAACAATACCTGCAGCAATAAAATCATCATACGTACATGGCTCAGAAATGTCGACAAATAATTTGTCTTCACCATCAGCAGCTTGAATAAGCATTTTCATTTATACTTTGTTAAATCTTAATTTAAACAATGAAATAATTAAAAAAGATTAAATTAATAACAAAATAACTACCGTTTAACAAATACACAGAATTTAACCAGAACTAAAGAACACAACTCAGCTTCTCCAACGCAATTAACACTTTGGCAATGTATTTCCTTCAACAACATTGCCAAATTTCAAAGGACGCTGCAACGTTGCAAAACTTCCAAACTTTTGGGTAAAATTTCGAACATTTATTGTTTAGATGCAAACAAATTTTTTTTGAGGCTTACATTTTTCTCATTTCTCTCAATTGTTGTAAATATTTTGCATTTAGATGCAAACAAATATTGTTTAGAGTCTGAAATAATAAGCATACTGCTCTCTTTTTCTCTTTTAATGTTAAACAAAGTATGTTCGGATTCGAACAAGATTTATTTGCAACAATATTTCCGAACATATTTCGTTTGTATCTGAACAAATTGTTGCTAAAACCAAAAAGTGAATACAGAAAAAGTTTGTTGAAACTAAACATAACATATTTTTAATGAACTTTTTCTGCAAACTCTCTCTCAATTTAGGTGTCACAAAGATATTATCTTCCAGTCTGAACAAATTTTTGATAATTTTAAATAGAACTTTATTTGCAACATCATCCACAAACATATTTTGTTTGCCTCCAAACAAGTTAAAAGCCTCGATTTTTCTCCGTGCAGTGCGAATAATGTTGCTGTTGAGCGAATTAAGTGACAAAATGCCCCTTTTCTGAATGTTCTGTTCAGCAGAAGCAGCGCTGCCGAAAGTACTACTATCGGAGTATTTTACTCCTATTGACTCTTGAGTACTACTATACTCCCCAAACACAAAAAGTACTACTATTTATTAATAGCTCAAAACGGCCTAATTTGTTCTCGCCATTAATGCAAAAAATAATTTTTTCTGAAAGCTTCCTTTTTTCGTTCACTTTATTCGTTAATTTTTTTGTTCTGGTCTTTCATTATGCCGCACAGTGTAACGAGGCGGCCAAATGGAAAAAAATCACGAATTTGGAGAACAAGTAAGCAAACTTCTAGTTAAGAACATACGTTATGTGAATCCAACTCCATTCGGCGATATCTTTCTATTTATGGAAGTTATGCTCATTGTTTTAAATTTAACGAAATTTCAGTTTCTGCAGTTTAGTATTGAAGATTATATATCGTTAGATTAAGCAAAAACAAAAGATAATAAACGATTCATCACTAACATTTTGTTATACCAAAACAAAGTCCAAGAAATCGTAAAACAGTAAAAGTTGTATATATTTTAAAAAAAATTTGTGCTTTCCACTTTTATTGATTAACTTTTTCACATGGATAATCAACGTGTAAAGGGTGTCTCAGTAAGAGTGCACTTTCTTATTTCAAATTAAAGATGCATATTTTTTGAGAGAGTTGTGATTTTTTTATTGAATTGTAAAAAAGACATGTTCCTATTATGTATGGAATAAAATATCCAACAAATGGCCCTGATGACAGACCATTTCATGAAATTTTGGATGATATTTTCACAGAGATGTAGCTGTATCTCACCGATGACGTGTCGGATCTCAGATTTGAAGTCTGGAATTGTTTCTGGTTAATTCACATAAGCCTGTGATTTCAGAAAACCCAAAGAAAAATCGCACGGCGTTAAATCGCATGATCGTGGTGGCCAGTTGACATCAGAATTTATTGATATAATTTGTTCTGGAAATCGTTCCTGCCATAAATCCATTGTTCCATATAAATGCAATAAATCCGTGGTGTGGCAGGTGGCGCCATCTTGCCGAAACCACATGTCGTCCAGATCCATGTCTTCCAGTTCAGGCCACAAGAACTCTGTTATTGATGTTGTCAGAATTTCGGCGACACTCTCGCTTACAGTAGCAATTTTTTCAAGAGACCAACCAGTACCAGCTCCATTTTTAATAATCGGAATAAATATATGTTCCAACTGCGAAATCTCAGAGTTGCACAAAATAAAAATAACACTAAATTTAAAAAGTGCACTCTTACTGAGACACCCTTTACAAGTATAAAGGTACGACAACATGCAACGTATATATTATGTATTGTTTAGATGATTCAAAGGCGAGTTCAAAATTTTTATTTTTGGCTTATCATGTTTATGCAATAAACCCTTCAATTACTAAGCACAATATTGTCGTTTCCACATGGCAATGCAACGCAGAAAGGAAATTTTCAGGGCTTAATTTAATAAGGAAATATCGTAATGGTTGGGACGGGTTTCGTTTTTCGAGTGTAGTTTTGAACCGGATGGGAAAAATTATAACTTGGATAAACCAATAAAAATGTATGCTTAATAGAATAGGCTTCAACTATTACGAATGAAGCTATGTGATATTGCCATCAAGTCAAAATTTATAGTCATTTTAATGAAAAAACTTTGTTAATGAAATGAAAAAACAAGGTAAATTAATAATAAGGAGAAAAATAATAAAATTTTATGTATCATTATAAGTTTGTTTTGCTAAAGTTATTTTTTGTCATTATTTCCAAGAACTAAAGTACTCCTAAAACTTACAAAATACTCCCCAAAAACTGGAAATTTACTACTATTCAAAATTGTAAAACGGCAGCACTGAGCAGAAGCCATTTTATGTGATTTTGCGCTCTGCACAAACATTCATTTAACGGACTTGAATTATTATGTAAAGTGTTAATTATTAACATGACTGATCGTGTTGAATTTCAATAACATGATTTAGTGTTAAAAAAGTGTTATTTTTACACGATTTTTTTTCTGGGTGTAGTTTAGATATAAGACGAAAATTAGTTTTGCCAAAATAGTAAGAATTAATATTATGGAATAATTGATTTTAATTTATTTTGCATGCAGATCTGTTTACTCTTCAACTAATATAAAAACTATTATAATTAAAAAAAATCGAGTGGAAATATTTTTAACATTGTGGTGTATATTATGATATTCAAGATCTGTATAACTTCATGTAACTTCGGTATTCATGAAGCCGGCTTTTTGTTTCTCATCTATGTCTAAAGCTACGCTCACTTTCTTCTCTCATTTTCTGCTTTACTGCAGCACGTTTTGCCATAATGATTTATAACAATTATTTCTTATTGTTTGCCAATTAACTGTTTAAGTGAGGTAACTGAATCTACTCACTATTTTTGCGCTCTTCTGCTGCTCTTGATCTCAAATTCGTCATCTCAGCTTGTCTTTGTTGTTGATCTTGTCGCTTAGATGTCTCACGATTCATCTAGTGTTTCTTAAATTATAACTATTTTCCATATTTTGCGCTTTATTGCACTTTATATTGTTTGTTGTTAAAAATGTTGCAGTTCGTAGTTGTTGTGGTGTTTTTTCTCTTCTTGTTTTTGTATAACTTGCCGGTTAATGACTGCTGCAATGCAGTTTATAACTTGTTTTATGCTTGTTGAAATTCATTTTCGTTTCGGGTTGAAAGATGCAAATTATTTAATAACATGACTGATTTTTGCTTAATTGGTGTAGTAAGCGGAGCAAACCGAGCAAACACAGAATATTGTTGCAACAACATATTTTGTAAGATCTTTTAATCAACTACTTTTAAATTTTTTCATAACTCAAGTAAATATTTCGTAAAAACGTTCTGCAATGAACTTTTACTAAGCTTTTGCTTATTAAAAAAAATGCATTGCATTGCCAGTATTTAAGTATCTGACCTTATGTTGAAAATAACAATTTATCAAGTTATCATATTTTTATGATTTTATCTAGAAGGTTTCTCTTGCAAATAAGGTGCCAATAGTAATTTTAAAGGTTGCCTGTGTCTAGACAGTATTTTGGAACTTTGCTTTATATGCAATAGTAGAGATATTATAGAACACAATTTCCGATACTCAAAAAAAAAACAAAAAAAAACAAATTGGCCATTTCAGCCTTTGAAAGGACTTTGACCGAGCTTCTTATGATCAATTGTGTTGTGTGTGTTATTAAATGTTTGGACACAATTGACCGAGAACTGGACCTACATGTTTTATGCCGACTCCGAACGGCTCATGTTCTCAAGAAGCTTTACATGGCATTATTTACTCTCTGAGGTTTGCCATTGTCTGCAGAGAGGTGGTGATCGATCAGAAAAATTTTTTATTGAAAAAACTTTTCGCCGCGGCTGGGGATCGAACCCGGGCTCAGAGCATGCTAAGCCACACACTTAACCTGCATGCCACGGTCACCACATTTCCGATACTCAACCGTAAAGTTTATTGGTTGCCAAAAGTATACTTATTTGTTTTGTTAAATTACTTTTTAACTAAGTTAGCGGAAATATTTTCTGGATATCATAAACAGTATTATATATAATGTATTATGTAATGTAAAATGCAAGCATTTTAAATAAAAAAATAAATAAATACATATGAAATAAGAAATATTCATATATTTAAAGATTTATCCCGAAAATTATCTGCCTTCTTATCTCTTGATAAATTTATAGAATATGCCATCATAATTATGTTATTTATGAGTACCACAGCATCACAACTTCATGGGGCTACCGTCGACAATTGTACTATGATTTCAGAGCTTATGGCACTCAATGTCAAATAACTGCTACTGCGTCTCATGGTAATCAGAGCTTTAGATCGAGTATAGTAACTACGAAAAATAATAAGTATTAGACACGATAAAAGAAACCGTATAAACCATCTGGTAAATTGTGTTGATTGAAAACTTTTATAATCGAAGAATAAACAAATAATCGTTACATTCATTCTACAATAAACCGGATCGATTTTGTATGAAGAAAAGTAAAAGTCAGTCGGACACCAACTCAAAAGTTAAATGAACTCTTAAAAACCATTATTATTTTTTGGTTTTGGTTGACCTGAGCCCATTTTTTTTCAATAAAATTAAGTTTCATTTCTGC
Source organism: Tetanocera ferruginea (assembly GCA_958299015.1). Lineage (NCBI taxonomy): Eukaryota > Metazoa > Arthropoda > Insecta > Diptera > Sciomyzidae > Tetanocera > Tetanocera ferruginea. The sequence goes on from OY282642.1 coordinate 94,976,952, forward strand.
ATAATTTTTTTTTTTTTTTGGATCGGAGAAATCCCCATGGAGCGGTTTTAGTTGTCTGAACCCATTTCTTTCCAATAAAGTTAAGTTTTTTGCGTATACAATTTTCTCAGGAGAACCAAAATCGCTCTGAGGATTTTTTCAGATTCAAATAAAACAAAAAAAAAATTATGCAGAATTAGTTTTGTAAGAGTCCTTCTAACTACTGAGTCGGTGTTCGGCGAAATCTTTATTTCGATCCGGCTTATTTAAAGCGTCTGCGCGAGAATATTTTGGCGACATAGGCCAGAATTATGAATAGTACTATAATACATCAGGTCTTAAGAATGGCAAAAACACTGGTGTGTGTGTATCGCCTCCGATGGGAATAATTATACGGCGATTGAAATTAACATTCGAAAATAATTAACTGCTGCAGTTTTATTTGAACAGTCCGGTTTAATTTTGAACCGATGGTCATTTGTTATTTCTTTCAATAAAAATTAAGTCATAATCAGCTCAATCGTGCAATATTTTCTCCCGGGAGTTGTAAATGGGAGTTTTCTATTTTAAGATAGCAAATAAAGATATCTAATTTTTTTTTATTTTACACTCATGATTATTGGCGGTTGATGAACAAACTTGCATTAAAAGTTTCTAAAACGTATTTAAACTTTATTTTAAAAACGGAAACTCCGGAATTTACAACTCCCGGGAGAAAATGTTTCATAATTGGACTGAATATAAAAGAATATAGGGGTATTCTCGCAGTATAGCAAAGATACAAAATTTGTGAAAATGCAACCTTGCAATACTGAAATATGCAACACTGTGGGAGCGCACAAAATCATAAATATTGTGAATATTAAAAAAAATGCCGGGAACAGTCGAAAACAAAAAAAATTTAAATACTTACTCTAACTCACACGAACTAAAATTAAAAAATTTGTCTCAATCAGAGTGCACGGTTGCACATCCACTCAAAACTTGGGTATAACTGCTGCACAAATTGCACGAATTGCAAAACTTTTATCGCTTGTATTTTGTTGTTGTGTCGTTGCACGGGTTACAAGATTCTGCAACTTTTGCAATTCTGACACCTTGCAAGGGTTTTGCAAGACACCGAGAATACCCCTTATATATTCTGGATCAGTCTTGCAATGACAAAATTTATTAATTTTTGTGTCAAACCATCGTTTGTAGCGATAAACAAGCAAAGAAATTCTAAAGTTGGTCTAGGCGAACTATGAAATATCCTAAACCTCCTTTTTGGTAAAATAAAATAATGTTATTGAAAATGGGCGTGTCCGTGGGCGGATGAAGCCTATATTTTATATGCATTTAAATGTTGATGAAAAATTTACACACACCAATTTTTATTTCTGTAGCTCACAGTTAATGTCTTTATTGTGCTTTCGTAATGGGAGGTGGGCGTGTTTATGGACGGATTACGCCCAATTTTTGAACACACCTTAGTTTCGTATAAAATACATACATACCAAATTTGATCTCTCTATGACAAACATAACCTTATTTATTGAGTTTTTAGCTTTTTGGGAGGTAGGCATGTCCGTTGGCGGATGATGACCATTTTTCAAAACCATCTTTGTTTTGTCATAAAAATATACGTGCCAAATTTAATCACTGTAGGTTAAACAGAGGCTTATTTATTGCGTTTTAAATTTTTTGGTTGTATGGGAGATGGGCGTGCCTGTGAGTGGATGATACCCATTTTTCAAAGACATCTTTATGTTGATATAAAACACATACACACCAAATTTTATTGTTGTAGGTTAATTATAAGCTTATTTATCCAGTTTTCAATTTTTGCGTTGTATGGGAGCTAGGCGTTTCCATAAGCGGATGATGTCCATTTTTCAAAACCATGTTTTTTTTTTTCTATACAAAATAGACGTGTCAAATTTTATCTCTGTAGCTTAAACAGAGGCTTATTTGTTGCGTTTTAAATTTTTGCGTTGTATGGGAGGTGGGTGAGTCCGTGCGCGGATGATACTCATTTTTCGAAAACATCTTTGTGTTGATACAAAACACATAAATACCAAATTTTGTTGTTGTAGGCGTATTATGAGCTGAGCTATGCTGTTTTCAATTTTTGCATTTTATGGGAGGTAGGCGTGTCCGTGGGCGGATTCCAAAAATATTCAATTGTGCAGATTCTTGGGTCCATTTGACCATGTGTACTAAGTTTCATCCAAGTATCACTACTCCTTCTTCTTATCCAGTGTTTACGGACAACACACTGACGGACGAACATGAATAGCTCGACTCACGAGGAGGCGCTGATCAAGAATTTATATACTTTTCTATACCGGACTCGCTTCGTTCTATGCGTTACAAACGTTTGCACAAAGTTAATATACCCTTACCTTTCAGGTTTAGGGCATAAAAATATCAAAAATGAATTTTGAAGAAACATAGAACTTGTTAGCCCCTTTTTTGAGACAACAAATACAATTAAAATAATAAACAAAAGGGAAAACTTTATAAAATTTTTCAAGACAATTTTGTGCGTACTAAGTGTGAGGCGTGCTAGCAAAGTTCAATCCTCACCTCAGGGAAAATTTTTTTGTCAATAGAAATAAATTTATCTGTTCGGCCTTCAGATTTTTCTGTTAGACGTTCAAAGTCAGCCTACAACATGTACAAAGGTCCAGTTCTCGATAAATTGTCTACAAAAATTTAACAACACAACAACACCATGTATCATAAATATCAAAGTTCGTTCATGGGCTTTTATGGCCAGTTTGTTTGATTTATTTTTATGATATAACTTAAAATTGAAGATAATTCATTACAAATACCTTTGCAAAAAGCTTTACGGTGATTGTTATCACATTTGAAAGAAAATTCAAGAAAATTTTTGAGAAATTTTAAAAATTAAAATTGAAAGCCTTTAAAACGTCACTAAGATATTGACTTAGAATGTCAAAATTTTTAATTCGATACATCCATTTTGCATTTTTCTCAATTAATGAATAAAAAAAGGAATTGATCGTTTTAGCCGATTCAGAAAAGTATATTTCTATTGAAAAAATTTCTTTCAGATGTAAGGATTGAACTCGGGCTACCGCAGTTCGTTGGCTTGCACGCTATACACTTAGCACAGATGGCTAAAAACCTAAATTTTTTTTTTAGAATTATTAATTTCTGAGAAATATTTAATATAGTTTTTGTTTTAAATAAACATAGCTAAATGATCAAAACAAAAAGTATGACTTATTACTCTTGTCTGAAGTATTTTGTGCTACTAAAATAAAACATCATAAAATAAACAATATTATTTTATGATGCGAACTCATAAAAGAACTGTTGATTTTTGAATAGCATTTAGTTCAATCTCTCAAAAACTCTGAATGTCTGAGTACCGAAAACATACCTTTTGCCAGAAACAATTCATAAATAAATACAAAAGAGATAATTTTGGCTTACAGAGCCGTTATATGCATTTTCTTAATAATTCTATTCAAATAAGAAAAAAGTTTTAGGTTCCCTGCCAACGACTAGCAACGCATAAATTATAATCTTCAGCCATAATCTGCTCTGCTGAATTCGCTGCAAGCAAACTTTTATTGAAACACGTTAGCAATATTTGCTTTAGTTTCGCTCACGCTGCCGCTGCTGCTGCTGCTGCGAACCAGTTGGCTAGGAAAAAAGCTTTGAACAAGTCAAACAACAGTCGTTGTTTTTGACATAAGCGGCATGTTGTTGCGGCTACAACGTTATACGTTGTTGTTTTTTTTTTTGTTTTTGTTTTTTGTCTATTTCATAGCTCTTTAGTTTTTATTTAATTTTATGTCTGGTCTTGGTTTCAGTTGCATTTTCGATTTCGTTGTGTCCGAAACGTGTTCCAAGCGAGCTCCTACGACTTTAACTGTATTTCTAAGCATTTTTTAGCCAACAAAATTTGTCGTTCATCAGCTGTTAGCGTGCGCGCATGCCAAACAACAACAACAATAACTAATAACGACTATTGGCCTAAGTTGTTTTGTTTTAGGTTTTCGTGTGCATGAATATTTCTTTCCGGGTTGTTGTGCATTGATTACATTTAAAGAAAAGTAAAAATTTAAGAAATTTTGTAGCTAATTTAAAATCAAAATCAAAATTATTACCAAACAAAGATAATAAAAACAAGTGTGAGTTATTAATAAAAGTGAAAGAAAACAAACCAAAAAAAAAAACAAAAATTCATTTAAATTTTTAATTAAAAATGGCTCCAAAAAAGGAAACTACTCTGAGCAAACAAAATCCACCGGTGGACCTTGAGCGCATTAAGCGTCACTTTAGTTGGTCCGATCCTAATGCAATGTGAGTCAGATATACCTACATATAATAAAATTTTTATGTGATTATTATGTTAAAGCGAATTTAATGAAAGACAAAGAATATAAAAGAATCAACTAGCAGAAGCAGCAGCAGCTGACCACAAAACAAGTTCGTTTCTTGAGTCTTTTGTTTTTGTGAACCCAAAACAAATTTGCTCTTAAATAAAATATGCGTTGTTATTATATCGTTCGATCGCTGTTTTAGCCTTGAAAATGGAAGAAGATAAAAGAGTAGTTTTTTGTTTTTCTATAACGTTCTTTGCAGGTGTTTTATTTATGGAAACTTTTGACTTTTGACAAACAATAAGTAATACTAAATGTCATATATGCTGTGATAAAAATGGGTGCCTTTTTGGCTGATTCACGTGCTGAACATTCAACTGAGCAAGAAACTTCTTCGTTCTATGCATAACATGTATAGATAAAAGCAGTTCTTTGCCACCTTGACATTATTATTATATTAACTCTTGCCACAACTCTTAATTGAAGCTTCAATTTATTTTTGCTTATGAGCTTTATTTTATTTCATGCATATGTTTATATTCAATTAATTTTTATTAGCAATGCTGAAGAAATGTGAGTAATATGTGTTGGTTCTAACTTCAACAGTTTGAGTTCAACAGCCACTCATATAATTTTAGTTAAAATTTTATGAAAAAACAATTAAAAAAGAAACAAGTAATAAAAAAATAACAAAATTTAGCTGTAGCTAATATGAAACAAGTTTCGTTTGTTCGTTCTTAAGTTATTTGATTACAAATGAGTACACGATATTGCTGAAAGTTTTGAATAATTAAGGTGTTTAAGTAAATTTTTTGCACAGTTTTTGGCATACACAAAACTTACGTAATGTATGAGTGAAATAAATATTTTTTGAACAATTGAAAAAAATAAAAAAAAAATTATGACTTCAAAGTCGATTGCTTTTTTGCTTTTGCTTAAGACCCAAGAAGTAAAAGTTTTTTGCCAATTTTTGCAAATAACTGAAATTTTATTATAAGCAGACCGTTTATGCGATTTTTATCTGCATTGTATAGGTTTTAAAAAAAGGTGTCTGAAATTGCACTTGATCAGAAAATAAAAATATAAGTTTTATTTAACAAATGTTTTTTTTTTTGTAAAAAGAAAAGGAAGAGGATTATAAAATCATTTTGTTGCCGTTTAAATGATAAAAAAAATAAAAATAAAAAAACAATGTCTGTCATAATTTAATCTAAAAAAATACAACGAACATGTCTGAAATACATATGTAATGGAAACATGAATCATTAGACCAGGGCCGCAGCTAAGATTTTCTAGTATAAGTATTTAAAAATGGATCAGTGAAATAAGGCGTTTTTTTTTGGGCGTTATTTCACTGAACCTTTAAAAATAAGTTTTAAAATAGTAATCACGCCAGATATACAACTTTCGAAGTTTGTGTTTTTTTTAAATATATATTTTTTTTTGTAATTTTAAGAAAAAAATAAATTATGCATCAAAATATTTACGATGGAAAAATGATATGTTTCTACGAAATCTCAATTTTTTTTCTGACTTACATTTCATTTATTGTTCATAACTTCTGAACCGTTTGGATTTTATACAAAAAATGTTTGTCTTTTAGCACCTTAATGTTTGTTAGGAAATAACCTTAATATAACTGGAAAAAAGAAAAAAATTCAAAGTATTTTTTTTTATTGAGCAATTTGGCTACTATAGAATATTGAACTATTTCGTTGATAAAGTTTGTTTATTTTATTTAGTTCGTTTGTTCTTGCAGTTCCTTTCGTAAACTTGTTATATGTTGTTAGTTCTTAAGTTCTTTTATTTCATTGAGAATGTTAGTTCGTTGTATCTTTTAGTTCATTAGGTCTCTGAGTCCATGTACTCCACCATTTCAATAAAGTAGCGAATATGCAAAAAATTACGGACTCAAACCATTGTTGATTTGTATTTTAGGTCTTTTTGTTCGTAAGGTATGTTAGTTTCTTATAACTTTTAGTTCATGTTAATTGAACTAAAAGACCGAGAACACTGATTAATAGTGGTTAAGTCAATCGAACTTTGAAAGCTAATACTGTTTTTTCTGATTTTGGACTTTTGTGTTTTTAGAATTTTGATTCGGTTTTGTGCACTGCAATCCTAGCCACTTAATAAAGAGCAAAAAGTTAAAAATTGTCTGATATAAAATTAAGCAAGCTTTTTAGTGGAGTATATTTTTATTTTTCTGGCATGTTAAGTCTATAAGATATTCCGGTTCAAAGTAAAATTATTGATTTTTTTGTTAAAAATGCTGACTTTTACAAGAATTTATTTTAAATTTAAGGATATATTTAAAAAAATAATTTGTATCGTATTCTTTAATGAATTCCTTTAATTTTGATAATAAAAATATAACATTCTCCGAGAGGAACAATTGAAATAAGCAAACAAACTACATATATAGTCATAAGTAAGCAATGAGATTATCATTTATGTGCAAGTGGAATACTAAGAGTATTTACTGTTTCATAATACATAATACTTCATATTTTACTTTATTTTTATTTATTTTAGTTTAATTTATTTTTACTATATTTTACTTAAGAATTTTTACTTCAAGCAAAAAGTGGTATCTCCATAACTTTATAAAATCAGCTAAAGCCAAAATTTCAAGCAAATCGAAGAGCACGAGGTAAATTTTTTGAAAAAAACTTCAATTGGGCTTGTATGGCCGCTAAATGTGCTTTTCATGTCCATGTAATATAAGTCTTAATAATAATTTTCTAGCTTAAATTAAGAATTGGTCAGTTTTTAGAATTTAGAAATTTTTAATTTTCCTCTTAAAACATTTAAATGTTTCATCAATTTTATTTTTAATTAATAATACCAGCCTTTGCTTTTATTTGCTTGAGTTGAAAAGATTTTTGGCCTACTCTTCGCTACCTCTGGGGGAAGGGGGATTTGAATCCCTATAGTCGCCCTTGACTACGGAACTGGTACTCACTCTTCTCAACTCAACATTTGGTATGACTTCCTCTTTTCTTGATGACTTCCATGGATACGTATTAACATATAGTCGCGAAGTTTTTTAAATTGCCTTCAACTATTGCTTGAAACCATAGATTTCATATAATCCGTTTCAAATCAGTAAGAAATATGCTCTGCTTTTTCCCGAATTTTAATACCCATATAGGATTGAGGTCAGGGTCAACCAAAATATATAATTTCTAAAAAATTTTTTTGATTTGATACACGAAATTAAAACGAAATACACGATTGCAAAATGTCTTACGCACCCATTAAAGTTTTGCATGCATTTTTCGAATGCAGAACATTGCAAAAAAAAATTTTCAGAAAGTCTTAAGCATGATAGAATAATAAGGAAGGCTCATTCATAACGCTGCTCAAATGTCTAGTTTTACACAAACAATGCTGTGAGGTGCTATAAACGTCAAACGAAAAGGCAACAACAACAATTAGAACAACTTTAATTCGAACAGCTGATTTTGACATCTAGCTCACCTATATGCTCTCCAATATGCGCCTACCTTGTTATTCTATCATGGTCTTAAGGAGGGACATTGTATTGTAGAGAATTGAATAAATTCCAAGAAAAACAAAAATTCAAAAAAATATATTTTTCACTCCAACATGGTTTTATGGAGCTCCAAACTGGCGGCAGAGAAAAAAACGGGGACTCGTGGTTGCAGTGCTGGGAGTCGCAAAAATTGTCCGATCTGGAAAAAAAATGACTTTTTTAAATCTTGACAAAATTGGTTATCGTATGACATGAGCTTTCTTTAACATTTTTTTTCAATTTTTGGTGATGTTCCGAATTTGAAAGTGTGTTTTTTCGACAAAAATGTTGTCTTTAAAAATTCATAAAGTTTATTTATGATTTAAGAGTCAAGTGTAAAAAAATACAAAAAAAAATTTCGTCAAAAAATGAACCCACTAGTGCCGCAACCAGTTCGAAAAATATGGATTCGAGATAAACGCGTTCAAAGTTTGTGAACAAAGAAAAAAAAGGCGAAAATTAAAAATGCGCGTTCTCTAGTCTGGCTGTAACTTTTGAACCCGTAAGAATTTTTCATGAATCTTAGAATCTTAAGAATATTTACTAAAATAAAAAATTATAAAAAAAAGTTGATTTCACAAACCGGATAATGTCATGTCCCTCCTTAAGTCAATACATGTACTACTTCTTAAACTTAAAATGCGTTTTTCTCGAAAAGTGCTGTTGAAAAGTAAAAAGCATTACTTGAAAACTATTCCCAGGACCGCTACCAAATTTTTTTTGTTTATAAAGCCATTGCTACTTTTAATCGTTCGATTTTAATTTGAGAGAACAATAAGAAAAAAAAAGAAATACTTTTTATTTTATAACCTAAAAGAAATTAATATTTTAGTCAAAAATTGGTTTTCTAACTACTATTTTCGTAAAAATCGGTATATTTCTTAAATTTTCGATTAAAAGCTCAAAAAATATTAATTGAACAAAAATTATTATTTTTTTTTTTATATGAACAAGTTTCGAAAAATCGTGTCCACCACATATTTAAGATGCTTTACTAAATTACGGATTCTGGGTAAAAAAATATAAAGATTTTTTCTTAAAATATTGCATAACTCTAATTCAGAAAAGAAAAAATTACCAAAAACTCTAGCGTGTTGTTGTAATCGGCCTTCTAAATATAAACTTTTTGGCTGGTATGAGCTACGGCTGTAGCAATAAAACAAAAAACATTTCTATTGTTTGTTTATATTTATTTTAATTCGATATTTCGGCTTAATTTTCGCTTTACAATAAGTCGCTGTACAATAAATCTTTTTTCTTTAAAAAAACATTAATGGGCACTTGACAAATATTTAACAAAAAAGGTTTTGGCCCTGCGGCATGGGGCTTAATCGGCCTAAAAATGGTTAGAAGCTTGATGTTTAGGTATAAACTTCGTTTGTCGTGTTTCAAATCATTTTTTGTGAACGTTTGAACAGTTGGCATAATAATGGTAAGTTGCGGGAAATACGTTATTTAGTTGCAAGAAATTAATTTTGTTTGTCATAAACGGCAGTGATTTTTAAATTAATTAAAGTGTTTAATATTTGCCATCAACGAAAAGGAAGTATTTTAAGAGTGTGAACAAACAGACACACAACTGTGAACCACACTATATAAAATCATGTAAAAAATTAATATAGGTCCCAAAGAGGTACCCCTAAGGTCATAGCAATTTCAACCATTTTCAGTGCACTTCTATTTCTCTTATTGCCTAGCTTTTTGACCAAATTTTTTTTAAGATGGGCCAAATTTTATATGTTCCTCCCAAACAAAATTATGTTAAAATTGAATATAGGTTCAAGGGAAGTACCCCTTAGGTCTTATCAATTTCTGCCATTTTCAATACATATCTATTTCTCTAATTGTCTAGCCTTTTGACCAAATTTTGTTAAGACCGGCCAACATTTGTATGTGCCTTCTATACAAAATGATGTAAAAAATAAATAAAGGTCCAAGGGAGGTACTCCTAGGAACTGACCGATTTCAACCATTTTTATTAATTTTTTTTTTAATTAGCTTAAACTAACAAAGTACACAAAATTTCATTATCATAACAGCATTCCTTCTATTATTGTACCAATTTTGTATGGGATCAATGCACTGTGCAGCTGCATGAAAGCACCTGCATTTTTATAGCTGCAGAAGCTATTCTATTGAAGCAGAAGAAAAATAAACATAAACTATATATCATTGCCGCTATTTAGTAACACGATTAAAGAAAGGTCACTGCTAGATACCGTCCAAAAAAATTTGTTTTTGACTCTGCGGCTCTTAGGTCCAAAAGAATGGACCCCGTTCAGCAGCTTTAACCTGCTGTGGCTAGTATGTAGGAAAATTAACTCTTTCCGTGTCCACACCAAATTATAGCTTAATATGCGATATACGTTTAACTACAACAATATTATATTCATTGAATTGCATTTATTAATTAATTATTTATTATATTACTTAAGCAACAAATTATGATGCTACTATTTTAAACTGCAGATGGTGCTGTTATAACGGACATATTTATTATATCGATAATGCATAAGCTTGCAGTGCATTTGTTTAACTTAATTTGTCTTAAGTTGAACTGATAATAAGGTTAGAAATTTGAATACTTAACTAGATTGAAAGAGTTTTCTTCTCTGATATTTCGTAATTCATATAAAATTTTATATCTATAGTGATAACAACAACATAATATTAATTTGGTAGCAGATTTTTTCAATTTCGATTGAGCGAAAGATGGCAGGAAAAATCGAATTAAAACGTAGAGGTTTATTTATGTTAACTATCGCATATTTTCTATTGTAATGAAAACTCCTTTTATAGGATGAAGTTAGTATGGAATTTATAAATGTAATGCAAGCATGGTTCGTGCATATTATGAGAAAGAAACGATTTCGTGGTGCATTAACACTTAGGTTTTAGATTCTTGAAATTTTTTAAAAATTTTTAAATTTTTGCGTTGATCGTGGCATGTCAAGATCGATTTCCACTCGAGGCAATGTTTTTTTCAATAACAAATTTTCTGATCGATCACCACCGACAATTTCGGTAATAATTTTCAAAGTTCCCGTATTAATATATCGGTGATTCCATATCATTTCAACAAATTTTTATCAAAATCTAACCTTAGTTTTTCTAACCTAATTTCTAATTTTTTTGAAACTTTGTAGGTTAAAAGTTCACATTAAAAAAACATATTCTGTGTTTTTTATTATTGCGAAACTTTTTTTTTTACATAGTTATACACTGTCAAAAACATTGAAAATCATACAAAAATTAAATAGATGCATGTATTTGAAGAGCTCTATCATCTAAAGTGTAAGTCGTACAGAAAATAAACTCAAGTATAGTTTAAGTACCTTGACTGGGTCTTTCTGGTGGTGTCATTTTTTTAAAGTACTTTTATGGCAAAAAGTTTTTTTTTCTAATCCCGAAATTAACCATCATATTTTTCACAGTCGGCGAAAGACTGAAACCAAGAAAAGTGAAAAGTGATCACCGATATAGGTGATTTCTTGTCAAAATGCACACTATCCTGACATTACAATTTGTGCATTTTTTTTTTTGTTTGGCATTTAATTTCTTTTGCAAGGTTATACACTGTAAAAATTTGAAAATATACAAAAGAATTTAATAAGTGCATGTAATCAAATAGCTTTACTAAACCTTTAGTCGTAAAGAGAAGAAACTGAAGAGTATTTTAAGCATTTTTCTGGTTGTGTAATTTTTTGTAGCACTTTTTCGGAGTAATATTAAAATTTTCGATATATAACTTTCGGTCTATCCATTGTAGGTATTTTTTTAAAAATTCTTTAAAACTAGAATTAAAAGAGATCGAACCAGGGATGATATTTTAAGTGGATTGGTACTTTTTTGAGTACTATTGACTCTACAAAAGTACTCGAGTACCTTCTTGCCAAAAAAAGTACTTTGGTATATTAAAGAATTTTACTTGAAAGGAGTTAAAGAGTTGCCAAGAGTTAAAAAAAATCATTTTTGAAAATTAAGTCATAAAAACTTCTTGCCAAAATTCTCGCCCAGTCACGTATTTTTTGGCGTTGATTTTAGAAATGTTCATAGAACAAGAACTTTTTTTAAAAAAAAGTCGAACATTTTCATTAAAATTCGCTATATCTTTGGCCAGGTGGTAAAGATTAGAAATTTTTTCAATTAGATAGTTAGATCTCTTCAGTACTACTATTTCCAACCATTTGTTTATTTGTAAATGCTACACCAGCTAATATTTTAACGAAAAACATGGTTTTTGGATGTTTTTCAAAATTTTTTTAGCTCACTGGCGGCTATCGTTACAGAAAAAAAAAAAATGTTGTGCATTCGTCTAAGAATCGATCAAGGTTTATTTTAAGTTGGTGGCAATGATAACTTTTTTTTTCCCCATAGAAGTTGAGGCACCCTAACATACATATTTAACGGGCTCTAAAAGAAAGCCTGATTACTTATTGTTCCTTTAGGTGATAAATATAATAAAATTTAAAAAAGTATTGGTTTTAATTTATATATTTATTCACATATCATTACTTAATGAAAAGTACCCTAAACAATAAAAAAGTACTATTTGCCTTTGTAAAAAAGTACTCTAGAAAATGATCCGATATCATCACTGGATCAAACATAAAATTTTTTTATTTATTTATAATTATTTTTAGGCAAAGGGTTTTTTTTTGATTATGAACTCTTCCAAAGCGCATGAAAAGATTTTAACTTTTGATCTTTTATCATATTATTTTTTTCAGTTTAAATTTAACTATGAAATTTTATGTGAACTTAATAAATAGTTATCTCTGAAGTTATGCATTTAATTAATAACATCATATTTAATTAACTTTGAAAGAATTTTCTATATCGAAATAAAAGCTTTTCGAATTTGGGCAACAGGTTTTCCAAATATATGTTAAATCGTGCACTCGCGCTGCAGAGGCTTATAGCGACCAAGTTCGTGTCTTAAGTCTTCTGTTTAATGTTGTAAATCTTTTGTTGCTACGTTGTAATAGCAAAACAAGGCAAAGTAAGGCAAATAAATAGTCCTAAATATATATTTAAAAACAAAAAAACAATAACACAAAAACATGTTATTGATGACTGATGCCACTTAACTGATGACTGAGGCCCTACAAAGCTTTGCTATATTTCTTACAAGACGCTGAAAAAAAACATACAATTACGACTATTTCTTAAGCCAAATTTTGTTTAAATAAAAATAATTATGAACACATTATCTCATTATTTATTTATTTTTTATTTTTTTTTTTTTCAGTGAAAGTTAAATCGTCGCTTTGAGCATTTTTCTCTCAAACAATTTCTTTATTTCGGCAACTGTGATGATGAACAACAACATTCTGCTAATTATTTAAGCAAATATAAAACAAAAATCATCAACGCTAAGAGTTTAAATAAATGCCAAAACAAAATAATGAACATTATTTTTTTTTAATATTTTAACTATACATGCTTAGCTTAACTGCCAAGATATGATATAATATCCGCATTAGCTGAGTTTTCAGAGGTTATGTTTTTCAACTAAGTTTTATTTTTATATTTTTTTTTATTTTTCTAATTTTCTGGTGTAATTGTGCATGACAGCTCGTTTTTGGTTTTGAAGATTGTTGTTTTGTTGCTAAGTTAAATTTGCCTTATTGAAAAGTAGCTTAGCACCTTTTGAGCATATTTCTGGTTGTTGGCACATATTTTCAAAAGTGTTGAAATAAAAAATTTTGTGTTTGGAAAAGGAAGTCTTTGGTCAGCCAGTGATCTGTGGTTTTGTGACAGCACATTATCAGGCTGTAAGTTGAGTTAAAGTATTTTGTAGTGTTTGTTATCAATTATGCTCTTCTACTCAATGTATGAGGTTTTCTTTTGCACATAAGTGTATTTATTTTAGCACATTTTTTCAGTCAAAACTAAAATATTTTTTTATAGTTTGTATAACATGTTGATCAAAACAATTAACAGTTTCATATAATTGGCTTTTAGGCGTGTTGGCCATGATCTGAATAGCATGTGGCATGTGTCAACTTGATCACACCACATTTTATCTCACATATTTCTATTTAAATTATTTTAGAGTAAACAGTTTTGATTTCGTGCAAATAACATATTAAATCTAGCTAAAAACTGTTGAATAGTATAAAATCTAAATAATCTTACACACCCATAATGAAAAAAAAAAAAAAAAAAAACAAAAATAAAAATTAAAACAAGTATCTAGTTGTAAGAGCTCTTTGCGTGCATTTAATTGTTGTCTCAGAGATCCACACTAAATGAAATGTTATTGCTAGCATGTTAAATATTTCAAGAGCTCTCGTCATTTCTATCACATATAGCGCTTAATTCTAATTGCAGTAAATATGAAATTCAAAACACGTTGCACAGTGCACAATCAAACCTTACCGCTACTGCACACTCTCTATGCGTTTGATGAATATTTTAATATTTAAATCAAATTCGGAAGCATACTTATAAATGACAGTCCAGCATTTATTTGGGTTAGGTATGCTTGCAGGTTGGAAAGTGAGATCACGTGTAGCTCATATGAAAAAAAAAATATATATAAAAAAATATTTTTTCCTATCTGCTCGTAAAATTAAATTTTTGTATATTTTGCTTAAATAAGATCTCATTATTTGTTGCTCATCTAAACTAAGGTAACTAGCTAAAGAAAAACTATTTTTCTGATTATTCTTCAAAACATGATGCAATTAAATACTCGTTAAGTAATTCAGCTCTGTGTAGCCATATTTTTTCTCTTATTGTATTTATGTAATAATTAATACTAATTTATATGAATTCGATACTGGTTTTTTCTCAAAAGTAAAAATTTGCGCCCAAATTGTCAATATGTTACTCTCCAAGCAAAGCTATATCTTAGAGGAAATAGAACGGTTTTAAATTTTTAATTTAAATAAATTATGATTCTGCTCAAGCAAATTCACACCAGGGAGACCAAAAATCAAACACAATTTTGTGAAATAATAGAGTTTCTCAGTCACCTGAATCTTATCGATCAGTTGGAATCGAATTTATGAGTAAAGCATCCAATGTTATTCTTCTGGAAAAAGCAATAATGGACGTAGAAAGAGATACGCTTCAACTTCTTAAAATTCAATTAGATGAAACTAGCATAATTGTTATTCATTTCAATTTGTGGTGGTGACGGTGGCATGCAGGTTAAGTGTGTGGCTTAGTATGCTCGGAGCCCGGGTTCGATCCCCAGCCGCGGCGAAAAGTTTTTTCAATACAAAATTTTTCTGATCGGTCACCACCTCTCTGCAGACAATGGCAAACCTCACAGAGTAAATAATGCTATGTAAAGCTTCTTGAGAACATGAACTTTAGCCGTTCGGAGTCGGCATAAAACATGTAGGTCCAGTTCTCGGTCAATTGTGTGCAAACATTTAATAACACACACAACACAATTGATCATAAGAAGCTCGGTCAAAGTCCTTGCTAGGGCTGAAATGGCCAATTTGTTTTTTTTTTTTTTTTTTTTTTTTTGGTCCCCGTCGAAATTGGGGTTTTAAGGCACAGAATACTCTCCAATACAATCTCAAGAGCATCTATTCAGTTAAAGCAATAAAGTTATGAAATTATTTCTGATATGCAGTCTTTCCTTTGGTTGTTTTCCAAAAACCTAAAAGATTCTAAGCTTTTTTGATTTGAAATAAAAAATATTCCAATTTAAAAGGTTTAACTGTTATTAATTTTAACCAAAGATGTTCTTTCCTTAAACTTTAGTTACAGATACCTCGATCTAAAAAGTAGTACGAATGGAAAACATTAACAACGACATGTTTTGGGAGAAAGAATTTAAGATTTGAAAAGATATCTTGAAATTTAAAAAAGTTAATTTTTGGTTAATTTCTTTTTAAAAAGTTAATTCAGTAATGTCAGTGTCTTACAGTTGTATACGTTGTGGATTCTCAAATATGCTTTTTAGGTACTAATGTACTGTATGAGATAAATGTTAGAAATTAATTTTTAGTTGTCGCAATTGTTACCTTTGAGTTAAAGCATGTTCTATACTTGAAATTTAATTTACCGGAGACTCTCAAAATTTGAACTTATGGTCAAAAAACCGATTTTGCCTACCTTTGCCAACTTTTTGGCCTATAACTTATCTGATTGTCAACCGATTTTAAAAATACAGCCGGATACTGAAAATCAGACTTTAACATTTCCAACGATATACATACATGGTTTGTACCAAATTGAGAAAACTGTGTATATTAACTCTACAAATGGAACTTTTTTCAATTTTTTCGAATTTTTCTGACTGACGATTTTTCTATAAACTTAATTATATAGACTCACACTGAGTCTTTATGAGTTCATAAAAAATATTTATTACTAATAATATTTGAATCGTTTATTTCAGAAACAGCATTAGTCTATTTTTTTCGAACATAGCTTTTTTGTTGCAAACGCTTCTTTAAAGGTAGACCCACAATCTGAGTAAAATGCACCAACATTAGTGTACGTACTCCTTCCTCTTTAAGCAATGCCTCGTAGTTTTCGGTTTTTACTTAAGCAAATTTTTTTTTTAATGATTCCTGAAGAATTCAATTCGAGTGACTTATGTTGTTTCTGAAGTAAACGATTCATTTATATTTTTGAAAACGCAATTTACTTTCTAAAAATCAGTCAGTAATTGACAATTAATTAATTATTCAACAAAATAGATTTTTTTCCAAAACTATTTTCAATAGATTTTTTTCCAAAAATAAATTTTCGGCATAGCAACTCAAAAATGTTTGCTTGATCCATATTTTTAAAGTCGGAATCATATGTTTCGAGTTGTAAATACTCCAAAATAATTTTTATTTTATTTTTTTTTTTCAAAATGTTTTTCTATTTCTTGATGAAAGTATGTTCCTTACTCATCGCTGAACTGGTCTTAATTCTCTGGGAAGTCTAAATGCGAATGGAGAAAATGAAATTTTATGGACATGTTGAATGGAAAGTCGCCAATCATCAGAATTAAAATTTTAATTCAATGCCGAAAATAGTTTGGGTGGATCCACGCAATCACCAGATCATTATCACGAGTCTCAAAACATTCTTGCATTTACAAAGTACAACAACAATTAGAAAAATTTACATTCGAACAGCGGACTTTGACTTCTAGCTCACTTCCTCTCCAATATGCGCCTTCCTTGTTCTTCTACCATGTTCATGTAGAGCAGAGTTGTAAATCCCATAGCTCAATTGACTCTTTTTGCTCACCTACAACAACTTCAATAATATCGTGAGTGTTGTAATTCGGAGAATTCATTTCGCCGGCTCATAGCGCTGCGACAGCAAGAAAAAACATTTGCATAGCATTGTTGTTGTTTGCTCGTGTTGATCAAAGTTATCACTGCTGTGTGTATTTTGTTTCTATTCGCACTCTAAGGCCGCGTACATAGTAGAATCTCAGCTAGCATTTGGAAGACTGTTTGCCATTTCTAGCGAAGTAAAGACGTTTTTTCTTGCTTTTGCTTTTCGTAGCGCGTGCTTTTAGCTCGCGACTCTCAAAAAATAGGAGCACTCTCAATTTGAAGTGGGAACAGTGTGAAGGTTGGTTTGTGAATTTGATAAATTCAATAATTTTTTGTTCATTTGTCACAATTTTATCAATATTTTGACATGTCAAAGAAATTGACACTTTTGCCATGTTTTCATATTTTTTGAAATAGTTTGAAGTATTTTTGACAATATTTGTGCTCAGATTAAAGTACAAATTTTTTTTTATTTTAATTATTAGCTGTGTTTTTTACCAAGCGAGTAGTCAAAAAACGACTGCTTACTCGCTTAAGAATTTTTTTAAAACTTGGAAGCATTTTCTGAAAAGTCAAAAACGTTGTTTATGTTCTGATCAAATTTTTGTAAACAATTTTTGACAAATTTATTTTATATATCAAAGTTTGACAATTAGTGATGCATAAATTTTCATATTTTAAGCATTGGAGACTCGGTTCTGAAAACAAACCCGATACTCAAAAGATTTTCAGTGCTAAAAGCTTAAGCAAACAACATAGTTTAAATAATGAGTATATTTGATAAATTTTGTTTATCTTACCTGTTAAATTATTATGTATTTTTATTGAAATATTGATCTAAAGCAAATTATGAGTATTTCGTGAAAAGTATTTGGTACAAAAAATTTTCATTTCATACATCACTATTGACTATCAATCAGATATAGTTGCCACCTTTGTAGGAAATTTATACAATTATTGAAACATAACTTGGAAGCATTTTTTTTCGTTTGGTCGGCAAACTTTTAAGCGACTAACAGTTTCCTGTGTTATTTAAGCGAGTATACATATGATAAGCGGTCGTTTTTTAACTACTCGCTTGATAAAAAACACAGCTATTATCGGTCTTATTCATAAAAAAGTCTTAAAATAGCTTAATAATGCTCAATAGTTAAAAAGCTTTTAAGAGATAAAATACTTTTTAGAATTTTGTTATTCATAAAAATGTTGTCTCAGCTTTTTTTGTTAAAATAGGAACATTTGCAATTTGAAGTGGGAACAGTGTCAAAAGTGGTTTGTGAATTTCATAAAATCAATAATTTTTTGTTTATTTGTCACAATTTTATAAATATTTTGATATTCAAGCAGGCAAAAAATTTTGTTATATATGTTTTGCTCTGAAAAAATTGACACTTAATATTTTTATTTTCAATATTTTGAAATTTGGTGCTATGCTTTTATGTTTTTTATAAAGGCTTTATAAGAGGCTCATAAATTTTTATGAATACAGCCGTATATATATATATATTTTTTCTTTTATGAGATTAACATTACACTTAACTCCTGCCCCAGTCTCCTATTTTTCGTATATTTTTTGACGTTTTGATGTATTCAACACTTACCTCTCGGAACAGAATTGACAAAGTTAAAAATATTTATATAAAAAAAAAAAAAAATGCTTATTAAAATTTCTTAGTCGGGGAAAAAAAATAAAAATATTTGATTTTTCGACAAGCAAATTTTCCAGCCGGAAAACTCTAGAAAACTGAAAAATACTCTTAGATCTATAATTTAATGGAGAATATAACTGGGTTTTCATTTTTCCAAAAAAGTATTCTCTTCAAATTTGAGCACACCTGTTTGGCCCAGTGTAGATTGGTCTTAATATTACCAAGATTTGAGAAGAGCAGTGAGTAGGAGTGTATTCTAAGTTGCCATTAGCTTGTGGATGATGATACGGGCTGTTATTGGTTATTGTCAAAGGTATAAATTCCAGTTTGTTTGTATACGAATGAAAAGCCAAGATTATCTTGCCAATTCATTCTAAACTTAATCATTCATTCTCATTCAATTTCATTTGCATTCAATTTGCTAAACGTGGGTCATAATTAGTGTCCGACCGAATATTCGGTTTCGGTTTCGGTTTCGGCCAGTTTCGGCCCTTTTAGTCAGTTTCGGCTATTCGGCATCAATATGGCCGAAACCGAAACCGAAACCGAATAACTCTAAACACTAAAAAGTTCCTTAAAGTGGTATTAAAAATTATCTCTTTATTTATTATTTTAAAGTTGAACTTTAATATTCAAAGAATATTTATCGTATGTATACGTTATTATTATCTGTTTGAATTGTTTTGTTTTTGAAAGCTTTTAATAAAATTAAAAAAAAAAAATAAAATGTTTTTAAAAACAAATTTGTATGTAGACTTTCAGTTTCGGTTTCGGTTTCGGTTTCGGCCGAATATTACAAAAATGGCCGAAATTCGGTTTCGGTTTCGGCCAAAATTTTGGTTTCGGTCGGACACTAGTCATAATTCACCAAAATTATAATGATATTCTAGCAAGCCAATTCAAAACCAGGGTAATAAAACACTTCTTTCAAGAAAATAATATTAAAACGACCCAAGAAAAGATTCAACAAAATAATACTACAACTACCTACTGACCTAAATATTATTGAAGACGGGGTACTTTGCACGTGAAGTTTATTCCAAAAATACACAATATCGCTCATTTCGTGAAAGACAGCCAAAACTCAAAATTTATAACTGTAGAGTTGACCATGAGGAAATGTTGTTTCACAGAGTCAGCGTTATAAAATCAAAAATCAAAGTCTTGAATTAAATTATTAAATAATCAACCATCACATTTTTAGTTTTTATAGCAAAATTCGTCTTCAATTATACGAGATACGAATTGTATGAAATAATCTTTTCCACAAAATCGAATTTTTAGTTGTGATAGCCTTGCAAGAATGAGCAATTTAATAAAATTGAAGAACTTAAAGGTAGCATAAAATCGAAATGGAAAGTGATTTCAAGAAGAAACTTCTTAAGCCAATATCAAATTGCATAACTGAAGTCTTTAATAAAAGAAGAAGGATTCACTCATTATTAAAGTTTTTATTTATTTTAATTAACAATTGGCTTCCTATCATTTTTGCTTCAGAAATTATAATGTTATCTATTATTTTCCAACATTGGAAATTTTTTTGTTTTATACTCGACAGTAAAATTAGATTATTTTCTTACTCCTTTTATAGTATACTAAATAATATTGTATAAATAAAATGGTTTAGTTATATTATTGATAATGAAAATTACAAATGTGCTATATTTTTGTCGCAGAGTGTATTAATGCATTTAATTTTTCCAAAATGTATTTGGTTAGAAAAAGATTGGAAAGCGCTGCCCTAATGACTGACAAATCTAAGCTTTCGAATCAACAATATTCTCTGCACACAACTTTTAAGCTTAACAGCTGCCGCGACACGAACCTTTGATAGTATAAAGCTTTTAAAAAGCTTTTAGCTGATTGCTTGGTTTTGTTTTGCTTCGCTTTGATATGAGTCAGTTAAGTATCTTGCAGCTAGATGGTTCTGTTAACTAAATGGTTGTTGTACTTAATAACCAGTGACACTGCTTGCTGGGCTTTATAACCGACCTTTGAGTAATGCAGCTCAAGTACACATAGCACAGAGGCAAGTTATTAGTCAAAAAAATTATGTGTTCATGTATCGATAAAATATCGTTATGCTCATAAAAAAAAATTAACAGATCATCTTATCACTTTATAAAATAAAAATTTTGTTGTCAAAATAATACTGAAAAAAAACTATTGGCTGTAAATGTTCATTCCAGAACATTTTGAAATTTTTTCAAAAACTCTCATGTATTTTTTTGTGATGAACTTATAAGTGACATGATTGATCGCTTTGCATTAGTTACACTTGTTGTATTGTTTTTTAACTTTTTGTTGGCATACAAAAGGCTACAAATTTAAAAGTTAAATATATGTCTGCGTCATTCCATATGCTTACAATGGAACGTGCTTAGAATTCTGACGATTTTACGTGTTTCTTTAACAGACAATAAATCGATTATGTCAGTGTATTCTTAAGGATTTTGCAACCTTTATTTTTATGGTAAAGCAAACAAAGAGTTAAAAAAGAATTATAAACATTTCATTTGACAGATGAGTTTGACAAATCAAACGTGCAAACACTCAAAATGCAAAAATTGAAAATTTGGCTCATTATCATCTTTTTTTTTATCACTAAAATAAGAGTGTAAAACGGAATAGTAACAACGGAACGGAATAGGAAGCAAAAAAAAAAAAAATAAAAAATGAACCAAAAATGCGAATTCTAGTTTTTTTGTCTTCAATATTTAAAAAGAAGCCATTTAATTATATTCTATGTAATATTATTTTTTGTACTTTGATTGTTTCCCCTTTAGAGTCCAATTTTGTGGGTCAAAGAATTTGTCTGAATAATCAACTTTACTGAAAATCTTAGAACTAAATTGAAATAAGATTACATTAAAAAATTTAATGACTGTCCTAAATTAAAAAAACTTTGACCATGAAAAAATTCTCTTACTTGAGCTTACACAGAAATAATCTCTGGGTGAGTAAGATCAATGAGGCCTTAACTGTAACAAAACAAAATTTGGATATTTGCAGCTTATATCAAAAATACTAAATTGTAGCACAGTGTAATTATTTTGAGGAAATTTATGAGATATGTTCTTTCGAAGCAACTTAAAGGTTTAAGTTCTAAAAGCAAATAATTTTTTTATTGCTGAACTTTGCTTGTAATGTTCATATAAAAAAAGGTTGTGCTTGTCTAATGCTTAAAAAACAATTTGTACTTAAGAACAATTCATATGTTATTCACCTTTATATTATTTTTTATTGGAGTTAAAGAACAATTTTTAGAATTTAATGGCAACTGCCTTAACCCAAAATAATAAAAAATAAGAGAAATAAACATTAAAAAAGTACTTTAAAGAGACAAAAAATCGTGTCGTAGTTTTTACATTGCCTATATTTTTATAAAGTTCTAGTTCAAGCTTACTATAAATAATATTGAAAGTGTTAAAAGCTTAGCAAACACTCAGCAGATTCAAATTAAAGTTGTAAGCAGTGGTTCTTAACGTGGAGGCTCCTAACCCAGTAGGAAAAGTTTGAAAATTGTAGGGAATTTTGTAAGCATTTTAACAACTCTCATTGTGTTCTACATGCTAAAAAAGAAATAAGTAGAAGAAATAAGTATTCACATCACATAGCAGGAAAGTAAGGTGTAAGAGCAAAATTTATGATTCGCTATGGTTGGCGAAAACATATCTAGCGAAATCAGTTCATATTTAAAGCAGTTTTCTATATATTTTGACTAAAATTTATATATTTTTATATATTATATGACTTTTTATAAAACTGGCGAATAAATGTTAGAGTTATTATCCTTAAAAACATTTTATTTTATTTTATTTAATTAAACATCAGATATTTCACATTCGATTATGAATATCACAGCATGCATTCATATCAGCTCAATGAAATTTTCTTCAAATGTAGTATTAGAAGCATTTTGCTTCTGGATAGGAAGCATCTAATATTCATGTGAATAGCGCCTGAGAGACGAAAATGTCGATTTATTATTAGTAAGAGGTAGAAAGCAGCAGGTCAGAGCTTTTTGATGTTGAATAGTTAGCCCACATGCCCTACACTATGTTTCCAGAAATAAGCTTGAAAATTTAACCTTCAAATAGAAAATTTTCTGCTTCTCGCCCATTCCTAGGGTCCGTCTCGAAAGGTTTTGTAAAGTTGTTTCTGGAAAAAATATATAATACTAAAGTTTTTGGAGCTATGGTTGTCAACATATTTCAAAAAAATGTATTTGCTTATTTTTAAAAAATGCGTTATTTGTTTTTGATTTTAAGAGCAATTTAATTATGGAGCTTTTTTTATATTTTTACACAAATTCAATTTTTGTGCACATACCTTATCAATTTGAGGCACTTTATCATCTATAAATTTCATAACGGCTAAGATATTCGAATATTTGTTTTGCAAAATGGCTAACCTTGCTAAGACCAACATTTTATTTATAAATTTTGATGACCTTACACTTGACCTTGGCATAGAAAACTGGCCAAACCAACAAAAAAAAAAATAAAAATAAAAAGAACACAAATAATTTTTTGTTAACTTTTATTAACAGTTTGGTCCATACATCGACCAGTACAACCCTTACATCTGAAAAAGTTTAGCAAGTTAATGATTTAAAACTAAGGATACAATTTTTAAAAATTAAAAAAAAAATTGGAAGTATGACGGTTTTTAATTATGAAGTATAACTCTGAAGATTGAGTTTGGTGATCTAACGAACTTCGAACATTATATATATTTACATTAAGGTGGGACATAACATTCGCGGCAGAGAAAATAGACCTTTTTTTAAAAATTCATAACCCAGTCAAAAACAAACATTTGTTCAAATTACAAGAAAAAAATTCAAAAAAATATCTTTTTCACTCCAACAATGTTTTATAGAGCTCCACACTGGTGGCAGAGAAAAAAATGGAGCCTCGTGGTTGCAGCGCTGGGAGTCGCAAAAATTGTCCGATCTGGAAAAAAATAACTTCTTTAAATCTTAAAAAATTGGCTATCGTATGACAGGAGCTTTTTTCAATTTTTGGTAATGTTCCAAATTTGAAAGTGTGTTTTTTCGAAGAAAAAATTTAGACTTTAAAAATTCATAAAAAATCGAAATAAAATTTAAAAAAACCTCGTGTCATACGATAGTGAATCAAGTTTAAAAAATAAATTTTTCGTCAAAGAATGAACCCGCTAGTGCCGCAACCAGAACGTAAAACATGGTTTCGATTAATCCGGCTCTCACTAATCTTAGATTCTTAAGAATCTTTTCTAAAATACAAAATTATAAAAAAAGTCGATTTCAAAAAATGGCCAATGTCATGTCTTGCCTTACATATATTTATTTAGGTAATTGAGGAGGTATTTTGTTCATGTATTTTAAGACACTCCTGACTAAAAATAGTTTTTTAATTCCAATGAAGTAAAAAATTTCCTGTTGCTGAGTTATTCGATCCACAAAGATTATTTTTTTAAATATGTTAACAATTTTGCTTATTTCTTTGATCTTTTAGCTTTTGGTCGTAGAATTTATTGGAATTCTCGGTTTTTTTTTTCTAATTGGTTCAAATTATCGAGGTATTCAAGATTGAAATTAAGTTACTTTTATACCTTTGCTGAACTATATATGTATTATTTTTGGAGAAAAACACCTCGAAATATCTTTGTTAGTTTGAACTTAATTCTAACATTGATCATCGCGAATTTTCATTCGTGTACAAGTGATTATTTTTAATAAATCAAACTGTGTCATAAAAATGTATGAGCCTCTTTAAAAGCCTTTTTAAGAAAAATATCAAAAACAGTATTCATAAACGTCTAAAAAAAAAAAACAAATTGGCCATTTCAGCCCTTGAAATTTTGACACAATTGACCGAGATCTGGAAATACATGTTTTATGCCGAATCTGAACAGAAAGTTTGCCATTGTCTGCAGAGAGGTGGTGACCGATCAGAAAAATTTTTTATTGAAAATAAAACTTTTCGCCGCGGCTGGGGATCGAACCCGGGCTCCGTGCATGCTAAGCCACACACTTAACCTGCATGCCACGGTCACCACATGCCTGCATGCCATTCATAAACGTCTAATAATGACAAAAACGTCTTAAAATGGCTCCTTAAATGAAAACTCTTCAATAAACCCTTGATTGAAAATAATTTCTAAAATTTGTTCTCTTCAGTTGTGCACAAATATTGTCAAAAATACTTAAAAATATTTCAAAAAATATGAAAGCATGGCAAAATATTTCAAAATATTGAAAATAATAATTATAAGTGACAATTTTTTTAGAGAAGATTATGGATTAAACATTCTTTTGACTGTTTGCATGTCAAAATATTTAAAAAATTGTAACAAATAAACAAAAAATTTATCAAATTCACAAAGCATTCTTGACACTGTTCCCACTTCAAATTGAGAGTGTTCCTATTTAAACAAATAAGCTGAGACAACATTTTTATGAATTACAAAATTTTAAAAACAATTTTATCTCTAAAAAGCTTTTTAACTATTGAGCATTTTTAATCTATTTTAAGATATTTTTATGAATAAGCCCGTAATTTTTAAGGTACAACCATACAAATGTGGGTACTAGTGTGTTTTGTTTAGAGGTAAGGAAAGTAATAACCTAACATGGTCGTAACTCGACTTTAGCGCTTATTCTTTGTCGACACAGAAACTATTATTTTATGAATTAATTTTTATTGATAATTTGAAAATATTCCTAAATTAAAAATCTATTGTATTGCCTGAAAAGTATGATGATCATTAGGCTGGGTCGATTTGTATGGAGGCAAAAAATCTGTTGTTGCCTGGGCGATTTTCGGTTCGAGCATAAAAAGTTATTAAGCAAAAAACTAAAAAAAAGGGAACTTGGGGCACAATTTACCCCATCGCACCCTAAATTTTGTGAATTTTTACTATAGGATTTTTTTCAAAATTTTTTTTTAAAAACGTGCATAGCTAGGGCAAAACTAACGTTCAGATATGAAATCCTCACACGCTATTCAACCAAAAAACGGTCTAATATGTATACGTTGTGATACAAAAATTTACCGTAACAAATTCCTTAAGAAAAAATTTCACTAAATTCAAAGAATATTCTTATCGTTGGTGCGTATGTAATTGTAACCATCATGGCTTAACCACTGCAGCTATACAAAATTGAGGGTGCGATGGGGTAAAGTGTACCTCCAGTCACCTTTTTTTTTCTTTTTTGTTTGATTACTTTTCATGCCCGAACCGAAAATCGCTCAAGCAACATCGGTTTAAAAATCGAGCCAGCCTAATGACCATTATTAGTGCGATTTTCAGTCAGAAAGAATAAATGATGAAATTTCGAATTTCTTATTTTTAAATCATAAGAAATATATTGCTAAAGAAGATTATAAAAGTGACTACATTTTTATCACGAATGTTTCGAAACTTAACAAAAACTACATAAATTCAATATTATTATACGGGGTTTTGACCTGAAAGTAAAAAACTCATCAGTTTAACAATGTTACAAAAAGTTTGAGAAACACTGGTCTGAGGCACTTTTTGTTAATGTTGTTGCTTGTGCTTTTACATAAGGCTAAAGTTTGTTGAAACTTTAGCGTTTAATCGTATGCTTTATCTTCTATTTGCTTTAAAATGAATTAATTTTAATTCTAATATTATTTTTCAATATCACGTGATGCTCGCCAAAGCTACTGTAGCGGATAAATGTCACTAATAAGTTTTATTAGCTTCATGTTGGTTGTGATTGAAGAGTGTGGTTATTGTAATGGTTAAATGATGATGATGATTAAATGATTAAATAATTAAATAAATCGGTTTTTCTCCGATAGAAGCACGAATGACAAGATAAGGTAGAGAAATATTAATAAATAAAGATTATTATAATTGATTGTATATAAATTTTTAAAGAAAAACATATTTGAAGGAATGTTGTTTGTTAAGAGCACACAGCAGGCCACAGAAACTTATAATTTGGAAAATATTGGTCAAATTTCAGATAAGATTTTTTAATTTTTTTTTGTGGCGTTGCTCAACACTGTACAACTCTGCTGGTCAAAAATACTGCTCTCTCGCACTCTTCAAATAACGCAATATAAATAAACATAGCTAGTTAAATACATGAATGCAGGCAGCTCTTTTATGGGTGTGCAGCAGAGCTGCCAGGTGGCGGGATTTTCCCCGTTTTTCGGGATTTTTCGTTAAAATGGGGATGGCGGGGAAAACATTGATAAAAACGGGGAAAATAAAAATAAAACGTAAAGTACCTTTATATTTGCTTTATATTTTAGAGCTACCTTGTCGAAGCAAAATATGTCATTTCTTATGTCATCTTGAAGATAATTCCTTATTGCCGCTTGCGAAGAAATTTTTATTTGCTTTTATTTACCCAATCTGTTAAAAATGAATTTTCGTCATCGGTCCCTTGTCCTTTTATTTTCCACACGAGTCCAAAAAAAAAAAATTATTTCGTTTAGTTTTTGCCTTCCCTAAAGCGGCATGTGCTGAAAGGGCTTATTCGCTGTTAATTCCAGCAGCTATTTTGGAGACAATTGGAAAAACCAACTTGTTTATTTCTAGTGAAATTGGAGTTGAAATGGACCAGTTTAAAACCATTTACAATGGAACTCCACAGATATAGGGAAAAAGAAATGTTTATAATGACAATTGTCTTTTCCTATGACATCAACCTGTAAAAATCGTCAGTTCGTTCAATACAAAACGGTATGGTCGTGGGACCAGTATTATCCCTTTTTGGAACTAGTTCAGAACTATTCTAAATCTGGTCTATTTTTCTGCAGGGTTTAAACAATACAAAAATAAAGAACTCTCTTGATAATAGCTCTCTTTCCGGAACTCTCCACACTAAATCTTTGGTGAAATTTAAAAAATGTTTGAAATTAATATAAATAATGAATGTTCAAGTCTTTATAATAATAATGTATATATTTAAAATAAATTTAAACAATTTTTGCAATGATTGTTAGGTTGATCTCAGCCATAAGGTTCTATCCCGAATATCAATAATATATTGCTTATAATTATTGTATGATTTTTATAGACACGTACGTATTTGATCTATGTATCTATTTTTGTCATAATTAAATTAAATGATTTCATTTTTATTACATTTAAATGATACTTTTTTCTTAATTTAAAAACGGGGAAAAAAATGGGGAAACTCACAGTACAAAACGGGGAAAATTTTTTTTGTGTATGCAAAAATGGGGATTTATTTTTGCTGACACCTGGCAGCACTGGTGTGCAGATATGCAAACCCTCAACACTCTGTGGTATGCGTTACCATAAAAATAACTCACTTGGTCTGAGCTTGTATTAAAGCCATGAGTAGCCCGTTTCTGAAAAATGTTAAAAAAAAAAATTGCATAATACAATGCAAATATAAAAATAAAACAGCAAAAAAACAAACACGAATTTTTTCTTTCATTTCGATAGTTGCTTCATCTACTATCTTTTAGATACTTTGCAGCAATTGCTAGATATGGTTGGTGGCAGGTACTCAGCCAAAAATTTGAATGAAGAGAGAAGCGGCGAAAAAAGCTTTACCACATATAATACCTATAAAATTAGTTTTGCAAATATTTTTTTTTTTTATTTTTTGGCTTAGTTCAGCAACTTTGGCGAATTTTGTTTTTTTTTTTTTTTTCATTTACACGGCAACTTTCAAGCTATCGTTCAAGCTAAGTTACCGTTCTTGCTTAAAAATATTCACATGTGGCAACCTTTATCACTTGTTTACAGCTGCGGAATTGCAGCTTCCCTGTATCTTATTACATCTTGCTGACCTTGTTCCAGTTTCTCATAATAAGATGAACAAATTAATCAGAAAATACAACAAAATCATGATGTGCTGAGAAGAGAGAAAGAAAAAATAATGAAAATAACCGACAAACTTTTGAATAAAATAAAATCAACTTACAGTTGCATATAAATTATACGTTTATTACAGAGCTTTAGATACAAAAGTATCTACAGCGACTCAACTGATTTAAACTGCTCACAAAATAGCCAGCAAGTACAGCAAAATTACAACAACAACAATAAACATATGCTACACTCAGGGAAAAATAGCAACTTAAAATTAAATAATATCGTCTCAATTTTACGTTGTTCCACTTTCAAAAAATCTACTTTAAATTAACATTGAAAATCTTCAAATCAAATATGAAAACATTTTGATATTCAACTAGAAGTAGAAAAAATTCAAAATAATGATGAGGCACTTTACCCTTATATTCAATGAAGTGTATCCTCTTGGAAAGTAAGTTGAAAATAACGTTGTTTAGATTTGAAGTTGTAAAAAGTGAAAACGAAGAAAAATATATTTGTCTTAAAGTGGACGACACTTCAGTTTGAAGCTTCATACTTTCGTGTATCAAAATAAATTATAAAAATAATTGTAATTTTCTGAAAGCAATTGCGAAAGCTGGAAAACAAATCCTCTTGGAAAATAAAATGTTTGTTTGTGAAAATTAAATCAGTGAGTGCAAAGTAAGAAGACAATAAAGAAGAAAGCGATAACATTGGACTCAGGACAGAATTCAAAGAGAAGTTATGTGTATCGAGGAAGCAACAGATAATTTCAATTTTTAACCGACTTCAAAAAGGAGGAGGTTCTCAAGTTGGTTGGTTTCTCTGTTTTTTTTTTTTTTTTTTTTTTTTTTTTTTTTTTTTTTTTTTTTTGTGAATGTATGTACATCGATTACTCCTAAAGTACTTGCCCGATTGCCGTAATTTTTTGTCAACATATAGAGATTATCAACGCGGAGGTGCCCGTTTATGAAAGGGGGCGGTATTCGGAAAAGGGGCGTGTCTGTATAAGAAAAACACTGTATCTCAGTAAATATTGACACTACGGTAATAAAATTCCCAGTAAAATTACAAGGGCAAGCACAAGTATAAAAAATGACGATCACTTAAGTGGGCGTAACTCAAAAAAGGGTGTGGCAATATTGTAAAAACTCTGTATCTCGAAGAAAATTGACACTAGAGTACTGAAATTAAGTACAGAGGTAGGTACAATTGTTGGAAATTACTATAACAAAAGTGGGCGTAATTCGACAAATGGGTGTGGCAATATAAGAGAATTACTGTGTCTCGAATAATATTGATACTAGGGTACAGAAATTTATTACAAGGGTAGGAAAAATTACTACAAATTTTTGTAAAAAAAAAAATGTGCGTGAATCGAGAAGGGGAGTGGCAATATTAAAAAAAAACACTGTATCTCGATTACTATTGACACTACGATACTAAAATTTAGTACAAAGGTAGGTACAAATATAAAAAATTACTGTCAGTAATGTGGGCGGTATTCGATAAAGGGGCGTGTCACTGTAAGAAAAACACTGTATTTCAGTAAATATTGACACTAGAGTACTAGAGTTAATAAAATTCACAGAAAAAATTGCAAGGGTAGGTAAAAAATAATAGTCAATTAAGTGGGCGTTAGTCGACAAAGAGGTGTGGCAATATTAGAAAAACTCTGTATCTCGAATAATATTGACACTAGAGTACTAAAGTTAACTACAGGGGAAGGCACAGTTATAAAACAATTAATTTCAATACAGTGGACCTTGTTTGATAAAGGGGTGTGGCAATAAATAAAATACACTGTATCGCGAATAATATTGACACTAGAGTACTGATATTTAGTATAGAGGTAGGCACACTTATAACAAGTTATTGTGAATAAAGTGGGCGTCATTCGACAAAGGGGTGTGGCAATATTAGAAAACACTAAATCGAATACTGACACTACTAACTGAAAAAGTACAGACGTAGGCACAATTATTACAAATTACTACCGAAGAATTGGGCGTTATTCGACTAAGGGGTGTGGCAGTGTGTAAAAAACTGTATCATATTGACTTAAGGGTGGTAAAATTCATTGTTAGAATGGGTAGAACTATTGAAAACACTATGACAAAGAGTGTGATATTCTCGACAAAGAGGCGTGTCAATATTATAAACACACTATATTTCAGTCAATATTGACATTGGAAAATGATAAAAATACAAGAGTAGGTACTGCTAAACATACTGACAACGACCAGAATAAGAAACGACAGAAAAGCATTTTAAATATTATGAGCATAAATAATTGGTGTTTAATTAATTTATACACTTTTTTAATATATATCATTTTCTCTAAAAAGAAAGAAATAAAAACTTTTTAACAAAAAAAAAAACCTACTTCAAAATCACTAGAAAGTAAAAAATAATTTTAAATTACTTTTACTATTTATTTCTTGGTAAAATTTGTGTTTTTATAATAAATATATTTATTTTTTTATGATAATAAGAGCTTCGAAGTCGGCGCTAATATAATCAGATTTTTTGTGCAGCTGCAACACACATATAGCATTTTAATTAAGATTTAAGAAAAATTAAGATTACAAATTAATACAGCGTCACCCAAGCAGTATATTTACAAATAAAAAAGTCTTAAATAGAGTAGGGATGGCGAAAAAATCATGATTTTACGTCAATGATTAGCGCTGACTAGAAGCTTTTATTATCATAAAAAATAAATATATTTATTATAAAAACACAATTTTTACCAAGAAATAAATAGTAAAAGTAATTTAAAATTATTTTTTACTTTCTAGTGATTTTGAAGTAGGTTTTTTTTTTTGTTAAAAAGTTTTTATTATAATATTTATTTTAAGGTATACATATATTGTTGGAACTTGACATCATATAATTTACATACTTATACAATACTTATTAAAATTAATGTATTCTAGGTTTGCTAAATAATAATTAATTTAAGTATTTTATCAAATGTTTTCATATTGTATTTCAATAAAAGAAAATTTCTGAAAAAATAATATTCTTTTACTTATTTGTATGTTAATATCAAACATGTTGAAGATTTGATTCAAAGTGGTAATCACTTTGATGTTTTAATGTAACAATGTGGAATCAAAGTATTAAATAATTTATTTTAAAGCTAAAGCGTATTTAAAATAAAGACGAAGTATTTCAATTAAATAGGATTCCGCTTTGAATTAAATGTAAGTCCACGTTAAATTAAAGTGAAATACTTTTCATTTCAAAGTGTGTTATACCTTAGTTTAAAGTAGAAACAACATCAAACTGGATATGTTTTTTATCGAAGTGGAAAGACTTTGAATTGAAAAATTTCGTGTTTGGTGCCAAATTGTTCCGAAAAATATTTGAATCGAAGTGGTTTTCTTTGATTTTACGTTGTTTTTTAGCTCAGTGTAATTGATGCCATGGCAAATGATGTTTGCATGAAGCTTTTTTTGTGTTTTTTTTTTTTTTTTTTTATTTAATTTTAACCATTTTGGCCATTGGCTTTGTGTCTAAATTTTTATTTTCGTTTCATTTGTTTTTTTTTTAACTCATGCGAAAGCGATGTTAGGCGATAAAGCCTAGTACTATGCTCGATTGCGTGAAATTTCACTGGCAACAGCCATTTATTTGTTGCGTGAAAATTTTGACAGATATTTTGTTGCGAACGAACAGCTGATGATCAGCTTACAAATTTCGACAAGATGTAAATAAACAGCCACAATTTATTAGAGGAAAAGCAGAAAATCGTTTAAGTTCTTAAATTTTCATATTTGTGATTATATAAATACAAAATAAATATTTATACAAGTATGCATGTCCTTTGTTGTGAAGCAGAACAAGTCATTAGTTTATGGCAGCCTGCAAGCTGCGAAGTTTTGCGACCACCAACACCGCGGAAAGGTGTTGGTGGTCTGTATTTACAACTTCCAACAACTGCAATTATTAATTGCAAAACTTTAGAAATAGTAAAAATGTCATTTCAATTAGAAACTTTGTTCTTTTGTTGGCACTTTTTTCTTAAATAAAATGACAATGTCACTTTTCACGGCAAAATAAATGGTCGGTTCAATTAAATTGCCGTGAAAAAAATGTTGCTAGACGCATGTTGCGGAATATAGTAATAGATTTTCCGCAGCGAAGCATAGTACAGCTTTGACGAAAAAGTTGTGAAATTTTCACGGTTGTTTCACAGCTGTCATTTTTTGTATGGAGATTTGAGTGGAATTTCACGTGAAGCCGAACAGAGTACTATGCTTAAAGCAAAAGACAAAAGTTTTGTTTGGCCTGTAAAACAACAAAAGATGTTGACAAATAAACATTTAAGCGCACATCAACAATAGCAACAAAAACCCACCAAAAACAACAATAGCAACATAAGCAGCTATATAGACACAACTTTTATGAATACCACGCTTTATAGGCAAATGCAGCGAAAGCCCTATTTCTCAAGCTTGGCTATAAGACAATTGTGCAAAACCACAACAACAAGAACAACAACAACATAACAATAACACTAATAAAAACGTAAAATATATGCACTCATTTAGCATTATCACAACAAAGAAACAAAATATTTTTTTAAAAAATAACGATTAAAATGATATTTTTCTCTTGCATCTGCTGAAGTTGCAAAAATTGGCAGTTCCACTTTTGTTAAAAACAAAAAAAAAAATAAATGGTTCAAATGAAATAATTTATTAAGTCAAAGACAGAGATAATAATTTTAACTGAAAATAAAATCATTAAAAAACGCTTTGTTGATGTAGGTCAGGTAAACGTGTTTTAGATGATTCGTGCAGCAGCGAATGACCTGTGTTAATCCGTACTCATATGCTTATAAATAACATTGTATATAAAGAGAAAATAAGACATAGACTATGTAGCATATTCGGGATCTATTTGAGCAAAAAGGTTGGGATGCAGCAGTTCCATTTGACTCCAATATATGGCCTCGAATTCAAAACATAGTGTCTTTGTGCTTAGTGTGTGAAAAACGAATCACCCGAGCTCAATTATACATCTGACAGAAAGTTATTTTCAATAGAAATAAGATTTTTTTAATCGGTCGTCACCTCTCTGCAGACAATGGCAAACCTAAGAGATTAAACAATGCTATCTAAAATTTTATGAGAACATGAAAATTAGCCGTTCGGAGTTGGTAAAAAACATACACTTTTAGTTCTCAATGAATTATGTACGAACAAAAAATATTATGTATCAGGAATCAAACCCTTTATCAGACCCAAAGATACCTATGCTAACTTGTCTACATCAAAGAACATGTTTCCAAATCTCCAGAGTACTAGAGTTTGAGTTGTATATTCTTGATCAGCATTGCCATCTGAGTTTATTTAGCCATGTCCGTCTGTCGACTCGACTACAGCCGTAATTTTCTAGATATTGTAAGGAAATTCGATATATGAGCTTCTTTTTGGGAAAAGATCAAGTTCGAAAATGGGCTTAATCGTGGAAAACCGTGACCATCTCCCATACAACAGACAATAAAAGCTACAAAACTAAATTCGGTTGCACTCAGGGAAAAAATGCTGTTTTATCAAACAAATCATGGGTTGAAATAACAGATTTCACTGTTAAATACCATTCAACAAATGAAACTTTCAAATCAACAGTCGGTTGACTGTTGGTCTATGGAACAAGAAACCCGTAAAAAACTTATTTATTGAAATTTGATCACTTGTTTGAATGTTCATGTATGGCCGAGTGTGCTAATGTGTGTGTCTAGTACTCGAGTGTCCTCGGTTCAAATACCGGCAAGGACAATAACATGTTTTTTTTATTCAAAATATTTTTCTTAAATAAAAAATTAAATTTTTTTTTTTTTTGCAAGATTGTAAGCATTTTATTTTGAAAATTATTTTTGACCAAACAATTAATGAAACAGAATTATTATTATTTCAATTATTAAATTGCAATTTTTGATACTTACAGCTAGGGTTCGAACCTACGTCTCCCGCATGACAGTCTACTGCACATCCACTGAGCTACTGGCAACGATAATATAAATATATAATAGCAAAACACATATAAAAACTATTGCTTAGAAAAAATTGACAATTCAATATAAGCACAAAAATATTTCAACAGATGATTTTAACAGCACAAAAATACTTTGAAATGTTCATTCAACAAATAAAACTGTTAACTTAATCGCAAACCATTCAATCTAACAGTTTTTTAAAATAACAGCGGCCAACTGTTAATATTACAGTTGATATTTTTCTGAGTGTAGAAGACTTCTTCTTACACAAAATCAAAAAGAATACCTAATAGATGTATGAGATTTCTTCTTAAACAAATTTAAGAAGAAAACCTAATAGTTGCACAAGATATCTTGTTTAACAAAATCGAGAAGAAAACCTAGTAGCTGTATGAGATTTCTTCTTAAATTAGTTAAAGAAGATATAGCCACTAACTTTAAGAAGAACATCTTTTTGGGTAAAAACCATAGAGAAATCTTCTTAACTTTGTTCTACTTTATGTGGCGATTTTTCTGTGTGTATAAATAAAATTGGGTATTTTTGTATTTTATATCAAAACTAAGGCATGTTAGAAAAATCCAACCACAAACACGCCCACCTCCCAAAAAACCCCAAAATTTAAAACTCTATAAAGATGTTTATCTTTAAGCTGCAGGATAACAATTCGATGTGTATGAATTTAAGACATAATCAAAGTAATAAAATCTGTGAAAAGCTCATACAGAAAGAGCAACACCTTAAAAATTTTTAGTAAATATGCAGAATAATATTTTTATTCGAATAGGATGTCATTAAGAGAATTAAATCTAAGGAAACGTAAAATATTTTTCCCAATGAGGCAATCAGATACAACAACAAAATAAATACATACACAGCTCTGTTAAACATCTCAATTATTGTCTACTGAAAGAAGAGTAAATGTTAGCTCAACAGTGAGAGGGACAGAGATTAACAGAGCTGTGTCGTATTGTTGTTGTTAATGCTTTTCTCATTTTCTTTCTCCTTGAACACACGTCACACAGTGATTCAAGTCCATACAAACGATGGACAAAAATAAAAGGAGTGGTCACAATTGAATGAAATTTTGCTTCCAACTGAATAATTACTATAACATCCCAGCAGTTATATTGGAGACAATTGGAAAAACCAACTAGTTTATTTCTAGTGAAATTGGAGTTAGTTGCGAACTAGTACAAAAGACGCTGAGCATAGATAAGTTTGAATTTATTTTTATATTCTTAGTTTATCTTGTCAGCAGGCACACACAACATCAAAAAACAGAAACGCTCAAAACGTATTGTGAGCCGTTTCTTTTCATTTCGATTTGAATTTTTTCTAACTTTCGCAAACATTTTCGATGAAAATGGAAACGTGGTAAATGGTAAATATACAGGTAAAACTATACACAATTATTAAGTTCGCTTCATTGTACGTACCCGTGTTCCAAATAAGGCGAATAATTGGGCTTATAAATGACCACTTTTGGACTGTATCAAAACAGACCAGTTTAGAACTATTCATAATGGAACTAGTAGATATATAGGGAAAAACTAATGTTTATGGGGACAATTGTCTTTTCCTATGACATCCACCCGTAAAAAGCGACAGTTCGTTCAATGTAAAAGGGTATTGTAGTGGGACCAGTACTAGCCCTTTTTGGAACTAAAAAAAAAAAAAAAAAAAACAAATTGGCCATTTCAGCCCTTGAAAGGACTTTGACCGAGCTTCTTATGATCAATTGTGGTGTGTGTGTTATTAAATGTTTGCACACAATTGACCGAGAACTGGACCTACATGTTTTATGCCGACTCCGAACGGCTAAAGTTCATGTTCTCAAGAAGCTTTACATGGCATTATTTACTCTCTGAGGTTTGCCATTGTCTGCAGAGAGGTGGTGACCGATCAGAAAAATTTTTTTATTGAAAAAAACTTTTCGCCGCGGCTGGGGATCGAACCCGGGCTCCAAGCATGCTAAGCCACACATTTAACCTGCATGCCACGGTCACCACAACTTTTTGGAACTAGTACAGAACTATTCTAAGTCTGGTCAATTTTTCTGCAGGGAAAATTTCGTAAAATGTGAGTGCGGAACGCTTGATTTTTTTTGAAAAATTTCATAGCATATTTTTAGGCATGTGTTGTTTTGTGATTAATTGAAACTTCAAAAACTTTTATATATTTTTATTAATTTTTAAATTTTCAGTTTTACAAAAAATTTTTAAACTTATTTCGTCGAACCTTCTATAGTTTCCGTTTTTACTTCAAGGTATTTTTTAAATATTTGCAGCTTAAAATTGTTATTTGCACAACTTAAAATCGAAAATGTGACCAACGCTGATTTCTAATTCACCTCAAAGAAAATCAATATTTCACGTTTTTTCATTATTAAAACAGGGCCCGTCATTTTTGATGGGAAAGAACTAGTGGTATAATAAAAAGAAAAGCTTAAAAAAATTTTAAGAGTTATTAAAAAAAATTGGGTTTTTGTTGCTTTAGTTTCGTCATTTTTTTTTTTTGCAAATTAGTACTGATATAAAAATTATACGTTTTAATGATTATCGGGGGAAAAAGACTGTTTGAAAAAATTGATTACATTTAAAAAATGTAAACAAATTAATTAAAACTTTAAAACATCATGAACATTTCTAAATAAAAGTGTTCAGAGCTTTATATTTTATGCATCATGTAGATTATTCATCAAAATAATCAAAACCAAAAATTTTCGTTTAAATGTGAATAGTAAGATAAAAACAGGATATAAAACGGTATATCTTTAATTTTATCGAAGAAATAAAAATCAGAGGTTACATTTTTTTTCAATAATGTATTGATAATGTATTGAAGTTATTGAAAAATATAATTTTCATTGGGCTAGCTTTCTCTTATATCGTTTGATATTTTTGCAAAGTTATCCATTTCGCCCGAGCCTTCAATATTAATTTCAACCAAATATTTTGGTATAAATCATTTCGCTTTTACACTTTCTATATCAAATTCCCTTTTGTACGACTCCCGAATCAAATGACAAAATTAAAAACCAAATAAAATCTTCATTTATATCTTCACGCCTTGCTTTTCTTGTGTGGGAAATTCTAGCATTTCTAATAATTTTATGAGTTGCTTTCGAAGTCGAAAGGATCCTGAAAAGTTTTTTCCACAATTTGAAGTAAATTAAATATATTTTTTAAAAAATATCATATTAAAATATCTTCTTGGCAAATCGAAGTACCTGATGAATTCTGTTCCGTCTATTAAAACCTCATTCACTGAACTGGACATGTAGTACAAACTATAGTTTTAAAGATACGAATCTTTTGTTCTCAGCAAGATTAAATGGAATATTTAAATATTAATTGTTTTCAATATTAAGAACAAATGGTTAATATTAATATAAAGTTCTTATCAAACTTTGTTATTCTTGCTACAGTTTTCACTTCGAAAATAATTTACAAGTTGTGTTTCCATCGTTCGTAGCACCTGTAATCTGATAATCTGTCCCATTTATTCTTTAAATTCTTGCTGAAATTGTTTTTTAAAATGTTTGTTTATTTTCATTTCGCACTTGCCATGCTTTGAATGGAAAACGAGAAACAATATTAAGCATTCCAAAAATCGAATCCAACAATGTAGAATATATAACCCAAATTTGTAATGATCTTCGTTGTTGGAGCGAGTTTTTGTCAAAAGGTTAATTGTTTTGAGCGTAGCTGTACAACTGAAACATCTACTTGTACTATAACTTTCCGTAAAAAGTTAGCTACTGACCCATCAATCATGAATCAGTGCATAATAAAGAACCTCTGCGAACCTCACCATTATTTAAAAATGTTTCACATGTATTAAATGTATCAAGATAGTTTATCTTTATATTCATGTTATCATTCTCCACCGAAACTATTTGTTTGGATTCTTTTGTTAAAACAAATTTAATGGGTATGGGTCCGCATGAAAGTGTTGATGAAGTTTTTGCATTTTACTCATAGAAATTCCGAGAAATTAACCTAATTGATGCTTGGAAAAAGAGTTATATTTTTTAAAGGCGAAGGAAAGCGGAGTAGATTTTTTGGATCTTATTAGTCTAGACTAATGTTATATGAAATAAAATCTAACCGAAGATTGTGCATATTTTTTTAAATGTCTTCGCAATATTGCTATTTTATAATATTATATATAAAAAAAGCTTAAGATTGAAGTTACATAAAATATAAGTTTTTAATTTTATTTTAACAGTTAAAAAAACTTAAACTCAACCTTTTTACTATCTTTACAAATATATTCTTTTTCAAAATTGTAGTTTTTATATTTTTTTTTTTTCACTTACACCATTTTCAAGATGCAATAAAACATAAAATAAATAAAAAACAGTCAATTTTTAAGAAAAAATTTTGTTTATATTGTTAAATTGACGTTTTATTTTTCAATCGGTATCGAAACATTCTTATTCTCTGCCATAAATTTTTTTGATTTTTGTCTATGGGATGAATCACTGTGCGTCAGCATAGAAAAAAACAATTATAGACAAGCAAAAAATTGTCTATCACAAGTGATACTTGTTATATAAAAAAGGACAAAAAAAAATGCATGAAAATGTCTGAAAAAATATCTTTGGTCCCACAGAAAAAAAAAAAAGAATATTTTTTGATGCAAATTGGTAGAACTTCTTCATAATTATTATTTCTGCCATTTTAAATATAAAAAAATTTCGAAAAATCGGATTTCTAGTGAAAATCCTATTGGCGCGACCTCTAAGCCTCTTCCTAAGAATTTGAAAAAAAAATCTCAAAAATACTTAACAAACAAATTCTTCTCTACATTAAAAAGCCACTCGGTAGATAAGCTTAAAATGTTTACAGAATGCTCTCAATACTATATTAGTTAACATAATTTTGTAACGGTAAAAGGTGGTCCTAAACGCCAAACTCTCAGAAGGAGTGATAAATAGAAAAATAAGAAATAAGAAATAATAATAATAAATTAACTTTTCCTTCTACAAAACTCTATCAACTTGATATTGTTAAAAACCTTTGAGACATTGATAATGTCGAAACATAATAAAGTTACATAAATTTCTATGTTCGTTGTCAAATTTATGTATTCGAACTCTTGCAGCTTAAAAAATAAGGGTTGTAGTGTACAAAATATGTTGTGAAATTATTAAAGATTAAATATTTTACATTAAAAAATAGCTTCAAATTCAAAATTTTTTGTGTTTCAACAAAATAAAAATCATATGTTTGTCTAAGCATCCCGGCTTTGATGGTTTAACATTTATTTTTGGTCTCAAGCAAAATCATCTCTTTTCATTATGTTGTTAAATTTTTGTCATTATGTTTCATTATGTTGTTTTTTGCATACGTTGAGAAACTAAATTTTTTCAGGTAATGAACTTGTTAAAAGTGCTGATGGTATTTTTTTCATAATTTTTGCAAAAGTGGTCAAAATAAAAAACTCTTAAAAACGGTTACAAAAATATTGCTCCTTAAATTTTTATACATATCCATGAACACAACCACTATGTCAAAGGCATATATTTAGAAGTTTTTTAAAATTTATTTAAGTACTATAGAATAATATAAAAACTATACATTTATGAAGGATGCTTGAAAAGGTTCGTATATAATTTTAAAGCATATTTTTTTGATTCGCTGAAAGGCTACCCTTAAATGTATGCTTGTTATTAAACAAAAAGGTACAAGTGTCATTAAATTCAAAACATAAATTCTGTGGTTGCTTTAGCAACGAGCGGCATCTTAAGTGCTTTGCTTAGACCGGTTAATAATACTATTTACTAAAGAGCTCAACCACGACTTGATAACTTAATTTATATATCAAGCGAGTTGATAAATATTTTTTAACATAACAAAACAAAACAACAACAATTTAATATAATTCTGTTGCAATAAATAAAACTCCCAAAATTATAATTGCTTACAAGCTTCAACGTGTTATACAAAAAAACACACAAAAATGAACGAAAGCAACTGGCACGAATTTATGTCAAGTACGTTTAAACTGTAATAAAAAGGATGTTTAACAAGATTGTTAAAAAATATATAATAACAAGCATAAATGTTCTGCGTACTTTTAATGGATACTTAACTGACTAACGTAGCGTATGAGTAACATTTATATTGAATTGTTAATTGTTAACTTTTTATCTCAAAATTGTTCAGCTGCTTTTAAATGTTTGATTTTATTTCTGGCTCCTTCCTTAATGCAGATTGATCAACTGTTGCTGAAATATTTTAGCTTTTTTTGAGCAGGAAATAGCCTTTTTCAAATAGCTTTGTTGTTGAGTTTTTAATTTTTTTTTCTATTAAAGTTTTTATCGCTTGCCTTAAAAGTTTTTTTGCACAAAAATCTTCGATTATCATGCTTTTGTGCACAAATGTCTCCAAAATTTAATCCAAGTGCCAAGTTTGTAATACATTTCCACATGTTTTAATATAGCAGTCAGTCGTAAATTCAGCCAACACAAAAAAGTATCTTTGTTTTAATTTAGTTTAAATATAAGGCACAGTTTGTTTACTCTTTTATATTTTTGTAATCTAAACAAAGTTTTAAGATTGGTCAAGACTTGACACAGATTAGCCAAGCCACAATCCACAATTAAAGTCATTTTTATGAATGGACCGGCTTTGATAACGCAATACATATATATGTTGGCATGCACCACTTTCAACGCTTACATTATTTTTAACACCACATCAAACCAATTTCAATTTAACATCTGTAAGAAAAACTCATAAGCCTACGAAGACAGTTACATACATATGTATAGCTATGTATGTAAGTAGTTGATAGCAAAAGCTTGAACTGTTAGCTGCGAAATAGTGTAAAAATCGTCAAAAGTTGAATAGAAAATATATTGAAGTTTACCTGCACACAGTTGGTAATATTTTATTTGCTTAAAGAGCACAGCTTGCTTTACAGCTTTACAAGCTTCTTATTTGATACTGTGGTAATGCATTTACTTCTTACTTTTCAGTACTTCTGTAATCCATAAATATTGCATCAGAGGTGAAAGTCATTTCGGCGTTTCTTTTCTACTTGTTGACTGTCAAGTGCACATGTGAACACACTTTTGGCAAAATACGTACAACTACCTCGAGTCGGTCACTTGTGGACCTGTTTATATTTATCTTTTTTTTACCTTCCGAAACTTGTTAACTTAAAAATTAATCATGGCGACACCGTAATGAACTATTTTTATAATTTGAGTTTGATATTTATTTGACCGAAAACAACCAAGTGTCACTATGATTACACTAAGCCAAAAAGGTACATTATATTAATAAAAAAGTACATTGATGTCAATGAATTATTCTTTAAAATTGTTCCAGTTACTTGTGTTCATTGATTTCAATGAATTATATTCATACTATTGTCCACTAAATATATTATATTTAATTCAATTAATTAAATTCAATGTAAAGTTCATTGAATTCAATGCACAGTAAAAATTATGAGGATAAATTTTATACTATTTGGTATAAATATAAATCCATACCAAAAATGTTATACAATTTATACCATAAAATCTTATAAATCAAATTTATACAAAATTGGGATAGATTTTATC
Source organism: Tetanocera ferruginea (assembly GCA_958299015.1). Taxonomy (NCBI): domain Eukaryota; kingdom Metazoa; phylum Arthropoda; class Insecta; order Diptera; family Sciomyzidae; genus Tetanocera; species Tetanocera ferruginea. The sequence goes on from OY282642.1 coordinate 95,019,121, forward strand.
TGAAAAGTGTATAAAATCTTTTTACACCACGTTGGTATACATTTCTATAAGAAAAAGTATAAAATCTTTGAAAACCACATTTAATTTTTTTATAGCAATGTTGTATAAAAAGTATATGGCACATTGAATGTGTGTTACATTGAAAGTCATAAATCAGGAATAATATCTAGATTTCAATTGATAGATTTCATGTTATATCTGCTTTTTTTTATATTTTCAAAAACAAATTGACAGGAAAAATAGAGTAAAAATTGTACTCAGAAATTTGCATGTTTGATCGTGTTGGCAGAGCATCCAATTCAAGCGCAATATTTTTGTCTTAATATATGTGTACAAAAAAATATTCAACGGAACTATTTGCGCATAACATGATTACGGACTGAAGAAGAAACGCAAACTGATTGCCTGCTAGCATCGCTGAAGTTCGTTGGGTTCGAAAACTCAACTTGTGCGTGAAACCGAGTGGCTCCGTGAGGTTTTCGTGTGTATAATTGGAATAAATATGTGATTTTTATAAATTCATTTTATAAAATTTATACTATTTTGGAGTATAATAGCTGTTTGAATAGAAATGTAAGTTTTATAATATTGAGTGGGATAAAACTTATGATAAATTTGGAATAAAACGAGTTTATACTACAGAAATGTAATAAAGAAAGATAAAATTTATCCTCAAACTTTTTACTATGTATATACTTCATTGAGTTATGTGTACAGTTCATTGAATTCAAGAACTGTTCAGTTCATTAAATTTAATGTATAGTTCATGAAATTCCATGCATTTTTTATTAAACGTTCGATGGTATTCTAATTACAAAAAAGTTTCTTATCCTAGATTACTGCCACATATATTGCCTTGGCCTTTCAAGATTGGAATTTTTCCTGTTTTCCTTCCGATTTTTCCTAGCATACTTTTTTTGTGGGCCCCAAATGCCCTTAAAGACCCCAAAGAAGCTTCATAGTACTATTAACTTTTTTTTAAATAATGACCCCATTCACATAGAATTCCAGATATATTTCCGAAAGCCACGAATAAATCTCTCAATCTAGAAAAAAGAATGAATCTTTATTATAAATTACTTTGTTTTCCAAAAAATTGTTAAAAAAATCAGATAAAAATACAATATTTGAAAAGTGCCCAACACATAAGTATTTTGCGGTATTTGGTTTTCTTACAAAAGTTTAAGCCTAGTACATTCTGAATAACTTTTCCACAGAAATTTTGCCAAACATAGCCAGGCAATACCCTATGTTTGCAAGATAATGATCCTAAACATGAGGTGAATATAGCAACAAAATTTATTTTGGAGAAGTTATAAATTGTTTGGAAGTGATGACCGTGGCATGCAGGTCAAGTGTGTGGTTTACCATGTCCGAAGCCCGAGATCGATTCCCAGCCGCGGCAAAACTTTTTTTCAATAAAACATTTTGTGATCGGTACCACCTCTCTGTCAATTATGACAAACCTCAGAGAGTAAATAATGCCATGAAAAGCTTCTTGAGAACATGAGCCGTTCGGAGTCGGCATAAAACATGTACATAGGTCCAGTTTTCGCTCAATTGTGTGCAAACATTTATAACACAGCCAACACAATTGATCATAAGAAGCTCGGTCAAAGTCCTTACAAGGGCTGAAATGGCCAATTTGTTTGTTTTTTGTTTGTTAAAAATTGTTGGAATTGGCAACCACAGCCATATGACCTAAACCCGATCGAGAGCTTGTGAAATATATTAAAGAAAACAAATTGTATTGAGCAATCCGGTACCGAAGAGAAAGATCGAAAGATAAGTACTTTTGATTTTTGAGAAACTTTATTAAAAGTGTACCTAAAAGTACCCACCTGATGCTCAAAGCAAAAATAAGTAACATAAAATATTAAAAAATGTAAGCATCTTCTTGAAAAAGCAGGGACCGTAACTGTTATGAATTTTATTAAAAAAAAAAATCTGTTTTTAACAGTTATTTTTCGAGTTGTATTTTTTTAATCAGAAAATAAGACTTTTTTTGCAGTTTCATTTTTGAACTCATAAAATAACAGTTATTTTATAATTTTATTTTTTGTCTCTTATAAAAAAAGTTATTATACTTTAAACCTGATGGGCGTTACACACGTCGTGACAAAATTAATATACCCCTTACGCAGTACGCGTGGGGGTATAAATATGGGCTTCATCCCACGGACACGCCCATTTTCAACACCATTAATGTATTTTGGAGAAATAGGTTTAGGGTATTTCATAGTCGGACTAAACCGATTTTAGAAGTTCTTTACTTGTTTTTCGAGTTATATTTTTTTACTCAGAAAATTAAACTAATTTTTGAGTTGTATTTTTCCGCTCCGAAATAAAACTTAGTTTTTGAGTTTTATTTTTTTACTCAGTTTTTTTTATTAAATTCTATTTTCAAGAAAGTAGACTTATTTTTGAGATTTTTTTTTCGGTCTGAAAAAGTACTTACTAACTTTTTTAAATTTATTTTATATACTCAGAGAATACAATTTATTTTTAAGTTATAGTTTTTCTCTCTGAAATAAAATGTATTTATTAATTTTTTTTTTATTAAAAAATTAAACATATTTTTGAGTTTTATTTTTCGCTGAAATATAATATTTCTTATGGAGTTTTATTTTTTAATTCAGTAAATAAAACTTAATTTTTAAGTTTTATTTTTTTTTTTTTTTAATAAAATGTGGAATCACAATATTTTGACAAAATTATTAATAGAAAACCATAATACAAAATAATTTCTGTTGGGAGATTAAAATATAAAATTACAAAACTCAATACTATTTTCAGATTAAAGACAAAATTCAAAAGCTAACATATCAGATCGAAAAAATATTCAAAAGAAATTTAATTTTTTGAGCAAAGAAAAGTTTTATTTCAGAGCGAAAAAGCAGAAATATAAAGTATGTGTTATTTTCAGAGTAAAAAAATATAACACAAAAAAAAAAGTTTTATTTCAGAGTGAAAAAATAAAACTCGGAAATAAGTTTTATTTTTCAGTAAAAAGCAAAACTCAAAATATGTATAAGTTTTATTTCAAAGTGAAAAAAAAAAAATACAAAAATTAGTTTTCATTTCTGACCAACAAAGTAAAACTCATAATATAAGTTTTTCAGAGCGAAAAAAAATTTAGCTTAAAAATAACTTTTATTTACAAAGTAAAAAATAAAATTAAAAAAATAAGTTTTATTTTAAGGCGAAAAAATTAAACTAAAAACTAAATGTTATTTTCTAAGTAAAAAATAAAATTTTTTTGGTCAGAAAGTAAAACTCAAAATATAAGTTTTTCAGAGCGAAAAAATATAACTTAAAAATAACTTTCATTTTCAGAGTTAAAAAATAAAATTAAAAAAAATAAGTTTTATTTTAAAGCGAAAAAATTAAACTAAAAAATTAATGTTATTTTTTAAGTAGAAAATAAAACTAAGCAATAACAGTTCTTATATGATTTTATGTATGTATAAAAAGTACAAAACTGGCCAATAATCTTTGTTGTTCGTGCCTTATATGATAGTAATATAGTTATTTATAATTATATTTCTAATAAATAAATAAATAAATAAAACGTACAAAAAAAAATTTTAATATTTTTGAACTGCAAATGAAACTAGGATCAATTTGTTATGCGGGACATTCTTCTGTAGTGTAGTAAGTAATATAATGATTTTTTCCTTAAAAGTTTTCAAAACAGTTATTTTCGTTCCCTGTAAAAAAGTATAAATAAAAACCAGGTACTTAATTGAATAAAAAATTGTTCATATTTTTTGATAAATATACTTGAGATGAGAATAAGCTAATTTAAGTTTTCAATAAGGTTTTGTATGAATTTTTTTGTTTTTAAATAAAAATAATTCAAAATATGAAAATATGAGTTCTTATGAATACTTTTGTGGGACTACTGTATATGTTATAGTAGTATAGAGTGTAAGAATACAGTTTTGAATTATAATAAATCAACATTTTTTATGGCGGTGTTTTTTATTCACCAATCAAATAGAAAAACATGTTTAATTTATTTAAATATTACTGTTTACTATTCTAAAAACTAATAAATAAATAGAATTTCTTAAAATATGAACATTAAGTAAGGTTTTTAATAAGAAATTATCAAGTAGATTTAAACAATTTAAAGATATTTCTTGTGACGTCGACTTTATAGTTATTTTTATGTGCGTATAGCAATATGACTTTATTTCTTTTGTTTAGCACATTTTAAGCTTCTTTTAATGATTACAAGTATAGCTTGATATTTTTTAAAATCTTATTTCGCATCAGTTTGTTTATTAATTAAGCATATTAAAAAGCACTCTATATTATTTGCTTAAATAATGTAGTTGAACTTTTGGCTGCTTTATTGTTTAGCCGATGAACTATAGAATTAGCTGAGATATAAAAGCAAAAACATCACACAAATGCGAGCAATTAAATTTTAGAAAAGTTCAATGATATATTTATTAAGACCTTGATTTAAGGAAAAAATTCCAAAAGAAGCAGTATGTTTTGGAATTATATTTGACCTATTTGGAAGTTTCTGTTCCCATTAGCCATTCATAAAAAGTGGACACAATGTGCGTGCTACCCAAATGTACTCGTACCTATAGTACAAGCTGCATGCCCAAGCGGTCAAGGTTAAAAATACAACAATTTTCTAGTAGACAATATTTTCACAATCGTCTTTACCACCAATGCAATCAAGCGAAACAACGTGTTTGCGTGTGGGTGTGTTTTGTGTTTTTAATAATTTGAAAAAAACCTTAACGACAATTCTGCAGCACTCGTTTGGTAGTGGTGGCAGCGCTAACAACAAGCGTTGTAAAGTTTTTAACAATGTCTGTCTATCTGTTAGACCATTTTGTTTCAGTGTGTAAAACTATGCTTAAGTTTCACAAGAAATCATCAAACAATTTCAAAGTCATGCATTACAAACGTGGTGGCATGTTTTGTTGTAATATTTTAAAAGGTGGCAACGCACATGCGTGAGCTGTACTGCACGACTTGCTCTTGCTGTAGGGCTTGAACGTTGAATTGTTGTGAGTGTGTCAGCAACTGTAAGCGAGCCGCTGACGTGTGTTGATTGTCTGTTGACCATTGAAGCTGCACCACTTCCATTTGCGGTTGTTGTTGGTGGTTAATCCAATTAAAAGAAATAAAAAAACAAATAAAGAAAAACCGTCAACATGCAATGCATTTGCATTGCGCAAGCGTGACATTGAAATTATTTAAAATGAAAAAAAAATATAAAATTAAAAAAAAAAATATATAAATTTATGTCCAAAAAATTAACATTTTTTATAGATAGGCATGTGTTGCTTGTGGGTTTTTTTTCATGATATGATGATTTTTGTTGCTGTTTTAAGCTTCGAACTGTTGGCCAGTTGACGTTTGAGGTCTTCTTCGTATTAATGGTCATTGCTTCAACTGTTGCAGTATTTTGTTGACCCCCACACATTGACTTATTCGTTTATCAAAAGTACATAATAAATGCTCAATAAAGTTGTCTCAATGAATTTAAAATGAAGGAAAGTAACTGAGAAAATTCCAGAAAAACTAATGTTAAAAGCATCTAATGATTTTTGTAATACAGTTTTAATTTTCATGTATAAAATTACGAATATGAATATGAATATGAATATGAATATGAATATGAATATGAATATGAATATGAATATGAATATGAATATGAATATGAATATGAATATGAATATGAATATGAATATGAATATGAATATGAATATGAATATGAATATGAATATGAATATGAATATGAATATGAATATGAATATGAATATGAATATGAATATGAATATGAATATGAATATGAATATGAATATGAATATGAATATGAATATGAATATGAATATGAATATGAATATGAATATGAATATGAATATGAATATGAATATGAATATGAATATGAATATGAATATGAATATGAATATGAATATGAATATGAATATGAATATGAATATGAATATGAATATGAATATGAATATGAATATGAATATGAATATGAATATGAATATGAATATGAATATGAATATGAATATGAATATGAATATGAATATGAATATGAATATGAATATGAATATGAATATGAATATGAATATGAATATGAATATGAATATGAATATGAATATGAATATGAATATGAATATGAATATGAATATGAATATGAATATGAATATGAATATGAATATGAATATGAATATGAATATGAATATGAATATGAATATGAATATGAATATGAATATGAATATGAATATGAATATGAATGTGAATATGAATATGAATATGAATATGAATATGAATATGAATATGAATATGAATATGAATATGAATATGAATATGAATATGAATGTGAATATGAATATGAATATGAATATGAATATGAATATGAATATGAATATGAATATGAATATGAATATGAATATGAATATGAATATGAATATGAATATGAATATGAATATGAACATGAATATGAATATGAATATGAATATGAATATGAATATGAATATGAATATGAATATGAATATGAATATGAATATGAATATGAATATGAATATGAATATGAATATGAATATGAATATGAATATGAATATGAATATGAATATGAATATGAATATGAATATGAATATGAATATGAATATGAATATGAATATGAATATGAATATGAATATGAATATGAATATGAATATGAATATGAATATGAATATGAATATGAATATGAATATGAATATGAATATGAATATGAATATGAATATGAATATGAATATGAATATGAATATGAATATGAATATGAATATGAATATGAATATGAATATGAATATGAATATGAATATGAATATGAATATGAATATGAATATGAATATGAATATGAATATGAATATGAATATGAATATGAATATGAATATGAATATGAATATGAATATGAATACGAATATGAATATGAATCCAAAATTTTTGGAACAAAAATAATTATATTAATAATTATATCGGTACACTTTGTACATATTTTTCCTGATATCAAAGTCGTACCATAACAACTGATATCAGACTCAAAACTACTTATGAAGAATGAACTACTTAAGAATGAACCGCACTTTGAAAAATATTTTTGTATATTTATATTTTGAAAAGAATAGAGATGTATATCAAGTTTGAACAAGAATATCGAAAAAGCGATCCCAAAAATGATAGAACATGGACCACAAATGTTACAAGGCTGGAATCGTTAACTTAAACTTTGCATGCATTGGTGTTAATGAGTAAAAATATACTAACATTAATCATAAAATATTTCTTGTTAGCATTTGCAAGTTTATATAAAATGATAATATAAAGAAACAACCATTATCTTAACGCGAACTGCAGCTGTTATTTTATTTATTATAAATATGTATTCGTTTTAAGAATTTATTGTCGTTATCTATTATTTATTATAAATTAACTTTAACAAGAAACCCTGCTTATTATTTGAAAATTACAACAATTATAGTTTAGCACATAAAGTCATATATTTCCAATTAATTATCTCTCTATGTCCAGCATTTATCCAACTCGTATTTTAATATACATATATTTAACGACTTGTTTTACAAGTTATACTTCTTTATTCATTGCAACAAAGTTGAACTCTTTCAAAACGTTCTAATATTTTTTCTCAGTATTTGTTTTTAATATTAGTTTTTTAATGAATTGTTACTAGCTTGGACTATGTACTACAATTGAACTAGAAGACCTCTATTTGTTTATAAGAAAAGAAAAAGGACAGGAATTGTTTGCTTCCAAGCTCAGACAATAGTTAATTGTATTGTGTTAAGGTAGTAAAGAGAAAGCTTAGTCTATAATAAATACTTTTTATGAAGGTTTAAGGTTCACTTGAAATTGTATATGTATATTAATTATTGCTCATATGTAATTGACATAATGATACTTACACTTATGTCTCGCCAGTTTTTTTTTAAAAAAAGCTTTGTTCATTCCACACATATTAAAAATTAAATAACAATATTCTTAAATGTCGATATTATAACAAAAACTTTTAAGTTTAATTAAAAGGCCTTAATATGTAGTTAAAATGTTTTTAGCCTTTGTTTTTTTTAATTAATTATTTAATGGCTTTTAATAAATTAACGTTCACAAAGAGTTGTAACTGTTCCGTACCTACACGCGCGATCTAATTTAAATGCACTTGTTTAAAAGTTTCTATTCTATGTATTTTCCCTGCACTGGAAAATTAATTAAGTTATGGAATTTTTCTATACAATATTATCAACTTGATAAGATTTGACTAGTACAACAAATACTAGCTATTTAAATAGTTTGAACATTTTATCAGAAATTGACTACTTAATGAACTAGTTTTAATCAAATTAGTTGTGAATTGCAATTGTTCTTGTGATTTTGATACTATCTAGTTTAACCAAACTTTGGTAGTTTTTATACCTTAAAGATAAAAGAAAATCAAATTGGCCATTTCAGTCTATGAAAGGACTTTGACCGAGCTTCTTATAATCAATTGTGTTGTGTGTGTAATTATATGTTTAACTACACTTTACACCAAGAGATAATATTCCTATAAGTTTCTCCTCGCTTCTCCTCGCGTTTCTCTTTATGAAAACGCTGGAGAGAATAACAGATCTACACAGAATCTCTGAACGATAACCACTGTTGTGCAAAATATGTCTACCTGAAAGCTGGTTCAGTGGAGACAGCATTGCACGATGTGGTTTTGGTCAAAGAAGGAACCCTTCATCACAAATACATACTTTAGCAATGTTTTGAGATATTGAAGGTGCTGATGTTGGGGGCACTAAAGAGCTATCAATATGGGCAGAAAAGAACGGACCACGATGGTGTGATATTCCAAATTGTCCCATTCAAAATTCTTCTAGAAATTGAAGATATGACCAAATCACCCTATGATAATTTCCAAATCTTCACTGATAGCTCCAAAATAGAGAACGAAACAGGATAAGGTGTGTACTGCGAAACGCTACAGAACAGAGCATCTTACAAAATTTCTGATAAGGTTTCAGACTTCCAGTGTTTTTCAGTCAGAAATATATGCAATTGAGAAACCGGCACGGGTTAAAAAAAAAAAAAACAAATTGGCCATTTTAGCCCTTGAAAGGACTTTGACCGAGCTTCTTATGATCAATTGTGTTGTGTGTGTTATTAAATGTTTGCACACAATTGACCGAGAACTGGACCTACATGTTTTATGCCGACTCCGAACGGCTAAAGTTCATGCTCTCAAGAAGTTTTACATGGCATTATTTACTCTCTGAGGTTTGCCATTGTCTGCTTAAAAATCTTTTCGCCGCGACTGGGGATCGAACTCGGGCTCCGAGCATGCTAAGCCACACACTTAACCTGCATGCCACGGTCACCACGGGTTATTCATAGTAAGAATCTAATCCCCACAAGGATAGTAATTTTTGTAGATACCCAAGCAGCCGTTGAAATGCAAAACGACTAGAGCCCAAAAGGTACTAGACTTATGAACAGTGTCATAATACCCAAAATATCACTGAATGCAGGGTCACCGGCTCAGCAGGTGCCCGGATATAGCCTCCAAGGACATTGGAGTTTATGTCCGTGTGTCCAAGAGACATAACCCTCAACGGGAATTGTGACCTATTTTACATGAAATGTAAATTACATCAAGCTTTTGTAATTATTTTATATATTTGTTTTAACCAAGTTAATAAAAATAAAAATTAATTCTAAATTAATTCCAAAATCGAAAAGTCTAATAAACTAAAAAATCGCATCATTTAAAAAAATTTTGCCTGCTGCACTTACTTTTAACACTCTTTTAAATCATGTAATTTATAAAAAATAAATATTTTTATTAAAAAGCTCACTATTTATTCAGTATTCATTTGTCCAAAAAATGACAATTTTTTATAAACAAGTCAAGAAAGTCCAAAGTCGGTCTAGTCCGATTATGAAATACCCTAAACCTACTATTATAAAAAGTTCAATAATAATATTGAAAATGAGTGAGCGTGTCGGTGGGCGTGTTCATGGATGGATTACGTCCAAGCTTGGAAGACATCTTAATTTTGGTATAAAAATATAGATACCAAATTTTATCTCTGTGGGTTAAACATTTTTCTGCAGGATTAAACAACTTATTTGTGGAGTTTTCAAGTTTTGGGTTATATCGGAGGTAGGTGTGTCCGTGGTTGGATGACACCTTTTTTTTCAAAAACATCTTTGCTTTGTTATAAAATGTATGGGAGGTAGGCGTGTCCGTGGGCGGATGACGTCAATTTTGCAAGAACGTCTTGTAGGTTTAACACAAGCTTATTTATTGAGTTTTTAATGTTTGGGGTTTGAGTTGTATGGGAGGTGTGCGTATCCATAAGCGAATGACATCCATATTTCTAAGACATCTGTGTTCAAAATAAAATACATACACTCAGAAAAATATCAACTGTAATATTAACAGTTGGTCGCTGTTATTTCAAAACACTGTTCGATTGAATGATTTGCGTTTAAGTAAATAATTTTCTTTGTTGAATGAACGTTTGTTAGTATTTTTGTGCTGTTAAAATCATCTGTTGAAATATTATTGTGCTTTTGTTGAATTATCTTTTTTTTTCTAAGCAATAATTTTTAAATGTGTTTTTCTATATATATATTATCGTTGCCAATAGCTCAGTGAAAGTGCACTAGACTGTCATCCGGGGGACGTGGGTTCGAACCCTAGATGTGTAAGTATCAAAACTTGTAATTTAATAATTGAAATAATAATAATTATGTTTCATTAATTAATTTGGTAAAAAATAACCTTCAAAATAAGTTGCTTGCAAAAAACAAATTTGCAAATTTCATTTTTTATTTAAAAAAAAAATGTTTTAAATAAAAAAAAATATTTTCATTGGTCTTGCCGGATTTGAACCGTGGACACTCGAGTACTAGAGACGCACGTCAGCACACTCGGCCATACATGAATTTTCAAAACAATGATAAAATTTCAATAAATAAGTTTTTATACGGGTTTTGTGTTCTATAGACCAACAGTCAACCGACTGTTGATTTGAAAGTTTCATTTGTTGGATGGTATTTAACAGTGAAATCTGTTATTTCAACCCATGATTTGTTTGACATAGCAGCATTTTTTCCCTCAGTGTACGTACACAATTTTATTGAGCTTACTTATGAAGTTTTCTTCATTTTTGCGTTTTATGGGAGGTAGGCGTGCCCGTGGGTGGATTACAAAAATATGGACATACGGACGGACAAAGAAAACTCAACGCACTAGGTGACCCTGATCAAGAATATATATACTTTTCTACACCTTTATTTTCAACCTTTCAGGTAATAAAAATTACTTAATTATTTAAAAACAAAAACAAGTCACATTTTACTAAAAAAATACAAACATTTTTCAAATTTAAATTGAGGATAATTTCCGTTTATTTTTCGGGGATTATATCACAAATGTTTTGGATGTTAGGACCTTTTGCGGGGGTTTTCATAGTGCCCAAAATCGTTTTTGGTGTTATGACCGCAAATTTAGGAACATAGTTCCCAAATAAATTTTGGGAATTATGTCCTGGGGGGTTATGTCACGGCACCGACACAGCACTATAGAAGGAAATTATGGCAAGAAGTGGAGTTAAAATAGACCTTCGAAAAAAAGGTCACTGCCTTATCGGTGGGATGGAAAAGTATAACATCATCAGAATTTTGTCAAATCTATAATGATCCTGGAAAAAAAAGAAAACAATCACACTCTTTCTGTGTGAATGCCCAAATCTACATAAACGTTGCTTCCGATATACAGAAAAAATATTTTTTCAATGATTTGAAGCAGCTAGTTAGATATATGGAAGTTCACAAAGATCACAGGATGTTCAGTGAACGAACATAAGAAATGAATCAGGTGTATTGGGTATCATAACTTTATGGGTGAAATATAATCAAATAATGAATTCATAATTTACTAAAAGGTCCTCACAGAAGCAATTCAACGGTATATGATCTTTCTAACCTATCCTAATAGTCAGAGAACATTACAACTCAAAAAAGAGTTAACCATGTGTTATATTTTTCTGCCAGAAAAATTGAGACGGACATTGAACTAGAATAAGTGTGGCTCCTCTCATGCAAGCTACAACTTTGCTATCGCTTAGCTTTGGAAGTTATTGTTCCAGGATATTAAAACTCAGAATGGAGTAACTTTTTGATGATGTGCAGCTACTGAAAGAGGCACTAGTCAATGAGAGTGGAGTCAAACTATTTGTCTAATAAAAGTTATGAATACACTTTTTTTTCCAATATCGTTGCCAGGTTTAGCAACATGCACCAGGTATCGCTTGTATTTCTTAAATTTTATATATGATATTTTTATATTTATTACACTCAGTGGTAAACAAATAATCTACCTTGTATGAAAAAAACTTAGGTTCAATCAGAGAACATATTATTTTCAACAACAACCTTCTTTTCCTTTAGGCGCTCCTTTTGCGTTAAGATAATCGCGATACTATTTCCAAATCCTGTTTAATACCTAGATTACAGTTCTAGACCGAAAAAAACGGATTACAAATATAATACAAATTGTTATAGGATTTTTATTTTTGTTCTTGTTTGGCATGTAAAGACAAATGATACGAATTATTCCTAAGCGAAATAACGCAGCTAATATTATATTTTATCAGAGTAGGCCACAAAATTTTCACACAACCATTTAACATATCCGAGTTCTGAATGCATTGTTTATGACGAACAAATGATTGATTGAACAAATATTGATAAACAATGTTTATAAACTGGATTTCATATTGAAGAGATAAACTGAATATAACCTAACCTGAATATAATTTGATTATTTTTATCAAAACAAGTTAATAAAAAAATCCAAGAAAACTTAACTATCCAGCTAATTAGTTGGTATTACCCAAAAACAAAAACCCAAAAAACTTCTGTAAATCTTGTTTCAGTCATCAACAAAATTTCTTTCAACTGCATCTACGTCTTTTTCTTCTGTTTTGATTGGCTTCATTTGAGTAGTAAAAATAATAATAAAAAAACAAAAAAAAAAAAAAACTACTTCAAGGTTAGTCAAACAAGTATTTTGTACCTTAACGTCCGTCGACTTTTATAAACGCACACAACGTTACGCAATACACTTCGTCAGCATAAATAGCGGTAGAAACAGAGGAAGCAGCAGTAACAGCAAAACAAGAATGCGTTTTAACATATTTTGTAGTGCTTGCAATATTGTGAGCAAATTGCGAAAACGTTGGGTAGGAAACGGAGTGGGGTAAAAACTGGTTAAAAAAGTAAGAGCATGTTTGAAATGCTTGACCAACGCATTCGGGCTTATGTGCAGGTTTCTGCGCTTGCTCAGCTGCTACTAGGCCACCAAAAAACCACTTTCAGTTTTATTTTGCTAGCTGTTTTAAGGTGCGCGTGTGTGTGTATGTGTGCGTTTGTATCACTGTTTTTTTTTTTTGGTATGTATGCTTGTAAGTTTTTATTACAAAATATTTCGCACTTTGCGCAGAATTTCTTAACCGCGTAAGCTACGCAGTCGTAGTCATCAATTTAATTTCATGCGGTTGGTTTTATTGCTTCTTCATTTTCTTCTTCTTCTCCTTCGTAGTGATTGTGATTGGTTTCTGTCAATATAATTTTGTGAGCGTCTAAAATAGTTAGTTGCTATTTAACATTATTTATTTGCCGACGTCTGTTTGTTTCAGTACAAAAAAAGAGTACATTTAAAATGTACAATATAAATTATAATTTATATAAATATAAATATATGAACATATAAATTAATGGATGAATGGAGTGATTGAATATATTTCAACTCAATTTGAAATGTTCACTTATAATTTTTGTAGTATGTCAAGAAAAACTTCGGTTTTTAAAACAGCTGATTTTGGGCAAATTATTGGTTTTTGAAAAGAGCAAAAATGCTGGTTATGAATAGGTTAACATTTTTTTGACAATTCAACTCTTACCTTCATCAACATTTTAACCTATAAAAGCCAAGTTTATCAGATATTATTTATGTTTAGTAGATTGAATTTCAGATAATGACCAATACCTATAGTGCAGTACTACAGTACAGTACAGTACAGTACAGATCTTATTCTGTATAATAGGGGCAATAGGCAGACATTTCAGAATAGAATCAGACAAGAGATAATCGACTTAACTTTAGTGAGCAATAGGAAACAGGTCACTGTTAATGGAGGTCTCACAAAAGGAGTCCTTTTCCGACCACTTAAAGATTTTCATCACTATAAATTGCAACTCTCATAAAAAGAAAGAATTTAAGAACCCCGTGAAACAATGAAGAAACAATGCCCCAAGTCTCAATGTTGCAGACCTGCCAGAGCAAGCTGGTGGTTAAGCGACCTTAAGAAGACACGAACGCAGGTCATAAAATTCTACCGGACAACCATTCTTAGCAAGCTAGAGCAGGACTGGATAAGCTTTATATCCAAGTTAAATTCCTACACAAGAAACTTTAGAATACCAAAGCGAACATATTTGACAAATTTCTGCACTGAGAAAACTACATTTTCAAAACTAACAGAAACGTTTAACTCAGATTTTGCACCCTTAACGTTTAATTTCATTTTAAAAACGGACATTTTTAAAAAGAGCTTCTTAAATATTCGTTTGATTTTCTCAAATAAACATTTTCAAATAAACTTTTGCCTTATCCTATGCCTTGGGCTAATTGTTGTTGGCAACATCCTTTCTAAACTCAAAGCTGGTGGAACAAAAGTGTTGGCATATGCCGATTTAAATGCAAACAATTAGAGAACTAATGTCGGGAGCACTAAAGGAGCTATGATTATGGGCAGAAACGAATGGCCTGGGTGTGAATCCAATGAAGACCGAACTCTTTCTGTTCACCAGAAGAAGAAACGTAGATATCTTCACACTGCCGAAACTTAATAGAGTAACTCTGAAGCTCTCCGCTTAAGCTAAACATCTTGAAACTATCCTTGACAACAAGCTCAGATGGAAACACATGCGCCCTTTATGCATGCAAAAGGACCTTCCGTAAGAAATGGGGATTGCGACCGCACATCATCGTACAGCGATTTCTATTCTCACCAACGGCTCTCTGGTGTGGTGGACAATTGTACACAAAATAAGTTATCTTGACTCTTAAACAGGACTGCAAACAGGTTAGCATGCATATGAGTAATAAATAGGAGCCATAAGAACTAAGCCACAGGCAATTCTAGAAATGATGCTTCATCTTCTTTCCATAGAAGATTTCCTTAAGTGTTCGGCCACCAAGAGCGCGATTCGTCTTAGTGACTCACAAGCCTGGAAAAACAATATTTCGGACATGCATCTATTCTGAATCTCTATGAAACTGAGGAATCAAAAGCAACAACCGTCTACATCAAACCTAGTGTGAGACCTAGTGTGTTTGCCATCGCGATAGATAGGTACAAAATACACCACATCCATTCCCAGCAGACAAGAATGGGAAGATATGACTATAGACTATAGAAGCCAATGGTAATGTCCAATTTTACACCGATGGCTGCAAAATGGAGAAAGGAACAGGATTAGGTGTGTACTGCGAAACGCTACTGATCAAAGAGTCTTACAAACTTCCTGATCACTGTAATAGTTATTAGGCAGATCTATGAGATTGAAAAAGCAGCACAGGTTATTCACCGCAAAAATCGAACTACCACAAGTATAGTAATTTTTGTAGGTAGCCAAGCGGCCACCAAAGCGCTGGAAAGCAAAACGACAACAGCCCGAACGGTACTAATTGTCAACAAATCTTGAACAGTGTCTGTAATACCCACAATGTCAATCTCTCTTCGGTCCCCAGACACAGCAAAACATAGAAAGCAATGGCAAATCAGATAAGCTGGATAAGCCAGACTTTTGACGAATTTTTTGCACACAAATTTTCTGTGAAAATATCCAAATCTAAAGAATCGTCGATTACTTATTTAGGAAACAGATTTTTCAAAGATTTGGAGCAGCTAGTTAACACTAGGGTGGTTCCGGTGAACGGGAATAAAAAGAAAAATGGTTTATTGGAAACCACAAACACTAAGGGAAAAAGTTATGTAGTCAGTACAGAGACAGCTATGTAAAATCTATGCACTGCAACTTGTATGAGAACGCAACAAGAGCAGTATTTACTGAGTAAAGGGAGCGTGTACTGACTACATATCAATTTATTCACTTTTTAAAATGAATAAAAAATGTATTCAATACATCATGTTATGTGTTGAATACATAGCAGACTTCAATAGATACAAGCAACGTGTACTCAATCAACGTGTTATGTAATTTTTTACAAAAACTTTACTGAATACATAAAATATAGACTCAGTACACGTCCCCCTTATACGATTGAAGTGACACATTTATTCAGTACATAACATATGGACTCAGTACACGTATCTCTTGCACATCGGCACACGATTTTGCTGTTTTATGTCATTCGTTTCTTGATTTTCAAATAAGCAACACCTCTAAAGTATGTAGAAAGTTAGAGCGTTGTTTATCCACTGTACTCTAGAACAAAAGCGATGATTGGATAAGAATTAAATGGCTGGGTTTCTATAAGTAATTGCCAATTATTTTGTGAAATCTAGTCATTTCTTTATAAAATTATTTATTGCATTTGTTGAGAGGATGCTTTAGGCACAGGCATAAATTGTGTATATATTCAATACATGAAATTATGAACAAAAAATATATAATTAATACATTATGCATGTACTCATTGCATAAAATTATGTTTTTAACATATGTAATGAGTAAATGATGTATGTACTCATTACATAAATGTATGCACTAAAAATATGTAATGAGTAAATTATGTATGTACTCATTACATAAAATTATGCATTTAAAATATGTAATGAGTAAATAATGTATGTACTCATTGCATAAAATTATGTACTCCAAATATGTAATGAGTAAATTATGTATGTACTGAGTCAATAATTTATGTAATACGTACATAAGATCTTTACTCATTACATAAAGTTATTTGTAACAGTTTGCGATGAGTACAGTGAGCATGTACTCACCACATACATCCATGAATTCACGACACATATTTATGCGTTGAGTACATAAAATTCTTTATTGACTACATAACCGCTTGAAAGCATTATGTAGTCAATAAAGATTTCAACATGTACTCAATACATGAAAAATGTAAAATTTTTGTGTGCAGAAAACTATGCGATGAGTACATAAATTTATGTATTGAGTCCATAGGTTTTCCCCTCTGTGAACTAAATGGGTTAAACATAATTAAATAAGGGATTCGAAATGCACCAAAAGGCCCCCACAGAAGCACCTGATAGGTGCACTACCCTTCTTACCTAAACTAACCTATAAACAAATGTATTGGGCATTCCTTCATAATTAGTTCTACAGAACTCCATATCAATTCTTGTGTTCTGTAAAAAATTAATTTGCATTGGCCCCTTTTTCAAGGTCTCCAAATTTTTATCTTTTTATATTTTCACAATAACTTCAAACTAGCAGTGGAAATAGGCGCTGAAAAACTACTTTAGTAATGCTGTTAAATTATGAAACTGATTTGTGGATTATCATAACTGGATGCCTTTTTGCGTGAAAAATGTTATTTTTCAAAAAGTTAACCAACATTTTATTTATTTTTTATGCCAAAATATTCGAAATGAATAAGTGAACATGGAATATTTTTCGCTCTACTCAAGTTATATGTCCAATGGTTTTATTGGACAAATTACCTTAAGATAACTCAAAATAAAGTTTATTTGTAACTCCGCAAAAGAGTCAAAATGTTATTTTTTTAATAACTGGTATTTTATAACTGTTGGACTTCCTTCCACTTTCGAAGAAGTGAACAAGTTCTTAAGAAGTTTTGTTTTATGAGGAAAGAATTCGAGTTCATGTGAAGTTTAATCGAGGTCACATGGTATGCCAGTCGGGTATGACATAAAAAAGTAAAGCTTTTTTAAGGCCTAAAAGTTCAACCACCCCCCCCCTCCCATAGGTACGGAAGAGAAGTCCAAATATCAATTCACCTCAAACCAATAAAAAACAATGTTGATATTTTCTATTAAAAACAAACATATGAAGATAAAACTTTAATGTATTTTTCGAGAAAAATTTAAAATTTATAATTTTTAAAAATATTTAATAAAGTTTTATTTGGCAATAAAAAATTATTTGGTAATTCCTTGCAAGAAAGATTCTAATTTAATAATGTTCATAAAACACTAAAATTGCTTTTTTCTATCAATTAAATTTAAAGTCAATTTTATTTTTATAAAACAGTGTAGAGTATGAATGCTATCGATTTTTTTTTTATTGTTAGTAATTTACCATCAAAATGTAAACAAAATTATAATAAATATTTTTCTTTACAAAAACAAATCTTTCTTCAAATCACTTTATTTATTCTATTCTATCAAAACATATTTCAAAATTAGACTAAAATTGGTGGGCAAAAATAAAGTTTGACCTTTTTTGGGTATGTGGCATCGCACTGCATCAATAGTTTTTGAAGTTTTAGGTACGCCTTGATAGCGTTGATTGATTAAATAAAGAACTCCATAATAATAAACAATGATTGCACAAGTTAAACTTGAACTCATTTAATTTGATAGCCTCGCAAATTTTCATATATTATTTAATTAGTACTAAAACCTTCTCTGCTTCCTTGAATAGAAGTGCAAAGTTTTATATCTTAAGAGGCTGGCAATTTTGTTCTTTGAACTTCTGACATAAAAACAAAATAAAAACAATATATTATGTTTTTATTGCCACTTACAATCGTAAGTGGGTTTAAACTAGTAAAATGAGTTCACTTAAATTTATCAAAAGACTTAAACAAAAAATTATATTCACCACTTTTGTGGCTATGCAGTTAAGGCAAGAAAAAGGTTAACTTAAGCTCAACACTGTAATAACAACGACAACTAAAACAACAACAACACATAGTAAGCTTGGCCTTTAAAAACTTCAAGTCAAAAGTTAATAATTTTAAGAAACTCAAAACTCAACTCGGTACAAATGTGTCTGTGTGTGTGTGTGTGTGTGTGTGTGCTGGGCAGTATAAGCCAGCGCTTACCACCAACAAGCACAGCAGCAAATTACAAAAGTTGCTGTTGCTGTTGTTATTGCTGCTGCTGCAGCTGTTAAGTTTCTGGTCTTTACTAGGTTCGTGTGGCTGAAGCGCTGTTCAGTTGTGTTTCTTACTCTCGAAGCTCAAGACGTGTTGTTGACTTGTTACAGTTATTGCCTAAAACGATTTATAGCTTCAGCCTGAGGTCTCTCCATAGACAACAACGAGAGCAAAGCAAACAGTCTGTGTCTTTGGTAATGCTTACAAGTTAAATTGTTGCAACGATCAAGACGAGCAGCGAATATTACCAAGTCTACGTGTGCAGCTGTTAACAGACAGTGTAGTTAGTGCTTGTGTATATGTGTGCGTGTGTATGAGTGGCGCAAAGTGTAAAGTGCGAATTTGCGGCGACAGAAAATAAACTTAAAATTCGACTTGCAATGTTTAACTTTTTTGGTTGGCTTTGAGTTAGTTTAACCTGGACTTCGGTACGCAACACATGATAGTTCAATATCGGCAACATAACATTTAACATTGAAGTTTATCAGTTAAAAGTTTGGCTAACAATAACTGGATTAACAACAAGTTTCAAAACTCATAGAGAAAAATTTAAAATTTCTTAAAAAAAAAATAAAGTGATATTTTTAACAAAAAAACAAAAACAACAAAAATAAGCAAAAAAGTCAAGTGATTTTTTCCAATTCATAAATTTGAAAAACCATCCAACGCATTGATTGATTGGATTGGATTAACTCGAAATAGTGCATTATTGAACAAGTTCGTTGCTTAAGTCTTTTGTTTTGAATTGCAACACATGCGTATTGCTTACGCGCACTGCAAGCTAAAGTGCATTTAGTGCAATAATATCAAGGATTCATATTTTTACAAAGGATTTCTCCAAAGGATAACATTTATAAAAAAAAATTGTAAGTTTTTCACAACCCCAAAGCAACTGTACTCAACCTATAACATAATCAAAATGCTGTGCAATAAAGGAACATTTTTCTACTTACATCAGTATATAAAGAAAATTATTATAATTAATTTTTATAGTTGGCTATTTACTTGGAAATATTTGTAAAGGGGAAGAATCTAGCAAAGCTATTGCGTTGTTGTCATTGAAGCTGTTAACGTATGACGGCGATGTCATTAAGTTGTTGTTAAAAAAATAGAAAAAAAAAAACAGTCATCATAAATAAATTGAATTTGTAAGCGTTTATATAGTTTTACTGCACACAAACAACCAGCTGAGTGGCATATAAATTGCACATATTTATTTTTTTGCCGTCAGAACTTTGATTTATCAAAGTCTATGGCTGGTCATTAGAATATTTATTGCAATAAATTGCATATTTAGGCTTCCGGTAGGGGAATTTTTTGAAAAGCAAAAAACAAATTAAAGCATTTCTCAAAAGCAGCGTTAAATCATATAATGATAGAACTGGCATCAAAGATTAGTCATAAAATCAAAAAATATATTGCTTTTTTTAAAAAACAAGTTGTGGGTTTTTAATCTTTTTGTTTTTGTGTTTTTATTTTGTTTTGTTTTTTTGTGGAAAATTTGCAAGTTGTCATATGTTGACAACAAATACTAAATCAATAATTAAATGAAATTTTAGCATATATGCGAAATCTATAAAAATATTTTTATAAAATTGATTCAAAATTTGCATATTTTTTGTCGGAAACTTGTTTTACTTATAGTAATTTTTTTATTCATTGTATAGTTTTTTTAATTTTGCTACCAAATTTAATTTTTTTTTCTTTTATGCTTTGTGTTTTCCATAATTTTTTATTATTTTATTATAAATTAATTGATTTTATGATAGATAGCAAAACTTAGAGTGTATCTTAATTTGCAAATTTAAAATTGCAATACAATCTTTTTGCATCTTTTATGTATTTATTCTTAAATTAAATTATGTAGGAATTATGTTAGGTTAAAAAATGTAGGACAAACTCTGGACAAATAGTAAAAAACAACAAACAAAGAGATAAAAGCTTCAATAACTTTTTAAAAAGCTATTTAAGCTTCTTTCTTAATGCCTGACTTTTTTATGCTTGGTTGTTACCTCTTCTTAAAAAAAAAACAGTATCGACGACATATTTTCTTGCGTCATTTTGATTCCATTTTTATAGTTTCTCTTCAATTCTGAAAAAATTAGTTAAGTTTAGTTAAGAAAAAATTACCAAAAGGTTAAATTTTCCATTTCATTAAATATGAACAAATTTCTTTAAGCAAATATTGAAATATATGTGTTTTTTATTTCTTATTAATTAAATAAAATCTTAATTTCTTTTTTCTTAAAATAATTCAAAAGTCTTGAAAAACAATTATGAAATTATTTAAATGATAAAAAAAAATTTGACAGAACATGACCTTGTAACTTTGGAAATTTATTTAAAAAAAATAATTATTCTTATTTTCACCGTGAAATAACCTTCAGCCCCAATAGAAATAGCCATCAGTAATTATTTTTTTACACATTAGTTCCAAAAGACAGAATGAAACCGCTGTCTAGCCTTCTATCAATTGTGTTTGTGTTAAATTACAACATTTGTTACATTTACATTTCTTAAATTACAACTTACTTCATTTCTAAAACGAGTAACGAAACTCTAAATTCGGTCTATTTTTTCGATATGTTGTAGAAAATGTTGTTGATAATGTTGATAATGTTGTAGAAAAATTAGTTTCATGCATTCATCTATTGCCAAATATGTGAAAAGAAATTGCCTCATAATCAAAAAATATTAGGGGTATTCACGATGTGGTGTATTTTTGATAAATTCTTACAATACTTACAACGCATTGTGAACAAACCTTCTATAAAGTCTGGGTAGTTCATCATTTAGCAGTACGAGAAAATAAAAGAATTGAAACGAAGCACTGAATTTAATTAACTTTTATTAAATAAACACACAACCCAGCCAGTACCTTCATCCACGCTGAGTCAAAAAGTTTTTGTGATCAGTTGATCAAATATACAACGATATTTACAAAGAATACAATAGAGTTTCGCCATTGTATTTTTGCTACAGGGTTGTATTTTGAACACTGTACATTTTGTTTTTGTAATTTTACTTCAAATATCAAATTTATCAAAAATACACAATACAAGGGCAAATACACCACATCGTGAATACCCCTATTGTATTTGCCTGGTTAATATTTATTATTAATAGCTGAATTTTAAGTTTTCAAATCAAAAATTGTTTAGACTTTTTGTTCATTTAACTTTAAATCAAGGCACACATGGTTTGGATGCATTTTTAACTATTTTTTTTAAGCTGTTGTAATGTTTTCAAGTTTATAAAATCGTTATTTACGTTATAAATAGTCAAACATAAAAATTTTTGACTAAGATCGTATTAGTAGAAGTAAGCCGTCTACACTGAACCAAGAAAGGATACACTAATCATGAATTTAAACATGATTTCAATGAATCGTTTTCATGAGTTTTGGTCTTTTAACCAAAAATTGTGCGATATGTCACATGAACTGTTCGTGATGTCAATGTACAAATTACACAAAAGAACAAAAACACAAGCACATGAATATTTCATTAGTCTAGTGTTTATAGTTCATAAAGTGTGTGTATAAGAAACTTGAATCAATAAAAACTTTCATAAATGCCATGAAAAAATACAAGCCAAACATGAATAGTAAGAGTTTATGTGAATAAAACTCATAAAATTCGTCTACAAACACTCAGAAAAAAATACACGTTTCTTGCTCCGATAAAAATTTCTCCATTTTCGATAATAGCAATTTTCTCTTTTTCAATAAGGCCTCGTACTCTGTTCAGTTTCATGTGAAATTTCACTCGAATCCCAATACAAAAAACAATAGCTGTCAAATACGAGTAAAAACACAACATTTTCGTCAGTCTAGTACTCTGTTCCGCTGTGAAATATGCTAACAACATTTCTCTTGCAACATTTTTTCACGAAAATTTAATTGAATTGCCTATTTTTTTCATGTGAAAAATGAGAGTTGTCGTAAATTTTTTTTTTATACATTTATTTTTCTCTTTTTGAAAAGTAAAGCATGACTTTCTCAAGTTTTATAATTTCTAAGCAACAAAGTATTCGTCAAAATTTTCACGCAACAAAAAAATTAATGTTGCCAGCTAAATTTCACGTAAACGAACATAGTACTAGGCGTAAGAATAAATTTTCACATTTTCGAAAAAATATTTCTTCATTTGTGGGAAATGGAAATATTTCATGTCTCTTATAATGACGAATATTATTCTCTCACAAAAAAATTCTCATTTAAGCCTAGTAATCTGTTCGTTTGCGTGAAATTTCGCTCGCAACATTCATTTTTTTGTTGCGTGAAAATTCTAACAAATATTTTGTTGCGAAGAAACTGAAAAATTTGAGAAAGTCAGACTTTTCTTTTCAAAATAGTGGAAAATAATAAATGTACGACGACTGTCACTTTTCACTTCAAAATAAATAGGCAGTTCAATTAAATTTTCGTGAAAAAATGTTGCAAGAGAAATGTTGCGAGTATTTTTCACAGCGGAACAGAGTACAACTTTGACGCAAATGTTGTGAAAAATTTCACACATATTTCACAGCTATTGTTTTTTGTATGGAAATTTTTAGTGAAATATATGAAACTGAACAGAGTACTAGACTTTATAAAGAAAAATTTATTAAAAATGAAAAAGTTTTCCTATATTTTGATAAAAAATCTACTGTTCGAAGTATTTTTTTCAATAAAAACGAATCTTTTCTAAAAATAAAAAGTATTCTACTGTACAAATGATATATTTTTATATATTTATGTTTTTCATGGAAACTTTTAATAATTTTTAGAATAACATTTAGAGAAAAAAATTCTCTGGAGCAAAGTCTATTCCATTTTTCTCTAAATATTTTAAGCATATTCCGAGAAACTTTTTTCTGAGTGAACACGAGGAGAACAAGAACAGTTCGTGAGATAAGTAAAAAAATACATGAATTTCATGTACATATGCAAGGGAAACGTGAACTTTTTTTTGCTTTTAGTTACCAAAATTCATACATCCTATGTATGTAAGGACGGGCTGATCTTCACGCAAAAAATTGATAATCTCGGATAAAATATTCTTTGGCTCATTGAATCCTTTATGGGCCGTTTGAAGCGATTGTGTGATCTTAAGAATCCAACTTGATAAGACTATTTTTTTATCACCAAAAGTCCAAAATACACAAACGTGCGATGTCCTTTTCGAACTCTACGGGACCAAAAATTGCTTCCTTTTGGCGAACCTAAAAACTGTTATTCTATAATTTTGTTTCAAATTAGCTTTCTTTAAAATGGCTGCAAATTTTGACCGTGGGCTGTAAAGAGTTAAGTGACCTCCGTGAAGCAATTTTATGATGTATTAACCCTTACGCTTCGTGGAATTTTTTGAAAAAATTATCTTTATAATTTCTAACTTTCACCTTCATGTCCTCTAAGGCGGGTGACTCCCAATGGAAGAAAAAAGTTCACCGGATCCGCCCCCATTTAAAATCGGTCGTAAGAAAATCAAAGATGAAGTCATTCAAAGATAAACGTAGCCACACGCATATGAACCGAAGGCTTAAATTAAAAATTAGAACAAACTTCAGCAAAAAGTTAATTCGCTATCCTTTTTTTCCTACGAATGACATTAAAGACTTTCTTCACAAAAATTTAATGATGTTTTATAAACTTTTATTTCATAAAAATAGAAATGTTACAGTTTTGAGGGTGTAATTTTGAGGAAATATGATGAAAAATTTCAAAATCTAGCCGAAAAGGGAATCTGAATCGGAGGTAAACAAGTTCTTAGAAGGAATTCTTGTTCTTTCTGAGATCTATCCAACAACATTTTTTAAGATCGGTTGAAAACTGATGAAGTTATACAAAAAACATCATTTTGGGAAGATTTTGGGTTCACCAAAAAAAAAAATTTGTATATCATCAAAACCCTCTTGAGGTTTCAAATGAGGGGCGCATCCGGTTTATTGATCACCCACCCTGAGATCTCGTAAAAGTCAACGCGAAAACAAACTGAGTTTTTATGGCTGATGCAAACAATGAGATGCTTCAAAAAATAACGGTTCAATATTTGAGAATAATCATTTATTAATAGTGTGCTCATTCATGACTGTAAATTATGAGAGAAATGAGTTAATGTACAGTTGCATGAAAATGGCAGTGCTTTATACTTAGTCTCATATAAAAGTTCACTCAACTAATGAACAGCAACATAAAACAAGTTTTTGATACTCTTAACAACATGTTTTCTTTTTAATGATTGTTGTAATTCGCCAAAATTATTTGCAGTTGCACGATTATTTCGTAAACTTTATTTTATGATTCTCCATGTTATGTGTGTTTGTTTTTTTTTGTTGTTGTTATGTTTGTGTGCTTTTTTGTTCAAAAATGTGAACATGTGTGTTTGTTGGTGACGCTACTACGACTCATCAGCAGTGTGTCCAGATTGGGCGATAAAGCGCCAATTGGGCGATCTTTTTTATAATTTTGCGTTTATTTTTATTTAAAAAGCGCCTCGCGCTTTTTTGGGCTACTTTTGTCAGAAGATTCGTGAAAAAAATTATATATATTCTGTCATTCCATTTATTTCAGAAATGTTTAAACCACTAAGAAAACCGTTTTCTGAACTTCTTCTTCATTATTTAAGTCAGTTGGAGAGACGTAGAGAAAACGATTCGCTATTGGTTATTCTATGGAAAGATATTTTTGAAAAAAACATTCTATCAGATACCGAAGAATTTTGGTTGAAAGCGAACGATTAAAGAAATGCTGGTGGAGGCAAAATGCTGGAAACTATTTCTAAGTTAGCACTTATTTTACTATCGCTGCCTCACTCAAACACTTTTGTTGAAAGAGTATTTTCTTTGATGAATGCTACTAAAACGAACGTGAGAAATTGTATGATGTTGAAATCCCTTTCGTCTATTATAAAAATAAAATGTCACATGAAAGCCTTAAACGTTTGCTGCAAAACTCTTCCGATAACAGAAAATATGATTTCTAAGTGCAATAGCTCTATATATGAAAAAAAAAGAAATACATGAAGAGGAAGTTGATGAAAGCAAAGAAGATATTGAATATCTTTTTCAGGAAACTTTTGATATGTTCTAATTATTTGTGTTTAAAAGAAAAATTTATTTATTTTATGTAAATTTCTTTGAATTGTTTTTTTTAAAGAAATGTTTAATTTATGTTATATCTTCTTAACACATTGCAAATTTTCAATACATACAAATATAAACAATTAATTTTAAAAATGAGCTTAAGAGAAAATTTTTGGGACTTTATATTGTAAATGTCCCCCAATTTGCGCTTTTTTGGGCTACAAAATATTAAAAACTGAAAAATTGGGCGATTTTTGGGCGACAAAAATTTTGTAAATCGCGCTTTTTCTAAAAACTATCTGGTCACACTGCTCATCAGTATTCTCTGTGGTTTTTGCAGTTCACTAAGTTCACAGTTCACAGTTTGAAAAGCTCATAAGTGCAATTGCAGCAAAACCAAAACGGAATTATCTAGGCGGTTTTCACTTAATCAAAGCAGTGTTAGCATTAACCACAGAGACTACTGAAAAAAACAGAAATGTACTGAGAAAACATGATCTAGTCTGCTAGATGGTTCTGCACAGAACTTTGTTGTTGTAGAAACCGGCTGCTTCATGCATTATTTGGTTAGTCCAGCCAGCGGAATGACATTATTTCGAAAACATATCAAAAGAAATGCAAGAAGAAAATTCAAATTCACTCAGTTATCTCGTATGTCTAGTTCTACTTGTTGGCTCATTGATTGTTACTTTGTTGAAAATAAATTCGCTTTCAATGTTTCTGGTTATGAAAACGAATATAAAACATGAACAGAGAAGCTTTCTCATTGATGACAACGGCATTATATAAATGGCTTTCAGTCTGTGCTCATAAGGTAGAACGTTTCTATAACCCCGTGGGTTATACATGTCTCTCAAAGCAAAAGCTTAGATAGTTTTTGAATAGATTCTATTCTTTCCGTATGCAATTCGAAACTTGGATTCCAGACTGTGCAACAATATTCTAGAATTAGGTGCACTAACTTTTTATATACCCAGACGTTCTTGAAGTATTTTTAATGAATTTGAGAATCTTGTTAGCCCTGAAATTAATCCCAAACGGTGAACTCTTAACAAAGTCTTGACTTATAAAAATATTTTTAATACCAACAGTGGCTAACGAGTATTTTTAAAAAGTTTCCTCCAAAGTACACCCATAATAGACTTACAGTAAAGAACGACTGTTGGTTTTTGTCTGTTACGCAAGTATTTTTTGTTATTGGCGTGACTTTTTTGTAACTTGTGAGTCACCGCAACCAGTTCGCAATCTTACGTATAAATATGAAATTATATTTCAACATTATGTTGGTTACGATTTTTATGTAGCTTGCTATGCAGCTAACTTCTTTTTCAACATCAACTATATTTTTGTGTTTTTATTTCTTATACTTGATTTCTTTGGCGCTTAGTTACTTCATGTTATTTAATCTGGACAATACTCTTCTACGTATATCTAATCAATTATATTATTTTTATCGAATTTTACTTTTTCGGCCTCTCAGTTCAAAATGCTTATTATTAAATTAAGTAAAATTTTCTATACTCATCCATAGCAATAGTAAGTAAAAGCTGATTAAAGCGTGTGTTAGTTAAATAAATGTATCTAAGCACTTAATTGTTTTATGCCGTTGCCCTTCAGTTCAGTGTTAATTTAATTATGATATTTAAATAAATTAACGTCTTCGCGTGTGAATGATTAAATTGTTCTTTTTGACGCTCATTGAGTCACAAAACAAAAAAAAAAAACAAAAATTCAAAACGAAAGTTTTGATTTTATTAAACCGATAACTTTATGATTACAATTTTGGAATTTTATGAGCTAATTAAAATATTTAAAATCATGCCAAATACAAAATACTGTTATAAAAATATGTTTAAATGTGCTTTAAACAAGGCGCGTAAAGCTTAAAGTGCTTCAAGCATCTCAGCAACTAAGTTTTAGTTAAATTGTGTGTGTGAGCTTTTAAATAATTAGCATTAAAATGAAACACACGCTGAACTCCAACCAAGTTTAAGTTGTTATATTCTAACATTTAACAGTCTAAGCAGCTAATAAAAAACATAACAATTTCTAGTTAGTTGGCTTGATTTCGTGGTTTAGCGGTAATTAAACAGCTTGATGGGTTTGGCTTATAGGTCAGTTACATGTTTTATAGGTCAGTTATAATGCAATTAAAGTTTTAATTTTATAACTTTTGAATTATGAAAGTCCAAAGCTCAATAGCATTAGCTAATGAGTTAAAAGGGCGGTAGGAAGGGAAAAAAAAAAAATTTAGCAACGCATATTTTTTGCTGCACTTCTTTAAGATATCTAAATAATATCCGTTTCGTGCTGCACTTTTATTAAAAACTGTAATGGTTGAATTTTGTGGTTTTTCTTGATTTAAGCAATTTTTGTTAAGAGTTCAAGGTCGAAACTTTGAAAGCAGTTGCTTGAAAAACAGAAAAAAAAAAAAAATATACCAAAACAAAATTAATATAACAGTCAAACTCAAGGAGAACGCGTACGTTGTAACAGTAGCTACATCCATTATATATTAACGTCTTTGCTGAATTTTTATTATTAATTTTTCTTCGTTTCTTTCGTTATTGCTTTTGAACTGCCCATGCTTTAATTATAGTTATTAAACAGTTTTTGTGCGTACAAAAGTCAGAGTATTGAGTTTTTGTTAATGTTTTGAGTTTTCTGTTTTTTATGATGACCTTTGTATGAAGCGGAAAAAGTGTTATTTTTATAAAAAAACAAGTACAGAAAGTCTAAAGTCGGTCTAGGCCGACTATGAAATACCCTTAACCTTCCTTTCCAAAAAAAAAATAATATTATTAAAAATGGGCGTGTCCGTGGGCGGGTGATGCTTATATTTTATATTTATTTAAATGTTGAAGAAAAATGTATACATACCAAGTTTTATTCCTGTAGCTCACAGTTAATGCTTTTATTATGCTTTCGCTAGTGAGTTGGTCGTGTTCATGGACGGATTACTCACACTGTTTGAATACACCTTAGTTTTGGTATAAAATACATACATACCAAATTTGATCTCTCCATGACAAACATAATCTTATTTATTCAGTTTTAAACTTTTTGGGTTGTGTGGGAGGTAGGCATGTTCGTGGGCGGATGACGTCCATTTTCCAAAACCATATTTGTTTTGTCATAAAAAATAAACTTGCCAAATTTTATCCCTGTTGGTTAAACATAGGCTTATTTATAGCGTTTTTAATTTTTGGGTTGTATGGGAGGTGGGCGTGTCTGTGAGCGGATGACACTCATTTTTCGAATAGATCTTAGCGTTGATACAAAACACATACACACCAATTTTTATTGTTGTAGGATAATTATAAGCTTATTTATGCAGTTTCCAATTTTTTCGTTGCATGGGAGATAGGCGTGTCCGTCGGCGGATGATGTCCAATTTTAAAAAGCATCTTTGTTTTGTTATAAAAACAATGTGTTCCAAATTTCATCTCTGTAGGTTAAACAGAGGCTTCTTTATTGCGTTTGCAATTCTTGGGTTGTATGGGAGGTGGGAGTGTCCGTGAGCGGATGACACCCATTTTTCAAAAACATTTTTGTGTTGATACAAAACACACACATACCAAATTTTATTGTTGAAGGCTAATTACGAACTGAGTTATGCAGTATACAATTTTTGGGTTGTATGGGAGGTGGGCGTGTCCGTAAGCGGATAACACTAATTTTTCAGTGACATCTTATTGTTGATACAAAACACATACACACCAAATTTTCTTTTTGTATGTTAATTATTAGCGGATTTATGCAGTTTTGCAATTTTTGCGTTGAATGGGAGGTAGGCGTGTCCGTGGTCGGATTCTAAAAATATTAAATAATGCAGGTCCTTGGGTCCATGTGACCATGTGTACCAAGTTTCATTCAATTATCTCAACTCCTTCTTCTTATCCTGTGACAACACACAGACGGGCAGACGGTCGGACGGACGGACGGACATGGATAGCTTGACTCCCGTGGTGACGCTGATCAAGAATATATACACTTTTCTATACCGGACTCGCTTCGTTCTATGCGTTACAAACGTTTGCAGAAAGTTAATATACCCTGACCTTTCAGGTTTAGGGTATAATAACCAGTTTTGACAGGTGTTAAGATAGTACAATATTATTTATTGAATATTGAATGAAAAAAAATTATATTTTTTGAGACTTACAGCTGGGAGCCTTAATGCGAATGAAGTTAGCTTTTATTTAATTCAAGAAACAGTTTATTTTTATATAATTGGGTTATTCACGATGTGAATATCTGTTGTGACATAGAACTTCTTTTGGTATTTGGGAAAAACACGATTTTTTTATGACAAAAACAAATATTTCTTGACAGTCCAGGTGTGTTTATAGTTAATGTTTAACTTTCGGCTGAATTCGGCTAGGCTTTCCTCTTGGCTAGGAGTCACGGTTTACGAAACTAACTCAGGACTCAGTACCATGAAAAAACGCATAGTGATGTCCAGGGCCCAGATTTTGTGGCAATAAATAATAAAAACGGGCGAATTGAAACCAGATGAATTCAGACCAAAACCGCGTATATACTTCTAAGAGAAAGAATTGTTTTCCATCCTGAACAGTAGACCGGATTGAAATTTAGATTTCGCTGGTCGGCGTCTCAAAAGTAAGAGGAACTCATGAAAATGATTTCTGCATTCTTTTTTTTCAAATCGGAGAAAAACCGCCGAAGAAATTTTGATTCTCCTGAAGGTTCTTTTTGTTCAGAATAAAATAATAGATAATTTAAAAATAGCAAAAAATTCAATTTTTTTGCTATAAGAGTCAATAAGAGTTATAATGAAACAAAATTTTAACAATTTTCTTATGTCAGAATGTTAGTTTGAGTAAGAAATTTAACATTTAAGAAGATGTGGGTATGCGTTCTGTGTAAAGTATAAACTTACAAGCAAAACAGATGTTTTTTTACCAAAAAGGACCTTCAGGAGAATCAAAATTGCTTCGGCGGTTTTTCTCCGATTTGAAAAAAAAAGTATGCAGAAATGATTTTAATGAGTTTCTCTAACTTTTGAGACCCCGACCGGTTGAAATTTTTTTATCCATATAAGAATGATCCGGTCTACTGAACAGTGCCCTACTTCAATGATTACCATAATTTTTAAAATATTGTTCAATGAAAAGAGAAATAAATTTAATTTTTCAATTATTTTCAAGAACCCAGATATTATCTTACTACTCGATACTCGATAACACTGGGCCGGTGCAAGAAAATACATTCGATTTAACTGAGAGAACGTTTGGGTATGGGAGAATCGAACTTTTTCTGCGGCACGCTTTCATACAAAACTATTGATTGAAAATTTTGCCTCCATGCAAAGCCGTCTATAAGAAATGTTGCTGGAAACATCAACTTGATACAAGTTGCTGCTTGCAGTTGTAGTTTGCATCTTATATTTGATTGTTTCAGAATGTATCAGGCTTGCAAATGAATGTTTTGTTTTCTGACTAGTAATTCACAGTTTTTGAATTACTAGTCCATAAAACTTGCCATGCAAAACTTTGAAATGCAAAAATAATAATTTTAGGCTCCAAATAATATGTGCAAATACCGAGAAAATTTAATTTTTCTGCTTTTTTCATAGCGTTGCTACCACTAGACGTGAGAACACGCTACATCATATCTAAATGTTAGAAAAAGTTTTTGCTTTCGCTATCTTAAGTAAGTTTTGTGAACCTTTAATGGAAAAATGAACCTAATACCTACAGGTTCTTAAAGGCCGATATGTAGCAAAAATGTATTTTTTCGCATTTTGGCATTTTGGCATAGTTTATTTAACATAAAACCTCAATCCACACAAATATTTGTTTATGTTTTGCTTAGCTTAAATTTTGCTTAGGTTTTGGTATTTTTTTTTGTCAAAATTCCAAAAAAATATTCCCAGCATGAACCAATTTCATCTAAATTCATTAAGACAATTCGTTAGTCTTAAAGGTGACCAATATTTATTTGTTTGTGTGCTTGCTTTGTTAACAAAAGTGAAAGCCTGTGAAATTCTCAAAAACTTTTGCAAAGAATTTTTTCCGAAAAAGTTAATTATATGCAAGTAACAAGACATGAAATAGTAGGAAATTAAAAATAAATAAACTTTCTTTGAAGGCAAAAGTTTTTAAAAAAAGCTTTGTATGAAGGCGTACCTTAAATTTAAAAACCTAATATGCAGTTCGAGTTCCCGTAGCCAAAATGGGGGAAAACGTCCTCTTCTGGCATGTCTTTGAATTTAAAAAAAAACTATCCGTTGTATTATAATATTCTAACTTGACGATAACGAGTAGTAATAATTATTTTATTATTATTACTCGACCACATCATACTATAAATGTGTTTATTTTCATACTTAATACAGACTCACCGTCATTTTGGTACGGTACATACATTTGCGCCCTTAACGCTATGTGGCCTTTTTAACTACCTACCAAGCCGTCTCTGGGAGTGCGATATAAATAATAATTAATTAATTTTTATTTTTCCAATAACTACTGTCGATTCTCTGTTTGGCTTTTGATAGCAATATAATTGTTTTTTCTATTTATATGTCTTCTTGTTTTGTCATTTATTAATCGTCATTTTGTTATTGTTTTTTTTTATGGCAGCCACATATTTGCTTCAAGCTTAAGTATTGCCATAGCTATAAAATCTTAACTATTTTTGTTTAAAATTTATATGCGCACGGTATTGTGCTGAAATTGTTTTTTGTGAGTATATTTTTCATATTTTTCAACACGTGCGTCTTTATTTGTACATCTTTATTTGAGTTACCAAAAAGATTACGTGTGTATTAATGAAGAAATATTTTTAGCTTTTCATTTATTGTTTACCAAAGAACTTTATTGTTTATTTAAGCCTAAGATTTTTTATGAAGCCCTAGAAGTGTTGACATAAAAGTGAAATTATTGTAAAATAATATTAAACCTTGAAGTGAATACCTTTTAAGAATGTTTGTAACCAAAGTGCAAATAAATATTAATTAAATAAAGTAATTCAGACAAGTGCAAAACGTTATAATTTTGGTAAAATCTTTAAAAGGAACAAAAATCTCGTAAATATTTATAAGGCTGATATGCGAGCAATATTGTTTTCAAGCATATGTACTAGATTTCAGTTCACTTATCCTTAAGTAACTAATGAATTTAAAAAAATATTGTGTGTTCTATTTGCTATAAAAATATGCTAATAAGTAAATTTTTTTAATTTGTTATTGTTATTTGTTTGTTAAAATATAATATAAATTTTGCTGGTTTTAATAATAAGGAAGTTTTTTAATCTAAAGCCTAGTACCATGTTCGTTTGCGTGAAATTTCGGTGGCAACATCCATTTATTTGTAGCGTGAAAATTTTAACAGATATTTTGTTGCGAACGAACAGCTTACAAATTTCGACAAGAAGTAAATAAATAGCCAGAAAGTATATAAATACAAAATAAATATTTATACGAGTATGGATATGGATGCTGTTCTCTGTTGTAGAGCAGGACAAGTCATTAGCTTATGGCAGTCTGCAAGCTGCGAAGTTTTGCTACTGTCAATACCGCGTAAAGGTGCATCGGTATTTACAATTTCAACAACAACAAATACAACAACTGCACTGAGAAAAAAACACATACCTTGCTCCGGTAAACAATTTCTCTATTTTTGATAATAGCAATTTTCTCTTTTTCAAATAAAATTTTCTTTATTTAGAATAAATTTTCACATTTTCGAAGAAATATTTCTTTACTTCTAGGAAATGGAAATATTTCAATGTCTCTAATAATGATAAGTATTTTTCTCGCACAAAAAAGAGAAATTTTATTGAAAATGTAAAACTTTTCTTATATTTTGATAAAAAATTCACTATGAGAAGTATTTTCTTCAATAAAAACAAATATTTTCTCAAAA
The DNA here is from genome assembly GCA_958299015.1 of Tetanocera ferruginea. Taxonomy (NCBI): domain Eukaryota; kingdom Metazoa; phylum Arthropoda; class Insecta; order Diptera; family Sciomyzidae; genus Tetanocera; species Tetanocera ferruginea. Next base: position 95,053,234 of record OY282642.1, read on the forward strand.
AAAAAGTATTTTTCTCTAAAAACGATATATTTTTCTATTTCATGGAACCGTTTTATCATTTTAAGAGAATTTTAAGTATCGCAATTAGAGAATAGCATTCTCTGGACCCAAGTCCATACCATTTTTCTCTAAATATGATGGCTTTTTTATCATATTCCGAGACACTTTTTTCTGAGTGTGCAATTATTAATTGCAAGACTTTAGAAATAGTACAAAAATCAAATTTCAATAAAAAATATTGTTCTTTTGCTTGCTCTTTTTTTTAATGAAATGACAACTGTCACTTTTTACGGCAAAATAAATGGCTGGTTCAATTAAATTGTCGTGAAAACAATGTTGCTAGATGCATGTTGCGGAATAAAGTACTAAATTTTCCGCAGCGAAACATAGTACAACTTTGACGAAAAAATTGTGAAATGTTCACGCTTGTTTCCGGCTGTCATTTTTTGTATGGAGATTTGAGTGGGTTTTTTTTTTAAATTCGAAAAAATATATAAATATTTGCAACAGCTCATTTTTTATAAAATATTAATTGATATTTTAACAGTACCTACAATATTAAATTTTGACAATTGAAAAAATTACAGGCGGCTAAAGTGAAAAGTAAGTAAGTAATCTTCTGGACATGATTTCAGCCCTTCTGGTGATCTGAACAAGAAAAGAAAACAGATTCTTCGTTAGTAAAAATGTCGCTATGGTCTGATCTACAGAAATTAAAAAATACATTTTTTAAAAAAATTGCGGCTTTTTGAATAAAAAGTGATTTTCAAAGTTAACTTTTTTGAGTTAATTATTAAAGTTCGAACCATAGAGAAATATATAAAGAAGCTGCACAACAAATTAAAAGTTAAACAGTTTTTTAGGTAAGACGTATAAGGAAAAGTAATTTCGAGAAAAAACGTGTCTAAAGCAGACATGCACAACGAAATCAACAAAAATTTTTCGTTTCGTTAAGCCCGAAAAACAAATTATCAAAATTATTTTTTTTTTTAAATAACGTTAAAAATTTATCAAATCAAATTTCGTTTCGTTGAAAATTGAAAAATTTCCTATTATTTTCTCCTATGCTGAAACAATTTTTCTGATACAAAATAAACGAAATTTTTTTGTTGAAATTAACGTTATTTTCAACGATTGATAAGAAACAAAAACCAAAAAAATTTTAAATCGTTTTCTTCGAAACGAAATAAATATTTTTCGTTTTTTGAATTAACGTTATTTTTTGTTTTCGTTTCAACGAAACAAAAAAATATGTCGGTTATCGTTAAAACTAACGTTAACGTGCATGTCTGGTTTAAAGAATAAAATTTAAAATTTTTTAAAATATCAATAAATTTTTTTCAAAAAAGTGGCAACAAAATATATTCTTAATTTTTTATTAAATTATAAAGAACTACCAAAATGTTTACTCCTAGACTAGCATACCGCCTTAATTATGAAAAATAATGTCAGTTAGAGACCATAATTTTTACAAAAACAAAAAAAAAAAAATTTAATTTTTACACATATAAATCTCAATAATTTTGAGTGCGCTCAGAAAAAAGTTTCGGAATATGATAAAAAGAAAATCGTATAGAATTAAAGTTTAGAGAAAAATGGTATAGAATTTGCTCCAGAGAACGCTTTTCTCTAAATGTGATCCTTAAAATTTTTCTAAAAATTATAAAAAGCTTCTATGAAAAAGAGAAATATATAAACATATATAGTTTTTAGAAAAAAAATTTTTTATTTTTGAGAAAATAGTTCGTCGCTGCGCCTAAAAAATCAAATATGTATGTGATTATTAATGATTTTTTGTATTGCATAATAGAAAAGCGCTACTCAATGTCCATCTGTGCGGTGAACGGCTTTTCGTTATCTCTTTTGTTCTAAATATGGAGACATTTTTTTATTACTTTCGTAATAAATTCCTTGTAGTTTTTAGAATTTTTAAATTTTAAAAATTAAGCTGGAGTGAGAAGCTTAATTTTTTTTTTAATATTTATCTCTAGATTTTAATAGCAAAATATACAAAATTATGACATTGCAGTTAATTTGGAAGCGCAAAGTATAAATCAGTTTTTTGTTCTCCGGAAAAGTTGTCGAAAAACAATAACTGAATTTTGAGGCGCAGGCGACGATTTGTTTATATTGAAAAAAATACTTCTCATAGTGAATTTTTTATCAAAATAGAAGAACAATTTTTAATTTTCAATGAATTTTTCTCTATATATGAGAAGTTTTTTGTGCGAGAATATTATTAGATAGTACTTTTTATTATTAGAGACATTGAAATAGTTCCATTTCCCAGAAGTGAAGAAATATTTCTTCGAAAATGTGTAAATTTGTTTTAATTGAAGAAAATTTTATATGAAAAAGAGAAAATTGCTATTATCGTAAATAGAGAAATTTTTCTCGGAAAAAGATATGTGATTTTTTCTGAGTGCAGATTAGATTTATTTCTAAGAGATTAATTTTTTTTTCAAATAAACATATTTTTCAACACATTTTTTCCGACTTGCTTAGAATTAATAAGTTGTATTATTAATATCTTCACCAAAATTCAATACGTTTCTTTTTATATGAACAAAAAAATGGTATTAAGGCAAAAATTTAACGAAAACAACTCAGAACTCCCACGTTCAAATAGTTCAGATTTGATCCCTAGGTGGATCAAATGTACTATCGAGTCTTATTATTTCTTCACCCACGACAATTAAATTGAATTAATTCTGAGTTCACACCCCCCTCCGCATACAAAATGCACTTTATTTTCAAAATCGTTGTTACATTCTCGGGGTGACCATTAAAATGTATGATCATGTATGCATAACACTCATGACTCGGCGGCATAGAGAAGCATGATGAGTGTCTTGTCTGTCGATCAAGAGAGCGCTCTGCAACTTGATTGCTTACTTAGCCCATAGTAGCACTTATTAGCAATTGTTACTCTTCACTGAATTTTCATATTTCTAACTGCATCCTTACATTTTTTTATATTTATGGAATCTTAAATATTGATGAAGCGTTTTTAAAAAATTTACAGAACTTTCAAGAAATAATTAAATATATATCATCCAAATGGCCAAAAAAATAACTGCCAAAACTTCTGATTTATGTACATTGAAGTTAAGTTAGAACATTTGTTTTTCGAAATGATCACTCAAAGTCTTTGAAAATGTCTGTTTTTGACCAACTTGAAAGGCTTGAAATTCGAAAAAGTTCAGAAAAACTTTCTTGTTTTTAAGAAAAATCCAATTAGCGCGATCTCTAAACCTCTTCCAAAAAATCCCAAAAATACTTTTGCTCATAAGCTTTTATAAAAAGGCTAAGCAACTATGAAATTCGAAAAAAAAAAACATTTTCTTCGGCACACCCTACCGAACAGGTCATTTCTTTGAAAAATTATTTCTGCTTATTGTTCGCTTTCTTGCTAAACCTGCTAAATTTTAAGTCAGATCGAAATTTAAATTTCGGCAGAAACCGACTCAAAACTTAGAGGGACTCTTTTTTCGAAAATGACGAAATATCGATTTTTTTTTTGGGTCTCAAAAGAGTTTGTAAAGACAATAAATTTCAAGTTTTTTCTAACCAATATTTGTGTATCATCACAATCTTTACTTTTTTGCTTATGGGTAACCTTTGGAACTCTTTTATGAAGACGGTTTCTCGCTGCCTTTTCTAATAAAGAAGTTATACCCACACAAACGTATATTGAAATTATACTGGCTCTTATGTGGTTAAAATGTTTCATAACAAATCTAATTGTGATTCAGTTCTGTAGAAAAACTGTTGTAGCAATTTTTTTTGTTGTTGCGGTTCAATAACAACATATTCTTAATGTTGTTTCATCGAATCGTTGAACCAAAACAATGTACATGCCATTTCTACTTAAAACCTTCTATAAGTAATAGATTATTTTACGCTTGAATAAACCATTTAAGTTGTTTTTTTTAAAATATTAAAAAATACTTACTGTTATTTTTTAAAAAATTTTAGGTGCTATATTTTTTTTTTGTATAAAAAAGATTCTTAAAGGAACGAGTACGCAAATGCATTGCCAGTCAAAAACACATCATAAAATAAGTATGTAGTTGTATGTTTGTGTCGAAGCCTGTTGTTTTTGCTTTGCTTTTTCCCAATTCCTATAATTAACATATGATTATAACTGATTAAAAATTATTGCTGACTTTATTAGCCAGCAACTTATAAAAACTGCAATCATTGTAGAATAAAGTTCAGCAAAGGTCAAAATAATTTGTAGTTTTATTTCAGGAATGTTCTGGCAAAAACAACTCTAGTTTAATTGCACAGGGTTGTAAAACGATTACAAGCAAATCGAGTGACAATTAAAGATGAAAAATATGCCTGCACAGCTGTGGCAGTGATTAAGTTACAGACAAATAAAACATGTTTTTAAAAACTAGTATTTAGCGTGATGCAGTTTTAGCGAAATGTTAGTTGCGGTTGATGTAATCTTAGAGTTGCCAGTTGCAAATAGGCTGTAAGCATTTTTATATTAATGCAAAAAGTTAAGGAATTAGTTGCTTTGAATTTTTTGTTATAAAATTTCACATCTAAGACATGGTGGTAACCCTGTCACTAAGTCCCAGCTTTATGAGCATTTTTTTTTATTTGCGCTTGCTTCAAATGTTTGATGTTGTAATATTTTGCACAAGAAAAAAACCACAACAACAAAAACACTCTACTACCATACATAAAAACAAGCAGTAATACGAGTTACCAACTTCTATTAACTGGTTTAAGTTTGCATGCTTTTTGTTGATTGTCTTTGTTGTTGTTTCGCGTTGTTTTTTTTTTTTTTGTTTGCTATTTTGCTATTTTTTGTTAATTCGCCTAGCCATTCAAAACAACAACAGTCTGCTGTATGTAAAAAAAAAATACAAACAAAAATGTTGCAGCATAAAAATATGCGCTACTGTGTCACACGCATCTTCTATGCTGCTCATGCTACAGCTAAACTGCACAGAAATTTACTTTTTCCGTCTGTCTTACTGTTTGGCTAACTGACTAACTGTTCGACTTGCAGATGCCTGAAATTATGTCATCAGAAAAACCAAGCTTGCCGCTGCTGCAGCAAAAGTAAAACCACGCTTGGGTTATCTTGCAGCTTTTACTGCCACCAACTTAGTTGCATGCTGCAACTAACTTGTTTGCGGGCATGTGTTTGTATGTGTGCTGCCTACTGTTTGGCTATTTGTCATCGAATGGTTTCATTCTCGTTACGGCTAAAAGCTTCAATTAACATATTTTTTTTTTTTTCATTGCTACCGTAATAAATTGTTTTTCGACTCGTTTTCGTGTTGTTGCTCATTAATTTGATGAATAATAATGCTAAATATCTATTCTATGTTCTTAAATATTTTGGGTTTTTTCGCCTGGGTTTTTGGTCATCATTTTAATATTCTCAAAACGTTCAAACATTTTATCTACGTATCTGCAAAAGATATCACATGTGATCAACATCAATGATTTGTGAAGATTTACGTTAAGCCAATCATGAACCTCATGAAGAAGAGATAAATTTATTAAATGTTTTTGTTGTTCTTTGTTAACTTAATGAAGAATTTTCTTCATTGCTATGCTTAGCACGATATGCTTGCTCGGTGTAGCCAACACAATTTTTTTATTAATATTGTGTGGTTTTTAGCAAAACTTAATGCAATATTTTTTTCAATTGTCGGCATTTGCTTAAATCACTTAACCCGGATACATCGCACATAATTTAATTCAGTGCGTTCCTATTTCTTCTTTTATGTTCTCGAAATATGAACAAAAATTCCAAAATGTCTGAACTTTTATTATTTGTTTTCTTTTTTTGAGTGTCTCTTTTATTTGTCTAACAATTGTATTTCATTCGGGGAATTTTTAAAAGATTTCAAGCTTCAACAATAATTTTGATATTCTTGGCACATAAGAGGTAAAAACAATAAAAAGTGTTGTTATAACAGGACATTTCATTCAAGCTTTTCATTATGCGTCACCATTGAATTCTGAACTACACTGAAAAAAAAAATCCACAAAAAATATGAATATTTACCCGATCTACATGAATTGCATTCATGAATTTGGTGTAGTAAACAAGTACATGTGCCACATGAACTATTCAGAATATTAATGTACAAAATATACAAAATAAAAATACACGAGAACATGAATATTTTGTAAGCCTTGTGCTTAAATTTAATAAAGTATGTACAAGATACATGAACCAAAAAAAAAATTTCGTAATTGATATGAAAGAATACAGGGGGAACATGAATCGAACATAATTTTTGTGAATGAAAGTCAAAAAATGCATGCACAAATACAAAATATTATAGCAACAATAAACTTATGTGGAAAGTGACAAAAATGTGTGAATCTCAGGTTCATATATAAGGAAAACTGATGCTCTTTTATGATTTTTGTGACCGAAATTCATATAAACTAAGTGTACATACAAGGGTGGCAAGAATAGTTCATAATATAAGAGAAAAAAAATGCATGAATCTCATGTATTAAAACAATGGAAGCGTGGCGTATTTTATGTATTTCTTAAACAAAATTCAGACATCCCATGAACATAAAGACGGGTTGGCCCGCACACAAAAGAAAAATCTTATAAACTGGATTAAAATATTTATTGGCTTAATTTAATAATCTCCAAGAAATAATTTCGCAATATATTATTATTAAGATATTAACTCTAGACTGCATGGAGTTTTTGAAAACTGCTTAAAGTGCCTTTATAACTTTTTTCATTCAGTTGTATGTGTCCGCTTTAGAAAGAACGTGAAAACAAACTGAGTTAATATGGTTGTCGCTGGCAGTGAGAAGCTTTTAAAACTAACGAATCCAATATTTGTAATAATAATTACATATAAGTAAATAGAGTGTTCATTCATGACCCTACGTATGAGTGAACTGAGATCATGTACACTTGCATGAAGATGATATGAAATTTATCGCTGTCGATATCTAATAATATGTTGAGATTTTTTTTTTTCAACTGCTAGAGCACTCCTCATACTCTCATACAGGCACAATACACTTAACTCATAAATAAATTCTCAAAGACATTGTTCGGTTTCATAAGGTTATTATTGTATTTTACATGGATCTGTGTATGAATACACTTAAGCCATGTATAATTACTTTGAGCTTACATACAAGTAGGTACATATAATCAGTGAACGGAAAATTCATGTAGGTTTTTTATGAACGTATACATAATTTATATTTTTTTAGTGTAGTTCTGAATTTTTTATTAGTTCTTTGTGTGTTTAACAGTTTGTTCTACAACTTTTACCAGCAGAAATCATATATTTTTTATTTGCTCGCAGCCCTTCAAATGTGATATGTTATATGAAAAAGATAAGAGTAAGGTTTAAAATTGATTTCAAAATGACAAAGATAATAAAATCTGTATTTTGTTTATATGTTGTTCATGCTCTAGCCAGCAACAGATTAGCCTGTGGTTAGACCGCGCAACTCTAATGCGATGGTTGCCGCAGTCCGTGGTTCGATCCTGGGATGTGGAAAAAAAAAATGCAATTTTTACATTAAACAATTAATAAAATAAGATTAAAATAACAAAAAAATTACCAAAAACAAAAAAACAAAAACTTTAAAAACGGTCTGGCTGAGGATCGAACGAATCGCTTCATCAAATCAAAACGGCAGCCACTTAACCAACTGAGCCACAGAATAAAATTTTTTGCGTGCAAATTGTATACTCTAATATTGTTTACAATATTTAACAACTAAACCGATAGGAATAATATGATTTTTAGTTTAAATTTTAAACCCATGAGGGACTAAAACTTACTTTTAGTATTTGACGTGGTTTAAATTTACAGTCACATATACAGTACAGAATTGACTTCATTCAGAAAAAAACACATATCTTTCTCCGATAAAAAATTTCTCTATTTTCGATAAAAGCAATTTTCTCTTTTTCAAATAAAATGTTCACATTTTCAAAGAAATATTTCTTCACTTGTGGAAAATGTAAATATTTCATTATCTCTATAATGCTAAGTATTTTTCTCGCACAACAAATTCTCATTTATAGAGAAAACTTTATTGAAAATTAAAAAATGTTCCTCTATATTTTGATAAAAAATTCACTATTCAGTATTTTCTACAATAAAAATAAATTTTTTCTCAAAAATAAGAAGTAATTTTCTCTAGAAACAATATATTTTTATGTATTTCTCTTTTTCTAGAAGCTTTTTATTATTTTTAGAGAATTTTTAAGATAACATTTAGTGAGAAGTATTCTCTGGAGCAAAGTCTATGCCATTTTGCTCTAAATATGATAACTTTTTTATTATATTCCGAGAAACTTTTTTCTGAGTGTAGAATTGAGTCCAAGATATTAAACCGAGTACACTCAAGGAAAAAATGAGGTTATATCAGGGACCGTACCGGTTATGGTTTTTATCAAAAAAGTCATATATTAACTGTTATTTTTTAACTTTTATTTTTTCCGACAAAAATAAAAGTTTTTGTGTGCCTTATATTTTTTCGGGCAAAAATAACAGTTACTTTTGACTTTTATTTTTTCGGTCAAAAATAACAGTTATTTTCTGCCTTTTATTTTTTCGGTCAAAAATATCAGGCAATTTGTTTTGTTTTTTTCAAAGGCCATTTTACTGACTAAAAAACTATCGATACCATTATTTTGGCCTCATCGGTGATCACGTTTTACATATGGGCATTTCCACAGAAAGGTCTACCGAGACCGAAAAAAAAAATATTAAATAAACAAATAATTTTTTGTTATTATTTAAAAAAAATGTTTGAATTTTTAAAATTTACTGCATTTAAAACTTATTTCAGTTTTTCTTCTGAGAAAATTGGCCTGATATCTGAGAAGTATGTTTTTCTTGCTTTTAGCTGCTTTTAATGACTTTTTCTCTTTAGTATTTTTCGTTTATTTATTAACGTTTTGTTTGCACTCTTCTTATATAATCCATCTATAAACTACAAATAAACAATAAAAAATAAAAAAATACCAAACAAAGTACGATTAACGGTAATTTTTTTATATTGCTTTAAATACTATTCGAATGTCGCGTTCTTGTACCTAAATCATCATTTGTTATCAGAACTTCGTGATCGTTCTAAGCAAGTGTCTGAAAATTGTAACTTAAATCAAATTTGGTCGCCTCACTATAAAAAAAAAGTTACTGCAGGTAAAAATCATACTAAACATTTAATATTGATCATCAAAATGTGTCGCGTTCGCGATCATGCGCCGTTTTTTTAATACACTTTGTATGGGAAGTATGAAAAGTTTTCATTCGATTTCTCTGAATTTTTAACTATGTATGTGTTAATAGTTCAAATTAAAGCTAATGTGATAATTCTCAAATCATTGAATTGATTTTTTAATCGATTTTCAAGAAATTTTCCATTTTGCGAACGTCAATTTGTATTGGAGGTATACGTGGTTTTCATCCTTATTTTCTTACATGATCTCTATTTTTACGATATAAGCTTAAATATCGAATTTCATTACGATAACATAATAATAACGGCTGAAATTATGTCAACATACAAAAACAGGGACGGACATGGTAAAATCAACTTAGATGGTATTGCTGCAGGATAATATATGCACTTTTATAAATCGGCCACGGCTCCTTATGATCGTAAAAAACGTCGTCATAAAGTAAATAACCTCATACGCAGTACGGGTGGGGTTACAATAATAAATCATAATTTTTCTCACTAGCCTCATATGTATTTTTTTTTTTTTATAAATATTACTAATATAAGACACATAAATAATATTTACGATGTTTTTGGTAGGTAATGCAATATTTAGCTGAAATTACTTTAACTAATTCTTATTAAAAACGTGATGAAAAAAAATGTCGCGTGCTAGATGTCGCGTTCGCGATCAGGCTTAAGCTCAATAAAAAACAACTAATGGAAATATGTCAAAATGACAAATATTTCTTGAAAGCCACATTAATCTTATTTAATTTACAATTTACCGCTTTAAAATATTATGTTACGTTTCGCAGATATCTGCATTTTTCTAGATGCAGCCGAAAACGAGTTCCATTTTTTGTCGCGTTCGCGATGCCATGTTTATTGCTAATATTTTGGAAACATAAAATCTAGAGAACCTAACTTTTTTTTCTAAATATAGTGCAAATAAAATGCTATCTAAAACTTGAAAAAAAAAAGAAAATTTGTTTTGAGTTTTCTTTATTATTTTGCTCCTCAAAGGCGTACGAATGTCGCGTTCGCGACTATGGAAATGCCCATATGGTATCAATAGCTTTTTAATCGGACAAGCGGCCTTTAAAAAAACACAGACTGCCTGATATTTTTGACCGAAAAAATAAAAGTCACAAAATAACTGTTAGTTTTGACCGATAAAATAAAAGTCAAAGGTAACCGTTATTTTTGTCTGAAAAAATAAAAGACAAAAAATAACAGTATTTAAACACAGAAATTCTAGGTTTAAAAAATTTAAACTTAGATTTTGTCAAAAATTCTCTGAGAACATTGGAAATATTCTCAATCATAAACAAAAATAAAAAATAAAAAAATCATACTTCAAAAAAATCAAAACAATAAAAAAAAAAAACATATTTTAAGTTTTGAAAAAAAAAAATATTCCAATGAAACTGACAATTTGCATTATTTTATCAAAAATTTTTGAAATATTTTGATGTCCTACGTCAAAGTTGTAGAATTTTTACTACAGTGCCGCTCAAATATGTTTTTTAATCTCAGTTCAAATTTTTAAACAGAGTTTAAGTAAACTGCCGATAAAAATGAGATAAGTTACGAAAATAATTTTAACTAAGTTTAGAATTTATACTCTGTTTACGAAATCTGAGATTAAGGAATTTAAACTTCGGAGATCAGTTAACGGGCCTTAAACTTTTAATACATACAACTTGAGAATTTTCTTAACTTTTATACGTCATACGTGGTTGCATCCATAATTCAGAATCTGAACTTATAGAGAGGTACTGGAATATTAAAAAAAAAATTATGATAATTAAACAAAATTATGATAACAGCGTTATCTTATCTTAAAATGATTAATTGTCGCATGCCTTCGGGAATATTTATTTAATTTTCTTCTTCATCTCATTAACTCATGAAACAAATTGTCGTCGTAGTTTATGTATTTGCATTTCGTAAGATTTCTGTATAGAATTTATTGTAACTTTGTCCTGGCACATATCTTGCTTCACTTGGTTTTTTAAATATTTCTTAATGTCCGCACAAAGAGGCAAATAAATTTAAGCCAAGCAGCAAATCGGTTTCATTAAAAGAGACAGAGAGAGAGAAAAAATAATAATAAAAATAAAACTTATTACTTCATCAGCAGCTGCATAAGACTGCCCCATTCGGTCTGTTTAAAGACCATATCATTTTCATCGCACTTGCACACAAGCTTCAAACATAAAGCCTAGCAACCTGATGACTGACTTATTTTTTTGTTCGTTCGTCTTTAAATTCGTATCGTTTTATATACAGTCGTATGTATAGCAATGTGTGTTAAATTAAATATTTTACTCAATTTGCGCTGTGCACTTTAAATTATTTTTTATTTTTGGTTTTCAAATGAATCAGTTCAATGAAGGTTTTTGTTAATATTTTTTAAAATATAAAAAAGGTTGAACTGCCAATTTCGGATTAAATATAAGAGTATCACAATTTTTTTTTTAATTAAGCGGAATTGTTGTTGTAATTCATTGTTAAAACTATCTTACTGAAAGCAATAAAAATCATACAACTGCAGATTGACCAATATTTTGAAATTTTTTTTTCAGACATAATTTTGTCAGTAACATTATTTTATTTTTTTTTCTTCTACTGCATATAACAATAACTAAGTTTAGCTGTTAGTCGCACAAATGCGCAAAAGTTGCTTACATTATGACCAACTAGTTTTTCATTGCATTAATATTGGTTAAATAAAGCCAATGATTTTTGTGTTTTTTGTTTTTTTTTTTTTTTTATTTTTTATGTATTTTGCCTGTTGTCTGTTGATTACTTTATTTATATAGAAAACTTAATGCAATTCAATGAACTCGTATGATTGACCAATATTTTATATTTGAATAGCTAAAATATTGCATTAGAGCTAATGTGGAAATTCGTTGTAATTGTTTTTGTTGTCTCGGTCAATTAGTTATCATAAGCGAAGTTTTGTTGTAGTTTGTTTGTTAACAATTTTCCGAAATCTATTGTTTAACGATAGATAGAACTATTGACTAAGATTTCAAAATTTAATTTCTTAAAAACAGATGCTCTTTCAAGACCTCAGTATTCTTAACATTTTTCGAATGCGTAGAATAATTTTTAGTTAACAATTAAGTTTGCCAGGAATTTAAAAATCTCAACCAGCTTTCTTATTCATCTCTGACAAAACATTTGCATTGGCTAGAAATATCATTAAAATATTTTAAATTCCAATTCAATACACAATCACTTTGTCAAGTCCAAAGTTCACTCTTGCGCAAACTTGCTAAAAATTTTTATACATATAAACGACTTAAGTATACAAAATTTTTTATTATCACCAAATATTGGTACAATGACGTCGAATGACTCAGATGCTTTGGAAAAATACTGCATCCGATATAAGAAAAAAATTTCAAAAAATAAATATCTCTCACAAATTTGCACTGTTGTAAGATTTATTTAACAGTTTATTTCTAAGAGAATTAAAATATCGTTAGCCATTATTTGCTGTTAATATCATCAAAAATGGAGGACAGAGACATGTAATCATAATCAAGAACACAACAATTAACGGAATTGCATTGATAACAACATCGTTTGTACTGACCAGTTCAAGTGAGTCAAAAGTCCATTGCTTAATAACCGGTTTATCAATTATCAAATGAGTAAATAAAAATTTTATAAGAGATAGAAAAATACTTTTCTAGATAGTATGTAAGATAGTCTCAGTGCACCTTAGTTAATGGTTTTTTTATTAAACCATAAATAAAAAAAATAAGCAATTTTTTTGTTAATTTTTCATTTCAACTGTAGAAATAACTTTGAACGAGGTTTATCTGAATGTGAATTGTGCTTTGTTTGATATTATCAGGGCCCTGATTTAGTTGATTTTGCCTTTTTTTTGCTTATTTTTATCGGGTATAAAAGAATTGCATGTTTTGAGTCCTTCTGATTCCAAATTCAACATTTTAATTTAACTTTTTTGCATTTTTTTTTAACAACATTTTGCTCTTTTTTGGCACTTTTAAGAAATTTTTTGAAATTTTGTTAAATTTCACCGAAAGTTTTTTATTTTTTTATGTAATTCATTAAGGAGATATTCTAGTCAAGGGGTACATACATTTGGAAATAAAATAAAAAAAATTAAGAATATTTTAGTAGCCATTTTTTTATAAAATATGTATTAAACAATACAAAAAAAAGAAATTTTCAAAATAACTAAATTTTGGATATTTAAATAATTACAAGCTAGTAAAGAAAGTGGTGGTGGTAAAAAATAAGGGTGCGTCCTTGTTGACATTATTCCAACCCGGTGATCTCAAGAAGAAAATAAAAAACTTCCTTATAAGCTAGCTACTGTGTGAACTACGGAAATTAAAAAAATTTCACAAAATGGTGGCTATTTGGAATAAAAATTATTTTTTTGCACTTCTTTCAAAGGTTTAAATTTTTAAAAATAGTAATAAATAAAATAACTTATATATTAATACATGAACATTAAACTGTGTTGTACGCTTTTTTGGTGTTAATGAAAACTCAAGAGGAATGAAACTTACATTAGGGGTATTCTCGCAGTATAGCAAAGATGCAAAATTTGTGAAAATGCAACCTTGCAATACTAAAATATAACACTGCGGGAGCGCACAAAACCACAAATATTGTGAATATTAAAAGAAATGCCGCGAACAGGCGAAAACCAAAAAATGTAAATACTTACGCTAACGCACACGAAATAAAATGAACAAATTTGTATCAGAGTGTACGGTTGCACGTCCACCCAAAACATGGGTGCTAGTGTTGCACAAATTGCACGAATTGCGAAACTTTTATCGCTTGTATTTTGTTGTTGTGTCGTTGCACGGGTAGCAAGATTCTGCAACTTTTGCAATTCTTACACCTTGCAAGGGTTTTGCAAGACAGCGAGAATACCCCTATTATTTGAGAGGTACTGTTACACAGAGGTGCAGAATGTATTGATAAATAATATATCTTATGGAAGGGGTTCTCAAACTTCTAAAAAAGAAATGACATTTTTGAGAAAATAGTTGGTCAAATTTGAGTTTTTCTCAAAACTAAATATTTCCTCAAAAAATTTATTTGTGTGCAATCATCAATTGTCAAATTTGTAAAAAAATGCGTGTTTAATTAAAAAATGTGACTTTCTATGTCAGTATTTTGGTCGAATTTTCACAGCTCTTCAATTTTTCTAATTATTTCTAAAAGTTTGTTTAATTTTCTTTCAAATGTGATAACTGATAGGTAGGTAGTTCTAACCAAAAGTATTTTTAATGAATTTTCTAAATATTGCCGCTAGTTATTTAGCGTAAATTTCAACCAAATGCCAAGAGAGAGAAAAAAATTGTCTCAGATTGAATGTTCTAAATTGGGAAGCCAATATCTCCGCCATCTTTGAATAGATTTTATTAATTTTATTTTGTATTTAAGTATTATCAATTAACTTGAAAAAAATATATAAAACTTTTACCGTCACTATTTTATTTATATATAAATTATCCCTTTTTAAAAGAGACCACAAAACATCATCTTTTCTCAAAATATGGGACAAAAATGAATTTTGTTGTAAAAAAAACTCAACTTTGTATTTTCGATTTTCTTTCAAAGTCTATAACGCATTTCAGGCCAATTTGACACTTTGTCTTGACACATAATCAATAAACTACCGTGCCATCAGAAAATCAAGTCTGCCTATCACTATGATTTTTTTGAAAAAATTAATATTTTTAAAATGTTGTTTTTCTATTTTAAAAAATTAATAAAATTACAAAAATTATTTCTTGGAAGAAAATAGCCTTATGTGTATCTCTAATCAATTAAAAGTTGTAGCCTCGAACTTATTTTAATCATCTCGGTCATTCTGCATATAATTATAAATAAGCAAAAAAAAAATTGGTCGAATTTTGAACCCGGGCGATACTAGTTATAATAATTATAGTTCCAACAAAAGAGGGATATATAAATAGGGTCACCTAAATTTCAAGTTAATCAGCTCATTGATAAATCACGTCAGACATATTCTCAAATTTTCGAATTTTGTTAAGAATATGGATTGAGCAAATTTATTAAAACCTTTTGTATATTATTAAGGGTACATTAAACAAAATTCAGTAATTTCTGAAATATTGTTTGATCCAGAAAGCCGGCGACAGAGCTTTTCCCAGAACGTCTTAGAAAAATATCAATTTGCGGTGTTCACTGTATCTCAATTGGAAATTATTTGAAATCAAAAATCATTAAAAATTAGTTAAAGTATTATCAAATCCTGCCCGCAACGTTCTGTGATTATTTTTTTTTTTTTTCATTTAAAAATTTTTGGTGGCCATCAAAATTGTAAACGGCTATTTTCCATGAAAAATTCCAACATTTTGTGGGTGATTTCTCACCTCAATGTAAAAAAAAAAAAATTAACCTGAACGTTGGGGGAGGTATTTTATATGTTAAAAAAATGTGTACCAAGTTTGAAATAAATCGCTGAAGTAGTTAAATGCATATATCCGTTAGTTTTACTCGGATAAATTTAAAATTTGGACAAAATATTCTTGAGAAATTGTGCATTCACATACAAAATGGTTAAAACAAAGAGTTAAAAAAACTTTGCCCGCCCTTAAATGGTTAAGTAGCAAGTGATTTAGTGACAAGGTCAGAAATTGATATCTCCTTTGTAGTATAAGTCTTGGTCTTGGTCGTGGTCTTTAGGTTCAAAAAACAAAAAAATTCTGAAAACAGATATTACTTTGTACATTTTTTTAATAAAATCGGTTTGAGATCTATATTAGAAGAAAAGAGATGCATAATTTCTGACCCATTGATCGCACAGGGTTCAGAATAAAAAAAAAACAATAAACAAACATCATTCAATGCAATTCTTTTAACAAAACAATTTTAATGTTTACCTTAAAAAGATTGGTGTGGGTCGAATATGACCAAATTGTCGCACAAGGTTAAGGATATCCAATATGAAACTAAAAAGGGTATTGGTCTTGGTCTTGGTCTTGGTCTTGGTCTTAGTCTTGGTCTTGGTCTTGGTCTTGGTCTTGGTCTTGGTCTTGGTCTTGGTCTTGGTCTTGGTCTTGGTCTTGGTCTTGGTCTTGGTATTGGTCTTGGTCTTGGTCTTGGTCTTGGTCTTGGTCTTGGTCTTGGTCTTGGTCTTGGTCTTGGTCTTGGTCTTGGTCTTGGTCTTAGTCTTGGTCTTGGTCTTGGTCTTGGTCTTGGTCTTGGTCTTGGTCTTGGTCTTGGTCTTGGTCTTGGTCTTGGTCTTGGTCTTGGTCTTGGTCTTGGTCTTGGTCTTGGTCTTGGTCTTGGTCTTGGTCTTGGTCTTGGTCTTGGTCTTGGTCTTGGTCTTGGTCTTGGTCTTGGTCTTGGTCTTGGTCTTGGTCTTGGTCTTGGTCTTGGTCTTGGTCTTGGTCTTGGTCTTGGTCTTGGTCTTGGTCTTGGTCTTGGTCTTGGTCTTGGTCTTGGTCTTGGTCTTGGTCTTGGTCTTGGTCTTGGTCTTGGTCTTGGTCTTGGTCTTGGTCTTGGTCTTGGTCTTGGTCTTGGTCTTGGTCTTGGTCTTGGTCTTGGTCTTGGTCTTGGTCTTGGTCTTGGTCTTGGTCTTGGTCTTGGTCTTGGTCTTGGTCTTGGTCTTGGTCTTGGTCTTGGTCTTGGTCTTGGTCTTGGTCTTGGTCTTGGTCTTGGTCTTGGTCTTGGTCTTGGTCTTGGTCTTGGTCTTGGTCTTGGTCTTGGTCTTGGTCTTGGTCTTGGTCTTGGTCTTGGTCTTGGTCTTGGTCTTGGTCTTGGTCTTGGTCTTGGTCTTGGTCTTGGTCTTGGTCTTGGTCTTGGTCTTGGTCTTGGTCTTGGTCTTGGTCTTGGTTTTAGCGTAATAAAATGCATTTATTCCTTTCAATATTTTTGTTTTTTTTATAAAAATTTTTCAAAATTTTAAAAATATTTTTATATTTATTATGTTTTTTTCTTTTAATTGAAAATTGAGGATTGTAAATAAAACCAAGATTTTTATTAAGCACTTTTATGATGATCAATTCTAATTCATAAATATAACTACAGTGGTGCTCCAATTAAACGAACACCAATTTAACGAACCCTTTTTTAATGTCCATTGTTGACTCTATATTACGAACATTTGAAATTATAGGTATTCTATTTAATGAACATTAGCTTCTCTGAGCGTGCTTCGTTTGCTTTTGAATTTGTAATAACAATAATACGTATTAACTTATCTTATTCTCAAATAGTCCCCTCGGGGATATTATATTAATAAATATTATATTATATTATAAATATGTACATATGTTAACATATTGTAGAGTTACCTTTTTGTAAAACATTATAAGAATGTATTTAGAAATGATTTAACCTTGGATTTTTGATTTGGAGTGTGAACAGCTTTTAACCAGCAGCTTTCTCAATATTTTATAATTTTAATTAACAATACCTTAAACAAGTAAACGTCTCAATTTTGGCGAAAAATTCAAATTTATTTGATTTACTGAACGACCCTGGACATTACATCTTTCGTTAAACTGAAGCACCACTGTATATCAAGACATAACTCTGCAGATTTCTGTTAATTTTCTTGTGTTGAAAAATGAATGATTATTTTTCGTGACTAGGCCGCCAGATTTTTTTATTGAAACAAAAAAAAATAAAAAAATTCAAGACGTGCAGTTTTGAAATGTATAGTATTGTTTCGAAAACGTTAAACTTATGGCTTTTACAAACCATTAAAATATATGGTTTTTTTTTATATTGTTATTTATTTATAAATGTGTTAACAAAAATGTCTCACAAAGCAATTAAATAAAAGAAGTTATTTTATTTTCTTCCACACTATCAGCTGTTCCTATGAGTAGAACCGAAATTTTGCTGAGTAGACTTTCTTAAAATGACCTTAAAATGCAAAAAATTAGTTTCAATACTAACTATAGAAGTAACGACAAAGAAAGAAATATGCTGAAAAAATCATCAAGAAATTACTGAACAGCTTTATAAATCTAAAGCGGAAAATTTAAGAGTTAAGTTAATAAAAACATTGAGTTCTATGCGTCATTTTTTGCATAACTTAAGAGAACATAAAAAACAAAAACAATTGCCGTCAATAAACTTATAAATGACCTTCTTGGGGCTGTTTACAAAATGCGAATTGCTGGCTTAGCTGTTTTGGGTTTTGTTCAGTTTGTATTGCAATTCTCTTGTCATACACATTCAACCATATATTTCTTAACATTAACTGAAACACCTGCAAGTGGCTTAATTGTTGGTCCACACATACTACTCTGCTTTTTACCATTGCATGCCGAAATGTTGCCAAAAATTTTGCAAGATTTCAATTATTTCTAAAGGCAGTTTTATTATTTCTTTGCTAAATTGTTTTGTTTTATTTAAGCTTGTTTGGCGCAAAATAAACAGAATCGCATGTTTTGTCATGGATTGCAAAAGTGTTTTTGTAATTGTTTCTTGAAATTCATTAGATAAATAAACAAGTTTTGAAATAACAGTTTAAAACGACTTTATGCGTTGTTTTTCTTAAGTAAATTATTTAATTTTTTATTTTCTGTCTCAATGTACTTTAAGTGTTGTTGTTCATTGAAAGTATTGATCGATTGACATGTTAGCATTACGAGCTCAGAGCTCAGAAGCTCTAGCTGTTGTGGCTAGTGATTCAGCAAATTTAGTCAATGTCAAATGGTCAGCAAGTGAGAAACATTGCAAAATATGCTGTTTTAACAACCGCTGCTGTTGCGTTTTACAGTGTTTCTTAACCCTTTCTAGAGTCGAAAAAAATGTAATGACTTTTTCCATAATGTTGGCATTAACTAACAGGGACTATCATTAAGCAAATAGCATCAATTTACTTTTCAAACCAATGATTCATTAGCTTCTAAGAATGGATTTCAGTTAAAAAAATATATATATTTAAGTACTGCAACTCGACTCGATTTTCGATTAGAGTAATTCGTTTTTGCAAATGACTCTAAATTACGAGTAAATCGAGGAATTTTCATGTAACTCGAATTTTTTCTTATATGTTCTCAACTTTCTCTCTCCACTCTCTCTCTCTCTCTCAATAATACTTACCCAGTAGAAATTAAAGCATAATAACACTCAAAGAAGATATAAATCAGTCATGAGCAGGAAAATAAATTTAGTGAGCCAAGGTTTTTCTTTTTTAAAACAAACACAAAAATCGTTGCAAAAAAAAAAATTAACCAGTAAAACAAAAACAAATCATGTGCGCTTTGTGCTACACATGTACAAATATTTCAAGCGCAGCACGCATGCATTTGTTGTTGTTAGCAAGTTAGAATTTCGGTGAACGTAATTTTTGTTGCTATTCTTTGTACGTGTTGTTGTTATTTTTGCACGCGTTGTTGTTTTTACAAATGTGCAAACACAAAGTTGAAAAAACAAAACAAATTTGTAGCTGAGCCAACTGAGCTAAGTGAGCTACTGGAAGCTCATGTCTGATATAAATAATGGAAGTCATTGACATGAAAACGCAATGTCACGAAAAGGGAGTGGTATAACCCAAAAAAATTACAATTTTTGCTGGTTTCAAAAAGTCAAGGATATATCAGGACGCATGAAAAGAGGGGTCACACTAGAAGAAAATAATAACCTTAACAAATTAAAAAATGAGAACAAACGGAAACGTATATCTCGAAAACGATGCGAGACAGGCCAAAAATAATAATTTGTACCGACTATTAAGAGGTATAAATATTTAAGGGTCATAATTCACTTAAATTTAACATACAAAATTAGAAAGAAGTGCATATGGAGAACCTGGTTTTTCTTTTTCATTAAAAATTCTTTTGTTATTTTTGAAATAATTTTTTCTTTCAACACTTCTTTTTACTATTTTGCTTTAATTTTTTTTTTTTTGTACCATTCGCAACACTTTCATGACTTACGATTTTGTACTTCAAATGTACTATCTTTTAGTAGACTATTCGCAATAGATGATCTCTTTTTTCTTTTTTTATACTTTTCAATATTGAAATATGTAGTGTTTAACTCATTTCCGCCTAATAGGTAGAAAAATACCCATGAACATACCTTTTTTCACAAAATCACTTAAAAATTTGGGTTAGAGATATCCCAGAACTTTTGATGGGGATAGTTTGGTTAAAAATCAATATTTCTAAGGCTATTGGATGTCATCTTAAAATACTGCCATTTGAATAGAGTTGCCACTTTTTTTTGATTTTTTTCGTTGCCAATAGATTTTTAGTAAAATACACATTGCAATTATTAAAAACAAAATTGGAAAAAGTTATCACTATGGCCTAACGGTTAGAAAAAACGTATGAGCGAATCTGGTACCAGATAGGAATGGGTTAATATAAAGTGTGGTTTAATTTTAAGAGCCGATGCTGATTTTGAATAAAACAAAAATTATTTAGGAAATTATTATCATTTCTTTTTATTATGGTATGGTTTAATTATGTATAGAACAAAATATCGAAACAGCGGCATACCTCCATCAGATGGTCCAAATTTTCGATGACGCTGAGGCACAATTGAGGTTATATACCGTTAATGTGCCGAATTATCTCATCCTTTAGCTCTTGAATTGTTGCTGGCTTACCGATGTACACCTTTTCTTTCAAGTTATCCCAAAGAAAGAAGTCCAACGGTGTCAGATCACATGATCTTGGCGGCCAATTGAATCGCCACCACGTGAGATAACATGGCCATTGAATTTGTCGCGCAAAAAAGCCATTGTTTCGTTAGCTGTGTGGCAAGTGGCACCATTCTGTTGAAACCACTTATTGTCCACATCCATATCTACCAATTCGGGCCATAAGAAGTTCCTTATCATCTCACGATAGCGAACACCATTCGCAGTAACTGCCTGACCGGCCTCATTTTGGAAAAAATACGCCCCGATGAAGCCACCAGCCCATAAACCGCACCAAACACTCACTCTTTGTGGGTGCATTGGTTTTTCGACAATCTCTATTGGTTTAGCATTCGCCCAAATGTGGCAATTCTGCTTATTGACGAATCCACTGAGGTGGAAATGTGCCTCATCACTGAAGATGATTTTCTTCGAAAGTGCACGATATGCATTTTGATTTTAACGCCCATTTTCATAATAAGCCTGAATAACTTTAACGCATTGCTCGATTGTGTATCTTTTCATGGTTCAAATTGAGTTAATCTGAAATTGAGGAAAGTCAAATGAAATGCAGAAAAAAACTTGACGTTTAGGTGTGGTTCACATTCAACATCGGCCTCTAAAGTTTTAATAAAGAAATTAGCATGTTGTTAGTGTCGAAAAAAACTTTTGAATATACCGAGTTGTTGGAACTTATATTGCCTCTTGGAATAGATAATGATTTTTATTTCTTAAGCGTTATAGATAAAAATTTCTTATTATAAATTGATTTTAATTTTTTTTCTCATAAATAGAGATTATTTTTAATTTTTATTATTTTGACAGTAGAAAAAATATGTTTTTAAATTTTTATAGGATTGTTTAGAAATAAAAATTATTTTCTGATTTGTATTTTTTTGTTTACAATTAAAACTCATTTCTTGATTTTTATGTTTTTTATCAGTTACAATAAGAAAGCGTGTGAAGTCGATTTTTATTCCTGAACAAACAAACAAAAAAAAAAAGCGTTAACACGTTGACTGCCGACAACGAGATAGCTCGTAGATTGCGTTCCCTTCTAGGGTGCCAACTACGTGTTATCTCGTACTCACTAGACCTGTAATTTTTCGTTGTCACTCGTTCTTGGCGTACCGATTTCTGTTACTACGAGATAATTCGTAGGTCCTTTTTCTCCTAGGAAAAATATCATTTTTACTTTTAAATGATACCTGTGATCTAAAAAGAGTTTTTAGTAATGTAATGTGAAAAAATCAAATTGTTATTTTTCCCAGTTTTCTGAAAATTGCCGCGGCAGTTAACGTGTTAAATGTTTTTAAATCTGAACAAAAAATAACAATTAAAAAACTAATTTTAATCACTGTGCGAAATAATAAAAATCAACAAATGAGTTTTATTTCAGACCAAAAATCTCAATAAAAATTGTGATTTTTATTTTTATGATAAATTATAAAAAATTTAAATTGATTTTTATGGTTGATTGAAAAAATAAAAAAATTATTTTTTCGTTTGATTAAAAAAATAAAAATCAAAGAATGGTTTTTATTTTTGATTTAAAACAATAAAAATCAAAAATCGATCTGAGCAAAAAATTAAAAATCACAAAATAATGATTATATCTCCATTTTTCTGATATTGCTCATATGATACCGCAATATAAAAAAAATTAGTGCGGAAACATTATGAGCAATTTAAACCAGCCCTCGGAAAATGGCGTACCAACATTAAGTAACACATTCAAAACAATTAATCATAAGAATTTCGGTAAAAGTCGTTTACTTCTTTATGAAAATTTACTCCCATAAGAAAAAACCTTCTGTCAGATGGAAGACATGGCCACGGCCGCCACTGAGAAATTAAATTCGATCATCGAGAAAACATTTCGGAATGCCTTTCCTTGTAATCCTTTCCTTGCAACAATTTCGAAATTAATATTTGTTTAAAGATATTATAAAAACCCAAAACAAAAACAACTTTAATGTTTCATTCGATGTTTCATTCAACAATTTAATGTTTTCGATTTCTGTGTAACATGATAGAAAAAGTTTTTTTTTAAAGAATGCCATTGAGATCGACAGGAACTAGATAAAACATTTCAGGCTTTTAATACATATTTTTGACAAGATCATTTTGTCATTTTGAATTCCACTCAAGGGTTAAGAAAAATATTTTCTACACTTTAGTGTCAATATTTTACAGTCTTTTAGCTTGCATAACGAAAAAATTTAACGATCAGTTGTGTATTGTACAAATATTTACTATTTTAATTTTCTCTCACCACAAAATTTATCTTATGTCAAGTCTACAATACTAATTTTAACATCATTTCGGCTTCTCAGAACTAGAAAAACACTTTTGAGAAGAAAATATTGCACAGCATTTTTTAACAAACAAAACTATGTTTATAGGTTGAGTATCAAAACTGAAAACCCGGACGTTAAAAACTAATTTGCACACTTTACTTTTCTTACTTATTTACAGATCACTACAGCGACAGCAAACAAAAACATTTGGATTATCAGTGTTGCCAGGTGTTGCTGTGAAGTCTTAGAATAGTTTAAGAAAAAAGAAAGAATAATCGTATCTTATGCCACAACGAAGTGTTAGAAATTTTTGAAAAATTTTATTTTTTTCTTTAAAAAACAAACGTTTAACCCTCGAACCCACCGATAAACACAACAACTAAAAATAACAACACCAACAAAATGCTGATAACAACGTAAGTACAACAAAAACACACACACACACACAACACAATTGATGAGCAATAATTATGGCATGAATCAACTTGGTTGACCCATTAATAAGCCTGGTTAAAATAAAAGTGACACACTTTTGACGCACCTCAACTCATGCTATGCGCAATTTTAAAAACGAAAAAACGAACCCGTGCCCTAACCTACCCTGACTTAGATTTCAGTTAACATTTTTGTCTGATTGCCACAGCATGTTGGTCATGTTGGACATATTGTGGCAGCCAGTATTCACAGGCGTTGCATAAGTTGAGAGTCAGTGTTTATTGTTTAATTAACACGCTGCAAAATTTCACAGAAAATAAAAAAGAAAAATATTAAAAATAATAGTAATAAAACATGTCAGTTAAATTAAGGTGTAAATTTTAAAAATATGTGAGCTGATTTGATTAAGATTGCAAAACAAGTTTAGGCCTTAATAATATAATAAAAAAAAATTTATATTGCATAATTTGTGTACAATAAGTAGATATGAAATTTGGTCTAAACGAGTTGATTTAAATGGTAATAAAAACATGAAAATAATTGGAATAAAATGTTAATATCTTTAAGTAAAGTGGTTTAAAGTGGAAAAAAGAGTATTTATTAATACATTTAAATGAAATTCAGTTTAAAATGCATTCTTCTGCTTAAAAACACAAAAGAAATGTGCATAGATTTTAACATATGGGTATCTCCCAGTGGCACGGACGTGACATTCGCACGGTTTTAATTGCTCGAAAAACAAGAAAGAAACAAAATGAGCCGATATGTATTCAAGTGTCCTAACGCGACGAAAGAGTACTACATTTTATAAAAATATTGGCGAGATTTAGTACAAATTAGTACAAAGTAATAAGCAATCATTCAATGGAACGAACGCGACAAAAAATAGAAGTTTTTTTAAGCTCGTATAGAAATATGAAAAATTTAGCTAATTTTGACAACTTTTTTCAATATAGAATATACATGTTAATGGAGGTCAAAGGATAACTATGGCAGACTTATGAAATATAAAAATTATCTCTTA
Source organism: Tetanocera ferruginea (assembly GCA_958299015.1). Taxonomy (NCBI): domain Eukaryota; kingdom Metazoa; phylum Arthropoda; class Insecta; order Diptera; family Sciomyzidae; genus Tetanocera; species Tetanocera ferruginea. Next base: position 95,077,838 of record OY282642.1, read on the forward strand.
TCTTTTTTTAAATAGATATAGCACGAATACGGACGCGACATCATGAACGCGACAAATTTTTCCACAGTAGTAAAATACAGTAAAGATGTTCATTATAAATTTTAATAATAATACATCATAATAAGTTGAATTCGAGTTACATAGCAGTAATACTAATCAAAATAAAAAAAAAATAATGTTAAAAGGTTTTAGAGTGCTTCATTTTAATGTTTTTCTTCACTTTTGTGAACCTTTTTTGGGAGATGCCCATATGGCACAAGATTTATTGGAAAAATAGTTTTTTTTTTTTTTTAAATCTTTTTTAAGGTGCCGTGTTGCTAGAGAAATGTACTTAAACGGGATTATCTTACCATAGACTATCTTAGTTTATCTTTAAAAGTATATTTCATACAAATAATCACAATTCTAGAGTCAAGTTTTATAGCAGCAAGAAATCATTTTGCTTTTAATGTAAGCCAATGTTTGCTTTTTAATTTTGTTTCAATTCATTATGATACCATCACAAATATCACCATCATTGACCAATTTGATTATTCACCTAATATAGATGACCTTGAATTTAGCTTAGTGAAAGTTTTTAAAGACTACACCGATAATATAAATTATGTCAACCTTTACTGATCATGTGTATTTGTTCATAAGATCTAGGTAATTATACAAGGCTTGAGTGTATTCATGCACAAGCCCATATAAAAAACCAAGATTAAGTTATATAAACATATAAGAACGTTCACAAATTAGTCGTACACAAAATTTCTGAACGCCAACACTGTCTATGAGAATTTATTTTCGTGTTAAGTGTAGTATGTATGAAGAGTGCTACAACAATTGCAAAAAAAAAAAACGAGTTCGTTTTTGCGGGTTCGTTTTTTGACGAAATTTTTTTTTTGTTTTTGTATTTTTTAAACTCGCTTTTTTAAAATTTTTTTCGATTTCTTATGAATTTTTAAAGTCAATATTTTTAAAAAAAAAAAACTTATCAATTTATCAATTTTGTTAAGATTTAAAAAAAAAAAAAACATTTTTTTTTCATTTTTTTCCCCTGCCGCCAGTTTGGAGCTCTATAAAACCATGTTGGAGTGAAAAAAATATTTTTTTGAATTTTTTTCTTGCAATTTATTCAATTCTTTACAATAATTTTAGAAAAATGTTTGTTATTGACTGAGTTATGAATTTTTAAGTCGGCAGTCTGTTTTCTCTACCGCGAATGTCATGTCCCTCCTTAAACAAATATAAATAACTTCTTATTTTTTCAAAATCCATGTATTCTTTTAGTTTTTAACAGATTTCACTTATGTGGTTTCTATGGGAGTTGCGCTTGTTCATGGGCGGGTTACGCCAATTTTGTGTGCGAACCTTAGTTTTGATATAAAATCCTTTAATACAAAGTTTAATCCCTGTAGGCCATATATAAGCCTTTTTATGGTTTTTCAATATTGTGAGTTGTAGGGAGGTGGGCGTTTTTATGGGCGGGTGACACCCTTTTTGTGTTTCTTATCTCTGTTTTGTTAGAAAATACTCCCATACCAAGTTTTATTCCTATGGGTCATATATATAAACCTTTTTATGATATTTTTTATATAGTGCGTTGTATTGGAGGTGGGCGTTTTCATGGGCGAGTCACACCCATTTTGTATGTGCACCTTAGTTTTGATATAAAATCCTCCCATACCAAGTTTAATTTTTCTAGGTCATACATTAACCTTTTTATGGAGTTTTCAATATTCTCAGTTGTATGGGAGGCAGGCGTGTTCGTGAGCGAGTGTCGCCCATTTGGTGTGTGCACCTTAGTTTTGATATAAAATCCTCGCGTACCAAGTTTAATTTCTGTGTTTCTGTTCATGAGCTGAGTGTTCTCAGATATAAGTCTGTGTATAAAGTACTGCTATTTTCATGCAACTCTCCATGATCTCAGTGCGCTCTTACGTAAGGTCTTAAATGAGCACACTATTTATGCACGGTTAAAAATCTTGGAATAATTTTTAAACCAATCGTTGGACTAAGAATTTTTGAAACCTTTTTTTAGAATTGATACTTTACAAAGTACTACAATTTTTTAGTCAAGGCTGTACTTAAATTTAATAAATTTGAAATAAAATTTCAATTTTAGAACTTAAGGTTTAAAATTTAATACAAAATAACTTAAAGGTATTAAAAGCTGTATTTTATATTTTCGATTTAAGCATGTGACAAAAAATTAAAATGTTGTACAATGAAATTTATACATTAAATAATTAATAATACAAGATAATAATAATATAAAAAAATACAAAAGAAATAAGAAATGGTTTGGCTGAGAGAACCTTTAACCAACTGAGCCACGGAATAATATTTTTAGCGAGTGCTTCTTATGTTTGAAATTTAAAGTCAATGCACTCAAAGAAAAAAACCCACACAAACGATTTTGTTAACTTCATAAATGACAAACAATTAATCAACTCTGCAGGAAATCATCAATACGAACAATATTTTTGATATGTTTGATTGATAGCAATTTTGGGAGGAAGGTACTCATCAAAATTTTTATTTAAATTCCTTTTTTGTATGAAAAATTTATCACACATAATTTTGTACATGCAGTAAAATCTGAATATGATTTGTGGCTAACAGAAGAATTGGGCTTAACATTTTGGACTTTCTTCATAGAAGTTTGTTTGGATCTAATTAAATTCAACTAAGAAATCTGTCAGTTCAGATTTTTTATGTTTCTTAAAGTAATGCATTTCAATGACAGACGACTATCTTTGAACATTTTATTTAGTTGATACAAATTAAAATTCGATGAACGTTTAAAAGCATACAAATTGTGAAAATCAACTATTGTGGTGAAAGAACAAACTGTATTAAGTTCAATGTGATATATAATTGTATGTGACAGGCATTTGCAATACATTTTATATCTAGTTCTCAATGAAATTGACTTATAATTATTTTACAGCAGATGAAACCTGAGTTCTATATTCTATTTATGGACTTATCTCCTGTGTGGCAAAAAGTGTCCACACCCCTTTGAACGCCCATCAAAGTATATGCTTCAGCCTTCATTTCACTATTGAAGTTCTTAAAACAATCTGTTGATGAGGCTTTAGATAAGATAGCTAAATAGTAGTAGTATTTATGATTAAATAGCAAAATATTCCACTTCATCTTTCTACTTAGCATGCGGTTAGTGTAGTAGACATCCTTGTTTTTTCCCCCAACATTTTGCTCATTTGCATTTCAGTAAAAATTCCATGCGGTGTATTCGCACTTTTTTGCTATCGTTATTTATTGTTATTTATCATTATTTTACTAGCCTCATCAGTAGCTCTCTTTTGTTTTATGAATTTCATTATTATTGATTATATTTAATCGATAAAACTTTTCCACAGCGAATTGTGAGTGCGTGTATATGTTTGTAGCTGTATGTGTTGTCCGTTAATGCTGCTTAATGGGCGTTGCGAGGCATACGTCACAAGTTAATATTCTTGATATCTTGCATGTCACAAAAGCGCAGCTGTTTTTTTTTTTATAATAATTTTAAAAAAATAAAATGCATACATACGTTTAAGTAATTATTTTTTTGTTCTTATGACACACGTAATGATAAATACTTGATGCATGCATAAGACATATTGTTTGATTTATTAAATTTAATTTTGCGAGGGTGGCTCGAAAAAAATTTTTGCAGGTTATTTTTGATTTGAAGTGCTTGAGGAAGCAGTGTTTGAAATGTTCATGAAAGGAATTGATGCTTAGTACTATTAGAAAGAAAGGATACCCAAAGTTATATGATTCACAATGCTTCAAACTAAAAGCAAATATAAGAAAAGTTTAGGACAGGAAACTGAACAAATTTAAAGTAATACACTAAAAAGTATTAAAAAAATCGAATAGAAAATAATGTGCTTGAAAAAATTTGTAAAACGTAAGACCTAATTCTACGTCAAAAATACAAACTATAAGCATAGTTTTCAAATCAGAAATAATTGATAAACATTTAAGCAAAGTAATACCAAAAGTAAGGTTTGATGAAACAAACACTTACACGAAATATTAATAGCTGTTAACAAGGAAAAGTAAGGCCTCGGTCATGTCTGCCAGGCTAGAATTCCAGTCAGATAATAAAGATGGGTCAGAAAAACTTTTGCAAAGTTGCTAAATGGTTTTAGTACCATCAAAATTTTGTTCTTAAGTGGTTTCCAGTAACAGCCTTAATGATATTTTTTGTTTAACTCTACCAGTTTAGATATAACCAATCGCTAAGGATAAATTGTCGTTGCAAATAGTTGCGAAAAGGTAAGCGAAATATTATTGAGTCTTGCAGCGCAGTGATATCAATATTTTTGAAGATTTTAATGAAATATTTAAAATATTTTTAATTTTTAATTAACAATTTTTTAAATTAAAAAAAAATAACACATAAAGCATAGATCATCGATACAATAAAGCTATGCGAGTTTGATGAGCGATTTGGAAAGCAAAATAGAGCGATCAACTTAATATAAAAAGATCCTAAGTTCGCTGAAGGTAGTCAGGGAATCAACTGAAGACAATACATGACAAACAAAATACAAAAATGTCTTCTCTTGTTGAATTTTTTGGAATTGTTTTCGCCTTGATCGAGGCTAAGTTTATCATCTGCGTGTTTTGTGGCAGATGAGAGTGTTGATTGAAACTCTCGCAACATCAACAAGTGAAATGAATTGCCCAAGCAATGCTTGAAATTGAGGCAGTTTTGCCAACAAACTATTTTAAAATTTCTTAAAAATTAAAAAAAACCCTCAATTCTGAAATAACACCCTCAAAATGACCATGTTACTGCCGTATAAATAAAAAAAGTAAAGCCGTTAAACATGAATATTATCTTATATTTTTTAAAACTTTAAAATCACTCTAATATGCAATAAAATTATATTCGTCATATGGTTCAGATTATTTTTATAAAAAAATTCCATTTTGAATTCGAGTTTTGTCTCTTGCATAATTTGAGTAATTTGTTTTTTATTTATTGCAAAAAAGGTGCAGAAATAATGGAATTTTTTCGATTTATTCTTACAAAATATATAAATTTTATATTGTGTTACAATTAATTCCTATTATTAATTGAAGTCTCGTTTATGACTACATTTTTTTTTTATGAAAACAAAAATTAAGTTTTTTCCTGGATTTTCGGGATCGTAAATTGTAAATTGTGTTTGGAATTCGAAATATTTTAAAAATTCATAACTTTTAACAAATTAACATATTGCAATTCAAAAGTAAATTAAATTCAATATCCATTAATAAATTTTAGTGTTTTTTCTATCTTAGAAAAATTGTAAAAAAAATAATTTGGGACACCCTGTCCCATTATTATATAAAATAAGTTCTTGTTACGATCCTAACAACTCAATACATTTTCTTAACTTAGTTATAAAATACTTTTTTTTCGAATAAAAAACACACATATATCCAATAGGTTACTGATCCAGGGTTAATTTTTTCGCATCATTTAACGAGGAGTGGGCACACTGTAAAAAAAAATAATTTTTTATTTTCTCGAACTTAACTCTTTAGATGCCGGTACAGCAATTTTTTTTTCAATCCGGTCTAATGCACATTAGTTCTGGTCGGTCTCCATACAAAAAAATTTTTTTTGATAAACTCGGACTTAAATATTGCTTGGTTCATTGTAGTACCTACCCTAGCCGAAAGGATTACTCGGATTGTTAAACTTCCTGGAATTTTTTGTAAAAAGTGCCTGTTTTGAGTAGAAAATCACAAATGCAATTCCCAAATGCGCAGATTTCACAAAATTTTTTAATCTGACAGTAATTATTTTTAAAGCTTTATTTTTGTATTTTTTTTTTTTTTTTTGTTTTGACAATTCTTATAAATCCTTAATAAAAAAACACTCACCAACTCCTCAAATGCACCTGAAAACATTCCGATTTTATTCCATAAAAATCTGTCCAATACTTCTATAGTATATTTCAAGCGTTATTTTTCACTTCAATTTTATATTAAGGCGGTCTTCTCATTCAAAACCCGTTTTTTGGACCATTTTTAAAAAAATTCTTATTTGAAAAAGCAAAAAATAATTGAAAACTTTTTTTATTTATTGTATTACAAAAGTTTCAAAGTAAATAAAAAAATTTGTTTGCCTCGATACGTGGGCTGTTCAAAAAGTAATGAGACTTCAAAGTTGGTAGTGAAAAAAAAAGGTGTCGTCACGGCGGCCACGATTCCGGGTCTCCGGAGCGTCTGAAATAAAAAAAAAACGGCGTTATAATCAGTATAGATGTAATTCTCGGGTGAACCTCAAGCTTAATTTTGTGATTTTTTTTTGACAAAATGGCGGCCATTCAAAAAAAAATTCAATTTCGGGCTTTTTTTTTTGTAGTTTAGTGTAAAAAAAAAAATATTAAAAAATTTTTTAAAACTATGGTCGAAATTCACCCGAGAATGGAGACAATTTTGCGTCGATTCCACTTTGTTTCATGAAAATCGGTTCAGTTGAACTGGAGATATCATGGCCGCCAGTTCGAAAAATGTGGTTTCGAGATAAATGCGTTTAAAGTTTGAAGTAATTTTTTTTTGCTCATTTTGACGAAGACCTTGCTTCACAAAAAAGGCTGTATCTTCTAAAGTATTTCGAATTTCTAAAAATCCCTTTAGGGGCATATTAACAACTACCCAAGCTATAAATAAATGCAAAAAAAAGTCGAAAAAAAAGTTGCTCAATGAGAAGACCCCCTTAAAGTAAGAGTACACAAATATAGAGGTTAGAGAATGTGTCGAATGTTTCAAATTCATTTGAAACTCTCGTAAAAAAAAACGCGTTTAAAGCAAATAACTTAGCAATGCGTGGCATTGGTGGTAATTTCTTAAAAAACTGAAAACTTTAATCAACGATATTTATAGTAAAATTTTTTTTTAAGAAACTTCCTTTATGTCCTGCTGTACTACAAATATGATATTTTAAAATTTATTTCATAAAAATCGACCCATCAGTTTTGGAGTCTACTTCTTTCTAAATATTTATATAATTTTTTATAATAGCGTTCTTATGAACTTTTCTTGCTGCCCTTACATTTGTACATGGATTATATGAATTTCAGTTGCTACAAGTAGTTCACGTTTCTTTTGTTTTCAGGGAGAGAAAAAAATGGGCTCAAATCAAGCTCATCGTTCGTAACTGAAATCAGCTCAATATATCTCAAAATCATATTTAAACATGCTATTCACGTACCCAATTTATGTTAGAAATTGGGTTTGAAAATTTTTTGATAAACACGTAAATTTGTGTTAATAAGTGCCATCTTGGGCTTGATCATACAAATCAGAAATCAAAAAAATAAGCAACCGAATGACTGAGAATAATCTCAGCTGTAAGTAGGTCTGTTTCCGTACTCACACTGTGTAGCTTGTGTGTTACTATTTTCTGTTTCCGTACTCTCTGTGCATAAAATGTGAGAAGTAGAACAATCATAAATCGCTCTCTGGAGCACAGAAGTTTACCAGAGTGTGCTTGAACTCTAGACTACGAGTAAATTAAGAAGAAGAATCAACAAGAACAAGCATTTGTCAAATGCACTATAATTTCAATTGGTGCTAGTTACGTTTGATACGTCAGATGTCAGAATCAGCTGTTTTGTGCTCGAAACTTACTAGAATTTGTTTCTTTTGTCACTATTCTCAAATTTAATTTTAGTCTCGCAGCCCGAACTTTACACAGAACTTACACAGAGTAGAGTACGGAAACACACCTAGTATAAAAGTGTATAAAATTGCAGAACATAAATTAAAAAATTATAAGGTGATTCATGTCATTTTGTAAGTTTGCGTATATCGTAAATCGTATTCTTCGTATTTGAAGTTGACATGAAGGAACTTTAAGAACCTTCGTATTCTTTTTTGTAAAATGCAATTGATCGCATTCCGTGATTGAGCGCTCAGGTAGCGATAAAGCACAAAGCGCTAGTTAAAGTTAAATTCCTCTCCAAATGAAATGGAACGAAAATTTGTTCGTCGAAAACGTTTATTAGCTATTTGAAATGAACTAAAACCTTTGAATCTTGTCTTGATATTTAAGATTGGTAATATGGTAATGGTATTGTCCGTAACCTTAAATTCTGTTATTTGTTTCATACATCTTTATAAAGATTTCCCACACTTCCGGTCATACCGTTTAGAGTAAACTTTTCGGAAACCATGCTAGGTATTGCTTAACCAGGAGCTGTAAAATAACTTTTCAGATTTGCTGGCGCAAAACTGAGCGTGTCTTATGGCTTGGGCTTTAAAGAAAAATGGTAACTTACAAAAAACTTCTACTGCTTTGGAACAGTAGCCTAATTTGAGAGTTTTAGTTATCGAAAAGACACAAAAAAGCTACGAATTATAAAGATAAGGGTTCCAATATTGTGTTGGGCTCAACAGTGGAAACAGTTAAGAAAGTTACCATGGAACTGAGAACTTTTTAAATTCCTTCATTTACTCTCACAAATCTCGTAAGCGTAACGGATGAACGATCGTCAAATGAAAATAAGTTAAAAGTGCTAAGAGTTCAAAATCATTTATTTCTTCTGGTTGCAGCTGGTTTGTTCGTAGCTCCATCAGTACCTTGGGTAACTTTGCCAAGGCCAACTGTGACACCATATTGCAGGCGTACGCATACTTGACTCCAGATTTGTGGAAGGAGGTGCATTGAGTGCTACTCCCTATCAAGAGTTTTGATTTCTTGGTAGAAAGGTCTGATAGAATATTTTAAATTTAAACTATATTCATGTGAATACAAGAAAACTCACCCAGACCCATGACTTCTGTTAAAGAACACCTGATGGCAATCAAAGGCAGATGTCAGCTTAGCTGCAACAATATCTCTGCGAACTGACAATAATATGGAGAGCTGACTTCTGGGCAGCGTAGCTTTTTTGATTTTGTCTGGAAGGTCCTCCGAAGGATGCTCCAAAAACTTGAGGTGATGATTTAAGTGAATTTGAAGACTATTCATCCGATTAGTAAAAGCCGATTAATAAAAAAAATTCCTTGAATTTTCAATAAGAAATAATTTTCAAATGAAAATATTTATTTTGTTTTGACAACTAAAGCGATTTTACGAAAACTAATTTACGACATAAGCATCAAATTTGTTGCGTAAAGTTGAAAAATATTCGTTACTCAATGTGCATAGAAATATTTTTGACGTTTTGTAAGTTTTTACGCAATACGAGCTTACGAAGCACTTACAAAGTGACATGAAGCACCTTTATATATTCCTGTCCGAATTGGATCAGATATCTAGTTTGGACATTGAAAATATAATTTTTAATTTGCGTTTGGTCATCGTTTTGTTTTTTTTTATTTTTGTTCGGTTCATTGATGCTTGATCTCTTGCCTTGTTTTATTAAAAAATTCATAAAATGTCTTATCTCAAATAGCTTTGACATATAAAAGCATGTTCAATTTTTTTCATTTTAAATTGTCAAATGTGCATGTTTTGTTGACAATTAATACCAAAATATCATAAATTGGGCACAAGTGAGCATATTAGTTTTTTGACGAACAATCCAAAAATCGCATACATTATGCACAAATGAGCGTGTTAATTTTTTTGATAAGCAATCACAATATGGCTTGTTATCAAGAATATTATGGCTTAGCTCAGAATCACTCCCAAAATAAATTGCTTTAGGATTGTTTTCAGCTTAAATTTCGTTTCGTACCTGTACCTGAGATTGTTGCATTTTTTTACATACTTTATGAACTGTTCTTGATGCTATACATGAGTCTTATGAAATTTATTTACAAAAATAATAAAAAGTTTATGTTCACCTTGAAATTTTTTATGGCATTTACGAAATTTTTTATTGGTTCATGTATCTTTTACATACACTTTATGAACTTTAAACATTAGTGTTATGAAATATTCATGTTATCGTATTTTTTGCTTTGGTGTATTTTGTACATTGATAATCATGAATAGTTTATGTAACTCATGTAATTGATTACTTGAACAAAATTCATGAATGCTATTCATGAAGCTCACATAAAAGTTCATAGTTATTATCTATAAACTTGCTTGGTTCAGTGTAGGTGATATTAAATGTAATAATATTTAATTTTTATGTAATTAATATATGTAGGTTATAAGTACAAATGGATAATTCTAATTGGAAGCTATCCAACGAAAACATGTCACTGACGATAGATTATTAGCTAGTGAAGTTATACAACAACCAAAAACTTGAACTTTTATAAAAAGTCATGACTTATTTTTTGGTCAACAGTACTTTTTTGCTTAGTCAGCACTAAAAGAAACACATTTTCAAAAAAGCATAGATGTAGATGCAACAGAGTATCCGATTCGTTACGAAATGCCCTTTAGAGTTATGGTTTGTATAGAGTTAAAAAGTATTTAAATTTAACACGATATCATGATATAGATTTTTTCTGGTATTGATAGCTTAATTTTTATAAACATTCCTAATGAATAACTTATTTTGCTATTATTGCATAGCTTAAGGGTTTGAAATTATCTAAAAATTATTTTGATTGCTTTAAAGATTAGACACTTTAGCAAAATAGCTGAATAAAAACATACTTGAAAAAAATAACAAAAGATTTAAGACGCGAACTTGCTAGAAAGAACTCGAAAATTTTCAGCTTGTAACGGCAATGATGCTTTATCAATAATATGTATGTGTATATGAACAGTATAAATGAACAATATTTTGTACAGTACTTTTTTTAATTTAAAAAAAAAATGTTTGCCAGACTTTTGTTACAATACATACATAAAGTTATGAAAATAAAATAGTTTTAGGAGAACATTTTTTTTTTCAACGTTGTCATTGATATTATTTTGATTCATTGTTTGATGACTAAGCTGTAGGTTATGATTTTTCTCTTCTTTGGAATCTTTGCTTGGCACAATTTAAAGAGATCTTTTTAGAATATGATAATTATACACAGTAAGCCGGATCGATTTTGTATGGAGAAAAAAAAAGTCATCCGGACACCGACTCAAAAGTTAGAGGGACTCTTAAAAACTATTTCTGCATAATTTTTTTTTGGATCGGAGAAATCCCCATGGAGCGGTTTTGGTTCTCCTGAACCCTTTTTTGGCCAAAAAATCAAGTTTTTTGCCTATAACTTTTTTGTTTCTTCAGAATGCATACCCAAGATAAGCAAAAAAGTAAAAATTGTGATAGTACACAAATATTGTTAAAAAAAAATTTTGAAATTTGTGGTCCTTACAAACTCTTTTGAGACCCCAAAAAATCAATATTTCATCATTTTCGAAAAGGTGTTTTTTTAAACACCTATAAAATATACATTTTTTGTGGTATTCATATGCATTTAAGCTTATTGGTAAAGTATTGAGCTATTCTTTCCATTGGTATAACGTATGGAGTGGTTTTATCAAAAGTGAGTTCCATGAAAAATACGTATATTGTAGGCGTTAAAAAAAAATATTTTCGAAATTCATGCATTTTGTACTGGAGCGCCATCTGGCGTATACTTTTCTAAAAAATGGTTGTCAGAATTCGATTAAGCGTCCCTAAAAACTCAAACATACCAAGATTTGTCAAAATCTAACGGTAATTAAGGCAATTAAATAATAATAAAGCTGAAGAATCCTTCTGAATATCAATTTATCATGTTTTATATAATTGTGGCACTTAGTTTTGGTTAAACTACACCACAAGATATATCAATGGAAAGAAGAGCTCAATGTCTTTTCACTTAGCATAAATGCATATGAATTGCTTGAAAAATAAATATTTTATAGGTGTTTAAAAGAAAAATCTTTTCGAAAATGATGATAAATCGACTTTTTGGGGTCTCAAAAGAGTTTGTAAGGACAAAAAATTTCAAAATTTTTTTAACCAATATTTGTGTACTATCACAGTCTTAACTTTTTTGCTTATCTTGGGTATGCCTTCTGAAGAAAAAAAAAGTTATAGGCAAAAAACATGATTTTTTGGCCAAATAAAGGGTTTAGGAGAACCGCTCCATGGGGATTTCTCCGATCCAAAAAAAAATGATACAGAAATAGTTTTTAAGAGTCCCTCTAACTTTTTAGTTGGTGTCCGGCGATATCTAAATTTCGATCCGGCTTAATACACAGTGTTCACCATTAAACAATGGAAATTATTTTGTAAATGATATGATGCACAAATTATGTTCTCTTGAATAACATGAGCAAAGTTCACGCAATAACTTCAATTATTTAATTGTTTTTAAAGTAAGTTTTTTTTGGCACACATGAAAAGCTTACATCATCTCATCTCATCTCTTCTCAACACATCGTATCTCAGGCTTTGAATCTAATAAGAAGCTCGTGTTTGCATAACGTTATAGCTGCGCTTGAAACTTTAAGCATTCTCCAATGTAATGTGATGTCTTTAAGTGAATGCTTTACTTTGTCATTGAGCATGCAAAATTTTGATGCATCATTTTGTTTACCCTCTCTCAAAAACTGTTAAATATTGACAAGCACGGAAATGATGGAAATATTTTCTCTCTTTCTATTTTTTTTTTTCAGTAAAATGAATTGAAAAAAACACGCAAGTTTAAATAAGAAAATATAAAAAATAAACAAGATAGTTTATTAAAATTGCAATGCGCAATTTAAAATAATATTGAATTAATAACAACAACAACAACAACAACAACAACAACTACAACATCCTTTACTTAGACCTGATTGCTGTTATAACAATAATTTATATTAAATTAAATTTAATGAAACAAGTATTCTTAAACATATTCATAGAGTTGAGCTTGAATTACGTTACGCCGCCAGCTTCTTTCATGCTTAATTCAACTCAATGTTAAAAATTTTTTTTAAGAATTTCAAAATAACTTTAAATAAATATGCTTTCAAGAGGCTTGCACTGAACTCAAAAAGTCACTTGATCATTGTTTGCTGGCGCAGAGTTAAAAAAACGAAACTACAAGCAATAATTGTAGTAAATTAAGCTTAAGTTGTATGGAATGCTTGACAAAATTATTTAGCATCATTTGTGTAGCAATAAAAGCAATAAAAAAATAAATAATCATAAAAATCAAAATAAATCTTATGTGTTAACAACAGTTAAAGTTATAAAATTGAGTTGTTTATGTGAGAAAAATGCGCAAAGAAAGCAGCTGAATAGGCTTTGTGGCAAGTAAACAATTGATTTACACAATAATAACATTATTTGTGTGACTTTTTAAACATCAAGCAGCTAATTAACTACAGAATACTTACAACTCACCTTTATGGTGACTTTAAATTACAAGAAAGATAAGAGTTTAATTGAAGCAACTAGATTTTAATTTATTAAGTTTGAGTTTAACTATATGTAGCTTATTAATACAAATCAAATCAAATAAACCAGTGCAGAGTGCAAAAGAATTGATGGTTGTATCATTTCATATGCGAAATTTTATAATAAACTCATCATCATAAAAAAAATGCAATATTTATTGATAAAAGACTCAAGCGACCAGCTTAAACAGACATCTCTTAATTAAGTTATTCAAGCTCCCTTTACATACGCTTTTAAGCTCTGGAAGCCATTGTGCACTTGAGCACATATAGTCATACACACACATATACAGACAAACGCACTCACATATTTGCCTTGAATGACTCACTTGATTATTTTTCAATTATTTTAATTTTGATTAATGATTTTTTTTTAAAATTTTTTAAAAAAAAAAAATTTTTAATATTGAGCTTGTTTTTTTAATTTACTGCTTTCAATAATTACCAGTTTACTACTCCCAATAGTTTGTTTATGCAAATAATTTGCCAGAAACAAAAGACTTAAGCAACGAACTTGAAAAATGAACTCTTTGCAACATCTATCATTTTGTTGTCAACGCCATATTGACTGTATTTTTATTTATATACATGTAAGTATATGAGTTTATGTGTGTTTGTGTCAATATTAAAGGTGTGTCAATTTTGTGTGTGCCTGTCAAAACGCACACAAAAATCAATATGAACTATCAGCAAATATGCTAATGACTGCCATATCTTAACTATCTACACTATCGTTACCAAACTTAAAATGTTAATATTTGCTACACAATTCGCTAAATATGCAACATTAGGCAAGTTTAGTATTGTTAAAAAGTGTTTTTTTTTTTTGTTTATAGCCATCGAAGCACCACAAAACAGGGCGTCACATTTTTTTGTGATGAAACATTTTTATGCAAAGTTTTTTTTTAAATATTTTGGCTGGTTTAGTCAAGCAGCAGCAGCTAGCCGCTATATAGCACTCAATATTGATCCAGTGCTCTTTTGTATAAATTTGTTAAAATGTTTGAAATGACCTTGAACTAGTTTTTTTTTCTTTTCCTATTTTATAATTCGCTTATGTTCATTCGTAACGTTTCTGTTGTTTTTTTGTTTTTGTTTTCATTGTTTTGTGTTTTTTTTTTTTGTCTTCATCACTTTTATTATTATTTTTCAAAATAAAAATTTTACAATGCATATTATTTCTTAAGCTTATTCATTGATTGGCATTTATTTAAAAGCTTTCTTTGAATCGAACATTAACCTTGACCTAGTTTGAGGCCATAAAGTGAGATACAAAATCTTGAAATACATTGACTCTGCATGTGAGAAAAAAAAAAACTGTAGTCATATGGAAGTAAAACAGGTTTGAAATATTGCAAAGATAAATATTAAGAAACGGTTTTTGTAATTTAAGGAGCTATTGATATGTACTGCAATCTAAATAAGTTTATAAATATGAATTCAAAAATTGTTTTGAAGCTAAATTGACAAAAACTTTTATTGCAAGTGAATTGCAGTGGAAGTGGAGAATTACAACTTATTAAAAAAAATTTTAAAAACTTTAGTCTTAGTAAATTATTTGATGAAATGGGAGTTTTGCAGAATTAGCTTAAATCAGTCAATAGCTTCATTTTCAAGGTTTTTAGGAAGTAAATTTTCATGAACTCTGATTCTGATACGGTAAAAAAAAAAATTAAAAAAAACAGTCGAAAAAACAACTGCTAGTACTACTGCTAGTAACACTTTTTAATTAAAATTTTCTGTTTAAAAAGTTATACAGTCAACAGTAATCGGCGTAAAATTTTCATGAAGGTTAAACATATTTCAAATTAATTAATAAATAAGATTGAACAAAGTGCAATTTTAATGTAAAATCAACAAAAACGTTTCTGGAAAAAAAAAAAAAAAATAAATTATTATTTTTGAGCCAAAAAATAGAAATCTCAAATTGATTTTTTTGATTGAATGAAAAAGAATAAAAATCAAAAATGATTTTTTTTTTATTTGAGCAAAAAAATTAAACTCAAAACATAATTTAAAAAACAAGTAAAAAAGTCTAAAGTCGGTCTAGCCCGACTTTGAAATACCTTAAACCTTCTTTTTCGAAATACAATAATAGTATTGAAAACGAGCGCGTCCGAGGACGTTTGAAGCTAATATTATATACATTTTAATTTTGATGAACAATTTACAAAAATTTATAAAAATTTCAATTTTTATTCCTGTAGCTCACATGTTAATGCTGTTAGGGTGTTTTCGCTATTGTAGATTTTATGGGACGTGGGCGTGTTCGTGGAGGGATTACTCCTTATTTCACATCTCAGTTTTGATATGAAATTTATACATATAAAATTTCATGTCGGTAGGGTAAACATAGGCTTGTTTAGGAGTTTTGAATTTTTTGTGTAGTATCGGAGGTAGACGTGTCCATGGGTAAAAAAATTGGGTCCAAAAGTACAAAATTTTATCTTTGCAGGCTTAACTGAAGCTAATTTTTTGATTTTCCAATTTTTGGGTTGTATGGGAAGAGGTTGTTTGTCTATGCGTTACATACGTTTGGACAAATTTAATATACACTGACCTTTCAGGTTTTGGGTATAAGAAAATTAGAAAACAATTTTTTTATTTTGATTTTGATATTGCTCATAATGAATAAGGCCTCTGCTTCAAAGACATCTTTCAAAGACAGCTTTAAGTAATGATACATGTCTCAGTGTATTCGTGCACAAGCTCATGCATAATACAAGACAAAGTTATGCAAACGTATAAAAACGTCAGAAATTTGTCGTGCACAAAATTCATGAACGCCAACACTAGTTCATGAATTATGTACATTTTATTAATTTTATTCACAAAAGTTATGAAAGATTCATGTTCCTCTTGTATTTTTGTATGAAATTTACGAAATTTTTTATCGCTTCATGTATCTTGTACCTACACTTTCCATCGTCTCTGACCACTACTAAATCAGACGCAAAGACCTCAGTATCCTTGAAGTCCTGGATAAGCTTAGTCTCAAATTTTTGAATCGTAAGATCAAAAATATCGTAGTAAAGCTTAAGAGAGTTAATAAACATGGTAGAGATTTTGGTGCGTAGTCCTCTTACGTTTTGGTTGTAAAGAGATACAAATAATGGGTTGGGACTAGGGTATAGATTTTGAGTAAGCTGGTTAGGAATAATATTTTTCTTGCTCTTTATGAGATTTTTGAAGGTAAGAGAATTGGTTTGACTTTAAATGAGCACCATATTTGTCAAGATATTCTTTAACTTGATGGATCGTCAAGTCAAGTAGTTCGTGGAAACTGATGAATTAATTGCGTAACTCTCTTAACTAATGACACCAAAAAACTTATTTGCTTATTAATAGTTGCTATGCACACTTCCTCTATATGTTAACGCAAGTTGTAACAATTAATCATATCATATAAAAGAAAATAATTGATTATCCGGTTTAAATAAAAGTTGGTCAGTTCAATTATAATTCAAGTACCTACTCATTTCGAGCTAAGCTTCAGCAGTATATA
Organism: Tetanocera ferruginea; assembly: GCA_958299015.1. NCBI lineage: Eukaryota > Metazoa > Arthropoda > Insecta > Diptera > Sciomyzidae > Tetanocera > Tetanocera ferruginea. Next base: position 95,094,622 of record OY282642.1, read on the forward strand.
AAGCAATAGTTTTAACAGCTCAATTGACGATCTGAACTGAGCTTCATTTAATATCAAAGTAGCGCCACATTTTTCTTTTACATTTTCACACCGACAAAAGTCAGTAAATTACTGCGCTACCACAAATACTGTAATACTTACACTTACACTCTTAAATCAACTATCGACTGCATTAACTTGTACCAGTTTTAATTATATAACAATAAGTTTTGACGTACTCGACTTCTGAAGTCTTCACAGTCGCTGCCACACACATAGTTATTGCCGCCAAAACGTGAAAATTACTATTTTTTTTTTTTTTTGTTTTGACTAACAAGAAAATTTATTAGGCAATCATTGTATATTTCTTTGCTTCGACAATTTGACTCAATTCCACAAACAACACTTTTTTTTATGGCGTGGAAATGTCTTCGATCTGCTGACATAGATTTTTCACACACTTGCTGACATGCTGTTCGCATAATGAATGATCGCGAGCTGTAAGAGGAAAGGCAAAATATGAATGGTGTGTAGATAAAAAGCAAAAGTAAATGTAAATACAAGTACTTATGTATGTAGCACATGGTGCAGACACACACACACACACACACACACACACACACATACATTTCTTTGATGTGGTAATCGTTTGTTACTGAGCAGCGTTTAAAATGTTGCAAGCAAACTTAGTTGTAATTTGCAGCAAAAGCAGTGCTATTAAGAATTTCCTTTCATTAACTTTGGCTTTGGCATAATTGTGTGAAAAATATTTTTTATTATTTTGATAAGACACAGGAAATGAGACTAATTCGTGAATTTAATAAATTTTTTTTGATGAAATAAAACAGAAACGTATTCTTCAAATAGTATTAGAAATATATGGAAATGGCTGAATTGACACTCAAATGATATGAGTTGTCTAGTATTTAATAAATATTTTGAGTTAATATTAAATTTCTTATAAAAGTGGTTTCAAAACGTCGCACAGTGGGAAATTAGTGTCATTAAATATAATTTTTCAACATACGAAAATGTTAATTTTTCTTTAAGATTTACAAACAAGGAATATTACTGAATAGAGCACCATAATTTTTTTCTCAGGATTTGATCATTTTGTTATAAAAATATTACATCAAACTTGAAAAATATAAAAATTTTTTTTTTTAAGTAACTAAAATGCATATCTTTAAGGTCAATTTTTAACCAAACAAAGCATTAAAAAAAAAAACTCGCGTGTAGCAACGTACACGTGGCAGAAGTGAAACTTCTTTAACAGTAAGAAATAAGAGAGATTTTAGTGTGAAATAGAGAGAGAAAGTATCTGAAAATAAATTCAATCAATACGAAATGGAATAATAATCCGTTGATTCAATATTTGCATCCAGGGGCCGTATCGGCTATGGTTTTTATCGAAAGTGTCACATATTAACTTTTATCTCTTTGTTTTTTTTTCCGACAAAAATAAAAGTTATTTTGAGCCTTATAGTTTTTTTTTGCAAAAATAACAGTTACTTTTGAAATTTATTTTATCGATCGAAAATAACAGTTATTTTCTGCCGTTTATTTTTTCGGTTAAAAACATCAGGTAGTTTATATATGTTCAAGTCATTTTAACGACTAAAAAAATGTTGATACCATTATTTTCATCTCATCGCTGAGACATTTTTCACATGGTGTCAACAGTTCAATCTGTGAAGCCTTTAAAAAAAACACAAATTGCTTGATAATTTTGACCGAAAAAAGTAGAGATAAAATAAAAGTCAAAAGAACCTTTATTTTTCCTCGAAAAATACAAAGCAAAAAATAACACTTAAATTTTAACTTTTAAAGAATCAGTCTTAAATTTAAAAGGAACTTAATATTCATGAGGCTGAGGACATTTGTAACATAATAATATATTTGAAAAAGTCTTTCAACAATTTTTTTCATTTGAATATTGTAAAATAACAGTTATTTTCGTTGCTTGTTTTAGTTCAGTTGGTGTTTTAGTTGCTTTCGAGTGTCTTCTCAACATTGTCACTTTTTGAATGTTAGATTGCATTTGCATAGTACTCGTTGAAGGAGCCTCCGAAAGCAGAGACAAATCTTGTTGATTATTGTGTTTTGCTTCCTGGTCATAATAATTGCTATGTTGAGTGAGGGCCTCGTAAAGCAGCGAATGTTGATTATTGAGTGTATCAACTTGGTTGGCTATAAAATTTTGTTGAGATGATGGCTGAATTCCAAAATACATTTTAACAAAGCGTCAGTGTGTTTTTTGGGTATTGGTTCTTTGTAGATTCACCAAAATACACTGATGTTTCGTAAAAATGCATTTTGGAACTCTTCCGATGTGGCAATCACCTTACCTTCATCATTAGTTGCAGACCCAGCTGCGGCTGCATTCTTAAGAGCTCTAATTCGCTCTCTATATTCACGAACGCGTTCTGCTCCTGTTTAAGCTATTTTTCTATTTTTTTCCGTGCATACTTGAAGGATGAAAATTAATGTTACGGATATGTTAATAATGTAATGTTAATGTAATGTTAATGTAATGTTAATGTTAGTTATGTTATTTTCAAAAATGTTACGCATTCAGTCTTAATTACATTTTGTTTAATAATTTTCAAGTGCCTACATGGCATAATAGTATAGATGCCGACTTTTAAGCAACGATGTCCGGGGTTCAATTCTCGGCAGCGACAATAATTTTTTTAAAATTTTCATATGAATTGAAAACGTTAGCCTAGCGTCACGAATAAGAGACCTTGAAATTTCACTCGCCGCCAAAGAAGTTTCACTTCAAAAATTGAAACTACTATTGGCTTCTCATAAAACAATGTTTATTTAAGTTATATCCTCCAAGATATAAAGCCTATGTTTGCTTTGTTTTAAGAATTTTACATAGAAATATTCTTGTATTTTAAAAAAAAAAAAATAACTTATGTGGACCCGATCTTTCGTGCGGCTCATTCCGGCAAATGGTGACATATATCTGGATAATAATTACGATCTATTTAAATCAACTCATATGTTTTTAGCTGCTTCTATCTGCCGTTTTGGCGTAAAAATTAGTTTTAAGAACCTAACCTCAATTTCAATAAATTTTTCTATTCAGCATAATTGCTATGCAATAGAGCACAATTCATTAAAACTTAACACGAAAACCCTTAATTTTGTGGAGTTTGATCAAAAAATGAATAAGTTAATTACTGGAGGAGGTAAGTAGATGGTTAGATTTTTGCTTGCATTTGTTGAAGTTAGTTTTTATTTGTCATTCACTACATTCAGAAGTGAAAATAGCTCAGTTTCTTAATATAAGCAAGAACAACTTTAATAATATGCGAAAATAATGCAGTAATAACGATTTTCGGAAGTTTTATCATTTACAAAGAACGTACATTTGATTCATAGGAACAAAATTCAACAACACGTGCAAGCAAGACACAACTGTTTTTGTGTGTAATCAGCAATAGCTTAAACCTTTATTCATACGAGAATAAACAAAAAAAAAAAACAAAAAACAAATTGGCCATTTCAGCCCTTGAAAGGACTTTGACCGAGCTTCTTATGATTAATTGTGGTGTGTGTGTTATTAAACGTTTGCACACAATTGACCGAGAACTGGACCTACATGTTTTATGCCGACTCCGAACGGCTAAAGTTCATGTTCTCAAGAAGCTTTACATGGCATTATTTACTCTCTGAGGTTTGCCATTGTCTGCAGAGAGGTGGTGACCGATCAGAAAAATTTTTTTTATTGAAAAAAACTTTTCGCCGCGGCTGGGGATCGAACCCGGGCTCCAAGCATGCTAAGCCACACACTTAACCTGCATACCACGGTCACCACGGTCATACGAGAATACACCGGTTATTTATTGGCTAAGCTTGTGCTAATTAAGCAATACCTTAAGCTTATAAGGAATTGCTTGTAAGGAATTGCTTATTTTTTTATTCATTAGGCTCATTGACTTATCGGTCTGAGAGACCAATGCGCGAGTATAGGATGGTAAATTATGTTTGTTGTTCGTACTATTGCTATTCACTATTGTATAATTTTAACTCTTACTGTTACTGCATTAAAATTTTGGTTTTTAATTCATTGAAGCCAATACAAAACATTTGATACAAAACCAATGAATTTGTTGACTAAATCTCTATATTTTGTGAGTATTGTGATAAATAACTACAATTCGCGTATCAAATACTTATATAAAACACTTACTTCGTTATATATTGAAATTTCAAAATAAAAACATAAGTTTTAATGCATGAAGCCGTAGGCGGATAATCATAATTTTTGGTACGACAATGGGTACACAGCACCTAGGCATGCTCACATTGTTGAAATACCTTAACGGGGTATAATTGATTTTTTTCCGCCTCTCCATACAAACTTTCCCACTGTGCGTCGTTGCCTGCTGTAAATGAAATAAGTTAATAAGCTTATATTAAAACATTATTATCCAAATTATTCTTTCAGTTTTCAAAAATATGTTAAATTTAAACTCGAAAAGGTTGTAACATGAGTTGCCCCAAACTGTGTAACGTAAGTGACTATGCTTCAATACGGTTGAAACTTATTAACAAAAGCCTTTTGTGATCTCGTAAGATTAACAATTTAATAGAAACTTCTTTGATAATTATTTTATTATTAACAGTAAATACATACTTTCATACACGTTCATACTAATTCAGCAACAGAAGTCACCAAATGTAATGTGAGTTACCAATAATTTCTAAAGAAATTAAATAAAAAACCTTAATACGTAAAAAATAAATTCAAATTATGCACAAATTCCTTGCTTTATTTATTACTTCAATTTATTTGAGAAGGATATATTTTAGTCAAGGGAGTTTTGTTATTATTAAAAAAAACTCTATAATGAATTGAACTAATATTTATTTATTAAAAATGCGCTAAAATGGCCAATTTGTTTTTTATTTTATTTATAAGACACAAGTGCTACGTTTGCAAGTGTCATAAATGTCTTTAGATACGAAATAGCTTAAGTATTATGAAACAGGTTTTTTACTTAATTTTGGCTTCAAATATTTTTAAATAAAAATACGTGCGTAGTTTGGTTCAAGTTCACAGATATGTATAAACTTTTAAAGATACGTCAAATCTAACATCAGCATCGTAAAGTTTGACCTATTAAATGTTCACGTTATCAGAACGTTTTGTCAGACTGTTTTCTTCAATTTTATGTATATGTATTGCTTAGAGTAATTTTAAACAGGACCACATTTCTAACGTAGTTTTAGGGTTAATGTATCTTAAGCTTTTATTGAACCTTATAATTTTTAATGAAAAAATCTCAAAAAGTTTTCCAATTTTATTTTCACATTTTATTAGCACAAGCATCTTTTCCTTAATCATATCAATCTTTTATTTCATTTATTTCAGAACAAGCGATCCGGCCATGGCCACGAATAATGATGGCGGAACACAACAGTGGGCACGAAATACACAGGCCGCCGTCTCAGTGCGACATGCATTTAAGGCGTATGGCAAGAAGAAAACCGCCAATCAAGTTTTGAACAACTTAAATATGACAGTACCAAAAGGCACAATGTGAGTAAATGTTAATATGTTTTTAGGAAAATCTAAAAAAAAATATTTTTTACACTCAAATAATCATTGAGATATGATAATATAGGGTAAATATAGACAGCAATCTTCAGTTTTGAAAAAAATTTTAATACTTGAACTTTTTTACTTTTTGAAGAATTCTGTTATAAAACATACTTAAAAGCGTTTTTGGTTGTGTACAAATTTAGATTTTTTTCATATTGCTAAAAATAAAAAAGAAATACATTGACATATGACATATTGTTTGACAGCACATGACATATGACATGCCATCTCATATGACATGACATATCATGTTACTTAAGACATGACATATCAAGTAGCGGAAGAATCATCTTCATTTTAAAGAATTTACACATTTTATATTAAATGAATCATCCAAAGTAAAAAATGAAAGCGAATCGTGAAAACTCACATTAATACAATAAAATAGTGATGACTGATTTGATGATTCCATATCTGAAGGAATAATATGATATTAAAATGGAAATTCTGTTTTTATACTCGTTATTTTACCGAAATGGTTGAAAACAGATGTCGTTTAGAAATTAATTAAAAGACCTTGAGATCTAAAATGTAATACACAATGGTTTGAGACCATGAAAATATATTTATGTCTTCGCTACTGTATTGAATGATGGGGGAAAAAGGAACTAAAAGACTTAACGAACTAACATCATGAAAGAGTGTCAGAAACGTACTCAAAGGAAAAATCAACTAAACTATATGAACGAAATAGTTCATAAAACCCAACTACACTAAAGAAAGATATCTTTTCAGTGAACTAAAATGCCCAAGTCTACCACCCATGCATCGTAAAGGGTTGTGAAGAGCAAAATTTTAAGTGCACTGACTAAACTTAAAAAGTAGAAAAAGTCTAGAACCTCTTCTTGGAATGTTAAAGTTTAGTGATGAGTAGAGATGTTGGGAGCCAATTTCATCACAAATTAATTAATATAAGAAAGTGACATTAATCATTATTGTGCTTATCAGGGAAGGCAGTAAATTAGCTTAAGGCGGGTTTCATAAGAAGGATGCTTCACTCTTAAAATGAGGGACTAGTCACAATTCCACTTTTTTTGCAAGGCTGGTAGAAATTGGAAAATATTGCCAAGCTGTACCACCCATAGACAGGGAACTGTGGCCAATTTACAACACAAGCAGAACTAGTGATCTTATATTAGATAAAAAAAATAACTGCAGGAATAAAGGATTTTGCATACAATTCAAATAAAAATTAGCCATGATTCTATGCTTTCAGCACACAATTCGTATACAAACTTATAACACCCTGAAAAATAGCAACTATACCCAGCAAACATTATGACTCTCAAAAGATTCTTTCAAGACTCATATACATGAGGTTTTATCGTCATAATGCGCTCAAAAAAGCCTCTTTTATGAGTACATTTTAGTATATTATGGACCCCAAAATATGATTCATAATAATGACTGATTTATGAGTCTTTTTGTACTCATAGCAATGACGGTTTTAATATTCATATTTAATACTCTTTTAGTACTCATATTAAGTACTCTTTTAAGACTCATATTAAGTACTTTTTTAACACTCATATTCAATACTCTTTAAAACTCAAAAATACTTCTTGTCTTTTTCCAACGAACATTTGTTGTAGTTCAAACAATTCTCTGAAAAGTTTTATACGATTAGTGAAAAATATACACGGTTAAGTTCTTATTTATTTATTTGAAATGTTACTTTTGCAACAATCCGATTTTATTTTCTCATAAAACACTCGTATATAAGACCCTTTAATGAGTCTTCTTTATGATTACGCATATATCAATCAATATATGATCCTTTTATGAGTTTTTTTTTTTATGAACAATCCTATTACCGTCATATTTAGGAATCTTTAATAGGAATGTCTTCTATGAGTACTCATGCAGCAGATACAATAATGACTCTTTTATGAATCTTATTTTTGAACAATCATTTAACAGACATATCAAAGACTCTTTCATGAGTCCTTTTAATGAGTCATCATAAAACATGCATAAAAACACTCTTTTTAGAGTAATATTTTGGGAAAACACTGTAAAATTGAATGATGTGTGTTTAAGTTAAAATTTTTAGAGCTGACTCTACACTGAGAAAAAAACACATACCTTGCTCCGGTAAAAAATTTCTCTATTTTCGATATAGAAATTTTCTCTTTTTCAAATAAAATTTTCTTAAATTAGAATAAATTTTCACATTTTCGAAGAAATATTTCTTTATTTCTAGGAAAAGGAAATATTTCAATGTCTCTAATAATGATAAGTATTTTTCTCGCACAAAAATTTCTCATTTATAGAGTAAAATTTATTGAAAATGAAAAACTTTTCTTATATTTTGATAAAAAATTCACTAAGAGAAGTATTTTCTTCAATAAAAACAAACCTTTTCTCAAAAATAAAAAGTTTTTTCTCAAAAAACGATATATTTTTCTTTTTCATGGAAGCTTTTTATCATTTTTAGAGAAATTTTAGTATCGAAATTAGAGAATAGCATTCTCTGGAGCAAAATTTATACCATTTTTCTCTAAATATGATGCCTTTTTTATCATATTCCGATAAGCTTTTTTCTGAGTGTAAGCTAAGCAAAATTAAACAAGTCTACCTGCTTGTCTGTATTCTCAAAGCAATAGTTTTTAAAAGTTTTTTGCTACATTAATCTTATCATTATCAATATCGCAGTGGAAGTGTGCTAGACTGTTATGCGGCAGACATGGGTTCGTATCCTAATTGTCTATTTCTATTTCATGAACTGTTTGGTCAAAATAAATGATAAATCTTTATATAATTTCTTATTAAAACAAAAATATTTTACATAAAAAACATCTGTTAAGGCTTAATTAAAATTTTCTTCATGCTTGTTCAACAAATTGTTTCATTTATATATACATTTTTTTTTGCTATTAAAGGAAAAATTTGGAAAAAATTATTTTTACCACTTGATCTAAAAAATGCATTTTTACTAGAATAAATAATGTATCGCAGAAAGAAATTCGTGCTAAAGTAAAGTCAGGGGATGCATTTGAGTGTAGATACTAAGATTGTAGGACATGAACAAAATTTTATTGGGCTTAATTTGATAGCTTACTTCTCGCACCCTCAATTTTGTGAATTTTTTCTATAAGAATTTTTTTCATAACTTTTTTTTTTAAAACGTGCACAGCTTGGGCAAAACTAACGCCAGATATGAAATCCTCACACCCGAGTCAACCAAAAAACGGTTTTACATGTGTACGTTGTCATACAAAAATTAACGGTAACAAATTCCTAAAGAAAAAATTTCAATAAATTCAAAGTATATTCTTATCGTTGGTGCGTATGTAATTGTGACCATCACAATTCACGTTTTAAAAAAAAAAATTTGAAAAAAAAATTCCTATAGTAAAAATTCACAAAATTGAGGGTGGGGTAAAGTGCACACCAGGTTCCCTTTTTTTTGTTTTTGTTTAATAACTTTTCATGCCCGAACCGAAAATCGCCCAGGCAACATCAGTTTTTTTGCCTCCATACAAATCGACCCAGCCTAATGTATACAAATTTTTTTTTTACGATTTTCATGTTTAGGTACACAAATTCTATAAGAAAAATATAATGGCATGCCGTATATAGAAATTTTTTTTTCTGATTTTGGTGCTTAGTGTATGTAATTAGTTGGCCAGGTCGTCTTCTTACAAAAATAAATGCTTGATAAACTTGGTCTTAAATATTCCTTGGCGCATTATAGTACCCTCAACGAAACGATTTCGCGATATGTTTACCCTTACCTTCATGGGATTCTTTGAAAAATTATTACTATCAGAATAAAAAAAAATAGGGAAATCTGCTTGTTTGGAGCTTTTTTTTGCCAAAGAAGGTGCTGTTTTGTTAAATGGGTTATACTCTCAAACATACAAGACAAATATAGGTTATGTCTCAATGGAGCTAATCGAATACAACAGGGTGCAGTAATACCATCTTAAACAACCAATAATTTTGTCTGCGGTTTGTGATACATCCATCTTTCCATCTTTCCACCCTCCAACTAGCCTATTACCCATCTTCCGAATCAACACAATGGTTTCGCATTAATAGGGGGCATCCCCTGAGCGTTGGTTCAAGCTAAAAAAAAAAAGATTAAGATCATTTGAGTGTTGCTGAGAATGATGCTGAGTACTGAAAACATCACACAATCGACATTTAGAACTTACAATATCCAATTTGCGAAACAATTTTGAATGAAAAAGGAAGTAATCAATACAAAAATAATTTATCTAATTAAATGCAAAAAGTACAATACTGGCGAATTATAACTGAACCAGGTAACTTAATAAACATATTTAATTTACTAAAAAACACGATTTTGATGGTGAGTAAAATAAATAATGCCACCGATAAATAACAAATTTGTTTTTCGTCATTATGAAATCGCTTTTAGCTCCAAAAATATTGCAAATGTGCAAGCTTTTATCTTAACTATTTCCACTGAATCTTTTCAAGTGGTGTATGTTAACAAACCAAGAAGTTAATCATTAACTCTATTTATATATTTTCTTAATTTCAGGGCCGTCATATTTGGCAACAAACATCCAGTAAAAAAATTATATTTATTATTAATAATACAATAACAATTACTTTACTAAGAATCACATTAATTTTCATAATAATTATAAAATAATAATAAAATAATTATGAATTATTTTTTAAAAAAAATAAGTTTGCTTGTATTAAAACAATTTCTAATGAAATGATTATAACTTTAACCTAACAATAAAGCTAATTTGTTGAAAATAACCAATAATTAAATTATAAGTTGCTGCAGCAAAACATGAAAGGAAGCTGTTATAAATGTTTGCTTTAAGAGATTTATTTTTTATTGATTTCATCAATTATTATTGTAAATTAGAAAAAAAGCATCTTAATAATAAAGCCTGTGCTTTTTCAAGTACTAACACATAGGTAAGTATAAGTGGAGCTACTTGATGTTTGTTTGATTGCACACAATTAAATTAACCTCTGAACAGCCGCAACATGTGCAACTAATGGGCGCAATTATATGTTTGTATGAGATAATGTCTTAGTTGCTCGTGGCATTTTGCTGTTCTTGTTGCAGCTTATTTAAATGCAACAATATTTATTTAAATGCAACAAAGCATTTCAATAAAAAATGCTGCGTTACTGTTGTTACCCTTTTATTGCTATGGCGATTAAATAGTAGCTTGACGCTTAACGTCATGCATTCAATTAAAAAATGAATGATTTTTTCAAAGCAATCGACCTAATTCACGAACTATAAATAGTATGAAATGAAAATAAACAATGAAGGGTTTTCTAAAATTATAGAAAAAAAGTAGATAAAGAAGTTTTTTTCCTTAATTTGAAATTAATCAATCAATGAAATATGTAGTTGTCCAGGGGCGCAACCAGGAATTTTTTTTGGGGGGGGTTTTATCAAATGTAGAACTTATATATAAAAACAATTTTACGTAACTACAGCGGCTGAGTTGTAGCGGTTAGTGCGTTAAATTTTTGCACTAATGGTTCCTTGTTCAAACTTCAGTCATGACCAGCACCATATTTGTTTTTTTTTTTTTAATTAAAACGGTCACTGTCAGGACATTCTACCCGTACAGAAGGTGAACAGCAGTGGTAGCGGTCGTTTTAAAATAAACTGGCTTCAACGTTGTTTAGGATCTGTATGGCTAAAATATTTTGCAAGCACCAGTTGTAGGCCGTTTAATTGATTTTTTTCTTATTTGGCAGTTGTACGAAGGTTATAAGGCTTGAGCTAAAATAAGGTCAGAAAAAATTCAATATTTTGAATTCAATATATTTCAATATATTCAATATATTTTCTCGCACAAAAAATTCTCATTTATAGACAAAAAATTCAGGAAAATTCAAAATTTTTACTAAATATTGATAAAAAATTCATTGTGCGAAGTATTTTCTTCAATAAAATTAAATTTTTTTTTTTCAAAAATAAAAAAGTCTTATTCTCTAAAAACGATATATTTTTAATATATTACCCTTTTTCATGGAAGATTTTTATCATTTTTAGGGATTTTTAGTACCACATTTAGAGAAAAGCATTCTCTGGAGCAAACTCTATAACATATTTCTCTAAATATTATGTCTTTTTACTTATTCCGAGAAACTTTTTACTGAGATTTTTCATCCATACATCACTTCGTTGTAAAAATACCCAATTGGCTGGCAGTAACTTTAAAATTCGTCCTTAAGTGAGCACTAATTATGCTCAATTCTGAAAGTAAAAACCGCTAAATTTCTGACACCTTGGGATGAAAAACAAAGAGTCTGAATTTGAACAAATCGTTTGGTATTACTTGTCCAATGCGCAAATGCTGACGAAATCGACATAATATATTTTTAACGATAGGTCTTTCCTACACTTTTACAAAATCGGTTAATATTTGCGCAATTTTGAGGGACTTTCTTGAAACTGATTTTGAAAATCCAATGGAAGATTATGAATAAGGCGTAAACTATATTATGTCACTGGATGGGCGAACAGAAGAAAAATTAAACCAAAATATATTTACCTAATAAGCCATAATGAATTAATATCGGATAATATTTAAAAATTTAGAGAAATTTTATGAAACGGATTTTGGAAACATCGATGGAAAATAAGAAATTGTAAATTTTTTCTTCACTTTCGGAAGTCAATCGGAATTAATTTTAAAATGAATCACATGACTTCACTATAAACTCAATTCTGTAGAGTTTGTCTTACGATGTTTAAAAAACGACTTTAAAAAAGGACGAAAAATAACAATTTAACGGAAAATTTCTTTGATTTTTTCAGTGGCGAGTGACTCAACCGATTTTCCTCAAATTTAAGCTTTTTTTACTATGTCTTACTTTTGAATTAATTTGTTTCCAAATATTTCAAGTTTCCTCCATGCTAGAAGTTGAAAAGATAACTCGAATCGAAGTATTGCCAACAACCTTTCAAGTGGTCAGAATCAGAATATAACAAAAAATTAAACATGTGTAGTAAACCGGATCGAAATTGAAATTTGACTAGACAATGACTTAAAAGTTAGAGGGACTCTTAAAAACAATTTCTGTATAATTTTGTTTGGATCGCAGAAATTCCCATGGAGCGGTTTTGGTTTTTCTGAACGTCTTTTCTGCAGAAAACGGATTTTTTTGCATAAACTTTTTTCTTCGGTATGCATACCCAAGATTAGCAAAAAACTAAAGATTTTCATGGTACACTAAAAAAATTTTGGAAATTTTTGTGTTTACAAACTCTATTGAGACCCCAAAAAATTCCATATTTTGTCATTTTCGAAAAGAGTTTGTTTTGATTAAACAACACCATACGATACACCAAAAGAAAGAAGAGCTCAGTACTTTTTCAATAATCTGAAATGCATTTAATAAATATCAAGAAAAATTAATTTTTTATAGGTGTTTAAAACAAATATTTTTCTAGTTCTTAAGAATACTTCTTACTTTTGAGTCGGAGTCCGGCTCACTTTTTTTTCTCCATACAAAATCGATCCGGCTTAATGTGCAGTCTGAAGGAATAAAATATGACTAATTTAGCAGATTATGCATCAACCAAAATCGATTCGAAATATACATTTGGGGTTTTCAATCATTAAATAAAACGTGTGATTGCTTTTCATGTGACTCACTTTGATTGAATACTATTTTGCTTGGTACTACAATAATTTTTGGGGGGGGGGGGGTTTAAACCCCGAAACCCCCCTTTGGTTGCGCTTATGTAGTTGTCACTAAGATATTGTGTGTTGTAAATGAATGTTAATGAGGAAAGCTCTCATACATGTTAAGCATATTGATATGTTGTAAAAGAACTACTGTTTAAAATTCAATATGAACGTTGTACACAATTATGCTCCAACGCATTTTTTGTATATTTTATCAAAGTCGCTGATAGTTTAATTTTTTAAGTAACAGAAACAGATCAGATGTTGTTCAAGGTCAATTTTAAATCTCAGACTAAAGTTCCTTTAAGCTTATTTGTGTATTAACTTATTTAATTAATTATAAGCTCATTTATAATGTGCTTAAAAAATGTTCAACACTCAGAAAAAAGTTTCTCCGAATAGATAAAGAAGGCATCATATTTAGAAAAAAATGGCATGAACTTTGCTCCAGAGAATGCTTTTCTCTAAATGTGATCAAGAAACATATTTTCTCATTAATAAAGACACATTCTCTTTAGCAGAAAAATATTTCTTTATAGCAAATTCAGACGTTTTCTTTTTTGTGTTAATTTTTCTCAAAAACAGAGGAATTTTTTTTGTATATTGATTGGCAAATAACGAATTGGCATTGTTAAATAAAATAAAATCTCTTTGAAGAAGAATTGTCATAATATGCAGAATATTCAACATTTGCTTTTCACAACGTTGATCATTCGCTCTCAAGCTTCTCCTTTTTTTTCGTACCTAAATCAATATAAGAAAAATATAGCGTTTTTTGAGATGAAAACCTTTTATTTGTGAGAAAGCATTGGTTTTTATATAAGAAAGTATTACACGTAGAGAATTTTATATCTAAAAAGGACAATTTCCTTTTTTATAATTTTTTTTTTTAAATGAGAGTTTTTAGTGCAAGAAAATACATATCATTATTATTTAGTACATGAAATAATTCATTTCCCTCAAGGGAAGAAATATTTTTTCGAATATGTGAAAGTTTATTCTAATTGAAAAACATTTTATTTGAAATAGAGAAAAATTGCTTTTACCGAAAATAGATATAATTTTATATCACAGAAAGATATATGTACCTATGTTTTTTCCTGAGTGTATAAAGCCGCTTCAAACAAATTTTTCACAGATTAATAAAATTGAGCAGTACTTTGTAGAAACTCAAATGCAGGGTTTAAGTCCAATATATACAATACCTATCTGATCCCAGTATACAACTTCATAGTTACAAGTTTTTTATATTTATCTAGTTTCCAGCATATTTAGCTAGCATTTATTACACGGAAAGAAAAAAAATGGACTTAAATCAAGCACAAAGCGTTTGTAAATAAAATTAGCTCAAAACCATATCGAAACATGCTATTCACGTACGCAGTTTATGACAAAAATTGGGCTTGAAAATTTGTTTCATAAGCACGTCAATTTCTGCTAAATAAGTTTCATCTTGGGTTTGATCATGAAAAAAAATTATTGTTATTATTGTTGTTTTTGCTCATCAAAAAAATGAGCGCAGAACGACATAATTCTCAGTTGGTTTTGTTATTGTTAGTATTAAAGTGTATAAAAGTGCAGAACATATGTAAATTCAAAAATTTCCCTGTCCGAATTGGATCAAATATCTAATTTGAACAATGAAAATATAATTTTGAATTTGCGTCTGGTCATCGTTTTTTTTTGTTTTTTTGTTCGGTTCCTTTGATGCCTTACATTGAGCCCCTTACATTTTTTCATAATTTGCCTGATATATATTATTAAGCTTTAAGTAGGGACGAAAAGTTTTTTAGCACAAAGAAAGACGTGGGGTCTCACAGGCCTCTCTACTTTATTGCTTAGTTTTTCTTTAAGCACTTACCAATCTTTAAAAAACTACAAACCGTGGCTTATAAAACTAAAGTTAAAAGAATTGATGTTTAAACAATAATTTTTTTGTTTTTATTTTCTAATTTTAATGATATATAAACATGAATCAATTCCATGTAATTCTCGGAAATAGCGAATATGTAGTGGCCTCTGAGACCCCACGTCCATACTTAGAGGTTAAAAGTCATAAAATGTCACATTTCAAAATTTCTTAGATTAGTCATATGTGTAAGAATTTTAACTTGTTTTATTCACATTCCATAAATGACATGCATTGGATTCAAATGAGCACGTTTTTTTTTTATAATCAATACCAAAATGTCTTAAATTGAGCCCAAATGAGCATATTAGCTTTTGGACGAACAATCCAAAAATCACTTATATTATGCACAAATGAGCGTATTAATTTTTTGATAAACACTCACTTTAGGGCTTGATATCAAAAATATGGCTAAGCTCAAAATCAAAATTTCAAAATTTCAGTTCAAATTTCTTTCCGTGTATCGACAAGGTATTGCTGATCTCGAGACATAAACAAGCCAACCAGGTGGGCCATTAAGGGTCGAAAAAAATTTTCAAAATTTCACTCAGGAACTTTGATCAGTAAAAAAAGTGTGAGAATATTATTTTCTAATAGTGGGACAGTCGAGGCGGCATGTTTTAAAATAAATTCTAGGATTCAAGTGTTTAGTAACAAAGTTGAAAATTGCTGTAGAACATTTCAATATCGTATATTGAATAGTGTTTTTTTAAAAAAGCATAAAGTTAAAAAAATAGGGTTTCTGTAACCCTCCGATTATTCCTATGAAAACATATAACTTGGGAACCAGATATCTCTGATAGTAGTATAACAAAATGTTTGTATTCAAATTATTTTCTCTTTGTAATGAGAGAATTTCAATTATATGTATGCTATGCCACAAAATTAGTAAAAAAATATAAATTTTGGCGTTTTATCCACCTGCGCGACATAGGTAGGATGTGACGAAATTTTATTTTTTATCCAATCGCAAGTTTTTATCGTTAATCGAACTGAATCAGTTTCTATCGTTACGTCACACGGTTCATAATGCAGATAATCTCGTTTTGTATATGCCTACCATATTAAATCTTGTAAAAGCTTAATAGAGGTCCAAGGGAGCAACTCCTAGGGTGTAACTGGTTTCGACCGTTTTTTACACACACATATATTACTCTATTTGTCTAAGCTAAGTCCAAGTTTCGAATAGATCGGTTTACTTTTTATATGCCTCCCATATGCAATAATTTAGGAAATTAATAGAGGTGAAGGGAGGTACCTCTAAGAACTGACGGCTTTCAACAATTATTGCAATTTTTGAATTTACCAAGAATACAAATTGTGATATTCATAGAAGCACTCTTTCTATATTTTTGTTCCATTTTTGGAATGAGAGATATTATTTTTCTTAAATATAAATAATAGCTTAAATATAAGCCAGAATTTTCACTATTGTAGATTGTCTGGGAGGTAGGCGTAGTTTTCATCCGACTCAGACATTTTCAAACATGATCTTAGCTTTTTAGAAAGAAGCTCATATATAGATTTTTATTTTGAAAACTTGAAAATTACGGCTGTAATCGAGTCCAAAGACGGACAGACACACGGATATGGCTTAATCAACGCAGGTGGTAATACTGATCAAGAATAAATAAACTTTCTTATTATGGGCGTTACACATGTTGTTGCGATAAAATAAATAGGCCCTGCAGTACGCGTAGGGATAAAAAAATGTCATTCGCCTAGTTTAGTCTTCCGAATATTTCAAAGTTTTTTGAACGATTCCATCATAATTCGTTAGTTTATTTGTCAAGATTTTCGTTCAGATTCACTAAATCTCGATTTTTGTTACCTCTGAGAAACAATATATATATATTGCAACAATTGACGAATATTTTTGTTCTGGACGTGATGGAATTTGATTTTGTTAATGGCAGATCTATTGCGTCCAATCTGCTCGACAACATGCTACTTAAATTCTGGAAAGTCTAAACCTGGTTACTACACGCAAAGAAATTTTTCGTTTATCGTAACTGAAAAATTCACCAACTATACTTCGTTTGCGAACTGTATTTGCTGCAAACGAGTATTCAGTTGTCATCAACTTAAAAATATTCTTGCTTGAAACGAAAAAACATCGAACTTAATGAAATTTTATCATTGTTTTAGAAGTTCAAGTTTAGCCGAGCGTGCTGGCGTTCGAGTCTAGAAACTTGAGTGACCTGGGTTCAATTCCCAACAGCAACACCAAATTTTTTTTTTTTTTAATTAATGTTTTTTATTATTATTTTTATTATTCTTATTTTGACGGTTCCTTTTGACTAAGCAGTTAATGAAACAGAATTACAATTTCAATAATTAAATTAAAATTTTTGATACTTACACAGCCAAGAATCGTACCCACGACTCCCGCGTGCCAGTCTAGCATGCTTCCATTGAGCTATTGTGAGATATTGTCTAGAATGAATTTTTTATTTACTTAAGCTGTAACACATTCTTGTTTCTTCGTTTATGGCAAATATTTTACATTTGTCATCAACGAAAGCGAGCTGTGTAGCAGTTGTGTGACTGCGCTTGTGATTCACAGTTGTGTGTCTGTTTCTTCACACTCTTAAAATACTTCCTTTTCGTTGATGGCAAATATTAAACGCTTTTTATCACCGAAATCAAGCAACTTTTTTTGTCAGTTGGGAACTACTCGCTTATAACAAATTAATTTATTTTCCTGCAAACGAAGTTTTCAGTTGGAAAAAATAAATTGTTCGGTTGCTGCAATTTAAAAATCACTGCCGTTTATGACAAACAAAATTAATTTCTTGCAACTAAATAACGTGTTTCCCGCAACTAACGATTATTATGCCAACTGTTCAAACGTTTACAAACAATGTTTTGAAGCATGACAAAAGAAGTTCGTTTGCAGCAAACTGGCGATAAACGTTTTTTTTCTCTGCGTGTAGGACGTCGATTGTACTTATAGTATTTCAGGTGCCATAACTCTTAACCCAGACCAGCCAGCCAATAAGTTTGAAAGACAAATTTGCTTTGTATAAAATATAAAATAAGAGCAAATTTCCGTAACTAAATAATAATTGCTATTTTGCCGCACTGTGTTAACCCTCTAGTTCCCAAGTGTTTTGACTTTTTCTGTTGAATTTTGTTTCGTTTCTTTTTTCCAAAAATAAACTCCGGGGAATCCCAAATTATAATTTTATTGCATTTGCATGTATGTAGCGATGCAAGCAGCGACGTATACTTATATGAGTTGAAATACTCGAACATGGCGAATGCTGCAGAAAAACCTCGGGTATTTGGGAACTGGAGATTAATATTATAACTATAAAAACTTCCTTTTTTTCTTTAAATTGGTCATATCAAACGGGACATTTCTCTGAAATTACTATTTTTAAAAGTCGATCATATTGCAGGTGGATCATATTGATGAAAAAACCAATTCGTTGTAAATCTTTAATAGTTTTTGTTTTTAATTAAAAATAAATACACTCAGAAAAACTATGATATATGTTAAAAATTGTTTTTGATGTTTTTTAGTATTTTATCTTTGAAAAAACAATTGTATCTTCGAGGCCTACAAAAAAATGCTTCAAACAACTTACAAAGATCTGGAATTGACTTTACCTGTAGTGCAACTTTGTTCAATACTTTAATGAAAATTTATTAGTTTTTTGCACTTTAAAACTTGTACGCCTAGTTTTATTGGTCGGAACTACTATTTTTTTTACCTTAAAAAAATAGTGTCGTACTTAAATTCATCTTATTGGTGCTTCAGTGATATATTAGTTCTTCAGGGACTATAACGAAGAAATGACGTCACAATGAAATGAGCAAGGAAATTTTTAAAAAATTTTTAATTCAATTCAATTAAATTTTTCTTAAAAGTTAATTCAAAATTATTTCATAAAAATTTTATTATTTCACATTTTTCAAAAAATTTAATTTATCTGTATCGAAAACTTTTTCATGTTCGTCGGTGCCTGTCATTTCGAAGGAGTATTATAATACTTCCAATTTTGAGGTTTAACTTATGCATTGGCATTCCTGAAGGACAACATTCATTCAAAAACTAGGCAGAGTAATTTTGTTTATCGTTATCATCACTGTCTTCAATTTAATCTGTGCTCAGATCTGTCACTGTGTCACCAACGAAAATATTTAGAACTTGCTCGTTGACTTCGTTCACATCAGAATTTTTTGGGCACAGGATAGCAATTTTGAAATAACGGCTGATGTTATCCGGAGTCAAAGTATCGCCAAAAATCTCGTTAACCTTTTCAATGGATTTGTCCATTATATTGGACACTTCGGAAAATATTTTGATTTTTTATTTTCCAACGTCGTTTCTAAAATCAAATAGGTTGGTACTATGAAATGAAGTTGTACCAACATCACAAAAATAGTTTTAGGGGATAAATATAACGCTTAACTTAGTTAGATTTTCGATTTTATGCCCAACAGAAGCCTAAATTTTTTTGTATAATAAATTTTGCAAAAAAAAAGTGGATATTGTGATATAATTTTTTTCTATAATAACATTATAAATAACGCATTTGCATTGGTCTCGGGTTATGTTAGTTGAGCGTTAATATTATAATACAACATTATTATAGTTTTGTCCATTATATAAGACAGCCTGCCAAAACCAAAGCAGCTTTTAAAGATCAGATGGATGTTTTATTATAATTTTTATTGCCTAAATGATGGGAATATTAGCTTAAAAAAAATGTTCCATGATTATTCCAGCCAAGCCATTGAAAGAGTTAATAAGCGAACCTTTACAAAAAAAAAAAAATGATCATTCATAAGATCTCTGTATCCTAACTTGAGTATCCAATCGCTTAAGCTTGGATCAGCAGACCGAACATTGTGATTTAATTCTAGCAATTCAAATTGACACCACACGTCACTGAATGTAATAATTGCTGTTCAGCTTATGCAGAAGAAATAGGTTCTGGTTCTGGTAATTAAGAAGGACTGTAATAGCAACACATTATGTTTAATGTATGAAAGTTGAAGAAAATGACGATAGTCTTCAAGTAAAACGATTTCCAATGCATAATTTTAGAACAGGTTCTAGTTCAGACTGAACAGTTTTTAAAAAGCATAGTAAGTACATAAATTTCAAATGAATAGTTATAGAACAGGTTTTGGTCTAGGCTGAACAGGGTTTAAAAAGCATAGTAAGTACAAAGATTTCAATTGGATAATTTTATGACAGGTTCTGGTCCAGGCTGAACAGGTTTTAAAAAGTATAGTACGTACAAAGATTTAAAATGGATAATTTTAGAACAGGTTCTGGTACAGGCTGAACAGGTTTTAAAAAGTATAGTACGTACAAAGATTTAAAATGGATAATTTTAGAACAGGTTCTGATACAGGCTGAACAGGTTTTAAAAAGTATAGTACGTACAAAGATTTAAAATGGATAATTTTAGAACAGGTTCTGGTACAGGCCGAACATGTTAAAAAGCATAGCAATAACAACTATAACAGTTTGAGCAGGACGCTTGTCTTTTATATATTAAGATGTTTTAAAGAAAATAAATTTGTTCATTTTATTGATTTATTTTATGATCTTTGAAGAGTAGATATTAAAACCAAACGTCATTCTCGAGTTGGTTTTTTTTTTTTGTTGACTTTAATGGACACAAAAACTATTAAAATGTTCTCTTGTTACTAATTCTACATTTAATTTAATGAAGTATTGTTCGTTTATGACAATCATTAATTCAAATAAGTCACATATAGAACATTTTATATAATTTTTAAGTTCATCAGTTTAAATATATTCTAACTATAAAACATATAATTAATTTATACTTAATCAATTAATTTTAATTATATGGTAGATTATAAATAAAGGTATTAATTAAAACAAAAACTAACATAACAATAGAAAATCGTAATAAAAAAGAAGAATTATGTGCACTTTATACACACACAAGTACCCACTGAGGTTATAAAAATGCATGAATATTTATTAAGACTATATCAGAGAATTAAGTATCCGTTAATGTGCTTAGCAGCTGCTTTCAATCAACAGCTTTTATGATTTTTTTAGTTTGTTGATTTGTATGACCAATAAGAAGAAATGGTTCTGATTTGCGTATTTAATTCTGGTTGCCGCCCATGTCGTGTTCTTTTTTTTGTTGTGTTAATTGTGCTCAGCTAAGCAATTAAGGTTTTATAAGGGGATAAATCAACTGCATAATATTAAATAATATTAAATTATTTAACTCAGTTATAAAACAACTCAAGTGCTTCTGTTTAAGTCGATTTAAACAAAAGACTTAAGACACAAGCCCGACTGTAAGGTGCATTTTAAGAAGAATCTCAAATAATGCTTAAAAAATTAGCGCAAAGGTATGGTCGAATGGCTTTTGTTACACAACTTCAACTCCAATAAGATGCATTTTTATACCCTAAACCTGAAAGGTCAGGGTATATTAACTTTGTGCAAACGTTTGTAACGCATAGAACGAAGCGAGTCCGGTATAGAAAAGTATATATATTCTTGATCAGCGTCACCTCGTGAGTCGAGCTATTCATGTCCGTCCGTCCGTCCGTCCGTCTGTCCGTCTGTGTGTTGTCCGTATACACAGGATAAGAAGAAGGAGTTGACATAATTGGATGAAACTTGGTACACATGGTCAAATGCACCCAAGGATCTGCACTATTGAATATTTTTGAAATCCGCCCACGGACACGCCTACCTCCCATACAACGCAAAAATTGAAAACTGCATAACTCAGCTCATAATAAGCCTACAACAATAAATTTTGGTGCGTATGTGTTTTGTATCAACACAAAGATGTTTTCGAAAAATGGACGTCATCCGGTTACGGACACGCCCACCTCCCATACAACCCAAAAATTGAAAACGCAATAAATATGCCGGTGTTAAACCTAAAGAGCTTAAATTTGGCACATATAATTTTTATAACAAAACAAAGATGGTTTCGAAAAATGAAAATCATCCGCCCACGGACACGCCTACCTCCCATACAACGCGAAAATTGAAAACTGCATTACTCAGCTCATAGTTAACCTACAACAATAAAATTTGATATATATGTGTTTTATACCAACACAAAGATGTTTTCGAAAAATGGACGTCATCCGCCTACGGACACGCCTACCTCGCATACAACCCAAAAAGTTTTAAACTCAATAAATAAGGTTATGTTTGTCATAGAGAAATTAAATTTGGTATGGATGTATTTTATACCAAAACTAAGGTGTGTCCAAAAATTGGAAGTAATCCGTCCATGAACACGCCCAACTCCCATAGCGAAAGCACAATAAAGGCATTAACTGTGAGCTACAGGAATAAAACTTGGTATGTGTAAATTTTTCATCAACATTTAAATGCATATAAATTATAGGCTTCATCCGCCCACGGACACTTCCATTTACAAAAAAAAATTTTTTGTTTTGGAAAAGTGGGTTTAGGGTATTTCATAGTCGGCCTAGACCGACTTTAGACTTTCTTTACTTGTTTTTCTTTAACCTCGCTCTGCCCTGGCTTCTCTGCCGCTGATGTTATTGTTATATTATTTTTTGCAATTATTTTAACTATTCCTAACTTTAAGTTAAAAAACGAAGGTTTTTCAGATAAAAAACATTAATTCAAAAAAATTTTAAACTGAAGGTATAAAAAAGGTACGAATTATTTTGTTTGACATAAAAGCTACAACTTACTTGTCCGCTTTAAAGCACAATTACTGTTCTCTTAATTTTGATATTTACAATGTAACAAATTTTTTATGAAACTTAAAAGTATAAAAATTAAAAAATAAATGTTTCTGTCATTAAAACTAGTACAATTTGATTGACATTTTCAAAGCTCAAAATGCTATAAATTTGACCAAACACGCACGCACTTAAATTTAATGCTTTACAAAAAAAAACAAAAATGCATATTTTATCGTGCCATCTCAAGTAAAGATAAGCTTCAAAATTTAACCACTTAATCAAACGCAAGCTTGAAGCTTTTATACAGATAATCTAATTATATATGACAACATGAAAAAACAAAAAAAAAAACAAATAAAAATTAAAGAGTTGAATAAAAGTTCAACAGCTCAAAGTTGTAGCTGTCAACCAACATTCAAGCCTACACTAACTCCACAAAAGACCTACAAAGGCTGTGTCATGTGTGTGTGTGTAGCTTTTTTTTTTTTTTTTTATCAACATAGAAAAACAGCATACAACAAAACTTAAATAATAAACTACTCGTTCATATATAAATAAAGGTTTGTAAATTCAAGGTGAAGATTTAAATGATTTCAACTTGAACTGTGTCGCTTAGCATTGACTTAAAAGATCGCGTATCTCTGCGCTCGGTTATATAATTTATTTGTGAATTTTTTTGTTTTTATTTTATTTGTTCATATTTTAAGCAGCCTGCATTTTGTTGTTGTTTAAATGAGAATATTGTAATTTGAAACTCATTCATAATGTTGAGTAGTTCGATGTTTTTAAGTGGCTTTATATATTTTTCAGCTGTAAGTTTTTTGTTTGAAGAACTCAGAAAAATTCAATGTCAATGTTATGTTTTTTGGCTCTCTATCTTAAGAATGACTAAAGTTCAAGTTTAGAACATATATAAGGTAGTAGTAGTGAAATTTGGCAATAACCTTATTTTATTTATCAATGAGTCTAAAAATTTGCTTAAAATATTTATATTATCTAGTTGTGTTTAAAAACGAGTTGTATTTTCAAATAAATATACGAAAAAATGTTATTTAGAATTCGAGAATAGTTTTAAAAGAAGCTTAATAACCGATTTTAGAATACAACAAAAACAAATCGAATTGGCCATTTCAGCCCTTGAAAGTACGAACATTGACCGAGCTTCATAACTTACATACGCACACAATTGTTCGAGAAGTCGACCTACATATTTTGTGCTCACTCATGTTAATGTTGTGGAGAAGCTTTCATGACCTACTATCTGAGGTTTGGCACTTTTTAAAAAAAAAAATTTAAATTTTAAAAATTGGTTGTAATCAATTACATAGTTATGAACGGGGTTTCAGAGTTGAAATATAGATTGAAATAATTCAAGATTTCGTATTGAACAATCCGAGTGCATGAGACAGCTACATTCGTAGACATATCAAGTGGGTCGGTGATTTAAATTTTACATGAACATTTAGGCATGAGAATGTTGACTGCAAGATGGTTGCCGCACTTGTTTAATTACTTACGTACTTAGTTGACCATGGTTGCGTTACGGCCGACTTCATCAGTTCTCGCCAGGCGCCTCTACTTCGCTCGCGCCTTCTCTAATTAATTTCTCCAGGCTCGATTCATCGTCGACTTTCGGCTTTCGCCTCAAAAACCTTTTTCGCTGGAGCTTCTTCATCTACATTATTAACATGACTTTACCATGACTTTAGCCAGAGCTCCATTTTCATCACAACAAGTGAATACTCCGGGCTTGAAACCTTGGGCAAGATGCTTGATCGAATTTTCGTGCATTTTTCTTGCTTTGGTCCATCTCAATATACTCACGCTCTCGATTCTCTTGTTCCCTTTTGTTTTCATCTTAAAAGTTGTCTCTCTTCCATCTTCCATCCTATTTTCGAGCTACTTTTCGTGTATGGCTCGCGTTGCAGCTAACTGCATATGCGGCGTATTTGGCTGCGGTGGTGACCGTGGCATGCAGGTAAAGTGTGTGGCTGAGCATGCTCGGAGCCTGAGTTCGATCCGAAGTCGGGGCGAAAACTTTTTTTTAAAAAAAAATTTTTCTGATCGGTCACCACCTCTCTGCAGACAATGCCAAACCTCAGAGAGTAAATAATGCCATGTAAAGCTTCTTGAGAACATGAACTTTAGCCGTTCGGAGTCGGCATAAAACATGTAGATGCATTTATCGGTCAATTGTGTGCAAACATTTAATAACACACACAGCACAAGTGATCATATGAAGCTCGGTCAAAGTCCTTTCAAGGGCTGAAATGGCCAATTTGTTTTGTTTTTTTTTTTTGGCTGCCATCGCGCCGTTACACTCTTGGTCGTACTATTGGATCCGAGGTTGTGGTTGTCGGAAAGGAATGAGTTAAGCGGAGTAGGACTCGTTGGTCCGTTGTGATAGCAACTCTACGACATCTAGCTTTCGTTGCATACCTGTGCGTATATCTTCGCACAATCGCATGCGGATCTTGTATACAACAATGTAATGGTCGGAGTCAATATTGACCTGAAAAGTGCGTACCTTCAATACGCTTGATACGTGCCGTCCGTTAAAAATATCACATGAGTCAGTTTGGTTTCGCGTTTTTTGATCCAGGCCAGGTGGCCTTGTTAATATCGAGGCATTTAAATCTACTTACAAGTTGAAACTAACTATCATGTGCGCAGTGACGAAGTTGATCAGTCTTAGACCGTTATTCCAAGTCATAACGTGGAGGCTGAACTGACGGACAGTGAAGCCAAAGATACCTGTTTTTCCAGCCTACACATCTTCAACGCTTTCAACTTTGCGTATAAGGTGTCCTTGATAGGATCGTTCTTTCCTCCACCGGGGAGCACGCACAAATTAGGCTAATGTGGAAGAATTTCGTCTTGATGTGTGGATTGTCTCCAGTCTTTCGATGAATCCGAGTTTGAGCTTCTCCGCATGACATCATTGTCCGTTTTTCGTCTGCAGTGGTCATCAAAGAATTAGGGTTCATATCCGAGGCTTATTTGGTGATACCCGTGGTATATGTGATAAGTGTGTGGAGCCCAGAGATCGAGTTTAAAATTGCTATCCAGAGATACAAAAACAATAATTCAAAAAGCAGGGCTGCAGTGGAAGAGAACGATTGTGAGTTAAGTTATATGAAAATTTCGAACGTGATTGCATATTATTATTATTATTATTATTATTATTATTATTATTATTATTATTATTATTATTATTATTATTATTATTATTGTTATTATTATTATTACTTTAACATAATTCAGTAAAATGTGAGTGCGGAACGCTTGATTTTTTAAAAAAATTTCATAGCATATTTTTAGGCATTTTTTTTTGTGAATAATTTAAACTTCAAAAACTTTTTATATTTTTTTCATTTTGAAGTTTTCAGTTTTATAAAAAATTTTTTATTGCACCTATTACGGTTTCCGTAACAGTTTTGTGAGCGCTCTCTTTCTTGTTATATTTTTTGGCAGAAGTTCCTTTCCAACCTAAACGTCAATACTACCTTGGAGTAATTATATCATGAGTAAAATACGAATAAGTTTGTGGTAGGAAGGCTCTGAATATTGAAAATCTGTTAGTTTGCTGTCCGAGTAGAAATACAGGCAAGGAGTTTTCCGTAATTGTGAATTTATCCAAATCTATCATATTAATATACGACTCTCTCTCAAAGTTTATTATGCCATTTTTTGGCATGCGTAAAACTCAGATTTTTCCGAGGCTTGCTATTCCGATTTTTTCGTACTCATCTAATTGAATGTCATATTCAGAGTCAGTTATAATTGCCAACAATATATTTTCTGGATAGTAGTAGAAAGCATTGTTTTCGATTCCTGGGCGGATAATAGATTGAACATCAGTAGGTAACTGGCGGATCCAGCATATCGCACACGATCTTCAAAAGTGACACAACTCAAAATTTAAAAATTTTCAGGAGAGCCAAAAAACTATTTCCTTTTCAGAGCAACTTCATACAAAAGAAGGAAACAAAATTATTTTTTAAAAATTAAAGAGCAATCAGATTAAAACAAAATTTTAACAGTCGATGGAGATTTGCGTTAAGAATTGGTTTATATTAAAAAGTCATAATTGAAAAATTTTGAGTTGTGTCACTTTTGAAGAGGCTGTGCGATATCTAACTAAAAACATGTCGACTTCCATGAATAGCATGTGGCTGACTCTTAACCAGCGAGCTGTGCTCACAGAGCCGGTTATCTAATCGATTACCGCACTCACCATTCAGTATTGCTCGGTTTATCACCCATGGGGGATAGATTCAAAAAAACATGCAACCTGAGAAAAACGTACATTTGACGTACATTGGGAGAAGAAATAACGGAAAAATTGTCAAACTATCCGGTATTTGCAAAACAAAATGTCAGCACCTAAGCCTACTGACCAGATTCCAGGTCCACTTTGTCTTCCAGCGAAATGTATGAATAATCTCCAGAGTACTTTTTGGACTAAAAATGGTAAAAATGTCAAAAGTCTGAGAGTAAGAAAAAATCTCTCGAAAATAGAGAAAAACTCAAAAAAGTACGGGAACGCTTTTCGGACTAAAATTGTAAAACTGTCAAATAAGAATGTTTGTGCAGCGTTGGCTTGATATGGAACATCGGCAGTGCAAGAGAAATGCTTGAGATTTTTAATAATATTATTAATATTGAGTTTTTACACATTTTCCTATGTTTCTGATTTCCATTTTAATAGTTTCAAAGAAGTTTGGATGTATCGCAATTTCTTTGCTAACTTGTAAACAGCTGATTTTAAGCTGTTTGGCATTTTACCATTTTTACCCGAAGAAATTTCTCGAACTAAAACTTGCAACTTTTGACAAGGAGGGGAAATGTTTTACTCTCTCGATTGCACTCTCTTTTACCATTTTTGCGAGTACGGGAACGCTTCTCGGACTAAAACTGGTAAAAACTGGTAAATTGAACTAAAACTTTAGAGTACTGGAACAGACCTATTAACTCCGTTGTTGTGTCCGGTTTTGACAGCAGTGCCATTACAACCGATGGCAACCAGGTGGTTCAGAGAAAACTTTTGTACTGCAACAAACTGTTGGTGGCAGAATTACTATAGTTGATATCTAAGGAAGAAAATACGCTATTTTTTATTGGAAAAACTATATAAAATATAAAACAAAAAAAACAAATTGCCCATTTCAGCCCATGAAAGGGCTTTGACCGAGCTTCTTATGATCAATTGTGTTATGTGTGTTATTAAATGATTGCACACAATTGACCGAGAACTGGACCTACATGTCTTATGCCGACTCCGAACGACTAAAGTTCATATTCTCAAGAAGCTTTACATGGCATTATTTTATTTACTTATCTGAGGTTTGCCATTGTCTGCAGAGAGGTGGTGACCGATTAGAAAAATGTTTTATTGAAAAAATTTTTCGCGGCGGCTGGGGAAATATACTTAAATTTTATTCTGTTCAATGGGTCTGTCGAACAATTAATTTCTACCTTTCTCGACATGTTGTTTTAATGGCTGCCTTTCTAATTTTACTTTATTTAATTTTTTTGTCAGCTGACATTGGCTGACGCATGGGCTGACACAACATAAGCTGTCAAAATATGACACTTGCTAATTGCTGTGAATTTTCCAATTCCAAATTTGTGTAGCAGAAAATAGAAACATTTGACAAGGACTGGATTTCACATTTTCGCTCTTTTTTGCGATTTTTTGGGGTACGGGAACAGGAAATCGTAGAAAATAGCTCGAATTCGTACGATTGTTCAAGTACGGGAACAGACCTATTATTTTATGTTAAACTGCTATTATCTTAACATTAACATCGAACTGAATTGTTACAAGAAAATGAAGCATAATTTAGAGCTTTTTGTTATATTAAAAATATGCATTTATTTTCCAACTCACATGTAACATAATAGTTATATGAAATGCATATTATAAAATTCTTAACAACATTTTCCTTATTCGTTCTCCTCCGCTATTTCATAGCCAGTAATTATTATTGAATGCATTATAATTACAATTAAATTAATTAGTTTTTATAATTGGAGTAGTCAGTAATTCTTGCTGCCCTCAACGCAAAAAGTAATACCAGAACCTATTAATTTGCTGCCAAGGTCAATAATTAAATGCATTTTTTTAATAACTGTGCACTTTTGCACTGCTTGCTTTGAAAGCAACATTTTAAGGCGAATAAAGTTTTTCTGCTATCAGCAAAAAAAAAAATTTCCGTCTGCCGCTTACCAACATTTATTTTACTACGAATGATATTGTATACCGAAGTTGTAAAAGTTTTGCTGTTGTCAATAGTTTTTTTAAAAACAGAAAAACATTAATAAAAACAAAAAATTATAGACAATTATGGCCAAAAGTTGCTGAGATGGAGGTTTCCAATGGTTGAACAGCTGTTTGAATGAAGCTTAACAAAATTCGTTACACTTGACGAAATTCCATTGGAAAAAAAAAAGATTAATGCATTTTACACATTTTGGTGGAAATTTTTTAAAACCTTTAATGACCGTTGATAGGGGAAAAAAAGGTTAAATCTTAAGCTAAAAATGACCACAAAATGTTTATAAAATATATGTTTTCTATCATTACAGTTATGGCCTGCTTGGCGCCTCTGGTTGCGGCAAGACCACACTTCTCTCCTGCATTGTTGGACGTCGTCGCATGGATGCTGGTGAAATTTTTGTTCTTGGCGGCAAGCCTGGTACACCCGGTTCCGGAGTGCCCGGCAAGCGTGTCGGTTATATGCCACAAGAAATCGCACTCTACGGTGAGTTCTCGATACGCGAGACCATGATGTATTTTGGCTGGATTTTTGGCATGGAAACGGGAGAGATCGTAGAACGTTTGCAGTTTCTGTTGAACTTTCTCGATCTGCCATCAGAGAAGCGACTAGTTAAGAATCTCAGCGGTGGTCAGCAGAGACGTGTATCCTTTGCCGTTGCACTGATGCATGATCCAGAGCTGCTGATATTGGATGAACCGACTGTTGGCGTGGATCCATTGTTGCGACAGAGCATCTGGAATCACTTGGTGCACATAACGAAGGCCGGTCAAAAGACGGTCATCATAACGACACATTACATTGAGGAAGCTAGACAGGCACATACGGTGAGTAAAGAAGCAAATGTATGTGTTTTTGTAAAAATTCTTAAAATTTAACTTAACTGCAGATTGGCCTGATGCGTTCCGGCCATCTTCTTGCCGAAGAGTCTCCAAGCACTCTTCTCTCCATGTACAAGTGCATCAGTTTGGAAGAAGTTTTCTTGAAACTTTCACGCATACAAAGTCAAAAAGGCGATTTGACTCAAGTCAACTTTAGGTGAGTCACACCAACAAACAAAATACTTTGTTAGAGCAACACTTAAGCATTAGAATTTGTGTGCATTTTAGTATTATTATTATTTTTACTCTTGGTATTATTATTATTTTTGCCTTTATTATTGTTATTTTTATTATTATTATTATTATTATTAGCATTAGCATTAGCATTAGTTTTTGCTCGCATGTTATTTTCCAAATTATTATTAATTTTATTCTTTTTGAATTTGTTTCTTTTATTTATTTATTGGTTTACTTATTGGTGATACATACATATATCCGTTCAACCATATCATCGGTGCATGTACATGTCTTTGTTTGTATACTTTTATATATATATTTATATGTATCCACATATCTATATGCATTGTAACACAGTAATAATATCTCATTACATGCCATGGCATTCGGCAGTAAAAAGGACAAACCCAGTTCCAGTCAAGAAGGCGGTGTTGTTGGACTGAACTTCCATCAAAGCAAAGAAATTCTGATAAACGACTCGAATGGATCCATCTTTACGGTTTGTTAAAATATTTATTTCTATAAAAAAAAAAACGTTTCTGCACAGAGTCATACAAAACATTTGATATGCGTCATACATATAAACTCATATTTTTCCTCTCTTCAGCTTGTTTTTATTTTAACCATTAATACTCAAATTGTTAATTACAGTTCAACCAACATCAAAATTTATTAAAAAAAAAAAACAAAAAATATAGGTATTAAAGAAAAATATTTAAAAAAAGTAAAATTTTACAATAGCATTTGGTTCTTATTAATTCCTGTTTTTCATGTCATACATATTATAATAGGGGTATTCACACTGCCTTAGGTAGTTGGGTGGATTGGCAAATGCCATACATTTTGTTTTTTGTAAAAGTGCCATTCATACCCAAGTACCCATCTACCAATCTACTCTAGCTAAACCCCTGACTTATTTGGGTAGATTGATTGAGTACTTTTTTCATGGATGAAGTGACAAAAAAATAAAACAAAGTTAACAAATTATAAGTGAACAAAATAGACAAATGTGCTAAAATGAGTTATTTTAAAATTTTTGAGATAAAAATTAACAAATGCCGCAAAGTTCACGTTAAAAATTACTCCTATATAAAATAACTTTTTACGCCCGTACAATGGCCTAAATTTTGCTCTCATAAAATGACACGAATAATATGGTGGCAACTTTTTTCTAGCTGTCACTCATCTCTCATCAGCTGTTATTCTATAAGTACTCAATTGCAGTTAAGGGTGCTCGCAGTAATCAAAAATACTCAATCTACCCGTACCCAACTACCCAAGTCAGTGTGAATACCCCTAATGTTTTATTATGTTTTGCTTTAACAATAACATATACAGTACATATGAAAATATGAAAAGATTCTAACAAAACGATGAAATTTGAATAAAAGAATCAATCAAGGACGAATTTAACGATTGCTTTTACAAGATCATAGCAGGCAAGCTCTTTTTATACTTTACAAAAGTGCTGTTCATATTTAAGTTAAAGTTTGAGCATTACAGTAGCCAAGTTTATCAAGCACTGTAGTGCATTGAGCTTTAATAGTCTGAAAAGTACTGGATAAGTTGTTTCCTTTGTCATTCAACCACTAATAATTCATTGACTAAAATGTTCATTTTGTGTGACGTTACTAGATCGATATATTCTCTTGCAATTAAATCTTTCAAAACGTTAAAAGTTCTAATTAATTCCGTCAATATCTCCCACTTAATAGTTTTTCACTAGAAAATTTTTAATTAATATTTTATTACTAGTTCTTTCCCGTCAAAAATGACGGGCCCTGTTTTAATAATGAATAAACTTGAAATATTGATTTTCTTTAACGTGAATAAGAAATCAGCGATGGTCACATTTTCGATTTTTAGTTGTGCAAATAACAATCTTTAGTTTCAAATATTTTAAAAATAAAGTAAAAACGGAAACTATAGTAGGTTCGACGAAATAAGTTTCAAAATTTTTTGTAAAACCGAAAATTTAAAAATGAAAAAAAAAATATAAAAGTTTTTGAAGTTTCAATAAATAACAAAACAAAACATGCCTAAAAATATGCTATGAAATTTTTCAAAAAAATCAAGCGTTCCGCACTCACATTTTACGGAATTATATTATAGTTATTTCAACATATCAACATATAAAAAATGTTGACGACTCGGCAGTTGGTTATCGTGCTCAACTGCCAACCCAGGTTTGAATTCCGGCCAGGCTATGGTCTTACGCTTTAACACTTCTTAAATTTTTTTTTCAGAAATTTGTCAAACAGACCATTTAATATCTATTGAAAAAATTTATACTGGAACACATTTCCAAATCCAAATAAACAATTTCTTTACGAAACTTTTTTGCGGCAGCCATGGCAGTGCATGCAATGCACTCGAAACCAACGAATCTCGACACACCCGGGTTCGAATCACCATCTGGCACAGACAATTTTTTCAATAGAAATTAATTCTTCTGTTCAGCCGTTACCTCTCTGCATATGCCAAACATCAATACATGTCCATTTTACTGAGAACATGAACTTTAGCCGTTCGGAGTCGGCATTAAACACGTAGGTGCAGTTCTCAGTCAATTGTGTAGAGCAAATTAGTAGAGATGGGCGCGTGTCACGAATTTTGACGTGACACGACGAATCACGTCGTGATCGTGAGCGAACCAATACAAAAATCATGAAAAATTCGTGATCGTGCGTGATTAAATTTTTCTCGTGCGTGAGCTTGCGTGACTTTAATTTATTCATGTCACGACTTGTGTACCAAAATTTTTCAAACCTGTGCCAAATTTCGTTATGATCTTTTCTTACGCTTTTTCTACCAATTGAATACAAAATGCAACACTGACCACTTCTAAAGAAGCGACAACAACT
Source organism: Tetanocera ferruginea (assembly GCA_958299015.1). Lineage (NCBI taxonomy): Eukaryota > Metazoa > Arthropoda > Insecta > Diptera > Sciomyzidae > Tetanocera > Tetanocera ferruginea. The sequence continues at coordinate 95,127,674 of OY282642.1, forward strand.
AACTTCGCTCTCTTTACTTATTTTGCGAAACGGCAGCGACAACTTGAAGTAATTTTAGTAATTTTAAATAAAAATAATAAGCTGCGAAATTTTATCAATATTCTTTTTATAGAGCTGTATCTACCTCTCGTTTGCTTCTTCTCCTTATTGTATGCTGGTTTTACCGGAGGTACTCTAAATACACTTTCAATAAAAACGTATGTGCAATCTTCTTCCTATAAAACGTATTCGTGAAAACTCGTGAGTAAAATATGCCTTTGTAATCGTGCATGATCGTGATCAAAAACTTATTTTTAAGCGCGAGCGTGCGTGATTACAAAAAATCACATCGTGATCGTGCGTGATCGTGATCCAAAAAATTATTTTTGATTGTGAGCGTGCGTGATTAGACTAAATCACATCGTGAACGTGCGTGATAGTGAGTAAGAATCACTCACGCGCCCATCTCTAGTTTTAGAATGTTTAGACTGTGTGTATTGAAATACGAAAATGTGCTTATTTAAAGCAAAAGAAATACATATAAAAGATGTTTTCTTAAAACTAAAAAGCATTTATGATAAAATTAGAAATTTTATAAATTGCATTTATAAAAAAATTTTTGAGATTCTTTGAGATGGAATGTTTGAGATTTTAATTTTTAAGTCATTTGACTCTTACGCTTGTTTGTGATGCTTATATAAACAAATATTTTTATGAAAAATAGTATACCCTAAAAAAACAATTTTTTAATCTTCCAACACGGTGATTTCAACCGTAGACCATCGAAGTCATCGCACAAAAGTTGAATGCTCTAACCTCATGCTAATAGTTTGAAGGCGTGTGGGCGAACAAAATAAATTTAATTTTTTTTAAATTTATATGTAGGAGAGAGGGTTCATAAAGTGAACACCTCTAGCTTTCTTGGACATAAATTATCACCAAATGAATATTTTTCGCGAGTTATTATCGAATCTGAGGAGAGCCTGAAATTAAGAAAAAATGTTTGGTCCGTAAGTTGAACATTTCATTAAAATCACAAAAAAAAAAAACATGAAACTCCAAGTAAAAATGTCTGATTGCCAAAGTTTATTTTTTCTAATACTTTTTTTCATTATATTTCATTCTTTAAATAATGAAAAAAACAAGTAAAGAAAGTCTAAAGTCGGTCTAGCCCGACTATGAAATACCCTAAACCTGCTTTATCAAAATACAATTAAAGCATACATATAATAAAATGGCCGATTCCGTGAGCGGATGAAGCCCATATTTTATATGCATTTCAATTTGGATGAAAAATTTAAAAAAAATAATGAAAGTTTCAAGTTATATTCCTGTAGCTCACATGTTAATGCATTCTTAGTATTTTCGCTATTGTGGAATACATTTTGAATACATCTTAGTTTTAATATAAAATACACACATACCAAATGTTATCTCTGTAATAAAATTCAAAAAATAATAATAAAAAATAAGTGTTATTTTCTGAGTAAAAAAATTAAACTCAAAATTTATTTGCGAAACCATAAAACATTACAACAACAGTTGATTTGTAATATAAAACTTAAAGAAAATAAAAATCGTAATATTTTTAACAGCTTGTATTTTTGTAATATTTCAAACAACTATCAATTTGGTATACGTGTCATTCTTTTCTAGTGCCTTTAACATAATGATTTTTTTCCTCAAAATTTTCAAAAGAGCAGTTATTTTCGGTCCCTGTCTCTAACCTAAAAAAATCAAATACATAAATGCTAGTGATAGTGAAATAGAAAACGATAACAGTTAAGATATCCAAAAATTTTACTTTCTAATATTAAACACTCCTTTTTTTTCTTACAAACCAATCCCATAAAATTCGATTTGTGGTACATTTAAAAATCGATTCTGAATTAGCTCGAAATTAACTCTTATCCTTATATATTTTCAGTTTTTACTTTTTCCTGAAGTTCAAGTTGAATTTTTTAGCCTTGGATTGTTTGGAGACTTTAGGGGAATTTTGTAAGAAATATTTTTATACAACATCTTAACCCGTTAATTGTTGTTTTATGGGTATATTTCTGACATCTTTCGCAAAGAGACAAAAAGATCTATAGGTACATTGAAGACTAAAATAGGGTTTAAATGTTACATACAAGTGTTTCAAACACGTTCTATACCTAAGATGTAAGTTTGACATGGTTTCCTAAACCTACTCACCATAGAAATGTGCTATAGGGTACAATTTTAACCCTCCCAATAAAATAAGACTCAGACTTAAACTTTCAAAATTCCGATACGAGAAACCGTTAACAAAATCTTGTTATTTTGGCAATACTTTGATTTTGATGAACAGTTAAATTTTCGCATTTTCTTTTTGGTTTTATCGTTACTTAAAAAAAATAACTTACTGTATTTTGGAGACTTATCTCTTTTATTTTTGGAGAGTTTTTCATCATAATTTGATAATGATTTATGTTGTTATGAAACAGAGCCCCGTTTCAGGTAGTAGTTTAATTTTTTATTTCGGGTTTTTTAAAGAAGTTCAAAATTTTATATATATTATGCTATTTGTATCCTTCAAATCCTTCCAAATTTGTTTTTAAAGATTTTGTTGGGAGTCTGAAAATCTCAACGAAATGTTCAGGGCTCTCTAATAAGCCGGATAGGAATTTAGATTTCGCCGCACACCGACTCAAATGTTAGAGAAACTCTTAAAACCTATTCCTGCATAATTTTTTTTTGGATCGAAGAAATCCCCATGGAGCGGTTTTAGTTTTTCTGAACACCTTTTTTTGGCCAAAAAAATCTATTTTTTTATTTTTCTTCAGAAGAAAAGATAATCATGAATTGATGGTCGAATGAATCGTACATCGTACATGATTCATTTATGAATTTTTTAGCCTTGGACCGTAGTCAAACGAATTTTTTTGATAAACATTCGAACAAAAAAAAAAGAGAAGAAGTTAATTTTTTTCAAAGATTAAAAATTTTCCTTTTTAATTTGATTGGATTATGTTAAATATTTTTGAAATATTTAAGTCGAATATTCGGAGACCCTTTAAAAAAAAATCGAACGTTCAAGAAAAAAGCTGAACTATTCTGAATTATTCCAGGGAAGTCTTGATATCAAGTTTAATATTTGTTCATTTGTAAAAAATGGTTAAAAACGATGTTGTTGGTTAAAACCTGACATCATAACGCAACAAGTCAGTTCTGAAAATTTCTTCTGAGTTCTTTAATTCATATTAACTCATGCACTTTTGAAATTATTCTATATAATTTTCCGTTGTAATACTTTTCCAGAGGAAATACATTTTTTTGTTAAAACTTTAAAGCTTCAACTTAAAATATAAAAACTGAACAAATACATGTTCTGTTTCAAACTTCAGGCAAAATTTTTCAAGTCATTTTTAAGTCATATGCATTTTTACTACTAATTGTGCGCCCTACATTTTTTATCAATATCCATGTGTCTCCCATCGATTTCAGACAAAATTTGTTTACATGTATCTCACTGCTCATATTCATTCCAAATAATTTAGCCACCTCTTTTACCGCTTCTACCCTTCTATTCATCTACGTGCGTTGTAACATCTCTCCTTTATCAAAAATCATTCTTATATAATACTTGTACATATCTTTTAATAATTTCCATTTCTTTTAAAAACCCTAAACCACTTAACGTCAACAAATCAAAACCAAAAATCAAACATTTAAATGCAGTTAAATCAAGAGCCCTACGATGCACCACCACCACCGCCACCACCAAAGCGAAACAATCCCAATGATGAGGAAAGCTGTCAGGACTGCTATGCAAGCCTTTGTAGAGTAACATCAAAGGGTAAAATCAAGGCGTTGCTCACGAAAAACTTCCTGCGTATGTGGCGTAATGTTGGCGTTATGCTCTTCATTTTTGCTCTACCCGTTATGCAAGTGATACTCTTTTGTTTGGCAATTGGACGGGATCCGCAGGGTTTGAACTTGGCCATTGTGAATCAGGAAATGAATGATACGGTAAGTAATTTTATTAAGCTAAATGATTTTTCAAAAATTAACCAGCTGTTGGCTGTTTCCAGGAGAACTGTTTCTGGCAAGATGGTTGTCACTTTTCGAATCTGGGCTGTCGCTACTTGAAACACTTGAATCACAGTGTCATCAAAACATTCTATACCGATATTGAAGATGCCAAAGAAGCGGTTCGAATAGGTTCCGCCTGGGGTGCACTCTATATATCGGATAACTTTACGGATGCATTTACGGCGCGTGCGGCACTGGGACGCGATTCTGATGAAGAAACCATAGATCAGTCCGAAATTAAAGTATGGCTTGACATGTCCAATCAACAGATTGGCGTTATGCTCAATCGTGATATACAACTGGCTTATCGTGACTTTGCTATGGAACTGTTACAACAATGTGGCAACAATCCAAAACTTGGCGATGTGCCGATACAGTTCAGGGAACCCATCTACGGTACAATGAATCCGTCTTTCACTGATTTTGTAGCACCTGGTGTAATTCTGACGTAAGTACAAGTGTTAACTGTATTGTTGTTGCTATAATGCATGTAGCATTTTTTATTTATTTGTTTTTTTTTTTTTAATTAAATTTGCAAACAAATCTTCACAGATATTAATTAATTATTTTTCCCTTTCTTCTTTATCATATGTTGGCAGCATTGTTTTCTTCTTGGCTGTTGCGCTGACATCATCTGCATTGATTATTGAACGCACTGAGGTAAGTGAAATTTATGGGTGATTGCGGGTGGGGGAATATGATAGGATAAAATATGAAGTTTATTTAATTAAGTACCTCATTAAAATGATGAAGATGACTGGCGGATTTTGGAATTATTTAAGTGTTTTCATTATTATTATTGGCTGTTTTGATGATTCACCTTAATTGGTCATAAACCAAATAAGTGCGGTAACATTGTGCCGCTCAAAAAAAAAAAACAGAAACGCATTCCTCATACTTTAATCAGCGTCTACTGTTAAGCTTATTTGGTATTTAGGATTGCTATAAAAAAATAACTGTTTTTTAGTTAATTTTACAATTACAAAGTTCAAGGCTAGTGAAAAATTATATAAAATCCACAATTTTAGTGCTAAAGACTAGAAAACAAACTTGCCGATGCAAAGTGAAATATCCAGTTTTCTGATTAAAACCGATTATAGGATATAATTTATTGAAATTTGTCAAGCAATTGAACATGTGTAACCGAATTTATTAACGTCCAAGTGGCCACTTAAGGGCCAGGCCGTCGCGGAAAGTTGGGCAAAATATGAATAATTCTATTTTGGTATTTAGCGTTTTTTGTAATGGTTCAACCCACTACTGGCTCACCCCACACCAAATCCTGGCTTGGATATCCTTCCTATTAAACTAATGGCGTTTTCGTTTCTACCAAAAAATGTTGCCTTTTCATTGCCCTTGCCTTTTTTCGTGTTCGATTCTAAAATAAGTGCAAACGGGTGAGTAAATTCTGTGTTCGTTTCTTAAAATGTCACACTCACAGAGGGCAAAAAAGGCGCATTTTCTGCCTTGCAAACTTTCTCAGGGTAGATGATTGCCCTGCATATCAGCTGTTTTTAAAACGATAATATTATGACATGCGTGCGTTAGACAAGGATGGTTATATTCGTTTATTTAAGTTGACATTTTTCGAGTAGGCAAAAACATGCACTTTTACAGGGTTGCGGGCAACATTGAAAACATTTTGCACTGCGACAGGGCAACATTTTTTGGTAGAAACGAAAACGCCATAAAACTCTTGGATCATTAGTTGAAAGCAATCTATCGCTTCAAAATCGTTTAACTTTTTTGAATCTTATGTCGTTTGGGTATAGGTACAGGTTAGTTGAAAAGTATTGAAAGCAGAAATGAATGAATGTGAATTTTGAAACGATATTGTTTTTTGTTCAATATAATCTCCCTCAACTTAAATAAACTTATTCCAATGATCATCTAATAATTTTAAACCATCTCTGTAATGATTGTCCAAAAGCTCTGGAAAATATTGTTCCACGGCTGGAATAGATTCTTCATTCGACGAAAATCGCTTCCCACGAAGAAATTGTTTCAAGTTTCTGAAAAGGTAATAATCGCTGGAAGCCAAGTCAAATGAATACGGTGGATGTTGAAGCAATTTTGCTATTGTTAAAACATGGAAGACGTGTGATTTTTCCTTCAGTAAAGCAATTATTTTCTTACGATCGTCCAGCTGATCCAAAAGGTTACAATAATATTCAGAGTTATTATTTTTTTAAAGAAAATCATTCAACAAAATCCATTTTGCATCCCATAAATTTTATGCCATACACTCAGGGAAAAAATGCTGGTATTTCAAACAAATCATGGGTTAAAATAACAGATTTCAGTGTTAAATACCATCCAACAAATGAAACTTTCAAATCAACAGTCGGTTGACAGTTAGTCTATAAAATACGAAAGCCATATAAAACCGTACTTGTTGAAATTTTTTCACTTTTTTGAAAGTTCATGTTTAGCTGAACTCGACTGTCCTTGGTTCAAATACCGGCAAGATCAACCAACAAATTTGTTTTAACAATTTTTGTTTTTTTTTTTAAATTTAATGTACAATTTATTGAAGATTGTAAGCAAACCTCTTTTGAAGGTTATCTTTGGCCAAACAATTATTGAAGCAGAATTAGAATTTCAATTATTAAATTATAATTTTTCATATTTACACAGTTAGGGTTCAAACCCACGTCCCCCGCATGACAGATAAGATACATATAGCAAAATACAATTAAAAACAATTGCTTAGAGAAGACAGACATTTCAACAAAAACACAAAAATATTTCAACCGATGATTTTAACAGCACAAAAATACGTTGAAACGTTCATTCAACACAGAAAACTATTAACTTAAACGCAAATCATTCAACTTAACAGTGTTTTGCAATAACAGCGGCCGACTGCTAATATAACAGTTGATATTTTTCTGAGTGTAACCTTTTTGCCGATCCTTCTGACTTCACCTGTTTGGAAACTAAACGACCAGCTTTTGTCCACTTATTTCAGTTTAGAATCATGGTGGTAGAGTCATGTTTCATCCATAATTTCAAAACAATCCACAAAATCTGTTTAATTCTGCTTAAAACGATTCAAATTATCCTGAGAAATTTATTTTCGATTCAGTTTTTGTTGAATTGTTGAATCATGGAATCTACCTGTGCCTTATACAACATGGACTTCTTAGTCCTTCCACTCACTAAAATGTTCTTAATTATATTCCAAACGAATGCACAAAGAGTGCTCAAAAATTCTTTTGTTTGCGCTAATGTGTGGGAGCTTGCATTTTTGTAATGGAGAATGATCAACTTTGGTGGTTGATCGAAGACTTCCGACAAACAAGTGGTTGTGTACCATTCAGTCGTATCAGATTTTCGTTGCTCAAGTAATATTCGTACAGATACAACATGAGCGGTTTTTGTGAAAAAAATTGCAACCACAAACGTTATATGTTCAGCATTCCTTGCACCAAGAGACAAGACACAAACCTTTTTCTAAGCAGCCGTTAAATTATGAGTTATACAATGGGAACAAATCTTTCTGAAGCATTTAAAATCGAATGTATGCTAGTCCCACTAATGCCCATGGATTGAAAGGGTTAGTTGATCTCACGGTATATTACATGCCAACAGTTCACGAAAAACATCAATACCTTCTGACAGTTCTTCGATGACTTTTGCGGAAGTAGTCGTGGATAAAATTACGACCAGGCAAGATTTCATGAAACCAGATTTTAATAGTCAGTGAATGTGGAACTAACATGATTAATGTATTATTTTTTTTGTCTTGTTCTTACGACGAAAATCGTAAGAAATCATCCCACCAAACTGTTTCATTTGCTGAAAGAAAATTGAAGATATTGTAGACTAGGTATGCCCAAAATACATCGATGCATCGAAAAACATCGATGTATTGGTTCGATGCATCGAAAAACTCTGATGTTTTTTCCACAAAATTTCGATTTCGATGCATCGATGTATTTTTTCGATGCATCAGGGGATTGGAACTAATTTGATAGGCTTGATTAAAAACATAGAATAAGTAGTTTACAAGATATAATTCAATATATGCGACTATAATTGAAAAAAAAACAAGAAAAATTTTAAAAATTTTTTTAAAAAAAACGTAACCATAAAAATTTTTCTTTACGATTTTCGTGCTAAGAGACTCTAAATTTATTAGAAAAAAAAAAAATTAGGTGCCATGTACGGAAATTTTTTTCTGAATTTGGCGCAAAGTGTTGTAATAGATATATAGGAATAACTAATATATTCTGTTTATTTCTTTCTTGCTAACAGGGTCTGCTCGATCGTTCCTGGGTGGCCGGTGTGTCGCCTGGCGAGATTCTCTTCTCGCACGTCATCACACAGTTCGTTGTCATGTGCGGTCAAACAGCGCTGGTGTTGGTCTTTATGTTAGTTGTCTTTGGTGTAACAAATAATGGCGATCTTGTCTGGGTCGTTGTGCTGACGCTGCTGCAGGGCATGTGTGGAATGTGCTTTGGCTTTCTCATATCTGCGGTATGCGAACTGGAACGTAATGCTATACAGCTGGCTTTGGGCTCCTTCTATCCGACGCTGCTACTTTCGGGTGTCATATGGCCCATTGAGGGCATGCCGGTGGTTCTGAGGTGAGTTCAACAGTATCCTAAAGCATATAAAATTAAATCTTAAAAATATTTATTATGTTTTCTTTGACCACAATAGATACATCTCACTCTGTCTGCCACTGACGCTGGCAACAACATCCCTGCGTTCCATTCTAACACGTGGCTGGACAATTCTTGAGCGTGATGTCTACAGCGGTTTTTTGAGTACTTTGGGTTGGATTTTGGGTTTTCTGATACTGACGTTGCTGGTGTTGCACGCGAAACGTGGTTAATGCTCAGCTAGTGCAAGAGTAGTAAAGAGCTTATTGCTCTTTCTCTCGCTAAATGGCAAGCAACTGTTAACTTAATCGAAGCTTAAACTTATTTAAAAAAACAAAAATTGCTACATGTCCTAGTTTGATGCCACCATATTTTAAGGATCCTCACATTTGGTAGGCTCCTTGCGTTGAGTAGCATTTTTTCTAGTTTTCCAAAGTCTCATTCTCGCAAGATATTTCCATGCTATCACACTGCTCGCTCTCATTCAACACACTTTGCTGCATCGATCAAAATTTCTCATATCTTTTTTGTTTTTTTTATAGCGTGGCTTTACGAACCTTTCATAATTTATTTTAAACTTTTAGTTTATTTACGTTAATTTAAGGTTTAGGTTTTAAATTAAAAGTTTTATTTTTATTCTTTTTGTAAATATAGGTATTTTAATATTAGCTGAAATAATAAAGATGAATTGTTAAAACAGCTAAGGGTACAATTTTTTTTTTTTTTTATTTAGTTATCCGTCCATTTCACGCATCACTGACTTACTTTTCTTAAATTCGTAAAAGTTTTTAACAAAAAATCATGTGTTTTCTTCTCTGAATTCTAAACATGAATATGGACTGTGATTATAGAGCACTTTTATTTGTTTGACAACAATGTTTTTGTACATTATTTTTATGAATTTTTTATTTTGTTTGTTTGTTTTTTTTTTTTGTTTTTTTTGATAAGATCAACAATAAACATTTTTTTCATAGGGTTATTTTTATGTGTGGTGAAAAATAATTTTAACTCATTGTCAGTTAAAAATGGGTGTCTTTCTGCTAAGTCCTATGAAATAAGTTAATTATTATTATTTTATGCTAAATTACATTGTTTAATTTTTTTAATTTAAGTGCAAGAGTGCAATCAATACACATTTACAAAAACACACACACACATGCATTATTATATAAATATGTAACAAATTTAATAGTGTTTATCTATATGAAAAAAATATTTCACTATAATTAATTCGATATTATAACGAGCGAAAAAATTTCTGCCGAATATAAATTTTATACCTCCTGTTAATTGTATTGTACTGTATGCTTAAAATTCCTTTACAAAATTAAAAAAATAAAATAAAAATAAAAAAATTATTAAAACATCAAATTTAAGCTTCTGTTTTATTCCAATAGTGAAGCCAATATTTTAAATTTTGAGAATAAAAAGTTATAAAATAAAAATGGATTATACTATTATAACAACTTTAAATAGGTCTAGAAGAAAATATTTTTAGTTTTCAGAAACTATTCATTGATATGGGATAATAAGAGAGTTGCAAACAAAAAATAAAACTTAACTACAAAAATTTGTCTCCAGCTTGGCCGAACGTGCTAAGTGTGGGATGGGCGAGCCCGGGTTCAATTTCCCGTGTGTGTCGATTTAGTTTTGAAAGTCTTCTCCAAGGCATGTCAAACCGTAAAACGATGGTGTTAAGTCGATTCTTCAGGTCTAAAGTCAATACATTGATAAAGTTCAGTCAGTTGGTTGACGGTGGGCCTTGTTCTCTTCACAACATCAGAGTGCTCTTGGTATCTGTACAAAGGAGTATTTTCCATAAGATAATTATACAATTAACTTGTAAGGTCAGGGATCGAATTAAATCTTCCGTGCATGTAACGGCAATTGTACGAATGTAAAAAATGTTACTCTGTTTGATTTTTAAGTTCACGGAACAGACAAGGATATATTAACTTTACACGGAGAGAATTAAGCGCAGGAAGAAAGCATTTTGCACATAGTTCATGCAAGAATTAGCCATGATTCTATGCCATGATATATGACTTGTTATCGCATGATTCGTGGTTACTCGCACTTAAATTATAAAATAACTAGCTGACCCGACAGACGTTGTCCTGTCCAAACTTCAATATGTATATATCATTGTGTTTGTTTTCGGAGTAGGTGGTTTTCGGGTTGTCCATAGTCGGGCTAGACCATCTTTAGAGTTTCTTTACTGGTTTTTTATTTACAAATAATGTCTTATAACATCATTAGTGTCATTATAGCATTAATAGTTTTGTAGAGGAGCAAGTTTATAAAGTTTATTTTCATTCTAAAAACGGACATTTTTAAATTAGCTTCTAAAACGTACGTATGATTTTAAAACAATCGGTTGATAGTTTAAAATAAAAATTTTAAAAAATAGCTTCTAATTATTCTTCAATTCTGAAATTTTCATTTTAAAATATTTAACGAACGTTTAATATTCATTCGCTCATTGTAAAATGTCCGTTTTGTAAATGAAAATAAATGTTAGAGGAACAAAATTTTCTCTGTGTAGAATTCGGGTTTAATGTCTGTCCGATGAAACTTTGAGTAACTGCAAAGAAACCAAACGTTCATAATTTTGTAAACTTTGATAAATTTAAGAAATGTTAAAATGTTATATGATGTTGAAATGGATACAGTCTTGATGGTTGAAAGAGCACTTTCGCATTGGTGAACGTATCGTATCTGAGCAATGAATAACTAACAATAAAAAGCCCCGATTTAAATTAAAAAAGGAAAGTTAAAAAGAATTTCCTCATTAAGCTAAAAAAAATTTTGAATTTTTATTATATTAAAATATAGTTATATAAAAAGGTACACTGCGCAACAGATGCAGTGGGTGAGGTTGTAAGAGGATCAAACTGGAAAATATCGTTAAAAAATATATTTTAAGGCCTCGGAGAACCACATGTACCGAGGTTTTATACAGCAAAATTTTGAAAAAAGCAACACAAAAAACTTAAATTTTTTAAAGCGTTGTTCAGGCTTTAGGCCAAAAAAAAAAACACACACAAAGTCAAAGGTCGACAAAATAAAGTAACAACAATTTTTTAAAAAAACGTATCCATAAAAAAAAATGTTTGCTATTTTCGTGTTAAGAGAGCCCAAATTTATAAGGGATATATAGTGGGATGCCATGTACAAAAACAGTGACGCATACTGTAATCGTTTGCAAATAGAGTTCTCCGCACCCTAAACATATGAACTTGGCACATCAAGACATCATTAAATAAAAAAAATCCACATATTACACTTAAATAAAAGCACTTAAAATACCAAAAAAAGCACCCATAGCCAATTGGGGTGATTTAGGTTTAAAAGCGATTGATTTTTTACCTGTTTGCAAGTTTGTTATACCCTAAACATGAATACCTCACATACTACGCAAAAATCGAAAACTGCAAAACTAAGCTCATAATAAACTTCCAACAATAAAATTTGGTATGTATATACTTTATATCAAAACACGCCCATCTCCCATTCAACCAAAATATTGAAAACTCACTTTATATCAAAACACGCCCATCTCCCATTCAACCAAAAAATTGAAAACTCAATATGTAAGCTTCTGTTCAACCTACAGAGATAAAATTTGGTACGTATGTTTTGTTTAACAAAACAAATATGTTTTTGAAAAATGGACGTCATCCGCCCACGGACACGCCTACCTCCCACACAAACCAAAAAATTTAAAACTGTATGAATATGCTTATGTTTGTCTAACAGAGATAAAATTTGGTATGTATGTATTTTATACTAAAGCTAATGTGTGTTCAAAAATTGGGCGTAGTCCGTCGACTAACACGCCCACCTCCTATACAACCCACAATAGTGAAGGCACTATAAGGGCATTAACATTTTAGTCTTTTATTTTGGTTTTTATAATAGTATTTGTAATTTTTGTTGACAGCGTTTTTATTATATATGCTTTCAGATAGGATCACAAAGTGAAGTGATTTTTTGTGTGCAGCCCAAACAAAGGACGTTATTGACCAAAAAAATCCCCGTTTCGTCTGCTCAAAAAATCTTTTATCGTTCAGTTTAGCAGTGATGTCAACGTTCAGAAAACATCACTGTTAATTTTGAGATAAATTGATCCTATAAATAAGTTTCCATTGCATTGGAATGTACAAACTGGTATTAGTTTTAACGTCACCACAATTTTCAGCAAAGTTTCGAAATATTAAACAAATCTAGCTAGACGCATTGCTTGCGGATCATACTTTTTAAGAGTTCTTACATTTTTAATCCTTTGTCCATATTTCCGATATGGTAACTGATAATTTTGCCAGAACAATGCAGAAAATCTGATGACATCAATGCCTTTTCAGGTTAAATCGGGGGTTTTTTTTTTGTTGATAGAAAATATACTGACCAATTTATATTGAAGTGTTTTTTTAGTTGCACTTACCATCTCCGAATTTGCTCAAATTTTTTTCTTGAATTGGTTTAATGATTAGAAACCAGCTCAGTCAATTTAAATACGATTTTCGTAAATAGGTTATCATTAGAAAAGTTTTTGTCTACTTTAAAGGAAAAATATAAAACTTTTGGAAATATTGCAGTAAGTCAAACCATTTTTAACTTTAAAGTATAATGCCATCACCAGACGCTATAATTTTTTTTAACTTTCATAATAAAAGCTGTTTTAAGGTTTCATTACCTTTCTAGCGATATAAAATTAAGGTGTACTCTTAAAGAGTTCCGAAGTTTTAGCGATACAACGTGAAGTGTTAATGAATTTTCAATACAAATTCAACAAATTTTTAATACAAAAACAAATGAGAAAAAATATTTTATGAAAATTTAATGTAAGAAATGAAATGACAGCTAGTTGAATTTTTATTGAAAATTCATTAATATTTCACGGTTTTCAATCTTCTAAATCCATCTAGAACGTGAAAATTATAAAAATGAAAATTATAGCGTCTGATGCTGCATGGCATTAAACTTTTAAATTAAAAATTGGTTGACTTACTGCAGATTTCTATGTTTTCCTTTGGTTTTGAAGTACAATAAATTTTCGCTCCAAAAACGAAATAATATTCGGTAAGGCCTAAGAACGTATAATTTTTAATTTTCAATAAAATGGTTTCGAGTATCTAAATTTTTTGTTTACTTTTTTAAAAATATTTTTTTAATAAACAGTTCAATTGCATACACAGTCCCTTAGAATCCAAAAAGACGCCGTGTCTACTGACCGTGAGCCAATAAGGACCAAATTTTGTTCGAAATGTTCTTAGGTGTAACCGAAGCTAATTTCGTTGCTTGAGGAAAAATTAAATGGTCTTAAAATTAGGGTTCGGCCTCATGTACACTCAATTTAAAATTTTTTGATTTGATCCAATAAAACTGATTGACCAATGTCGCGATTCTTATATATTTTCATTATGTATTGTATATAATTGCTTGAAAAGTCTAAATAAATAGTTTTTAACCTTTTTTTAGCTCAGAAATCTATTTTCGTTTTCCAAAAACGACATTTTAATTCTTTAACACGAACTAAAACTATATGAAGATCTGTAACTTTTAACATCTTGTTTGAAAGCAAGCAGCATCTTGATGAAAATTGTTTCATTCAACTTAATTTAAGGATTTGAAAAATAAATTTTACCACACCTTTCAGTATCGTATCAATACACTTACACCTGTTAACTAATGCGAACACACCATTTCACACATTGATTACACTATGCCCCAATATTTTTAAATTTTTTTCTCGATTTTTTCAAGTCTATCTTGTATTCTACTTATCCAATTTTTATAGTCAAGGCTATAATCAAAAATAACGTCAGGCAACGCATATGAATGAAGGTACTAAAATAGGACATTTTACTGGTTTATAAATTTTTGATTCACATTTTGGATCGACCTTTTTAAGTATTAATGACCAAAAATTTTAAAAGCAGTACAATGTTCAATTACTTCCGCACTGTAATTCATTTATAACACGATTTTATACTTACGCTTGTAGCGCTCTTTGTCTCCGCAAAAATAAACATTTACGCAGCATAAAAAACAATATAGATAAACATTTACGAAGCATTAACATATCATACCTAAAAATAAAGCAACAAAGACTTAATCAATTGAAGTCTCAGCGCCAACTGAATGAAACAACTTCCTGCGTCTGCTCTTGTTCGTAAAACATCCCTTATTTAAAGCACTTTAAGTAAAAGAAACAATAACAACAAACACAATCGGAGAGGAAAAGAGCGAGAAAGCTTTACGCTGCAGCGCGCTGGTTGTGTATCAAACGATTCAATGCAGCAATGTTTTTTGGATTTGATTTTTTTGGCTACTTTTTAAACTCAAATTTCAATAACTTTTTAGAGCAGTTTTGAAGAAAATAAGTATGCAAAGGACTTAGTTAAACATGTTGCTTTATGTTAGTGAAAGAATTACAAAAATCGGTTGAGTAGTTCTTAAGTTACACTGCAACGTAGATACGTGAGAAGCCTTTTATATAATAGTATAGATATAGATATAGATATAATTTTGCTACGAACGTACACTTTTTGATTGAAATCGAATCACAATTCCCAAAGATCGACTTTAGCCAAGCTTTCTTGTGTTTGTTTTAGACACTCGACTGCCTAGGTTCAATCCTCGAAGAGATTTTAATAATAATAAAATATTAAACATATATAAAACAATATTTTTTTGAGTTGCATCATAGAATTGGAATTCCAATAATTAAATTAACATTTGGATACTGACACCATCGGGGCACGAACCCAAGTCCTTCGCATGCCAGTCATTCACATTTCCACTGAGATGTTGTTAACGATAATTTAATTGCAGCAAAACACAGAAAGTACTGCTCATCTCAAAAACTGTCAGAAAATTGGAAGAAAACTCATAGGTTTTTGTATTTGTTATTTAATTTGAATTTTAGTCCAGCTATGAACCAAGAAATTGTTTTTCTATTAAAATTGACACTTTTATTAATATTAATAAATAAATATTAAATACTATTAATAATATACTATTTATTTTGACATGTATATTTGTTTCAAAAAAATAAAACAAAAAAAAAAATATTTTGGTTTTATCCGAGCTCTATTTAAGCGTTGAAAAACAAGCAGAGCATTTAGATTTATGAGTCGACTATGCATGAATCGCACGCAAATAATTTTCTCTGTGGGTTCAAATGTGCACGAGTGGACGCGTGGTCAATTTAGAATTGGCCGTTTATCCGTTCATCTGTCTGTGTGGTGTCAGTAACAAAAGAGAGGGAGAAGTAGTTGAGATGATTGCATGAAAATTGCATGAAATACTTTAATTTCTTGCGAATTATTTCCATGTAGCTATTCCTCATGAAAGATTTCATGAGCATCTATGGTCTCGTTTCGGTCAACGCAGTTAAACGTATAAAATTTTTAAAGCAATAGTCCACCAATTGCTTTGAAAATTTGGCTCACGTGCGTAGAACTTTATAAAAGGCACGCGACCGTGTGCCAAATAGAGTTCAGTACGAGCTAGTACAGGCTAGTGGGCCTGGCAGGACCTTGACAGGTGATAATTCCACAAATTTATCGCAATTGACTGGGAATTGTTTGTTTTATAAATCTTTGACATATGACACATTTGTCAAATTTTTACAGAAAAAAAAAGAAAAGACAATTTAGTCTCTGTCAAATCGACATAATTGTCATAGTTTAATTACAAATATGTCAATGGTATTGAAACTCTGTGTTCTGAGTAAAATTCTGTTTGAATTGACTTGAATATCACTAGCTTTCATTGGTATTTATTCTTGGCAGCATAATTAATATATTATTAATAATATGGCAGCACAAAAGTAATATATATAATCTGCGGTATCTTTTCCAAAGCGGAATTTTTCTTTAAATTGATTGAAATCACTCTCACTTTTACTGAACCTTCCAATTGCTTATCTTAATTGTTTTATTTGAAACATTCCTCTTTTTCTGTCAGTTTTTACAATGAATTTTTGACATTATTGTAAATGTTACATATTTTTTCGTTTCATAAGGAAATTGTCGTGACATATTTGTCAAAAATCTCCGACAATTGTAGGGGAAATCTTTGGTCATGACAGTGAATTGTTTTGCATTGATGAACCCAAATACTGACAATTTGTCATGTTTTTCCGACAATTTTACAAACCGTTTCATGAAACAAATAAAAACTTTTTAACAAAAAAAAAAACCTACTTCAAAATCACTAGAAAGTAAAAAATAATTTTAAATTACTTTTACTATTTATTTCTTGGTCAAATTTGTATTTTTATAATAAATATATTAATTTTTTTATGATAAAAAGAGCTTCTAGTCAGCGCTAATCATTGACGTAAAATCATGTTTTTTTCGCCATCCCTACTCTATTTAAGACTTTTTTATTTGTAAATATCCTGCTTGGGTGACGCTGTATTAATTTGTAATCTTAATTTTTCTTAAATCTTAATTAAAATGCTATATGTGTGTTGCAGCTGCACAAAAAATCTGATTATATTAGCGCCGACTTCGAAGCTCTTATTATCATAAAAAAATAAATATATTTATTATAAAAATACAAATTTGACCAAGAAATAAATAGTAAAAGTAATTTAAAATTATTTTTTACTTTCTAGTGATTTTGAAGTAGGTTTTTTTTTTTGTTAAAAAGTTTTTATTTCTTTCTTTTTAGAGAAAATTATATATATTAAAAAAGTGTATAAATTAATTAAACACCAATTATTTATGCTCATAATATGGAAAATGCTTTTCTGTCGTTTCTTATTCTGGTCTTTGTCAGTATGTTTATCAGTACCTACTCTTGTATTTTTATCACTACCCCAATGTCAATATTGACTGAAATATAGTGTGTTTATAATATTGACACGCCTCTTTGTCGAGAATATCACACTCTTTGTGATAGTGTTTTCAATAGTTCTACCCATTCTAACAATGAATTTTACCACCCTTAAGTCAATATGATACAGTTTTTTACACACTGCCACACCCCTTAGTCGAATAACGCCCAATTCTTCGGTAGTAATTTGTAATAATTGTGCCTACGTCTGTACTTTTTCAGTTAGTAGTGTCAGTATTCGATTTAGTGTTTTCTAATATTGCCACACCCCTTTGTTGAATGACGCCCACTTTATTCACGATAACTTGTTATAAGTGTGCCTACCTCTATACTAAATATCAGTACTCTAGTGTCAATATTATTCGCGATACAGTGTATTTTATATATTGCCACACCCCTTTATCAAACAAGGTTCACTGTATTGAAATTAATTGTTTTATAACTGTGCCTACCCCTGTAGTTAACTCTAGTACTCTAGTGTCAATATTTACTGAAATACAGTGTTTTTCTTACAGTGACACGCCCCTTTATCGAATACCGCCCACATTACTGACAGTAATTTGTTATATTTGTACCTACCTTTGTACTAAATTTTAGTATCGTAGTGTCAATAGTAATCGAGATACAGTGTTTTTTTTAATATTGCCACTCCCCTTCTCGATTAGCGCCCACTTTTTTTTTTACAAAAATTTGTAGTAATTTTTCCTTCCTTTGTAATAAATTTCTGTACCATAGTATCAATATTATTCGAGACACAGTAATTCTCTTATATTGCCACACCCCTTTGTCAAATTACGCCCACTTTTGTTATAGTCATTTCCAATAATTGTACCTACCTCTGTACTTAATTTCAGTACTCTAGTGTCAATTTTCTTTGAGATACAGAGTTTTTACAATATTGCCACACCCTTTTTTAGAATTACGCCCACTTAAGTGATCGTCATTTTTAATACTTGTGCTTGCACTTGTAATTTTACTGTGAATTTTATTACCGTAGTGTTAATATTTACTGATATACAGTGTTTTTCTTATAGAGACACGCCCCTTTTACGAATACCGCCCCCTTTCATAAACGGGCACCTCCGCGTTGATAATCTCTATATGTTGACAAGAAATTACGGCAATCGGGCAAGTACTTTAGGAGTAATCGATGTACATACATTCATAAAAAAAAAACAAAAAAAAAAAAAAAAAAAAAAAAAAAAAAAAAACAGAGAAACCAACCAACTTGAGAACCTCCTCCTTTTTGAAGTCGGTTAAAAATTGACAATTCACAAATTTTAACGATAGGTAATTGTCGGTGACAATTATCAACTTGTCAATTTTGTGAAACGATGATCTGGTTACTATGCACCGCAGGTGGGTTTAAAAATATTTACTGGATAAAGGGTCAGTTCATATCTATTAATGAATAAATCTTATGGGTGCCAATTCGACACTAAAAAACCGCTCTTTATTATAAATAAAAATCACTTTAAAATTAAATTAATTAAAGTAAGTATAATAAATCAACCAATAAACTAATTTATCAAACTTCTACAAGTTATTTTTTTAATCACATTTGAATAAACATTTGAATACCGCAGCAGTTAAATAGATTGTGAACTTCTGAAAGGAAACACAGCTCAACAGTTTCAAAGCCACTGCAGTGGACTCTAGCTGACTGCACATTTGCGTTCCACAACAACATCCACTTCAAGCTGTCATAACAACAGCTGTTTGAGCTTAAGCAGTGACACATAAACAAACGTCAACAAAGAAAAAATTGTGCATCAGAAAAACAAACTAATAAAAATTTACAATTTACGAAATAAAACATAAAATATTAGTGCTAAAATGCAAAATATCTAAAGAGCAATCTAAGCAGCTAACGGTACTGCAATAATGGATAAGCTTAATATAGTGAACACCTTCACAGGCTATGTGGATCAACTGCGTAACACTGAATGCAGGTGGGTGCGGTGGTTTTAGGTTATTCTTTGTTTCCGGTGCTCCGCAACTTGTGCTAAATATGCAAATTGGATTTAAAATCTTATTTTCCTCGCTAATCAAATTTTTTTTTTGCTATATAGTCAAAAGGAGAAAATCTCCTGCTTCCAGCATATTGCGGAATGCATTTTGTCACCGGCGCTAACTGCACACATATATTATGCCAAACATTGCACCACTGCGACCAATGTTCTGCTTATGTTTTGCGAAGATCTGGACTCGACAGTACGTATGAGCGCTGAAGAGAATTTGAATCGCATCTTTCGTGCTTTGGAGCGGACGCGTGTGAGTCGTATTCTAATGGATTTTTATGGCGAAATTAAACGCAATGGAAACCAACGGTAAGACTGTAGTTTGCTTGCATGCTAAACTTTTTATATAGTTTTAATAAATACTTATCTATATTCTAGCTCGCTACGAATATGTTTAAACTTATTTGGTTATTATGCGCCACATATAAAGGAACGCCATATAAAGTGGTATGCCCAGCGTTTGTCGCCATGTCTGCAGATTATTGGCCAGCGCAAAGAAACTCTGCTGTTAGAATGCCTCAGCGAGTTTGTTAAAAGCTTTGGCAAGTATTTGCAAATGGGTTTGACCGACAGCGAAACATGTCAACTAGTAGAGGTGAGTTGTAGAATTTTAAACTATACATTATTTTGATAAGCAAAATATGGTAAGGGTGTCATCTCACGGGGAATACCATTTAGATGTACCCAGGTGAAAAGTAATAAATTTGATTTTTTTGTTGTTAAACCTGGTTGCTTAGAAATCATGTTTTTCTTTAGGTAATTGTTATCAATCTATGATATTATATAAAAATTAAACTAAAAATTTCGCTTTTTTGAGTTTTTTGGCGAAGATATCCTGAACCGCAGTACCGAATACGAATACAGTACTTTTATGTGAAACTTTCACTAATCGAACAATAGTTTATTCTAGATGGTCTTGGCGTTATCAGAATTTTAAATTATTTGAAAGCGAAGAAGTTTTTGACCAATAACCTCACCTAAGTCTATATTTTTCATCAATTTGAGGGCTTAATTTCTATATCTAGGTCTTATATTCAATAATGCTTAAATACAAACACACAAGTTTTCAGAAGAGCAAAAATACTGTTTTATTCGCTAATTAGCAACAATTTTGATGGGTTCTACAGTATTAACAAAAATTGTTCAATAACCATCACAACTAAAAAGTTTATTATATTTCGTGTTATTTTATCTTCTATGGTAGATAGACAGTATTGCATTAAAAATAAAATTTTTATGTATCTTCGATAAAATGTGTAGATAGACACTTTTGCACTATATCAAAAACAAGCAGTTTTATGAGGAAGTTCATGGTTTAAATCAGTTTAAACCACATTTTATTCAACGACGTTACATTTTTTTACATTTGAATTTTACATGAAAATTAAGTATAAATATCAGAAGCAAGACATATGAAATGAAATTATTGAAGCTGTAATACGTTTGCAGAACTTTTATTTCGCCTAGCTAAAATTACCGCAAAAATAATGATTATTGATTGGAATTACCGCCTTTTAATCTTGTTATTAATCTTGTTACTGGATTGAAGTTGATCGCTTTGCAAGAGCTTTGGTTCTGTGTGACCTGCAGATTGCTTAATTCTATTTGGTAGTTCAGAGTAATCCTTGTCAAAATCCAAAGCTTCGTCCTACCAAATCTCAAGAAAATAATAAGTAAAATTAGAAATTAAAAAAAAAATTCCATAAACCGGTGATTTCATATCATTTTGACAAATTTTAAGTTGTGATGGTTATATAATTGAATGCTTTCCGCGTGAGGAGAGAACATTTCTTATCTTTTCTATGCGTCAATTGAACACTTAAAACGCGTTTTCTGCAAACTTTTTTGAATTATGCCGTTCTTCGAGCAAATGAGCACTATTAATAATGATCTATCTGAAGGTTGTTCAATTCAAAGAGAAAATATATACTTAAAATCAGTATAAATAATGTTCTTACCAATCAATATTTAATTTTCGGTATATAAAAATATGAAATCTTTAGCAAGAATATTTAAAAAAAATTCGTTAAAAATAGCAATCTTAATTATTTATAACCAACTTAAAATTTTGCGTAAGCATTCAGAATAAATACTTAATTGCAACATTACTTTATTAAAAAAGGTAAAAAATTAGATTCGCCATCTAAAAAAATATAATGGAAAATTTTGGGATAAGGTAAAAATTTTAACATAATTACTATAAAAATAATAAGTTCTATAAAATTACACTACCAGAAAGATCCATTCAATACACTTAAACTATGCCTGAGTCTCTTTTCTGTACGACTTACGGTGTGAGCTGTTTGAATGAAATCCGCTTTGGAATTGAATCATAGAGTTGCTCCAATTAGTTCAAGGAAATTTCATTCCAAGCCACTTTAATGGAAGAAATGAGTGGTTCTTTGTCTTCAAACTGTCTACCGTATATTCGTATACATTCCGATATAATCAACCCAAAACATTTTCAATAATGTTTACGTCCGGAGAGCTTGAAGTCCATGATATTAACTAATATCATATTATTGCATATTTTGTTCTCTGGTTCAGCTTGTGACGGTACGTGCCGTATGAAAAGGAGCGTTTATGTTAGTAAATCCTTTCCAAGGGTCCAAAAATTTTTTGAAATCTTGGGAAACTTTAGTCTAGTATCTAGCTTTATACAAATTTTGCGACATTCTGCAAGTAAGATACTTCAGCTCAACAGTTTCAAAATATCATATGGCAGGATTAGCTCTTCAAAAAATATCACCTCTCTGGCTATGGTAATGTGTTGAAAATCGTAGCTTCATTCGCAAATTATGAAAGTTATTGTTATAATGAGCTGGTCCATCCAAATTGAGCTTATTTTCGTGAGAGAAAACTTCTCATTCTCTATTCGCTATTCTCTCTTTTGTTTCTCTTATGCCTTCTTAGGTACAGAGCACTGTCAATTACCCGTCGCACGGTTGAAATACTGTCGTTTTCCGAAGCTTAAAGCCTTAATGATTTTTGTCGCCGTAAGGCAAGAGTTGGAGTCTTATCGAATAATTGCTCTCTTATCTGCAGCTCATACCGGCCGATAAGTACTACACCTTTTCATGTTCTTTCCATAGTCGGTTTAATTTCTTGAAAGATTGCATACTACGTTCTGTTTTCTTCCGATTTTGCTAGCGATTAGATGAGATTTTGTTTTTTGTGCACCTCAATTTTAACTGTTTTCTTCGTATATAAAACTTTTCCGCGTCCCATTTTGCCATGATATACTCTAACAACTTATAAATTTTTATTAGTACCGATTTTTATGGAACTGTGACAAAAACTAAAGATATTTACTGTGAGTAAATAACCTATGAACCTATTTTAATGACGCATCAAAAAGTGTGCATAATTATACCCTAAACCTGAAAGGTCAGGGTATATTAACTTTGTGCAAACGTTTGTAACGCTTAGAACGAAGTGAGTCCGGCATAGAAAAGTATATATATTCTTGATGAGCGTCACCTCGTGAGTTGAGCTATTCATGTCCATCCGTCCGTACGTCTGTCCGTCTGTGTGTTGTCCGTATACACAGGATAAGAAGAAGGAATAGAGATAATTAAATGAAACTTGGTACACATGGTCACATGCAGCCAAGAATCTGCATTATTGAATATTTTTGGAATCCGCCCACGGACACGCCTGCCTCCCATGCAACGCAAAAATTGAAAACTGCATAACTCAGCTCATAGTTAACCTACAACAATAAAATTTGATATGTATGTGTTTTATACCAACACAAAGATGTCTATGAAAAATGGACGCTGAAGGACACGCCCACCTCCCATACAACCCAAAAATTGAAAACGCAATATATAAGCCTCTGTTTAACCTAAAGAGCTAAAATTTGGCACATATGTTTTTTATGACAAGACAAAGATGGTTTTGAAAAATAGACGTCATCCGCCCACAGACACGCCTACCTCCCATACAACCCAAAAAGTTTAAAACTCAATAAATAAGGTTATGTTTGTCATAGAAAAATTAAATTTGGAATGTATGTATTTTATACCAAAACTAAGGTGTGTTCAAAAATTAAGAGTAATCCGTCCATGAACTCGCCCAACTTGCATAGCGAAAGCACAATAAAGGCATTAACTGTGAGCTACAGGAATAAAACTTGGTATGTGTAAATTTTT
This sequence comes from Tetanocera ferruginea, assembly GCA_958299015.1. Taxonomy (NCBI): domain Eukaryota; kingdom Metazoa; phylum Arthropoda; class Insecta; order Diptera; family Sciomyzidae; genus Tetanocera; species Tetanocera ferruginea. The sequence continues at coordinate 95,151,344 of OY282642.1, forward strand.
CATCAACATTTAAATGCATATAAAATATAGGCTTCATCCGCCCACGGACACGCCCATTTTCAATAATATTATTTTTATTTGGAAAAGTAGGTTTAGGGTATTTCATACTCGGCCTAGACCGACTTTAGACTTTCTTTACTTGTTTTGTAATGACAAAGTTAAAACAACAACATAAACATCTCTTAAACGGCTTTGAATTTTTTTTCTGAAATGCTCTTTACAAGATATTTTCCAAAAAATAATATAAAAAAAAAAATTCGAAAATAATTAAAACAAAAATTGAAACAGGGCCTTAAAAACAAATCGGATAGTATGAGTGTAAAGCTTAAATTTTAAACCCATGCTTGACTAAAACTTAGATTTAGTATTTGACGTAGTTTAAATTTTAAATTCATGATGGACTAGTTTAAGTATTTGATGTGGTTTCAATTTCAATACAATTTCGGTGTCGTCCTATATACAGTACAAGATTAAAATTAAATTAAATTTAGTGCAAGATTTTTAAATTTGTTTCGTATTCCTACAACAGAATAATTTAAGGTCACTTTAAGATAATTTGTTTTTGAGTAAACTAAAGAAAGCATGAATAAAGCGCAAGTTAACAATTGCAGTATTATTACCATTTTCAACATGAAAATATTCTCGCAGGTATATATTTCTGTTTGAAAATAAAAATTGACACCAATCGAAAAGCGACGGGTCCATGACCATCAGATAAAATAAAAAAAAAAAAAAATGAAAAAGAACAAAATTGAAGCGTAAATAAAATTCATCAAATATCGAAATGAAAATGAAAAAATATACCAAACTCGATACAAACTCTAACGTGAATTTAGAATTTTAAGAATTTTTTTTTCATTATACATGTTTATTTTTTCGACTAACAGAAATTGTTTTCCTCTCACTTGTTCTAGGCTTTCATAGCAAATATTGGCTCGGACTGTGCAGTAAAACGACGATGTTCGGCACAGAATTGCATCAGTCTAATTGAGAGCTCACGCAATAAAACCTTAATGGCCAAGCATGGACTCAATAAAGTGATTGGTAAGTAAATTCATAGCAGAAAAAAAGGTGTGACAGAAATAGCTGAAAAAATGGTAAACAAATGGAAATATCTTTAAAGTTAAATATTGATTCAAAATTAAAGGCAGAAAGTTGTGCAAACTTTTCTCAGATTAACCCAAATATTTCGACTGTTTTACTCTTTTGTAATAAAAAATACAAACCACCAGCATAAACTACAAAATAACAAGAGCATAATAAAACTTTTCAACTTTGGCAACACTATTATACGTAAATCGAACTGCGGCGCTTCATTTTTATCAATAATAAATCGACTTAAGCGATCATCGACCACGTCAAAAACACAAAATCACACTCGACTGAACATTTCAATTTTAAATATTTACAAATGCTGTAAATCAGAACTGAAATAAAATTGAAACTAAAAACTGTTACAACAGCAGCTCAGCAGCACATCCTGCCACTCTGCTAAATGCACAACAACAATATCAACTTAAACCGAACAAAACAATAGCGACCGCAAATAATTTGCACTCGATTTTGTGCAACAAACAAAAAATATTTTATTTTCATTTGAACTCAATTTCAATAACAAAAAAAAAAAAAAAAAACAAAACAATCAAAGTAGCGCAACTTCAAAAAACAAATACTTGATGTTATAAAAATATCAATTCAATCAAAAATATCAAAAAATCCAAAACAAGATAACAACAAATATTCGCAAATTTTACTTAAAAAAAACTCGCATAAGTCTAAATATAAAAAAAAAGTATTTTAGAATATGATACTGAAAAAAGAAAAACTTTTATACTAAATATAAAAAAAGTATTTTAGGATTTGATACTGAAAAATACTTGCCTCAAAATTGTTAAGCATATCAGCTTTGGATTTATGTTTTCCATTTTTTTTTTTTTGTAATCAAGTCCTTTATTTACCTGGCAAACACACAAACACTTTCAATTCAGTCTGACTGCTGATTCTATTTATATCTCTTACTCTTTTCAACTGCTTCTGTACCTGCTCTACTCCGTCTAAATGCGGTGCACATACAATTTATACGCTTGGACTGAACTTTCTTTACAATAATTCAGATGAAATTGAATCGGATATCCTTGCTTGAGCAGGATAATCAACCGTGTAAACAAACACAAGTTGATTTTTATGCGGAAAGACGCTAGGCTAGACTAGGCTAGGCTAAACTTAAAAAAAAAATTGCCATTTTATCTGTTGACATCAGGAATGAATGAATATTTTTGAAATTGTACTTAAAGGAATAGTACTTAAAGGGTTTTTAAGCATCAATTTGTTTGAAATAAACAAGACATGTACTTGCTGATGTTTCATTTACATTCAGTAAACATTTTATGAAATTTAAGGATGTTCTTTTTTTTAAGTCATTTTTTAGGTATCATCTTGTCCAGATGAAAAAAAGGTTAATATCTTCGGATCTAACAGGGTTGATGTGCATGGGACGACCAACAAATATAATATGCGACCCTAAAATACACCACAAAAACCGATAACATGTGTACCGGAAATGCCATGATGGAGCTGCTACTCTTCATTTGTTGTAAATCCTATTTTCTTGACTAAAGATACCATGAGTGCTGTGGACTATGCCAAAATATTTGAAACAGTAATGCTGTCATATGCCAAGCAGGAAATGCCTATAAGATGGAAGTTAATGTAGAATTATAATACAAAACTTTCCTCACAACTTGCAAAAATTAGTTTCGAAGAGGTAAAATGAGTGTTTATTACAGAATGACATTCGCATTCTCCAGATCTTAATCAAATAGAGTATACGTGAGAAGTTCTAAAGCATTAAATTGGGGTATATATCAGGGCTGCCACTCTCAAACATTTTATTCTATCAAATTTCATACAAAACTTTTCCAAAATGAAAAAAAAAAATTTACCAAATACAAAAAAAATATATTTTTAAGTTAAAAGAATAATGCATTTATACATATTTTTTTTAATAAACATTTATTATACGCTTGAAAACGTTTCATCGCTTTCCATATTTTCAAGTCACCTTTCCACATTTCGGTCACCTTCTTTCTAATAAAACATCTAAACAGAAATAACATAATCGCTTAGAATATAAATTTTAAGAAAATCAATTTATTTTAAATAAAAACTTACTAATCCATCAATTTCTTCCCTAATTCGACGATCTATGCAACTGAAAAAATTCAAATTTTTGACATTTTGCTTTGCGTTCATTCGTGTAATTTTCACTTCATGCATTTGTCTTTATTTGAAAAATTATTTTCAATCATAAGAGTGGTGCTGCACAATGAACATGACTGATATATTTTTTATAGAATCATTTTTTGAAATGAAACTTATTTTAAATTTTCATAAATTTGAAATTTACTAAATTAAAAAACAATTTACCATTTTACCAAGTCAAAATCTTTTTACCAAATTTGGTAATATTTTACCAAAACGGCAGCCCTGGTAGATATAAAGAAAAACAATGAAGAATTTTAGCTTAAAATGAAAGAATCAGTAATATACTTACTCTATAACTTTCGAACTCAAGAAAAAGTAAATTTAAAAAAAACTTAAAGAAATACAGTTAATTCTCTTTTTACACTGTAGAATGGTTCCCAGAAAGTTCGTGTAAAAAATTTGTGTAAAAAAACTTCTATGTACATAAGGCTGGGTCGATTTTTAAACCAATGTTGCCTGGGTGATATTCGGTTCGGGCATGAAAAGTTATTAAAAAAAAAAAAAAGAAAATGGGGGACTGGGAGTACACTTGACCCCATCGCACCCTCAATTTTGTTTATTTTTTCTATAGGATTTTTTTCAAATTTTTTTTTTAAAACGTGCACAGCTAAGTTGTGCACAAAACTAACGTCAGATATGAAATCCTCACACCCGATTTAACCAAAAAATGGTCTAACATGTATACGTTGTTATACAAAAATGTACCATAACAAATTCCTAAAGATAAAAATTCACTAAATTCAAAGTATATTCTTATCGTTGGTGCGTATGTAATTGTGACCATCACTTCTGAACCACTGCAGCTATTCACCCTTTATGAGATGGGGTAAAGTGTACCTCTAGCCTCCTTTTTTTTTGTTTTTTTGTTTAATAACTTTTCATGCCCAAACCGAAAATCGCCCAGGCAACAAAAAATTTTTTGCCTCCATACAAATCGAACCAGCCTAATGTACATATGTGTAGAAATAGTATAGTGGTTCCAGATCAAGAAAGTAACTAGAAAGTACAATTAAATATATAAAAAATTTCTAGTTAGAATATAACTAAAAATTGATTTTTCTCGCTAAGACATTCCATTTCATTAAAATAAATGTAGTAACTACACATAATAAACAAAATTGTGATTTAAAAAAAAAAAAAAAAAAAAAAATATAGAAACTCATCAAAAGTAAAAATAATACAAACATAATCAAAGTGTATGTTGAAGGAAATTAACGTTTCTAAAGTGCGTTTTATATTTATAACTCACTCCCATAATTTTGATATATTTCGCTCCTACGTTTAAGAATTGTTTTATTCTGATTAAAAAAGATACAGAAAAAGATAAATTCAGTATTCAGATCATAAAGACTGTCCCAGAAATAACGGTCCTTTTGTTTTTAGGTTATTTATAAAAAAATGTTACCTCTATGGCAACATATTTGGTACCTAAATAAAGTATAAATATTGCAGATTAAAAAAAAACCTCATAAGTAAAATTGTGGTGACCGTGGCATGCAGGTTAAGTGTGTGGCTTGGCATGCTCGGAGCTCGGGTTCGATCCCCAGCCGCGGCGAAAAGTTTTTTTCAATAAAAAATTTTCTGATCGGAGTAAACCTCAGAGAGTAAATAATGCCATGTAAAGCTTCTTGAGAACATAAGCTTTAGCCGTTCGGAGTCGGCATAAAACATGTAGGTCCAGATCTCGGTTAATTGTGTGCAAACATTTAATAACACACACAACACAATTGATCATAAGAAGCTCGGTCAAAGTCCTTTCAAGGGCTGAAATGACCAAATTTTTTTTTTTAAACCTTTCGACCCCGCTCCTGAATTAGCGGTCTGAAAATTTTTTTTGGATCTAAATTGGTCATTGGGCATTAACAACTTTAATAATTGGTAATGATTTCATTGCTCTGAAGGGATCCGGACCCGTGGACCACCATCATACCTACGCCACTGTGCTGAGTGTCCCGTTACTTCTGTGTCGCATGATTTCGACTGAAGATTTGATATTGTAATATTGCCTTGTTTGTTATTGTTATTTTGCTATGTTTATGTTTTTGACAAACTCTGCGCTGTGTAAAATTTTGTATTTATTTTTATTTTTTAATCAATGGCCCGCGTTTTAAAATTTCTTGGGCACCACTGCTTTAATTAATATAAGAGATGCATTTTTTTAATTCACCCCCATTTGCCTATAGTTGGCCCATTTTCAATATTTAATTATTGTATTTTTTCCGGTAAAAAGTTACTTTGCTGGAAAAATTGTTGGCAAAGTTGCCTGAAGTAAAGACTTCAACAAATTATAAATTATTAAAAAAAAAACATAAGCAATAAAAGCTGCTTTATCTAAACGCTGCAAAACTTTATTTTCTTTTCAATGGCTTCTGACATTGAACATAAAACAACTTGTTGTATGTCTTCAAGTTTTCTCAAAAGACTAACTGTTTGTAAACACTTAACCCTTGCGCACACTCGCACACACACACACACACACACACACACACATACATACACATTCACATTCACACAAATCAAATAATTTTATATGTAGTAGAAGAAGGTTTATTTTTTCTGTGCTGCACTTTTCTCAATTAATTGATACCTAAATGTGTGAGTAGCAGACAGACAAACACTCAGACAAATAGACCAACCGAACTTAATGAAAAAAAAAAATGTAAAAAATCTTGAAAAACTTTTGCCAACTCATTTTTCTGATGTTGCTCTTGCTTTTGTTTGTTTATATTTTATTTAAAAAAAAAAAAACTGCAGCAAAGTGTTTTGCTGCTGTGACGAAACGTAAAACATAACCCTCAAACTTAACTCCTGCCTCCATTACCACCCATATCCACCCCAAAGGGAAATGAAAACTAATTGAGTAACAAAGTTGCACTGCAAAATGTTTTACTTGTGAGCCAGCGACGACAACAGCAAAGCAACAACAGCAACAACAAGATGTTGTTGGTTGGTAGTACCACGTAACGCACGTTGCGTGTCTTACGTTTCGTCGAGTGTATAAATATTACATGAAAACTTTTCTACGAGATAAATTTAATTGGTGGCAATTTGTTGCAAACGAATTTCTTCATTGCAAAAAAGAGCCAACTTTTGCGCACAAAAATAGCTTGTGGTGATTGTTGTTGTTTTGTTGTTATTGTTTTTGTTGCTGAATTCTGCAACATGCGTCTTGTAGCTGCCGCTGCTGCTTTACTTTTGTTGGGCTCTTATGCTACCTCTTTTTCTTGTTTTTCTTCTTCTGAAAGAGCTGGGTGGTACGACTTTGAAAGTCACCGCTACGCTGCTGCGGTATGAACTGCAATGATATTGAGGAAATTGGTTTTTCGCAAAAGTTTTAAGTTGTTATACATATTTGTGAGACATTGTGCGTTGAATAGTAGACCTTAAAGTTTCTTAAGATGAATTTAAAAATTCTCGAAATTATGAAATGCCGAAAAATTTCAGTTTTTCAGTTCCTCATAGGAAAGTTTTTTTTGTGCTTGAACCAACGCTCAGGGGATGCCCCCTATTAATGCAAAAGCATTGTGTTGATTCGGAAGATGGGTAGCTAGGCTAGTTGAAAGGTGGAAAAATGGAGAAGTGACGGTGAACATTTTTTTGAATTAAGACAGGTTAAAACTGTCGGGAAACACATCCGCAGAAAGATTATTCCATAATTTTATTGTGCGACTGAAGAACTTATTATTACGGTAATGCGAGGGTCTGTTGGGCAACAAGGCAATACTGTAGGGATGAGCTAAGTGAGCTGCCCGAGTGGACCTGAGAAATACTCGAACTAATGAAGTCAGGTCGTGTACCTCCCCTGAACACTTTCCATGGTAGTACCTGTATAACAGGCTTATTGACCCAACATTGCCTCGATGACCAAGAGTATTGAGAGATGATGAGACGTTATCATCCCCAATCAAATATCGCACGGCGTTGAATTCGGTCCAAAAGCTCCAAATAATATTTTGAAGCTCCTGCCCAAATGTGCGAATTGTAAACAATTTTCCTTCGTTTTAAGTTGATATTTAAGGACGAACTCAAACTTAACTAAAAAAGTACACAGTAATTATGAAATTCAATCTAATTAATGAATTTTGTTGTAGTAACTAAAAAAAAACATGAATCACATGAACTATTCACCATATCAATATACAAAATACATAAAAAATCACTAGTACACGAATATTTCATAAGTCTAGTGCTTAAAGTTCATGAAGTGTGTGAAAAAGATACATTAACCAAAAAAACATTTCGAAAAAGCCATGAAAAAAAGACAAGGGAAAAATGAATCATTCATAATTTTTGTGAATAACATTAAAAAAACTCATGTACAAGTACGAGAAGTGTACAGTTTTTTTTGTTTTTTTTTTTTTAAATTGTTGAAGTACTTTTTGTATACTCATACACACACAATACACTTAACACGTAAATAAATTCTCGAAGACAGTGTTCGTTTTCAGGAATTTTGTGTACGTTAGAGTTGTTGATGTTTTTATGTGTTTACATAACTTATTCTTGTATTTTACATGGACTTGTGTATAAATACACTCAAGCCATGAAAAATACTTGAAGCTTATGTACATGTACACATAATCAGTGAACGTCAAATTCATGTAGGTTTTTATGAACGTATTCAGAATTTATATTTTCAGTGCAATGACCTGTATAGAAACTTTTAAAGAGTTCTCGATTTCAAAGAGCTTTTTTCAATTTATCGAATTTTGAAAGAGGTCAAATGCTTGAACTGGATTTTTGACCTGGATTTTTGCATAACATTTCTTCTTAAGGAGGGACATGACATTCGCGGCGGAGAAAACACATTTTTTTTAAAAATTCATAACTCAGTCAAAAACAAACTTTTTTTTATAAGTGCCAAAAATTCAACAAGAAAAAATTAAAAAACAAAAATCTTTCACTCCAACATGGTTTTATAGAGCTCCAAACTGGTGGCAGAGAAAAAAAACGGGGCTTCGTGAAAGCAGCGCTGGGAGTCGCAAAAATTGTCCGATCTGGAAAAAATGACTTTTTTAAATCTTAACAAAATTGGTTATCGTATGACAGGAGCTTTTTTCATATATTTATACCCTAAACCTGAAAGGTCAGGGTATATTACCTTTGTGCAAACGTTTGTAACGCATAGAACGAAGCGAGTCCGGTATAGAAAAGTATATATATTCTTTATCAGCGTCACCACGTGAGTCTAGCTATCTATGTCCGTCCGTCCGTCCGTCCGTCCGTCCGTCTGTGTGTTGTCCGTATACACAGGATAAGAAGAAGGAGTTGAGATAATTGGATGAAACTTGATAAACATGGTCACATGTACCCAAAGATCTGCACTATTGAATATTTTTGGAATCCGCCCACGGACACGCCTACCTCCCATACAACGCAAAAATTGAAAACTGCATAGCTCAGCTCATAATAAGCCTACAACAATAAAATTTGATAAATTTGTGTTTTATATCAACACAAAGATGTTTTTGAAAAATGAACGTCATCCGCTCACGGACACGCCCACCTCCTATACAACCCAAAAATTGAGAACGCAATAAATAAGCCTCTGTTTAACCTAAAGAGCTAAAATTTGGCACGTATGTTTTTTATAACAAAAAAAAGATGGTTTTGAAAAATGGACATCGTCCGCCCACGGACACGCCTACTTCCCATACAACGCGAAAATTGAAAACTGCATAGCTCAGCTCATAATAAGCCTACAACAATAAAATTTGATATGTATGTGTTTTATATCAACACAAAGATGGTTTTGAAAAATGGACGTCATCCGCTCACGGACACGCCCACCTCCTATACAACCCAAAAATTGAGAACGCAATAAATAAGCCTCTGTTTAATCTACAGAGCTAAAATGTGGCACATATGTTTTTTGTGACAAAAAAAAGATGGTTTTGAAAAGTGGACATCATCCGCCCACGGACACGCCTACCTCCCATACAACGCAAAAATTTAAAACTGCATAACTCAGCTCATAATAAGCCTACAACAATAAAATTTGGTATGTATTTGTTTTATATCAACACAAAGATGGTTTTGAAAAGTGGACATCATCCGCCCACGGACACGCCTACCTCCCATACAACGAAAAATTGAAAATTGCATAACCCAGCTCGTAATAAGCCTACAACAATAAAATTTGATATGTATGTGTTTTATACAAACACCAAGATGTCTTCGAAAAATGGACGTCATCCGCTCACGGACACGCCCACCTCCCATACAACCCAAAAATTGAAAACGCATTAAATAAGCCTCTGTTTGACCTCCAGAGCTAAAATTTGGCACGTATGTTTTTTATGACAAGACAAAGATAGTTTTGAAAAATGGACGTCATCCGCCTACGGACACGCCTTTTTCCCATACAACCCAAAAAGTTTTAAACTCAATAAATAAGGTTATGTTTGTCATAGAGAAATTAAATTTGGTATGGATGTATTTTATACCAAAACTAAGGTGTGTCCAAAAATTGGAAGTAGTCCGTCCATGAACACGCCCAACTCCCATAGCGAAAGCACAATAAATTCATTAACTGTGAGCTACAGGAATAAAACTTGGTATGTGTAAATTTTTCATCAACATTTAAATGCATATAAAATATAGGCTTCATCCGCCCTTGGAGACGCCCATTTACAATAAAAATTTTTTGTTTTTGAAAAGTGGGTTTAGGGTATTTCATAGTCGGCCTAGACCGACTTTAGACTTTCTTTACTTGTTTTTTTTTAATTTTTGGTGATGTTCCAATTTTTAAAAAGTATGTTTTTTCGAAAAAAAATATTGAATTTAAAAATTCATATGATAGCAAATCTTATGATAGTTTAAAAAAATAAAAAAAAAAATTTTCGTCAAAAAAGGAACCCGCTAGTGCCGCAACCAGCACGAAAAACATAGTTTCGAGATAATCGCGTTCAAAATTTTGTGAACAAAGAAAAATGCAAGGAGAAATAAAAATGCGCTTTCACTAATCCGGCTGTAACTTTTGAACCCGTAGGAATTTTTCAATTTTTTTTCATAGAATCTTAAGAATATTTATTAAAATATAAAATTATAAAATAAGTCGATTTCAAAAAATTACCAATGTCATGTCCCCAGTTAACAGGTCGAAGGTTGTAAGAAGGTTTAAAAACAAAATTTCAATTCACTTCTTGACGTTAGGTTAAGAAGAATGTAACCCTCCCATAGCTTTTGACAGGCACTATGTTTGCTGAAAAAACCATTCAGTTTCTTTGATATATCATAGATAATGTTGTACTTTTTTATTTTAACCCAGCGCTAATGGGAGGCTCCTCTCAAAAATGCGTAAGCATACATAGAGAAATTTGAGCTGAAAACAATCCCAAATCAATTTATTTTGGAAGTGATTCTAAGCTTAGCCATATTATTCTTGATATCAAGCCATAATGCGATCGTTTATCAAAAAAATTAACACGCTCATTTGAGCATCATGTATGTGATTTTTGTAATGTTCATTAAAAAAGTAATATGCTCACTTGGGCCTAATTTATGACATTTTGGCATTGATTAAAAAAAAATGCTCTTTTGTGCCCAATGCATGTCATTTATAAATTGTGAATAAAACAAGTTAACATACTTTCATATGTCCAATCTAAGAAATTTTGGAATGCAACATTTTATGAATTTTAATAATACAAGGCAAAAGATGACAAAATTTAAGGAACTAAGGCATCAAAAGAACCGAAAAAAACGATGACCACACGCAAATTCAAAATTATATTTTCATTGTCTAAATCAGATATTTGTTCCGATTCGGACAGGAAAATATAATTTTGTAATTTATGCACTGCACTTTTATACTAACAGAAATAAAAACCAACTGAAAATTATGTCGTTCGATTGCTCATTTTTTTAATGACAACAACAATAAAAATTAATTTTTATGATCAATACCAAGATAATAAAATAATATAAAAAAATTTTCAGCGAAGAAAGACTTAAATCGGTAATGCATGCTTCTATTGGGCTTCAAGGCAATATTGTAGAGATGTTTGAACTGCCCGAGTGGACCTGGAGAATACTTGAGATGGTGGAGTCAGGTCGCCTTCCTCCCTCGAATATTTCCTATGGCCGTACCTGTGTAAAAGATATAAGTTCCCAGCATTGTGTTGATGTTCAAGAAAATTGAGAAAAGATAAAACATTTATTTACTCTATCTGATATATTGCACTACGTTGAATCCAGTCGATTAGCTTCAAATTTGATATAGAAGTTTTTGCCAAAATGTGCAATTTGTACGCCATTTTTGGCCTCATATATTAAATAAAGATACAGTTTTAAGAAACCTCGAAACTTATCCGCTTCCTTCGACATATCGAAAATATCAAACTATATCGATATGCCCAAAAGATTTTGAATTAACGACAAAAGATCGTTGATAAAAACCAAAACAATAAATAGGCTTTATGACTGAACCCTGCATCGATGATGTGCCATCTGGACGAAATGGCGTCGACGATGAATCTAATCAATCTGTCCTTAAGAAAGCTGAAGATTCTCAGAGGCTGAGGTATGACTCAGCCGCTCCAGGATCAAACGAAGAACCCCGGAACTTCCTTTAAATGAAAATAATAATCGGTTGCCGTTTTCAATATTTCAGTTCCAATGAGTTTTTATTATAATAAAAGATAAAAATCTTACGTTGAAGTATTTTTTATATGCTCAATCAATGGTTTAGAGTTTAAAAAATCAGCAGATATTTCGTGTTTGCTCTATAATTTCAATTTTTGCCAACATACAAATTTCGTATCAAAAGAAAGGTAGTGCAAAAATTAAATTATGAAAAATTTTATTTTCTTTTTAGAACTTTTATTTTATACAAAATGTGTAAATGTTTTCATAAAAAATAGTGAAATTGTAGAGTAGAAACGAAATTTCCGTTGATTTTTTAACACCATTATGAAAAACTCTACCATTGGTGGAGTGACCCTAATATTTGACTTTTATCACAAATCGAAAATCATTCAAATCGGAGACTGTCAGCTGGGAACCTTTCATTGTAAGACAAAAAAAAAAATCAACAAGCTTTTTAGATTGAGTCAAAACTTTGACGTTCCCTTACTTTTATATACGACCATCTTTGTATCTAAAAAGCCAGCGTCACTCTCCGCACCGGGTATCGTTCAAACTGTAATTTTTTCTTGTTATGAAAGTGCATTTCAACTTCTTAACATGCTAATCGGCTAGAAAGTTCATCCTAAAACTATGTACAGCAAATTAAATAACAAATATCTTAAACGAAATTTTATCAAAATATTCGTTGCGTCTCTCCAACATTCAAATTTAGATTAGAATAAAGATTTGCAGCTTATAAAAGCTATTTCACAGCTAGATGACGTTGTGGACATAGCAAATGTAGGTAAGAAACATTCATACGTTTACCTCACACATACCTCAGTGCGTATCGTCTACTATAACGCCACCTGAGCGTGATATGTAAAACTAGAAGTTCACAAAATCTTATCCATGATTTTGTTTGTTATGGTAATTGAATTTTGATTCTGTAATTTACCCTCACATGTGTGTTACTCTCTTACTGCATCTTTCTGTAAAACAAAATAGCACACCAACGATAAACAAGACACGAGAAGCACCACTAATATTCCATACAAAATATATTGCTTCTCGTGACTTGCTTTTCGTTGGTGTGCTGCTTCGTTTTACAGGAAGATGCAGTTATTATTTTGAAGTAACTCGTTATGTAACGGTCTTTTATACAAATAGATACATAATAAAAAAAAAAATAAAATAAAACTTAGACTTTCCATATTTTTTCTTTAATTTGTAGAAATGCTGCTCAACGCTCAGGAGACACGCGTCATACTAGGTGTCTTGGGTTTTCTTCGTATCCTGCTGCCACTCCTCATACGTGGCTTCAATGATGACTGCATCGACGATGGCGAAAATCCACCAAAAAAACGATTACGCCTGCCCTACACAACACTGGCGGCACCCGACTGTAGCGATATCATCATTACTAGTGAAAGTAAACAAATAATTGAAATCTTTGATTATTGCTTACATTTGCTCAGCACCAGCCAAACTTCGAATCATTCCATAATAAATGCCTCACTTGAAGTTATTAATGCAATACTTCAGGCAATAGATGGCGGCAGCAGCAGCAGCAACAGCAGCAGCGATTGCTCCGCCACAGCACAGTGTTTGCTGCAACTGCTGAGCAATCAGCAATTGCAACACATCGAGTTTCTACGCAGAAAGAAATCATTAAAAAATCAAATATTCCAATTGAAAAATTACGAAATGACATCTGTAGATGCAGCAACAACAACAGCACCATCAGCGGACTTATTGCCAACGACAAGCGCCGTCAGCTCGGTGTCAAGAGCAATGCCAACAGCCCAACAGCAGCGACAACAACAAAATGCAGCGTCTAAAACACAACAACAAAAAGTTGCGGACGAAGACAATGACAATAAGAACAACGACAACGAATTGAATAAACATAAGATGAGCAACGTAGCTGCCGCATCCAGCAGCATAGATGAGCTGGAGTTTGTAGCACCGACGTTCTTGCAGGATCACAGCAATGCATTCAAATTAGGTATGCAAAAAATTGTAAACGTAAAAACGCTGCAGCAAAAAGTTGGCATGCCAACAATAACAACACCAACAACAACAACAACAATAAAAGCAAAAACAACACCCACGACTATCGGGAGAATTCATGCTCAAGATGACAACAGAAATAATGTCACTAATGATGTTGACGTGGCTGACAATGACGACGTTGTTGTTCATGATGAGGTTGATGATGACGATGTTGCTCATGCTGATGTTGATGACGATGAAGGTAAAGTAAATAATAGAAATAAACTTAGAAATGCGGATTTTCAGTTAAATGAACTTCAGCAGTCAAAGCAAAAAAGAAAAATTCAAACCAAAAACCAAAAAAAAAAAAAAAAACTAAATCAAGCAGCAGTCAAATGTCAACATTAAAGCTATGGCTCTATGCAAAGAAATAGTGTAGGATAGCGTCAAAAATGTGTTGTTAGTGTTATTAAAACTTTTGTATTCTTTTTACACTTTTTTACACTTTTCTATTGACTACTATTTGTAATTTAGATGTCTAACCGATTTCGTAACAATAATTTCATTGTTTTTTTTTGTATGGTTACAGAGTCATTACAGATGAAAAAGTTCAACACACAGCCCAGCAAAATATTTGATAAAATCTTGAAATGCATTCTTAGATACACTGCTTCCAGAAGACATTCTAAAAATCCAATTGTGGTTCTCCTCAGCCTTATCGAATTGCTCGAGTGCTTTACAGGGGCATTCTCATAAACTTCGAAAAGACTATTTGAATAGCTTCCAAGAATACTTCCATGGCATGGCTTGTGCAAGGCATTGGTTAAATATTTTCGTAAAAGCATTTTGTCTTATGTCTTCTGAATCATGGAATGTTTTCCTAAAGTTTTCCCTAGAAAATACCTGCTAGAATCCTTTCATTGTAGGTCTCAAAAAAATTTTCCATTGAAAAATTCTAGAAGCAGTTCTTGAGAAGACTAAGGAAAGCATTCCTTCGAATGACATGCATATGTCAAAAGAATGCCTTCTGTGTATGAAAGTAGAAGGTATGGAACTCAAGATTTTTCCTTTCCCCTTTACCATCTTTTGAAAGAACACACTGACTTCCATCTTTCACGTAGTGAGCGTACAGAATATCTTCTGCCTCCTTGTTGATTTGTAGAATGTACTGTTGCCCGCCTCTACTGCCTGGTTGCGGCTCAGCAAATTTCAACACTCTCCAGTCAGCTGTTGGTACATCCAGAATCTGTTTCTGCAACAGCTTAAGCAAAGACTCTTGCGGCAAAACTCTGGAGAACAGCGCTTTTGCCTTTGGTAGAGACGGGATATCCGTGCTGTCTTTCAGTTCTCGCTGAGAGCCCTTTCATAGGCTTTACAGCGTCGGTGCTACTCTATTTACCCATTCCAGTGTCGCAAAGTAATTGAATTTTAAGATTTTTAGTGTAGAAGTGGTTCGGGTCTTCTTGGACAACAACAACTGCACGTTTAACTCGCCATTAGTGTAGTATAAAAAAGTCACGCCAATAGTATGATGGGGTAAGACATACCCCAAAAGTTAAGTCGTATAAATACTAAAAAAAAATTTAATCGAAAAAATTCAAATAGCTTCTCAATTCTTGATTGATCTACTGTTAAAAAAAAAACAATATTTGAAGTGCGTTGAAATTGAAATAAAAACTAGTTTTATTGAAACTTACAAATACTACAAGAAATAAGGGAAACAAAAATTGCTTTACAAAAAATCATAAAAAGTAATAAGTAATACAATTCAATAAATAAATTTTTTTTTTTCAGATTTTAATTGGAGTCAAACTTTTGAATCATAAACCTATGTCCGTTTGTCCGTTGGTGGAAAAAAATATTTTAATTTTCCGTCAAATGTTATGCATTTTTCACAAAGCATATTCATATGATTGATACACTGTGGAGCCTGGCAGATCTCACATGCGTAAAAAGTTTTTTAATTACTTAGATTAGATTAGATTACTTTTCACAAGAAGCTATTGCTAAGTTTTAACCAGCTGACTTAATCAAGCAAATGCGCGTAAAAATGAACAAATAATGTAAAAAGTTGCCACATTCACCTGAAATGTGTAAATGAAAAATAAAACAACAAGTTGCCATATTCACATACAATATTCACTCCAGCAATAAAATTATTTTAGCAATAAATGTGTTTAAGTAATAAATTTGGAAAACTAGTAAGCTATATCTCCGACTTGACCGAAGTTAAAATACCCCCACGGGCGATTCGCAATGGTATAAAATCTTAAATTGCAGCTCTTTTTATATATGAGATTTCAAAAAATTTTACTATTTTGATGACGTCTGAAATACATTCATATCAAATTGTTTTCCTGCAAAGTAAAGCCAAGCCTTTTTATAAAGTTTTCAATTAGGGGTTGTATGGGAGGTGGGCGTGTTCTTGAGTGGTTGATGCCAATTTTTCTAACACATCTCAATTTTGATATAATATACACAAATACCCCATTTCAGGTCTGTAGCTTAAATATTAGCCTATTTAAAGAGACTAGTAGCAATTCAATAAAAATTAAGTGTTAGAAACATTAAAGACGTTTAATATATGATATTCTATTCAAGAAGTTATAACGAATAACGATATATTGAGTCTCAATAATGATATAAAAGATCATTATCTGAATGGTTTGACTTGAAACGTATGATTTGACACAACATTTTTTAATGTAACTGTCAAAATACGAAGACAGACTTACACTAATATAACTACTGAGAAAAACATTATTACTATTCGAAAACATCGTAGCTTAACTCTTCCAGCTATAAAACATAACTAATGTTACAAAAAAAACGCATTAAAAAATAGATTTAAGAAATAATACTAAGAGATATTTCAGAAATTAATAAAAGGTACTTACAGAACACCTACAACATCGATTTATAACACATTTAGATAAAAAAACACCAAAAAAACCCAAAAATTTTTTTTTTAAAACCGTTAAAATTTGACTGATTTGTTTGCTCAGAAAGTGTAATTTTTGATTTTGGTACTGCATTTTTCGGACAATTGACATTTGAGGAATGCATAAAAGATAATTTTGGTTAAAAATTTTTAGTTTTGAAAAAAATTCAAATTCGATCAATTCATAAGCTCTTCTTAAACTAAATTTCAAATCGATAAAATAACGGATTTTTGTACAAAAATTTTATTTCTGTTTTAAAAGGTTGGGAACCCCCTGAAGTGAAATCACAATTTTTAAAAGTGGTTTGCACATCTACAGCCTAAACCTGACTTAATGACATCTAAATCGATCTATCGATCGGTCCATCTATATAATCTATATAATCGGTCCATTAGCCTGGAAGAAATTGAAGTCACAAAAAAACCTGAGTCTATTAATTATATAGATTCCAATATTATGGGTTGTATGGGAGGTGGGCTTGTTCATCGGTGGATGACGTCCATTTTTCTAACACATCTTAATTTTATTGTAAAAATTATAAATATCTAATTTTACTTTTGTAGCTTCGACAGAACCCAATTTATAAAGTTTTCAATTCTGGGGTTGTATGGGTGGTGGGCGTGTTCGAAGGTGGATGACGTCCATTTGTCTAACACGTTTTAATTTTTATATAAAAATAATAAATATCAAATTTTAGTTTTGTAGCTTCGACAGAAGCCTATTTATACTGTTTTCAATTTTGGGGTTGTATGGGAGGTAGACGTGTAAAAATAATAAATATCTAATTTTATTTTTATAGCTTCGACACAAGCCTCTATACATAGGTTTAAATATTAAGGTTGCATGAGAAGTGGGCGTGTTAGTAGTTGGATAACGCCCATTTTTCTAACACAGCTGAGTTTTGTCATAGACTATACAAATACCGAATTTAAGTTTTGTAGCTTAAATATTTGCTTCTTTATGAAGTTTTCATTATTGGGGTTGTATGGGAGGTAGACGTGGTTTTTATCCGATTTAGTCCATTCTTGAACTTGATCTTAGCTTTTTTAAAAAAAGCTTAAACATCGAATTTCAGCACGTTAGCTTAAAAATTACGGCTGTAATCGTGTCCACAGACAGACGGACATGGCTAAATAAACTCAGGTGGTGATGCTGAGCAAGAATATATATTTACTTTTCTATACCTACCACGGCTCCTTATGGGCGTTACACACGTCGTGACAAAATTAATATACCCCTTCGCAGTAAGCGTGGGGGTATAAATATACCTAATAAATACATTTTCTTTTTGTGAAAATAATACGAAAAAAATGGCAAAAAATTAAAAAAAGTTACGTAAATACTGTGGTGGGGTATGACATAACCCAGCCGACTTTGGAACTATCTGATCTGTGCATGAGTCCACCTAAGACATATTTTTTGCTTATCTCAATTATTGGTCTTTTATTTGAAGCTATGAGAATCTACAAAATTGTAATTTTTCAGATAAAGAAGATATTGAAGCAAATAAGGTCTCTGGGGTATGTCATACCCCACCACACTAACGCCGGGTAGCGGCTATTGGCAGTAGCATTAAAACTAAAGTCTGCTCTAACCATAGAGGAGGTGTGACCGCTGGTGATACGCAGTGCAGATTGCTCCTCACAGTGCCCGCTATTGATAGAAGTTATGCATTCCACAGAATTTTGGGTTGTCTTCCCAACCAGAGTTGATTTCTTTTAAGCCCGTAACTTCTGGATAAAAAATTTTGACGAAATTTCATGCAAGGCGTTTGATTTGAAATAATGTCACTCATACGCCACAGTGCACTTCCATATAAACATTAACGGTCTTATTCATAAAAATATCTTAAAATAACTTTAAAATGTTCAATAGTTAAAAAGCTTTTTGAAATTTTGTTATTCATAAAACCGTCTCAGCTTTTTTGTTAAAATAGAAACAATTTCAAGTTGAAGTGGGAACAGTGTCAAAAATGGTTTGTGAATTTGATAAATTCAATTATTTTTGTTTATTTGTTACAATTTTATCAATATTTTGACATTCAAATAGTCAAAATATTTTGTTATCATAGGGGTATTCACGATTCAATGCACTTGCCAGTGTAGTTGAGGACTTGAGGACTTGTGCAGTTTTGCAGTTAGGATTTCGTGAGCACAACAAAATTTTAATTGATATTATTATTATATTTTTTTTTGAGATTATTATTATAATTTGAATGAGATTTTTATTTATCAAGTAATTGAAACTTAAACTCTTAAATGTTGCATCACTATTTCAAACCTGTCAAATTTTTCTATGTACACAACTACACAACTGCTCAAATCCTCAAGTCCTCAAGTTTAAGGCAATAGTAGAAATGTAGTTGTGTAGATTTTTGACGTACGTATATTTTGTTTTTGTTAAGTGCACAAGACCTCAAGTCCTCAACTACACTGGCAACTACACTGAATCGTGAATACCCCTTATGTTTTGCTCTGAAAAAATTGTCACTTATAATTCTAATTTTCAATATTTTTAAATGTTTTGTCATGTTTATATATTTTTTTGAAATAGTTTTAAGCATGATAGAATAATAAGGTAGGCTTTAAGCATGATAGAATAAATATGGCTGCTCAAATGTCTAGTTTTACACAAACAATGCTGTGAGGTGCTATAAGCGTCAAACGAAAAGGCAACAACAACAATTAGAACAACTTAAATTCGAACAGCTGAATTTGACATCTAGCTCACTTCCTCCCCAATATGCACCTACCTTGTTATTCTATCATGGTTTGAAGTATTTTTTACAATATTTGTGCTCAAATGAGAGTAAACATTTTTAAAAATATTTCAAATTTATTTAAATATTTTAAGGTTTCTCATTTGTGAAGCCTTTATATGACGTTTTTATCGTTATTGAACGTTTATGAATAATGTTTTTGGTTTTTTTGTTGTGAAGGCTTTCTAAGACACTCATATATTTTTATGAATACCGCCGTAAATCTTTAGACTAAATTTTGTAGAAAATAAATTCGCCAGTAGTCTGTTTCTTAGAATTTTGCATAGAATGAAACAATTAATGATACCAGGACGTAAACAAAATTAATTCGCCCTTATGTAATAAACATCTGCATGAATTTATTCATACAATGAATGCACAACATGTTTCACAACGTGTTGCTTGTTACCTTGCTAACCCATAGTCGTTGAATGAATGTTCATGAATGCAGCCACTAAAGTTGTGTGAGTTTCGGTTGTGTCTTGTTTGCCGAAAGACTGCATTAATTCGTTTCGTACAATAAGCCGAAGCGCTCTAATTTTTGTCACCAACAATGAGAAGAAGAGCCACCAAACAATAGCCGTAGAGAGTGACGATGAGCATTTTATTATTATTCTCTCTATTCTACTAAACTGCTGTAAGCAAAGAGAATAGCACATGTGCATTCGAATTTTTCAACTTATTCGAGTTACCCGAGTTGATCGAAACAATTTATTAAGGAAAAGCACATGCTTTATACGTTATACAATGTGTTGCAGTTTATATGTTAATTGATACATTAAGAACTCTTTAGTTATTATTTTATGATTTTGTGGGTATATTAATTTTGTGGCGCCCATAAGAAGGCGTGGTAGGTATATAAAAGTGTATATATACTTTATCGATATCTCAAATTAAGTCCATCAACCATGTCTATCTGCCTTGATTTTAAGCAGGCTCTTATAAAAGTTGATTTTAAGCAGGCTCTTCGCAACCTTGCTTAAATTGTTATTTAAAAACATTTTTAATTCATTATGTAAGTTGGTGAAGCTAATAATCACAAATCTTTTACAAAAATCAAGAAATCTTTAACATTACGCGTAAAATATGTCGTTTTTGACGCAAGTTCTGCCAAGAACCGTTGCTTAAATTTTAGCAGTCTTTAAACGCAAATTGCGATGATTAAAGCTGCGAAAAGTGCAGATGTTAAATAAGCTGCGACCATCTTTATGAATAAAAATGTGCTTTTTTAAAAATGCTTAAAGTTACTAAGCCTCTAAAATGATTTTATGTACGAGTATAAGGCTGTTAATATTTAAATTCATATATGCAAAAAAAATAAAAAACCTGAACAGGTAAGGGTATAGTTGCTTTGTGCAAACGTTTATGGCGCAGAGAAATAAGCCAGCCCGGTACAGAAAATTATATACATATATACTTCATTGCCGCGTGAGCTGATTTAGACCTGTCCGTCCATAGGTGTGAGGTGTCTGTAAACACAGAATAAGAAGAAGTTGAGATAACTGCATGGAAGTTGTTACACTTGGTTATGTAGACCCAAGGATTTGTTTTTTTTTTTATTTTGGAATCCGCCTTTATACATTCCCACCTCCCACACAACCCCAAAGTTGATGGCTTTATAAAAAGGCTTTTATTTAAGATATAGGGATTGAATTTGGTTGCATACATTTAACATCTTAACTGAATTGAAATGCAATTCATCTGGCCATGGATACGCATACCTCCCATACAATATGTTAAAGCGGGAACTCTACAAAGAGGTCTCTACTTGAATTATATGAATAAAACCTATATATATAAAAATCAAAGTCGTAAGATGTGTTTGAAATTCCATTACTCGAGAATGGAGCGTCCAATTTGGTTTGGTTCGGTTTGAATTTCAGAGTACGTTAGAGATGGTCTGTAAACGGTTAATGTGACGGTTTGTACGAAATCGGTCCAGTGGTTCCGGAGATATCCCGAGTAAAAATGAAAATTTTTTAGAAGCTGTACAACGTTCGTGCAACAGGAACACGAAAACTGTGTAAGAAAATATCCGCTAAACGGCTGAACAACAGGCGCTTGCAGGACAGTTTGGATGTACATATGATGAACATCGAAGTGTTAAGTATCTGTACGGTCAAAATGTCCTGCAAGCGCCTGTTGTACAGCCTTTTTACGGCTTTTAGTTTGCTGAGTTTCATGTTTAATTTTAATTTTTACTCGGTATGGCATCCCATATCTTTATAAATAAAATTCTTCTCATAAAAAAAGGCAGCAGCAAACTCGAGCGGCGACGGATATAATCAGCTAGTTAATTAAAGGTGTATTATACATAAAAACTAAGATTTTAAAATATGAATTACATCCGCCCATGGACACGCCCAACCACAACACAATACACAAAAGTAAAAACTTTAAAAACATTTATAAAAATACAAGCCCTTAAAGCATATTTAATGTTTTCTATGACATTCAAATAAATTAAAAGAGTTCTTGCAAATTATGTGGTCTTTCCTTCACAAATTTTGATCAAATAATTCGAGTTATTCGAATGTGCAATTCTAATTCATGAAGTTTGGACAAGAACACGTCTCATTCGTACCATCGTGTTTCAGCACAACATTGATTCATGTCACACACGAATGAACAGCGTTTACCGAGCTGTTCTGATTGTTGTTCGTGAATTGTACGATTGCACGAGACCATCGAACTTGCTGCTCTCAAGCTCTACGTAATTCATGTCTCTTTTTCATTTAATCTTTGCTTCTCACTGCGACAGAATTGAATGAGTTTTTGTTGTTAATTTTGGTGAGCGTCTCATGAGTAGCTTTTTTTGCATTCATGCAGATGTTTATTATGTATGTATATTCTTGTAGTACCTAACCTCTTTTTTGTTTTAAAGTTACCTTTCTTAAGAAAATGAAAAATCAAAAATAATTTCTCTTTCCAACACTAGAATACAAGTCGGCATTAAAGCGTAACGTTAATATTGACAAACAACACGTGAAAAATTCTAAAAATATTCAACAAAACATCAAACATGAACATGATGAAACAAAAAACCGCCACCAAGATGATGATGATGATGACGCTGGGTCTGATTACAAAACAGAAAATCAAAGCGTACATCTAGCTGATGTTAATATAAACGATGATGATGATGACGATGATGATTTCACAACACTTTCTGAAATAAATGAACCGCAAAAAGCATTCGCTTTGACAACCGACGAACCAGCGTTGACAGCAACAATTGATGTTGATAATCTGATTGATGCAATCGATGCCACTGCAAATATAACAAAAACTGCAAATACATCATCTACACAGCAGCAGGAGCAGCAAAATGAACAGCAAAAACAAAAACAAAGCATGCTTACCGTTAATGCTGTTACTTGCGTCTCCGCTGCCACAGTCGCTGATGACAAATCATCTTCACAACATTTGAGTGACATCGACAACGAATCGTTCAACAGCATTGATTTTGAAGCTGAAATCACAATCGCTGGAATGTCATCAGCCAAGGCCACTGAAAACTATGTCGCTTCAGCAGCCATGGCGGGTACTGTCGGCAACACCACCACAACTGAAGGCAATGCAGCAACGATTGGTTCTTTCTTCAACAATTTGTTAACGCATCCAAGCACAGGTAAGAACAAACACAACCGCGTCTCAAATATAGCTAAGCAGCAAACAAACAAACAAAAAAAAAACAACAACCAACAGCAACTAGTTTTCTACACGAAATTGTCAAGGGGGTTGAAGAAATGACTGTGATTTCCGGCAGGCGGACGGAATCAAGCACATTGCGTGCAATATTTTGATTGCTGCTCTGAATAACCCAAATCGCTGTAGCTGGGATGGGTTTGTAGGTAACGAATGCACACTCATACGTCACCACTTTGACTTGATTCTCTAGCAGGTTTATTTTTTTTTTTATATATGTGGTTGGCCTCTCTGTACACATCTGTGGTTAAGCACCACTTTTGTTTAAAATTTCTGGGCAAACCAATCAAATTATTTACATAATTGCTTTGCAATGTGCAGGAAAATTTTACGCTGTTCATAACGTTAAAAATCAGGGCCGGATTTCGAAAAGAAATGCTGCTACAATTAATAAGTGGCTTTAACGGTTTTGTTGTTTTATATTTTAGACATTTCATGTGAGGTTCTGAAGTTGTCAATATTTAACCCTATTGTACTGCTGGTAGACATGAATGAACACCACCTATTTTTTTTGTAATAAGGCTTACATTTGAAATTATAATTTAAACAACTTCGACATTTTTAGATAATTATTTTTATGTAAATAATTTAAAAATACTTTTACTGTTTTTTTTACACCAAAAATATTCGCATATATTGATTACTTTCAACATTTTTAAAATAATGCATTTTTCGATATTTTCGATTTATGACAACGAAAAATTTTCGACTGGAAATTTTCAAAATTTTATTGCGCACTCTTACTTGAAAACACAATATCTCAAGACTTAAGTGTTGTATAAATTTAAAAATTGTTACTCCTTTTACAAGAAAAATCCTGGCACATCTGTGTCCCATTCGTTAATTCAAAAGTAAAAATTAAGAAACAAAGGCATTAAATATTAAAAAGCATTTTGTCGTTAAACTGTAGTGCTGTTACGATGCTTAGAATGCTTATCTATATCTATACTATTATATAAAATTGAAGTGGAAATATTAAGTTCACCAATGACTCCAAAACTACTGGACCGATTTTTATGAAAAAAATTTTAAAATATCATATTTGTGCTACAGAATGCCATAGGTGGGGTTTATTTAAGAAAATTTAACAATAAATATATTTAATTAAGTTGTTAAGTTTTTTAGGAAATTACCACCGATGCTAAGCATTGCTTGGTCGCTTGCTTTTCACGCGTCTGTGTTACGAGAGTTTAAACTACATGTTGCTATCAACCCTTCTCTTTAAAGTTTATTGATCTCGCTCTCCAACTCATTCGAAGAGTAACCAAAAGCAGTTGGCGCTCTTTGACGTGATGAGAATACAAGTTAAATAAACCTTGCTGTGCTGTTATTGCTGTAGAATGATGAGCTGCAAACCAATGTGTGCATATTTGTTTCGCCGCATGCAATTTCTTTACGCATATTATTATTGTAGTTTTCCAATTTTTTAATATTTCAAAATGCGGCATTCACAAGTGTGATAGCATATTTTGTATAGATTATAGATAAATTAAAAGTTTGAAAAATGAAGTGTTCATATTTCCCTTAACTACAAATAAATGCCCCGACGTAAAACAAGTTTGACAAGTTTAACAGAAAATGCAAGAGCGATGCTCAGCGTTAGGAGAGCAAGAGCAGCGACTCAAAGAGAAAATTGTTGGTAAATTATGCATGCAATTATTTGCTTTCACGACTGCAATTGGAGTGAGGCAGTGGCGTAGCTAGGGTTGCTGGCACCCGGGACCAAAACTAAATTGTTAAGTAAACCCTTTTAGAAGGTTATACTTAACCTCATAAAAGCAATGCTTAAAAAGTACTACGAAATTAATATAATTCTTTTAAATAATAGTTTACTGTTATGATTATTTTGTTAAAGTGCAAATGAGTACACATAAATATTTTAATTCATTGTATTATTTATAAAAGTCGGTAACAATATACAAAATTAATCTCATCGATAGTAATATATTAGATATCATTTGTAAGATAAATTGGTAACTTATACAAAACTGAAAAATTTTCCGCAATCAAGGAATTTTTCAAAAATGTTTTCTTTACGCAAAATTTTGACTTGCAATAGTAAGTTAATCCCCAAAGATCTATTTTGAATAATTTTGCATAATTGAGGAAAAAATAGGACCGGGAAGTAAAGCGTTAACAAATTTTCCCTCAGTGACCCTGAATAACTATCAATTTAAACATTTTTTCGAAATCAATCCACGTCTTCTATATAAAAGTTAAGTGAAAATTAGAACAAAATATTAAAATTAATTTATAAACTTTTTTCCTAATTTTTATAAATTTCTTTATAGTACTCTTTATACATTTCGACATTTCAGCTTCGACTTTACTAGACAAGACTGAGGTCTGTAACATTTGACTGCCTTATTCTTAACCATAAATATCACAGTATCATAGTGATACCAAATTGATATCAGAAATTTGTTTCATAGTCATTATCTACATAATTCCCAAAGCAAACTTGCCCTGGGAGACCAAGTTCAAGAGTCATGAAAATTAGAATAATTTTTAGAATAGTTTTTTCTTAAAAACTGTATTTTTACAGTTTTTGTTGGTTGATTTGAACAGAATAATAATTATGTATTTTAGTAAAGTAAAGGAGTTAGAAAACCATCTTTGAGTTTTAAATAGACATCTTCAAAATAAAATAAAACAACATCAGAACGCCATAAAATTGTTATAAAACGCCATGTATTTAATTTAAATAAAAAATTTTATGAATTTTAATCAATTTTATTTTTTTTTAGAAATTTTTCAGCAAGTAATAAATTGAGCTTTTAAATTGTTTTATGTAACAGGATACCCAAAAACATATTACTATTAAAAATTATGTTCTAGCAGATTTAGAGCTGCAAATAAGGTTTGTTTTTAATATGCTTAAATGCATATGAATACCACGAAAAATGTATATTTTATAGGTGTTTAAAAGAAACATCTTTTCGAAAATGATGAAAAATCGACTTTTTGGGGTCTCAAAAGAGTTTGTAAGGACAACAAATTTCAAAATTTTTTTTAACCAATATTTGTGTACTATCACAATCTTTAATTTTTTGCTTATCTTGGGTATTCATTCTAAAGAAAAAAAAAGTTATAGGCAAAAAACTAGATTTTTTGGCCAAAAAAAGGGTTCAGGAGAACCAAAACCGCTCCATGGGGATTTCTCCGATCCAAAAAAAAATGATGCAGAAATAGTTTTTAAGAGTCCCTCTAACTTTTGAGTCGGTGTCCGGATTACTTTTTTTTTCTCCATACAAAATCGATCCGGCTTAATATACAGGCAAAAAAAAAAAAAAAACAAATTGGCATTGGCGCATCCGTTATTGATTGTTTGGAAAATATAGGAATATAACCTTATATCGATAACTCTTTCATTAGCTCAATATTATCCCATGAACTAATGACCAATGGAGTGCAAACCTGTGGCACTTTGCGAAAAAATCGTGCAAATATGCCAAAATTTGACGCCGATAAAGTCTTTGATCGTGCAGACTTCCAAAGCTTTGTGTCAAAAGGAGTTTCAATTGTGAAATGGATGGATAACCATACAGTGCATATGTGATCTAATTTCATAAATCTAATCGATACCGTAAATGTCAAAAGACTCCAAGCTGGATCTGAAAAAAAAAATTCATGAAACATGTTCAAAAATCACTTCTCAATATAACGCAGGAATGGAAAGCGTTGATCTTACGTACAAAAAAAAAAGTATAGTAAGGTAATAAGGTAAAAAGGTAAGGAGTGCGCACGTAAAAATTGTAGCATACATTTTGCTTAAATACTTATTTTACAAGCGTACGAATTAAAATTTGAATACGCCAAAACACCCGCATTTAATGTCTGTTTTTATTAAAATCATTCCTTTACATTTTTGTGAACAACTTAGTGCAAAATAGATGAAGAAAAAGAAGTTAGAAAAACGATAGTTCATATTTGCAAAAACCGTAAAAGTGTCCCGACAAACTGTTTCCCGCGCCTTGCAAAAACTTCAAGCAAACCATCAGTGTTGACCGAAAGTTTGGATCTGGAAGAAAATATGGATCTGGATATATACTAAGAAGACAAAACAAATTTCTTGAATATTATTGAAAGCTACGAACACTTAGGGACGGAAAGCAGCTCTTATTGTACATTGTTTGGAAGCATTTGTCCCTAAAGTGACAACTAACGCTGAGCTAAGATCGTTTAAGGTTCAAAAAGTCCCCGATCGTAATGCTAAAAAGAATATCGAGGCGAACTCGAGAGAACTCGAGCGAGAAAACTTCATACAAATTTCATAAAAAAATTTCAATGTTGCATCATGGATGACGAAACGTATGTTTTAGCAAACTTCTCACAGCTTCCAGGTCAGAACTATTATGTAGCAGATCGTCGGGGAAATGTACCAGAGACATACAGGACCCAAAAAATAACGAAACTTCCGAAGAATTTTCTTGTGTGGCAGGCCATTTGTAGTTGTGGCATAAGAAGTCAGCCATACGTAACTTCTGGGTTCACAAATGGAGAAATCTACTTCAATCAATGTTTTCAAAAAAGATCAATGCGACCATTTCTGATTCAACAGAAGAACTACATCTTGCCAGATCTTGCGTCATGCCACTATGGTAATAAAGCTGAAGAGTGGTATACAAAGAATAATTTAAATATTGAACCAAGACAGGCAAATCCACCAAACTGTCCAGAGTTCAGACCAGTAGAAAGGTATTGGGTCCTTATCAAAAAAAAAAAACGAAATAAAGGAGACAAAAAGAGCATCTAAGGACCTACAAGATTTCAAAAGAAAGTATACTTCAGCATCAAAAGAAATCTCGGAGAGTACCATTAGGGTCTTGATGGAATGAGTTCCTGTAAAAGTTGAAAATTTTGCTTTTAACAATGATTTTTGAAAATTTTTTAGTTATATTAGAAATTAAAGTTAAAAAAATTATTGTAATTTTTAAAGATTTTTCCATGGTTTACTTAATTTTTTGGATTTTTCAATGTTACAATTTTTACGTGCGCACACTTAAGTACAAAAAATTTAATTATTTATTTATAGTCCTACTATGAATACGATCGTAAATAGAAGATCTGACAAAACCCACACACATCTAGACGTAGTTCAAAACCAATTCCTATAAAACATCTGGAGTGTCACACGCAGTTGGCTATACAGGAAATTAACGGCTTTTGTAGTCGAAAAGTTGGTATTACCTCGGCATCACGAGAATCAGTTACGCGGTCAAGTACCGAATTTAGCTGGACACTATCAAGCAAGAACTGAAGAAGGAGTCAGAAAGCGATGTGTTATTTGCACAAAAAACGGAATAGAAAAAACACAATTTATTTCGCATGTACAAAACCAATGTGCTTTACTGGGGACAGAAATTGTTTGGAAATTTATCACAACTAACAATCCAAAAACCCGAGATATAAGGAAACTAAAATTGTCAAAAAAAAAAAAAAAAAATACAAATTCAAGACGACGTTAAAGCCTATTGAAAGAACAAAACCTTAATTTGACATGACATTCGAAACCCAAAGAAGGCATTTGTTTTTAATCGAACACCACCAATTTGGTCAAAATCCATTATAAACTGTGCCTGTTATGGCGAAAAAAACCAAATGAGACATGTGTCCCATTCGTCGTCAAAGGGTTAGCCTCAAAAAAGAACGGTGCATAGTGCTGTGCATTAAAACCACGTGTACATACAGCCAGCCATGTGGATGCTTCAAAAATTACTACCACCCATTTGTGGCATAATACGTTTTAAATATGAATTATTGCATCCACTGATTTGGTGGCGATTGTTGTCATCTAAGCAAAACTATACTGGTTTTTTTTGTTAATATACAAAAACCAATGTATTATATTTCATTTTATACCCAGCTTAATTTGAAATACACAGGTGTAACGTACAAATATTTTTCGATTTGTTGTTTAATATGCTTCAGCAAAATTGTATCGTTATAAGGAACATTTTTTTTAAAAAATTGAGTAAAGGTTTCAAATTTCCACCGGAACGAACCAGAACGAAAGAACTAATTTTTGATAAAAAAGAAAAAAAGTAATCTAGTATCACTTCATATTCAATATTTGAAATTATAGTTTATGTCAGAACCACAATATCACTGCTATTAGACGATAGGTAGCGCCAAATATCCCACATTTTCTTAAGCATGTCCCAAATATTCCAACCTTTTTATGAAAATCCCATTTACTGTTTTAAAAAACACGCTTACATTATAAGACTATGTAAAATAGTTCTAAATTTCGCAAATTTCGGAATTTTTGAATCCCTTTTTGCCACAATATAGAAAAACTTGAGTACATCTTAGACTATTGTCGATACTTTTGAAACAATCGTTTCTTTTGCTTATCGCAAACATTCTTTTTGCTACTGAAGTGCATATTTTTGAATTACCAATAATGCATATTTTTGAATTACCAATAGTCTTCTCAAAATTTCTTCAGAGCCTTCAATGTCGTTTTTAAATCTAACGACGGCCCTGTCTCACAACTCGTCATGCATTCAGTTCTCATCATTTTAACAAGCATGTGCAACAAAGTCTTTTTCTCTACGATCTGCTGGGACCGACTGACTGACTGAGTGACTGCACTAACGTATAGCGGGTTTTGTTTTCCGTAGGTTGGTTGCTTGGTTGACTGGCTGGCTGCACTCGTGATTAAATAAACCGTACATGACGAGTAAGAGCGGCGGTATAAGAAGCATTTTGAGCACTTAAATATATTTGGTTGTTTCAACATTTTGGCAAATCAAATTAGTTATCGTTGATGCGGCACGTTGCTGACATTGTTGTTGCGGTTTGGATGATTATGATGTTGATATTTTACTGCTGCCCCTGCTGCTGACGACGAAGATGACATTTTTGCTAATTGTGGACATAGTTTGACTTGATATTTGAATATGACGCTGTTTGTTTATTAAATCAATTGATATCTAAGAAACACAACTTTTATTGTCATGCATGCTAAAATGTGTTGGCTTTATTTCATGCTGACAAACTTAAATTGCCTCATCAGAAATGCAAACGTTAATATGATGGCAATAAGTAAAAATAATTCCCACAAATGCTTCATGCTAAAAACGAATGATAGAGTCGTTTTTGTTTCTTGCCATATGTCATGTCATATGTCAAAAAATATTGGCGAAATTTAGTACAAATTAGTACAAAGTAATAAGCAATCATTCAATAGAACGGACGCGACAAAAAATAGATATATGACATGACATATGACATGACATATGACATGACATATGACATGACATATGACATGACATATGACATGACATATGACATGACATATGACATGACATATGACATGACATGTGACATGACATGACATATGACATGACATATGACATGACATATGACATGACATATGACATGACATGTGACATGACATGACATATGACATGACATATGACATGACATATGACATGACATGTGACATGACATATGACATGACATATGACATGACACATAACATGACATATGAGATGACATATGACATGACATATGACATGACATATAACATGTCATTGGAAAACCTGGAGTGATCCTCAAAAAAAATTGCTGGATTCAAGACCAAATAACTGGGAATGAAAGAATTGAAAATTGACATGTCATATGTCATGTCATATGTCAAAATGCATAAAAAATATGTACATATGACATGTCAATTTTCAATTCTTTCATCCCCAGTTATTTGGTTTTAAATCCATAATGATCATTTTAAACCTGCTACCCGATCTGATCAATAACTCTCATACAAAAAGTTCGCTAACTAAGACTATAATATGCACTTAGCACGCAATATAAATAACAAGTCTTGCAGATACAGTCATATGGTAACAACAAAATACAACCACAAAAGCTGCTTACGCTTAATACACTCAGTGCAACAGTGTTTTTCTCTAGAGAACCAAATATATGTAAATTGGTAATATATAAAAATAACAAGTGCAACCGGTAATATGTTGGCAACATGCATGCATCTGCTGCCAATTCAATGACCAAGATGCATGCGAGTATCTATAACATGGTAGAAGTAAACGCCGGACACTAACTTAATGCACACAGGGGAAGAACAAAGTTGCTTCCACCACAAGTTGATGAAAAACTTACACAGAGTTAAGTGTTAAGTGGTAACAGCGAGGGAAAAAGAATAAAAGTGTTTAAGAGTGTATGTGTGTCTGGGGATGGGTGGTAAGTGTGTTTGTGCAAAAGTTCAAATAAAATGCTAAAAAGTTTTTGCTTAACAAGATAAGGCAATAAACAGAAAAACATCTTGTATTGGAAATTAATTTCAACTTTTACTCAAGCAAGCCAAAAAAACAAAAAAAAAAAAAACACGCACACACACACATTCGTATAAGTACCAACAAACATACCAGATGCATTATGCAGCCACGTAAAACATGGTCGACATGACGATAAAACGGCAACAACAATAACAACGGTAACTATCTTTTGTACAGCCACAGCGATAATGTTAATGCCGCTAGTGTTTTTACTATACGTATGTATATATAAATATATGTATAAGTGTGTGTGTGCTTCCGTTTTTAATGCATTTGCGCTGAACACGCTACCAAGAAAAAAAAAAAAAGAAATAATATTAAATACCAAAAATGGCTACCAAAGTAGCGCCGCTTTATAGCAAGAAAGTGTGACAGAGAGCAAAAATAAAAAGAGAAAAAGATAATAAGTGGTTGGAGTGGTAAGAGTCAAGAAAGCTTTTTTCTAAAAACAACAAAAAAAAAGCATAAGAGTAAAAGCTCATCATTTAGAGACCATTAAAAAGTTCATCTTCGCCTGCATTACACGGTTAATGCATACATATGAGCAACGCATGGATGTGTAGATGATGATGATGATGCTGATGGCTGAAGAGTGCAACAAAGAACGTTAAACATGTGCAGAATGAAACAGAACGATGAGTGAAAGACTGCCGGCTATGATGCTTAAAATAAAAACCACGCACAGCCTGAGGCTGGCTGCTGTCTTTGATGGCAATAATGAGCGTTTGTGTGAGTGTGTGTGCCAGTGCATGACCTCATCTGTGAGAGATGCGTGTGTGTGTATGTGGGAATGTGGTATTTTTTATGCCATTCTTAAAATCTTCATCTTGTTGTGGCTTTAGTTTGAGACTTTCGCCAAGTATAAATGTATGTGAAAATCAACACATACACACATGCACACGTGGGATACACATAAACATTCCCAGCTTTTACAACGTGCACTTAAATTCTTCACACACACACACACTAACACACATACCAGTAACATCTGTAATTATGTTGGCTTTAATAGTTTTACGAACGCAAAAAGTAACACTTGCTTATCGACATACTAGCGCAAACATACATAAATACAAACACTCACACAAAAACATACAAACAAAACATAAAGAAAAAAAAATGTAATGTGCTTTGTTAAAAAACTTTGGTCGCGAATGTAGCAAGAAAAAAAAAAGAAGAACGATTGGATTAAAATAATTTTTTTATTTTTATTATTTTTTTCTTCTCGTTATCATTTTTACAAACACACCAACACAATGTTTCAACTCGTTGCATACATGCTTGATTTAGTAACGTGGCTATTGTTGTTGTTGTTGTTGCTTTTAACTAACAGCAACAACAACAACAACTTGTACTACTGGTAAGCATGTCTAACAGAGCGGAAGAAAAACTGCAAATAAATGCACAACACAACACAAACATACACTTACTTACTCACTCACACACATACACAAAAACACTAACATTTACACAAACATGCAAGAAATATATATATATATATGCAGTTGGTTGCACACACGCTCACACGATTTGAGTTACCACATTTTATCGAGTAAACCATTTGTCTTATCCACTTTGTTGCAACAACAATAACAACGACAACAACAACAATAAAACAAACAAATTTGCCCAGCTTAAGCATCGTCTGACATGGTTTTAAAGTTGCAATTTTTGTTTGTTGTTGTTGTTGTTGTGTTTTGTTTCACTCATACCAAGTATCACACTTGTGTTAGCTTTGCTGCTTGACTTCCGTTTAATTAGAACTTCCGGTTGTTGGCTTGTTTTTACGTATGTTGCCACTTTGGAGTTTGTGTTCTATTTATTCTTGTTTTGATTTTTACTTATTTTGTTTTTGTTTTTAATTTTTTTTTTTTGTTAAACCTTATTCGGCACACTGGTTTCTTCTGTAACACACAATTTTTTTATTATGACAAAATATACATTCGTATGCTTTGACTATATCTTTTTAAATTAACTTAACCCTTTCAATGGCTTGGCTAGAATAATTGTGGAAAAAGTTTTTTGAGCTAATTTTCCCATCTTTTAGGCTGTAACAGATTAAGGAGGGACATAACATTCGCGGCAGAGAAAACAGATCTTTATTTAAAAGTTCATAACTCAGTCAAAAACAAACATTTTTCCAAAATTTTTTTTTTTTTATAATTGTAGAGAATTGAACAAATTACTAGAAAAAAATATATTTTTCCCTCCAACATGGTTTTATAGAGTTCCAAACTGGCTGCAAAGAAAAAACTGGGCCCTCGTGGTTGCAGCGTGGGAGTTGCAAAAATTGTCCCATCTGAAAAAAATGACTTTTTTAAATACTAACAAAATTGGTTATCGTATGACAGGAGCTTTTTTTTAAATTTTTTTTTTAAATTTTTGGCCATGGTCCAAATTTTAAAGTGTGTTTTTTCGAAAAAAATATTGACTATAAAAAAAACTCGTGTCAAACGATAGCTAATCAATTTTAAAAAAATACAAAAAAATTCGTCAAACCAGTACCAGTGCCGCAACCATTACGAAAAACATGGTTTCGAGATAAACGCGTTCAAAGTTTGTGAACAAAGAAAAATGCAAGGAAAAATAAAACTGCGCTCTCACTAATCCGGCTGTAACTTTTGAACCCGTAGAAATTTTTCCATGAAATTTTTTTTCTTAGAATCTTAGAATCTTAGAAAAAAAAACGGCAAAAACGAGAATTTGTTCTTCTCGTTCATCCTGATTCATGACTTTATCCTTGTCCTAATCCTACACCAAATCTCCTTATCGTAAGTAACCTTTAGTCATTATACTTTTCATGATTTTGGTCTTTTTCCTGTCTCTAAATTCTAAATATACATGATCAGAAAGAAATGATCATGTATAGAAATGTGTGTTTGGAATACAACGCTTCTGTCGATAAGTATACATTCCAGAACGAATGACTTTTAACACGGCGATGTCATAAGAAAATCATGCATCTTTTTTACATTCCTAAAGAATCATCACTTATTTTGATCATGAATAAAATCCTTGTTCAAAAATAAGTAAAGAAACTCTAATAAGTCGGTCTAGCCCCACTATGGAATGCGCTAAGCCTCATACCATATTTGAGAAGTTTACATTAAAAACCGGATAAGTCACACAGATCGAATTGTTGGGAAATCGAAAAAAACGACAGACATTTAAAAAATAGTCTAATAGTAAAAAAAATCCTATTTTCAATTTCAAATTAAGACTTGTCTGGTTTTGCAAGTAAGAAATGAATGAAAATTTAGATTCCGCCGTTCGGGGTCTCAAAAGTTAGAGGAAATCATTAAAATGATTTCTGCTTACTTTTTTTTCAAAACAAAGGAAATCTGCCGAAGCAATTTTGAATCTTCTGAAGGTCCTTTTTTGTGAAAAAAAAATGTTTTTTGCTTTAACTTTTTATTTATTATAGAACACATACTCAAATCCTCTAAAATGTTTCGATTTATTTAGATTTATTACTCGTACCAACGTTTTAACATAAAAAAGTTTAAAAGTTTTAAAACAAAACTTTTGTTAAAAATAAAAGAAGTTCGCATTCTGAGATACTTCACTCTGCCATGTATCTTTAATCTCTCTTTTTTCGACGTAGAATTCATGCATTCTTAAACTGGCATTAGTATGGTCGCTGTCATTATCCTTGTCCACATCTCAATTTCAATCTTATCTTATTTCCTATTCTTGTCTGAAATCTTGTCTAAATCCTTGCTTAATGCTTGTCCTAAGAAATAATTATTTATTTTGTGTAAAGTAACAGATATATGTGCGGTGCCTGTGTCGTTGAATGTCCCACCTCTGCACCGAATAAAGTGATAGTTCTGGAACACCTTGAGCAGGCTCAGTGTACGAACGAAAACCGAATCAGGCCCTCTTCTTTTTGTTGTGCTTGAATAAAGTCGCTCATTTTTTATCCTTTATGGACATAATACAGGCTAACTACTGTATTATTTCAGGTGAGCCTCAAGATACTTGTTGGGTATGTTTTGGGTACAATATAGATTAAACTAAACCTAGTTGCGATAGTATTTTCGGTAAAATATATGCATTTTTTCTCTGCATTCATCATATGAAAAACATGTTGATTGCATACTTTTAGGAACTGTTTTTCTTCAAAAGTGAACTTAATTTAAAACTTATAATTTTCTCTACAGAAAATTCTCTTCAGGTGAAATTCCGCAAGGAAGTTTTTTAATGCAGGTTAAATAGGCATATGTTAACAATCGTTTTGCTATTTTCCCCACATACTATAAATGACTTAAGCTAATTTATATCTTTCATGATATTTAAAATAAATTTAACTCCATTTTACTGCCATAATGTAGAGTCCATGACGAAGCTTTTTCGTTCCTCAACACCGGCTGGTAAAGCTACGCCTACAAAAGTAACGAGTGATAACCGAAAAACCGAACTAACACTAGCGAAAATAAGTTCCATTGATAAATCGGAACCAGATGGTATCTCAATTAATTCGTTTGCAGCCGTTTCCACACCTGCAACAGACACTTTTTCACTCGGTTCCATGAGTAGCATAAGTCAACAACTGGAAATGGGTGAAACGGAAAAGCATTCGATTGGAAAACAATCCAGCAGTTTCAATGATGAAACGCTATCCACTACAACAGCATCGGTGACAGCATCAACAGCTATACTAATGGATACAAACACTAGGAACACGGTAGGAGATGTCAGTAGCGATGAAGACGAACTGCAACTACAAATAGATCGACGCAGGCGTAGCAGTAGCAACAGAAAACCGAACGGTAAGCATATTCATGAGTTACAGATAATGAAAACCAAATTTATAACCGAATGCCTTTTAGTAAATCCTTTTTTAAAGGACTCGCCACTTAAGCAAACTGTTGTTAGTGTGCTACAGTTAGACGTCAACATAGGCAACATTTTGGAACAGTCCATTTTATATTATGCGGCACGACTGATTGCTGCGCACTTTCTACTCACTGGCCGACCCGGTGAACTGCAGTCAGATTTAAAGACACGAGTGTCTATTAAAAACCTTTCGCTTAGCGTTTTGGCGCAATGCGTGCGTTTGGTGCCAGAGATTTTAGCGCTAAGTCTGGAAATTACAGCCATGGAGTTGCAACGCACACAGGTTGGTGAAGATGTGCAACATGCTGCTGCAGCAGTTAGTGTGGAGCGTCATGATGTATCGTCGTCACAATCGTCATGCTCACAAAGTCATTCTTCCAGTACAAGTGGCAGTCCTACACAGCCACAGAGCGATAGCAGCTCGAATCTTGGCAAGGATTATGAACATCTCGATGCTGGTGGCGATGTGGTGGATTTTATGCGTTCTGGCAAGCAATTGAAGAGATCGGTGTTTTCCACAATACAGGCTCCACCAGCAGCAGCTGATACTGAGTCGCTGCAGTTGGAAATAAAAGACGACCATTTCGGTGTCAGCACAACCAATCATTTTCTTAATCAGCCCTTAAGCCGCAGTGTGGATGCTGCTACTCTAGCCGCTCAGCGTGTTTTGCCCAAAAGCAATATGCAACATGTTTTGTCCAAATCTGAAATAATTGAAACCAAACGATCTACCCAGGTATGCCAGAGTTTTGAGGATGTAGTGCCATCTTCACCACCACCACGTCCACCCAAACGCACTAAGTCGCTGAGAAAGTCGTTTAATAAAATATCCAGAAATATTGTTAGTAAACCTGTTATTATTACGAAAGTTGATGTTACTACTGGCACCAGTGAAAGCCTTGAAAGACTCGCGAAAAAGCCACGACAGCGTTTGAGGGATGTGTTGTTGTTCTATTCGCATATCGATCCAATATTACGTGGCGGCGTGCAACAAATCGTTGGAAATTATTTGCAAGCAACCTGCGCTGGCTTGCGTGTGCGCACAAATGTCCATTTAAATCAGCTCTTGGCTATATTAATAACGGTAAGTTTTTGGTAGAAATTGTTTATATATAGCTTTATAACTAGCTTGCTGAATTGAAATTTAAATAAAACACATGCCAAATTATGAAATGGCCAAAAACAATTTTTTAGTTGGTAGATAATTTCTTGGCATTTAACATTTAAATATAATTTCGGGCATATGGCCACCACGACTATTTTGCACAAAGGTCATTCTGGAGGTCCAATTTTCGACCACCTTTTCAAGCATTTGAGGGCGTATTTCAGCAATGACACGTTGAATATTGGTTTCCAAAGCGTCAATGGTTGCTGGTTTATCCACATAATCCAATGACTTCTCGTATCCCAACAAAAAATAATCAAGAGGCTTCAAATCACACGAACGCGGAGGCCAATTCACCGGTCCATATCTCGAAATAATGTTGTCGTTGAAATGTTCACCCTTATTCGTGAACCTGCGTCGAGTAAATAACGTCGTTTTGTTATTTTTTAAAATAAGCTCCACAATTTTTGACGATTAAAAATTTTATTTTTTGTTCGAGAATTGAGAGTTCAATATCAATAACTACTTAACTATCGATAAAGCAGTTTGCTCGACGTCGAAATTAAAAGTGTCAATGATAAAAAATATTTGTTTCGACGCTGTTTTGAGAGCGAGCGCGTGTTCAATGATAAGGGTGGTTCTTTCAATAAGTCGATTGTTTCGCCCACAGTATGACAAGTGGCACCATCCTGTTAAAACCACATTTCGTCCACATCCATATCTTGAAGATTTGGCAACAAAACTTCATTGATCATGGTTCTGTATCGATTTCCTTTCACGGTAAAGCGTCGTCCTTCCTCATTTTTAAGGAAATAAGGACCGATGATTCCACCAGCCCATAGACCGCACCAAACAGTACATTTATTAGGATGCATTGGTAATTCTTGAACGGCGTGTGGATTATCTTTGCTCCAAATACGGCAATTTGGTAATTACGTTCTTTATGGTGGTCTCAGATGGACGATTATGTGCACCATAAAATTCACGAAGTGCTCTATAAACATTTTTAATTGAACACTGTTTTTGAAAATAAATTTCCACGATTTGGAAGCGTTGTTCTGGAGTTAACCTATTCATGATGATTTGCCAAACAATACTGAGTAGGACGTCACTTTAAACTGTCAAAACAACTGTTAGGCAATAGAGTTATCCATATTGAAAAAAAACCTCATAAAAAACACCCTTTAGAATCATGCACAAATTTAATATAGATTCAAGGAAGGTACTCTTAAGTTCTTATCAATTTCTAAAATTTTCACTTCACATCTATTTTTCTAAGTATCTATCCTTCTGACCAAATTTTGTTAAGATCAGCCAACTGTTGTATGTATGTACCTCTCATACAAATTAATGTAAAAAATTAATATAGCTCCCAGGAAAGTACCCCTTGAACTTATCGATTTTAATCGTTATTGCAATTTTTCTAAATAAGCTTAAGGTGGTCTTCTCATTCAAAACCCGTTTTATGGACCCTTTTTAAAAAAATTCTTATTTGAAAACGCAAAGAATAATTGAAAACTTTTTTTATTTATTGTATTACAAAAGTTTTAAAGTAAATAACAAAATTTTTTTTGCCTCGATACGTGTTTCAAAATAGTAATGAGATTTCAAAGTTGGTGGTGAAAAAAAAGGTGTCGTCACGGCGGCCACAATTCCGGGTCTCCGGAGCGTCTGAAATGAAAAAAAAAACGCGGTTATAATCAGTATAGATGTAATTCTCGGGTGAACCTCAAGCTTAATTTTGTGATTTTTTTTTGACAAAATGGCGGCCATTCAAAAAAAAAAATTCAATTTCGGGCTTTTTTTTTGTAGTTTAGTGTAAAAAAAAATATTAAAAAATTTTTTAAAATTATGGTCGAGGTTCACCCGAGAATGGTGACAATTATGCGTCGATTCCACTTTGTTTCATGAAAATCGGTTCAGTTGAACTGGAGATATCATGGCCGCCAGTTCGAAAAACGTGGTTTCGAGATAAACGCGTTTAAAGTTTGAAGTAATGATGCTTTCAGTTGAACACCTGGACTCAAAAAATGCTTCAACCCCTAAAATAAGCAGAAATGTGTATTCGTATGTTTGTATGAATATGTGTGCAAACACGTTTTTAGCTAACAATAAACATTTTCAACAGAATTCGGTGGTTACTTTATGCCGCTTTGTTCGAAAATGAGGCGAAAAAAAATAGCTCATTTTGACGAAGACCTTGCTTCACAAAAAAGACTGTATCTTCTAAAGTATTTCGAATTTCTAAAAATCCTTTTAGGGGCATATTCACAACTATAAATAAATGCAAAAAAAGTCGAAAAAAAGTTGCTCAATGAGAAGACCCCCTTAACTAGGCAAGCATACAAAATTTCATTATTATAGAAGCATTCCAATTTTGTATAGGAGAAACGCACTATGCGCCTTGTGAAAGTTTTTTAAAAATCATAATGAAATCACAAAAATTGTGATTTGTTCCAAAAATAGGACAGCTATTTCATAAAATAGTTTATAACGCTAAAATTCTTTATAGAAATCCCTTATAATCACTTGAAAAATAAACCGTAAGATTTCCGCAAAGAAAATGCAGAATCGGATCGATAGAAAGTTTTTTAAAAATCATAATAAAATTGCAAAAATTGTGGATTGTCCAAAAAAAAAAAAAAAAAAAAAAAAATGGGACAACAGTTCCACGAAATGGATTATAACGTCATTAATTCTATAAGAGATTCTTATAATCACAGCAAAAATAAACCGTAAGATTCCTCCAAGGAAAATGCAGAATCGGATCGATAGAACAATTGTCCGAAAGTCAAAAGCTGACCCTTTCAAGTCCTCGTGCACTGTAATGATTGAAAAAAATTAGGAATAACGTAATTTTTTTTTGAAGTGGACTTATAAAAAGACGTATAAATGAAGCCGTGGACTGTTTTTGGATGAGTCAGTAGGCAAAAACCAATACTTTTCATAAAGATTATAAGATAAATATATGTGTCACCGTCGCTAACGGTATAAGTGAAACTTTAACCCAAAAAGGAGAGTTTAAATTAAGTTGAATTCATTTACTTTTAAATAAAGTCTTACTTAACAATTACCATTTCATAGAATGGCAAGAGTAGATTTAACCCTTGATTGAATTGTGATAGAAATTTCCATCAAATCATCAAAGAGCAAAAAGAATACACAAAACCAGTAAGTGTGATGATTTTTTTCACATAACAGCTTATTATTTCTTGTTTTTTTTTTTTTCAATCCTGCAATAAAGGGTTAATCTGTTTTAATAAAATTTCGAAAAGTTTAAAAGTTTTGTACCATCTTATCATACTTTATCCACAAACTTTTATTTCTTTTAAAAATCTTTGTCCCAGAAATCTTCCCAGACAAATAACAGCTTACTGTTCTAGAGGTGTTTGATAGGTTTAGCTTCATTGTTATGAAACGATTTAAAATGTATTTCATTTCCACAATCTTGCGCATGACTAAAACCGGATTCAATGCATTTTGATGTTATGCAATACAATCACCATTCTAAAGCTTTATACGTAGAAAAGTTAAGATGTTTAGAAGCGAAAGAGCTATACATGCCGTGGTTGTAAAATTTTTAGTTCGGTTTTACTACCCGTTCAATTCGCCGTATTCCGCTATACGCAGTTAAAGCAGTTTCGATTCAAAAAATGACGATTAATTTTTAATTTAGTTTTAATTCTATTGTGGATAACTTCGTTAGGTTTTTGGTTTAATTAGATCTGTTAGTTTGGACTCAACCCGTTGTTCTGTTCATTTTGATCTGACTCTGATTTTTCAATTGAACTGAAAGAAGAAAAATTAATAAACGAAACGCTTCCAAAAAGCTAAACCTTCCGAACACTTGCTGATAACTTATGAATTTGCTTTGTTTCATTTAAGTGTAACATAGCTTTTGATGCCAGTTTAATTCGCCGTAGGTTTTATACGCGGCTAAAGAAGTTTCACCTAAAAAAAAGTATAAAATACAAATCCAGCCAAAAGTCATTTATGT
Source organism: Tetanocera ferruginea (assembly GCA_958299015.1). NCBI lineage: Eukaryota > Metazoa > Arthropoda > Insecta > Diptera > Sciomyzidae > Tetanocera > Tetanocera ferruginea. Next base: position 95,192,823 of record OY282642.1, read on the forward strand.
AGTATTTGTAGTATTCTTAAGCTGCAGCATAGATAAATTATTGCATCACAGTTATACCTGCATGCAAAAAAAAAAAAAAATAAACAAAAACCAAAGGAAATGAGCGCATGAATCAATGCCGACGGATGCTATGCAATTTTTAACTTACTTGCATTTTTTTTTCTTCGCTTCTACTATTTGTACACACACTCACACATACACACCCACGAATGTGAATTGCTACAGGCTCCAAGATATCGGGAAACCAAGTTTCACTTACCAAAAACAATAACAACAACAACACATATGATATGTCGTCAGCTAGACGTTTACATGCGCACACACGCTATTCTATATAAGTCTAGCAAATGTCGCTGTTGCAACTCGTTACTAGCACCAGTCAGCTAGTAGGTAGCTACCTTCAACCATTAGACCAACCAATCCCTTGGGGCACATTTGAATAGCGATAAGAATTCTTTTATTCCCCAAACGAACGTTGCAGATCGACAAAGCCAAGCCACTGGCAACAACGACACACATAGTTTGACAGTCAAAGTTGTAGTGCATGTGTTCGTCTGTCCGTGTGTGTGCGTCTTACACTATGTTGGCTGTCTAGTTCTGCCTGTCTTTTCGTTTTGGTCGTTCTACTGTCTCTCTGTCTATCTGTCTGTTTGTTTTGCCATAAAAACAGCAAAAAGGCGGAGGTGCTGTTCACATGCATATATTCTCGTATATATTTATAACATTATGACTGACGAACTTGTGTGCTGCGAATTTTTATTTTCTCACTAAAAAATCATGCTTGAAATACTTTTTCAACAACATAAAAACGCACACACCTATTCGAACAACAAACATATGCAAACAAAGTAGGTGTTATCCAAGCTCAAATGTGTTGTAGACAGAGCATGTAATAGAGACACCCACAATAGCAAAAATATTTAAATTCTCTTATGATTTTGAAAAATACGACTTTATAAACATAATATTTAAATTAAATTGAATGGTTGAATGAGTATTAAAAATAATATTTTACTATTATAAGTACCCAAGTTTACCTACTGTTAGAATTTTCTCGCCTAAAAGTCCTGTAGAAAATAAATTTTTAAATAGATCTGAACTAGTTCAAAAAAGAGCAGAAACTGGTCTCACTACAATATGCTTTTGCAATCAACGAACTGACTGGTTTTTTAAGAGTTGAAGTCAAAGAAAATTACTTTTGAACCTAAACATTCTTTTGTCTGTATTTTAGCATTAGTTCAAATTATTAAAATTGTTTTAAAAATTATTCCAAGATTTTGAGGTAAAGCTTGAGGAACTACAATTAAATTTTATTCCCAATTTATTAAATTTATGTATATCCTGGACTAAAATATTTCTAGTATTTTAAAAAATATCAATTCTAATAAGAAAAGGATCAAAGAATGCATTCGCCCGACGATTGGTTTAGAAATTATTCAAAGATTTTTAACCGTGTAGTTATGATATTTGGTACACTCAGAGAAAAAATGCTATAATATCACACAAATCATGGGTTGAAATAAAATATTTCATTATTAAATACTGTTGGTCTATACAACACAAAACCCATATAAAAAGTTATTCAAATCTTGTAACTGTTTTGGAAATTCAAGGTTCAAATACCGACAAAACCAACAAAGAATTTTTTGTATTTAAAATATTTTTTTTTATAAATAAAAATGAAATAAACAATTTTTTTAAGATTGTAAGCAATATTATTTTAAAGATTATTTTTGACCAAACAATTAATGAAACAGAATTAGAATTTCAATTATTAAATTAAAATTTTTGCTACATATACAGCTAGGATAGAAACCCACGTCCTCCGCATGACAGTCTAGCACACTTTCACTGAGATATTGATTACGATAAGATAAATATAGCAAAACACATATAAAAATTTTTGGCTTAAGAAGACAGACATTTCAGCAAAAACACAATAAATATTTCAACAGATGAATTTAACAGCACAAAAATAGTTTGAAACACTCATTCAACAAAAGTAGCTGTTTACTTAAGCTCAAATCAATTAACAGTGTTCAACATAACAGTGTTTTGAAATAACAGTGGCCGACTGTTAATATTACAGTGACGAAAAATGACGTTATTCGGTGATCTAATTCGGAAATACCGGTATTCGATAACATTACTTAGAAATTATGGGCATGATGATCACCGATCTTATTTGGAAATTATTTAGTCGGTAACATTGTTTAAAAATTTTGGTATTCGGTACTAAGAAATGTTTTAGGAAATGATGTAGTAACGTTTCTAAAAAAAGATTGGTTCTGCAAAGAAAGCACAGCAGGACTTTTATAAACCAAAATGAAAAAAAAATTATAAAATTATTTGTCTTGCGAGAGCGGTTGAATAGCTTAATAAAAGTGAATCTCAGGCAGCACAGCAAGCAGAAAAAACTAATAGTTCTCTGATGCTAGCGCATGCTCAACAGCTGAAAAGCTTACAGGAAGCGAGCTTCATAGAGCAGAGAATATGGATTATTTCTCTGGTGCAAGGACGACTGAAAAGCTTAAAGAAAGCGAGGTTCTAGTACCGCAGCAAGCAGAGGTTGAACGATTTATCCATTTGCAAAGGCAGACGAAAGGCAGAATAATGCAAGGTTCGAAAAACAAGCTTTCCGGAATATACATAGAACTTCAAGTGAAGTGAGGTGTGGTACCGCGAAACGTGAGAAAAGCTATACACCGACGAGTCACACCACTTGTAACAATCTGAGTGCATATTAGAATTCGTTTAACAAAACCAATTGTGAATCATATCAATCAAAGCTCACATCAATCGAAGGTTGGCTACCAGAGCTGCCAGGTGGCGGGATTTTCCCTGTTTTTCGGGATTTTTCGTTCAAATGGGGATGGCGGGGAAAACATTGATATAAACGGGGGAAATAAAAATACAACGTTAAGTACTTTAAATTTTAGAGTTACCTTGTCGAAGCAAAATATGTAATTTTTTATGTCGTCTTATAGACAATTCCTTATTGCCGCTTGCGAAGAAATTTTTGAAAGGTTTGACTTTTTGAATGATAGTTCTAAAGCTTTGTGCTCTTATTTACCCAATCTATTAAAAAAACATGTTCATCATTTGTCCCTTGTCCTCTCATATTCCACACATTTCCATGTGTGTAAAAAAAAATTAGTTTCTTTTAGTTTTTGCATTCCCCAAAGCGACATGTGCTGAAAAAGCTTTTTTCGTTGTTAATTCTAAGCAGTTATTTTGGAGACAATTGGAAAAACCAACTAGTTTATTTCTAGTGAAATTGGAGTTAGCTTGTAACTAGTACAGAAGACACTCAGCATAGAACAGTTTGAATTTATTTCTATATTCTTAGCTTTTCTTGTCAGCAGGCACTAACAAAATCAAAAAAAAAAAAAAATCTCAAAACGTTTTGAGGCCCGTTTTTTTATTTAGATTCCGAACTTCTTTTAACTCTCGCAAACAATTCGATGAAAATCGTGAAGTGGTAAATAGTAAATATACAGTTAAAACTACATAATTACTATACAATAATTTAATAAGTTATATTGTACGAAACCGAGTTTCAAATAAAGTTGATAATAAGGCTTACAAATGACCACTTCTGGACTGTATCAAAACGGACCAGTTTAAAACCATTCATAATGAAACTAGCACAGATATAGGGAAAAAGAAATGTTTTTAGGGACAATTGTCTTTTCCTATGACATCCACCCGTAAAAGCGTCAGTTCGTTCAATGCAAAACGGTAATGTAGTGGGACCTGTACTAGCTTTTTTTGGAACTAGTTCAGAACTATTCTAAGTCTGTTCCGGTTTTCTGCAGGACAAAAATAAAGAACAAAACAAAAATAAGGAACTCTTGATCAGAACTCTTTTTCCGGAACTCTCCACACTAAATCTTTGATGAAATTTCAAAAATGTTAACATTAAAGTTTGTCGTACGGTTTTTTGGTATTAATTCAAACACAAAATAAATGAAACTTATATCATTCGAAAGGTTATGTTGCCCAGATGTGCAGAATGTATATATAAATGATTTATCTGATAAAGGGGGTTCCCAACCTTCTAAGAGAGAAATTAAATTTTTGAGAAAAAAGCCGCTCTTTGATTAATACAAAATTTTGTTGGAGAAGAGTTCTTGAGTTGGTTGAATTTGAATTTTTTAAAAAGTTACATTTTCTTAAAAAAATTTGTAGTTTTATCCATTCGTCAATTGTAAAATTTGTAAAAAAATGTGTTTTGAATTCAAAAATTTGACTTTCCAAGTGAATATCTTGGTTAAATTTTAACGGTTTTTCAATTTTTCTAATTTTTTCTGAAAGTTTGTTAAATTTTTTTTCAAATGTGATAAAAATTACAGCAAAGTTCTAACCAAAAGTATTTTTAATGAATTTTCTTAATATTGTCGTTAGCTATTTAGCGTGTGTTTCAACCAAATGCCAATAGAGAGAAAAAAACTGTCTCAAATTGAATGTTCTAATTTCTGAAGACAATAACTCCGCCATCTGTGAATAAATTTTATTTATTTCTTTTTTGTATTTAAGTCTTATCAGTTATCTTAAAAAAACTTTTAAAAATAATACCGTTTTTTGTTTGTTTATATATAAATTATTCCTTTTAAAAAAAGACCATAAAATTTTATTTATTCATAAAATATGGGGTAAAAATGATTTTTGTTGTAAAAAATCCAAAAACTCAAAATTGCATTTTTGATTCACCGAATTTTAGGGAAATTTATTTTGTCTGGACACTAAATTAATAAACTGTCCGTGCCATCAAAAAATCAAGGCTACCCCCTATGATTTCTCTGACAAAATTAAATTTTTTTAAATTTGGTCGAATTTCGACCCCAGGCGATACTAGTTAAAATAAATACTGAATGTTTAATTTTTCATAATAATAATGTATATATTTCAAATAAATTTATACAATTTTTGCAATGATTGTAAGGTTGATCTCAGACCCTTAAGGTTCTATCCCGAATATCGATAATACAGGGTGGCCCAGAGAGACCGAAGTGGTGTGAATTCCTTATAACATATTTTTTTAATTTTTTGTTTTTTAAATAAAGTAAATTTATAGGGAATATTTTAAGATAAGTTATTAAAAATGATATCCCGCAAGTCGTGGCCATTTTCTGCTTCGCACAAATGTGCTCTTTCCAACACGTTTTCCATGACCTTTCGCAAAACTTCCGGTGTTATGTTGTTAATTTCGTCTCGAATATTGGTTTTTAATTCTTCAATAGTCCTAGGCTTATTAACATAAACTTTCCCTTTTAAATAACCCCGAAGGAAACAGTCTGGAGCAGTTAAGTCCGGGGAACGCGGAGGCCAATTAAAATTGCTTCTACGCAAAATTATTCTTTCACCAAAGATGTCTATTGAGCTATTGTGGCTCTCGCAGTGTGCGCTATGGCTCCATCCTGTTGAAACCATATTTGCGGATGGTTTTCCACGGCTGGCCTTACAAAATTTTTAACATGGCCCGATATCGATCACCATTGACGGAAATGGCGACACCTCGTTCATTTTCAAAAACAAAAAAAATGGACCAATGATCCTTTCTGAAGAAACTCCGCACCAAACAGTGCAATTAACTGTGTGTAATTGTCGTTGATGAAGTACTCTCGGGTTTTCCGTAGCTCATATTCTACAGTTTTGCTTGTTAACGAACACATTTAATTGGAAATAGGCTTCGTCACTCATAACTAAGTTATGAATAAAATTAGGATTCTCTTGTGCTTTTTGCTGGAAATAAATTGCATAGTCAAGTCGTTGCTGATAATCTGTCGGTTTCAATTCTTGGACACGTTGAATTTTGTATCGAAACATTCTTATGATATGCAAAATTCGCTGCAGCGACCCTCTTGAGAAGCCAAGTTGTGTCGAACGTCTCCTGGTTGTGTTTCTGAATCCTCCCAAATAATCTCCCGTACCAGTTCAATATTGTCCAACGTGTGTACAGTTCGTAGTCTGCCGGAAACAAGAAGGTTACTTACTGCTCCTTGTTGTCGAAAATTTGCAACCAGATGGTTTATTGTTGACTGAGAGGGTGCAACCCACACATTAAATTGACGACGGTATGCACGCTGAGTCAACACAATGGACTGTTGATTTGAAAAGTAAATTTCAACGATTTGGGCACGTTGTTCAGTTGTGTATTGCTCCATTATAAATTGGCGTAAGTCTTCTTTACAAAATACTGAAAAGAAAAAAAAAAACAAAATTATAATAAAAAAGTTATAAAGAATTCACACCACTTCGGTCGTTCTGGGCCACCCTACCCTGTATATCGCTTATAATTATTGTATGTTTTTTATGGATACGTACGTATTTGATCTAAGTATTTATTTTTGTTATAATTAAATGAAATGATTTAATTTTTATTACATTCAAATGATACTGCTTCTAAATTTAAAAACGGGGAAAAAAACGGGAACAATTTTTTTTGTGTATGCAAAAATGGGGATTTATTTTTGCGGACACCTGGCAGCACTGTTGGCTACATTTCCAGTTTGGTTGTCAATAGTTTTTCCGTAGGTGTGCTTTATGTTTGTACGTTGTTTTTTAAGCTAGTTCTACAATTTTTGTTTTATTTAATAATGATGCCTGGGTTCGAATCCAACGGCTCGCATTGAAAGAATTATTTAATTTTTTATATCAATTTTCCTATTTTTTTTTTCTTAAATGTTTTTTTTGTAATTATAAAAAAAAAAACTGAAATAATAAAGACAAACAATAACTTTAACATACAACTAAACTACATATACAAGAAAACCACTCATTTCCCAATTAACGATCCGAAATCTATGAAATGTAAATCGTTGAAATTAATAAAAAGTGTGACCTTTTCCAAAACAAAATGCTTATATTTTTTAAAAAAAATTATTGATCCGGACATTGACCTGGTTAGAACTTTTCCCAGAAGTGCCATAATTTTATCCACATTACTGTAACCATGGTTTGGAATGTATAATTCTACTATTTTTAAATCTGTCATGTTAAAGAGTTCTTTTTGTATTCTTTTCTTTTTTTTTTTTTTTTTGAGTAGGAACATTTTATCTAAAAAACAAAACTACCAAAATGTATTTTTTTTTTGTCTAAGTGACAAGTCACTTATATAGTATAGTCACTAGAATAGTATAACACATTTTTAAATCGTCTACAAAATATTATAAGTTGACACTTTAGGTCATATATATATAAGTATTTTTCTCCAGAACAAGAAATTAAATTACTCAAAATGTATTGATTTGTCTACAAAAGGTAACTCACATGGCTGCAGTCAAACAAACTGAAATCATTTTAAATTAGTGCATTAGTGTGTAGTAGAGAATAGTAGTGAAGAAAAGTGTACAAAGTACACACATAAAAAACTTGCTGAAACACTTTTACAAACTTCAACACAATCAAGGATAATAGAGAGAAAAAAAAAAAACTTGTTTGAAAGCGCTCACTCATTGCTTTTTCGAATTTGTGCAGAAAAAAAGCTTCAATTGACAGGCAAACAATAAAACGCAAAATCCTTTTAATACACTCGCTATTTTTATCTATAACACACTCTAGCTCTTTCTCTCCCACTCTCACTGTCTTAATGCTAGCAACAAATAACTGATTTTTCCTTATCTGTTTTTTTTTTTCCAACAGGGTTTGCAGGATGAAATTCACACAGTGGTCATACATGGACTAAATGCATTCGATAAGGCTTTTCCGCTTATTTTGGCCAAATATTTGGCAGCAGCTCCTCAACATTGCTGTAGTTGTTGTTATCATTATCAGCAACAACAACAACAACAACAACAACACCCACAAAAACATCAAAGACATCATCTAGAAAACCAGCATGAAAAGCGCAAACAAAGTGCAACAAAAGCATTTCAGAATATTTTCGACAACGATGACAACAACAGCCACATGAGTTGCTGCTGCTGCTGCTGCTACCCAGAAAAGAATCCTAACGATGCGCTTACAAGAATACTTTGCTCGAGGAGAACTTGTGCTGATCCTAGCAATGCAGCATCTACTGCCTGTCCTTCAAAGCATTTCATTGATAATGATGAGCTTATAGCTTCGGTTTTGAATGCCATTCAATTGAAATCGAAAAATGACAACAACGACAACGATGACGATGACGATGATGACATAGTCGTTCACAAGAACGTCTATAAGAACCAAGACGTTGACGTGCCCAATTCTACCTACTTGTATGACGACAATTTCGACAATAATGACACTCATGTCATTGATGGACTCAACAACAGGAAGTTCCATGCTTACAATGAACACACAGTCACTGCTTCGTTTCGATCCCAAGATGTTGTTTCTGACTGCAAAGGAGCAGCAGCAGCAGCAGCAGCTGATGACGATGTGCGGCTATTCATATCGCCGAAATTGCTTTTGAATAAACTTCGTCTTTGCTATCACAATAAATACTGGTTGGTCCAAAATAAATACGCTGAAGTTATTTCCAATTTGAATTACGCTGCATTGCGAGAGTTCTACATTGAGGACAACGATTTGGTCACCACATATGAGGTGAGTTTTGTGCAAGCAGCACGATATTGGCATGACCTTTTTTATTTTATTTCAATTTTCTTATTGTGCTCTATGTGCTCTATTCTAATGTTTATCTGGTAAATAATTTGTGATGTTTGTGTATTTAAATTCTTGATTGTTTCTCTATTTATCTGGAGAGTTATTAAGGAAATGTTTACTTAAGCTTCGAGTAATGCTTGAAAGGTCTTTGAACCGCAAAGACAAACAATAACTCAATATTGAACATAACTTTAACCATCGAAACTTTTGGCTCAATTTGGGTTTAAGGGAAAAAATGGCTATTTTGTTTTTTTATAAATTTAGATGCATTTTATCAGAGAAAAACTTAATAGGGGTTTAAGGTCGTGTTTGTCTGTGCCTAAAATAATTTTTTGTTTCATGGCTCAAAATTCAGTTTTCGCTATATCTTGACTCGTTCGTATGATCTATAGACGTTGAACTTTCAACTGAAAAAGTGCCGAATTCCAGAAGCTTTCTTCAGCTGTTTTGCATTGCTTCGCGAATGAAAGTCTTTTTGCAACTGAAAGACTGTGTTATGGCGTTTTCGTTTCTACCAAAAAATGTTGCCCTGTCGCAGTGCAAAATGTTTTCAATGTTGCCCGCAACCCTGTAAAAGTGCATGTTTTTGCCTACTCGAAAAATGTCAACTTAAATAAACGAATATAACCATCCTTGTCTTACGCACGTATGTCATAATATTATCGTTTTAAAAACAGCTGATATGCAGGGCAATCATCTACCCTGAGAAAGTTTGCAAGGCAGAAAATGCGCCTTTTTTGCCCTCTGTGAGTGTGACATTTTAAGAAACGAACACAGAATTTACTCACCCGTTTGCACTTATTTTAGAATCGAACACGAAAAAAGGCAAGGGCAATGAAAAGGCAACATTTTTTGGTAGAAACGAAAACGCCATTAATGTACGGCTTCTGGCGCATCCGGTCCTGGTTACCTGGTCTTTCCAATAGAGTTGCGGTCTTCGTTGTCTGCGCTTCGGCCGCCACTGGGTACCGAAACAAATAATTTTTCGATGCAGCGTCGTCGTTCATTCCCTGGATAGTGGATAGGTTGATAACCTTATTTGTTAGAACCTCCCTCTTTTTCAGACGTAGGGGAGAGGTCCTTCCTGATTTTCACTTCGCTGGTGGTGTTGCTTCGTGTCTGAGTAACTAAAATTGTGATAAATTTTAGATCACAATAAAATTATACAATAAAAACTTTAAACAACAACAACAACAAAAACAAAAACAACAACAACAACAACAAAAACAACAACAACAGCCGCAACAACAACAACAACAACAACAACAACAACAACAACAACAACAACAACAACAACAACAACAACAACAACAAAAACAACAAAAACAACAGCCGCAACAACACCACCAACAATAACGATTAAAACAATAACAACACCAATTGTTAATTTCTATTCAACAGCATCGGGCGCATGAAGGTGAAATAAAAACGAACTTTGACAACAATAATAACAATATCAAGCCAAGCAGCAACAACAACAACAGTGGTGCAAAAAAAAAACATAAACAAATAAAACCAAGAACAATAACAACAACACCTGCTTTGAAGACAAACAAAAACACGTTACTGCAAGAATTGCACACGTGACCAAACAACGGTATGTAATGCAGGGACGCACAATTAAAACACGCGCCGAAATATTAACAATAACAAAACCACAACACAATAACAACAACGTAGGCGAGCCAGAGCTTTGGCAAAGCTAAGAGAAAAACACACGGCTTAGGGACAACAACAAGAAACTGGTGTACAGTTAAATGTGCAAAAAATTCGATGTGGAGTCTTACAAACAAGATCCCGTTAAAACGTTTGATTTTGTGCTATAAAAAGTGAAGCTGAAGACAGAATCGATCTTTTTGATCGCAAATCGTGAAAAGTAAGGCATCGCTCGCTATCTTTTATTCCGGGTTTCGAGCTTTTCTAAGCGGTTACTCTAGTAAAACTAGATAAAACTGTTCGTTTCGGGTTTCGAGCTTTTCTAAACGTTTACCCTAGTAGAACTAGAGAAAATTTTATGTGTCGGGTTTCGAGCTTTCCTAAGCGGTTACCTTAGTAGGACTACATAAAACTTTATGTTTCGGGTTTCGAGCTTTTCTAAGACACTACCTGAGTAGAATTACATAAAACTTTATGTTTCGAGCTTTTCTAAGCGGTTACTTTAGAATAACTAGATACAACTTTATTTGGGTTACGAGCTTTTCTAAGCGGTTACCCTAGTAGAACTAGATCAAGCTTTGTTTCTGGTTTCGTATTTTTCTAAGCGGTTACCCTAGAAGAAATAGATAAATCCTGGAACCAGTAGTGAGATACGGGTTTTTTCTAAGCGGCATCTCAAAAATCCCACCTGATTTCCTTTAATCGCAAAACTTACACGAGCCAGCAAACGGAGCAAAAACAGTGAGACATCGCAGGACATCATAGACCATCTGAGGACATCGCAGGACAACCGGAAATATAATAATAGTTGAATAATATAAATGAAAACATAAAACAAATTTGAAAGAATCTTAATTATAATTAGCATGATGCCAAAAAAAAAAACTTTTTTTAACTTCAAGATACGAAGGTGTAACTGCACTCATTAAAGAAAGTATTTATTTAGCTTCATTTCGTAGTACTTCAAAATATCCTTGCATACAGGGTGCCTGATAACTGGATGTATGAAAAAATCTCGTTTTTTTGGAGGTGTTGTGTTTTTAATCTTTTTATCCATTTTCCTCGTAGAAAATCAAACATTTTATAATTTTGTATTATTAAAAAAGATATCTTCTTTACAGAAATATGCTGTACGCTGCAAGTTTTAAATTACAAATTATAAAAATAGCTGTTTTAAAAAATGCAAGAATATTGCACTTTTATATTTAAAATGCCATGAATATATGCAGGAATCAGAAAAAGTTGTCTAAGCAACATTTGTTTAGCTAATGGATATCTAAATTTTCACCGAGTGGCTTTACGATATTTGCAATGGTTTTGCAGAAAAATGAGCTACAAAAAAAGTTCAGTACAAAAAAAGTCTGTTTTTGACCCTTTTTCTACACCAAATGCCTACCTAGCCGCTCCATGCCTACAAAAATTAGTCATAAAATAAATTTTATTAATACATTTTTAAAAAATTCACCGAGTGGCTTTAAGTTTTTCCTTACCATTGTTGAGAAATTAACCTTAATATGAAGTAAGGTTTGAAAAAAAAAAATTAAAAACAACTAGAAAAACAATTTTGTTTTGCTCAACATTAGGCATAGAGTAGAATCAAAGTTGGATTAAATGTTGTTTTAAGCCCATAGAGATAACGCTCAATGTGTATATTTATGTATACGTGATCAAATAAAATCTTATGTGGAATTTAAATTTTTTAAATTGTATGTTTTTAACTTCAGTTTTTAAACCGTTTAAATACAGTTACGTTAGTTATATAAATATGCTTTAATTTTGGCTTAAGATTGAACAATAAAAAAATATTTAAGTAGACTACTTGATGATGTCTATTCATTTTTTAATAACATAAACTGAAAGGATGTTTTTGCAATGACAAAAAGAAATGAGGATATGTCTCATTACAAGGAAATATATACTAGGTGTCAACAAATCAAGTGACGTTCAAATAAATTTACACAAAATATCTTCGATTTGGTAGAAAATGACTTAACAAACATTACATTGAAAGAGGGCACAAAATTGGTGAGAAAATACTTTGACTGCAATACAAAATGGAATGTACTGGAATGCATGAAACGTTTAGCTGAAAATGAAGATGCAACTCTTAAAACAGACGTGTGAAAGCAAGGAATTATTTGTAAAGCTTTTAATGTGCGGAATCATAGCGTAGAAAATGACTTATAATTTTTCTTTGTTATACATAGATTTTTTCTTAAAAACACCTACTTTAAACATTTTTTTTTAAATATCTCTTTTGTTTAAAAGTCATTTTTAACAAAAAAAACGTTGTTGAAAAGGTGATGAAATGATCTTTTTGTTCAGCAAATAAATTCAGTAGAAACAGCTTCAGAAGATGTCGCTTTTCTTATTTTTTTAAAAGGATCAGCATTTTTGACATCCAAAAGTCAGAATTGACATTTAAAATGTCTTAACAAAATATGGGCTTAACAGTCAATTTTCAACTTTTAGAATTTTTTTATACAAATTGGTTAGTTTAAATATTCAAATTGAGCTCTATCGGAAGTAACCTTTAAAAAGCTTCTAAATTACCACGAATAAAAATGACAGCCAAGTCCCTGAACAAACATTGCTACAACTATATATCTTCACCATCTTCAACAGTAAAAAAAAATTTTTTTTAAAAAACCCTGTTTTGGCATCATGCTAATTATAATATGAAATTCGTGAACTTAAATAATAAATAAATCTTTAAAAAATTTAAATGCCTTTGGTCTCAAATATATAAGTATTTTTGTGCATTACCCTGGGTATCCAACGAGATATAAAAAAAAACAAATTGGCCATTTTAGCCCTTGAAAGGACTTTGACCGAGCTTCTAATGATCAATTGTGTTGTGTGTGTTATTAAATGTTTGCACACAATTGACCGAGAACTGGACCTACATGTTTTATGCCGACTTCGAACGGCTAAAGTTCATGTTCTCAAGAAGCTTTACATGGCATTATTTACTCTCTGAGGTTGCCATTGTCTGCAGAGAGGTGGTGACCGATCAGAAAAATTTTTTATTGAAAAAAACTTTTCGCCGCGGCTGGGGATCGAACCCGGGCTCCGATCATGCTAAGCCACACACTTAACCTGCATGCCACGGTCACCACTAAAAAACACTAAACCACTAAAAAACACTAAACCACTTAAAAACAAAACATCCGGCGAGATATACCCCAGCTTAAAAACTTCGTTACAAGTGCTATCCTGCACAGACGTATTAGTTTTAAAGGAATACCGAATTCGGACATGATGGAGTATAGGTTAATTCTTATTGGACCGTCAAAGGCGGATTTGAAATCGACAAAAAGATGGTGTGTGTGTCAATTTGTTTCTTAAGGGTCTTCTCCAAGATATGTTGTAGCGTAAATATCTGGTCGATGGTGGACTTTCCAGGTCTGAAGCCACACTGATAAGGTCTAGTTAGTTTACGATGCACTTAATCAGTCTTTTACATAATACTTTCTACAGAACCTTATATGCGATATTATAAAAAGGCTTATTTCATTGTTGTTTGCACAAATAGTGGGATCACATTTTTTTATGGAACGGGCAGTGCATTCTGAGGTTTTCATCATCTAGACTGAATTTTTCCAACCATATTTTGCATAGAAGCTTGCAAATGCATTTAGACAGAGCTTTGCCTGCGTTCATAAACCGCTCAGTCGGTGGACCAATCGGCTCCTGTGGCTTTGTTGTTTTTAAGCCGAGCTATAGCTGTTTAGTCCTCGTTATAGTCGGTAGAAGAAGAAGTCGGTCAAAGAATAACTCGTTACAGTACCACACAATAAACATTGCCAGCAATAAGAATACAGATGAAGACTAAATAATTTTACACAATGTCACAAGGTCCTAACAAAAAATTTTGGGAGTGTGTTTCTATCCGTTAATTCAAGGTAATACGACAAAATATATATAAATGGTACCAGCGTGTTTCAATTAATTTTGTAAAAAATTTGTTTATTTATTTGCAAGTTTTAAAACTGAAATGAAATTTTAAAATATATTTTAAAAATGTTTTGCAGCTGCTTTTTAAGGCTTTATATTCAGCGCTCAAGCGTTGTTAAATGTAAAAATAAATCAATTTCTTGAAAACACGTAGTTTTTACTGAAAAGAAAACAAAAAAAAAAAAAAAATCTGAAAAAAATTGACTGCAAAATATGAAGGACCGGAATGGCAAATAGTTGTAAGAGTCAAGAAACGGATACGCCATCGATAAGTAGCAACAAAGATGGTGCAAAAAATATTGAATTTAGCATAAGTTCGGAAAATGGATTCGATATGCATAGAAAAACAACGCACACACACACTATAAATGACTAGTAGTGGTGGAGTGGGAAGAGTTGGAAAGCTAGAAAATAGAAATAACGCGAAGTGTAACAACAAAATTTCAAAAATAATCCTGCACTTAACCCACACACACTTACACAAACACGTTGCAGTGCAGTTCGTTACTATGAGAGTGTGTACGGGCCTGTGTACGTGTGCAAGTTCACTTGTGTGTGTTTGAATAATCCCAGCGGGAAAAAGAGCGCTTCAATAGGCATCTTGCAGCGCTGCTGTGGTAGCAGCAAGCGCTTGCATCCTCCTTGCCAAACGTGCTTCTTTTAACACAGCCATGTCCTAGGAGGGAAGCAGTTCGAAGTTGACTTCGAAAAAGAGCGGGAGAGAGTGAGTGGTCAAAATTGTGTTGTGAGGTGGAGTGAGCGGGGGATGCCACCATTGTGTAATGCAATGCTTGAAAGCTGTGCATAAGAGACAAGATAGAGAATGAGTGAAATTCAACTCATGAGTCATGACTTGAACAAATTTTTGATTTTATGCTCAAAGCACACTGCTTAGTTAACTATAAAAAACCTATAACTGCTTAGCGTGGCATATGTTAACGCATATTTTTTTCTATATATCTTTGCGATGGAATAAATAAAAGAAGAAATGAGTTCGTTATCATATGGTTACGCTAAAGGAACTAAATCGCAACTGAACAACAAGTAGGCATGCACTAAAGAACAATACAAAAGAACGAGAGAAATGCACAGAAAAACAAATATTCGAAGAGAGTGCATCTTTCCTGCTGGACCAGCAACAGAGATGGAGCGCTTCGATCGTGATTCTAGATGAGCTGCTGCCATTTCGGACCGCTGGGATTGTGTATTTAAGCACGCGTTAGTGTTTTGGTAGCGTTGCCAACGTCATAACATTACATCTTGTAAAATTTTTGACACATTTCCTTTGAACGCACATCATTGATAAATATTGAAAAAAAAAAAAAATACAACAACCACCAATGCAACGTGCACTTACAACAAACACTTAAAACATACAAAATATGTTGGTCTCTTATGAATGTGCAGTATTTTTTTTTTTTTTAATATGCAAATATTTTCGATAACATAAAATATAGAGTATAAATGTAAGAAATATGTTGTTTTTGTTTTGTTTTGAATATGAATACTTTTCGATGTGACCTTTTTGTATGATGATGACTTTGAAGTTGTGTGTTTACAATCATTTGACAAAATATATATCATAAATGCTTCTGTACAAATTGTGAAGGACTCAAAACATATTTCCTTTATTTTTGTCAACGTTAGAATAAACGATTTAAAACCGTCAAAAAATATGCTGTTACACAGAAAACACCTTAAACTTTTACAAAAAACAATATTTTAAATCAAGAAAATAGTTTGAAATTACTATAGATAAATACAGGAATCTATCTGCTTATTATCTGGTAACATTGAATCACACTAGCTGAGATAAGTGAGTAGGGAATATTGAAAAATAAGTAAAAATTGTTAATATATAAATTTTTTTTTAATATTTGTCTCAGTTGTTAAACTTAAGTATTTTTAAAAAATTAAAAAAAGGCTTAAAGAGTTTTAAAGCAAGTGACGTAAGACAAAAAGTCAACCAGTGACAGTGAATAAGAGACCAAGTATGTCAGTGACAAAAGACAGCAGTGAACAGTGTTTTCATGTCGGCTCGAGTGGTTTCGTATCGGTCGCCCGGCCATAAAACATCCTAGTGGCATCATGAAAGCTGCTTTTTCTATCGACGCGAGTGGTTTCATACCGTCGGTCTGCTTTAAAAGAGTTCATAAACTATGCAACGAATTTTTAATTTTGTTGCATGAGCTACATGCTTCTTCTAAAAACTGATGATACCTTTTTTTATTTGAAGCCAAGTGTACTACTTTATTTTCGTCGCATAACATTTACCTTAGTTCATATAATCTTTGAGTAAAAATTCCATGCAATGCCGTTGCATTTTTAAAATGAAATCTGCCTCGTAACATCATGAAATTTGTATTTCTTTCTTCCACATAGGGAAGGCGCAGCCTTTACAGCGCTAGCATATCTTTAACCGTAGCACCCGAGTAATAATTCATGCAACACTTTTGAGTTTTGTTGCTTGAGCCGCTCTCTCCGTGTCATGATGTTGTTATTCAGTTTTTACTATTTTTCTCATGAGAAGAAAAAGTTTATCTTTTCTCTTCCACCATTACGTTTTGATAGTACCTATACTGAGCGAGTCATAAATATTTCAATGAAACTTCGGGTCATTATTTTTCTTATCAACTATTTTGTAAGATTTAATATTGTCACTTCAAAAAATCACTTCATTTCTAAATCTCTCCATTAGTTCTTAAGAAAAAATATAACAAAAACCTTGCAAAAGATATGTGTTACTATATTTTTCTGTAGAATAAAAAATACTATAAAAAAAATAAAAATTTATTTTCTGACAAAAAATTATGTCCCCTAAAAATAGGCCATTCTAAACGGATGTAAAGAAAATTTGTTTTTTTTCATGTTAACTTTCGATTATTTATAATAATGTTTCGCCTCGTAAAACTATTTAATTACTTCCGATATAAAATTCTTCGAAATAATCTTAATGCATTTTATAGTCATCTATATCTTTTGTATCTTTGAAAACTTTTGACAACACTTCCGTCTTTTGCAGCAAATATTTTTTAATGAACTCATGCAACTTATTGGCGACGATGACTTCCGTGTGCGAGAGCATGCAGCCGAGTGCCTTTGTCGTCTTATAATACGAAATGCCAAACTACAGCCGATAGCTGAACAACAACAACAATCGAAGCAACATAAGCAATACGATATGAATATAAAAGCATCATCAGCATCACCATCATCATCAAAATTGTGGTCGTCAACAGCAACAACGACAACTGCTGCCTGCAACTCGTACTCCAACTCTTCATGTCCGCTAGAAACCTTTGAAACTAATTTCAATTTGCTTTGGGATTTTTTGGACTATCGCATATTTAGTGGCATGTCGCTGCCAATGCGAAATTTATTCACAGTGAATTCATCGATAGCGCCGCCATTGACAACAGCAACAACAACGACAACAACATCCGGCGAACACATGAATTGCAACCGTTATGCGGCCTTCGCTGCGCAGCGTCAAATGGAGCAAGAGGAAAAACTATTGGCAAAAATTCTCTATCGCATGACAAATAGACTGATGGAACTGAACGATAAAAACACGCAGGTAAGAATCAAACAAAAAAAAATCAAAACAAAAAAACCAAATAAATATAAAATTTAAATGTTCGAAATTTGATTTGACAAAAAAACTGTAATTTAAACATGATTTGGCTTTTAACATAAAACCAATTCGTTGTGCTTCTACCGCTTATTATTTGATTGTATCAAAATCATTCCATTAAATCTTGGTTAAAAATTAATTTTTATCTATTTCGTTTTTGCCTGCATTATTCGTTTTTGCATGCATTAATTAATTTAAACAAATTTCTTCTAATCTTGATTTTCTTCCTGCTCTCTCTTTTGCCGCTTGAACCAATTCATGTGCGGCATCATCACCAGTTTGGCCTTATTTACACACTGAAACTGTTGTTGAAACATTTCAATTTTGCCGATTATCATCGAGCATGGACCGAATTTAATTTTATGGAAATTTGCATCAAGTTCTCTTATTATAATCATGCAACAGCTGTGGACTTAAATTGTCAAAATGATTTGATTGATGTTATGGGCAAATTAATGGCAGGTAAGTTGCCTACGGTCAGAATGTACAACATACACACACACTATACCATACCATACCATACCATACTATACCATACCATACCATACCATAGACTACGTACAAGATAACCACTTTCGTTTATGACTGCAAAACATGCAGTGTGTGAATTTATGGAATTAATAATTGCATGTCTGTTAATTGTTGAGACAAATGTGGGTAGGCTCTCCAGAGATTTATGCACACACACACACACAGACAGAAAATATGCATACACTCAGAATAAATTGTTCAAAATGGCAGTGTGCAACGATATAAAAAAAAAAATTAAAACCTTAAATCACCAAAATCTTGAAAGTGCACTGAATACAACAAATCCTGTTGGGCAAATTAAAGTTATAAAAGACATAAAAAAAAAAATGTTTGAAAATCGATTTTGGTTAATATTTCCTCTTTAATAAATGTTTGATTTTTTGTGTTGTCAAACAATAATGCTTAAAAAAATATTAAATATATACAGTGGCTCACAGCTTATTCCAACCAGCACCTAAAAAAACTTTAAGAAACTTTGACAATTAAACTAAAAAGAATATCAAAATTATTTAAATGCAGGTTGTTAGTTTAATGTTTTAACTCGTCCTTAAAATTGACCATAGAGTCAAAAAAATTAATTTGATTCTGACGGATAATCAATGTGAGCCTCTTTGGCATGGATTCGACCAGTTTATTGATCACTTCCGGTGTAATTTTTCCCTATTCCCCAACCAATGCTGTTTTGAGATGGAATTTGTTGGATATTTTACGTTTTCGGATGTTTGTATCCAAAATGGAACACAAATTTTCAATCAAGTTCATGCCCGGTGACTGTGCTGGTGGTTGCATTACATGCAAGCAGTTCCAAATCAAATCAATCCGAATTATGTTTCGGGTCTGCCCAGATTCTCTACACTATCAATCAAGTTTGCCTTCAAAATTTCAAGATAATGAGATTTGTCCATCGTCGTCTCAATAAACTGCACGTTTCCAACACCGGACGCCGACATACAGGTCCAAACCATAACGCTACCACCACTGTGCGTGACTATAAGTTTCAAATTTTTTGCTTTTAGCTCTCTATTTGGCTTACGCCACACATATGAGTCTCGATCTGAGCCAAAAATATTAAATTTGGACTCATCAGCAAATAATACTGTATTCCAAAAGATAGAATTCTTATCCAAGTGCTCCTTAGCAAATTTTAGTCGGCACTTCTGATTTATTATGCTTAAAAAGGGTTTCTTTACCGCTATTCTGCCATTAAAGTCATGCTCCGAAGAACACGGCGAATAGTTTTTGGTGTTTTGTTTTTTTTTTTTTTTTTGAGGATAAGTTCTCGCAGCTCAATTATCGTACGTGGCCGTATTTTGAAAAAAAACAAACTTTTATGCAAGACCTACACCCAAAACTCAAATAAAAACAAGTAAAGAAAGTCTAAAGTTGGTCTAGGCCGACTATGAAATACCCTAAACCCACTTTTCAAAAACAAAAAATTTCTATTGTAAATGGGCGTCTGCAAGGGCGGATGAAGCCTATATTTAATATGCATTTAAATGTTGATGAAAAATTTACACATACCAAGTTTTATTCCTGTAGCTCAGAGTTAATGCCTTTATTGTGCTTTCGCTATGGGAGATGGGCGGATTCATGGACGGATTACTTCCAATTTTTGAACACACCTTAGTTTTGGTATAAAATACATGCATACCAAATTCAATTTCTCTATGACAAACATAACCTTATTTATTGAGTTTAAAACTTTTTGGGTTGTATGGGAGGTAGGCGTGTCCGAAGGCGGATTACGTCCATTTTTCAAAAACGTCTTTGTCTTGTCATAAAAAACATACGTGCTAAATTTTAGCTCTGTAGGTTAAACAGAGGCTTATTTATTGCGTTTTCAATTTTTGGGTTGTATGGAAGGTAGGCGTGTCCGTAGGCGGATTAAGTCCATTTTTCAAAAACGTCTTTGTCTTGTCATAAAAAACATACGTGCTAAATTTTAGCTCTGTAGGTTAAACAGAGGCTTATTTATTGCGTTTTAAATTTTTGGGTTGCATGGGAGGTGGGCGTGTCTGTAAGCGGATGACGTCCATTTTTCAAAGACATTTTTTTGTTGATATAAAACACATACATACCAAATTTTATTGTTGTAGGCTAATTATGAGCTGAGTTATGCAGTTTTCAATTTTCGCGTTGTACGGAAGGTAGGCGTGTCCGTGGGCGGATTCCAAAAAAATTCAATAGTGCAGATCCTTGGGTGCATGTGACCATGTGTACCAAGTTTCATTCAATTATCTCAACTCCTTCTTCTTATCCTGTGTATACGGACAACACACAGACGGACGGACGGACGGACGGACATGGATAGCTCGACTCACGTGGTGACGCTGATCTTAATATACCCTGACCTTTCAGGTTTAGGGTATAATGAAGTTGAGTGTTGCGGGTTAATGAGCTAAATATAGAAAAAGAAACAACACTTACATTATAAGATATCGAATCATTGCTTAGCTGCAAAGTTTTTGGTTGATATAAGCTGTGACATTGTTTTTGATGAAATTTTTCGATTTTAATTATTATGCAATATGAAAAAAATTAAAAAAAAAATTTAAGCCATATTTGTTGAGTTAAACAATTGCGCAATTATGTAAACCTGCATTGACATTATTTTAAAATCCTTTTTAGTTTAGTTGTTTGTTTGTTTTGAATTTTTGTTAGGTGATGGTTGAAATAAGCTGTGAGTCACTGTTTAATCAAATAATTAATACCCAATAAACCAAACGAATTTGCCTTGAATTCGAGGTGAATCCGAGATCGCGGATATTTATTTCGAAAACGAAGTTCGAAAATGTTTTGCTAATGAGCCCGACGGCGGGAGAAATGCACATTTCATTCTCGAAACGAGATTTTTTATCATAATCGAATCACTAATTATTCGTTTTCGAATAATTTTAGCAATTGTTTTCTTTTAATTGAATTTTTTTAATATATTCGTGCCTTACGCAAATCGATTTTTATGATAAAAGATTATAAGATTATTATTGTTATAAAGAAAAAAAAAAATATACATGTTCAGGATTCGTACCCAGGATTCGTACCCAAAAGTGGTTTTTACGATCACCGTTGTCCAATGCAATGAAAGTTTCGAATATGAAAATATTTATTTGGTCTGTCTTTCTTGATTTTCTTAATATATATTTATTTCATTAAACCTTTTTTAGGGCATAATACTGAAATCCTTCAATCAAAACTAAAATTATGGGGGTAGATCAAACTCAATGACTTAATTTTATCAGGACATCCGAATAAAAAAAGGACCAATAAAAGTACTAAAAAAAAATTTTAGTGTTCTATTTACCAAATAGTACTACAAAAAGCTACCAATAGTATTATATTCAGGCAACCGTGTCAGTTCTTTGCTCAAATGACTACGCTCTTTTGCTCTCATTTCAAAATAAGGGTGCCGAAATGAGAAAACGTAAAAAATGTATGCAACCTTATATAAATAAGCCTTGGTGTTTTTTCTCTATTTTTAAAAAATCTGGAGTGATCACGAATTTAAAAACAAAAAAGTCAATGTTGCGATGATTAATTGCAGATATATAAAAATTTATTTTATATTACGAGAATGCGGACTCGTTTCAAATTCGAATCGAATACGAGAGATCTAATCCGAGTTCTCGGTTTCATTACTAATTCGAAATTAAACCGAGTCCGCTATGTGGTGTATTGGGTAATGAAATAAAAATATTTTTTATTATTAAGGATTTTATTAGTGTTAAAAAATGACAGACAAGAATCTTTACATTAAAACTGGTCTGACTGTCTCAACTTGGCGAGACCAGCATTATTCATGTCGAAATCGTCTTATGTCGACTCAAACCTCCACGCGGTGTCTCATGGAAACGACAAACTAGCAACTCTATCTCTCGTCTTGACTGCTAACCTGAGCGGGCACCTCTTTGGACATCAATCAAAGTTTATTCATTGGGCTCGATGCTCATCACATAAAAAAATCTTCAATAAAACGTACTACATGTATAAATAAGATAAATACCCAAATTTAATAACGATTCCGCAATCGAAAAGCTGAACATGGTTCTCCTGGTTATAGTTCGAAGAGAACGTGTAAATTAAACATTACATTCGTCTTTTCTGACATTTTTTTGACAGATTTCGATAATATTCGTTATTATAATGATTGCAAGGAAGAGTTAAAAATTTAAAAAATTTTTTTTTTTTTTTCAATTGAAAACAAAATGTTTCAATTTGAATTTGAAACTTCAAAATGAGTCATAGTTTTATTTGGAAGCAGGTATGGATATTTAGAACTGGTGGGAAATTCCTCGATTTGTGGGGAATTTCAAGTTGATCAGAGAATGGGTTAATATTTTTAAGGGAATTTAAATTCATCTAAGTTTAAATAATTATAATCGGGGAATTTAATATTTTATCTGATATTTTCGAGAAATTTGATTTTTCACGAAAATTCGAAATCCGAAATCAATACCAAGGATAAAGAATTGTCTACCTTTTCCTTGTTTATTTTGTAATAATATTCCGTGGAAGATCTCTGGACTTTTTTTGTCAATTCATTTCAGACATATAATCTCGTCGCGAGAGTCGGTTCAGAGCAGTTGTTGTTCTTTTTAGCGCTACTTTGGAATAACAATAGTATCCTAGATGTGAAACTAGAACTCACTAGAATTTCTAGACTCCCAAAGCAATGGGTATTTAATCTGAGGATAGTTTTCATCCATAACTGGCCGTGAGCTTTCTCCGACGTCCCAGGTCTAAACCCTGGCCATATGAAATGTTTTGAGCTCATTCAATACCCAAGCCGTTGCCTTGATGGAAAATGAAACAGCGATGGATTTCTGTAATAGTTTTCCCGTGCTGAGTTATTTTGATTAACACTCACCATGCTTATAAGGAAAATTCTTGTGGCTACGATTTCTCCCTACGAGCCCCTCCATTTCATTATCATCCAATACAAGCTTTTTAAAAGTCCAATAAAAAAATCCGTATTTATCATTATGTCTTTAGTTTTAAAAATCGGTAAAAGCAGTAAATATTACCTAACATAATCATTGCAAGTTAATGATTATGCTAGTTAAAGAAACGATAACACAACGGGTAGATGATTTAGACCATTTTTGAAATTTATCGTTACATATTTATATCATTTTAAGAAAACAGAACGTGTTTTATAAAATCATTAAAGATACAGATCATTAAAAAGCAAAAGAGTTTTGGTTATATTTCGCTTGGAAATAAATTTAACTCAAATAAGAGCTTCGTATTCCATCGCTACCTGAGTGCTCAATCAAACGGAATGCGACCACTTTAAGATTACAAAAAAATCAAACGAAAGTTGTAAAAGTTTGTTCATGTCAATTTCAAATACGAACAATACGATTTACGACTCAAAAAACTTACGAAGTGACATGAATCACCTTATAATTTCAATCCACCAATTTATAAATATAAGAGTTGAAATTTTGTTGCTTTATATAAATTGATTAGACCCGTATATAAATAAGTTGATATTATTTGCCTTGACCCGTTTGACGGCTCCATTCGATGAACCACGTTTTTCAGGAGGACCTCTGAGTTTTTGTAAATTTTTTAGCACAATTTTTTTATTAATTTGTGTTAAGTTTTTTATAAATATTTTAATTTTTTTTGTTAAAGTTTAATAAATGTTAGTTTATAATCTTATACAATAACAAGAATTTACATTTCAACAACACAATTGATCATAAGAAGTTCGGTTAAAGGCTTTTCAAGGGCTGAAATGGTCAATTTATTTTGTTTTTTTGTACGTATGTACTCAATTTAAAAAGCATATAAATGAATTTATTACATTTGTGTTTTGGTGGGGAATTTTATAAAAAATTGGGGAATTTTGAGAACTTCTGCGGGATAAAACAAAAAATGAGGTGACAACCCTGTTTAGATATTCATTATTTTATATATTATATTCATTAAATTAACTTCAATTGAAAGCATTCTTATACAACTCTGTATAAGTACTTTACTGAGTTACAGTAAATTTTTTGAGCAATAAATATTTTGAATATAAAGTAATTATTTGATTTGAAAACAATACAAATTTAAAAT
Organism: Tetanocera ferruginea; assembly: GCA_958299015.1. Taxonomy (NCBI): domain Eukaryota; kingdom Metazoa; phylum Arthropoda; class Insecta; order Diptera; family Sciomyzidae; genus Tetanocera; species Tetanocera ferruginea. The sequence continues at coordinate 95,217,259 of OY282642.1, forward strand.
TGAAACTCCTCATATTTAAGTAAATTTGTGCTCTACTTGATTTAAAATGATATGAAGTCAATTTTAAAGTGGTCATAAAATGGCTTACTCTGGCGTTCTTTTCAATTTAAATAACTTCCATCATGAATGCACATAATTAAAATAAAATTTATTATTCAGCAATTGAACTGCCGTTATTTACTTATTTAATCAATCTTGCATCTTGCGGCAACAGATCAACATAGCAATTAACAGTAGCACGGCTGTGTGATAACGCTATAGTACATTGTGCGCTGCCTTTCCCACTCCCTCTCCATCCACCCACTCCAGTGTCAGTCAATGGTAGCGTACAGATTGGCTTTCAATACTTTTTAATACGCGTATTTTGCAGTCGTTGCACCGCAATTCATGCATTCAATATGAATTTAAGCTTTCATTTAAGCATCAGCATTATTAAACTGTTACAATTAAATCCTCACATAATTTAAGGGATGAGCAGCGGACAGTCATAATTAATCACTTCCCAAATGTGCGAGCAAACCAAATATTATGTATCGATTAATATAGCCATGTCGGATGGTTGCGAAAATAAATTGCATTTTCATGAACTCATTATAAATAAATGTCCACACACAATATAGATTAAAATTAACACCGGAAATAAACACTACATGGTAGGCATTTTTTTTTGTTTTTTTAATTTTTGTGAATGATTTAATGCAACGTTTATGACAACGTTTAAGCTTATTGAATGTGGACTGATAGGTAGATTGATGATGTTTTAAAGAAGCTTCTTCAATTATGCCATAAGTTATATTTTTTTAAGTTTGTTATATATTGCCATAAGTAAGCTTGGAGTCCTCAAATATAGTATCCACATTTCCGCATTTTGATTGGCAAAAATCAAGTTTTTGTACACCAACAGTGTCGTCAATTAAGTCAGTAGCATTTAAGGAGTTGTATTTTTTTGTGACGAGTGGGGACACATTATTTTTAACATTTATTATAAAACTAGTATAGAAGCCCGTCTTACGACGGGTCGTATTCAAAATAATTAAGTAGCAGATGATATGACAACATTTTTACATTCACCAAAAATGTTGTTTTGTTCTTGTCCTTGTCAATTTGTCCTCGCTGATAAATATACAATAAAGGCAGCATATCAAAAACGTAGTAGGTTATGTTTCGAAAATCTGGAGAAAAGTGAGAATAGTATTAATTCCCATGGTAGGGAAACCGATGCACTATACACCAAAAGATTACAGGTCTTATTAATCTTTCATCTCCCCGCTTGAAAACGCTCGATCTTTAAACCAGAGATAATGCCAACACAAACTGGGCTTCCAGAAGTGACTGTATTATATCTAGAAGGCTCTGGCCACAACTAAACGAGAACAGAACTAAGACCCTTCTGCTCTTGTCTGAACGGTAAATCCGGTCACTGGTGAAACTCCTAATAGGTCACCGCTCTAACGGTTTAAGGATCAATAAGATTGACGTTACAGCACCAGAGTTTTATCGTAATAATGCGAAACAAATGGATCACCCACTTTCTGCGTGAATGCCCAAATCTACGAAATCGTCGACTCCGATATATAGGAAACAGATTTTGAAAAGATATGGAGCAGCTAGTGAAGACACCATTGCTAGACATATGCAAGTTGACTTAGAGCACAGGATAGTTCGTTGAACGAGCATAAATAAAAAGGAATAAGGTTTATTGGGCACGACAAGCTTTTGGATTAAAATCAAAGTAATCAATTAAGGGATTTGTAATAGACCAAAAGACCTCCACAAAAGTATGCCAAGGATGCAAGGCCTTTCTGATCTAACCTAACTTTTATACTGCAACATAATGCGGCCTCAGTAGAATCGGGTGGTAAGTGTGATTGACTACGCACACAGTGATCCCGGGTTCGAATCCTGACTTAGCCATGATCCCAACATAGCTGCCAACTTTGTGGGAAAAATACCTTTTGTAAGAATTTTTAATTGCTGTGGGAAAAAGGATTTCCCATGTATTTTTTATTCAGCGTAGTATTTTTTAATTTGTGTGGGAATTTTTTTTGTACACATTTTTTAATTATATTCGCGTATAAAAAAATATTTTAATTCAATAATGTGGGATTTTTTGTATATGATGTTTTGTGGTATTTTGTAATTATTGTGGGAATGTTTAATGTTTGTGGTAATTTTTAGGTATTTTTTAATGGCTGTGGGAAATTTTGTGGTAGTTTTTAATTGCTGTGGTATTTTTAAAAGAAAAAGCACAATGGGAATTTGTGTGGTAATTTTTTCATTTTCTTTAACCTTTTTTCTCTTCTTTGCTTATTTCTAATCTATTGAAAGTCAAAATAAAGCAATATTTCAAACTTTATAAGTTTTACTTGATGGAAGACGAATTTGTGAGACGGCTTCATTACTTGAATTGACTGAGGTAAAGGCAGAACATTTGCCTCAAACTCAAATTCGCGTGTTGATATGAAATTCCGCCACAGACGAAACATTCCACACTTACGTCATTTGATTTCCCTTTCATTTCTTCTTGCTGCATTTTCAAATCAAGGCAGGCTGGATTAAATGAATATGTTTGACAACTGACAAACTTGGTTCAAACTGAAAAAAAAACAAAAGTTATTTTCAATAAATGTTATTTTTGTATAGTACATATTAATTATTGTTATTCATAACCATTATAAAATTGTTCAATTGTGCTCAGAATAAAATTTTTAAAAAGTTTTATCGAAAACAAAGCGGAACGTTTGAATTAAAAATTCCTGAGGCGAGATTTTATGTTAATGTTACATACAAAAAATATGCAATAATTAGCAAAAAGTACTAATTAAGTCCAAAATATGATATAATGCACACACACAATGAGTATTCAATATATATATATACAGTGGCTCACAGCTTATTTCGTGCAGACGATGTGTTAAACTTTGAAATGCTATAACTTGGTAACTAGTACTGGTAATGAAAAAATTTAAACGACATTTGTTTGCTAGTAATTATATATTTATATATAAACTTTCATTTCTTTATATAATGGTCTACTAAAAAAATAATAATCAAAAAACTGAAAAAGCAGCAAAATTCAACGCCACAGCTTATTTCGTGCACTCCACTGAATCTTAAGAAAATGTAATATGTTTGTCTTTTTTAATATTTTGTGTGGCCGCCATTTTGTTAAATTACATCTTTAATCCATTTACTGGCTATCCATTTACTCTACTAATTTTTTGTAATATCTGGGGGGTATTTGTTGCCATTCCTCCATCAATGCATTTTTTAATTAATTTTTATTGGAAATATTCCGCTTGCGAACGCCACTCTCCAAAATTGCCCACAAAATTTCTATTACATTTAAGTCGGGTGACTGTGCAGGCGGATTCATAAGATGCGGGGAATTCCAAATCAACCATGACTGGACGATTCTCGATTTATGTTTTGGGTCGTTGTCCTGGTAGAACCGAAATGTCTCTCGTACGCCCAAGGTGTCGATACTTTGAAGCAAATTTTCTTTTATAAAATCTAGATACATTGTCTTGTCCATAATGCCTCCAAAAAAAAATAATTTTCCAACGCCCGATGCAGCCATACAGGCCCAAACAATTACGCTGCCGCCACCATGTTTTACTGTAGGCTTGAGATGGTTATTGTTCAGCTCGGTATAAGCCTTACGCCATACATATTGCATTCCTTCGGAGCCAAAAATATTGAACTTAAACTCGTCCGAGAAAATGACGTCATTCCAGAATGTCCTAGAATATAAAACGTGTTATTTGACGAAGTTCAGTCGACATAGCTGATTTTTTTTTTTAATATAAGATTTGTTGCGTGTAACTCGACCATTAAACTCGTTGGCCCGCAGCAGATGACGAATTGTTTCGGCACAGCATTTCTTGCCCAACTCCTTCTCAACCTCCTCGGCCAATTTGGGACCCTAAAGCCTCAGATTTTCTACGATTTTTCGCAGAATAAGTCGCTCGTCCGCTTCTGTACATATTTTATTTGGAGCATTTCTGGCCTTATCAGCCACACGATTTTCTTGCAAAAAGCGCTGGATGATGTACTGCACTGTAGAGGGTCTCAATTTTACTATTTCAGCTATTTGCGGTTGGATTTTTTCTTTTTTAAAGTGAAATAAAACTATTTCGTGCTGTTATATTGTTGTGCGACGGCCCATTTTTAAAACAAATCAATTAGTGCACTTAAGGTTTTAAGTCCAGACTAAAAACAACTGTTAACTCCGATTAGAAGAATCAGGACATCAGTCAAGATAAAAACAGCGAACGAGAAAAAGACAATAACGGCATCACGTTCAAAAGCTTACATGTAAAAACAGTGTGCACGAAATAAGCTGTGGCGTTGAATTCTGCTGCTTTTTCAGTTTTTTGTTTATTATCTTTTTAGTAGACTTTTATATAAAGAAATGAAAGTTTATATTTAAATGTATAATTACTAGCAAACAAATGTCGTTTAAATTTTTTCATTACCAGTACTAGTTACCAAGTTATAGCATTTCAAAGTTTAACACATCGTCTGCACGAAATAAGCTGTGAGCCACTGTATATATTAATTTTATAGTTATTAAAAAAACGGTTAAAATTAAAAATGCAATCAAATATTTTAATTGAAATAAAATTAAATCTCCGCAAGCATTTAAATGCTGTCATTAACTGACTGACTGACTGACTGTCTGACTGACTGACTGTCTGACTGACTGACTGACTGACAGAATTACAACATGAAAGCAAATATAACAAAATATTTTCAATTTATTTTGATAGCATTTTATTTATACACACATACATACATATTTTTATGCGTAAACATGTGCAATTTTTGTTCTCTAAATATATATAGTATATAAAAAAACACAAAATATTTATGGCAGCAGCAGTAATTATATTAAACTGTAACATTTAATTCAATGTACAATTTAGAGCCCAAAAGTAGGCACTATAACTTAATAATTATATTATCAGCAGAACGGTGCAAATAATGGAATGGCAACAACTACAATAACAAAAACAACTGTAACTAAATCTATTTGAAATGAGGTTACATGCCATGTCATAAACGACGCGTTATCGCAATAATGGCCAAATGACACACGCCTAGGCATATGCAATGAACATTTTAATTACAAACATATATAATGAAGTTATAAAATTCTGCCAACTTAAAATCACTCAAAATATTATGTTTATTAAATTTTGTAAATTTTTGTTTTTGTTACAATATTTGTTGCCTTTGGGCCATAACGCACGAAATGCAATAATCATTGATTGAGCGTTTTTGTGTATGAGTGACGCCTCTAAGTATGCAATATTAAAATGTTATTAAATACGTGCTATGCTGCGCAAAATGCTTTAGGCTTTATATTGTAAATGCGTGGCAATACTTAGTGTACATTAGATGTTGCTGCAATTTATTTGCGGGCAGTTAAAACAGTTGTCTAACAAAGGCACCTAAATGTAGGCAATAAAATGCTGTTTAAGTTTTTAAAATATTTAAGCATTTTCAATGTATTCAAAACTTGATAAATTTATTCTTTGTTGCTATTCTTAGGTGCCTTAAAGTAGGCAACAACTATTTTTTAACTTTTATGCTATTGACATGATATTAAAACTTAATTTATTTTATACATTTAAAATGAAATCTCAACTCTTCAACTCTGCAGGTTTAATTCTAACCAGTTCGCATACCCAGCAACACGAACAAGCTATCGACAGCCTGCTCACGCACATCATGAAGATTCTTAACATCTACTATCACATTTTTAGCAATCAAAAACCATTGCTTTTTGCCAAGGCACAGAAAATGGATATTTTTACTAATGCCAAAGAATTGACTATTGTGCAGAGTTGGGGCTACTTTGGCAGTGATTACGTGTACATCAAACTTTACAACATCTTGAGAAGTGCCAACGACAGCTACAAGGTAAGTTCATTGCATTGCAAGGTGCCTGAACAAATGTGTTGCATTATTTAAAGTTAAATTTATAAACTTTTTGTTTGAATTGTTTTTCTTTATTAACTTTAAACTTTAAAAAGTTTTTGAACAGGTGCCTTCAATGATTGTTTGATGTAAAATGTCATATAAAATTTATATTTTTCAATAGTTTTTACAGGAAAACGGAGAAAACAAGCAAGTTGTTTTCTTACTTATTTTTTAAACTTGTTTAGGCATTGTTGGAAAATATTTTAAAGAAATTGATAATTAGTTGCAGTGTGACCAGGAATAACTTGCATCCAACCTTACCAAAATAGTTTAGTTTAGTTTATTCAATCTATGCACATTTAATTCCTAACAGACTAGATAAAATAGTATGTAAGTTTTTAATAGATGATTTCGATTTGTTAAAGGCACAAAAAACATGCACTTAGTAGCGATTTTTGTCGTAGAATAATGTCTTACAGCGCGGTTTTTATAAAGTAGTTTTAACAAATTTTTTCAAGGCCATGAAACGTTTTTGACCAATACTTTAGGCTATACCTACAGCCTTTAATACTCATCGTACAAATATAATATATATACTTAAATATCAGATATATCCTGCCCTAAACGAATATCTAATTTTGAATTTTGTCACTATTATATTAAAGTCACAAAATAGCAAAATCTAAGAAGAAAAATTTATATTTTTATATAAAAAAATCAATCATTAGCTGCTTATGTTGTGTCTGCTGCTTTTTTGTTTTTGTTTCGTGGTTTTTCTTGTGTTGTTTTTGTTTAAATCCAGGTTTCGTTTTAGATCAATTGGTATTTTTGTTTTCAATGTAAATTAATTTAGTTGATCAACCATCTACAGTGACTCAAAGTAATACTGAAGCAAACTTGAAAATGTCACTCAAATCCAAATTACCATCAGAGTTATTTTGATGCAATACACTTATTGCGGCGGGTGTCAAAAGTAATAAAAATCCTCTATGTTAAAGTAGTCGAACTGCATTACTAAAAATAAAAATTTGTTCATGAACAGTGTTTTTAATGCTAATTCAACAATTTCATATTATAATTATATTTCCAAAAAAATAATATTGCGTTTTTGTTATAGTCGGAAATACAGTAGACTTCAATAGAATATAATTTTAATTTTTCCGTCTTTTTACGAGAACTTCATTTATTATATTGACGGCTGCGCCGACAACGTCAACGTAGATAGGATTCAAGCTAATATAAAAGAAGAAAATAAAAAAAAATTCAAAAATTATAGGTAAGAAGTTGGTTTGAAAAAAATGTTTATTGTATGTGTAAACATATACATAAATTTCCGAAATCAGTAAAACAATAAAATGTTTTCCTACAAAACTGCATACTTACTTAAAGCAATTAATTTTCTTCATCATCGTCTTAATATTTTATTATAATTAAACTGAGCCTAGTACTTATCTTGTAAAATCTTGAGCTAAACCATTACAAATGAAATGTTTCAAAAATTCAATTTAAAATCTTAACTTTGAAATCTTTGTTTGGTAAAATATGTTGTAATATCTCTCTCTCTCTCTTGTCTTGTTAGATCACAATAAATCAAGCATCTGGCAGTATTTTAATGTCCTTGCTTAAAACTTGCATCAACACGTTGAGTCTGTGCATCGAAATACGTAGCCATGGAGCCGGCAAGAACAAGAACAGCAATACAATGACTCCACTAGAAATGGCTGCTGCTGCTCCTGTTTATCCTGCTACTGCTGTGCTCAAATTAATTGAAGAGATTCTACAATATTTGACCAAACTAATAAATTATGCAGCCGGCGAGTGTATCGCTTGTCTGAAGCAACTGTTGAAATATTTATTCGCACGAAATTATGGCAACCGTCAGCAGGACTACTTAACAACATTCATTCAACCCTACTGCAGAGCAAGGACAAGACCTCAACAGCAACAACAACAGCAAAAACAACGACGACAAGAGCAGCAGAAAGGACAAGACGATAGCGTCATGATGGCGACAACAATGACGCCGTCTACGTCTACGTCAACTTCCGCCATAAATTCAAGGCCAACAACAGCAATGCCCAGGAGCAACAACAATGTACATAATTTAATTGCATCACAGCCGCAAAATTGGGCAGTTTTTGGTGATTTAATTGGCAACGGTTTAAGTTTTCATGATTGGAAATCGGAGCGCGAGGCTGAGTGTGCGCGGCATATCAAACTTTTTGAGCCGCTGGTCAATAACTGCTTGACGGTATGTGACATTTTTTTATTTTATGAAATTTTTAAACTAATTTCAACATTTTGTTTTTAAATATTTCAGCTCTTTTTAAAATCCAACGCCTGCATACAGGCAGCCATACTAGAACTGCTCTCACAGCTGCTAGAGCTAAATGTTACCTACAGTGTGCTGGATTCTAAAAATGTGATATTTGATCAAATTATGAACAATTTGGAATTAATTGAAGGTGGCATCTCCAGGTAGGTTGCATCATATTGTATAATATGACATTTCCGCATATAGCCAGCCAATAACACAAACCAACCAAAGTATAACATAGAAAATTGGTCTTAACAAGATAAAATTGCAGAGTTCTGACTACTCTTGCTTGTTGCTCTGGTGGATAAAACTGTCCTTGTTTTTGTGCATTTTTTACTCTCTCTTTCTATCTCTCTCTCTTTGTCTTTGCGTCTGTTGCATATCATTTATTTAATTTGCTAAAATTAAATTTGCAAAATACTGCAAAAACAAAATCCTCTGCTTGACAGCCGCCTGCAATTATAGTTAACTCCATTCAACTTCTTGTTTGTGTTTTCATCCTGCCATACCATTCATAGCATACATAAATAAAAAAAAAAACAAAATATTTATCAAAATGCAATAAATTAAATTTTATGCGCTCGTTCGTTCTGTCTGAAAATATTGCCTTGATGGTTGGTAGCCTTAAAAACAACAACAACAACAACAACAACAACAATAACAACTAGCTTGTTACGAACGACTATAGAGCACAAACACTCTACGATAGACACGTTAAGTTTTAGCTGCTTGTGTTTTTGATTGAAACCTTTCAACATATCAAAGCTGCCACAGCTTGTAAAATTTATGCATACTTTAATTTGCTTAAACTTTGTCGAATTTATTTGTTTTTTTTTTTTTTGTGAAGTTCTACAAAAATATCGTCGTTAAATTTAAAAGTAATTTTTTGTTTTTTTATCTGTTTTTTAGCGTTTTTTTTTAGAGGCATAGAACTTTGAAATGGAAAAAACAAAGATGAATTTTTAAAATTGACATAAAATTGACTTAATTCAAAAGATAATCTTTTGGCATTATATAAAAAGTTAAATATGATTTGTGACATATGATCGCCATGGCTGGCTCGGATGTAATTAAATCTGGAGTTCCAATTTTCAATCACTTTTTCCAACATTTGTAGCCATACATCAACAATAAAGCGGCGAATGTTGTCCTCCAAGTAGTTGATCGTTTCGGGCTTATCGGCGTAGACTTCACATATACCCAAAGAAAATACCCTAGCTACTTTAAGTCGCACGACCTTGGAAGCCAATTCACGGGTCCGGCACGTGAAAATATGCAATTATCAAACGTTTCCTTCAGTAAATGAATTGTGACGCGAGCTGTGTAACAAGTTGCGCCGTCTTGTTGAAACCACAGCGCCTGCACATCATGGTTGTTCAATTGAGGAACAAAATGTCAGTAATCATGACTCTATCGCCGTTACTATGACTGTAACGTTCTGGCCAGCATCGTTTTTAAATAAGTACGGACGAATGATTCCACCAGACCATAAAGCATACCAAACAAGTCAGTTTTTTTGGATGTAACGGTGTCTCAACATACACTTGAGGATTATCTACACTCCAAATACAGCAGTTTTGTTTCAATATATCTTTTTTCATAGTTTTGATACAATTAGTTCATTTAAAAACTTTAAAAAGTAATACGAAAGAATTTTTATCTGCTATACAAAAAGCTTCAAATGATTGAAGTGACAGAAGGCACTTTTCAAGACGTACGCACGATTCGATTTAGCCACATAGACCGGATCATTATCTTGTCGCAGCCAAGATCCGCACACGTCTGTGCGCAGCTAAGAATGCTCGCAATCTCACACAGAGAAAGCTAGACGTTGACAAGCTGCAGTCAAAACGGACAGCCGAACCTTCGCTATTCCGTTCTCACTCCTGCTTAAAGAAAGAACTTCTCCGATCAACGATACTGGTCGCATAAGTGGATGCACATTTCCCACTCTATGCGTACGGCTACCGAATAGGTGATAAACTAAGACCACCCTCCTCGAAACCAGTGACACGTCCATGTGTATTTCGACGCCACTGCAAAGAAGGACACCGCCTACAAAGCTACCCTGCAGTCGGTTGTAACGCGTGCTGTTATGGAGCGATACCAAGAGAAGAAGATTAAAGAAATACGCCTTTTCGGGCGAAAAAACGAGTAGCAGAAAACCGTGAATGCGAGAAAATTGAGATGCATGGCGACAAAAATGAGACCCGAACATTTTTCGAAAAAGATAAGATGCTTGGCCGTTGGTCATAAGACCGGAGCCTCTTCCATGCAGGGATGAAAATGAGAATCTAGTGACAGATATCCAGAGTACACTGATGAAGAACTGGATTGTCGAGATATTCAGTATAAGAGTTATCTAGGCGAATCTGGGCAACAGCCAACTTATTAGATATGTAAATAGAGGAACACCTCAAGGAGGGATGATTTCTCCCCTTCTTTGGCTCATAGCTAAAGCTGCCCAAAATCTTACTTCAAGCTAGTTAAGCAACTGGCCAGGCTGAGTGGTCAATTTGATATAACCATTATTTGGATTCCCGGCCACAGAAACATTTATGGCAATGAGCAAGCGGATGAACTAGCCAGGTAACGCTCTTGCCTTGATGTGCCAACAGCAGAAACAGTTTTAGTTTCTCTGAAAGCGAGGTTTAAGACAAGCTGATTCCTTATCATGTGACTTTTTTCAAAAAAGTTATGAATACGATCATCCGAGATCATCTGATCTGAGACGCAGCGGCACAATTTCCTATAAAACTGTTAAGTTGCAGCCGTTTGCTGATGATATCGACATTATTGGCCATAATACGCGCAAAGTTAGTGCAGCAAGAGTCGAGTCGAATTGATCTTGTAGTGAACGTGTATAAGTGGGCCTCGGTAGACTAGTGGTAAACGTGCTTGACTGCCAACTCAGAGGTTCCTGGTTTGAATCCCGGTCTAGCCATGGTCGCGGTAATTCTTTCCTCATTTCTAATCAACTGAAATTAAAAATTCATCAATATATGCAACTTTGGAATTTGTAGTTGGTTGTAAAGATGTTTGTGGAATGAGATTGCTTAATAACTCGAATTGATTGAGGTAAAGGCATTACACTTGCCTCAGATTCAAGTTCACATATACAAGCTTATACAACATTCTACACATGTTTCTCTTGATTCTCCTTCACCTTCTCTCCTACTTATCTATCTCCTCATTTCCGAACCAAGGCAGACTTGACTAACTGAAACTCACAGCATCTGTTGTTGGAATGGCATTACATTTTGAAATTCAAAATGGGAAATAAAAAATGTTTTATTTTTCCCTGAAAGTATAGGAAATAACCTCTTTACGAAAATCGGATTTTAAATGATAGAGCTACGTTGTCTAAAAACATACCGTATTTCGGCCGCGAAAAATGATTGCTAAAGCTTATAATTTCGGATTTGGTTTTCGGATTTTACTTATCGTATTTTTTAGTGCTTTTTTAAATGAGTAAAACAAATCTTGTGACGAAAGCACTCGGACTATAATCGTCCAGAATCACAAGGACGGACAGTTTTACTTCGAAATTGGAAAATCTTTAAAAGTATCTAAAAGAATGATATTTAATGCTGTGCAATAATTTAAAAATAATAAAACTGCAAAAAAGATATCTCGCAAACGTAGAGTCCGTAAAACTACTGCTCGAGAAGACGGACTGATAGTGCTCGAATCTAAAAAGTGGCCTCAAAAAACATCCAATGAAGTCCGTGTGTCAATTTTTGGTGAAAATTATAGCTTACCTTCTGTAGATACCATTAAAAGAAGATTGAGAGAAAATGGGCTATTTCGAAAAACCTCCCGGAAAAAGCCATTACTGACGAAGCGTAACCGCAAAAAGCAGCTGGAGTTATAGTGGAGTTAACGCGTTATAGTGGCGGAAGTATTTTGCTATGGGGTGCAATTTCATGGCGTGATGTTGGCCCCATTCACAAAATTGAAGGTCGTATGGACCAGTTCCAATACATGTTCATTCTTAACGACGTAATGCATGGGTTTTTCAACAGGACAACGATCCAATTTGGTGACGTTGTTGCATAGGCCTTTATGTAGCCCTGACCTTAATCCAATAGAAAACTTGTGGGAGCAGTTAAAAAGAAAAGTTGGACTGCTTTTTGTAAGCGGACGTTGTTATCAGATTTGGGGATTTTTAAAATAGTCCCTTTTTATATTTTATTTTTCATATTCTGCAAGTTATTATGTATAACAATAACGTAGCCCGTAAAATTAAATTTCTGCGTTTATTTTTTGTACCTTTTCCAAACAATATACCTTTAGCTGCTCGGTCAATGTGCTTTCAAAAGCTGAAATGACCAATTCGTTTTTTTTCCCCCAAACATTCTTCTTTCTTATTTAATTGTACAATAGCTGTGTTTTTTACCAAGCGAGTAGTCAAAAAACGACTGCTTACTCGCTTAAGAATTTTTTTAAAACTTGGAAGCATTTTCTGAAAAGTCAAAAACGTTGTTTATGTTCTGATCAAATTTTTGTAAACAATTTTTGACAAATTTATTTTATATATCAAAGTTCTGACAATTAGTGATGCATAAATTTTCAGATTTTAAGCATTGGAGACTCGGTTCTGAAAACAAACCCGATACTCAAAAGATTTTCAGTGCTAAAAGTTTAAGCAAACAACATAGTTTTACATAATGAGTATATTTGATAAATTTTGTTTATCTTACCTGTTAAATTATTTTGTATTTTTATTGAAATATTGATCTAAAGCAAAAAATGTGTATTTTGTGAAAAGTATTTGGTACAAAAAATGTTAATTTCATACATCACTATTGACTATCAATCAGATAAAGTTGCCACCTTTGTAGGAAATTTATACATTAACTAGCAGGCCACAGTCGTCCGAGGCTTCGCCACGGACATTTTCTCTTTATCAATAATACCTTTGTATATTTGAAAAATTTCAATAATAAAAAACGTTAAAATATTAGCATATTATTTGTATTTGGAAGCAAATTATATTAAACAGTATAATTATAATAAAGTGAAGATATTTCCATTTTAGTTATTTAATACTTCAGTATTAACAACGTTTTTTATTCATTGGAATTACCAGGAATAAGAAAAATCTGATTATCTGCTGTACCGACTCGTTTACCATAATCTACTTCTACGTTTTTCAAAGTTTTGTATTAAATATTTATTATACTCCACCCGCAAAGCGTAGCGGGCACAATCATTTTATCACGAAATTTTTTTCACGACCATGAGTCGATTAAGCCATGTTCGCCTGTCTATCTGTTCATTAGTTTGTCCACACGATTACAGCCGTGTCTTTATTGCAAATCTCTTTAAAGTCCATAATGAAATAATTTTCATGATTTGAGATTTGTCATTCAGTGGTGCTCCAGTTTAACGAAAGATATAAAGTCCAAGGTCGTTCGGTAAATCGAAAAGTTCATTAAATCGGTAATACTATTTTCGAGTTTTTTACCATATAACAAAGCTAATAAATTTGTCAACTTGAAACAAATATCCTTACATTTTTTGTTTTAACTATGCACTCTAATAATGTTGAATTTTTGAACTTGTTTTAGGTATTATTAATTATTATTATTAAATGTTTAGAAAGCTGCTGGTTAAAATCTGTTCACACTCCAAATGAAAAATCCAAGATTATGTCAATACATTCCTATAATGTTTTTTAAAAAGGAAACCCTACAATATGTATATTAACCCGAGGGGACAATTTGAGAATTAGATAAGTAAATACATATTAATGTTATTACAAATTCAAAAACAAACGAAGCGAGCTCAGAGAAGCAAATGTTGTTAAATAGAATACCTACAATTTCAAATGTTCGGAATATATATTCAACAACATTAAATAAGTGTTCCTTATATTGGGAGTTCGTTAAATCGGTGTTCGCTAAATTGGAGCACCACTATAATGCTCAAATTTGAAACATATACCCTGCAGTTGAAATTCAACAATATTTTGTGAATACTTCCATAGAAAGTGATGTCACCAAAATATCAAAACCTTCATAATTTATACAAAAATTAATGTGTTTAATTGAAAGATCATACATAAGTCTTGTTTTCTTGATAAATAAAACGTAATCTGAGTTTGAAATATGAAAAGTTGGAAAAAATATAACCTAAATAAATCCGAATAAGCTTCAACCTGAGTATTTTGACTTCGGGCAAGTCGAAGATAATTTTTTAATGGTTTTATTTTTTATTTGTCTTTTATTCATCATTAAAGTGATGAATTAAAGTATATTTCTATGTATATATTCCTAACTTTATATTCCATAAAGTTTTTTAAAAAAGCTTTTGTACTTCAAATATTCATCTTAAAAAGTGTTCAAACATGCTAGTTTAGTAGACATTTCATCCAATATCCCAGCAACATTTTTTGTTAGGTCTTGTTTTTTAATCGATTCTAAAATGCATTTCATAAATGCTAATGCAAGAACTTAAATTTAATCCGTAATAAATTCACGGCAATGCATTCACATCAACTTGAAAGTTGTTATTCAAGTATTAATTTCGTGAAATCATTTATAAACCAACCGTTTCAAGCGCTTAATCTTTTCAAGTGACAGCGCTTTCGATTACCTCTAATGACATGGATATATAAAAATAATGGGTTCAGTAAGCGAGAGGGTAAGCGATGAATGAAATTTTCTGGATTCCTTTTTCGATTATATGTAAGCGAAGATTTTGCTGGGATGTTCTCCAGCAATACATTTCTCCAGAGCTTTTTATAAAAACGTCCTCGTGTCATAAATGTCAGGTTAAAAAATATACTTTATAATTTTGTGATTACTAAGTTCTGAGACTATACATCGAAAAACAAACCTTATTTGCAGCTCTTAACCTGCTAGAACATAATTTTTAATACTAATATGTTTTTGGGTGTCCTGTTACATAAAACAATTTAAAAGCTCAATTTATTACTTACTTCAAAATTTCTAAAAAAATTTAAAAAGGATTAAAATTCATTACATTTTTTATTTAAATTAAATAAATGGCGTTTTATAACAATTTTATGGCGTTCTTATTTTTTTTTTTTTACTTACTTCAAAATTTCTAAAAAAAAAATAAATTGATTAAAATTCATAACATTTTTTATTTAAATTAAAGAAATGGCGTTTTACAACAATTTTTTGGCGTTCTGATGCTTTTTTGATTTATTTTGAAAATGTCTATTTAAAACTCTAAGATGGTTTCCTAACTCCTTTAATTTACTAAAATACATAATTATTATTCTGTTCAAATCAACTAACAAAAACTGTCAAAAATACACTTTTTAAGAAAAAACTATTCTAAAAACTATTCTAATTTTCATGACTCTTGGCCTTGTTCTCCCAGGGCAAGTTTGCTTTGGGAATTATGTAGATAATGACTATGAAACAAATTTCTGATATCAATTTGGTATCACTGTGATATTGTGATATTTATGGTCAAGAATAAGGCAGTCAAATGTTACAGACCTCAGTCTTGTCTATTTAAGTCGAAGCTAAAATGTATAAAGAGTACTATAAAGAAATTTATAAAAATTAGAAAAAAAGTTTTTTAAATTAATTTTAATATTTTTTTCTAATTTTCACTTAACTTTTATATAGAAGACGTGGATTGATCTCGAAAAAATATTTAAATTGATAGTTATTCAGGGTCACTGAGGGAAAATTTGTTAACGTTTTACTTCCCGGTCCTATTTTTTCCTCAATTATGCAAAATTATTCAAAATAGATCTTTGGGGATTACTCACTATTGCTAGTCAAAATTTTGCGTAAACAAAACATTTTTGAAAATTCCTTGATTGCGGAAAATTTTTCAGTTTTGTATAAGTTACCAATTTATCTTTCAAATGATATCTAATATATTACTATCGATGAGATTAATTTTGTATATTTTTACCGACTTTTATAAATAATACAATGAATTAAAATATTTATGTTTACTCATTTGCACTTTAACAAAATAATCATAACAGTAAACTATTATTTAAAAGAATTATATTAATTTCGTAGTACTTTTTAAGCATTGCTTTTATGAGGTTAAGTATAACCTTCTAAAAGGGCTTACTTAACAATTTAGTTTTGGTCCCATGTGCCAGCAACCCTAGCTACGCCACTGCCTCACTCCAATTGCAGTCGTGAAAGCAAATAATTACATGCATAATTTACCAACAATTTTCTCTTTGAGTTGCTGCTCTTGCTCTCCTAGCGCGGAGCATCGCTCTTGCATTTTCTGTTAAACTTGTCAAACTTGTTTTACGTCGAGGTATTTATTTGTAGCTGTATTTGTAGTTTAAGGGAAATACGAACACTTAATTTTTCAAACTTTTAATTTATCTTTAATCTATCAAAATATGCTATCACACTTGTGAATGCACATTTTGAAATATTAAAATATCTTTCTTTCTCAAGTGTAAATTAAAAATTTGGAAAACTACAATAAAAATATGTGTAAAGAAATTGTATGCGGCGAAACAAATATGCACACATTGGTTTGCAGCTCATCATTCCACAGCAACAACAACACAGCAAGCTTTATTTAACTTGTATTCCCATCACGTCAAAGAGCGCCAACTGCTTTTGGTTACTCTTCGAATGAGTGTGGAGAGCGAGATCAATAAACTTTAAAGAGAAGGGTTGATAGCAACATGTAGTTGAAACTCTCGTAACACAAACGCGTGAAAAGCAAACGACCAAGCAATGCTTAGCATAGGTGGTAATTTCCTAAAAAACTTAACAACTTAATTAAATATATTTATTGTTAAATTTTCTTAAATAAACCCCACCTATGGCATTCTGTAGCACAAATATGATATTTTAAAATTTTTTTCATAAAAATCGGTCCAGTAGTTTTGGAGTCATTGGCGCACTTAATATTTCCACTTCAATTTTATATAATAGTATAGATTGAAACATAACTTGGAAGCATTTTTTTTCGTTTGGTCGGCAAACTTTTAAGCGAGTAACAGTTTCCTGTGTTATTTAAGCGAGTATACATATGATAAGCGGTCGTTTTTTAACTACTCGCTTGATAAAAAACAAAGCTATTATTTAACAAACGAATAACGAATTTTTATTTAATACTGCACTTATATTCTTTCTCTCTCTCTCTCTCTCATTGTCTATGTTCATGCAGAAATGGTCATATCATCATACCACCAATGATGAAGTTCCTCGTTCAATTAACAACCAAGAGCGATCGAAAGTTAATAACAATACCAAAAATTATTAGCATCACAAACAATTTATTGGCCAACAATGCAATACGCGAGAGTGCTGTATTGGCTCTGAAGTCGCTAGCTTATGAAATATTTTTCATGAATGTCGCAGCAGCAGCAGCTGAAACAACAACAGCAGTATTGCTTGAAAAGCAACGCGCCGCCTTTCAGAGTCCTATTAGCTGTTCGCCCATGGCAACGCCAGAACAACAACGACGCAACCAGTTGACCGCAGATGAGGCAGCAGCCGTTGCTGAGGCGCTGCTTGTGACCAGTCGCGAACTGGACACACAAAAAGAGGTCATGCTGGGAATGCTTGAGAAATTTATTGATGCCAAAGAATGTCAGCATGTGCTGGGCTTGCTTTTGTTGCGAGAGCGCAGCATGCAGCAGCAGCAGCAGCTTGAAGAAGCAACGTCGTTGCAACAGCAACAGCAACAGCCAGCAACAACGGATGGACTACAGGATCCTGGTGCTGTTTATGCGATTGTTTGTCGTGCACTTTGCGAAGGACGCATACAAGTCAATGGTTGGTGTGACTTTTTTGTGCTCGACGCATTGTTTAAAAATTGCGGAAAGCTGGTTCTTGCCGATAGCAAGGATTTTCTGTCTTTGCTGCAGTTATTTATCACAAAGGTAAGTGTCAAGGTTTTCGTTGTTTGTTTTTTTTTTCGCTATATTTTTTCTTCACAACGCACTTCAATGTGCAGCAACTATACTGTTGGGTAACTTAATGAGTGCCCTGCGCCTAGGGTGGTTGTCAGCACTGCGCAACGGGTGCATTTGAACAATATCAGCCATATAATTATTACATAGTTAACTCTCACCACATCAAATTTGATATAAATATTGTTCAAATTTAATAAACTCTGAAGTTTGCTTAAATATTTTTTTAATTAATAGTGTTTAACTTTCATGCATTCAACACCAAGCAAACCATTCTATGCTCCATTTTGTAGTTTCCTTGTTCTATATCCGCTTTTGTTTTTGTCCACTTGTGAGCAATTCCTGCATTGATCTCTGCTTGTCTGTTGCATGCAATCTTTGGTGCATTGTTGCCGCCAGCGCTTTTCTTTGGTCTTTACGCTGCATGCTGCTGTTTACATTAGCTACTGTGAAAGTAGTTTTTTTGAACAGGATTTTCCACTTCACTGGCTCTTTGGCATGACTAAACGAGGTAGCGAGGAGTTATGGTACCTTTCTGATTGCAAAATTGAATTGATTTCAACTGCATGTCCTGCTTTCTGCACTATTCTTTAGACAGCGTCATTCAGGTGACTTTCTTATTGGTTTTTTTGTTTTGTTTGTTTTCTTTGTTGAGTTTGTTTGAAGCTGTTGTGATTGTTGTTGTCATTGTTGTTGTTGTTGTTGCTGGTTTAATTTTAATTCCAATAAAATTGCTGTCAAGCGATAGTCACTGCTAATGGTTTGAAATCATTGAATAATTGTATTTTCTTATATTTTACATATTTACTCTGTTTCATATATATAGATAGATACACTGACAAAACTTTTTCTAAACTTTATTTTTAAAAAAATGTACATAGAATAGAATTTTTTTAGAAACTTGATGGAATGTTATATCTTGGTCTGTTTCATGATAACAAAATCAATTTTTTATAGTTTATGTGGAGTTAACGGTTTATTGCAAAATTTTTATCATAATCAAGTAATCATTTTTAGTTATCGTCAAGAAAATTTATAGCAAATTTTAAAATATGACAAAAGAACCAGTCGCACTACTGATTACACTGCGATCATTACTGTGTCAACAAGGACTAACCGCTAAAGTCGAGTAAGGACAAAATGAGATTATTAATTGCTTTGCTTTTTTCGCAACGAAATATACTAGTACTCAAATTTTTATGGTTGTACCTTCAAAATTAAATGTTTGAGGACATCTAATCTAAACAACAAAAGCCAGGGTATTCTGATATTAAGAAGCAATTTTAATCTGAAAAATGGTCTTCTGAAATTTTCAAAATGAGTTTAGCTGTTATTCCTTGTCGACACAGATTTCTTTAAATTGATCAAGTTTTCACCCTTAAGTGTTTAAAAAGTCTTAAAAGTTTGTTTTAAAATTTCGAAGACATACCCTGCCAAGTCGGTATCACTCTATTTCGGGTATGGTGCATCCAACTGCATTATTGTTTATTTTTTACTTTTCTGCACGCCTTCATACAAAATTTTATATTGAAATTTTTGCCTTCTGTTATAATTGTTGTAGCACTCTTCAAATACTTTTTCTGGGCATGTCTCCACGAAAAAAAAGCAATACTATCAGCCTATTAAGAGGTGAGTTTGGCTGGCAAATATTCTCACATTTTGAGCAGACCAATGGCCGCCAAAATCATGCGAAATGACCCAACTAGATTATTTTTTGTGGGAGTAAGTAAAGTCTCTCGTGTACAAGGACAATTCCAGCCACAATTGCAGCCATGAAAAACAAATTTACAAGTGCTTTTACCGGCTGCAAAAAGTATGCCAAAATTAGAGCTCACACATGGACCACCTCAGACGTAGCCGCAGGCAATATTAACATAAAATAATCTTTAAAAACAAAATGACAGGCATAACTGATCGCTTCAAATAAATATTTCATTCACTTCTGCGAATTTTTTTTTGTTTTTTTTTCAAATTTTCAAAAACCAAACTCTTAAAGAAATCAATCTTTATAACCATATAATTTTTTTTTTAATTAAAATAAGACTTTAAAATTTAATCTACTCCTTAAGCATTTTGTTCTGTAAGGTTTAAAATTTACAAAATTGAAGACTTTTTATGCTTACATGACACAAAAACCAGGCTAGTGCATATCATAGACATAAAAAATAAATGAATTTTCATTTCTTCAATAAATTGGTGCACCACGTCGTATGTGTAACACTGCAATGAATGTTTATTTTTCTATGCATGCTTGGCTGCGCATCGATATCAAATCGATAAATTCGATAAAATGCTTATATTGAGCGCACAATTGAGCATTTTTAAAGAAGACGCAGGCACAAAATCACACACGTCTACACTTGTATGTGTGTGTGTGTGTGTGTGTGTATGTGGGCTTAAATCCTTTACCAATGAAATTAATGCAAAATTTATGTAAAAAGCAATCTAAGCTTTATACAAATATATGCCATAGCATGAATACCTTTGGTTAAAATTTCTTATTTAAAGCCAGCAATGCATGAACTCAATAAAATATTCAAGTAAATCTAGACGACGACGCACACGTCTGTTATGCACAACAATATAAGGACACTTAAAAAAAAAAGAAATAGCTCAGGATTATGTTGAGCCTGTAAAATAGAGACAGACGCATGCCCTAGAAGCAAGTTGCTACAATAAAATCACAATTTTAACAAGTGCTTGGTGTGTATGTATGTATGTATGTGTGTTTGTTTGTGTATGTGATTGTTTGTTTGTTTGTGTGCATATGTTTGTGTTGGTGTCTATCATTTGCTTTATTCTAAATTGGTCTCAAAAGAATTAAAATTATTTGCTGTTTTTGTCAGATTGTGTCATTTATTCGCATCAATTTTAATTTGAAATTCCAAATCGGCTTATTGAAAACCAGCTTAGCAACAACAACAACAACAACAACAACAACAACAATATTGAGTACTACACAATAAAACAAAACAAAATACCAGCAATTAGACAAAAACAATTTCAATTAAAACATTTCTCTGCTTCCGAGTCGGTTTCAAACCGGGTTTGTTGACTGTTCTTCAATTCGTTTTCTGTTAAAAACAATATAATTAGTTGAGACAAATTTAATTCTATTGTTTTAATAAATTTACTTCTTGTTTGTCGATTGTCATTTGTTTGCATTGTTTTTGTGTTTTATGGCTTGTTGGTTTTGCCATAAAATACCTAAGCATGCAAGTCAGTTACTTACTATAAATATTGCTGTTGTTTATGTTATGTTATGTATTTTTTTTTTTAATAAATTTTCTTTAGACATGCTGTTTCAGCTATAAAATCTGAGCTTCGGTCATTTGAGTACGTAAAAATTATATGTTTGCTCTTAACAGTTTTCAAATTGTTCTTGAACACCTCTTGAATATAAGTTGCGCTGTCGTATGCGTAACATTAATTAAATACTTTGTTTTATATTGTTGCCTTGCTTCAGAAGTTGTCATCATTTACATTTACCTTCAAATATTTCTTTATATACTGCCCGCCCCCACCCCCTCCGTTTCGCTTTGTATCCCTTAAGTACACTTTGTCAAATGTTGTTTATCTCTCACTCACTCTCTCCCACCACTTGCTTGCTTTAAATTTCTTGTGTTTATGTTTAACATTTGTTCTTTTGTGCTTTTTGATGTCTTTCAACTTGAAATTTAGTTACAGTTATTTACTTAACAATATCAAATACCTTCTTCATTCGACTTTGTCTTTGAACTGTTTTCAATTATTTGTTAAATATTATAAATAAAACCAACCAATTGACTTGGCAATGAATGCAATGAAATTGAAAGAACTTTTATTTTTTGAGTAAACATTATCTACACCTTTACCTTAATTACGATGCCAAACACAAGGTCATCAGAGCAATTTTAAATAAATTTTTGCACTTAAACTTCAAGTTTGTTTGCTTAAAATATTAACTTTCTATACAGCTAAGTAAAGTTAAGGTCTTTTATCTGTTTAATCGAAATCATTCTGATCGAATTCTTTCAACCCAGATGTTAGGTATTTTGATTTTGATAAGTTGTGCAGACATGGTTTCTTTGGAACCCATATTATTGTTGTTGGAAATTGCTGGGGAAATTTTTAATTATATTGGGTCAGTGCCGTAGCAGGGATTTTCCTTTTGGGAGGGAGGGAGGGGATGACTTGTGATTTGACAAAAACTTATATACATATATGCTTATTATATAACAAATTATATAAAAGCTGTCACGACAGATATATAACTGCAGAGAAAACAGACATTTTTTTAAAAATTCATAACTCAGTCAAAAACAAACATTTTTTCAAAATTTTTCAAAAAAATATATTTTTCACTCCAACATGGTTTTATAGAGCTCCAAACTGGCAGCAGAAAAAAAAACGGTGCCTCGTGGTTGCAGCGCTGGGAGTCGCAAAAATTGTCCGATCTGGAAAAAAACTTAACTTTTTTAAATCCTTAACAAAATTGGTTATCGTATGACAGGAGTTTTTTTTTCATTTATTAAAAAACTTAACTTTTTTAAATCTTAACAAAATTGGTTATCGTATGACAGGAGTTTTTTTTTAATTTTTTTTCAATTTTTGGTCATGTTCCAAATTTGAAAGTGTTTTTTTGAAAAAAATATTGACTAAAAAACATGGTTTCGAGATAAACGCATTCAAAGTTTGTGAACAGAGAAAAAAAAGGCGAAAATTAAAAATGTGCTCTCACTTATCCGGCTGTAACTTTTGAACCCGTAGGAATTTTTTCATGAAATTTTATAATAATTTTGACGTAAAATTACGTCTTACAGCGCGGTTTGTATGGGGCCGTTTTAACAAATTTTTTGAAGGTCATGCAACTTTTTTGGCTAATACTTTAGGGTATATCTACAGCCTTTAATACTTATCGTTCAAAGATAATATATATACTAAAATATCAGATATATCCTGCGCTGAATGAAGATATAATTTTAGATTTTATCACTATTATATTAAAATCACAAAATAGTAAAATATAAGAAGAAAAATTCATGTTTTTATTTAAGAAAATCAATCATCAGCTGCTTATAATGTGCCTGCTGGGCCTGCTGCTTTTTTTTTTTGTTTTTGTTTCGTTGTTTGTGCTTGTATTGTTTTTGTTTTGCACGAACTGATTGGTTCGTATTGGTAGCATTGTAAGCATTGGTTCGCATTGGTTCGCATTAGGTTTATGTATGCACTACTGTTCTAGTTTACTAAGTGCTCTATTTTGACACCAGAGGTCATGAACCTCTTTTCAACTCAGTCAATGAACTCAAACTGTCAAATTTAACGAAATGGGTCTGTGATCCGGTTAGATTTAACTCTTATGAAAAAAAACGAGTTGGATCATATTTCGTTTTATGCTTTTACCCAACAGATGGTGTACAATTTTAATTTTTGTTTTTCCAAATTAATTTGGATCTCACATCCCACTAGCACTAGCTAGTGTTGTTCGCAATCTCTACATCGAACACAGACGAAAGTGTAGACGAAAGTGTTGCTTCGCCTTCTTTTCAACTAAGTCAATGAACTCAACCTGTCAAATTTAAAGAAATGAACGAAAAAATTTAACATTTTGCTTGTTTCTTTTTACTTGCTAATTTTATGATGCTTACTTTTAACGTTTTCTTTGTTTTGGTCTCGATTAGAAGTTCATAATTAAAAAAACAAAAAAAAAAAAAAAAAACAAATTGGCCATTTCAGCCCTTGAAAGGACTTTGACCGAGCTTATTATAGATCAATTGTGTTGTGTGTGTTATTAAATGTTTGCACACAATTGACCGAGAACTGGACCTACATGGACTCCGAACGGCTCAAGTTCTTGTTCTCAAGAAGCTTTTCATGGCATTATTTACTCTCTGAGGCTTGCCATTGTCTGCAGAGAGGTGGTGACCGATCAGAAAAATTTTTTATTGAAAAAAACTTTTCGCCGCGGCTGGGGATCGAACCCGGGCTCCGAGCATGCTAGGCCACACACTTAACCTGCATGCCACGGTCACCACAAGAAGTTCATAATTAGGTGTTATTAATTTATTTGTTAATTTTTGTAAAATCAATTAAAAATACGTGCAAAATGGACAAAACAATCGGACCAAATAGACAAAGTAGAAGAGGTTACAACTTAAACGAAATTCTACGTCTACACTTACGATACTATCGAAACTGTTTATTTTTTCTTAGAATCTTAAGAATAATATTTTAAAATACAAAATTATAAAAAAGTCTATTTAAAAAAAAAAAAACGGCCAATGTCATGTACGCCCTTAAAAGCGTTTTCGATATTTTTTATAATTTAATTAGTATTGATTGATTGAAGAGTAAAAAAATGCCTTTTAAAGATTATCTGCAAAAATAACATACAAAATAGCAAGTTTTGATGATATATATTTAAAAAACCTGCACTCAGTAAAAATTACATACATTCCTGCCATGAAAAATTTTTCTCTTTTCGATAATAGCAATTATCTCTTTTTCAAATAAAATTTTCTCAAATAGCAAAAGAGTAGAAAAACACTGCTTGAACAAGTGAAAAGCTTCTGGGTAATTTCGTTTTAGTTTAACTACAGTTGAGGTTTTTAGTATTTCAAAATAAGTGGATTGCATAAGTCACAGAGACTACTGATGAGTCGGAGTAGCGACCGACGAAACCATGCTCTAGTCTGCTCGGTTTGTTCTGCAAAGAACATCGTTGTTGTAGCAACCTGTTAGGCTTTAATAAAGTATTTGGCATCAAGCTCTCAAAATAATTAAATTATAATAATTTAAATAATAATTATAATATTATAAGTAATAAATAATAAAATAATAATATTAGAAAAATATGTTTTTTAAGAATTTAAACTTAAAGTAAAATTTTCTTCAATTGAAATAAATTTTCACATTTTCGAAAAATTATTTCTTCACTTGTGGGAAATAAAAATATTTCAATGTCTCTAATAATGATAAGTATTTTTCTCTCACAAAAAAATGTTAATTTATAGAGAAAAATTAATTGAAAATGAAAAATTGTTCCTATATTTTAATAAAAACATTCTCTATGCATAGTATTTTCTTCCATAAAAAGAAATATTTTCTCAAAAATAAAGTCTACTGTATAAAATAAAATAAAAATAAAATAAAATAAAAGTTTCTCTAAAAGTGATATATTTTTATATATTTCTCCTTTTCGTGGCAGCTTTTTATCATTTTAAGAGAATTTTTAGCATTACATTTAGAGAAAAGCATTTTCTGTAGCGAAGTCTATACCATTTTGCTCTAAATATGATGCCTTTTTTATCCTATTCCAAAATAAATTTTTCTGTGTGCATGCTCTTCAGGCATGTCTTTTTTTAAATAACTGTCATAGGACTGCTAAATCATCTCGATTTTAAACAAAGTTTAAAAAGCTTTCAACTAAGTTTAAATATTAATGCCGATAACTTATGTCGAAAAATCTGTTTACCTCGCTGAGACAAATTTAAAATTTAAACACAGAAATTCTAGGTTTAAAAAATTTCAACTTAGATTTAGACAAAAATTCTCAGAGAACATTGAAAATACCCAGCAAAATCTTCGCTTACATGTAATCTAAAAAGTAATCCAGAAAATGTCATAAATCGTTTACCCTCTCGCTTACAGAACCCATTATTTTTACACAAGCATGTCATTGAAGGTAATCGAAGGTAGACGATTAAGCGGTAAAAACGGTTTGTTAATAACAGATTTCACGAAATAAATACTTAAATAACAACTTTCAAGTTGATGGTGAAAAAATTGCCATGCATTTATTTCAGATTAAATGTAAATTCTTGCATTGGCATTTATGTAATGCATTTTAGAATCGAATAAAAAATAAGGCCTAACTCAAAATTTTGCTGGGTATTTATTATTATATTTAAATAGAATAAGCCAGTTCAGCTCTTGAAAAGACTTTGACCGAGCGTCTTATGATCAATTGTGTTATGTGTGTTATTAAATGTATGTTCACAATTGACAGGGAACTAGATAAATAGACTTTATATAGAATGAGCTTATTTTCTTAGCTTAGTTTCGAGTGCGGGTTAAGAAGCCACCACATGTTTATAGTTTTTAGTGTTGGTGTATTGCTTTGATGTGACTTTTTTATGTAAGTCTTTTGTCAAGGTGCATTTCAAGTTACTTAACAGTGCTGCTTTTAGGTATGGTTGTTTGGTTGATTTTTACTTTTGAACATTCAGTTCTCCTTATTGTGAATGTGATATGTGTGGATTTTAAGCCAAATTTTTATTTGATCGCACTATGGTAGTTGCTTGAACCGCAGATTGCGGTGTTGTTTGAATTCGAGGTATATATTGTATAGTAGACACTGCCCTGAGGTATAACAAATTTTATTTCACATACTTGGGAGAGATCTTTTCGGACTTTGACATAAAAATGCCAATGGTTTAAATATGATTTGATTTGTAAATAGGTAGTATGAAGACGATAAAAGTTGTTTGATTTTGAATAATTATCCTTGAAGAATACTCCACAACAATACAATTTTTGTTTTCTAAAGCCTGGTTTTCACTATGTCAATTTCAATGGTCAGTTGTTGTCAGTCACATGAAAAATGCCAACACGTTGTCATTTTTTTCTGTTTGACAATGACGAAAAATATGAAAACCTGATCTCTTCACATGTTTATAGCAAAAATTGCAAAAAAAAACTGTTATTTATGTGATTTTTTAATCTTTTAAATATCATGTCAAACAAAAAATGACTAAGTGAAAACCAAGCATAACGCTGTACTTATAGCCACTACAACACGATGAACTTGTTTAGGTGTCCCATGCTGGCTTCAGAATCCGAACTGATATTCGGGCAATATTTGGCGCAAGTGAAGAACTGTCAGCAATCGTTCTAAAAGTATTTTCTCAAATATTTTAGAGAATGTTGCCAATAAGCCTATTGGTCTGTAAGATTTTAAACAGTTTTCTGGCTTGCCCGGCTTAGCAATCATTATTATTTCAGCACACTTCCATTTTGTTGGAAAATTATTTATTCGCAGCATAGGACGTCTTGCTCCAATTTTCAAACTCATCTTAAAATGGAACGCTTCTCTTTATAGGGCGTTTTGAGTACTTTGTTGCTTTCCACAAATGGTGTTCATCATATTTTGTAACATCTAAGTTTTGTAACATCTAAGAAAGTATTCGATAGAATTATTTTTCTCCTTCAAGAGTCGCAGAGTTAATTCCTTTTTCACGCAATTAAGGTTAGTCTTACGATAGAATTACGAACTTGTTTTACATATTGTTTTTAGATTTAAGAAGTACGTTTGTGATATACTTCAAATAAATTAAAAATAATTAGCTTGAATTCGGTTTTTATACCCTAAACCTGAAAGGTCAGGGTATATTACGTTTGTAACGCATAGAACGAAGCGAGTCCGGTGTAGAAAAGTATATATATTCTTGATCAGCGTCACCACGTGAGTCGAGCTATCCATGTCCGTCTGCCGTCCGTCCGTCCGTCTGTCCGTCTGTGTGTTGTCCGTATACACAGGATAAGAAGAAGGAATAGAGATAATTAAATGAAACTTGGTACACATGGTCACATGCACCCAAGAATCTGCACTATTGAATATTTTTGGAATCCGCCCACGGACACGCCTACCTCCCATACAACGCGAAAATTGAAAACTGGCGCCGTGTTGCAATCCCATATACCATAACCCCATATTGGCTTTATAGCACCAGTGATGTGTTATAGTCCCATATGGGTTTATTTCCTTCAAATAAGTGAGATAATACCATATTAAAAAATTGAAATTTATGCTATAACCCCATATTGGCTTTATTGCACTTATTGCAGACAAAATAATTTGGTTTCCTTTTTATAGAAATAACATAGTGTAACATATAACATAGTATATAGAAATAACATAGACTGATTTTAACTTTTCGTAAAAGGGAAAATTCCCTTCTATTATAATATTTTTTTGCAAAATTATGGTTTCCCCTTTTACGAAATGCAAAATTTGTGCTATAACCCCATATTGGCTTTATTGCATTTTATTTTGTGCGATAACCCCAAACCCAAATTATGGGTTTATAGCATAGGAAAAAGTGCTATAAAGCCAATATGGGGTTATGGTATATGGGATTGCAACACGGCGCCTTGAAAACTGCATAACTCAGCTCATAATTAGCCTACATCAATAAAATTTGATATGTATGTGTTTCATACCAATACAAATATGTCTTCATCCGCTCACGGACACGCCTACCTCCCATACAACCCAAAAATTGAAAACGCAATAAATAAGCCTCTGTTTAACCTACAGAGCTAAAATTTGGCACGTATGTTTTTTATGACAAGACAAAGATGGTTTTGAAAAATGGACGTCATTCGCCTACGGACACGCCTACCTCGCATACAACCCAAAAAGTTTTAAACTCAATAAATAAGGTTGTGTTTTTCATAGAGAAATTAAATTTGGTATGTACATATGTATTTTATACCAAAACTAAGGTGTGTTCAAAAATTGGAAGTAATCCGTTCATGAACACGCCCACCTTCCATAGCGAAAGCACAATAAAGGCATTAACTGTGAGCTACAGGAATAAATCTTGGTATGTGTAAATTTTTCATCAACATTTAAATGCGCATAAAACATAGGCTTCATCCGCCCACGAACACGCCCATTTACAATAGAAATTTTTTTGTTTTTGAAAAGTGGGTTTAGGGTATTTCATAGTCGGCCTAGACCGGCTTTAGACTTTCTTTACTTGTTTTATTATGGATATGTTTTCAATTTTCAAATTTGGGCGTTATTTCATAATGAAATAAGGGGTCTATGAAATAACTCCCACGAAATAAGTCCCACTTTTAAAAACGAAATAAGTCCCACCAAAAATTGCTATTTTGAAAGTGGGAGTTATTTCGTTTTTAAAAGTAGGACTTATTTCGTCAATTGGTGAAACTTATAATTTTGCATTTTAAGTGAATGCTATAACAATAAATAATAATTTTTGCCGTTATTTGTTGCTCTTCACGTTGTTTCTCATTGAATTTCGTAAAAGGGACAACCATAATTTTTTGTCCTTATCTCTCATGGCTCTCCTTTTTTGTTTATTAATTACTTTATACTTACTATAATAAAAAAACTTTAAAGAAATGTGTACAAATAGGTACCGAACTTAACTACTGGAAAAACAATATTAAAAAAAATTGTTGACGTAATTACGTATGTATGTGTTTTTTTATATTTTTAGTAGGAAATTGGAATTCGTGTTCCATGTTTTCTAATATCACCATTACAAAATACAACTAATCCCAATGCCACGTTAAAACTATAATACCATCTACCATGCACTGGATCTTCAAGCCATTTATAAAGGTCGATAATTTTAATCTAATGGTCCTTCCGAAACGGTTTCCATCTTAATAATAAGAACAATTGATCTGTACTTAATCCATTTACGAATCCAAACGTTGTTACTAGTAGACGTTCTCTATACGTTCCTTGACCGCAAAAAATTAATAATAAATTCTGGAACTCTATCAAAATTCGTAATATCCATTCCATTAAGAAGCCTTCTGCAAGCTTGCATACGATTTTTCTTTATTATTCCTCTGCTTTGATTATTCATATTATTCGACGTGTGTTTTTTTCGAAGAGCCAAATACTTCTTATTTGAAATCGCATTAAACAGTGAAAAAGTGGGACTTATTTCGTTTATGAAAGTGGGACTTAATTCATTTAAGAAATATATTATTCAAGGAGGAGTTATTTCATTTTGAGTGGGAGTTATTTCATTTCAAGTACATTTTTAAATCATTTCATTTTGGTGGGACTTATTTCGTTTTCAAAAGTGGGACTTATTTCGTGGGAGTTATTTCATTTGTTTAAGCAATTTTTGGTGGGACTTATTTCGTTTTTAAAAGTGGGACTTATTTCGTGGGAGTTATTTCATAGATCCGAAATAAGACCCAGAATTTTGCTTTATTTGATTTTATTTGGGCCTTACTTCAGTTTTTATTTTGGGCTTTATTTCATTATGAAATATTACCCAAAATCAAAAATGAAATACCGCCCAAATATTTTTCATACAAATTTTGGGCGTTATTTCATTATAAAATATAACCCAAAATATGACTTTATTTCATTTTTAATATGGGCGTTATTTCATTTAGTTTGGCCTTTTTTTCATTTATTATTTTGGGCGTTATTTCATTGGTCATTATTTCACTGAAACTTCTTTGTCAAATTTTTAGAAATTTTATTGCAGTGCCGCTCAAATATGTTTTTTAACCTCAGTTTAAATTTTTTAACAGAGGCTAAGTAAACTGCCGATAAAATTGTCATGAGTTACGTACATTATTTTAACTTTATTTCAACTTTAAACTCTGATTACAAAACCTGAGGTCAAGGAACTCACAAATTTTAGTTCAATTTTTTACATGTACAATTTTATAGGAAGTGATTTGACAAAAAAACAAATTAATGTGAAAGTGAATATTTTTTTTTTAATTTTGACGGTTAAAATATGGTACCTTACGACCGAGCGCCGCTCAGCTTACCAACGTTTATTTAAATGTTTTTCTGTAATTATTAAAATCCTGGTTTTTTCCAGTCCAAAATGACAGACACAGTTTAAATTAACAAAAAAAACATGAAGTATTGATTTTTCTTTAAGCTGAATTAGAAATCAGCGATAGTAACATATTCGATGGTTTTTATTTCAGATAATTTCCGAAAAATTATTATTTTTCTATGACGTTCTGGGATAAGCTCTGTCATCGGCTTATTTTTCAATATTTCCGCATGAAATATTACATAAAGTAAAGTTAAAAGTATACTTAATACGAGTAATGTACAAACAATTTTTATAAATTTGCGCAATCCAGACTCAAAAATAATTCTCAAAAACAGAGTTTTTTTATGCTATAACTTCGACAAAAATAGTTAAAATGCTAAATGAAATACTAAAATAAATTAATATAAAAAAAAAGTCTTAATATAGCTCATAACAAATACGTTTTCTACTTATTAAATATTTTTTTTAGCATTCAAATATAGTGTTTTTTAAACTCCAACAACTAGTTTAGAACAAATTTTTAAATTCTCAATTAATATATACTTTTGTAATATATAAAATTTTCTTTTCTTTTTTCCTTACATTGTATGCTGCTCTACTGTCACTTGCTCAAACAACGCTCAAAAGGATGTAAAAAACTTCAGCAATTTATCGTATGCTACGATTATCCTAGAAAATGTAATCCTTAAAACCGAGGAAATTTATTTAGTAAATCACATAAAACTTTACTTGAAAAATCATCACAGTCACAGCCACAAACAGCAAGGCAGAGAAAGCCAAGAGCTGCAGCTGCAACAGCCGGATGACAAGCCATCTACGTCTACAGCGGCAGCTGCTGCTGCTGCTGCTACAGCTATTGCATTAGCCA
Source organism: Tetanocera ferruginea (assembly GCA_958299015.1). Taxonomy (NCBI): domain Eukaryota; kingdom Metazoa; phylum Arthropoda; class Insecta; order Diptera; family Sciomyzidae; genus Tetanocera; species Tetanocera ferruginea. The sequence goes on from OY282642.1 coordinate 95,248,815, forward strand.
GCGATGGCCATACCTTGACCAATACCAACGCTACCACAGCTACCAGCATCACCATTACCATCAACGAAATCAACTATTTTGCAAAAGTTTTATGCGAGAAGCTTGATGAATGCTTTGCCAAGCTAAACGGACATTCAGATGGTCCTGCTGCCAACAAGAACAACAACAACAAGCATACAAATAAAAATACAAACAAAAACAACTTTTGGCAAGATAGAAAATATTGTGGCCTTGTGGTGAGATTCATTAGAGCGCTGCACAAAGTCTGCTGCTGCTCTAGACTACAAGATGCGCTGCAATCAGTTTTTCGTTTGGTTTTGAAAGAATCTGACTTTTTGGATAAATACCAACAGCTGCTGACAGTTGGCATCGGTACTATCGGTGCTGGGCCAATGTTCATTGCGGCCAGCCAGCCTGTCAATGCCGCCGGAGGATGTCTGCAGCTGGAACTGCTAAAACTTCTAACTGCTCTACGTCTGCTGGACACTATCGTCATTTTGCAAAAGTTACAAGCGCAGGACATTCGTTGGAACGTACGAAAAACACTTTTGCGTGAAATTTGCGAGCATAACGTAAGTTTTAAATACTTCTTAATGTCGCTTGATGTCATAAATGGGTGGGTAGTGTGTAAAGTGGGCGTAACATATTGTCTGCTAATGCAAGTTACATTTTATGGCTTAAAATAAATATTTGAACATTGCAAGTTGAAAATTGTTTGTTTGCTATGTTTTGTTGTTTGTACGTGTTTGTTAGAGTTTGCAGTGCAAAAATTTGTTAAGCAGAGTTGGCAAAAAACAAGAACTTTTTGTATGCATTTCAATTTAAATTTTATGCTTGTGTTGAAAATTATAAGCATTTAATTAAGAAGCTTTTTTTAAATAGAAATTTTAATAATGTTGCATCCAAGTATTTCGTTTAGCTACGCTTAAGGTTTAGTAAAGCAGCTCTTCAAAAACTTAACTGCATAAATTATTGTTTCCATAAAATTCTAGTTTCCTGCATAATTAAAAACATATTCTTATAATTTTTTGTTGTTTTTTTTATTTTTTGTATACCTCAAGTACTCATTTCCAAATAGATTGTGATTTTCGTGTCAAGTACGCTGTTTTAATAGAGCATCAGTTATAAATTTCTTTGTGCCCAAACTAGTGCTGTTAAGTACAGGGTTAGTTAAAGTAAAAAAAAGAACTGTTATACTCTGAAAATTTAAATTATGTATACGTTCATAAAAAACCTATATAAATTTTCCATTTTATCTGTTTTATTTTTTTTTTATTTGTGAAGACCAATTTATCCTAATGTACATAGCATATGTGAATTTTCGTCACTAAATCCATAAAGTAGTTCACGCTTCCATTGTATAAGAACATGAGTTTCATGCATTCTTGTCACTAAACTCATGAACTATTCTTGCTGCCCATACTTTCTACATGAATTTTATGAATTTCGGTCACTTAATTCATGAAATAGTTCAAGGTTAACTTGCTTATTTGCATGAAATTCATGAATATTTGTCACATATCTATGAACAGTTCTTGTTCTTGCTCATGTTAACATGAATTTAATGAATTTTTTTCACAAAAGCTATGCATGATACATACTCCCCTTGTATTTGTACATGACATTTACGAAATTTTTGTATTGGTTCATGTATCTTGTACACACCCTTTATGAACCTTAAACACTAGGCTAATGAAATATTCATGTTTTCGTGTTCTTTCTGTAGGGTATTTCGTACATTGACCGTCGCATGCAAGTTAATTGTGGCTTAGCATGCTCGGAGCCCCAGTCGCGACGAAAAGTTCTTTCAATAAAAAATTTTTCTGATCGGTCAACACCTCTCTGCAAACAATGGCAAACCTCAGAGAGTAAATAATGCCATGTAAAGCTTCTTAAGAACATGAATTTTAGCCATTAGGAGTCGGCATAAAGCATGTAGGTACAGTTCTGTGTGCAAACATTGTGCAACAATTTAAAAACACACACAACACAATTGATCATAAGATGGTCGGTCAAAGTCCTTTCAAGGGCTGAAATGGCCAATTTGTTGTGTTTGTTTTTGTTTATTCTGTACATTCTCATCACGAATAGTTCATGTGACTTATGTAATTGGTTACTGAACCACAATTCATGAATCCAGTTCAGGCAAAACACGTAAAAATTCATAACAATTGTGCTCTTTTTTTGTTCAGCATACAATAGAGAAAGATATCAAGAAAAACAAGTAAAGAAAGTCTAAAGTCGATTTAGGCTGACTATAAAATACCCTAAACCTACTTTTACAAAATACAATAATAATTTGATATAGGATGAAGCCTATATTTTATATGTTTTTCAAAGTTGATGAAAAATTTTCACATACCAAGTCTTATTCGAGTAGCTCACACTTAATGCCTTTATTGTGCTTCCGCTATTGTGAGTTGTATGGAAGGTGGGCGTGTTCATGAACGAATTACGCCCAATTTTTGAACACTCCTTAGTTTTAGTATAAAAAACCAAATCCAAGAAAAAATGAAATCAAAACTTGGCCTTATTGTTGATGTTCCTAAACTAAGTTTTGGTAACACGAACGACGGCAATACAAACCGCAGTTTTTTTAACAATCCAGAATCAGTTGCTGAAATAACTGGTGTTGATTTACAGCTAATTTTAAGAATAAAGGTTATATAAGAAGTACTTCCTAGTAGATTTGAAATAGATATCTCAAAGTTTAAAGCATTTGCTTTCGATACGGCTTAGTTATATGTTGAACTCTATCCCATGACTCCAACGATGCACGAAATTCTGATTCATGGATCAGAAGTAATTAAAAATTCTCTCTTACCAATTCGGCAGCTTTCCGAAGAAACAGCAGAAGCAAGGAACAACCATTTCAGGTCGTACGGATTAAATTTTGCGAGAAAGTTTTCTAGGACGAATTGCAATATGGATATTTTTAACAGGTTTCAGAAAACATTATAACCAGTAGGAAATAATAAAAAGTTATAGTTTTTGTTCTATATGAAGGTTACTTTTAAGTTCGGATCCTCTACTAACAAGCTGAAGACCCTTGCCTGTTAAGAAATCAAAACAATTTACAAGAGAAATGGTTCACCAGCTTTACAAGATTTAGACAATACAACCATAACCTCTGAAAATGAACATGAAGAAACAGACGAAGAAACGGATGAAGAAAAATTTATTGATCAAGAAGAAACATGAGAACAATAAATATTAAATGAATAAAAATTGCATACTTATAATTTTATACAAATTTTTCACATTAATAAAAATTAACAAAATGCACTTAAGGGGGGACATGACCAGTGCTGTCACTTCAAAATTATAAATAGTGGTAGATTGTGTCTGAAAAGAGTGGTAGATTAAGAAAATTAGTGGCAGATTTTTTCATATCTTCAAAAAATGGAGCTTACTTGCAGCAATCTCATAAAAATTATGGTTTAGCGTTATTTTAACATTCATTAAATTATATTGGAAAAAAAAGATAAGCAATTGTTCTCGAATTATTTTCCAAAAATAGCATTACATCAATTTTTTCAAAATCTCGTTATTGGATCTCGCTAATTTTTAGACGCTCGTGGCCCATGCCGTTTTTTAAATTTCCGTAACTCCCACTGCCTATCATGAGATGCAAAGTACAAACTGGACCGCGAGCAAGTCAAGAGCCAAGTTAAGAGCTGCTCGCGAACCAGAAAATAAGCAACTATCTAGCAAAGTTTTCATGCGCACCAAAAGATTGTTAGATTGTTATTTTGAATTTGAAAACTTTTTAAGAGTTGTAACTTAGGTAACGTTTTCGTGTCCTGCAAAATTAAAAACAAGAATTTCGGGAAAGTCGAAAAAGAACTGAAAATCAAAAAAATTTTTTTTTTTTTTTGCATAGATTTTATGATTTACTCCAATGAAAATCCAAATCCAATTCCACATTTAAAAAACTCCATTTCCTGTCTCGGTAAAATATTATAAAAATTAAATTAAAAAAAACAAATAATAGATATTATTCTTTAAAAATAGACTGATGATAGAAATTGTGACAGAAATAAAATAGTGGTAGATTTTGGGAAAAGGTAAAAAATAGTGGGTGGTAAAATGTGGGCTCATTCGATGAAATAGTATTAACCGGTTAAAGTTTTAGCAATTAATTATAGGGTATTTTAGAAGATGCCCCAATGTTTCAAAATGCTAAAACATAATGCAATTATTTATACTAGTTTAATAGTTACATTCGCTTAAACACCTGGGACGGGTGTGTCGAGCACAGGTTTAAAAACTAAAAATTCTGAGTTTAACATTGAAATTCAGTTCATCTGCCACAATGAGACCATTTTTGACTTGCATATATTCAAATTTAATATATTTTCTGTTGAATACCAGTGAAAAAAATTTTGCAAAAATGGCTATAACCATTCTTTTTTAAACTTTTGAGTGGGACGGGTGCGACATAAGATTGTCCCGGGTGTGACGAGTGCGAATGATGTGGGAATTATATATAAGAACTTAATGGGTATAATAACCATCACATATTTTTGACACTAAAATCAAAAAAATATGTTTTTAATTAATGTATTAATTTAAAAAAAAAAAAATATTTTTTTGCAAAAAATTTTTTTGCTTGAATTTTTTATCAAATTATTACCTATACAAATAATTTCGATGTTTTAATATATTTAAAAAAAAAATGTATTTTTGCAAAAAATTTTTCGCATGAATTTTTGATCAAATTAATACCTATAAAAATGATTTCGCTATACATGATTTTACAAAACATTTTTTAATCTAAGAATTTATTCATATACTTGCAAAAATTTCATTATAAGAAAAAAAATTTTGGAAACTGTTTCGGGTGTGACCAACTTCTTGTAACGGAAATGAAGAATAAATATAATTTATTGAATGAAAAAACTTAACAAATTTATGTAAAACATCAACATCCTTACTTTAGGAAAGTTTCATTATTTTTGTCAATTGGAATTTCTTATTTTAGAAATTCTTATGAGTTTTTCGTTTGTTGCTGTCACAACGTAATCATTATTTGCAGTGGGATTTTTTTCTGTACAAATAAAAACAGTAGAATTGTTACTCGCTCTCTACTGTGTGCAGAATAGTAAAGCTACAAGAAAAGGGGAATCGAAATTTTTGTTAAAATTTAAGGCTAAAATTAAAGAGCATGACGTGTTGAAGACCATTTGCCTTAAAAGGATACAATACAAAGATTCACTTAGGTTTTTTGTACTATGTATATTCACAAGCATTTCATGGGTTTTTTATATGTTTATTTGTATGCATTTTAAGGGATAAAGAATTATTTTTGTGTTCATTTCCCAAAAGTTTAATATTTTAAAAAGGTATGAGTTTATTCGTATTACACACATTATTTTTAACACATCTTAGTTTTGATATAAAATATAAACCAAATTGTGTTTTCTTTGGCCAAACATAAGCTTATGTATGGAGTTTTAAATATTTGGGTTGTAGGGGATGTAAGCGTATCCATGGGTGAATTCCAAAAATATTCAAAAGTGCAGATCTTGGATCCATTTCAATATGTCTACCAAAATGGAGTTATCTCAACTTGCAGTATAAAAGAGCTTGAATATATCTATGGAATTACATAAATATTAATCTCAAAGATTCGTTTTTTTTTTGTTTGTTTAATAACTCATGAACTATATTATTGATTTAAATAAAATTTTCATTTTGAATTTAAAATTATTAAAAAGTGAAAATATCTTCTATCTACGATTTTAAACAATTGTTGAACATTTAACATGATATATCATAAATTGCTTTATTTTTCATTAGGATTCACTTTATTTGAATTGGTATATAGGTAGTCAATACAATATATATGAACAAACTGAAGATCTTTTCGTACTATAAAAATAAGTCAGAAATAAAGTCATACTTCTTAAATAAATGATTCGATACTTATCAAAGTCGACTTAGTCTAACGGTTAAAATTTTGTACGTTTTTTGCTAAATCAGAAACGATTAAGAAATAATTATTATTGAAAGAAGTAAATTATCGATATTATCATTCATTTTGTAAAAAACACTACAACGATTTTTATTTCAAAGGCTGAGGTATAAAATAAAAAAGAGTAAAGTTTTTCAAAGTTGCTCTATTTGGTTTTCAGTAATATATAAAAATAAAACAGAGTCCCTTAAATTTTTCGCGGCTATTTCATGATAAAATAAAATATGTTTTCATAGAAGTGGGGTTAGAAGAGTATAAAAGTTATAATTAATCAAAGACACGCGGATTTTATGAGCATATTTCTAATCGCAAACACACAATAACTTTTTTTACACAGGGTCGGTAATAGTTATTTTAAAAAGCTATGTAGGTTATTTTTAAGGTTTCTACAGTAACATAACTTACATATGTAAATCGAGAATAATAAGAACGAATTAATGTCCTTAACAAAATAGATATTCGTTCATTTCATGAAGCTCGGATAATTTTGTTTTTCCGGTGATTTCGGGCGATTTTAAAGAAGCTTCTTTAAAAGTCATTATTTTGGCATAAAGAGCAAGTTGTACAATTGTGCACGAATATTCGAGTGCAACTTCGCGGTAACTTAAAACTGGTACGTTTGCTTCAACAGTTCTGACAGTTGGATACTGGCATAAAGTTTACTTCATGCTTGAGCAATGCACTGAAAACAAAAGATGACTTACTTTCGAATTTGTATCCAATGGAGTTCGGTTACGTGTTAAGGGTATTATTCTGACTGGTCCAGCAGAGGAGAAAATATTTTAATTCCTCGAATCCCTTTGATTCCCTCACATTTAAGGGGATATAATAAGTTTATAATTCTGTACCAACGAGTTTTACTTTGACAAAAAACCAAGCAAAAGGTCCATCCTTTTAAATGTCCGTGATTATCTAATGCAGAACTGTTTTTCCGTAATATTTTGGTATTTTTAGGATAGGAAATCCATGCAATAGATTTTTTCTACCTGCTATCAGAAAACAACCGAAAATATTGAATTTATATAAGATTTAAAATAATTTTAATTTTGAATACATATGACAATACTTAAACAATAATACAACAAATTACATAAGACATTGTTTTTTAATTTAAAACATATCGCGAGCAAGGCCGCGGAGGGTTGCTAGTATAAATATATTTTGCACTCCAACATGAATTTATAGAGCTCCAAACTGGCGGCAGAGAAAAAAAAATGACTTTTTTAAATCTTAACAAAATTGGCTATCGTATGACACGAGCTTTTTTTAAATTTTTTTTTCGATTTTTTATGAATTTTTAAAGTCAATATTTTTTTCGAAAAAACACACTTTCAAATTTGGAACATCACCAAAAATTGAAAAAAATGTAAAAAAGCTTCTATCATACGATATGCTATTGGCCATAAAATCATACATTTATATCCAAAAGTTTATGTTAACCATTATAAAAGTACCAATAACTATAGCCAGCCATTAAAGCGCATGTTGCCCTAAGAACTCATTTGAAATTTGTTAAATAAAAGTTTTGAAACGCACCCTGTTTTTTTAATATTTATTATACGCTATGTTATGACCACGACTTATGCGACGACTTTTTTTTATTTTTTCTTTTGCAGTCGAATGGCATGAATTGGAATCTGCAACAAGTGGAGCAATTATTTCATCCGGTTTTTTTAAATATTTTAATTGCGGATAACTTTGCGTTCGTTTGCAATCTGTGCGAAGTGGATGAGGAATTCTGTTCATTATGGCTGAGTGCACTGATTGATAATTATGTGGTCCTTCACACAGTGAGTACCAGTGAGAATATTTTTAATGTTTATCCTTTTGTATTTTCCGCTAGTATTTATTTATTTTCTTTTTGTTTTTTGCTTATTCATAAAAGTATACTTCCCTGTATTAAAGCATTTCTTTATTTTGTCCACAATAGTTAAATATAAGTAATCCATTTCATTCTTTTATCTCGTTCTCACCGCCAACAGCATTCTATAAGGATTATTGCGCGGTACGCTCTTCACTTTTGCACTCGCTACTGCCGCATTAACTGTATTGCAAAATTCCTGACTCTACTCTCTAAGCTACACCATGCCGTCGAGAGGAATCATGCTTTAGTACAACTCATCGAACGTACCGCCCATAACCTGATTTCATCTACGCAGCACCAGGACAAAAATGCTATCTTCGACAGCTTTATACGCATGGATGAAGTAGAAGAGGGTGGCGTAACGTTGGAAGGTAGCAACGGCAGTAGACTTCAATATTTACTGTAAGTAGCTGGCTGCATCCATTCACTTACTTTGAAGTTATTACCGCACTTGGCTCTTTGTTCTTCATTTATTTCTAATTGATGCATACATTTTGAACTAAGTTGCAGTTGAAAATACTCTGAATTTATATTTAATTTATTTTTATGTTAATATTTTGTTGTTGTTATTAATGTTTTCTTTTTGTTCTTTACTCAACATGCCGCTCTGCAGCTTAAACGACTTGGAAAATCTGAATATAAAAGCAAATCATCTGCAGTTCGAACAGAAAATAATTGACGAGAAGTGGTTGTTCAGTCAGGTAAGTTAATCAGTTGAAAGCAGTCAGTGTTTGTTAATGTTTAAGGAATTCGTATTATAAATTATGTTGAAACTGGTTGTTAGCTTGGAGTAATGAAGATTAGGTAGCTAATTAAAAATACCGCGTTACAATTAATAAATCGTTGTTTTGTAATAATTAAATTTAATTTAAACGATGAATGAAAGAAATAGTTTTGTGTTATTTAAACAGATAATAGAAAGATTTGCTATATATAGATATCGAGGTTATGAGCACGCTCTAGATAAAATATAAAAATAAAGCACAATAAAAGTGTCAAAATTCAAAAAAATAACCACATAATGCTAAGATCAACTTCAAAACAGATCTCTTTTAGATAATGATCAAGATCTAACTCGTAGGCTAAGTCAAGACTAAGACCAAGATCATGATCATCGTTGTTGGGATTAAGATCATAACAAAAATGAAGTTTGTTAAAAATATGTACATCGGGTAATGAATTTTGGTATACCCAGAAAAAAAATCTAGTAAAAATAACGCTTTTTTAACACTTTATCATGTTATTGAAATTCAACACGATCAGTTATGTTAATAATTAACACTATACATGATAATTCAATTCTTTTCAAAAACGATTGTGCAGAGGGCAAAATTCTGTTGAACAGGACATTCATAAAAGGGGCATTTTGTCACTTAATTCGCTCAACGGCAACATTATTCGCAGTATTTTTTTCTTTGAAGATGCTGATGCTATGAGAAAATTAACACTTTACTCATGTTATTTTTTAACACTGCTAATGCAATGTTATTCTTTGGAAATTCTTGTTGTTTTGCGTGTAAAAATGATCATGTTAGATTGACAGGAACCGTGTTGAAATATTTTGCTTAATTTTTCCCTGGGTATAACTAAATCTATAAAGTAGATCACACTGTCATTATAAAAGTAAATAAGCTTCATGCATTTTTTACTCGTATCTTATGAACTATTCTTGCTGACCTTGTATTTGTTCATAGATTATTTGAATTTCGGTCACCAAACTCATAAAATAGTTCACATTTCCTTTGTATATGTATATGGGATTCATGCATTTATGTCACTTTGAATTTAATTCAGAAATATTTTAACTGATTAATGATTCCCTTGTATTATTCATGGCATTTATGAAATGGGACATTGGTTCATGTATCTTGTACACATACTTCATGAACTTTTAACATGAATTATTCATGTTCCCGTGTTTTTTCTTTTGTGCTTTTTGTACACTGATATCATGAAAAGTTCCTGTGTAGTTTCGTGGTATTTGTTACTCTTTCAAAATTCATTAATGCAATTCATGTAGATCACGTAAAAATTCATAATTATTCTGTATATTTTTTTTGGTTCACTTTGTCGAGAAGTTAACTTCAAAATAAATCTAATATATAAAAATCTCGTGTCACGGTGTTAGTGTACGAACTCCTCCGAAACGGCTGAACCGATTTTAATGAAATTTTGTTTGTATATTTGGCAGATATGAGAAAAGGTCGTAAGGTATTTTTCAACCTCTTACCGCGAGGGGAGTGGAACTTTTACAAGAACACAAATTTTCGGCTTAACTTTCGTTTATAAATCACACATCAATGAAACTCGGTACGAACTTACTATTGAGTCTTGGCCTTCGACAGTAAAATTTTAGCAATTTTTGTAAAGGGTGTTATGCCACCGCCCATAAAATTCAATTTTTTTTAATCGCATAAATTTTTAACTAAATGTCGCATAACATTGAAGTAACTTATTGGCCAGGTCTTTCAATTATAAAACAGACACGGGCATTGGAAAAAAGAATGAAATTACTAAAAAACAGAAACTCGGTTTGAAGTATCTATTTGGTGGTATACTTCTACTCGGAGGTACTCGCAAACTAAAACGGGTATTGAACTAGGGGCTTGGCTCTACGCATAAAAGACAATTTTTTATATTTAACAGCTTTGAAATTAATGATCACAGAATATGGAAACTCAGAGTGGAGTTACTATTTGTTGATGGCCTTCTATGGCAAACTGGGCAGGTATTGGACTAGGACGGCAGTAACGCGCCGGGTATCAGCTAGTAATACTATATAACAATCAAAGACGAGATGTGAGTCAAGCTCATGGTCAGTTTAAAGACCATGATCTTGATCGACTAAGATCGTGGTTGTCTTAATAACCAAGATCAAAACAATAAAAAATATAATAATTTTATTTTATTATTTGTTTTATTATCAGATAATAAAAAAGAAAGAGATCAAAATCTTGACGAAAGCATAGATAAAAATCAGATCAAAATGATGATAACGATTAGGATCGATATCGAGAATCTAAACCAAGATAAATGTAAAGATTCAGAAACCAGCGACCGTAGCTGTTAAGAGTTTTATTATAAAAAAAATCCGTGTTTAAGGCGGTCACCAGCAGCGCAGTGAAAATCGGGAAGGACCTCTCCCTTCCGTTCGATACCAAGCGAGGTTTCAGACAAGGTGATTCCTTATCGTGCGACTTCTTTAAGGTACTATTACAGTGTGTAAAAAATGAAAACTTTTTTTTGCTTTTTTCTAGAATCTGGTTCCTTAAGGTCTTAAGAATGCGTGTACAAAATTTTAGAAAAAAATATCAAATGAAAAAAAAGATATAACATATATTATATTCGTATGTCGCGTATTATTCATATATTATCGTTCATAGAAGAAAATCTAATCGCGTTTTTCTCGAAACAAGTTTTTTCGAATTGGTTTCTAAGATATCTCGAGTTCTGCTTGATCGATTTCGATGAAACTTGATTTATTGTGATCTTCATAGACTCTGTTAAGCACTCTACCTATAAAAAGTAGAGAAACTTTTATATTTTGTTTTTTACGGCTAAGAATATCTGCCAAAAAGAGGGGTTTTTTGTAAATTTGTTTTTCAACGCATGCCATTTTTTTTGTTTGCCTTATTTTTTTATTTGCGTAGGTAGAGTGCTCAACTACAACCCTTTACTGAAGAATGCACTTTGATTTTTTACTTTCCGACGCCTTGGAAATGCTGGAGACGAGAAACCAACTTACAACCTTTTTTTAAACACGCCAACTTCAACGACCTCTAGAAAATAAACAACAAATACAAAAACAAAAAAAAACATTTTTTTTATATCTTCAACTTTAACTGACCATAATGTAAATAAATTTGAATTGAATAATTTTATAATACTACGTAAAAAAAATTAATAAAAAAGGTGTTGTTTTTAATAGCTTCACACTGTAATAGTACCTTAATATAGTAATGGAGAAGATCATCCGAGCTGCTGACCTGAGACGCAGCGGCACAATTTTCTATAAGAGCGTTATGCTGCTGGCGTATGCTGATGATATTGACATCATTGGCCAAAATACGCGCGAAGTCAGTGCAGCATTCTCCAGGCTAGAAAAAGAGTCGAGTCGAATGGGTCTTGCAGTGAACGCAGATAAAACGAAGTATCTCGTGTCAACAAACAAACAGTCCCAGCGTCTTGGAAACCACGTCACTGTTGACAACACCTCCTTTGAGGTAGTGAAGGACTTTGTTTACCTGGGATCCAGTATAAACTCCTCCAACGATATCAGTATTGAGATTAAACGAAGGATAACTCTTGCCAACAGGTGTTACTTTGGGCTCAGTAGGCAATTGAGAAGCAGAGCTCTCTCTCGACGAACAAAACTGACGCTCTATAAGTCAATAATCATGCCCGTCCTACTATACGCATCACAAACCTGGACGTTGAGCAGCTCTGATGAAAGGACTTTGGGAGCGTTCGAGAGAAAAATCCTTCGCAAGATCTATGGTCCAATCTGCGTCAATGGCGAGTACCGAATACGATGGAACCACGAGTTGTATGAGCTATATGCCGACATCGATATAGTCAAGCGTATTAAAATAGAGCGGCTTCGCTGGCTAGGTCATGTCGAGAGAATGAACGACGAAGCTCCAGCGAAAAAAATATTGGATTCGGTACCCAGCGGTGGCCAACGCAGACGAGGAAGACCGCATCTCCGTTGGAAAGACCAGGCATTGGATAACCTGACGACGCTTGGAATTTCCAACTGGCGCCAGCAAGCGCACGACAAAAGAGGCTGGCGCAAATTCTTAGACCAGGCCAAAACCGACCAACGGTTGTAAGCGCCATCTAAGTAAGTAAGTAAGTTTAAGGCGGTCTTCTCATTCAAAACCCGTTTTTTGGACCCTTTTTAAAAAAATTCTTATTTGAAAACGCAAAGAATAATTGAAAACTTTTTTTATTTATTGTATTTATGTAAATTTTTTTTAACAGTTTAAAGTTTGAAGTAATGATGCTTTCAGTTGAACACCTGGACTCAAAAAATGCTTCAACCCCTAAAATAAGCAGAAATGTGTATTCGTATGTTTGTATGAATATGTGTGCAAACACGTTTTTACCTAACAATAAACATTTTCAACAGAATTCGGTGGTTACTTTATGCCGCTTCGTTCGAAAATGAGGCGAAAAAAAATAGCTCATTTTGACGAAGACCTTGCTTCACATTCATCTTCAAGCAATCTTCATCTTCTAAAGTATTTCGAATTTCTAAAAATTCTTTAAGGGGCATATTCACAACTACCCAAGCTATAAATAAATGCAAAAAAAAAGTCGAAAAAAAAGTTGCTCAATGAGAAGACCCCCTTAACATTTATTTTTCGAGTTTTATTCAGAAAAAAATACTTTTTTCTAGTTTTATTTTTTAGTCAAAAAATAACACTTATTTTTGAGTTTTATTTTTTTTAATTTAAAATAAAACTTATTTTTTTAGTTTTATTTTGTGCTCAGAAAATAACACTTATTTTTGAGTTTTATTTTTTTGCCCTGAAATAAAAGTTATGCTTCGAGTTTTATTTTTTTTACTCAGTAAACAACACTTATTTTTGAGTCTTATTTCTTTGCTCTGAAATAGAACTTATTTTTTGAGTTTTATTTTATTTGCAAGAAAATAAAACTTTTTTGAGTTTTATTTTTTCGCTCTGAAATGAAACTTATTTTTTGAGTTTTATTTTATTTGTAAGAAAATAAAGCTTATTTTTGAGTTTTATTTATTTTGCTCTGAAATAAAACTAATTTTTTAAGTATTTATATTTTTTTTACTCATAAAATGACATTTATTTTTGAGTTTTATTTTTTCGCTCAAAATAAAACTTATTTTTTTAGTTAAAGTTTTTTAATAAGAAAATAAAACTTATTATTGAATTATAGTTTTTCGCCCAAAGACACCACCTATTTTTTGAGCTGTATTGTTTACTCAGAAAATAATACTTATTTTTTGAGTTTTATTCTTTTACTCACAAAATAAGCCTCTTGTTATTTTTATACCAACTCTCAAATTAGACTCTCGTTTAATTATGTCACTTTTGTGTGCCATAATTTAAAAAATAAGTTTAATTTTCCGATTAAAAATTTAAAACTCAAAATATAAGTTTTATTTTCTGAGTAAAAAATGTAACTGAAGAATATGTTTTATTTTCTTAGTGAAAAAATCAAACTCAAAAAAAAAGTGGTAAAAAATAAAAGTAAAAATATAAGTTTTATGCAAAGCTGTTAAATTTCGATTACGATTAGTAATCAATTAGATTATTTTTCAAAAAGAATTATAATCATTATATAATCCTAGGTGAGAAATTTTTGATTAGTAATTGATTACGATTACAAACAATCAAATAATATTCACGACTACTTGAAATTACGAAAATAATCAAAAAGAATCAAAAGTAATCAACAAAAATTATCCGATTACTTTAAAAGATTACTTTTGATTCTTTTTCTTTATTTTTGATTATATTAAAAATTTTACCTAAGAAGCAAAGATTTGAGAAATTTTATGTATAAAAAATATAGACATGATCAACACGACTTCGCTCTTCGCTACTAATAGAAATGCGGACAGTTGGCAAAACCGACAAGGTTGCAATTACCGAATCAAAAATTTTATTACGCTGCTTAACTAGTTTGAAAAAGAAATAGTGGACGTTAAACATAGAAACATAACTTATCCTCGAAAAATTATATTAAATTGTTTTTCCTGAAATTTTCCTACATTTATGTTTAATTGTAAGTTCAATAATTTTTTTTTTTCACTGTCATTTTTAAACTCCATTCAAAAAGCACCCGATCGCAAAGTTCAGTTTGTAGCATACCCTTCTTATCTATTAACACAACTGGAGTAAAGCTCTACACGACACTGAAAGCTGCGTCGAAATTCTTCCACAGGTTCCAAAGTTGATCGGATTCAACCATATATTACTTCAAAAAATGCCTTTTATATAAAAAGTTTTCTTAAAAAAATCAAAAATAATCAAAAATAATCGAAAAGAATCAAAAAGAATCAAACCCTAATATAATCAAAAATAATTTTTAAAAGTAATCGGATTATTTTTTTTGATTACTTTTGATTATTTTTGATTATTTACGTAATCGAAGGTAATCCTTATTATAATTTGATTATTTGTAATCGTAATCGTTTGATTACTGAGCCAAACAGAAAAGAATCGTATTTAATCAATTATTTCACCTTCTCAAAAAAAATAATCTAATTACTAATGAATACGATTACTAATCATTATTTAACAGCTATGGTTTTATGTAACAGTGAAAAAATAAAACTCAAAAATTAGTTCTATTTTGTAAGTAAAAATATTAAATTAAAAAAATAAGTTTTATTTCAGATTAAAAAAATAAAACTCAAAAATTAGAATCATTTTCTTATTAAAAATATAAAACTTAAAAAAATAGGTTTTATTTCACATCGAAAAAAAAAACTCAAAAAAAGTTTTATTTTCTGAGTAAAAAAATAAAACTCAATATTTAAGTTTTATTTCAGAGTGAAACAATATAGCTCAAAAATAAGTTTTATTTTCTGATTAATAAAATAAACCTCAAAAAATAAGTGTTATTAATGAGCGAAGAAATAAAACTTTACAATAACAGTTATTTTATGAGTTTTAATATAAAACTTAAAAAAATCAAAATCTTGATATTTTTGAACAGTAACTGAAACAAGAATGAATTTGGTATACATGACATTCTTCTCCAGTGCCTTTAAAATAATGATTTGTTTTCCTTCAAAATTTTCAAAATAACAGTTATTTTCGGTCGCTGCCAGAAACCGAATAACATTTATTTGATAAATATCAAATTGAATTTCTTGACAAATATTAAAATCAAAATTAAGTTCATGTTCACATATAAATCAGGTCTATATCAATATCGAGTTTAAAACAAAAATGATGATTATTTGCAAATCTTATTTGCAACCAAAATCATGCTGAAGATAAGATCGAAACAAAATATTGAGACTTGAACAAATCTGACATCAATACCAAGTCATGACCTCAATAGTTATGAAAATTCTGACATAGATCGAGACATAATTGAGATAAATATAAAAAAAAATGGCAATTTCAGTTACCTTTAAAGAGCAAGAATGAAATCATAATTCAGAATAAGGTAAAATATAGAGTCCGAGATGAGGAGTAATTTCAAAATCAACGCATAAATAAATATCGATTCATAGATCAAAATTAGCATCTTCACTGAGGAAACGAATTGGTTGGGGCAACAAAAAAAATGCCCAACCGCATTTTCGAAGTTGCTGCAACCTGAAATCTGAAGTTATTGCAGCATACATTTTGTCAGCGATGAATGCTTTTGATGTTGTATGAACTAACTATTGAAAATCAGAACCAAATCATGCCCTACTCATAACTTAAAATCGAATCTTACAACTTACCATTCTCTTGATATGATAGATAGTTGATTGGTACAACATAAATCTGAATTTGCCACATACTGAACATAAATTTGAATTCGGCTGTCAAATTGTTCCGTTAGTTTTCCATCCGACTTTGTCGTCCAATATGTTAGACCATGCGAAAGCCCCTATTCAATTCTTCGTTTATATAGCGCAGTTCAATATGGTAGAAAAATAAAAGCAAGGTTTGCAGATATTTTGCATTGACATTTAATGAAGTTGAACTTGAATCAAATTTTTAATACTGATGGTATTTTTTATTAACAATTAGTTGTGCAAAAAATTGTTCGGTTGATAAATTCAATATTCAATTGAGGGAATCAATTATTTGGTCATTTATTTCCAGTATTTTCAAGGACGACTTGAAAAATGAGTCGATTCTGTTACATCAAACATATTCTTATATGAATGAACGAATATTTCTAATTTCTACAAAATTTTGATTCTGAATAACGAATTCAGTTTATAACAACCGAAAAATGTTTATAGCAACTATTTTTCGAAACACCCAACCAAAAATTTTGGACCTACAGCTAATCTGTTTTGAGAGTGTTGATATACATCAAGTTCCAATCAAAATCTTGGTTAAAATAAGGTTCAAAGATCAAGATCAAGAGTATAATAAGGTTCAAGTTAAAGAAATTTGAGTTAAAAATAATTCCAAACTAATTAATTTTGGGAGTGATTCTGAGCTCAGCCATAATATGCTTCATATCAAGCCATAATGCGATCGTTTATCAAAAAAATGAACACGCTCATTTGTGCATAATTTATGTTATTTTTAGATTGTTCGTCAAAAAACTAATATGTCCACTTGGGCCCAATTTATCACATTTTGGTATTGTTTATTAAATAAAAAACAAGTTCGTTTGTATCTTATGCTTGCCATTTATGAATTGTTTATAAAATAATTAATATGCTCTGATATGACTTATCTAAGCAATTTTGGTATTGATTGCGAGCTCAAAAGGAACCGAACAAAACAAAACACGATGAAAAGCAAATTTTAAATTATATTTTCAATGTCCAAATTAGATATATTTAATCCAATTTGGACAGGAAATAATAATTTTTTAATTTATTTTCTGCACTTTTATACTAACAGGAACAACAACCAACTGAGAATCACGTAGTTCGGTTGCCCATGTTTTTGATGTACAAAAACAACAACAAAATTAATTTTTTTAAAAACAAGCCCAAGATTAGTTATTAAACACAAAATTACGTGTTTATCAATAAAAATTTCAAGGTTTTCAGCTCTATTGAGCTGATTTCAGTTCCAAACGTTTTGAGTCCATTTTTTTCTCTCCGCGCATGATCATGATAAATATCGATAATAAGGCCAAGATCAATTGTGAAATCAAGATTGACGTTAGTAAGATAAAATTCAAAACATGATAAAATAAAGTAAGTCGGATCGATTTTGTAAGGAGAAAAAAAAGTCAGTCGGACACCGACTCAAAAGTTAAAGGGTCTCTTAAAAACTATGTCTGCATAATTTTTTTTATCGAAGTAATGCCCATAGAGCGGTGTTGGTTCTCCTGAATCCTTTTTTTGACCAACAAATGAAGTTTTTTACTCAAGATAAGCAACAAAATGAAGATTTTAATAAAAAACAAATATTGAATAAGAAAATGTTGAAATCTGTTGTCCTACCCGCCATATGGCTCCGATGTGGCTCCATCCGACTAACATCTCCGCCGATCAACGACGCTTGACTTGGCTGAGCAGCTCTTCTCTTAATACGACAAATGTAAAATTTGAGTTGATTCGCGGAACGCCTCAGAAGACGGCTCCTGTTTTTTGCCGCGGAATCTGTATACTGCCAGACGCTGCGAATTCATTTAACATTTTTGAAGGCAGCTCCCAATAAATTTCCATAACCCGAACCACATTAAGCTGTTAAAAGACCCTGATCAACTTCTTATTGATGCTAAAATAACCCAGTCACTGATACCATACGGCTATTTTTGACCTGTTTAGCAACCACGTTAGTCTTTTGGCAATCCTAACAAAAACACTTTTAACATGATTTATTCTACAGTTGCCAACATAATTAATATTTTAAGCTCGTTGTACACTCAACTCAAATTATTTCAACACAGACCCGGCACAAAACCACAAAAACAAAAACACACAAAAACAACAAAAATCCTATTCAAATATTCTTTCTTATCTCTATCATTACAGCTAATTAAATTCTCGGCTCAACCTGATTACGACCCAGAGAAACTAACACGTATTCTACTCGACATACAGTCCGAACATAAACTGCACAAAATATTCACCACAGCCGATTTCGATGTGGGACGCATACTAGAGCCAGCTATAAAGGGTTCATTGCAAGAGATGCTGGCGGCATTCCGCAACAATTGCATTCAACATAATCCGCACATACACTACATGCAGCCGAATCCATTAGCGCGTGTCGCCTGCGCAATACTAAGAACACGTATCTGCAAGGAGCTGACCAACTCCCATACAACACCAGCAGAAGCAGCAGCAGCAACAATTGTGCAACAGCAGAACGAGATGCTGCACTTGGCCGCAGCTGTGGTTGCCTTAATGGAAAGCATAAAACAAATAGAAGCCTCGGCGCTGATTTACATTGAGGCTAGATTCGTGAATAAGTTCGTGCGAGAATATTTGCTGCAACCTGAATTTGTAGCAATGCTTGTGCAATTTCTGGATCGCTGTTGTGCGCTTGCTAAGAGATTGTTTTGTCTCGACAGCGGAAATGGAAGTGACATGGATGTTGACCAACAAGCATCAAGGGCAACGTGCATCTATTTACGTTGCATAGATGCGCTGCTTCAGCAGAAATTTATTTGGCTGGAACTCAACCAAAGAGAAAAAATGTCGTCAGCCTTTAAGAACTATCCCATAGCCACAACCACGACAAGCGATTTCCCTGAAACGACTGTTGCTGCTGCGATTTTGACACAACAACAGCGCAATAGATTGCTGTGCAATCTACTCGACATGCTGCTGTTGGCTTCAACAAAAACTCTACAAAATACAATCTTCTATAAGATATATAAACCCAGCAAGCGTGGAAGCACTACGTGGTTCACTACTGAGGCTGCCGATGAGGCACTTTTGCAACAACATGCAAAAGATATGCTCGGGCTAAGTATTGACGCTAAACATGAGGACAACGAAGTTGACGACGACAACAACGACGATATCGTTGCTGCAACAGTTTTAGTGGATTTTTACCCAACAGCTATTTTTATAGCCAAATTGATTGAAACGCAAATTGATATCGATGCAACGTCTGGTAGATTGTCTTCAACACACATCACTGGCAGATGTGGTGCGGGTGGCATAACTGCATCACTGACGGGCAGCGCTATAGGCGCGGTTGCTGGCACTTCTTCAGTGGGCGTTGCTGGCAGTGCTGTTGGCGTTGGCGGTGTGGCAGGAATTGGTGCTGCCTTGCATGTTGATGACTATTTTGCCGGCTTGGATGTGGAGAATAGCGCTCAAGTACCAATGGTGAGTATGTCTTTCTGAGTTTTTGTAGAAAATATTATTATTAACAAGGTTTGAAAAAATGCTTTTCCTCTTAATTTTATTGAACTAGAATTGTACGAAATTCTATTTTAAATAAGTTATAAAATAATAACAAAAAAAAATATGTTAAGAATAAATTATGCCCTGATATTAGATTAGCCCTGTTTGAAAATAAAAATCACCTTATTTTGTATTCAAAACCCTCATGCTTATGGGCGTTACACACGTTGTGACAAAATAAACATTCCCCATAGGTTGTATGTGTGGGTTTATGAAGAGTAGGAAAGTATTGAAACAAAAATATAAACAGTGATAAGTAAGTAGAAGGACAAAAATTAAAAGATGAATTTAGATAAAGACTTAAGCAGATATAACGAGAAGTCTCACTGAATGTGATCGATTGATGTTTCTTTTTTTTTTTTTTGAAATAGTAACCAACAAAAGTTCTTAATTTTAAAAATAACTATATGCTATTGTGTGTTGCAGCTTCACAAAAAACTGATTTTATAAGCGCCGACTTCGAAGCTTTTATTATCATAAAAATAATAATATATTTATGATAAAAATAAAACAAATAAGGAAATTTTAAATTAATAATATTTCTAACAAAATAATATATATAAATAAGTTATCAAATTTTACCACGATTAATAGGAAAAGTAATTTAAAATTATCTATTACTTTGTAGTGATTTTGAAGTAAGTTTTATTTTTTAGTTAAAAAATTTTAATTTCTGCCTTTTTAGAGAATAGAATAAATTTTAGAAAAAGTTATTTTAAACACAATTATTTGAGCTCATCATTTTGAAAAAGGTTTTTTTTCTGTCGATTCTTATTCTTTTTTTTTTAATTTTTGGAATATATTTATTAAGAATTTAATATAAAAATTATTAAGGAAAATTTCAAATATGAAACTTTATTATTATTATTAAAAATTAATTTTACTATTTCATAGTTTGTTGGTTATTTTTAATTTCTGCCTATGTATAATTTTTATTAAAGTGTCACGCCCTTTTTTGAATTCCGCCTATTTACTTTATTGATCATACTTTATAATAATTCAACCTTGCCCTGCACCAAATTTCAGTTCCCTAGCATCAGTATTAACCGATATACAGTCAGTAGTTTCCTTATAGTGCCTCACGCTATTTATGATCAATCTCACCTTTTTAATTATTCTACCTACCTACCTACCTATCAAATATTAGTACCCAAGTTGCAATATTAACTGAAATGCAGTGTTTTTCTATTTGTGACACGCCTCTTTGTTGAATATAATCTACTTTTTTTTGGTATTATAACCTTACCTATTCTTGTATTGATTTCAATACCCTAGTATCAATATTGACTAAGATATAGTGTTTTTTTTTCTAATAGTGACACGCCTCTTTGTCGAATTTTGCCCACTTTATTATGGTGTTTTAAATAATTCTACCCATTCTTACAATGAATTTTATCACCCTTGTGTCAATATTATACAGTTTATTTCACTGCCACAATTTGTGGAATTAATTTCAGTACCTTAGTATCAATAGTATTCGATATAGTGTTTTCTAATATAGCCACACCCCTTTGTCGAACGCACCCAGTTTATTGACATTAATTTTTTGTATTTGTGCCTACCTGTGTACTAAATTTTAGTATCCTAGTGTCAGTAGTATTCGAGATACAGTGTTTTTTAATATTCCCACACCCCTTTTTTAATAACGCCCACTTTTTGATAGTAGTTTTCAATAATTGTGCCTACCTTTGAGCTAAATTTCAGTACTCTTGTGTCAAATTTATTCGAAAAACAGAGGTTTTCCAATATTGACACACCCTTTTTTTGAATAACGCCCACTTAAGTGATCGTTAGTTTTAATATTTGGGCCTGCCTTTGTAATTTTACTGTAAATTTTATAACCCTAGTGCCAGTGTTTACTGAGATACAATGTTTGTCTTATAGCGACACGCCCCTTTGTCGAATACCGCCCATTTTTATAGATGAGCACCTCCGCGTTTATTGTCTCTTTATTATGTTGACAACAAATTACGGCAATTAGGCAAGTACTTTAGGAGTAATCGATGTACATTAAGGTGCCTTGAAAAAGAAAGTTCCATTTGTACCCAACCTAAAATGAACCTTGATGTTTTTTATTATGATTCCCAAAATGTTCTGGCTTTACCGAAATCCGTCATGCAGATCCGTTGATGCAGATCGAAAGAACTTTTTCAGGCCTATAATTTGAGACAATTTATTTATTTACATCTATAACACTAGCCAGTACATACAAATAAGCAAAACATGATTTATGGAGGTTTTTGCAAAAAGGCTTAGCTCACTGGCGGATTTTGAATTTTGTTCCTGCCCTAGTACACCTCAATTATATATATATTCTAGGCATTGCATGCGGATCTTGGTATACAATCAGATATACAATCGCATGCGGATCTTGGCTCCAACAAGATAATGGTCAATATTGACTCCCCGAAATGTGTGCACATCCAGTACCTTCCGTCGATCATAACATGATCAATTTGGTTTCGTGTTTTTTGATCTGGGGACCGCCAGGTAGCCTTGTTTATAGCCCTTTTCCTCCGTCGGGGCGTGCGTGCAAATTAGCTTTATATTGAACAATTTTGCCTTGATGTGAATTGTGGCCGGCCTTTCGTTCACAGGTGTGAATCGGGAAGCAAGGTGGCGTAATTTCTGGCTTACGACGAATCCACATCCAAATTCGCGCTTTTACGCATGGCAGCTGTAGTATATATCGCAGTCTGCTCTCTTAGAGCAGCCTCTTCCTTTTCATCGCATCGCAAACACATGATTACAGCGTTTACTTTTTCGAGTGTTTCCGTCAGTTGAACAGGAGCACTTTACCGTTAAAGGGTCCGGACATTCCAGGTGCATATACTTAAATCATGTTTAGTTTTCATTGAACATTAATAATGTGGTATGGACCCAAACCCTACGCACATTCCATTTTTTAATTTTTTAGGTCTTGTAGACACCTCTCAAGTTTCTAGTCTCTTATAGGAGACAGGGAGTTTTGGACATGGAACTTTTGAGGCGGCTACGAATCACATTGATTTGATGGGGCCAGTTGCGAGCTATGTGATTTTTCCGATCAAGACGCAGGGCTTTTCCAACAGTTGCCCTTCATCACCCTAGCTGGTTACCCGAAATTTTTTAAAAAAAAAAATGTAAACTCGGTACGAACTTTTTATTAAGACGTGCCTTTCGACTGTCAAATTTAAGCGACCTTTAAAAAGAGAGACAAGAGGTGTGGCACCGCCCATATAAGGCAATTTTTTTCACAGAATATTGTACTCAGAGTGGAGTTGGCATTCTGCTGGCAAACTGGAACAGGCATTGGACAAGGGCGGCAGGAACACGCCGGCTACCAGCTAGTTATTCTATTTATAAACTATTTGTAGAATATTATGGACCACGGACATTTTTTACAGCTTCTTTTTTTGACTAATGATTTTTTTTTTAAGCAGTTTAAACTATTTTTTTTTATTTATTTATTTTTTTTATTATACCCTAAACCTGAAAGGTCAGGGTATATTAACTTTGTGCAAACGTTTGTAACGCATAGAACGAAGCGAGTCCGGTATAGAAAAGTATATATATTCTTGATCAGCGTCACCACCTGAGTCGAGCTATCCATGTCCGTCCGTCCGTCCGTCCGTCCGTCCGTCTGTCCGTCTGTATGTTGTCCGTATACACAGGATAAGAAGAAGGAGTAGAGATAATTGGATGAAACTTGGTACACATGGTCACATGCACCCAAGGATCTGCACTATTGAATATTTTTGGAATCCGCTCACGGAATCGCCTACCTCCCATACAACGCAAAAATTGAAAACTGCATAACTCAGCTCATAATTAACCTACAACAATAAAATTTAGTGTGCATGTATTTTATGTCAACACAAAGATGTCTTCGAAAAATGGACGTCATCCGTTTATGGACACGCCCACCTCCCATACAACCCAAAAACTGAAAACGCAATAAATAAGCCTGTGTTTAACTTGAAAACCTTAAAATTGACACATATGTTTTGGATAACAAAACAAAGATGATTTTGAAAAATGGACATCATCCGCCCACGGACACGCCTACCTCCCATACAATGCGAAAATTGAAAACTGCATAACTCAGCTCATAGTTAACCTACAACAATAAAATTTGATATGTATGTGTTTTATGCCAACACAAAGATGTCTTCGAAAAATGGACGTCATCCGCTTACTGACACGCCCACCTCCCATACAACACAAAAATTGAAAACGCAATAAATAAGCCTGTATTTAACCTAAAGAGCTAAAATTTGGCACATATGTTTTTTATGACAAGACAAAGATGGTTTTGAAAAATGGACGTCATCCACCTACGGACACGCCTACCTCCCATATAGCCCAAAAAGTTGAAAACTCAATAAATAAGGTTATGTTTGTCATAGAGAAATTAAATTTAGTATGTATGTATTTTATACCAAAACTAAGGTGTGTTCAAAAATTGGGAGTAATCCGTCCATGAACTCGCCCACCTCCCATTGCGAAAGCATAATAAAGGCATTAACTGTGAGCTGCAGGAATAAAACTTGGTATGTGTAAATTTTTCATCAACATTTAAATGCACATAAATTAAAGGCTTCATTATCCCACGGTCACGCCCATTTACAATAAAAATTTTTTGTTTTTGAAAAGTGGGTTTAGGGTATTTCATAGTCGGCCTAGACCGACTTTAGACTTTCTTTACTTGTTTTTTATTTATAAACTAGCTGGTACCCAGCGCGTTGCTGCCTTGTCCAATGTCTGTTCCAGTTTACCAATAGAAGGTCATCAACAGAGAGTAGCTCCACACTGAAATTCAATATTCTGTGGCCATTATTTCCAAAGCTGTTAAATATAAACAACTGTCTTTTATGGGCGGAACTGAATCCCTTGTCCAATACCCGTTTCAGTTTGCGACTATTTCGGAGTAGTAGAATATCACCAAATAGTAACTCTAAACCGAGTTTCTTTAATATGTGACTATTATTTCCAAAGTGATTCAATTTAAAAAAAATGTCTTATATGGGCGTAGCCACACCCATCGCACAAAGTCCATTCCAGCATTCCATTAGCAGGACACCACCAAATAGTAACTCCATACTGAATTTAAATGTTCTGTAACTTTTACTTCTATGATATTCGGTAACGAAAATTTCAATTGTATGGAAAGAGCCACGCCTCGTTTCCCAATGCCCGTGTTTGTTTTATATTTGTAAGAACTGGCCAATCAGTTGCTTCATGCTGAGTTTCATTGTTATACGACATTTAGTCCCAAATCTATCCGATATCAAAAAGTGTAATTTTATGGGCGGTGCCCTGCCCTCCTTTCCAAAGATCGCTCAAATTTGATAGTCTAAGCGCACGGCTCAATAGTAAGTTCGTACCGAGTTCTATTGATGTGTGACTTATGGACGAAAGTAGAACCAATAAATTTGTGTTCCTGAAAAGTGCCACGCCCCTGGCGGGTAAGAGGGTGAACAATACTTTACAACCTATTCTCATACCTACCAAGTATACAAAAAAAAGTTCATTAAAATCGGTCCAGCCGTTTATGAGGAGTTCAAACACTAACACCGTGACACGAGATTTTTATATATTAGATAATTTAATTGGAATTTTTAACAGCAGAGTTCTATGTCGGTATGAACTTAACATTTTTAAATTGTTTCAATGCATTCTGTTACTAAAATGTATAATTAAAAAGCTTCTCTGAAACTACATTAAATGTTAAAATTATCTTGAATTACATGCTACAGTAAATATGCACTTTAAAAAATATTTTCTATTTCTTTTCATATTTGCATTTCGCTGCTGATATACTTGGTATGGGCTGGCATTTTTCCCACTGTTTCAACCACCGACAACACCATCACCATCATCAACAACATCAATATCGTTCATTTGGAATTCCATGCATACAGAATTTGCTCAAATCGATTGGAATCTCAATTTTAAGAACGAACCAATTTTATGCATACGCTGTGACCCCCTTAGAAATAATCCAACAGCAACAACAACAACTGCAACTGCAGCGTGAACAACAAACAATTGTTGGCTCAACAGCCTTTGATGGCGGTGGCGGCGGTGATGGTAGTGGGCCAACTGTTCTCTATGAAACACCAACAAAACGCGCTGCATCAAAGGCAGCAGCAGCAGCAACAACAACAACAACAGCAATTGGCAAATTGCCAACAATACCCGTAGAAAGCCTCAGCGATGTGGATGTGCTAAGAAAATTCGTTAAGAGGTAAGTTTATGGCAGGAGGGTGAAGAAATTTTTGTCTGTGAAATGTATATTAAATTTAAGTTATGTGTATTTAACGGTTTTTATTAGCAAATTAAATATAAAGAGTAAAACCATCTAAATAAGAATTGCGACGATATTTACAATATTTATTAGCTTACTACAACACTATAAACTAAACTAATTAAATTTGGAATACAACAACAAATATTTCAACAATTTTTGCTGCTTGTTGATAGCCAAAACCCAAAATCTTTCGCCCAACACACATAGCAGCAGGTTAAATATGCACTAAATGCCTCGAGAGCTTTTTGTAGTCCGAATAAGTTGGAGTCGCGTCGGGTACTGTTGACGGTGAATTTTGATTATTTTGTGCCCATTAAATTAAAATATTTGCGTATGAAATTTGTTTACGACCACAACGGTTCCGTAGCAACAACATGCACTAAAAGCAACAACAACATCATCACTACACAGTACAAGCAACAGCATGAAAGCCATCAGCTTCATCATTGATGAATGAAAAGTTGAAGTAGCCGGCAGTAAGATAAACATGAAACCTAACAACAACGACGACGACGACAACAGCAACAACCAAAGATGCGTAACACGTAATCGGAACAAACAACATAAACATCACAAGCAACATGGTAATGATTTATAAGTTCGGCGCCAAGAGGCAAAATGTACTAAAATCAACAGCAGCAACAACACCAACCAGCAGTAGTCAACAGCTGTTGTAACTGCAACCGAAATTAAGACAAATACCAACACAACTGCACGTTAACCTGCCAGTGTATGTGTGTGTGTTTGTTTATGTTTTCATTGTTGTTGTTGTTGTTTTTTTTTGTTGTGTTGCCCCATGCATGTATGTTGACAACATTTGCAACAATGTGACAAGCCACACACACATTCTAATGTGGCATGTTTTAGGCGTTATACTCCGATATACTTTGCACTATTATGCGACCAACTACAAATGTGCGTTTGTCTGCAGTTCCCAGCAACTCTGTTCTGTGTAATGTTATACGATTTACGAGCGTTACATTGAGCAACACAAGTACCAGCATCACTAGCAGCAGCAGCAGCAGCAATAAAAACACTCAGTAGTTACAGCTGCAACAACAAACTACCACCAACTGTTACTGGTAACTGAACTCTAACTGATCTTAGAAGTCATCACTTTGTCAACGTGTATGACTTAGTCCCCAACAACATACATTGTTGCTTGGCAGACGACAGACAAATGTTTGCGTTTGTTCTGGTATTTATGCTGCTTGGTTGCACTTCTGCCAGGACTATCGTTTATCTGGAATACAAGACTATGTTGCTTTGTTAAGCAGCGTATAACATTTCCAGCGCAGTTCGGAAGATGCAAGCTAAAAATAAATCGAAGACTCAAAAGTACCATTACCCCATTCTAGTTCTTATAAAACTTATAATAATACAACTTTTAAAAATAAGCCTAAGTATATTGATAACTCTAAATACAATTCTGATCCAATTACTTTATCTATTATTACCTCAAGTAATATTAAGAGTATAGGATTAATGATACTAGAAATGCGGTGGTAGGGACAGGGTTTCTTATGGCAAGCATCCTGTGATACATACTACAGCGGCCATGCGGAGAAGCACAAATTTGAATGTGGATTTGTAGTTGGCAAAGGATATGATACGGAATCATATCCTGCGATTCACTCCTGTGAACGAACGACTTGCCACAAGCCTTTACTTTAAGGCTAAATTTTACAACATCAGCCTAATATGTGCGGACGCTCCGACAGAAGAAAAAGATGACGAGACCAAAGAAAGTTTCTATGAGCACCTTGCAGTTGCATACGAGCGCTGCCCCCGTCAAGACATTAAAATCATGCTTGGTTACTTCAACGTCAAGTTGGGCAAGGATAACATATTTGGTCCAACATTTGGAAAATTCAGCCTCCCTGACAACACATCCCGACATAACGCAATGAGGTTGACTGACTTCGCCGCAGCACGAAACATGCTCGTTACTAGCACTAGATTCAAGCATCTCAATATTCATACCTGGCTGTCCCTTGATCAAAAAACACGCAACCAAATTGATCACGTTTTGATTGACGGAAGGCACTCTTCCAGTGTACAAAACGTGCGCACTTCCGTGGTGCAGACATAGACTCGGATCATTATCTTGTCGCAGCCAAGATCCGCACACAGCTATGCACAGCTGTCTTTCAGTCAAAATGGACAGTCGAATCGCTCGTTACTCGACTCTTACTCTTGCCTCAAGAAAGCATTACTCCAATCAACGATAAATGCGCGCAGGGGACGAACATATCCCACTCTATGCGTACGGCTGCCGAAGAAGTGTTAGGCTATCACCGCCCTCGCCGAAACCAGTGGCACGACCAGGAGTGTCGCGACGCCACTGCAGTGATGGACACTGCCTCAAGCCACCCTGCAGTCAGTTATGAGCGTGCTGTTATAGAGCGATACCTAGAAAAAAGAAGAAAGAGAGACGTCTATTCAGTCGAACAAAATGAGAGGCAGAAATTAGTAAGAGAAAATTGAGATGCATGGCGATAGGAATGAGACTCAAAAAGATAAAATGCCTGGCGGATGGTTTTAAGACCGGAGCCTCTCACTGTAAGTATAAATGGGAATATTGTGACAGATATACAGAGTACACTGATTTTATGGAGGGACCACTTCTCTAGTCTTCTAAATGGCGACGCTGACAACAATCCCGCCATTAGAGATGATATCCCGGTTACCCCAATTATGTATGACAGCGTTGAAGCTCCGCTGACCTACTATAACGAGGTTTTAACAACTATAGCTCATCTTAAAAAAAAAAACAAACTGCTGGAACCAATACACTGCCGGTAGGTTGAGCTGTCTTAGAACGGACGCTTATCTCTGTTTTAATGCATTCACAGACTTCTATGCAGAATATGGTCGGAAGAATGCATTCCAGATTATTGAAACCTTAGTGTGCAAATCCACAAGATAATCGATGCCACCATTTGCCAACTACTGTGACATAAGCCTTCTTTACATCGCATATAAAGTCCTCTTTCGTGATTATGTGAAAGACTGAAGCCCATCGTCAACCAACTGATTAAAGCTTATCAGTGTGACTTCAAACCTAATAGGTCCACCATCGACTAGATATTTACGTTGCGACAAATCTTGGAGAATAGACTAGAGAAACTAATCGCCATACACCATATTTTTCTCGAATTCAAAGCCCTCTTCGACAGTCCAATAAGGAATCACCTTTATTCCACCATGTCTGAACTTGCTATGCCTGCAAACCTAGTACGTCTCTACAGGATGACATTGAACAACACTAGCAGCGGAGTGAAAATCGGGAAGAACCTCTTCCCTCCGTGCTATACCAAGCGAGGTTTCAGAAAAGATGATTTCTTATCACCGTGCGACTTCTTTCATTTTGTAATGGAGAATATGATCCGAGCTGCATATCTTAGCCGCAGTGACACAATATTATATAAATGTATTATGCTTCTGGCGTTTGCTGATAATATTGACACCATTGACTATAATATACGTAAAGTCAGTGCAACATTCTCCAGGCTAGAAATAGAGTCGAGTCGTATGGGTCTTGCAGTGAACGCTGGGAAGACGAAGTATCTTGTGTCAACAAACAAACAGTCCCAGCGTCTTGGAAGCCACGTAAGCGTTAACAAAATCTCCTTTAAAATTGTAAACTTCGTTTGGCATCCAGCATTAACTCATCCAACGATATCAGTTTTGAGAGTAAACGAGGATAACTCTTGCAAACAGGCATAACCTTAGGCTCAGTAGGCAATTGGGAAACAAAGCTCTCTTTTTCTCGAATAATAAAACTATCGCTCTATAAGTCAATAATCATGTCCGTCCTGCTATACGCATCCCAAACCTGTACGTTGAGCAGTATTGCTGTAAAGATGTTGGTAGCGTTCGAAAGAAAAATCCTTCGCAAGATTCGATTAACGTCAATAGCGAGTTCTAAATACGATTGAACCACGAGCTGTATAAGCTTTATGTCGACATTAATCTGGTGTATTAATATTAAGCGGCTTTGCTGGCTAGAATATGACGAGAGAATGAACAACGACTTTCCAGCAAAATTATTATTCGATTCGGTACCCAATGGCGATCCACGTTGGCGCATGTCATGACGAATCACGTCGTGATCGTGAGTGAACAATGAATTTATGAACATGCCAGACTTAAATTTATTCGTGTCACGACTTATTTACCAAAATCAAAGGAGTTTAAATACTTTAAAAGTTTTAACTTCAACTGTAATGATGGCCTGGTGTTTCCATCTAGAGAACAAACATTTTGTTCTCAACTAATTTATGTATTCAAATAATTTTAATATATAAGATGAAGTTATAAAGATATGAACTAAATTAACGTTTTTTATTTTAAAAGCACTAAATAAACTTTTATTACAACTCATGTGTATTCTTTTTCCTATAAAACGTATTTGTGAGGACTCGTGAGTAAAAACTTCATCGTGATAGTGAGCCAAAAAATAACTTTTAATCGTAAGCGAGCCTGATTAGAAGAACTCACATTGTGAGCGTGCTTGATCTTGAGTCAAAAATTATTTTTAAACGTGAGCGTCTGTCCCAAACTTGAACGCCCCCATCTCTGGATGGATGCAAAATCATATGTTTGTACACTCAGTTCATGAATGTAAACACAAAACCAGTTTTAGACAGTCTTGAAAGTTTGTTTGTGTTTTTATTGTTGTTATATTTGTATGTTTATTTTTTCGAGAATTTGACCCAGCTAACATTACAGCATTACCTTGTATGTGCTTCGTAAGCTCGTATTTCGTAAGAATTTTCGATATGTCAAAAATATTTCATATGAAAATTGAGATCCGAATATTTTTCAACTTTACAAATCAAATTTTATGCTTATGTCGTAAATAAGCAATCGTAAACTTGTGATAATTGTCAAAATAATAAATTATTAAAAAATATTTTTGTAAATTTCAAAGCTGCATTTAGTTTAGTTTGTTTTCACAAGCGATAAAAAAAAACTGTCGATGTTTTGACTTTGCCATATCTGCATCCCATGGATATTTTCCGTTCATCGCATGCATCATTGCTACTGCTCCTGCATCCCCGTCGTCACCATTTGACATGTGATCGCCAACATCATGTTGTGTCTTGTCGTGGTGCCATTCTTCATGGTGGCAAGGGCGAAGTTTCTTCGTCGCAACTGATGCCTACAATGGCAACGAATTCTTTCAAGTCTGCATGGACGTATCCAAGTTAAAGCCGAATGAACTGACTCTTTAAACTTTAGACAAAACAATTGTGAGTGAGAGCAAGCGTGAGAAATATGAATACGACCATGATTTGATTTAACGTCGCTTTATACGCAAGTTATCTCAAGGACTATAACCCTCGAAAAATGGTCTTAACAATTATTTCGGATGGCTACTCACTGCCAAAACACCACCATCACCAAGTAAGGCACTCCAACAGATTGAGCTCATCGTACTGTATCAGCTCATCTGAGTGTTAAGCACTACAAAAGCCTCAAGTGCAGAACGGCAGCAAGTCTGTTGACCAGGTTCAGGATAATTCAGGAAAACCGGCAAATAGTTCAACGAAAGTCGCATCATTTAAGTCTCATCGCATATGTTATTTTCGTTCACATATTCATTGATTTGTATTTTTTTTTAACAAAAAGTCCTGTATAGGTCCTAAAGATTTTGAATAGTAAAAGTCTTATGAATAGTCTTGAAAGAATAGTCTTGAGCCTAACAAATTCCTGCTTTCTTGCACGACAATCTTGAACGGGATTCTTCAACGCTCTTTATTGGAGTGCTGCTGTCTATCATCTTACCATGTCTTTTGTAGTTGAAATTAGCTTTTTCCTATTGCTTTCTTATTTTTTTGTTGTCTTTTGACGTACTCATTCTTTTGAACGCTTAAATGTGGTCGCTATAATTTTCTAAATGAGGCCCCAGAATACGCACTTACTTGCTCCATGGAGTATAGTTGACTTTCCATCCACGGGCAGCTCATCATCCGACACTTTGGGGGCCCGAACATATGACATCAAAGGGAAAAATTGAAATAAAATTTTCGAAAAGTCAAAGTTTGCGCTTTGTGCTACCTGAGCGCTCATTTACACAAAACGTAACCAATTTACAAAAAACGGTACGAAAGTTCCTAAAAATTCGTTCATGTCAATTTCATATACGTAGAATACGATATATGACACACGAAAACTTACGAATTGACATGAATCCCCTTTATGATTCTGAAGACTCTTTGACGACTCATATAAATGAGGTTTTACCGTCATAATGCGCCAAAAAAAGAGTCTTTTATGAGTACATTTTCGTATGTTGAGGGCCCCAAAATATGAATCAAAGTAATGACTATTTTATGTGTCTTTTTGGTGTCATAGTAATCACGATTTTAAGACTCATATTTAATACTCTTTTAAGACTCATATTCAGTACACTTTTAAGACTCATATATAGTACACTTTTAATACTCATCTTCAAAACTCTTTAAGACACATAAGAAGTCTTTTTGAAACAAACATTTCTTGCAGTTAAAACAATATGATATGATATGATTCATATGATTTTAAGGCTCTTATTTAATACTCTTTTAAGACACATACTAAGTACTCTTTTAAGACTCATATTTAGTACTCTTTAAATACTCATCTTCAATACTCTTTAAGACACATATAAAAATTCTTTTTGCAACGAACATTTGTTCTAGTTCAAACAATTCTCTGAAAATCGACGCCAGAATAGCATGTAGCCATAATGGACCGTTACAAAGTTTTATACAATTTGTAAAAAATATGATCGATGAAGTTCTTATTTATTTATTTTAAATGGTGCTTTTGCAATAATCCGATTCTATTTTCTCATGAAACACTCGTAAATAAGACTCTTTTATGAGTACTCATAAATCATATACAATAATGACTCTTGTATGAGTCTTATTTTTGAGCAATCATTTAAAAATCATATTAAAGACTCTTTCATGAGTCAATTTAATGAGTCATCATAAAACACGCATAAAAAAAACACTCTTTTTAGAGTCATTTTTTAGACAGCCTCATAAAATGTTTGCAAGGGAAAAGCCTTTTTCAATATTCATATAAATGAGGTTTTACCGTCATAATGCGCCCAAAAAAAGAGTCTTTTATGAGTACATTTTTGATATTGTGGGCCTCAAAATATGATTCATAGTAATGACTGTTTTATGTGTCTTTTTGGACTCATAGTAATGACGATTTTAAGACTCATATTTTATACTCTTTTAAGACACATATTAAGTATTCTTTTAAGACTCATATTAAGTACTCTTTTTGTACTCATCTTCAATACTCTTTAAGACACATATAAGAAGTCTTTCGGTAACGAACATTTCTTGTGGCTCAAACAATGCTCCGAAAAGCGACGTCAGAAAAGCATGTGATCATAACGGACCGTTGCAAAATTTACTTCAATTAGTAAAAAATCCTCGATTTAGGTCTTATTTATTTATTAAAAATGGTGCTTTTGCAATATTCCAATTGTATTCTCTCATAAAACACTCGTAAATAAGACTCTTTTATGAGTCTTATTAATGATTATGCATTATCAATCAATATTTGATCCCTTAAATGAGTCTTCTGTATGAACAATCCTATAACCGTCATATTTAGAATTCTTTAATGAGTGTCTTCTATGAGTACTCATATAACAGATACAATAATGACTCTTTTATGAGTCTTACTTTTAAACAATCATTTAACATTCATATGAAAGACTCTTTCGTGAGTCCTTTAAATGAGTCATCATAAAACATGCATAAAAAATAATCATGATCAAAATCAGCGAGGTTTGTTTTATTTGTTCCTGTAAATCCGATTACTTTGCACCGTGCTGCATTTCTAGCTGCTCTTAATATTTTACTTAACTAATGTAGCAACTATCTAAGTATGTATGAATGCATGCATATATATATGAGTACACATAATGCTGTCTGCAAGCTTATCTGACTTGACTTAGATGTCTTTGTCGGATGGCGTGTATATGTGTATGTCTGTCTGCCTAGTTATGCGACGCTTATTCCTTAAAGCATCAAAATTGCTGCATCGTAAACTACAGCAGCAATAACAGAAACAACAGCAACAACAACAAAAAATAGCAGCAGCAACAGCAAAAGCAACAGCAACAACTGTTGTAAGTTATGGAAAAACATAAACTTAACTGAACTTTAAGTAAAGCAAATTTGTTGCTTAAGCGGAAGCTTGAACACATCGAAACCACATCATCACACATGAAAGCCACAGCAAATGATGACAACGATAACAACAACAACAAAAATGACGTCGACTGAACTGCAGTGCTTCTTCTACTGCTGCTTTTTCATGCTTATGTCCGAGAACGAAGTCATCAGGTGGCGTCCTTAGTGAACGCTATGAACCACTTTTCAAACTCTACGCATCTGTTCATGTTGCTAAAAATTTAATGAATGTTGTTAGTATTTTTGTTGCTGCTGTTGTTCTTGTTGTATCGCATGGTGTAACAAACAAATCCTACACCAAACAGTTCATCTCTCAAACGAACCCACCAACCAACCCAAAAAACCTAACGCTTTGTCTTAGCGTACGAGCCATGCATGCATCCATCCATCCATCCATCCATCCATCCACTCGATGATATTCACTCGTTGCGTTTCGGCTATGCTTCTGTCTTGGTTACTAATTGCGCTGAACGATGATGCTTCCAAAGGGGTACGATTTGAGTCACTTTGGTGCGTTCCACTGTGCACCAGCTAGTTTTTGTTTTTTTGTTTTTGGTATTGTTGGTTCGTGGTTATAGCTCTCATCAACACATGCAACATCAACATCAGCAGCAGCAGCATCATCATCGTCATCATCACCATCATCGTCAACATCGTTTGTCAGGCTTCATGAGTCTCTGATGCCTTGGTTGGTACCGATTCTCTCATAAAAAAACAATCCTGCCTGATCCTGCCTTCCTCATCAAAGCCTCAAGGATTAAATCACAAAGGAGTTGAGAAAACGTTGACGGTGATGAAGGCCGCAGTGGATGGATGCAGCAGCAGCAGCAGTGTGCAAGCTAAAACTTCAAGCAAAGTGAAAATACATGCATCTACTTGGCATGAGTTGCATATGTGTGTGTGTGTGTATGTGTGTATGTCCCATACACTTATATGTGCTCTTATGCATAACGTAAGCGTTGACGTAGCCTCAGTCGCTGCTTTGTTCCATTTTTTTAAGCTCCCTGTATTCCCATTTTTTGCTATTGGGCTGGCTTTGGCTCCTAGCTTCTAATATTCGTTAGTATGTTTGTAACAAGCGATGCCATGGAATGCTCATCATGTCTATTATTATGCTTAAAATTATGACAATAATGATGTTTATGACAATGTTGATGATGTTTATGCTTATGATGTCGCGGTCTTTCGTTGGCTTTTGTTGCAATTTATTCTGCTGTTGAAAGTAAGAATTGGTTTTTGTGTTTTACCCTCAGAGCGTAGAACATGATGTCGTTTGATGTTAATGATTGTAACGATAAAGCTGATGATGATGACTTCCATGGGAAACTCGGTGGTCGGCTTTAAATTGGCAAAAATATTGTGTGGCATTCTTATTATTATGTTAAATTTGCCAACAACACAAATATTTTGCCTAAGCCTGAAGCTTTGAATTTTAATATTTTGTTGTTTTTTTTTTTCTGCTTAGTTCAAACATTTTTAAATTTAAACACATTTAAACTGTTGGTGTTCCTTCATACCGACTAGAAGAATGAACAGTCAGCCACTTTATTGCACTTTTATGCAAAATTTATTCGCCATCACTGTGGAATATATTGCATTTTTATTAAACCTTGTAGCTTATTTAAGCTGCTGCATGATTTACTGAATTTTATTTTGTGAACATATTGCTCAGGCATTGTTGGCATTTTGTATGCGATGCCAGTTGGAAAACCTTGAAAAATTTTAAGCCAGCATTAATTTAAAATTCACAAAACAATGCAGTTTTTTTTTTTTAATATTTGACTCTTATATACGACAATTATAGCGAATTATAAAAAAATCTTTTGAACTTAATGCCTTTTAAGCTTGAGAAATCAAGAATTTTTCATACAGTGAAAGCATCACGCACGATATGCAGGACGAAACTTTTATTCAACCTGAAATGTTGACGAAATCTGAGTAAACAGTTGTTTGAGGAACGACTTAAAGATACCGAATCAATCATTTTTTAAATCCGTTGAGTGCGTTTAAGGGACTAAATCGGCTTTTTGTATATTAAAAAAATCGTTTTTTTTTTGTTATATCATAACTTGGTCCAAAAATATGTTCTCAAAGTTTTAAACAAAAATATCAATTCGTTCTGATGTTATTAAAAATTTAGTGTTTATCTCTTTTTTGAACGCCAAAATAAATAAGTTTTTTCAAACGCTTTTTTCTCGAAAATTTTTTGTTTTCATTTGTTTTATATGTTATTGAATAAAAATGTCACATTAAATTGATTGACAGAATGAGTTCATTAAGAGAACAGTTGAAAAAAAACGATATTTTCATTCAAGACAATTTTAAACATCAACTTTTAAAAAAGTAAATTTATTGAAAATTAGCTCATGTACATTTTTCAAATAAATTTTGTAACTTTTCTAGATGTTTTTTCAAAGAAACAACATCCTTAAATTCATGAAATTTATAATATTTTTCTTGAACGAATTTGCCCTATAAAAAAAGTTGCGGCCTGGGTTCGAGTCCCATGGCTGACACTTATTTTTTAAGCAATTTTTTATTAATTTTTATCAATTTTTTCTGATAAAAATTAAATTAAATTAAATTTTGGTTTTTATTTATTTTTAATGAATTCAAATCTTCATTGAATTCTTGAAAAAGTTATAAATCTTCTTCACAATATAACAAGAGCATTTTAAAATGAACAAAAAAAAAATAATAAAAGAAATTAAAAAATATAAGCAAATATTGAAATTGATAAAAGTTATAAATAAATTGCTAAAACAAATAACTGTCGGTCGTGGGTTTCGAACCCAAGCTGACACGATCGATGAAGGCGAAATTCGTTTATTGGCAAAAAATTAAATTTTTGCCGAAATAAAGAAACGTAATTACACGGTTACCATGTATAGCTTCAAATAGCATCTCTCACATCTCTCTATATGTCTTTGGCCATCGCATAAAAATACAAGTAAAGAAAGTCTAAA
Source organism: Tetanocera ferruginea (assembly GCA_958299015.1). NCBI lineage: Eukaryota > Metazoa > Arthropoda > Insecta > Diptera > Sciomyzidae > Tetanocera > Tetanocera ferruginea. The sequence continues at coordinate 95,286,167 of OY282642.1, forward strand.
GTCGGTCTAGGCCGACTATAAAATACCCTAAACCTACTTTAAAAAAAAAAAAAAATTATATTATTGAAAATGGACGTGTCCGTAGGCGGAGAAGGCCTATATTTTTACACATACCAAGTTTTACTTCTGTAGCTCACAGTCAATGCCTTTATTGTGCTTTCGCTATGGGAGGCGGGCGTGTTCATAACTCCCAATTTTTGAACACACCTTAGTCCTGGTATAAAATACATACATTTCTTATTTATTGAGTTTTAGGTGTTTTGGGTCGCATTGGAGGTAGGCCTGTCCGTAGGCGGATGATATACATTTTTCGAAACGATCTTTGTCTTGTCATAAAAAACATACGTGCCAAATTTTATCTCTGTGGGTTAAACAGAAGCTTATTTATGGCGTTTTCAATTTTTGGGTTGTATGGGAGGTGGGCGTGTCCGTGAGAAGATGACATCCCTTTTTCGAAAACATCTTTGTGTTGATAAAAAGCACATACACACCAAATTTTATTGTTGTAGGTAAATAATGAGCTTATTTATGCAGTTTTAAATTTTCGCGTTGTATGGGAGGTAGGCGTGTCCGTCGGCGGAAGACGTCCATTTTTCAAAAACATCTTTGTTTTGTTGTAAAAACCATACCTGCCAAATTTTATCTCTATAGGTTAAACAGAGGCTTATTTATTGCGTTTTCAATTTTTGGGTTGTATGGGAGGTGGGCGTGTCCGTGGGCGGATGATACCCATTTTTCGAAGACATTTTTGTGCTATGCCAATTATGAGCTGAGTTATATAGTTTTCAATTTTTGTGTTGTATGGGGGGTAGGCGTGTCCGTGGGCGGATTCCAATAGTGCAGATCCTTGAGTTCATATGACCATGTGTACCAAGTTTCATCCAATTATCTCAACTCCTTCTTCTTATCCTGTGTTTATGTACAACACACAGACGGACGAACGGACGGACAGACAGACGGACATGAATAGCTCGACTCACGAGGCGACGCTGATGAAGAATATATATACTTTTCTATACCGGACTCGATTCGTTCTATGAGTTAAAAACGTTTGCACATTGTTAATATTCCCTGACCTTTCAGGTTTAGGGTATAAAAATTAATAATGAATATATAAATTATACTGTAAGTCTGAACAGAGTTACAAATCTGTTATTTACATAGAAAACTGACGATCTGATCACATTCAGTGCAGTGTTGCCAGTTTGAGGAAAATTTCCCTTTTTGAAGTATTCTTCAATCGTCTGTTGAACTAAGATTGAAACATTTTTCTTCGTAGAACAAAAAAATGGGAATTTTAATATCGAAAATTTTGGAAGAATTTTGAACAAAGAAGCAAAAAAGGTAAGATTACAAAATCATTGAAAATAAAAAAAAAATCATTACAAAAATTTTAAATGAATCTACTTAAAATGCAGTAAAATGTAACTTTAATAAAATTTCATGGTAGCCATCCTATAGCCAACAGTCATATTTTTTTAACAATAAATAAATATAATTGTGAATGCCATTAAAATTAAAAATTCTTGTCCAAGACCTGTAAAAATAAAATTGCGAATTATTTTATTTTTACTTCAATTTTCTGAAGGAAACTAATATTTTCGGAACAAATTCTACAGATTCTGTGTTGTCTTTCAGTGTACTGCATTCCATGACAAATGGAAACAGTAAGTATTCTAAGGTGCCATACGGATCAGTTTCGAATCCGAGATGAATTTACTTCTACGTATATTTTATTCGAAACGGATTTCGTTTAAAATTCGAAACTGATTATTCGTATGAAATTCCTCTCAAAAAAACGTATCGCTTGTTTTTCTTTATCGGATTCATCTTTAACCCTTCATTGAATTAATTTTTTTTTAACGTTCGTTTTGGATACTGTTTTCGAATCGAAACTCGAAACACTTTTCTAGATTCTTGACTTTCGAGACTCTTTTTTTAAGAATGCAATTTGATAACAATTTAAAATCTGGCATTGATGTTAACGTTCTGACAATTGTTTTTAAAGTTGAGTAACGAGTTCGCAACGTGTTCAAAATAAGTTCGTCGAAACATAAAACCTGAAATTCCGTCTGAAATGCTGTCGAACTTGTAAAAAAATCTAAACGGATTGATATACGTTTTTGTGCACAATGGGTATTGATAAAATAAATTGAAAAATAGTTGTTCTTAAGAAAAGTTTTTTAGTAAAACTGATAGAAAACTGAAGAAAGTACACTTGTAATAAAACAACCTACGTTTTTGGTGAATGCGAGTGCAACGCAGATAAGATTTCTTTAAAATCTCACTTTCGAAGAACTACACTTCAGCTAAACATCCAGTCAATATAGTTTTAATTGCAAAAACTAAATGAAAAATACATAAAACCGATAGTATTCATTGACAAGAAATAATCTAAAAACTACATTGATAAAGAACAGAGACAAAAAACTTAATGTACATGCCAGGGATTGAACTCACTACCATCACATTGATAGCAAGAAGTTATATCCACTGCGTTATCAATATCATAATTAATGAAAATAAAGGTATTTATGAAATGCGTGAAAACTCAAAAAACCGAATGAGACCCATCTGGATCGATTTTTCAGCCCCCTCTTCAACTATATTGTAAATTTCATCGAAATCGTTAGAGCTGTTTTCGACAATGCAGGTGTAAATATATATAATTACTCTCGTTCAATAAAATAAGATAAGATAAGATGTACCTATTTTTGTAAATTTTTCTAATATACTGCTACGGCTTTTTTTTGGATGAAATCTGATGGAATGAGTCAAAACATATATTCAGTGAAAATAGATAGCAAACTTTATTTTCAGCAAATTTAAAACTTTTCCTAACACGTCTTGAAGTTATAAAAATAAGTTTATTCATATATCGATTTTTATTTAACGTGTTCTTGACCATCCACAATTCCTCAAATAATATCAGGCAATAATGATTCACACTTGCTATAATAAATTTCTTCATTATTTGATTTTATATGTTGTTTGCAAAAGTAGTTGATTGATTTACTTTAGTTTCTTTCTTTTCCCTTTACAAGTTAATTCAATAGCTCTCTTTTTGCCTTTTGCAGATTATCAATTTTTGGTTTTACTACACGTCAACAGTTCGAAGAATACTTCATGACATTCCTGCTGTTAATCAATAAAGTTTATGATGAAAACATGGTCGACCAGCAGGAAGAGTTCCAAATTAAAAGCACTTGTTTGGAAGCGATTTTGGAACTTTTAATTACGTATAAAACTTTTCCAATTGTGGGCAATAAACTTTCCAGCTTCCATCATACAACGAGATGGTCTCGCATTAATTGCGACAGTATTAGGTAAGTACTAAACCCATCGCACCGAACCGAACCATGCATGGCCATGTAACACCTACAGGCAGTGAGCAATGTTGCGCGTGTAGAAGTTGTGCAAAATATGTATGATAGCAAGTTGGACATGTTTGTGTAACTGTGTGTTTTGTGTGATGAGCCAGCTGTACGTGAAACGTCAAGGACAAAGATCAAATATAATAAGTATAAAAAAATTTTATAAAAGAAGCAAATCATAAACAATTAAAAAACAAGTAAGGAAAGTCTAAAGTCGGTCTATAAAATACCCTTAACCCACATTTCAAAAACAAAAAAAATTATTCTAAATGGGCGTGGCCGCAGGCGGATGAAGCCTATATTTTATATGCATTTAAATGTTGATGAAAAATTTACATATACCAAGTTTTATTCGTGTAGCTCACAGTTAATGCCCTTATTGTGCTTTCGCTATGGGAGGTGGGCGTGTTCATGGAGGAAATACTCCCAATTTTTGAACAGACCTTAGTTTTGGTATAAAATACATACATTCCAACATTCATTTCTCTATGACAAACATAACCTTATTTATTGAGTTTTAAACTTTTTGGGTTGTATGGGAGGTAGGCGTGTCCGTAGGCGGATGACGTCCATTTTTCAAAACCATCTTTGGTTTGTTACAAAAAACATATGTGCTAAATTTTAGCTCTATAGGTTAAACAGAGGCTTATTTATTGCGTTTTCAATTTTTGGGTTGTATGGGAGGTAGGCGTGTCCGTCAGCGGATGACGTCCATTTTTCGAAGACATCTTTGTGTTTGAATAAACCACACACATATCTAATTTTATTGTTGTAGGCTAATTATAAGCTGAGTTACGCCGTTTTCAATTTTCGCGTTGTATGGGAGGTAGGCGTGTCCGTGGGCGGATGATGTTTATTTTTCAAATTCATCTTTGCTTTGTTATAAAAAACATATGTGCCAAATTTTAGCTCTGTAGGTTAAACAGAGACTTATTTATTGCGTTTTAAATTTTTGGGTTGTATGGGAGGTGGGCGTGTCCGTGAGCGGATGAAGTCCATTTTTCAAAATCATCTTTGTGTTGATATAAAACACACACACACCAAATCTTATTGTTGTAGACTTATTATGAGCTGAGTTATGCAGTTTTAAATTTTTGCGTTGTATGGGAGGTAGGCGTGTCCGTGGGCGGATTCCAAAAATATTCAATAGTGCAAATCCTTAAGTGCATGTGACCATGTGTACCAAGTTTCATCCAATTATCTCAACTCCTTCTTCTTATCCTGTGTATACGGACAACACACAGACGGACGGACGGACGGACATAGATCGCTCGACTCACGTGGTGACGCTGATCAAGAATATATATACTTTTCTATACCGGACTCGCTTCGTTCTATGCGTTACAAACGTTTGCACAAAGTTAATATACCCTCACCTTTCACGTTTATGGTAATAAAAGATATTCATGTAAATGTTTGTTTAAAATCAAAGTGATTAATTTTAATTTAAATGTTAATGCTAATGTTAATGTTAATGTTAATGTTAATGTTAATGTTAATGTTAATGTTAATGTTAATGTTAATGTTAATGTTAATGTTAATGTTAATGTTAATGTTAATGTTAATGTTAATGTTAATGTTAATGTTAATGTTAATGTTAATGTTAATGTTAATGTTAATGTTAATGTTAATGTTAATGTTAATGTTAATGTTAATGTTAATGTTAATGTTAATGTTAATGTTAATGTTAATGTTAATGTTAATGTTAATGTTAATGTTAATGTTAATGTTAATGTTAATGTTAATGTTAATGTTAATGTTAATGTTAATGTTAATGTTAATGTTAATGTTAATGTTAATGTTAATGTTAATGTTAATGTTAATGTTAATGTTAATGTTAATGTTAATGTTAATGTTAATGTTAATGTTAATGTTAATGTTAATGTTAATGTTAATGTTAATGTTAATGTTAATGTTAATGTTAATGTTAATGTTAATGTTAATGTTAATGTTAATGTTAATGTTAATGTTAATGTTAATGTTAATGTTAATGTTAATGTTAATGTTAATGTTAATGTTAATGTTAATGTTAATGTTAATGTTAATGTTAATGTTAATGTTAATGTTAATGTTAATGTTAATGTCAATGTTAATGTTAATGTTAATGTTAATGTTAATGTTAATGTTAATGATAATGTTAATGTTAATGTTAATGTTAATGTTAATGTTAATGTTAATGTTAATGTTAATGTTAATGTTAATGTTAATGTTAATGTTAATGTTAATGTTAATGTTAATGTTAATGTTAATGTTAATGTTAATGTTAATGTTAATGTTAATGTTAATGTTAATGTTAATGTTAATGTTAATGTTAATGTTAATGTTAATGTTAATGTTAATGTTAATGTTAATGTTAATGTTAATGTTAATGTTAATGTTAATGTTAATGTTAATGTTAATGTTAATGTTAATGTTAATGTTAATGTTAATGTTAATGTTAATGTTAATGTTAATGTTAATGTTAATGTTAATGTTAATGTTAATGTTAATGTTAATGTTAATGTTAATGTTAATGTTAATGTTAATGTTAATGTTAATGTTAATGTTAATGTTAATGTTAATGTTAATGTTAATGTTAATGTTAATGTTAATGTTAATGTTAATGTTAATGTTAATGTTAATGTTAATGTTAATGTTAATGTTAATGTTAATGTTAATGTTAATGTTAATGTTAATGTTAATGTTAATGTTAATGTTAATGTTAATGTTAATGTTAATGTTAATGTTAATGTTAATGTTAATGTTAATGTTAATGTTAATGTTAATGTTAATGTTAATGTTAATGTTAATGTTAATGTTAATGTTAATGTTAATGTTAATGTTAATGTTAATGTTAATGTTAATGTTAATGTTAATGTTAATGTTAATGTTAATGTTAATGTTAATGTTAATGTTAATGTTAATGTTAATGTTAATGTTAATGTTAATGTTAATGTTAATGTTAATGTTAATGTTAATGTTAATGTTAATGTTAATGTTAATGTTAATGTTAATGTTAATGTTAATGTTAATGTTAATGTTAATGTTAATGTTAATGTTAATGTTAATGTTAATGTTAATGTTAATGTTAATGTTAATGTTAATGTTAATGTTAATGTTAATGTTAATGTTAATGTTAATGTTAATGTTAATGTTAATGTTAATGTTAATGTTAATGTTAATGTTAATGTTAATGTTAATGTTAATGTTAATGTTAATGTTAATGTTAATGTTAATGTTAATGTTAATGTTAATGTTAATGTTAATGTTAATGTTAATGTTAATGTTAATGTTAATGTTAATGTTAATGTTAATGTTAATGTTAATGTTAATGTTAATGTTAATGTTAATGTTAATGTTAATGTTAATGTTAATGTTAATGTTAATGTTAATGTTAATGTTAATGGTAATGTTAATGTTAATGTTAATGTTAATGTTAATGTTAATGTTAATGTTAATGTTAATGTTAATGTTAATGTTAATGTAAATGTAAATGTAAATGTTAATGTAAATGTTAATGTAAATGTTAATGTTAATGTTAATGTTAATGTTAATGTTATTGTTAATGTTAATGTTAATGTTAATGTTAATGTTAATGTTAATGTTAATGTTAATGTTAATGTTAATGTTAATGTTAATGTTAATGTTAATGTTAATGTTAATGTTAATGTTAATGTTAATGTTAATGTTAATGTTAATGTTAATGTTAATGTTAATGTTAATGTTAATGTTAATGTTAATGTTAATGTTAATGTTAATGTTAATGTTAATGTTAATGTTAATGTTAATGTTAATGTTAATGTTAATGTTAATGTTAATGTTAATGTTAATGTTAATGTTAATGTTAATGTTAATGTTAATGTTAATGTTAATGTTAATGTTAATGTTAATGTTAATGTTAATGTTAATGTTAATGTTAATGTTAATGTTAATGTTAATGTTAATGTTAATGTTAATGTTAATGTTAATGTTAATGTTAATGTTAATGTTAATGTTAATGTTAATGTTAATGTTAATGTTAATGTTAATGTTAATGTTAATGTTAATGTTAATGTTAATGTTAATGTTAATGTTAATGTTAATGTTAATGTTAATGTTAATGTTAATGTTAATGTTAATGTTAATGTTAATGTTAATGTTAATGTTAATGTTAATGTTAATGTTAATGTTAATGTTAATGTTAATGTTAATGTTAATGTTAATGTTAATGTTAATGTTAATGTTAATGTTAATGTTAATGTTAATGTTAATGTTAATGTTAATGTTAATGTTAATGTTAATGTTAATGTTAATGTTAATGTTAATGTTAATGTTAATGTTAATGTTAATGTTAATGTTAATGTTAATGTTAATGTTAATGTTAATGTTAATGTTAATGTTAATGTTAATGTTAATGTTAATGTTAATGTTAATGTTAATGTTAATGTTAATGTTAATGTTAATGTTAATGTTAATGTTAATGTTAATGTTAATGTTAATGTTAATGTTAATGTTAATGTTAATGTTAATGTTAATGTTAATGTTAATGTTAATGTTAATGTTAATGTTAATGTTAATGTTAATGTTAATGTTAATGTTAATGTTAATGTTAATGTTAATGTTAATGTTAATGTTAATGTTAATGTTAATGTTAATGTTAATGTTAATGTTAATGTTAATGTTAATGTTAATGTTAATGTTAATGTTAATGTTAATGTTAATGTTAATGTTAATGTTAATGTTAATGTTAATGTTAATGTTAATGTTAATGTTAATGTTAATGTTAATGTTAATGTTAATGTTAATGTTAATGTTAATGTTAATGTTAATGTTAATGTTAATGTTAATGTTAATGTTAATGTTAATGTTAATGTTAATGTTAATGTTAATGTTAATGTTAATGTTAATGTTAATGTTAATGTTAATGTTAATGTTAATGTTAATGTTAATGTTAATGTTAATGTTAATGTTAATGTTAATGTTAATGTTAATGTTAATGTTAATGTTAATGTTAATGTTAATGTTAATGTTAATGTTAATGTTAATGTTAATGTTAATGTTAATGTTAATGTTAATGTTAATGTTAATGTTAATGTTAATGTTAATGTTAATGTTAATGTTAATGTTAATGTTAATGTTAATGTTAATGTTAATGTTAATGTTAATGTTAATGTTAATGTTAATGTTAATGTTAATGTTAATGTTAATGTTAATGTTAATGTTAATGTTAATGTTAATGTTAATGTTAATGTTAATGTTAATGTTAGTGTTAATGTTAATGTTAATGTTAATGTTAATGTTAATGTTAATGTTAATGTTAATGTTAATGTTAATGTTAATGTTAATGTTAATGTTAATGTTAATGTTAATGTTAATGTTAATGTTAATGTTAATGTTAATGTTAATGTTAATGTTAATGTTAATGTTAATGTTAATGTTAATGTTAATGTTAATGTTAATATTAATGTTAATGTTAATGTTAATGTTAATGTTAATGTTAATGTTAATGTTAATGTTAATGTTAATGTTAATGTTAATGTTAATGTTAATGTTAATGTTAATGTTAATGTTAATGTTAGTGTTAATGTTAATGTTAATGTTAATGTTAATGTTAATGTTAATGTTAATGTCAATGTTAATGTTAATGTTAATGTTAATGTTAATGTTAATGTTAATATTAATGTTAATGTTAATGTTAATGTTAATGTTAATGTTAATGTTAATGTTAATGTTAATGTTAATGTTAATGCTTAATTTTAATATTAATGCTTAATTTTATGTTTATGTTTATGTTTATGTTAGTGTTTGTGTTAGTGTTTGTGTTAGTGTTAATGTTCATTGAGTTTTTAACCATAAAATCCTTCTGAAAATTAAAAAATTCATTTTCAACATTTTCACTATCCACTTAAAAGAGCTCTGCAGTTAATCATGGTTATGAAAACACAAAAACACAAAGTTTTTTTTATTCTAAATCATAAATTAATTGTTGCTATGATTGTGAAAATAACAAGTACATAGTTTGGAAACAATTACTTGCTAACAATTGTTGGCAAGTTTTAAGTGAAGCGTTATAATGAAAAAATAATAACAGCCACAGCAAAGCAACAACAACCTAGTCAACATGTAAACAACATATAACTACGTTTGGTCAATCATAAAAACCAAACAAAAAACAGCAACAATAATCAAGCAAATAAAATTTCGTTGAAGATGCGTTAGACAGGTCGTTGCAAAATGGCGCAACAACATAACCACTAAAAACTTACTGCGTGTGTGGGTGGCTGTTTTTGTGTGGCAATAAAACTAAACTATATGAAAATGACCACAAGTAGTTCCAGCATGTTTTTTTTTCAAACACAATGAAATTACTAACTTGCTAACTTTAGCCACTACAAACTCATAGAAAGCACTACAAATTTTCAAATTATTGTGGTTGTTAATTTGGGATGAACTCAAACGAAAAAACCCTGCAAGTATGGGTACAACATTTTGTAAATGCTCAAAATTTACTGTTGGTCGAACAAGCTTAGAGCACAAAATACTCAGTATACCAAATATTAATATAAAAAACGAACCCATGCCCATTTTATCCAAAGGATTTGTGTAGCGACCGTTTTATTTATAAATTTTTGTAATTTTATTTTTGGAACCAAAAAATTTGTTTGAAATTGTTTTTTGTTATATTGCTGTGGAAATTTTTGATTGCGCAATAAAAGTTAATATTCATATAGCTACAAACATACATTACATTACCTACAGCCAATGGATAGTGGCGAAATATTTTCTGTACATTCCCCATGTTTTACCAGCTAAATTTTATACAAATGAACAAAAATGTCTGTGTTCGCTGGTATATGAAAAGCTGAAAGGACAAACGAGAAATTACAAAATTTTTTTAATAAAAATAAAACAAATATTTACTATTTCATTGCACTCTGTATGATATTCCAGGAATACAGTCAAAGTTTTTAATTATTAGATATTCTACTAAAATTCTTAATTATAATTATGATAGTTATTTACAAAACTGTGCTTGTTTAGATAAAAACTAACTTAAATTGTATTTTCTTTTTTAAGCAGCTGTTGAATTCAACACAAATATGCAAGATAATACCAAATGCGGCATATCGTGAATGCCCCTTATATACCTTTACTTTAAGGAGGTACATGTCGGCAGAGAAAACAGACCTTTTTTTAAAAATTTATTTATAAAGTTTTATAGAGCTCCAAACTGGCGGCAGAGAAAAAAACGGGGCCTCGTAGTTGCAGCGCTGGGAGTCGCAAAAATTGTCCGATCTGGAAAAAAATTACTTTTTTAAATCTTAACAAAATTGGTTATCGTATGACAGGAGCTTTTTTTAAATTTTTTTTTTTAATTTTTGGTGACGTTCCAAATTTGAAAGTGTGTTTTTTCGAAAAAAATATTGATTTTTCAAATTCATAAAAAATCGAAAACAAATTTAAAAAAAAGCCTCGTGTCATACGATAGCGAATCGTAGTTTACAAAAATACAAAAAAATCGTCAAAAAATTAACCCGCTAGTGCCGCAACCAGTACAAGAAACATGGTTTTGAGATAAACGCGTTCAAAGTTTGTGAACAAAGAAAAAAAAAAACAAGGAAAAATAAAAATGCGCTCTCACTAATCCTGTTGTAATGTTTGAACCCGTAAGAATTTTTCCATGAATTCTAAAAATCTATTAGAATATTTACTAAAACACAAAATTATAAAAAAATTCGATTTAAAAAAAAGGCCAATGTCATGTCCCCCGTTAAATGAAAACATTACTTTTTGTTGTAAAATAGATTTTTAAAGTTATTTTTATAGTTTTGATCATAGAGCATGACTAAATTGTTTTGCTATTTTCTAGCTGTTAAATATTTATCTTGTCATTCTGTAAATGAGTGTTAATTAAAATTGATTAGATTACTTTTGAAATCTAAATTTATTTAATTCATAACAAAGTGCTAAAAATAATTTATTTAAATTATCACAAACACGTATTTGTTGCTTTTTAACTATAACAAAATATTTACAAACGTAAGCTTGTGGCATTCATTTGATGTAACGTTATTGTATCTGACAAATACATAAACACAAACTGCGCTACTTATGCATTTAATTACTAAATTATGCATTAACCGAATTGTATATTCAGTTGATGGTCGTATTAATATATGATGCATCGCATCAAATCAACAAAATGCTTTTGTTATGTCTTATATTGCCTTGTCAGCAATGGTCGTTATAATTAAACCATTAGAAAAATATGAGTCATAAAGAATTAAATAAATGTATGTAATTTCTATCAAAGTTATGCCTAGCACTGCAATTTATATATGACATGTTTTCTATATTATTTTGTGTGTGCGTGTGTTTGTTTGTGTCTCGCCTTTAATTGGATTCTTTAATTCGACACACTTTCGTTCTGCATTTATTTGACAAAGACTATGAAAAAATTATATAACCTCATAACTTGTATATTATTTTAGTGCTCTTATGAAAGAATTAGAACCCACTGAACCACTCGAAACGTATTATTTTTGTTTTCGAACTTGGAGATTCCTTGTGTTTAACACAAAAAAAAAAAATATATTATAAACCTCACTTTGAGTTTTGTTTAGCACTATTTTGAATAAGAAAACTTCAGTCTTATAAAGTAAGTGAGGGGATTGCGTTTATATAAGGTAATACATGATTGATTATTATGTATTATTAATTATGCTAAATTTTTTTTATGAATGATAAAACTTATTTAAAAAACCCTTTTTTAAACAATAGCTCTCTACTGTATGTATTGTAATATACTCTAAAAAACAATACAAAAAAAAAAAAAAAAACTAAAAATTAAAAACCCAGAAGTGTCTGGCCCATGGTAGGTGGCTTTCTGGTCTGCGTCTGTACCGTAGCGGTTGATAGTCTTTAAAACCTGTCCGTAGTTATAAAAAGATATGGCATGGTCACTCTGAAAACAAATGAACCAAAACCACCCCGATATGTCCGGTACCAACTTACTAACTCCAGGTGGAAATCAACCCGTGGGAACTCCAATGGTTAGGGCAAGGATTCTGCTGGCTCACCCAACATTTTCCCACTCACTGCTACAGCGGTGGCATACTTAGCCGCTGCATCAGTTAAAGCTACGAGCAAAGACGATCCCACTGAGAATCCATTTAAATGATACCAGGATCCAGCGTTCGCCAATAAAAGGCTTAGCCAGTGGCACCCGAACAGACCCACAACGGAGAGAGTCGGTGTTTAAATAACTCGTTCAAGCTGTGCCAAGCGCCGGAGTTGATGACTCTGTCATCAAAAAGCTGGATAAAGCAAAATTACCGGCCCGGCGGATTTTGTGAAGAGTAAAAACAACGTTCACCACGAAATCAAAAGGCTAATAAGCCTGGCTAATCTGGATTGCGTTGACCTCTCATTCGAGTTCATGCAAAAACTGCGAAAAAACAACAGCAGTATAGTGCTTCGTAATAAGCCCAACTCAAACGTTGAAAGTCCGTCCACGCAACCCGAAATTCCATCAGTGAAGCGTAATGTCGAGCCTTGGACAAAGACCGTTAGCAAGGCGAAAAAACGTAAAAAACCGTCCCAGAAGCTAGCTTAGACCAGATGCTATCGTTGTAGCGAAAACAGGTTAGCTCTCATACTGAAAACGTCTCGAAAATCAAACGTACTGAAAAAGGTGAAGTGCTTATTCAGCTCAAGCGGTGTACAACCCAGTCGACTCAGAAAATAAAAAAAAAGAGTTCGACATGGTATCTAATGGCCAAGCCGAGACAAGAACCCTAACAGAGGAAATGCAGGTCGATATTAAAGACCTCAATGAGGTGTCAACATCGGATAATGTACGTAACACCATCCAGATGTATCTTGATGAGCTTATAGTGGTGAACTTGAAGTCACTGCGTAAAGCCTATGCGTGCACACAAAGGGCGGTTGTAAGCCTACCACTGACACAGGCACAGAAAAATGAACGAAACTGGCAATCTTAAAGTTGGCTGGGTCATATGTAGGGTCCGAAAGAAGGTTGCTCAAAACAGGTACTTCAAGTGCCCCCACTTTGGTCATATTGCAAAAAGCTGCAACAACACCGACCGAAGTAAGTGCTGTATGAAGTGCGGAAAAGAGGTCCACAAGGCGAAAGAGTTTAGTGCGGAGTCAAGCTGCTTTTTATGCTTAGCCAAGAAAAGCACAGATACAAACCACCTTGGCGGAAGCTAGAGATGTCCATCCTTCCATAAAGCTACGAATTCTAAGTAAAGTTCAGATTATTACAGTTCATCTTAACAACTACCGGGCAGCGTAGGGCCTATTAGCGCAAACAGTCAGATCTTGTGATTCTTAGTGAAACGTATGCCTGCAAAAGCCCAAGAATTTGGGACTCAGACAATACTGGCAAAGCTGCTATATGGTCGTGCGGTAGGGTGCCTCTCCGTATATACCTTCGTACACATGCAAACGGCTTTGTTCTGGTCGAGGTAAAGCGTGTTCAGGTTGTAAGCTGCTATCTTGCCCCAAGTTTGTCCGTTGAAGAGTTTGGGCAGACCATAGACGCCATAGTTGAAGACGTACGAGGGACTTAGCCTGTTTTCAAAGCTGGCCACTTCAACGCTTGCACTGTAGAATTGGACAGTCAACGTACAAATCAAAGAGGCTTCAGACTTCTCGAGGTGTTCGCATCACTTGACGTGGTGCTTCTCAATACCGGATTGCAGCACACATTTAGCAGTGCAGTAGGTAGCTCCTTTATTGATCTGACATTCAATAGTAGTGAGCTCGGTATTCAGACTGGGTGGATGGTACGAGATATCTATACGAATAGTGACGTCTAAAAAAACCAAACAAACGACAACACAGTCCAGTGTATCGATAGTCTCCAGAAATCGCAGAAGCACGCACAGAATGCATTCAAGCTTGAAGAATATATTACCGCTCAAGAGCACAGACTCTAGGTTCATCGCAAATCCTACCGTGTATCCCAAAAAGTTTTGAAGAAAGTTATTAATAGAAGCAAGCGCGATTGTTTCCTGTATCTATGTGATGAGGCACAAGTTAGTCCATGAAGAACTGCCTACAAGCTTGTAACAAATAAGCTGAAAGGGTTCAGACAGACCCACTCTTACAGTCCCACACCTGCTTGGCAACGTAGTAAGGACTCTCTTCCCGTCACAACTAGCTATTTCGCCTTACCATGCACACGAAGATCTCCATCAAATAAGGATGGTAAGCACTGATGAGGTGGTGAATGTTACCAAATCCGTGAAAAACGAAAAAGCACCAGGGCCAGCTGGTATTCCTAACTGTGCGTTAAAAGTCGCCATTCTAGAGCTACCTCGAGCATTTGTCCAGATCCCTCAAGCTACAGACCCATTTGTCTGATTGACACATAAAAAAAAATCTGCAAACGTTTGTAACATCTATAAATAAGCGAGTCCGGTATAGAAAAGAATATATATTCTTGATAAGAGTCACCCTGTGAGTGGATTTAGCTCCGTCCGTCCGTCCGTCTGTGTGATGTCCGTAGACACAGAATACAAAGAAGAAGTTGAGATAATTGAATGAAAATTAGTGCACATGTTTAAATAGGCACAAGAATGTGCACTATTGAATATTTTTGGAATCCGCCAACGGACACGCCTACCTCCCATACAACCAAAAACATAAGTTACTGTGTACTGAGGGTTTTATGAAAGCTGCAAAAATTAAATTAAATATGTATGTATTTTGTACAAAAAGCAAGACATAAACAAAAAATGGGCGTGATAAGCTCACAAACACGCCCACCTCTCATACAACCCACAATTCGGAAAGTAACATAAAAACGTTTATATACGACCTACAAGAATTACACTTGGTATGGGTGAATTTCATATCAAAAATAAGCTGTGCATAAAAAATGGGCGTCAAACCGCCCATGAACACGCACTTCTCTCATACCAGTCACAATATTACCATTAAAGAAAATACCATTAAAAAGCTTATATATGACCTCCAGGGATAAAATTTGGTATGGAAGAATTTTACATGAAAAATAAGGTGCGCACACAAAATGGGCGTCACCCGCCCACTAACACGGCCAACTCCCATACAACCCATAATAATGAAAACACCATAAAAAGGTTCATATATGACCAACAGGGCTAACATTTGGTATGGAAGAATTTTATATGAAAAATAAGGTGCGCATACAAAATATGCGTCACGCGCCCAGGAAAACGCCCACCTCCCATACAACTCACAATATTGAAAATACCGTAAAAAGGTTTATATATGACCCACAGGCATAAAATTTGATATTGGAGAATTTGATATGAAAAATAAAGTGCGCATACAAAATGGGTCTCATCCGCCCACGAACACGCCCAATTCCCAACTGTAAAGGAATACATGGATTTTGAAAAAATAACAAGTTATTTTTATATGTATATCAATATATCCTTAAATATGATAGGTGGTTTAGGGTATTTCATAGTCGGGCTAGACCGACTTGAGAGTTTTCTTACTTGTTAGTTTTAATTATTGTTTTTCTGTTTTTTTAAAAAATTAATAAAATTCAAAAATAATTTATTTAAACGAAATAGTCAAACAAAACATTGGTGGAATTTTGACCTCAGGCGAACTACCTCAAAATCGATCATGTGGAAGTTATTATTTTCTTTAAATCTTGCGCAAATCTCACTAAACTCGGGGGGTACAACTCAGAGTCTCCCCAAATCCGAAAAAGTAGTCTTATCGTAGAACCGAAAATTTTGTGTCAAAACTACAACAGTCTAACTGGTCTAATAGTTATTTTCGAGTTTTATTTTTTTTTTCCTCACAAAATAACACTAATTTTTGAGTTTAATTTTTTCGCTCTAAAATAATACTTATTTTTTCAGTTTTCTTTCTAGTACTCAGAAAATAAAACTCAGAAATCTCAAAAATTTTTTTTTATTTCAAAGCGAAAAAAATCAAACTCAAAAATAAGTTTTGTTTTGTAAATAAAAATAGAAAACTCAAAAAATATGTGTTATTTTTGAGCGAACAAATAAGATTCAACAAATAAGTTTTACCTCAGAATGAAACAATATAACTCAAAAATAAGGGTTCAGTGAAATAACGCCCAATGAAATAACGCCCAAAATAAAAAATGAAATAACGCCCAAAATATTTTGGGCTTTAAAAAATGAAATAACGCCCAAAATAAAAAATAAAATAAAGCCCAAAATAAATGAAATAACGCCCAAATCAAAAATGAAATAACGCCCAAAATATTTTCAAAGCAAATCATTTAAAATATTTTGGGCCTTATTTAAAAATGAAATAACGCCCAAAATTTGTATGAAAAATATTTGGGCGTTATTTCATTTTTGATTTTGGGCGTTATTTCATAATGAAATAAAAAATGAAATAACGCCCAAATAAAATTAAATAAAGCCCATTATGAAATAACGCCCAAATTTGTATGGAAATTTTTTGGGCCTTATTTCATTTTTTATTTGGGCGTTATTTCATTGGGCGTTATTTCACTGAACCAAAAATAAGTATTATTTTCTGAATAATAAAATAAAAATAAAAAAAAATAAGTGTTATTTATGAAAACATAAAAAAATAAAAATCTTAATATTTTTGAACAGCAAATGAAACAAGGATCAATTTGGTATACGTGACATTCTTTTCCCGTGCTTATAACATCATGATTTTTTTCTTCAAAATTTTTCTAGCTTCAACACCTAACCCTGTCAGAGCATCATAAATGGTTTAAGTGTGTTTTGATGTTAAAAGCTCCTTACATATCTAAGAAGTTCGATAGAGTGTATTGTTTTAAGAAAACACCTTGTACATTTATAAAATATTTTATTTAAAAATGACTAAGCAAGCAAAACACTTAATTTTCAAAGCTGTCATTCTCTAATAATTCAAATATTAAATTCCTAGTTAAACCTCAAAAAAACAAAACAAAAACCATCTGTTCCTCTGTCCTGCCAAATAAAATTATGTTTTTACTACTATCGCCTGTAACTGTATGTTAATTATCATATTTATTTGTATTCATTTGAGAAAAAATTAAATGTTATTACGAATTGATAACGAAGTAAAGTTAAAGCAAAATAAATATGAAATAAAAAAAAACATTAAAAGCGAATAACACACACACACACAAATAAAGACCTCTTGCATTACCGCTATAAAAAGGCTTCCGTTTACTCTTGTCGCTTCAACCAACGCCATTCTTTCACTGACTTACACTTCCCCAATAAAACAACAATAACACATACCCACACACACACACTCTTGCACACAATACACACATAAAGACAACATACATTTGAACAACTGAAAATATGATCGAAAGTGAAATTTTTATGGTTCTGCTGCTCAGTGGCGTAGCGAGCATACTTGACGCCCGGTGCAAAACAATTTTTTGGCGCCCCCAATGAAATAATGAAAAAAATTATGATATATTATATATATTTTTTAATATTTAGTACAAATAATTATAATACACTTATAACACTATGCGTCAAAATCAGAAAAAGGTTCTGTACAAGACAGTTCATTATATTTTGTTATAGATTTAGGGTCTCTTAAGACGAAAATCGCAAAAAAAGTTTTTATAGTTAAGCCTAGAAGGGTAAACTGGGGTACCCTTGACTTTGGTGCACATTTGATTGACGTTTTCGGTAAGAATGAACTGTTATTTTACAATAATTTGTTTTATAAATTTTGCATCATTGTATTTCAGTAATCGTCACGAAGTTTGACGATTCTTACATTACATGAAGAAAAGTAACAGAAAATTTGTTGTGGTAACGACTTCCTGACCGAGTTATAAAAGTTAATCAAAGTACCTTTTATAAAAGGTAAAAACTATTTATGTTTTTGAAAATATAAGTGAATTTCAATAAAACTAAATATAAACATTTGACATTTTTGATTGGGGTACTTTTGACAAATGTTAGTTGTACGAGTACAAAGATCGAGAAACATCGACATGTTACCAATTCATTTAAAAGTTTTTTAATATATTTCTAAATTGGTTTTAATAAAAAGGGTGATTTCAAACATCAGAATAGGAATATCATTAGCCGAAGAAATAAAAGGACATGAAGAGAACAAAACGTTGGTTAACGAATGAAGAATGAAAGTCTAAAGATATTAGTAATTCTGAGCTTTGATTCTTTTGGGTTGTTCTGTGATTCTAGCCTTATTTTTTCCCAAGTATTCAGCCACTTCACTTTTAAATTATTTTTTATATAGAGCATTAACATCAGTGGAATTCCCAAAAGCGTTAAAGACACTTGTGGTTATCGTTAACTGGCCCTTAACTACCTAACCTGTTAACTCGTATCCATAACATCTTTGCTAGCAATATTTATTCCTAACTTTGATAGTTAGTTAAAGATAACTGTTGCTTGCTTAACTACTCGCTAACTGAAATAATAAAGTTTATATTTTTTTAATTCAATTAAGTAAATTTTACTATATTTCATTTTGACATCAATTGTATCGAACTGATCATGTTACATTCGATATTTTAACTCCATTCTACTCTTACAAACGCGAACTAAAGATATATTGAATTTTTGTATGAATAAGGATTTTCTATTTTGAGAAGTAAAGCATGACTTTCTCAAATTTTTCAATTTCTTCACAACAAAATATTTGTCAGAATTTTCACGCAACAAAAAAATGAATGTTGCGAGTGAAATTTCACGCAAACGGACAGAGGATTTACGTGTTTTTTAAAGATATTATAAGATTTATAAGATTTTTAAAGTTTTTCTCACTTTTTTCAAATATAGTCGCATATGTGGAAATATATCTTGTACAGTTCTTGTTCAATATTAATAATCACGCAAAGCCGATTAAAATTTTTAATTTTTTTTCATGTTTGTTCAACAAATTTTTACATTTGGATGATAGTTATTGCGCTATTATAATTCATAAAAAAATCGAAACTATTTTCATTTTTAGTGGAGCATATAAGCTACCGCCGAAAGAAATGCGTGCAAAAATACGGTCAGGAGATGCATTTGAGTGAAGACGCGAAAATTCGACATTTTACTGTATTTTACATATTTTATTCAATTTTACACTGATTGATACATTGTTACTGAAATAGTTATAAGTATTTGAAGTGCTACTCTCAGGTTTGGAAAAACATCTTTTTTTTTAAATGGAAATTCTGTTCCATTAAATCTGTATTATAAAACTCACCCAAATTTTTACAATTCTTTTCAAGATCGTTGTACGGATTATCCTTTCTTAATAAATTTTCAACGTCCAGTAAATACCAAAATTTGGAATTTAGGTCCCTTGTCGTGTAAATTGGGAACTTATTTCCTGATGCAGACGATCAAGAACGCTTTTCATAACGCCAGATTTTTTACTTTCTGCGGAAAGGTCATATCTCCAGTCAATTCTCCGCGCATTTGTCGATGACATTATATACGGATTGTTGTATCGATTCCCCATTTTTTACCAAGATTTTTAGCCTTTTCGATAATTTTTTCATATATCTCGCTACGAATTTCTGCAAGTTCAGTCGCCAGTAATTTGAGATCATGGAACGCTTCTTTTAACTTAATTTTAGGACCTTTTAATCTGAGCTGCTTCTTTAAACTTAGTTTTAGGACCTTGTAATCTGAGCTGCACAGTGTGCACACGGTCAATTCTCTTAGAATTCATGCCAGAATTGGACTAAAGTTATGATATTTAAATTCGGTTTAATTTCTGGTGTACCACTTGTGGCAGTATTTTCATCTGCTAATTTTTCTTATAGTTCTTCGTATTCTTCCAGTCCCTCGACAATAACGCTAACTGCTTGCGCTCTGGCGCTCCATCGTGTTACAGATTCTTTAACAGGTTTTTTAAAGCATTTTTAACAATTTCCATCGTAATATTGAACGTGAGAAAAAGAGACGTATGTTATCAATTATTCGAAAACATGTTACAAAGATTGAATCTTGGTTAACTGTCACCAGCTATCACAATGTTGCTATCACAATGTTGCTATCACAATTTACAAATGTTGCCTTATTATTTTTCTATTATTCTTTATTGAACGCCAGATATGTGATTTGACATAAGGGCACCATTATCATAGCATTGTACCCTACAGTTGGCTAACTTAATTATTGAATTAATTAATTAAAACAAATTTTTTTGCAAAATTTTGTTTGTCTTGAGAATGATTTGGCGCCCCTCTGCGAGTGGCGCCCGGGGCATGATGACACCCCCTTCCCCCCCCTCGCTACGCCACTGCTGCTGCTAGCTAACCAGCAAATTATCAATAAAAACGCAATATGAAATGAAGAAGGCCCATTTCATGACATAGCCTGCTCCAATCATACCATTCAGCCGCACACACACTCATATATTTGGTATCCATTGTTGATCTGTGTCATTGCGGTAGAAGTGCAGAATGTTGAAGCTTGCTGCGGGTGGATGAAATGGATATCAAATTGCTTCATGATTCATGCATGCAGCGTGTTTAACGTCGCATGCGACCACAATTGCGATTTTTATACATTTTTATTCCGCACTATTACAGAGACACAGTCACAGGCTCACATAGGCACATGCACACACACACACACACACACACACTGATGTACAGGCAAAAGTCATAGCATCGTCAACACAGTCGAACAATAAAAATTCGCGTTCATATTAAGCGTTGCTTGAGTTGCACAGTCAGACAGACATACAATCCTGCCGCCAGCCCTCAGTCTTTGGTTTGAATATTGCTATAACATACATACATACATTCTTGATATTTGCAGAGTTATTTTTGTTTTTCCGTTCGTTCGCTCATTCGTAATTAAGATGTCTTAAGATTGCATTTTAATTGTGGGGAAATGTTTTTTTAATAGCGTGTATGAATGTGTGTGTGTGTGTGAGTGTGTGGTATTTGTACGTTTGTGCACTTGCTTATATAGCTCTGAATAATGGCTTT
The DNA here is from genome assembly GCA_958299015.1 of Tetanocera ferruginea. Taxonomy (NCBI): domain Eukaryota; kingdom Metazoa; phylum Arthropoda; class Insecta; order Diptera; family Sciomyzidae; genus Tetanocera; species Tetanocera ferruginea. The sequence continues at coordinate 95,307,452 of OY282642.1, forward strand.
ATTATGATTATGAGTTGAAGAACGAACAGTTGCTGAAACCTTGACAAACTATGTATTGTGCCACCAACCAATGAATGCTGCCTCACTGACTGGCTGACTGCATTGCTTTTGAAAAATTATTTCCACTGGCTTTCGATAAAATCTTGTTGATATTATCCGCTTTATGTTCGAAGTGTATTCTTAGCTTATTGTTCTCAACCACAATCGATGGTTTAATTACTGATTCCAGAGAATGCAAGGATTATAATATAGTTGAAGTCTTTAGAGTGACGAAATTTCATCATTCATCTTTCAGCTTATATTTGAGTTAAGCACATTTTTATTTAAATTTAAGCAACATTTAAACATACTCCCTTCCTCAGCGTATTTATATGTGAAACTCTTTATTTATAGCTTAAAAAAATTGCACAAAGTTCAATTTGTCGTCTCCGCCTCGAATATTTTCTACTTTGCCAACTTTGAGCGACATTTGGCGGCAGCAAGCAGTGACAGTGGCAGCCATCTACAGGATTGTATAATTGGCACAAAGTACTTTCTGTCAAATCAGATGGATCTCAATTTTATATGGCAACAAATGGAGAACTTCTCACAACCTGCCAGTCCGAATGAAGTTAGCAATGATGGCGCAATTAATACAACAACAACAACAACAGCATCATCTGGTGGTGTCCAAAAAAGCAAGCCGGAAGCAAGCGTTGTTTGTGCTATGCAAGAAGATGTAGCCACTAAAAATTATCGTTATTTTACTTCAAATTCCGGCATTGATTTTAAAAGCAGCTCACAGCTTATTTTTGATGTTATGATGCAGATAATTGAGGTTAGTACTATATGTGTGTATGAGTGTGTGTTTATTTTGACGATTGAAGCTGATTCACTGGGAACCGATTGCATGCATCGATTCCATGTGAATTGAAAGCGAAACTTAATACGATGTTTTACAATTTGACAATAATTGATGTGCTTGTTCTTGCTTTGATTTTTTTCTTCCAGTTTTTGCTAATAAGTTATTGAATTGCGGAATTTAGATATTTTTAAAATAATTGGATTTTAAACAATCGCTAATGATCTATTAAAAATGTACTAGTAAAGAAGCCCGTCATACGACGGGTCGTATTTAAAATAATTAATTAGCAGACGATATGACAATAGTTTTACATTACCTCAACTGTTGTATTTTTCAAGTCGTCGTCAATATGTCCTTACTGTCATATATAAAATTTAAGTGCATACTTTTAGGCTGACAGTTAACAGTTTAAGATATTTGGTTGAATGAGCGAAACAGGTTCTGGTTCAGGTTAAACATGTTTAAAAAAGCATAGTACAAAAAACAACCATAAACAGTTTGAGCGATATAGAGCACGGAGCAAGACGCTTGTCTTTTATATATTAAGATATATCACATCTTAATATATGACGTGCACGCTAATCTCAAAAACCATCCAACCGATTTAAATGAAATTTTTTGAATATATATGGTTTAATTTCTTGAAAGATAGAATAATTTGAATCGGATTAAAAAACACCCGGTTGAACAGTAGTGTGTCCAAACAAAACATTTTTTTTTTGCTCAAGATTTTTTGAAATATGTGAAAACTATTATTGAGATTTTTATTTAAGAGGAATTTCAAGCATAATATGCTCAATAACAGACATTTTCTTAGACTTTCAGCCATCATTTCGAAAAAAAATATCCAAGAAATAGAAATAGAAATAGAAATAGAAATAGAAATAGAAATAGAAATAGAAATAGAAATAGAAATAGAAATAGAAATAGAAATAGAAATAGAAATAGAAATAGAAATAGAAATAGAAATAGAAATAGAAATAGAAATAGAAATAGAAATAGAAATAGAAATAGAAATAGAAATAGAAATAGAAATAGAAATAGAAATAGAAATAGAAATAGAAATAGAAATAGAAATAGAAATAGAAATAGAAATAGAAATAGAAATAGAAATAGAAATAGAAATAGAAATAGAAATAGAAATACAAGAAGAAATAGAAATAGAAATAGAAATAGAAATAGAAATAGAAATAGAAATAGAAATAGAAATAGAAATAGAAATAGAAATAGAAATAGAAATAGAAATAGAAATAGAAATAGAAATAGAAATAGAAATAGAAATAGATATAGAAATAGAAATAGAAACAGAAATAGAAATAGAAATAGAAATAGAAAATAGAAATAGAAATAGAAATAGAAATAGAAATAGAAATAGAAATAGAAATAGAAATAGAAATAGAAATAGAAATAGAAATAGAAATAGAAATAGAAATAGAAATAGAAATAGAAATAGAAATAGAAATAGAAATAGAAATAGAATAGAATAGAAATAGAAATAGAATTAGAAATAGAAATAGAATTAGAAATAGAAATAGAATTAGAAATAGAAATAGAAATAGAAATAGAAATAGAAATAGAAATATAAATAGAAATAGCAATAGAAAAAAAAAAGAAATAGAAAAAGAAATAGAAATAGAAATAGAAATAGAAATAGAAATAGAAATATAAATAGAAATAGAAATGAAATAGAAATAGAAATAGAAATAGAAATATAAATAGAAATAGAAATAGAAATAGCAATAGAAAAAAAAAGAAATAGAAAAAAGAAATAGAAATAGAAATAGAAATAGAAATAGAAATAGAAATATAAATAGAAATAGAAATAGAAATAGAAATAGAAATAGAAATAGAAATAGAAATAGAAATAGAAATAGAAATAGAATAGATTAGAAATAGAAATAGAAATAGAAATAGAAATAGAAATAGAAATAGAAATAGAAATAGAAATAGAAATAGAAATAGAAATAGAAATAGAAATAGAAATAGAAATAGAAATAGAAATAGAAATAGAAATAGAAATAGAAATAGAAATAGAAATAGAAATAGAAATAGAAATAGAAATAGAAATAGAAATAGAATTAGAAATAGAAATAGAATTAGAAATAGAAATAGAATTAGAAATAGAAATAGAAATAGAAATAGAAATAGAAATAGAAATAGAAATATAAATAGAAATAGAAATAGAAATAGCAATAGAAAAAAAAAGAAATAGAAAAAGAAATAGAAGTAGAAATAGAAATAGAAATAGAAATAGAAATAGAAATAGAAATAGAAATAGAAATAGAAATAGAAATATAAATAGAAATAGAAATAGAAATAGCAATAGAAAAAAAAAGAAATAGAAAAAGAAATAGAAATAGAAATAGAAATAGAAATAGAAATAGAAATAGAAATAGAAATAGAAATAGAAATAGATATAGAAATAGAAATAGAAATAGAAATAGAAATAGAAATAGAAATGGAAATAGAAATAGAAATAGAAATAGAAATAGAAATAGAAATAGAAATAGAAATAGAAATAGAAATAGAAATAGAAATAGAAATAGAAATAGAAATAGAAATAGAAATAGAAATAGAAATAGAAATAGAAATAGAAATAGAAATAGAAATAGAATTAGAAATAGAAATAGAATTAGAAATAGAAATAGAATTAGAAATAGAAATAGAAATAGAAATAGAAATAGAAATAGAAATAGAAATATAAATAGAAATAGAAATAGAAATAGCAATAGAAAAAAAAAGAAATAGAAAAAGAAATAGAAATAGAAATAGAAATAGAAATAGAAATAGAAATAGAAATATAAATAGAAATAGAAATAGAAATAGCAATAGAAAAAAAAAGAAATAGAAAAAGAAATAGAAATAGAAATAGAAATAGAAATAGAAATAGAAATAGAAATAGAAATAGAAATAGAAATAGAAATAGATAAAGAAATAGAAATAGAAATAGAAATAGAAATAGAAATAGAAATAGAAATAGAAATAGAAATAGAAATAGAAATAGAAATAGAAATAGAAATAGAAATAGAAATAGAAATAGAAATAGAAATAGAAATAGAAATAGAAATAGAAATAGAAATAGAAATAGAAATAGAAATAGAAATAGAAATAGAAATAGAAATAGAAATAGAAATAGAAATAGAAATAGAAATAGAAATAGAAATAGAAATAGAAATAGAAATAGAAATAGAAATAGAAATAGAAATAGAAATAGAAATAGAAATAGAAATAGAAATAGAAATAGAAATAGAAATAGAAATAGAAATAGAAATAGAAATAGAAATAGAAATAGAAATAGAAATAGAAATAGAAATAGAAATAGAAATAGAAATAGAAATAGAAATAGAAATAGAAATAGAAATAGAAATAGAAATAGAAATAGAAATAGAAATAGAAATAGAAATAGAAATAGAAATAGAAATAGAAATAGAAATAGAAATAGAAATAGAAATAGAAATAGAAATACAAGAAGAAATAGAAATAGAAATAGAAATAGAAATAGAAATAGAAATAGAAATAGAAATAGAAATAGAAATAGAAATAGAAATAGAAATAGAAATAGAAATAGATATAGAAATAGAAATAGAAATAGAAATAGAAATAGAAATAGAAATAGAAATAGAAATAGAAATAGAAATAGAAATAGAAATAGAAATAGAAATAGAAATAGAAATAGAAATAGAAATAGAAATAGAAATAGAAATAGAAATAGAAATAGAAATAGAAATAGAAATAGAAATAGAAATAGAAATAGAAATAGAAATAGAAATAGAAATAGAAATAGAAATAGAATTAGAAATAGAAATAGAATTAGAAATAGAAATAGAATTAGAAATAGAAATAGAAATAGAAATAGAAATAGAAATAGAAATATAAATAGAAATAGAAATAGAAATAGCAATAGAAAAAAAAAGAAATAGAAAAAGAAATAGAAATAGAAATAGAAATAGAAATAGGAATAGAAATATAAATAGAAATAGAAATAGAAATAGAAATAGAAATATAAATAGAAATAGAAATAGAAATAGCAATAGAAAAAAAAAGAAATAGAAAAAGAAATAGAAATAGAAATAGAAATAGAAATAGAAATAGAAATATAAATAGAAATAGAAATAGAAATAGAAATAGAAATAGAAATAGAAATAGAAATAGAAATAGAAATAGAAATAGAAATAGAAATAGAAATAGAAATAGAAATAGAAATAGAAATAGAAATAGAAATAGAATTAGAAATAGAAATAGAAATAGAAATAGAAATAGAAATAGAAATAGAAATAGAAATAGAAATAGAAATAGAAATAGAAATAGAAATAGAAATAGAAATAGAAATAGAAATAGAAATAGAAATAGAAATAGAAATAGAAATAGGAATAGAAATAGAAATAGAATTAGAAATAGAAATAGAATTAGAAATAGAAATAGAATTAGAAATAGAAATAGAAATAGAAATAGAAATAGAAATAGAAATAGAAATATAAATAGAAATAGAAATAGAAATAGCAATAGAAAAAAAAAGAAATAGAAAAAGAAATAGAAATAGAAATAGAAATAGAAATAGAAATAGAAATATAAATAGAAATAGAAATAGAAATAGCAATAGAAAAAAAAGAAATAGAAAAAGAAATAGAAATAGAAATAGAAATAGAAATAGAAATAGAAATAGAAATAGAAATAGAAATAGAAATAGATATAGAAATAGAAATAGAAATAGAAATAGAAATAGAAATAGAAATAGAAATAGAAATAGAAATAGAAATAGAAATAGAAATAGAAATAGAAATAGAAATAGAAATAGAAATAGAAATAGAAATAGAAATAGAAATAGAAATAGAAATAGAAATAGAAATAGAAATAGAAATAGAAATAGAAATAGAAATAGAAATAGAAATAGAAATAGAAATAGAAATAGAAATAGAAATAGAATTAGAAATAGAAATAGAATTAAAAATAGAAATAGAATTAGAAATAGAAATAGAAATAGAAATAGAAATAGAAATATAAATAGAAATAGAAATAGAAATAGCAATAGAAAAAAAAAGAAATAGAAAAAGAAATAGAAATAGAAATAGAAATAGAAATAGAAATAGAAATATAAATAGAAATAGAAATAGAAATAGAAATAGCAATAGAAAAAAAAATAGAAATAGAAATAGAAATAGAAATAGAAATAGAAATAGAAATAGAAATAGAAATAGAAATAGAAATAGCAATAGAAAAAAAAAGAAATAGAAAAAGAAATAGAAATAGAAATAGAAATAGAAATATAAATAGAAATAGAAATAGAAATAGAAATAGCAATAGAAAAAAAAAGAAATAGAAAAAGAAATAGAAATAGAAATAGAAATAGAAATAGAAATAGAAATATAAATAGAAATAGAAATAGAAATAGAAATAGAAATAGAAATAGAAATAGAAATAGAAATAGAAATAGAAATATAAATAGAAATAGAAATAGAAATAGAAATAGAAATAGAAATATAAATAGAAATAGAAATAGAAATAGAAATAGAAATAGAAATAGAAATAGAAATATAAATAGAAATAGAAATAGAAATAGAAATAGAAATAGCAATAGAAAAAAAAAATAGAAATAGAAATAGAAATAGAAATAGAAATAGAAATAGAAATAGAAATAGAAATAGAAATAGATATAGAAATAGAAATAGAAATAGAAATAGAAATAGAAATAGAAATAGAAATAGAAATAGAAATAGAAATAGAATTAGAAATAGAAATAGAATTAGAAATAGAAATAGAAATAGAATTAGAAATAGAAATAGAAATATAAATAGAAATAGAAATAGAAATAGAAATAGCAATAGAAAAAAAAAGAAATAGAAAAAGAAATAGAAATAGAAATAGAAATAGAAATAGAAATAGAAATAGAAATAGAAATAGAAATAGAAATAGAAATAGAATTAGAAATAGAAATAGAATTAAAAATAGAAATAGAATTAGAAATAGAAATAGAAATAGAAATAGAAATAGAAATAGAAATATAAATAGAAATAGAAATAGAAATAGCAATAGAAAAAAAAAGAAATAGAAAAAGAAATAGAAATAGAAATAGAAATAGAAATAGAAATATAAATAGAAATAGAAATAGAAATAGCAATAGAAAAAAAAATAGAAATAGAAATAGAAATAGAAATAGAAATAGAAATAGAAATAGAAATAGAAATAGAAATAGAAATAGAAATAGCAATAGAAAAAAAAAGAAATAGAAAAAGAAATAGAAATAGAAATAGAAATAGAAATATAAATAGAAATAGAAATAGAAATAGAAATAGCAATAGAAAAAAAAAGAAATAGAAAAAGAAATAGAAATAGAAATAGAAATAGAAATAGAAATAGAAATATAAATAGAAATAGAAATAGAAATAGAAATAGAAATAGAAATAGAAATAGAAATAGAAATATAAATAGAAATAGAAATAGAAATAGAAATAGAAATAGAAATATAAATAGAAATAGAAATAGAAATAGAAATAGAAATAGAAATATAAATAGAAATAGAAATAGAAATAGAAATAGCAATAGAAAAAAAAAATAGAAATAGAAATAGAAATAGAAATAGAAATAGAAATAGAAATAGAAATAGAAATAGAAATAGATATAGAAATAGAAATAGAAATAGAAATAGAAATAGAAATAGAAATAGAAATAGAAATAGAAATAGAATTAGAAATAGAAATAGAATTAGAAATAGAAATAGAAATAGAATTAGAAATAGAAATAGAAATATAAATAGAAATAGAAATAGAAATAGAAATAGCAATAGAAAAAAAAAGAAATAGAAAAAGAAATAGAAATAGAAATAGAAATAGAAATATAAATATAAATAGAAATAGAAATAGAAATAGAAATAGCAATAGAAAAAAAAAAATAGAAATAGAAATAGAAATAGAAATAGAAATAGAAATAGAAATAGAAATAGAAATAGAAATAGAAATAGAAATAGAAATAGAAAAAGAAATAGAGCTAATAAAATCGAATTTATTTAAAATTGAACTAATGTATTTCATAAATTTAGCATTTCTTATCGAAATACAGAACATCATTTCAAATCCGACTCGGAATGCTATTTCAATTTCATGGCAAATCAAAATTCAATCAGAATTCAGAATATTTGGTTTTAAAGGTTATACGTTCATACCTTTTTGTAACGATTTGAATTTTTTTCCCAGGGCTACACAGGAGATATGATACAGTAAAGCGGAGCAAATACAGACTGCTTTAATATTTATATCTTCCTAATGTATGGCATATAATTGAACAGAATGCAGTCGATATAAAGCGAAATTAAAAATAAAATTTGACGCCTGTTATGTCTATACAAAAAATGTGCCAAATTATAGATAAAACTGGAGTCTTGATGTTTTTTTTTTTTTTTTGGGTCATGCGCTGTGCTATATTACAGAGACCTCAAGCATCTAGGTAGCTTTTTTGAACAATTTTCAGCAGAATCTTCAAACATTTTCAAGACATACACAATACCGCATATATCAGCATATATCAGATTTCAAAATTGAAAATGTTTGTCAATAAATGTTTGAATTTTGCGCATTTGTGTTCAAATCTATCAAACATTAAGACATTTCAATGTTATGCTAACAATTCCCAAGAAAAATCAATGCTGTCAAAAATAAAGCGTCATATGCAAGTCCAACAAATTAAAGCAAATCTCTCTCCACAACTCTCCAAAGAAATTCAAATTCATTACACATTCGACTGATCGAACTGTCCTGTTTAGCGTTGCATCCGCCACCAGCACCATCTTCCGCACCCAAGACTTCTACAACTAACGATGCGAAAAGCCAAACGCGTATACCGTGCAGCATGCTGTGGTGTAAATTATTTTTGACATAAATTCAATGTAGTTGCCCAAAATATCCGTTGGCACACAAACATTTACATATAGTTGGATTTGTGACGTGCAGAGGTCCCTCCAACTGTCACATAAATTGAGCAGCAGCAGCAGCGGTAGCGGCAGCAAATGTACCGTCGCACAACTGTACGTTGCCGTTAAGTTACAAACACATGCATACAAACATAAATGGTGGCAGCTCAATTCTATGTCTGCGGTATTACTTTACCACTAAAATAGCATATGCACGTACACGTATGAGTGACACTCACGCACACAGATGCTGAATTTTAATGTGCACATTTCGCGAATGTGAGCAGCAGCCAAAATGTATGTCATTCGCATAATTTTTGCTAAATTCATATGTTCGCAGGATATACGTTGAACAATTGTTCAAAGGTTCCACCTCTGCGTTGTTGCTTTACTTTGCTTTGTCGTGCTTTGCTTTAAGCCAGGGTATGAGTGACATATTTTTGAATATTCACAATGGTTTTACATTTAAATTTGCAGCAGTCTTTGTCATAGCAATATGACACATTTTTTTTATTCGCTGCTTAAATTATAGTAAATAATTGAATATAATAATAAAGAATTGAAGAATGGATGAAGACATATATACATTATTTTAAATATATATACTAAAAGAACTGCGTTTAAAAAAATTGTTGATGACATTTTTTAAAAGTCACTCGATTAGAATAATTTTTGTTGAAACTTGTACATTTACAAAAATTGGCAAAAAATCAAGACTGATGCCAATTCTATATCAATGCCGATGTCAATAAATATATCGTTAAATTTTTGGCAGTAAAATCAAAAAAAAAATTGAATAAAATTTTTTCCAAAATCATTCAAAAAGTCTTACATCGGCACAATTTACATTTTACTTTGCATGCTAGTTTCTGTTATAAATTTTGTTTTTCATAACTTCTTCTTTTCTCTTCCCCACAGCACAATTACATTTTAGTTCTTCCTAATCTGGTTAAATTCAGTGAAATTTGTGAAAGCCGTGATCAAATCAAATGCATTAAAGATAAAGCTTTAAAAATGCAAGAAACCATACCAATGGATGATACTATTTCGCATCAGGTATGTTTTTTACCCACAATTATTGCTGGTACTTTTGTGTTCTCTTTCACCTTCTGCGTTTATCGTGTGTGGCATTGTTTTTATTGTAATTCTAATTTTATTTCTTTTCTTTCTTTCTTTACAATTTTTTTCGGTTTATACAGCACATTATTTACTTATTGTGTAAGACTCAAGCCATGCTGATACCAACATTTGGAGAGCTACAACAATTGTGCACGCTCATTGCTAACTACTTGAAAAGTTCACATGTATTCATACGCAATGCAACACTGGGCGGTCTATTAAGTTTGCTAGAATGTTGCACCAAAACAAACACCTCCATTGGAAAGCTAAGCGAAGAGCTGGCACTTTTGAGAGAACTTATTGTTAACTACATTAATAGACATGGCCTAATCGATCAAAGGTTTGTATGGAAATAACTGTATGTTTATAAAGTAGGTATGTGTGAAGAAAAGAAACAAATATCTTATATATTAATACGTGAACATTAAAGTTTGTCGTACGCTTTTTTGGTATTAATTAAAACTCAAAACAATTGAAACTTATATCATTTGAAAGGTTTTGTTGTCCAGATGTGCAGAATGTATATATAAATGATATATCTGATAGAGGGGGTTTCCAACCTTCTAAGAGAGAAATTAAATTTTTGAGAAAAAATCTGCTCTTTGATTGATATGAAATTTGGTTGGAGGAGAGTTCTTAAGTCGCTCGAATTTTAATTTTTTTTAAAAGTAACAATTTCTTAAAAAATTGTAGTTTTATGCATTCATCAATTGTTAAATTTGTAAAAAAATGTGTTTTGAACTCAAAAATTTGACTTTCCATGTGAATATCTTGGTCGTATTTTAACGGTTTTTAAATTTTTTTCATTTTTTCTAAAAGTTTGATAAATTTTCTTTTAAATGTGTTAAAAATTACAGCAAAATTCTAACCAAAAGCATTTTTAATGAATTTTCTTAATATTGTCGGTAGTTATTTAGCGTGTATTTCAACCAAATGCCAAGAGAGAGAAAAAAACTGTCTCAAATTGAATGTTCTAAATTGGGAAGCCAATATCTCCACCATCTGTGAATATATTTTATTTATTTCTTTTTTGTATTTCATGTCTTGTTTATATTTAAATTATTCCTTTTAAAAAAAGACCATAAAATTTGATTTATTCTTAAAATATGGGGTAAAAATGATTTTTGTTGTAAAAAAAACAAAAACTCAAAATTGCATTTTTTATTTTCTTTCAAAGTCTGTACCGAATTTTAGGTGAATTAATTTTGTCTTGACACTAAATTAATAAACTGTCCGTGCCATCAAAAAATCAAGGCTACCCCCTATGATTTCTTTGACAAAATAAAATTTTTTTAAAATGTTGTTTTTCTGTTTTTGAACAAAATAATTATATAAAAAAATAATTTTTCTGAAGAAAATAGCGTTATATCTCCAATCAATTAAGAGTTATAGCCTCAAACTTATTTGAACCATCTCGCATATAATTATTAAATATATAATAGGCAATCAATAAATTGGTCGAATTTCGACCCCAGGCGATACTAGTATTATGAAATATGTAAGTGATACTAGTATTATGAAATATGTAAGTGCTTTGATGTTTTTTTTTCAGCCGAAGTGCATTGTTTCAGAATCTGAAAAACTTACCTTTTTTCTCGAAAATATGAGAATATTTTTTGCAAGTTTAACAATCTAACCTTTCAGCTCTTCAGCTCACAGGTTCAACATGATTTTTTTCCCAATACAAACATATATTCTGTAGATTGATTGATTCGGCTTTGTATAGAATTTTACTTGCTTGGTACAATAAAAGCAATGGTATGACAACAATGTTTAATTCTTGGACCTGATGACAAAGGAAAAATAAAAATATTATTGACATCAAAAAATTTCAAATGAAAAATATAGGTCTAAATTTATGGATGAATTTATATCAAAGCTATAACATTGCATGCCAAAAATGCCATTTGAAACATTTAAAACACAGGCATTTTTGTGAGAAATTCGTGGGTGTTTTCAAGGAACTGTCAAGCTTCCGTCCTGTTTGTCAGCATTTCAACCTGAACATGATGATCATCCACCCACTAACACGCCCATTTCCCAAACAGATAATAAAACAAATAAATTAATAGCGATGAGATTATTTCTTTTAATTTTATAAATTTAATGCAAAGAATTAATAGACATACTCATTTGCACTTTAACATACACTGAGAAGAAAAACATACTTTAAAATTAAACAAAAATACTAAAATATAAATTTTATGCATATGCGTTTCTTCAACACAAAATTTTGAACAAATGTGTTTCATTTTAACTTTAAATTCCTTTCTTTTTTATATTTTATTTGTTCTTCGTAATAGCTAAAATAAATGGCTGTCTAACAAACAATGAGTTTGAATTGGTTTTAAAACTATCGAACATAAGATTTAATAAAAACTAATTAACTATTTTAATATTTCAAATATTTAACATGCAAACATCATGAAATGGACTAAACATTTGTTATTCGGAGGGTTCCAGGCGTCGCTGATTACTCGGAAAAACTGTAAAAATGGCATCGAAAAAAATTCAGCTTTCAAATATTTGTTTTAAGTATTGAAATTTTTGTTTCAAATTTGTTTGTCAAACTTTAAAGAATAACTCTGAAACAATATTTAAAAACAAAAACTTTTGTTTTAAATACAAATTTAAAAACTGTTGTATTTAACATAAATAAAATTGTAACAGTAAAATATTATACAAAACAAGTAAAGAAAGTCTAAAGTCCGTCTAGCCCGACTATAAAATACCCTAAACCTACTTTTTCAATTTACAACAATAGAATTGAAAAAAGGCGATTGAAGCCGATCAGTTTTGGTATAAAACGCATACATTTATTTTATCTCTGTAAGTTAAACATAGGCTTATTTATAGAGTTTGAAATTTTTTGAGTAGTATCTTAAGTAGGCGTATCCATGGCTGAATGACGCCCATTTTTCAAAAACATCTTCGTTTTTTTTAACAAATAAATACGAACCAAATTTTATTTTTCTAGGTTAAATATAAGCTTATTTATTGAGTTTTAAATTTTTGAGTTATATGGGAGGAAGGCGTGTCCGTGCGCTAGTACCCATTTTTCGAAAACATCTCTTTTTGATAAAAATACATGCGTACCAAAATTTATTTCTGTAGGTTAAACACAAGCTTATTTATTTAGTTTTCAATTTTTGCATTGTATGGGAGGTGGGAGTGTCCGTGGGCGGATGACACCCATTTCTCAAAAACATCTTGGGTTTGTTATAAAAAACATACGAACCAAGTTTTATCTCTCTAGGTTAAACATGAGCTTATTTTTTGATTTTTTAAATTTTGCTTTGTATGCATTGCATTGTAGGCGTGTCCGTGGGTGGATGACACCCATTTTTCAAATCCATTTTCAGCTTTGTCATACCAAAGATACAAACCAAATGTTATCTCTAGGTTAAACAGAAGCTTATTTATTGAGTTTTCAATTTTTGGGTTGAATGGAAGGTGGGCGTGTCCGTGGGCGGATGACATCCATTTTTCGAAGACATCTTTGTTTTGATAAAAATAAGTACAAAACTACTTTTATTGTTGTAAAATAATTATGAATATTTATCCAAAAATATTCAATAGTGCAGATCCTTGGACCCATGAGAGCCTCGGTACCAAGTTTCAACTAATTATCTCAACTTCTTCTCAACCGTACGGACGGACGGACGGACAGACATGGATAGCTCGACTCATGGGGTAACTCTGATCAAGAATATATATACTTTTTATACCGGACTGGCTTCGTTCTATGCGCTACAAACGTTTGCACAAAGTTAATATACCCTGACCTATCAGGTAAAGGTATAAAAAGTCTAAGGTCGGTCTAGCCCGACTAGGAACTATCCTAAACCTACTTTTTCAAAATAAAATAATAGTGTTGAAAATATGCGTGTCCGTGGGCAGATTTTTTATATGTATTTTCAAATTTGATGGAAAATGTACACAAACCGAGTTTTATTCCTGTAAATCACATAATCATGCCTTTAAAGTGCTTCCGGTATTGTGTATGGGAGAAAGGCTTGTTCACGAATGGAATACGCCTAATTTTTGAACTTATCGTAGTTTTGGTAAAAAAAAATACATACCAAATTTTATCTCAGTAGGTTAAACATAGCTTATTTATTGAGTTTCCCATTTTTAGGGTTGTATGGGAGGTGGGCGTGTCTGTGGGTAAATGACATCGATTTTTCGAAGTTATCTTTGTCTTGATATAAAATTCAAACGTACTAAATCTTATCTCTGTGGCTTAAACATGAGCTTATTTATGCTTATTTATAATCGCTTGAAGGATATGGTTAAGTTTTGATGTAAAATACATACGTAACAAATTGTTTCCTGCATCTTAAAAAAAAGCCTCTAGAAAGTTTTCATCTATTGTAAGTTATGTATCGCGTAGACGGTTTTTTCATCCGGCTTAGCCCATTTTCGAACTAGATCTACGCTTTTTAGATTGAGAGTTTTATACACGGTGGAAAATTTCGGTTTAAAATAAAAACTTTCAAGGTTCTTATATTTATTCAAACCTTCGAAGGTTTTTAATTAAAACCCTACAGTTTAAAAAAAAATAGAAAAAATGAAAGAACATATGAAATATTTCAATGTGACGGGTGTTACGTTTACACATTTTTAAACATCAATATGTTAATAATATATTGATGCAACCAAGATATTGTGGTTGTGGTATATAGTCTATCCATATCGAGCCATAACCGCGAAAATTATGTAACCAGCAATTTACAAAAAATTGTTTTCGTATCAAGACTTATAATTTATTGCATAATATATAATCTTTAACTATAAAATAATAGAAATTATAATAATATAATTATTTATATGTTAGAATCATGTAAAAACTTTGTCGTAACTAAAAATCGAAAGTCGAAAAAAATGAATAGAAATCTTCTCCTTTAAAATTTTTGTTTTGATGGTTACATCTTTTTCGCGGTTATGGCTCGATACATAAACATTAAAAATCATGATCGATTTGATATAATTTGTATTAAAGTACCTGTGACGGGTGTTACGAGTACTCACTAAAAAATCTGACATCACTCTAAATTTTTATAAAAAAGGTCATAGAAATCAAAAAACCTTCATTTCCAAATACAATTCAAGAAAAAGGACATTTTTGTTTTGTTTTATTTTTGAGTTAGTTTTAAAACCACCAATGTTTTCTTTAAACATTTCCATATAATAAGATAATAATGTGAGTCTATTTAATAAAATTCAAATTAATTTAGTTCCTTGTACTTTTTGCAACTGGAGATATTGTTCTATTAATCTTCTTTATGTATGGGAGTTGGGCGAAAAACGTGATCGATCTTGATAAAAATTTGAGTGGCATTAAATATTTATAAAAAATTGACACATGCCAAATTTCATGTACCTACTATTGTTCCTTCTATTTTTGTACCTCATCCCATAGAACCCGTTACACTGTGCGTCGTGACAAAGTTAATATAATATAAGCCTTATTATTATAAATCCTTAAAATAAACCTTATCCACACGAGTGGCCATTTTTTCGAAATATTTTTCCAAGAAACAATTTAAGTTTTGAAATAGAAAACTTTTTTTGGTTTCATCACTCAAACGCACTTAATTGTTTTTCCTTTTTGAACTTTTGAAACGAACGTAAAAGTTTTAGTCAGTATGCGTTGTACAGTAGGTTTTCAAATGGATAGCATCATGTCTGCTCATACTTCACGTCGATGGTTATCAAATACCATTGTGTGGATTTTGTCATAATTTTTGGCGCAGATACCTCATTCAGTGGACCACTACGATATTCGTTTTGGCAGCGTTTGATATCGAAAATGGAAGTAATTTTTAATTTGTAGTAATGAAATTTAGCTTGGTGAGCTTCTAGTCAGCTTCTTATTTTTATATAATTTTTTCCAGTTTGTAAGACTTTACTTAATATGTTCTTTATTCACTGTTTTCTTTTTTCTTTGTATTTACAGTTCCATACAATGCAGCACTGAACATGCCAAACTGGTCTGGACATTAAATTTCTCACTGATTGAGTGGACATCAAAATTTGTGCCACAGTGTCATCTGCTGTCAAATGCTGTTATTGCTGCAAGCAATTTCCTACGCAAGACCACAAACGAGGACGTTTATCTATGTGTGTTGCATGTAAGTAACAACTTGAGCAAAATTTAGTTGCCCTGTTCATCTTTTAATCATCTGTGTTTTTTTTTTTTGTTTTTCAAAAAATATTTTCACTTGAACAACTACGTTAGAACAACATTACAATTCCTTAAATATTTTACAATGCTTTCAGTTGGCAATCACTTTTTAACTACATATTACCAAAATTAATCTGCCTATTTGGCTTATAATCCTACAAGTTCGGACCATAACGTTGCTGTAGTTAATGCCTATTTTGTTTATCTTCTTCAAAATTGCTACTAAGAGAAAAACAACAAATTATCAACTTCCGACTAGTTAAGTTTAATCCTGTCAGGCAACTAGCACTACTGCACTCATAAGAAGTTAATGGAGCGCTGTACCCACTTTTAGGCGGCAGAATGTGACAACAGCAAAACCCGTTGAGGCCAACAACAAAAACAATCTAGGGCTGAGTTAATAATAGTACAGAGTTGAACCAAAATAGCCGCTGCAGGGCTAAAAATATATTGTTGTTGGCACAACAACAACAACAACAATGGCAGTCAATGATAATTCTGACATTGACGATGAAGATAATGACAATGCTGATGATAATGATGATGATGATAACTGAAACAAAACTTTGCTTACTGGTAGCCAGTATAGTTAGTTGGTTTTTTATTATGAAATTCAAAAAGATGTGAAAAAGATTGGCTTATTGAACCACAAGCATACAACCAGTGGTCGGTATCCGGCTGAGAGATTTAAAAACAATAAAAGACAAATATCGAAATGACAGAAACAGCTGTAGATGTCTGTACAATTTTATTTCATTTGATTGCATCAGAATAGTTTTGTTTTTCTTCATTAGTTATTTCTAGCTTGGTGTTATTCTTTTAGGCAAAGATATTTGATGCGGGTGTTGGGATAATTGTTTAATATTTTTTCGGCACAGAATATTTAATTGAAAAACATAACAAATATTATCTTATATTTGAATTGAATAAATTATCAGCTATTTTGATTCTAATAAGAAGCTCTACATTTGCCTTATTTTGATGACGTCTTACTTCATTATCATTTAGAAATGTACAATTAAAAAATGTACCAACAATTTTTAAAAAAGTCAGCCATTTGATTATAAGCTGCTTATGATTATTTGATTTGAGCTGCTTATGATCAATTGTGTTCTGTGTGTTATTAAATGTTTGCACACAATTGACCGAGAACTAGACCTACATGTTTTATGCCGACTCCGAACGGCTAAAGTTCATGTTCTCAAGAAGCTTTACATGGCATTATTTACTCTCTGAGGTTTGCCATTGTCTGCAGAGAGGTGGTGACCGATCAGAAGAATTTTTATTGAAAAAAACTTTTCGCCGCGGCTGGGGATCGAACCCGGGCTACGATCATGCTAAGCCACACACTTTACCTGTATGCCACAGTCACCACCATGTCTGTTTTCTTAGATTACTTAAAAAAAAAAAAAATTCAAGTATTGCCAAAACTGCTTAAAACGGGTTAAACTTGTATTTTAGAAGTGCCGCAAAAAAAGAATCTTCGTAGTTTAAGTAGATAAATAGTTGTAATTCGACGGCATTCGTGACATAATTTGTACTTTATTTTG
The DNA here is from genome assembly GCA_958299015.1 of Tetanocera ferruginea. Lineage (NCBI taxonomy): Eukaryota > Metazoa > Arthropoda > Insecta > Diptera > Sciomyzidae > Tetanocera > Tetanocera ferruginea. The sequence goes on from OY282642.1 coordinate 95,325,052, forward strand.
AAGATTATACTAATCACTATTAAAATTAAAAATAAAATATTACTTTCAGAATAGAAGTGTAAGCGAACCATTATAAACTATAAATTTTCGAAACTTAAAAATATCATAGAAATGTAATTCTAAACTTTTTACGATATTTTTGATGAAAAAACAGTGAAATATAAGAGTTTTTAGTTACACAAAAAACGTAGAATCTGGCCAAGTTTGTGAATTTTATGAAAAGAAACATAGTAAATGTTTTTGCGTGGATTGATCCATATCCTCACCAAAAAAGTGTTTCAGAAAGAATGTAAAGTGAAAGGGAATGCCTTGAGTTCCATTCCTTCTACTTTCATACCCAGAAAACATTATTTTTACATATACATTTCATTGGGAGGAATGCTTTCTTCTCTAGAAGTGCTTCTGGAATATTTCAATGGAAGCTTTATTTGAGGCTTTCAATAAAAGCAATCTGGCAGGTATTTTCTAGGAAAACTTTTGGAAGGCATTCCATGATTCAAAAGACATACGACAAAATGTTTCTAAGAAAATATTTAACCACTGCCCAGTGGCGTAGCGAGCATAACTGGCGCCCGGGGCAAAACAATTTTTTGCGCCCCCAATGAAATAATGAAAAAAAACTGATATATATAATATTTTAATATAAAGTACAAATAATTATAATACACTTATTAAATTATTACATTATTACATTAATGCAAATAACACTATGCGTCTAATCAGAAAAAGGTTCTGCACACGGCAGTTCATTATATTTTGTTATATATTTAGGATCTCTTAGTTCGAAAATCGCAAAAAAAGTTTTTATAGTTAATCCTAGTTGAAAAACTGGGGTACCCTTGACTTTGGGGCACATTTGACTGTGACGTTTTTGGTATGAACGAGCCGTTATATATCAATTATTTGTTATATAAATTTTGCATCATTGTATTTCAGTAATCGTCACGAAGTTCGACGATTCTTGCATTACATGAAGAAAAGTAATAGAAAAGTGTTTATGTTTTTGCGCGCATAACTGTTATTTTCCGGCACTGATACGTAAAGACTTCCTGACCGAGGTATAAAAGTTAACCAAAGTACCTTTTACAAAAGGTAAAAACTATTTATGTTTTTGAAAATATAAGTGAATTTCAATAAAACTAAAAAAATTTAAAACAAAGAAGCCGAGAGCATTGGGTATATTTGACATTTTTGATTGGGGTACTTTTCACAATTGTTAGTTGTACAAGTACAAAGATTGAGTAACATCGAGATGTTACCAATTCATTTAAAAATTTTTTAATATATTTCTAAATTGGTTTTAATAATAAAGAAGTGGTTCAAATATCAGAAATAGGACTATATTAGCCGAAGAAATAAAAGTCTAAAGATAAAAGTAACTCTGGTAACAACTACAGCATTGGTTCTTTTGGGTTGTTCAGTGATGCTGGTCTAATTCTTTTCCAAGTATTCAGCCTCTTCACTTTTAAATTATTTTTTTCGTAGAGCATCAACATCAGTAGAATTCCCAAACGCGTTAAAGAAACTTGTGGTTATCGTTAACTCGCCCTTAACTACCAAACCTGTTAACTCGTATCCATAACATCTTTGCTGGCAATGTTTATTCCTAACTTTGACAGTTCAATAAAGATAACTGTTGCTTGCTTAACTACTCGCTAACTGAAATAATAAAGTTTATATTTTTTTATATCAATTGAGTGAATGTTACTATATTTAATTTTGACATCAATTGTATTGAACTGATCATGTTACATTCGATATTTTAACTCTATTCTACTCTTACAAACACGAACTAAAGATATATTGAATTTTTGTATGATGAAATTTTTCACATGTTCGTCAAAATATTACTCTGTTCCGCTGTGAAAAATACTCGCAACATTTTTCCACGACAATTTAATTGAACTGCCTATTTATTTTGAAGTGAAAAGTGACAGTTTTTTTTTTAATTTTTTTTTCATAAATTTATTTTTTTCTATTTTGAGAAGTAAAGCATAACTTTCTCAAATTTTTCAATTTCTTCACAACAAAATATTTGTCAGAATTTTCACGCAACAAAAAAATAAATGTTGCGAGTGAAATTTCACGCAAACGGACAGAGTACTAGGATTTGCGTGTTTTTTAAAGATTTTATAAGATTCTTAAAGTTTTTCTCGCTTTTTTCAAATAAAGTAGCATATCTTTAAATATATCTTGTTCACTTCTTGTTCAATATAAATAATCACGCTAAACCGAAAAAAATTTCTAATTATCTTCATGTTTGTTCAACAAATTTTTACATTCAGATGAGTAGTTTTTGCGCTATCATATCTAAAAATCGAAAACTATTTCATTTTTAGTGGAGAATATAAGCTATCGCTGAAAGAAATGCGTGAAAAAATACGGATTGTTGTATCGATTCCCCATTTTTTTACAAAAATTTTTAGCCTTTTCGATTACTTTTTCACAAATCTCGTTACGAATTTCTGCAAGTTCAGTCGCCAATAATTTGAGATCATGAAACGCTTCTGTAAACTTAATTTTAGGACCTTGTAATCTGAGATGCACACGATCAATTCTCTTAGAGTTCATGCCAGAAATGGACTAAAGTTATGATATTTAAATTCGGTTTAAGATAGAGATTGCAGCATTTCTGGTACCACTTGTGGCAGTATTTTCATCTGCTAATTTTTCTAATAGTTCTACGTATTCATCCAGTCCCTCGACAATAACGCTAACTGCTTGAGCTCTCCATCGCTCCATCGTGTTACAGATTCACGTTTAACAGATTTTTTAAAGCATTTTTTAACAATTTCTATCGTAATGTTGAACGTGAGAAAAAGAGACGTATGTTATTAATTATTTCAAAATATGTTACAACGATTGAATCTTGGTTAGCTGTAGTAACTCCTACTTAATTTAATGTGTGGTTATCACAATTTACAAATGTTGCCTTATTATTTTATTTTATTATTTTTTGTTGAAGGCCAGATATGTGATTTGACATAAGGACAGCATTATCATAGCATTGTACTCTAGAGTTGGCTAACCTAATTATTGAATTAATTAATTAAAACAAATTTGGTTGCAAAATTTTCTTTGTCTTGAGAATGATTTGGTGACCCTCTGCGAGTGGCGCCCGAGGCATGATGACACCCCCTGCCCCCCCCCTCGCTACGACACTGCCACTGCCTTGCACAAGCCATGCCATGGAAACATTCTTGGAAGCTATTCAAAAAGCCTTTTTGAAGTTTATGAGAATACCTATTGGAAGCACTTTTCAATAAGGCTTTGGAGAAGCTCAATTGGATTTTAAGAATGACTTCTGGAAGCAGTGTATCTAAGAATGTATTTCAAGTTTGTAACAAAAATTATGCTGGGTCAGTGGCGGAACTAATACTTACTTACATATGTCTACCCAAAACTACGGTGTATGGCAAAGGTGTCCCGAAGCTGTGGATATAAAAATTATTAGAATCGTAAACTTTTTCAGAGCAACTGTATTCAGATTTTGGACAAAGTTTTTCTATATGTTTAATTCTCGATTAATTATTAAAAAATATTCTCGATTCTTATATTCTACCCATCCATGACTTCATGACTTTGAAAACCTTTAATTTGTTTCCTAGTAGTGAGCAGTTTTTAGTCTCGATAAAATGTTACAATGAAAAACCAAAGATTTTGAAGAAAAATTGCTTTTATTTAAATTAAAAGAAAACCTCTAACAGACAGCCAGACTAATTTCAAAGTACTTTTTAATATAAGACTTTTTTCAAAAATGAGTGTCGAATTGAATTCAAAATATGAGTGTTGAAAAAAAAATGTTATCACGCCTGAACGAATCGAGACGACACCTTTATACATTAAGCCAGATCAATTTTGTATGGAGAAAACAAAATCAGCCGGACACCGACTGATTTATGCACATTAAAGTAATGTTTATACTTATAAGTTTATTAAGTTTTCGAAATGATAAGCCAAAGACTCAAAAAATGTCTGTTGTTGACCAATTTGTACCTGAAATTAAAATAATCTCCGAAAAACCTGATTTGTAAGAAACCTCTAAACCTCTTAAAAATTCGAAAAATTATCATAAAAATCTCAAAAATACTTCACCCTATAATCTTTAAAAAAAGCTTGAGCAAAAAAAAAGATTTTTTGAAATAAGAGTTAAGGTCAAGAACATAAAACAAACATAATATTTTTTTTGCAGTGTATTCCTCGCACACGGAGAAAATATTGAGCTAAAATCAAACTCAAAGCGTTCTTAACCGAAATCAGCTCAAAGTCATCTCAAAACTGCTATTCTTTTTATGCCAGAATTTGGGCTTGAAAACTTTTTTGTTTTCCCGTCAATTAGTGCTAAATGCGTGTAATCTTGGGCTTGTTTGTAAAAAAAATTAATTTTGTTGTTGTTTTTGCACATCAAAAAAAAGGAGCAACCGAACGATGTAGTTCTCAATTGGTTCTTGTTGCTGTTAGTATAAAAGTGCCGAGAATAAATTATATTTTGCTGTCCGAATTGAATGAAACATATCTAGTAATAATGAAAACACAATTATTTTTTTGCTTAATGTAATTTTTTTTTTTTCTTTTTTGCTTGAGCCACTTGTACATTTTGTACAAGACATAATTTGTATGTTTTGTATTTTGTTTTTTTATTTATTTCAAAATTTGACTTATGACTATTTTTGATAAAAAAACACAAAATTCCTTAGATAAGGCATATTAATTATTTTTAATATCAATCCATAAGTGGCATGCATTGCACACAAATCAGCATATTTTTTTGTTTTTATAAACAATACCAATATGACATAAATTGGGCACAAGTGAGCATATTAATTTTTTGATAAATGATCCAAACATCAAGTACATTATGCACGAATAGGCGTGTTATATTTTGATATAAAATCACATTAGAGCTTGCTATCAAGAACATTAGCTCAGAATCACTCCCAAAATTAATTGGTTTGGGAGTGTTTTCAGCTCAAATTTTTCTTCGTGTCAGCAAGAATGTTTTTAAGCGCTGTTAGTATCAGTTGCGCTTTTAAAAAAATAAAAAAAATTTGCAGTTGTAAGTATTGTATCAAGATCTTAATTTTCTATAATTTATTTAGACAACAGAGTGTCCCAAATTTTTTGGTTTTTTTTTCAAATAAAAATTGCTTAAATTTTTAAATGCCATATGAAGGAACATTAATCCATTGCAATATGTTCAATAAAAAGAAATATAAATTTTGCTATTTTTTTTACATTCTATTCACTGAAATCTGAAACACTCAATAATTAAAAAAAAACTTATAACAGACCGGGTTGGAAAAACAATTTTAAAAGTATCTTTTATTTGAAAAACAAAATTTAAACAAAAATAATTTGAGACACTGTTACCTTAAAACCGAAAAAATTAAAAACTTACTTTAGCAATTGAAAGCTTAGTAGAAAATTTAGAACTTGTTAAAGTTGTCCCATTAATTTTTTTTTCGACCAGGGCTTAAAAAAATGTTTGCTACGAAGAGTAAAACATTTTTTACTTTTTTATTTCCTCAACCTTAACTCTTATTTGAGACACCGGTACGTCAATTTTTTTTTGATCCTGTCTAGTGTGCATTTCCTTACTGCTTTAAAAAAAAAAACGATCAAAAAAATCAATAACTTTTTGGCTCTATGGCTCAGAATCTTATATATGTTTTTTAAAATGTATGACCTTAAATATGTTTCTTTTATAAAGTTTTCTTCAATTTCTTTGTAAAGCAAGCCAAATTCTTAGCTTCAATTGGTTGTCTTTTATCGTTGTACCAACACTACTTTCACAAACAAACTCTTCATATTTTTGCTTTTTCTTTTTATTATATATATATATATATTTATATTTTCACAAATTTTTTACTTACAGGGACTCGAACGGATGATTGTCATCAGCAGCATCAGTGGCAGCAGCAACAATAACATTGTGTCAATGGTGTTGCGTCATAAAATTGAAAAACTTGCACTAGAACTGGTCAAAATGGAGAATGAGAAATTTTCAATTCCAGCATTGAAATTGCTATTGTCCTGCATGTATGTGGGTAAGTAACAGAATTTTGTGTACATGTGTGTGTTGGTGGTGTGTGTGTGTGTGTGTGTGTGTGGAGCGTGTGTGTTAGCTGGTTTATGTATATTGGCCAAACATTGAGCAGCAGCTAAGCGACGTGCGTTCACATATTATGCGCTTCGCGTTTATTTAACTAGTTGTTGCTGCTGCTGTTGTTGTTGTTGTTGTTGTTGTTGTTGTTATTTTTGTTATTATTGCAATTGCCGTCATTTTCGCAACTGTTATTGTCATTAGGTATGTTATTCTATTAGTGTCACCATGCAGCACAGACACCAGCTAACACACACATACACACACACGCACACACTCATGCCCTCAACACACACTTGATGGCGTTTTTATTTGGCTAAGTGGATTTTAGCTATATTATTTGGAAAGTTGATTTCGAACCATTTGAGCTGTACAAACAGTAATTTTTTTGCAGCAGGCGATGCAACACACTTCAATGTTGCCACCATTTAACCATTCAGCCAGCCAGTCAGTGTTACCAACATGACACAAATGGATTAAGTTTAAGTGTTGATCCGCTGCAACTGCTCTCACTTATACTTTTATGTAAATATTTGTTTTTGCCTTACTTTGTTGTCGATCAGTGGGTTATGCTGGTCGCTAGATTTGGGTATTTGTACTTAGTTGTGTGTGTGTGTGTGTGTGTGTGTGAGAGTTTGTTTGTGTACACATGTAATTGTATTAGTGAATTTATTTTTGAATCTCCATGTTATTTAAATTTTTCGTCGAATTCCGGTCTCCAGTGGCAGGTCGGTCGCACAGTTGCATGTTGTACATGTTAGTCGGCTTAGCGTTGGTAGGTGTGGGTGTGTTTTTTGGTGTCGTTCTGATCAGCTACAAAATTAAATTTGTTCATTGCACCTCTTAGCGGCTAACAATTATAACTACACTCTGTATGTTTTCTTTTTTAATTTATAAAATACATTTCCGTGATTGGATTTCGATAGTTTGGCGGAAAACTAAAAGTAATTAAATCGTTTATCAGAACTTTAAAAAAATAATTAACCATGTTATATATATATAGATGAAATTTATACCATTCATTAATCCATCAATATTAAGAACATATTTTATACTAGCAATCAATAATTTAATTCAAACTTAATGATTTTACATATTGATTAAGACCTAAGAAACTATTTTAAATTCCAAATTTTAATCCTGAAACAAACTGTTATCATATCCGGGTACATTCTTTATTGCTGGCATTGTGTGTGAAAATTGCTGATTAATAAAAACATCTTGAATTGAGCAAATTAACAAATTTTACTTTTCCCCTTTTATTTTTTATTCTTCTAATAACTAGCTCGAAACAAAAAAACATCTTGAATATTCACGAAGTATTCTTTGGTGCTTTTTTTTTGACGTAAAATAACGTCTTACAGCGCGTTTTGTATAAGGCTTTTTAAGAAATTTTTTCAAGGCCATGAAACGTTTTTGGCGAATACTTTAGGGTATACCTACAGACTTTAATACTCATCGTTCAAACATAATATGTATAATAAAATATCAGAAATATCTTGCACTAAACGAATATCTAATTTTAGATTATGTCACTATTATATGAAAGTCACGAAATAGCAAAATTCAAGAAGAAACATCTAAATTTACCAGTGTTCGAAAATTCTTGGATTTTAACGACAACTTTTATATTTTTGGATATTTATTTGAAGTGTTTAACTTTTAATCAATGCAAGTGTGAGTATACAATGTATGCATATGCATACTAAACATATATGGGGCGACAGACGTATCTCCCATACAAAATTATCTAATACATTAAAATATGTTCAGTCGAGGTACCCCAAAGATCTTACCGATTTCAACTATTTTAGTGCACATCTATTAATCTCTGTCTTGTGTTCTGACCGAATTTTGTAAAGATCAGCCAATTTTTTTTTGCAATGAAATGTTGTATAGGTTGGAACGACTTCCGTTTTTGATTTATGGTTTTGAATCGGATTGGAACAATGATAACTTAGATGTCCGTTTGCGTTGGGACCCACAAATGTTCACATATAGGCATTCAAAAGTCTGAAAATCGGCTGAGTAATAATATTAAAATCAATATTTTTATCATTATGTGTATCAAATACATGTCAAATCAACAGTCCGTTGACTGTTGGTCTATAGAACATGAAATCCATTTAAAAACGTAATCTATAACCATATAAAAACTTATTGAAATTTGATCACTGTTTTAAAAGTTCGCATATAGCCGAGTGGGTTCAGTGAAGTAACGCCCAAATAAAAAATGAAATAACGCCCAAAAAATTTCCATACAAATTTGGGCGTTATTTCATAATGAAATATGGTCCAAAATTTTGGGCTTTATTTCATTTTATTTGGGCGGTATTTCATTTTTTATTTTGAGCTTTATTTCATTATGAAATCCACGGGGAGATGGTTTTTGCTTAATTTAATTTAATTTCAAGTGTACCAAAGATTGTTGAAGCAATTACAAAAATAACCATGTGGAAGAACAGGAAGACTGCAAGAAGAGCATCAATTCTTAATGCAGCTTGTGTAACAGTGAGTTCATTGTAGGAATTTTCTATCTTGAAGCCATCTTATCACCTACACACCTTCTGAGCGACATTCTTCAAAACGAAGCCATTGATTTAGCAAAATCATCGGATGATACGAAGATTTATTTAAAGATGCAACAGGTTTTTGAAAATTACAAAGTCAGCTCTATGAGTCTATGATACCGGGATTAAGTAGACAAAAAGCTATTTCTTCTAGAAATCGATCATCGAGCTTTTAAAATCGTCAGTCTACTGGCGTAAGCATCCTGCAAAAACTATAACAAGTGCGTGGAGCAGCTGTTAGTGAGTGGACTATAAGAAGATGACTCAAGCAAGCATCCTTTATTCCAAAAAGGCCGGCAATAGGCCCACAACACATGAAACAAGAGCATGAAAATAGACGCTTAGAGCAATGGAGCTTAGTTAGAAATAAACATTTTTGTGTTTTATGCCTAATAGAGGCACAGATAGTGGCTTAACGATATATCCCAGAAATCTTATAACCTCATGTTGTGCCTTACCAAATTCTGCTCGCATCAAGTGCCAACATTGGTGCTTCGTTTTCGAAGCAACCAATTAGTTAATGGTGTGGCCCACCTGAAATCAATCGAGCATATTTGGGACTAGATCAAAAAATTATACAGGCCAAAAATTTAGCTTCATCTACTGTGCATCACACTGTGGATTAAATCACCGATTCTGGTGGAATGGCAATTCCCATACATAGGCAACTATCACTAAATTCATCCGTTCAACTAAAAATCGGTGCGAAACTGTTATCAGAGACCGAGATCAACTCTATAGCTTAAGAGTGTTTTATGCTTAGGTTCTTTTAAAAAAAGTAATTTTTTATAGAATTAATGACATACACTTCGAGCCAGCAGAATAAGTTCGTTGTTTCAATGAAATACAAGTTAGTTTTTATTCCCCCAAAACTCTTTTAAGTGATTTATTATAAAAAGTTAGGTAAAGACAAATGGTAAATAATAGTACCGTTGATTTTCTGTTATTTTAGCGTTATCATTACAAAATTCTGCACTTTTTCAAGCGTCTAAAAATAATTTAAAATGTTCCTTAAAGCATTTTGAGAGACCCGGAGAAAGCTTTTAGTACGCAGGAAAAAAATGTCAAAAAAGTCAAAAGGTAGTGATAAATTTTTAAAAAACTAAAACAGACTATGAACAAAAATTTTAAAGGGTGTACTCGTACTAACCAAACAAACACCATGTATGTGTACTTTTACATCGATATCAGCTGCAGATAAGAGAGCAATTATTCGACAAGTCTCCAACTCTTGCATTTCGGAGTCAAAAATCAGGCATGAAGCTGCGATAAGCGCCACTCTTTCAACCGTGTGCGAGTAATTTGTAGCCCTCGGTATCTAGTAAGAAGTAAAATTAAGAAAAAACCACCACTAAACTCTGAACAGAAAGAAAATCGGTTGAATCAGCAGTACGTAGTTTTCTCCGACAAAATTTGAATGGACCAAATACATAGTTATAATTATTCTTTAATTTTCTTAGTAATCGGTTTTTGATCTTTTAACCAGTCCTACTAGCAACAAGTTATCGAAAAATAGTTATCAAACACTGTAATTAATCGTTTGTGCTTTTAATCTCCATTAAATGCAAAAATTCCTCTTAGTAAGAAGTTAAAAAAAAAAAAAAAATGACACATACTACATAAAAGAATAAACAGTTTCGATAGTATCGAAAGTGTAGACGTAGAATTCCGTTTAAGTAGTAACTTTTCCTTTTTTGTCTCTTTAGACCGATTGTTTTGTCTGTTTTGCACATATTTTTTTATTTATCAAACGAAAATTAATCCCACGATTTTTCAAGAAATCATTCTATATCTCAAGCTGAGCAAATGGCCTTTCCACGTGTGCCACTTTCGTCTCTGTCCGATGTATAGTTTACGAGCTACACTAAAATGAGTAGTAGGATGTATATGGTGTATGGATGTATATTTATGTATCATCCAAATGAATTTGTATTGAAAACAAAAACAACAATTTACCCCGAAAAAAACCTGGTTAATTTCTTAAATAAAAAATAGATTGCTCATTTGACATATTTAGTGCTGCTACTTTCGACAAGACGCAAATATGGTGTAAGTCGTTTTTTTTCATAAGAGTTAAATCTAATCGGATCACCCCCTTAACGTGAAGTAAAGAACCAATGCTGCGAATTAGTTCATACAAAACAAAAACAACACAAGCAAAAACCACGAAACAAAAGCAAAGAATACAGCAGGCACACCATAAGCAGCTGATGACTGATTTTCTAAAAACAAACACATGCATTTTTCTTCTTATATTTTACTATTTTGTGACTATAATATAATAGTGACAAAATCCAAAATTAGATATTCATTTAGCACAGGATATATCTAATATTTTAGTATATATATTATGTTTGAACGATGAGTATTAAAGGCTATAGGTATAGCCTAAAGTATTCGTCAAAAAAGTTTCATGGCCTTGAAAAACTCTGTTAAAACGACCCCATACAAACCACGCTGTAAAACATAATTCTACGTCAAAAGTGTTATTTTGCTACAAAGTGATGTTATTTTTACGCAAAGAAGTATTTTTTTTTTTTTTAAATAGTGCTTATTTTATCTAACAACACTGTCAAAAAAAAAAATACAGATAACACAATTGTGGCTACTACTTCAACTTTTTGTGCAAGCGTACAATTGTGATATCTGATTATTTTTAAGGTAAAAAATTCAATTTACACAAAGAAGACGACTTTGAAAGTGTGAGGATGATTTTTCCTCTGATGGCGAACTCCTACACGTGTCATCTACTCACAGAAACATCGCTTTTAAAGCTGTTCAAAGAGTGAATATCTGAATATGAACCCTTACTGGGTAATAATTTGCCACATTTCACGTGAGTACATTTTTAATATATATTTATGTTTTCAAAGAATCTGTGACACAAAGTCATGTTGGTCTGAATCGAGGCAAGGAAGGTTTCGAGGAGGAAAAAAAGTTTGATTGAAAAGAGAAAAACAATAAATCGAGAAGACATGTGCCAATTTGTACAGGACGAGAAAATTCTTTCCTTAACTGCTTGTGGACAGGATACCGTCAGCGAAATTGACCGTTGGATCAGAGCCTTAAAGCGCCGTATGCCGGTCGCTGTGCCAGATGTAATCAAATTGTACATTTCTGAAATGAGTGGCGTTGAAACAAGCGAGCTAATGATGGAATATTACCGTATTTAAATGAAAACTAGAAAATGGCCTGTTAATGTCTTCTTCCATTTTCTAGATCTCAAATTAAAACATTTCTTACCTTTAAATTTGAACTGGGAGAGGTTCTACCAAAACAACAAAAACCTCCATCTCAAATTGTTCCACCGTAGAATGTGTGCACTGAGCAATATGCCAAAAATGAGAAGTTTGCTTATGTATCGCTTAAAAAAACAAATTGGCCATTTCAGCACTCGAAAGGACTTCGACCGAGCTTCTTATGATCAATTGTGTTGTGCCCACAATTGATCGAAAACTGGACCTACATGCTTTATGCTGACTCCGAACGGCTAAAGTTTATGTTCTCAAGAAGCTTTACATGGCATTTTTACTCTCTGAGGTTTGCAGAGAGTCTGCAGAGAGGTGGTGACCGAAAAATCAGAAAAATTTTTTATTGAAAAAACTTTTCGGCGTGACTGCGGATCGAACTCGGTCTCCGAGCATGCTTAGCCACACACTTAACATGCATGCCACGTTCACCAAGGAAACAATATCACACAAAATGAGACGAATTAATTTTTTAAAATTTTAAATTTTTAAAATTTTTTAAAACTAACACTATTAGCATTAAAATTATTAACCTGAATTGTTCTAATTTATGTTAATTGGCTTGAATAAAAGTTTTCTTTTTATGTTTTTCAATATTTTTGAAAAGTTTTTCAAAAAGCAGAAGTGAAATGGTCCTTTGTTGCAAAATCCTGTACACACAAAATTTTTAGAAATAAATTTCAGTTCTTTACCAAACAATTTTTCAAATAACTTTATTTTTGCAATAGTTATAGAGAAATATCAATTTGGTTCTGAAAAGGTTATGCCAAAACTTCGTCTAAAATTTCGTCAGAACGTCTTTGACAAAACTTCACTATTTCTTTTTCTTAATGAATATATAAACATTGAATATTTTGCAGTAAATTTGCTTTTACTAAAATTTCAAGAATTTTTGCAACATCCTACGTAAAAGTCTAAAAACGTAGAATGTTTTTCTTTTAAAAAGCATCTGCGTTTATAAAATAACAAGAAACCCATTTGGCCAACTAGAAAATCCATACCGAGCACTTGAATGACGTTTAGATGAACAAACACGGTGTAAAAAGTTCATTTTAAGTGAGCGTAGCCAGACGCAATACAATTTCAGCATAAAAAAAACAAGTCAGTCAAAAAAACAAGAACTCAATCTATGGAATTCAGCACCGACTGTTAGCTGGTATATTCACTTGATTTTTTATGCGAAAAGTTTCTGACTCCAGCTAAAACTACCTGCCGACAGTCTGCCTTTTTACTGTTTTCAATGGCTTAAAACACTTTGACTCGCCTTCGCGCTTTATACAATGTTTGGTTGTTTTTGTTTTTGTTTTTGTTTATATTCTTGCACACTCACAAGCAGCAAGCAGCACGTGTTGACTTACTTTCTTTGTGTGTGGCCAACTTCACAACAAACCAGCGTGCCGGGCATTCATTGCGTATCCTTTACGAATAAAAATGGCAAGCAGTGGATTTCGTTTTTTTTTTTGTACTTTGCTTAAAATATCGAAAAAATTGTTGCTATTGCATTTCTGCGTGGATAACATGTAACAACGTATGTATCAACAAAAAAAAATGTAGCATAGCATAACAAGCTAATGCGAAAACCAGCTACAAACAATATGTTTCTTTTTTTGCAACGTGGCCTACCTATCCATACCGCCTGCCCTCAGCTTTATGCCTTCTATCTTGTTGCGAGCTTATTTATGTTGCCAAAAACGCTGCTGCTTGTGCAACTAACGTAAACTCAGCTCTCTAGAATACCTTGTTTCATTTCACCTTCATCACAAAATCGAATCCCTAATCTATGGATGCGGTTTTAGTGGTTTTTGTAGTGTTTATGTGCTTGGGTGTTAAGCTGCCAGTTCGTCTGTCTGTTGTTCAGCTGTACGTCTGTCTGACAATGGCTCTACTTTTTACCTAACCTGCTGTGTCTGCCACCTCACAAGCATTGTTGCCATTCGTGTCAAACTGCTTGACTGCTAGCAGCCTAACACCAGCTCGACCTACAGACCCACCAAGCGACCGAATCGTCCATTACTTTTACTTGCTTGTTTTTGTTGTTGTTCGTGTTTTTTTTTCGTGTTTTCCGTGCTGAGTGCCAAGAAGATGCAAAGCTTAAAACAAACAAATAAACCTGGTAAAACATCCTTTCTGCTAAAAAGTAGGACATCAATTGTTTTTGTTATTGTTTTTGTTGTCTATTATTTTTTTTTTTTGTCTTTGGCATTGTACACCCTTTTGTACCGCAACGTAGTGCAAAATCTTAAGGTTAGTGTCCGACCGAAACCAAAATTTTGGCCGAAACCGAAACCGAAACCGAATTTCGGCCATTTTTGTAATATTCGGCCGAAACCGAAACCGAAACCGAAACTGAAAGTCTACATACAAATTTGTTTTTAAAAACATTTTATTTTTTTTTTTTAATTTTATTAAAAAGCTTTCAAAAACAAAACAATTCAAACAGATAATAATAACGTATACATACGATAAATATTCTTTGAATATTAAAGTTAAACTTTAAAATAATAAATAAAGAGATAATTTTTAATACACTTTAAGGAACTTTTTAGTGTTTAGAGTTATTCGGTTTCGGTTTCGGTTTCGGCCATATTGATGCCGAATAGCCGAAACTGACTAAAAGGGCCGAAACTGGCCGAAACCGAAACCGAAACCGAATATTCGGTCGGACACTACTTAAGGTCTCCTTCAATCGCTACAAACTCCTTCGCCAACTACAACAACAGCGACAATGTACGTGTATCTATTGTCGTTTTGTAAAGGTAGTTAGTACTAGGAAGCAACAAACTGAAGCAGCGCACAGTGAGTTGTTTTCATATAAGTGATAGGAAAAAGTGTTGCTTCACTGAAGATTTTTATAAATTAACAATTAAGCATTACTAGAGACTCTTCTAGAAGAAAGTCAAGAAAAACAAAAAAAAAACAATTTATTTTTGGTACACTGAGAAAAAAACACATACCTTGCTCCGGTAAAAAATTTCTCTATTTTCGATATAGAAATTTTCTCTTTTTCAAATAAAATTTTCTTAAATTAGAATAAATTTTCACATTTTCGAAGAAATATTTCTTTACTTCTAGGAAATGGAAATATTTCAATGTCTCTAATAATGATAAGTATTTTTCTCGCACAAAAATTTCTCATTTATAGAGAAAAATTTATTGAAAATGAAAAAATTTTCTTATATTTTGATAAAAAATTCACTAAGAGAAGTATTTTCTTCAATAAAAACAAATCTTTTCTCAAAAATAAAAAGTTTTTTCTCAAAAAACGATATATTTTTCTTTTTCATGGAAACTTTTTACCATTTTTAGAGAATTTTTAGTATCGAAATTAGAGAATAGCATTCTCTGGAGCAAAGTCTATACCATTTTTCTCTAAATATGATGCCTTTTTTATCATATTCCGATAAGCTTTTTTCTGAGTGTACACCGTTAAAATTCGACAGAGTTGTTCGGTCGAAAAGTGAAATTTTTAATGTCATACAATTGAGATTTGAAGAAAGAATGCATAAAACATAATTTTAGTTAAAAATTTTTAGTTTTGACAAAAATTCAAACTCGACCGTTCATAAGCTCTCCTCAAACCTAAAGACATATAGAAATTTTCTTCAATAAATGGTTTTTGAAGCTTGTTCATGTTTTAATAATATAAAAACAACATTTAATAAAAATTAAATTTCATCCAAAAAAATCATAAAGGGTATCTAACCCTTGTTTTTTCGATAACACAAAATATTTATTAATTTTTTTACCAAACTAAAATCAATTCGCCTTAAATGAATAAATGAACTATAGATACACGACCATGATACAATAATTTTATAAGGAAGTCCAGACATTTGACGTCTTCTCCCAAAAATGAAAGTTCGTACCCTTATTTGAGAATTATCACAAATGAGAGATTTTTTGACAAAATAGCAGGCACTCAGTTGTGCAAAAATCATACTATTCCGTAGTACAATTTGGAAAAATGTACTTTTGTTGACTACGTTTTGTAATACTTTTTATTACGAATAAAAAGAATAGAAGTATTCACGATTCAGTTCAGTTGCCAGTGCAGTTGAGGACTTCAGGAGTTGTGGAGTTGTGTGCATTGAACAAATTTACAACTTTGAAATAGTGATGCAACTTTTAAGAGTTTAAGTACCAATTACTTGAAAAATAAGAATTTCATTCAAATTATAATAAAAATATCTGAATCTTGAATTTTTGACAGTTAAAAAATATTTCAATATCTGGAATAATTTTACTTCAGCGACAAATATTCAGTCGCTGTCCCGAATATTTTTTTCTTTTATTATTTTTAATAAATGTATTTGGGACTCCTAAGCCCAATGGTGAAATAAAAAATTGTCGGCATCGATTGGTTAAAGAGATAAAATTCGCGAAAGTTTGAAAATTCAGTGCATATTTGTGTGTTTGAAAGCTAATAGCGATGGTTAAGCTCATTAAAGTGATAAGTGACCTTTTAACAAAAAAAAGTTTACTGCATTTTCCAAATCATCAATATAATATCTACCTTATGTAAATTTCTAGAAAATACATACCCAATAGATGCTGCTCAGTATGCAGTTGAAACTAGTGTTTTGTACTGAAATGTATTGAAACTTAAAAACAAAATCGACGTTTCTGAACATTTAAAATTTTGCACTTATCACTTTTGTGCGCTTAACCGCAAGAGCGCAAAAGAGCGCCGCAAGCGAAATTGGTATATAAATTTGCGGCGATTTTTAAGAACAATTTCTCAGCATTATTTATGGATTTCTCAAAACTTAATCGCGCACAAAACTTTCGCGCATGATTGAGAATAAGAAAATAATTTTGAGAGTATTCTTCATTCTGATTGGTCGACATTAAATATAATTAAAAATAATATTTCATATTCACTGAGCGACAAATTAAATGCAAAAATTCTTGTTTATTACTGAATTTTGTTGTTCATCGCAACTGCGCTGCAGAAGTACTGAATCTTATTTTTCAAAATCAACCAATCAAAATTGAAAACGAAATTTATGTTTGAAAAAAATTTGTAAGCCGAAATTTTACATCACAATTTTTTCTTAAGAAAATAATTTATTTCTTATGTATTTTATTTCTATTTTCTCTTCTAAGCTGCAGGTTGCTGCAGGTCGTCGAAGCAATACCGTACTTGTGCAATCATTTGTTCTGAATGGTTGCGCATTTTAATATATAGTTAAAAAAAAAGGATTTAAGACTTTAGCAAAACAGGTTTCGAAATAAAATAATGAAATTTCGTTTGGTTCGGTCGGTGGTTTTTAAAATACTGTATCGAAAAACAGTAAAAAACACACTCAAAAAATATTAAGTTCAGCAAACAATATAAAAAGAGCAAGAAATTACGCTCAAAAAAATTTTCTAGCTTTAGAAATAATTTCTCACTGCGCATAGAAAAATGAAACTAAAAAATGTTCTTCGCTTTTGAAACAAGCTATAACAACTTTTATGACCGTAACAAACTCAATATAAGCAATGCACACTGTTTTATTTGCAATTATATGGAAAAAGTACATTTTATACTAAAAAGACGCAACAGAACCCAGAAAAAAACGAAGTCAACACAAGCCTGCTTATCATTATTTTTTGAGAGAGAATTTTTTGTGTACAAAAATTAAGGATGTGTCAAATATCTGAACTAATATAGTGTAATTATATCATGTACACGACGAAAGGAAATTAAATATAAAAATTTCAAAATTTTTTATTTTGACAGCAAAAATCATTTTTATTCCATTTTTTTCGAGAAAACATTCAGTTTTTTTAAATCTTTTTTTAAGGCAATGATTAAAAATAGTAAAGTAACGGACAAATTTTTTATGACTTAAGTCAATTGATTGCAATTAAATACAAAAAAGAAATAAATGGAATCTATTCAAAAATGGCACAAATATTCGCTTCCCAAAACAGTACTTATAATTTCAGAGAGTTTTTCTTTGTCTTATGGTAAATAACTAAGGTAAATAACGCAGGTGTCACTCTGCGGTTTGAATGAGCTTCGAATATGTGGTACACTCAGAGAAAAACATACTGGTATATCAAAAAAATCAATGGTTGAAATAACAGATTTCACTGTTAAATACCATCCAACAAATGAAACTTTCAAATCAACAGTCGGTTAACTGTTGTTCTATAGAACACGAAACCCGTATAAAAACTTACTTATTGAAATTTAAACACTTTTGAAAGTTCATGTTAAGCCGAGTGTGCTTAAGTGTGCGTCTAGTACCCGGCTGTCCTAAGTTCAAATACCGGCAGAGCCAAAAAAGGTTTTTTATTCGATAATTTTTTTTTTTTTTAATTAAAAATTAAATTTGCAAATTTTTTTCAAGATCAAACAACTTATTTTGAAAGTTATTTTTTACCAAATAATTAATAAAACATAATTATACTTAAAATTTTTGATACTTATAAAGCTAGGGTTCGAACCCACGTCCTTCGCATGACAGTCTACCACACTTCCACTAAGCTATTGGCAATGATAATATAAATATAGCAAAACATATTAAAAAAATATTGCTTAAAGAAGACAGACATTTCAACAAAAACACAAAATATTTAAATAGATGATTTTAACAGCACAAAAATACTTTAAAATGTTCATTCAAAAAAGAAAACTTGTAACTTAAACGCAAATCATTCACAAGTAGGTATAGAAGCATTTTGATTTTCAAAATTTTGATTTGATTTTCAAAATTTTTTGACTCCACATTCGAAGTCCAAATGGCACCGAAATACCATTTTGGTGCTGAAACTCGACTGCAGTAAATTAATTTA
Source organism: Tetanocera ferruginea (assembly GCA_958299015.1). NCBI lineage: Eukaryota > Metazoa > Arthropoda > Insecta > Diptera > Sciomyzidae > Tetanocera > Tetanocera ferruginea. Next base: position 95,343,759 of record OY282642.1, read on the forward strand.
CACTTTTGCTAACCCTCAACCCACTGTGCATCGGCTATCACCTAAGTGGGCTGGATTTTTTTTTTCCCCACAACAAGAAAATCCATAAAATTTAAATGTAAATTTATTTATGTGCGTTCGTTGCCAAAACGACGTCGGAATAAACATGCGCCAGACCCTGTAAATAATGGGCGAATCCATGCGATTTGATTGCTGCTATCGAGCTGCGCGCCACAACGTGTGGAAAATTCTCTGAAAAAAAAAAAAACAAAAGATAGATTTTGTGCGGCTCTATGTGATTAATTGGGTGTTAATAAGCTAGGGTAAGGAAAGGGTTTTTTTATAGCTTAGCGGTTTGAGCTACACAGCTCAGCTAAAGGACTAAGCAATAAAAAAAAATAATGCCCTATAAGCTAATTTAATGCTGGAGAATGCATGTCTAATGCTTGGTCTATAAAAATGCTTTACCTCACATAAATTCTCATATTGCTACTTACGTAGGTACATGTAACGTAATAAAAAATAAAAACCATCTTCAGAAATCATTCAAGTAAGAACACATGGTTTTTGACGCATATTTTTTCAAACATTTATCTTCGAATAGTTTTCAGTGTGTCAAAACTCGTAAAATTTAAGTATTCTACAGAAATTAGCATATTTTATGGTTTTGCCCTCATCTGCAAAACCATAGAATTTGAGATTTTTGCGTGACAAACATATTCGCCGCTTGACATATTTTTTGTCTGTCTAAAATAGGATTTACTCTCTCTCTTCCTTTTCGCTTCGTTAGGCTTCAAATATTATTTGGCCTCAAATGATGAAAACATTTAGACCTATCTAAGCAACAGACAACGCCAAAAAGAAATAATTAAATTTATCGCCAATTTGACAGTTCGATGCCTGTAATCTTGTTTGACATTTAAGTTTCATCTTGAACTTGAAGTAGAATGGCACTTGTCACAAAGTAACAGCTTTAGACATAAGCAGAGTGTTTATAAATAATAAATTATTTCGCCACATGTTTTTATGCTTATTATTTCTTTTACAAGATTTTCATTGAACAGTTTTTAAACGTATTTTTATTACTATTGATACCTAGTTTTTTGAGTATTTTTGAGACCATTTGTGTTAATTTAAATAAATAAAACTTGTCAACATAAACTTTATATATCTTGTAAATTTTTCATTTCAATTTTTCATCATTAAAAAAAAACAAAATTTTTAAGACGAAGTAGGACAAGTTATTTGCAGTTTCTGGATATATTGAATCAGTTCTAGTAGATTAAAAGAAAACGACACTTATTTTTATAGGATTTGTTTTTTTATCAATGTTTGTATATTTGTAAAGTTTTTCATTTGATAATATCATACAGTGGCTCACAGCTTATTTGAACCAGTACCCATTTCAAATTTCAAACTGCTCTTTCTTCATGACCAAGTGGAATTTTAGTAAGATTTAAGTGTAGATTTGTAGGTTAATATGTTAACATGAAGAAATGATATTTATACCCCCACGCGTACTGCGTAAGGGGTATATGTATTAATTTTGTCACGACGTGTGTAACGCCCATAAGGAGGCGTGGTAGGTATAGAAAAGTATATATATTCTTGCTCAGCATCACCACCTGAGTTGATTTAGCCGTGTCCGTCTGTCTGTCTATCTGTCTGTCCGTCTGTCTGTCTGTCTGTGGACACGATTACAGCCGTTATTTTGAAGCTATCGCGCTGAAATTCGATATTTAAGCTTTTTTCTTAAAAACTAAGATCAAGTTCGAGAATGGTCTAAATCGGATGAAAACCACGCCTACCTCCCATACAACCCCAATAATGAAAACTTCATAAAGAAGCAAATATTTAAGCTACAAAACTTAAATTCGGTATGTTTGAATAATTATGTCAAAACTGAAGTGTGCTCGAAAAATGGGCGTGATCCACTTACTAACACGCCCACCTCCCATACAGCTCTAATATTGAAAACTATATAAAAAGGCTTCTGTCGAAGCTACAAAATTAAAATTAGATATTTATTATTTTTGTACAAAAATTGCGACGTGTTAGAAAAATGGTCGTCATCCGCAAACGAACACGCCCACCTCCCATATAACCCCAAAATTGAAAACTCTAAAAAACAGCTTCACTTTAAGCTACAGGAAAAAATTTGATACGTTTGTATTTTATATCAAAACTAAATTGTGCAAAAGAGTGGGCGTCATCCGCATACGAACACACCCACCTCCCATACAACCTATTAAAGTGAAAACTCTATTAATGGGCTAATATTTAAGCAACAGACCTGAAATTGAGTATTTTTGTATATTATATCAAAACTGAGGCGTGTTAGAAAAAATTGGTATAAACCACTCAAGAACATGCCCACCTCCCATGCAACCCCTAATTGAAAACTTTCCATGAAAACAATTTGATATGAATTTATTTTAGACGTCATCAAAATAGTAAAATTTTTTGAAATCTCATACAAAAATAGCTACAATTTAAGATATTGTACCATTACGAATCGGCCGTGGGGGTATTTTTACTTCGGCTGAGTCGAAGATATACCTTACTAGTAATTTATTTTATTTATCTATGGTATAAAAACTTACAAACTAAATACTAAAAATACTGTTACATTTAAAGCTACAGCTTGTTTGAACCACTTAATACTAGGCTTAGAATTATTAACTTTTAAGTTATTTTAATATTTAGTGTGGCCTCTCTTTTCGTCCACAACAGCCTTAAGTCGTTTTGGCATGGAATCTACCAACGTCTGTATAGCTTGTGGCGTGATACTGGCCCATTCCTCAATAAAAGCGTTTTTCAAATAATTTTTGTTCGAAATTTGGTGTTTGCGGATGTTTTGATACAAAATTGACCACAAATTTTCTATCACGTTAAGATCAGTTGATAGCGCCGGCGGTTCCATCAAGTGAGGACAATTCTAAATACGCCACGACTGCACAATACAAAACTTATGCTTGGAATAATTATCTTGGTAGAAGCAAAAGCTACGCCGAATTGTAAGTTTCTCGGCACTTTTGCTCAAATTATTTTTTAAAATGTTGAGATATACTGTTCTGTCCTTGTAGTCTCAATAAATTCCAACTGGCCTACGCCGGATGCGGACATACAGCCCCAAACCATGACGCTGCCACAGCCATGCTACACTGTTAGTTTTTAGTTTTCCTTTTTGCAGCTCTATATTAGGTTTCCACCAGACATTCGAGATGCCGTCAAAGTAAAAGATGTTAAACTAATACTCGTCCGCAAATGTCACTGTAATCCAGAATTTGGAGTCCTTACAAATGTGATCCCTAGCGAAGGCAAGTCGACTCAGTTGATTTTTTTTTTTTTTTATAAATGGCTTTTTACGAGCTACTTGACCATTGAACCCATGCTTGTAAAGCAAACGTCGGACGATTTCTGCATTAGGGGAAGAGTGGCATGAAAGAGCCAAGTTTTGAAAGAGCCATCTTGATTTACGCGGTAGTTTTCATACGAATGCTTCTTAAATTATAATTTTTAAGAAGCAATACTCGCCATATGGCACCCTCGAACATTTGACAGTTCACTGATAATAAACGACGATGGTGTATCGTATTTTGGATTTCTTCATCATTAAGTAAGTTTTTCAGAACATTTTATTTGTTTTGTGACGTCTTCACCTTTAAAACTAACAGTAATATTATTATACTATAATTTTATGGATATATTAGGCCTACCAATAACATATTTATTTTGCCGGAAAAATCTTGATTTCATACTAATTTTTGAGGTTATGTTTCTTTGGACAATATGTTTTGGAAGAGCTGGGTTGCGGTGGTATGAAGAAGAGTAAAGGAAGTTTAAATTATTTTTGTCAAAAATGTTTTTAAGTGTTTTAAACCTCTTATTTTGTTTTTGGAATAGGTCTTATTATTATAGATTTTCTTCAAAGCGATTTAATTTTTTTGCTAAAAATATTTTTAAGTTTTTTAACTATTTTTTGTTTTTAGTTTTGAATTTTTTTATTTATTTAATTTGTTTTGTAAAAACAATACTTTTTATAATAACAATTAATATTTTTAATAAAATATTCGTTATTTTTCGTGTTAAGTCTTGTAATAAGAAGATGGCTCTTTCAAAACTTTGGTTGGCTCTTTCAATGCCCATGTGTTATGAAAGAGCCGAATTTCATGTTTTTTATAAATGGCTACAGGTCCAAGAATATTGTTGATTTTGGAAAATATTTCATGGTTTTACGTTCATAAATGAATGAGAAAATACTTTTGATACAAGAATTATAATTTTATTAATTATTTTTATATATTTTGTAACTTTTTAAAACTGGCTCTTTCATGCCACTCTTCCCCTACACCCCTTTCCCAATTCGTTGTGGACTTCAGTAGCCAGTTTTGAAGCCGATAAATTCGGGTTGGCCTTTATTTTTCGGACGTTATATCTCTCATCAGGAGTGTTTAATATTTTGTTTGATGCAGTTCTAACGTTATCATGCACTTGGTTCTCGTGCACAAACCGTGAAATGATGTGCTGCACTGTCGATTCGCTTAAATTTATCATGTCACTAATTTTCCCGAGGGATTTCCCTTTTTGAAACGGCTTAGGATTTCTTCACGCTTCTCAATTGTTGTACGTAGTCCGATTATTAATAAAATCTGATTTTGACACTTCAACTAGCGAAATCATACTAAAAATTAGCTTAAGCGAACATAACTAGAAAGTGACAGAAAAAGAGTACCGTTATTCTACACTACAGCTAGACGCAACTGCTTGGTTCAAATAAGCTGTGAGCACAATTTCTGATGCGCAATGGAATTTCCCTATTGCAGAGTGAATCTGCTACTTATCACATATTTTCTTTAAAATATTTCTTCGTAGATCTTACATCAACAAATCCACATTTAAATTTTATCGTTATCTGCTTTAGTCAAAAAGATAGGTCAGTTTAAAAATTTAATCGAGCACTGGTTCAAATAAGCTGTGAGCCACTGTATATTAAAATCACTAAAAAATATTAAAATAATATATTTTCTATATATTTTTAAATCTGTCTATATACCCAAATATTATTTCAAATAAAAAACTTTACTTCGTTTAGTTTAATCAAAACTTAAATATGTGATAATTATTTGTTTAAGGAGGAACATTACATTCGCGGCAGAGAAAACAGAGCTTTTTTAAAAATTCAAAACTCAGTCAAAAACAAACATTGTTCCAAAATTTTTTATTATTGTAGAATTGAACAAATTACAAGAAAAAAAAATCAAAAAAAATATATTTTTCACTCCAACATGGTTTTATAGAGCCCCGTTTGGCAGAGAAAAAAACGGGGCCTCGTGGTTGCAGCGCTGGGAGTCGCAAAACTTGTCCGATCTGGAAAAAAATGACTTTTTGAAATCTTAACAAAATTGGTTATCGTATGACAGGAGCTGTTTTTATTTTTGGTGATGTTTCAAATTTGAAATTGTGTTTTTTCGAAAAAAATATTGACTTTAAAAATTCATAAAAAATCTAAAACAAATTAACAAAAACCTCGTGTCATACGATAGCGAATCAAGTTTAAAAAAATAAAAACAAAAAACAACTTTCGTCAAAAAATGAACCCGCTAGTGCCGCAACCAGTAAGAAAAACATGGTTTCGAGATAAGCGCGTTCAAAGTTTGTGAACAAAGAAAAATACAAATGCGCTCTCACTAATCCGGCTGTAACTTTTGAACCCGTTAGAATTTTTCCATGAAATTTTTTATTTATTTTTATGAATATATCATGAAAATATTTACTACAATACAAAATTATAAAAAAAAAAATTTAAAAAACGGCCTTTGTCATGTCCCCCCTTAAATTAAATTATTTCAAGCTCTTTTTCAAAAACAAATTCGTTTAATATAAACACAATTTCATTTAATTTTAACACATATTTCCCTCAGTGTAACTTGTATGAATCTGTTTCAGAAAACGCGTTTTCAGCTTTTTACTTACATTTTGTCTGTTTTACTGTCATTAAAACTAATTAAGTTTAAATCTAAAATTAAATAATATTTTGTCTACATTTAAATGCTTTCACAATTTTGGCAATGATTACTCATACAATTCACTCTCCTCACATTTTCAACACAGGCTCGGCAAAACAATTGGAAAGCACAGAACTCTCGAATGGCATCGTACAGGATGACCCGGAGATAATAGCACAGCAAACGGATAAAGTCGATATTCTTTTGCATTGTATTAAATCATCGTCTAGGAATGCCGCCTGGATTTATGGACAAGTGCTGTGCCAAATTATACGTGATTTAGTGCCACCGAATGAAATATTGACGAAGGTCATAAAGGAGTTTCTAGCCATAAATCAACCGCACTGCGATGTTATAGCAATGATTGTATATCAGGTAAATAAATATGTGCAGCTTGTGTGGAGTGTAGAGTGTATAAAAAAAAAAAAGAAGAGATGACTTGCTGGGTAAACTCCAAGCTGTCTAGTGCTTTGTCTGTACAACTGTCTGTCTGACTGCCCAACAAAGTGTTTTACATGCGCAATTGTGGTGCTTAAAAGTGACTTAAATGGGCGTAACCAAGCAAGGTTAAAATAATAAGAATAAAGCTTATTCCAAGCAACTGAAGTGTGGCACATAACTTGCAACAGTTCAGTGAGGAAAATAATGATCATGACCTGCAGGATGCAGGAAAAACTGTGTTGGTTTTTCTTTCTTTTGTTTTGTATTCTGCTTATATTATGAGCTGAAATAAATTTTGTGTTGCTTTTGCACACATTTTCTTTTATTCTTATTATTTACTAAACATTTTTCATGCTTATCCTGCTGCACGTTTTTATTATATCTTATCTAATCTTTTTCTTCTGTCTCTCTCTCTCTCTCTTTCTTTCTCTGTCACAGGTATTTCGCTCTGCCATCGACTCATCATTCCTGCAGATACTACAAGATTGGCTGATATGTTCCTTGCCCACCTTTCTCGCGTTGCCAGAACAAAAAGGTGTCTGGGCACTGAGCGTCATCTTTTTATCCGCTTCCATAAATTTGCATTTGATTAAACTATTTCCGGTGGTGCTCGTTGCAAGAAAGTCGCACAAATTGGGTCAGCACGAAATTGCATTGTTCGTGACAGCTGCACAAGATTTCCATGCAAAACTGAGTGCAGAGCAAAAGATACGCTTTCGTGATGCCTTCCAAAAATTTCAACAAAATCAAATCTATGCCAAGATGTTGCACAGTTTATGATGATGATGAGCAGCGGCAGAATGAATGGATGGATGGATGGATGACTTCTAATGGGAATTAGTGAGCAGAAATGAGTAACTAGTAGAACAGTCGCCGCCTTACAACAGCCTAAATACGTGACAAAGAAAATAACTGTTAATTATAGAGTTCTTAAATTTAAATTTAAACGGACTTAAATTCATTACATGACAAATAAAAAATATATTTTTGTGCTTAGACCGTGTATAGCGCCTTATCGAACCTGCTTACAGTATCCACCCAGAACTTTTTGTGTCTCCTTTTTCGCCTCCGGCACTTTGCACACAAACGCACATACACACAAAGTCAATAGGAAGAAAAGTTTTTGTTTAATTTCTTGAAAGGACAAGCGTGAATAACTAATTACCAGCTGAAGGACACCGCATCGACTTACCAACGACAGACAGACAGCTCGCTGCTTAAGCACTGCAACAGTAACAGCCATAAAATTCAAGGCACAACAAAAGTTCTTCTCCTTCTTCCTCTCTAAGTATCCAAACAAACAACCATCCAATCTCCCAACCATTCAACTTTACAACCAAACAGCCGGCAGACACACTCGAAATGAAGTAAACAGCGCTCGGAAGGCAGTCAGCGTTAAGGCAGGCCGTGATTGACAGACAAAAGTTTTTAGTTAGAAATTAAAATTAATTTATAATGCGTTAGAAGATTTTATTGCTGCTTTTGAATCATGAAAACTTAAAAAAAAAAAACAAACACAAAGAATGAAACAAATAAAACTTAACTAAATAGTCTTCAAAAATGAAGCTTCAACCGCCCCTACTGTACAGCGTACAGGCATCATTGTGGAATGAACTGTTTTCGTAACAGATAAAAATTAAATAAATTTAACAAAGTAGTTAATATGTAATTATTTGGCCAGCAGCTTATCCATGCGGTCACCTCATCTCCCTTGGCGACTACATTTTGACGCTTGACTCATTTGATAAACATTTTGCTTAGTGCAAAATTATTTATAAATAATAAACGTATTAATCTTCAAAATCTCCATTTTATTTATGTTTTTTTTTTTCTTATTATGAAAAATCTTTTTTTTTAACTTTGCCTACCAACACTCACACATTTTGTTAATTTTCTCTTATATTGCAGCTTTTTGTTCAGAGTTTTAACGAAAATATATACTTTCAACTATTAACTATAAGATATAAATTGTAATCATTGAAAATTATATATATATATAAATTATGTATTGTATACTGTATGTATTCTTTTGCATTTGCAGAGATTTAACCAAATAAAAATTATAATCAAAGTGTGATTGTTTTCATTTAAATATTTTAATTGTTGACTTCAGACCAGTGCTGGGCAGCATTTTTACTGTGAATCACTAATTAAGTGCTAAAGTTATCACAAATTGTGATAGTGATTATAAAACAAAATTGCTCTTTTTGAGCTAAAATATTAAATAAATTTTTTTTTTATTCAAAAAGTTGGCAGCTCTAACTAAATAATTTCAAAAATAGTTTTATTTATTTAAAAATCGTTTTTCAATAGCTTTTCAACGATACTTCATTTACAAAAACAAAAAGGGTAGCAAATGACGGAGATAAGTTTTATTGGAAATGACTACATTTTCAAGATTTTTACTTTTATTAAAAATTGGTAGCTCCATAACTTTTCAAATCTCCATTCAAAAAATTTCGAAGAAAACAAAACACATATTACTACCCTGATTGAAATATGTGTTAAAATTGAATGAAATTGTGTTCATATAAAATGTTTTTAAAATTAAATTCAAAACAAAAGTTTTTGTTTTTAAAACAATGTTTTTTAATATAAAAACATATGTATATAAAACAAAAATTTTAATATTGAAAACAAATATTTTAAAGCACGATTTTTTTCGATTCCATTATTTAAATTTTTCTGAGTTTTCGACATCAGATTCGTAATCAGCCATTGCTGGGAGCCTCCGAATCAGTGGCGTAGCTAGGGTTGGTCGCACCCGGGGCGGAAACTAAATTGTGCACCCCTTTTTTAGAAGATTAAAAAAAATAAACAAAACTATTGATAAAAGAAGTAAGAATCTAAAATTTTCAGAAACTTGAAGAATTTTCTCTGAATTGTTCCAATATTTTTGTCTACCGGGCTTATAAGTTGTGAGAGAAAAATTTACTATCAGTAAACCACACAATATCAGTTTTAATATAAAAACTTAAGTTAGTTTAATATAGAAAACATTGAAAAATTTACGAATAATTTTGCATATTTGAAAAAAATAGGACCTGGAAGCAAAACGTTGACAAATTTTCCCTAGTGACCCTGAATAACTATTAATATAAATATTTTTTTTAAATCAGCCCCCATTTTCTACATAAAATTTTAATGAAAAAATAATATGAAATATAAAAATTCATTTATAAACATTTTTCATAATTTTTTTCAATTTCTTTATAGCACACTGACGAAAAAATGTGTTAAAATGTGTTCATATCTAACGAATTTGTTTTTGGAATAGAGCTTGAAACAAATTCATTAAAATTAAACAGAGCTGTTTTTAAAGTTAAATTCAAAACAAAAGTTTTTCTTTTTACAACAATGTTTTTGCTATGAAAACCAAATTTTAAACAAAAATTTTAAAATTCAAAACACATATTTTAAAGCATATTTTTTTCGATGCCATTTTTTTATCTTTTCCGAGTTTTAGCAGCAGATTCACAACTAGTTACCCCCGGGACCTTCCGGGATGTTTTCAACATCACTTCTTTTTATATCAAAAAAATCAATGCAAAATGGACGCAAAAACAACAAAAACAACTATATATTTTTTTAAAATAAAATTTATAACGCAAAAACTGAATGAGTTCGTGGGTTTTAATCGTGAAATTTCAAGCATGAATGTTTTTATGGTTATTTATTAAAAAATGTCACATTTACAGGGCCAAAACGGTATCAAGGAGTATTCGGATGCAGTTGACATGTTGGAAATAGTTGTTTATTTTTTGCTTGCCTACAATTTTGTTGTATATTGTTTGCCAAAATTCAAAACGGTTTGAGAGATATGGACCAAAAATGGTAAAAATAACAAATAAATTTTTTCATTTTCGCTATTTTGAAGCTTCGGTGAAGTTTTATCGTGTTAGTTTGCTCTGTTCTCCTTGCCAATAGCTACAACTTTGCTGAAGACAGGAAAACAATATTCCAAATTGCTTACGAGATATAGCTATGAGAAAAAAAACATTTTTTTTTTAAAAATCAAGTTTCAACCGATATCTTTCAGGTACCATAAAATCCAATCGGTAGCCAAACTAGCAAATTCCAGATAGGGTTTTTCTATTTACGTCCCCAACTGTAAGGAACAACAGTCAAAAAGTTGTTTAATTTTTTCATGTTGCACCGTGAAATTAAACACACTTGTTTTAAATATTATTTTGTAAAAACGCAAAGGCGTTCAATTTCTATTTGAATATTTTTTTGTTTAATTTTAAAGTATGGTTTTTTTCTCTCAGTGTATCTTTATTAATCTCCGCTTTGACTTTTATAGACAAGATTGAGGTCTGTTACATTTGACTGCTTTATAAATATCACCATAAATATCTCAGTATCACAATATTACAGTGATACCTAATTGATATCTGCATTTTTTCTCATTCTCATTATCTACATAATTCCCAAAGCAAACTTGACAAGGTTGGACAAGGTCAAGAGTCATGAATGGCTCAAAAAGAGCTGGCAATTCCAAGAAATCTGTTGATTCTTCACATTCGGTGATTGAGAACAAAATTTAATTTTAATAATTAGAATAATTTTTAAGGAACTGTGCATCTTATCTTCTCTTAAAACTGTATTTTTGATAGTTTTTGTTGGTTGATTTAAACATAATAATAATTATTTTAGTAAAATAAAGGATTCAGAAAACCATCTTAAAGTTTTTAATAGACATCTTCAAAATAAAATCAGAAAAAAAGTCAGAACGCCATAAATTGTCATAGAACGCCATTTATTTAATTTAAATAAAAAATGTAATGAATTTAAATCAATATAATTTTTTAGAAATTTTTTAAACAAGTAAAAAGTTTATTATTGATTATTAAACTAGTAGTTTTATGTAACAGTATACCCAAAACATATTACTATTAAAAATTATGTTCTAGCAGGTTAAAAGCTGCTAATGAGTCATTTCATTCCTCAGAACTTAGTAATCACAAAATCATAAGGTATATTTTTATTTTTGACGTTTATGACATGAACATGTTTTTCTGAAAAGTTCTGGAAAAATGTATTAGAAATTTCTACTATGCTAGCAAGTTTGAACACTTCTTAACCTGAATATAATGTGTAAAAAAGTGCTTTTTTATACAACTTAATGGAATATACAAAAGTTTTTTAAATTTTTACTTTTGTACTCCATCTTAATATCATGAAAATTTTAATATAATTTGTTTGGAAATTGCACCCCTAACCAATGAAAAATTACATATGGAATTGACTTGGGTTTTAGTGTGAGCGTTAATATTGAACAAAATTTAATATAAAGTTAAAGTTCGTTTCAATAAAAACAAAGTCCTGGTGCTGGTAAAAAATATTCACTTTTGCACCCTCTTGATATTCAAATATAAAACCGAAGTCATTGAGGTGAGTTCTTTTTATTAAAAAAATGAAAAATTATGTGATAAAAAGTTCTTTTGCCAAATTGTACACCCCATTTTGGCGTGCACCCGGGGCGGACCGCCGCCCCCCCCGCCTCCCCCTTGCTACGCTACTGCTCCGAATACCAAATTTTAACATCACTCCACGAAGTTCATGTCGAAACATTCAAAAATTGACATTGTTTGTGTCATTTCGAAGAAATAATATGAAAAAAATTATAAAAAAAGAAAGGAGTTTATTGATAATATTTAAACACATTTTTTGAATTTTTTTTTTTTTGTACAAACGTAAATGAGCTAAATTTCTATTTGGTTATTTATATTAAAAATATTTTGTTTAATTTTAAAATATTTTATTTTTTCGCAGTATAATATTCTTAAAAGTGGAACAGGAACCTATAGCCAAAATTTCAAGCAAATTGCACAGCTTAAGGTCAATTTTTAAAAAAAAAACTGCTTTAGACGTGGAATGGCCTATCCTGTCTACATTAAACCGTATCAAAAAAATAAATTGAAAGAAATTTTCGAAAAAAAATTTTTTTTTTTTACCGAACGTAGGGGTCGTTTATCCATCGATATATTTCTTTATAACTTCGTTTTTAACGTCCGATTATTTAATGTCCGTTTGTCTTTTGTCCTATTTTTTGTCTCCAGAATTCATTGATCTCAGTTGACCCCTTATAGTACTGACCCACTGGTCTACCACAGAGTCTACCATCTTAACGTTCCATTTTGATTTCAGAAATAGAAAGCCCGCAAAAATCAGTAAACTTTTATTAAATAAATTTTTCTCTATTTCAACTATAAATATTAAAATTTTTTTTTTTATAAAATATCGACCAAAAACGTTATCATTCAAATCTACTAAATCCTCTGTACATCCTGTACAGTTCATCCTAACAGTACATATCTCTAACGTTCTCATCCGAATCTACTAAATCCTCTGAACATCCTGTACAGTTAATACTTCAATCTGTACATCCTAATGTACAGTTTTAAAGTAATACAATTGAAGCCTACAAAAAAACCATTAAACTCTTCATTAAACTTTCTGTGAGTTTGGTTTTTGATGAAAAAAAAATACAAATTAAAATGGACTTTTCCTTAAGATCGGACTGTTAATGTCCAAGGTTTGGCAAAGTTTTAAATAACTGCAACAATTCCAAATATGATTCGGATACACCGAGAAAAAACTTAAGAAAAATAAACACAAAACCTATGTTAATTTACCTAAGGGCTTGGTCTGTTTTGAGCCTACAAAGGCTCTTATCCTTCTTGGATAAGACAACAAACTTTAATATGTTAATTTATCGAATTTTATATTTATGGCGAATCGAAACTATATTATCGATGATTTAACATTGTAAAATGTAAAAAATTGATAGTGATGGAAAGCTATTTCCATTTCTCTTGTTCTCAAGTGTTTGTTTTATTTTCGTTTTTAGCTACCAGCCATACATTGAATACTTTATACATGTGTTTTGTGTATTTAGATTTATTCATTTTGCTTTTTGTATAAATTATCAAATTTTTCATTTTAAAAATATATTCAGATCGCACAACAACTTTTGTAGTTATATATATTTATTTCATTCAATACATTTATTAGTCACAAAAGCCATTTTAGAAAGTTTACTATGATTTTTTCTCGGTGTAAGAACATTTTCGGTGGATATTTTATACAAATAATACGATATGACATTAAATTTAAAAATTTGCAATAAAATTATATATATTTCTAGTGGAAACAGCAAAAAAATTTTCTGTGTAAGAGTTTAAATGATACCAAAATGGTACGTTAAGATGGTTAAAACTGAGGTTCGGCGGATCCGTAAAATAAGGCGTCAACTGAGGTCAATGTTTCTTGAGATAAAAAAATAGGTCTTCTTGAGACAAAAACAAAAACATCACTTTTTGAGATTGGACGGTAAATACCGGAGTTATAAAAAACTAGTAAGGTATATCTACGACTGGGCCGAAGTTAAAATACCTCCACGGCCGATTCGTAAGGGTGCAGAGTGTTAAATTGTAGCTTCTTTAGTAAGAGATTCCAAACAATTTTACTATTTTGCCTCTTTATAAAGTTTTCAATTTTCGGCTTGTATGGGAGGTGGGCGTGTTCGTGGGTGGATGAAATCCATTTTTCTAACACGCCTTAGTTTTGATATAAAGTGAATAAACACTTAATTTTATTTATGTATATTAAGGTACCTTGAAAAAAAAAGTTTCATTTGTACTCATCTTAAAATGAACCTTGATGTCTTTTATGATGATTCCCAAAATATTTTGGCTAAGCCGAAATCCGTCAGTGAGCTAAACTACTTTGCAAAAACCTCCAAAAATCATGTTTTCCGCATATATATTAACTAGTGTAATAGTTGTAAGCAAATAAACTGTCTCAAATTATAGGCCTGAAAAAGTCCGTTCAATCTGCATCAAAAATTTGAAAATATATGCAATTGTTTTAATTATAATGATGTTTTAATGCTTTTTTTTTAGATTATTTTCACAAAAATTCAAATAACTTTATTATATCTTATGCGATCGCCGTTATCAAAATATCATTGGAAAGGTATGCACGGCTGTCATATATTTTGGACATTTTTCTTTGTTTAATAAAGTGTGGCTCTTGTTTTATTTCTCCATTTGTGTACAGTTTATTATTTTGAAATAAAATTTTTCAAATCCAAAATACTGTATTTTTTTATTTCAAGCGTTTGTTTCAATGTAGAATTTTTAAAAATCATCTAAAAAAACTTAGAAAAAAATCATGAAAAACATCATTATCTTTAATCCAATTGCAAATTTCTACAAATTTTTGATGCAGATTGAAAGAACTTTTTTAAGGCCTATAATTTGAGACAGTTTATTTATTAACATATATTACACTAGCCCGTATGCATACGGAAAACATGATTTATGGAGGTTTTTGCAAAATGGTTTAGCTCACTGACGGATTTTGGTATGGTTAAAATATTTTGGGAATGATCATAGAATGCATCAAGGTTCATTTTAAAATGGGTACAAATGGAACTTTTTATTTCTTCATACAAGTCGAGGCACCTTAATGTATATAGCTTCGACAGAAGTCTTTTTATATAGATTGCAATTTTAGGCTCGTACCAAGCTTTTAACCAAGGATTTCAGGTGTCAAACCTATTCAGTTAAATCTGCAATGGTTCGGAAATGGGGAGATTGATAAGAAGGATAGTAAGTGAAATAAAAACAAACAAGTGTAGAATTTTATATGTGTGGCGGAGAGCTATATCTACATGCGAATTTGAATCTGTGGCAAGTGTTATATCTTACCTCAGTCAACTTCAAAAGTCGAATCTATTGATGAAATTTTAATTTCAATGGATTAGAAATGAGTAAAGATTTAAAAAAAAGTAGAAGCGTAAGACGATGGTTAGACCCAGATTCGAATCTGGAACCTCTGGGTTAGCAGTCAAGCACACTAACAACTCGACAACCGAGGGCCCGAAATACAGTATAAACTATTTGAAACATCTAGGAGACGGCGCGAAAATAATAAGGCCATCTGTTCAACTTTAGAAAACGCTTGATGTCGCGCTTAAAACAGTCTAAAACGTAAAGTTAGAGAAGGAAATTGAAAAAAAAAATTAATTTATTCTTGAGACATATATGAAGTGATTTATATAAAAATAAAAAATTCGGTTCTCAGGAAAAAAATTAGATAAAATATCCCTTAGTTGTTTTACTGGCAGAAAATCTGCAAAGATGCATAAAATATTTATATGGTGCATTACATCAATGCCTGCCATTCCCTTTTTTAAGGTTTATTTCACGTTAATATTACCTGCTTGAGGTGGTTCATCCGTAAGTTCCAGTTGTGGGCTTTTTCGACTTTGCCAAATGTTACGAATCACACGTGAGGTGTTAAAAAATTTACACTGTAAAAAAAAATAAATGGCACAAATATCACCCTTAACATTAAAATTCTGACTTCAGATTCGTTATTTACATTTGAAATAAGTGTAGCGGAATGCGAACCGTTATTGTTGATAAAGAATGAAGCATTAACAGTGCATTGAACTACTTTTCTCTATTTTTGCCTTTTATTTCGAAATTTGTGCTCACAACAATAGCACGTGCTGTTTCTATGAGAGCATGTTGAGCCGAAAAGAAAACAACCATAGTGAGTGAACGCTTGTTTTTTCTTATTATGTTTATAAATGAACTTATTTTTTTACTTTTTTTTGTTTGATATTATAGAAAATGCGAAATAATACTGAATTATTTCAAATTTAAAAAAATACATATTTTTTCTGTCAAAAAAATATTTGTTGTTTTACTTGGAAAAAAAAATTATTTAAGCGCAATGTCAATTATGCTCAAAAACCTACTTCTTCTTTTATATTTTTTTGTTGTTTTTACATACTTCATTCAGTATGTATTTATCATAAATTTAATCTTTTTAAATTTTTTTATTATTATTTCTAAAAAAAATACTGAAAGTGGTAACGAAAATTGATCTTAATATATTCATGACCACCATTTTAAATCCGGTATTTTTAATATCAAAATTTTGACTGAGCATTCGTGATCAGTGACTCCAAAAATTCCCATGGTACCATTTTTGTCTCGATACGTAGCGGCTTTGTTGCTACACTGTGCAACATGGCGCATTCAAATTAGCTAAGTATCAGACGATATGACAACATTTCTACATTCACCTTGAATGTTGTTATGTTGCAGTCATCGTCAATGTGTCGTTACGGATAAATAACAACTAAATTGTGTGTGCATACTTTCAGGCTAACAATTTTTTCGTATAAAAAAAGGAATTTTAAGGCAAAACTGAACAGTTTGAGGAGCATTTGGTGCGGAGCAAGACGCTTGTCTTACATATATTAATATTGCCCGTTCTCAATTGACAAAACATTTTTGGGTTCAAATATGAGTCATTTGTGTGCAATAATTTAATAAAATTTGCTACACAGTTTATAATAAGACGTACTTTCGAGGCGTTAAATGGCCGTTTGGGTTTATTATTTAATTTTTGGTTTAAGATTTAAAGTAGCATTAGTTGAGACCAAAAATTCTCCATCAAAATTTAGAACGTTATTAGAAATTTTTAAACCAACTTGTTTTGTTCATTCGCAGATCTCTTTAAAGTTTTAATCAACCACATTTGAATCAAATAAAAGATATATTTTACAACCATCAAAGATACAATAAAATATTTAAGTATTGTTTCAAGTTGGTTTAAAAACTTCATCTTCTTTAAGATGAAATCATGATAAGTCATTTGCAACTCAGCGCTTGCTCTGTGTGAAGGCGATAATCTCAAGGCCAGGCAACAGACATTGTGCTCACATTAATTTACTGAACCTGCCCTCTTCTGTTGTAATTCCATGCTACTCATTCTAATATCTCATTAACTTAAGCACTTAATTTGAAGTAAGGTATGCAGCGCATAAACTAGAGCTTCGAACGTGCTCTACTCCCAGGTTGCACATTTTCTATGCTCAGCTTGACTCGTAACTCCCCTCGTCATAGATTAGATGCAATGTTTGCGCTCGGAGCTTGCTTGCTTGCTGGTCGTTGCTAGGAAGTAGGTCGTGTTCTAAGTTGTTTGCCTGCTTGTGATACAAAAGGTGATTCCTACATCATTTATTAACTTCATTGGGTGTCGCAGATTGTAACTGGCTTTTGACTTGCTTTTGTTAAATCTACGTGTGTTCAGACTTCAAGCTAATGCTGTCCGGGATATAATTGTGGCAAGTCAGAAAGTCCATTTGATGCCACTGACATTGCTTCCTATTAAAGAAACTCATTATTTATCATTGAAGTACATATTTAAATTAACACAGAACTCTAAGGAAATCAAACTTGAAATCATCTAGATACACAAATATATTTTGAAGAATTTAGAAAGATTTTAATATATCACTCGTGGAGCCGTGGCCGTGCGTGCAACCGAATTAAAGAAAAAAATCTCGCTAGACCCGAGTTAAAATCTCCATCTAAAACAGAAGATTTTTCCAATAAATCTCCTCATTTTCCTCCAAATGCTTTAAGGACTCCGCATTTTTTTAGCAGGAGATCTGCCTCGAGGGCCCTACAAGGTCCTCCAACTTTCCGATCGTCCTGCCTTCTGAGGGCACGTCAACGCTTAAAGTTTGGCCCCAGGATGTACCTCCGGTCCTTTTTGTGTTGTTTGTTCCATTTGATACCCACTAGTGTAGGACAATGGAAGGTCCACCACGCAGAGCTACTTGTGCAAGACATTTTGGCTGCATCAACAACTTATCTTATATCTTATATCTTATGTTTTATATCTTATATCTTATATCTTATATCTTATATCTTATATCTTATATCTTATATCTTATATCTTATATCTTATATCTTATATCTTATATCTTATATCTTATATCTTATATCTTATATCTTATATCTTATATCTTATATCTTATATCTTATATCTTATATCTTATATCTTATATCTTATATCTTATATCTTATATCTTATATCTTATATCTTATATCTTATATCTTATATCTTATATCTTATATCTTATATCTTATATCTTATATCTTATATCTTATATCTTATATCTTATATCTTATATCTTATATCTTATATCTTATATCTTATATCTTATATCTTATATCTTATATCTTATATCTTATATCTTATATCTTATATCTTATATCTTATATCTTATATCTTATATCTTATATCTTATATCTTATATCTTATATCTTATATCTTATATCTTATATCTTATATCTTATATCTTATATCTTATATCTTATATCTTATATCTTATATCTTATATCTTATATCTTATATCTTATATCTTATATCTTATATCTTATATCTTATATCTTATATCTTATATCTTATATCTTATATCTTATATCTTATATCTTATATCTTATATCTTATATCTTATATCTTATATCTTATATCTTATATCTTATATCTTATATCTTATATCTTATATCTTATATCTTATATCTTATATCTTATATCTTATATCTTATATCTTATATCTTATATCTTATATCTTATATCTTATATCTTATATCTTATATCTTATATCTTATATCTTATATCTTATATCTTATATCTTATATCTTATATCTTATATCTTATATCTTATATCTTATATCTTATATCTTATATCTTATATCTTATATCTTATATCTTATATCTTATATCTTATATCTTATATCTTATATCTTATATCTTATATCTTATATCTTATATCTTATATCTTATATCTTATATCTTATATCTTATATCTTATATCTTATATCTTATATCTTATATCTTATATCTTATATCTTATATCTTATATCTTATATCTTATATCTTATATCTTATATCTTATATCTTATATCTTATATCTTATATCTTATATCTTATATCTTATATCTTATATCTTATATCTTATATCTTATATCTTATATCTTATATCTTATATCTTATATCTTATATCTTATATCTTATATCTTATATCTTATATCTTATATCTTATATCTTATATCTTATATCTTATATCTTATATCTTATATCTTATATCTTATATCTTATATCTTATATCTTATATCTTATATCTTATATCTTATATCTTATATCTTATATCTTATATCTTATATCTTATATCTTATATCTTATATCTTATATCTTATATCTTATATCTTATATCTTATATCTTATATCTTATATCTTATATCTTATATCTTATATCTTATATCTTATATCTTATATCTTATATCTTATATCTTATATCTTATATCTTATATCTTATATCTTATATCTTATATCTTATATCTTATATCTTATATCTTATATCTTATATCTTATATCTTATATCTTATATCTTATATCTTATATCTTATATCTTATATCTTATATCTTATATCTTATATCTTATATCTTATATCTTATATCTTATATCTTATATCTTATATCTTATATCTTATATCTTATATCTTATATCTTATATCTTATATCTTATATCTTATATCTTATATCTTATATCTTATATCTTATATCTTATATCTTATATCTTATATCTTATATCTTATATCTTATATCTTATATCTTATATCTTATATCTTATATCTTATATCTTATATCTTATATCTTATATCTTATATCTTATATCTTATATCTTATATCTTATATCTTATATCTTATATCTTATATCTTATATCTTATATCTTATATCTTATATCTTATATCTTATATCTTATATCTTATATCTTATATCTTATATCTTATATCTTATATCTTATATCTTATATCTTATATCTTATATCTTATATCTTATATCTTATATCTTATATCTTATATCTTATATCTTATATCTTATATCTTATATCTTATATCTTATATCTTATATCTTATATCTTATATCTTATATCTTATATCTTATATCTTATATCTTATATCTTATATCTTATATCTTATATCTTATATCTTATATCTTATATCTTATATCTTATATCTTATATCTTATATCTTATATCTTATATCTTATATCTTATATCTTATATCTTATATCTTATATCTTATATCTTATATCTTATATCTTATATCTTATATCTTATATCTTATATCTTATATCTTATATCTTATATCTTATATCTTATATCTTATATCTTATATCTTATATCTTATATCTTATATCTTATATCTTATATCTTATATCTTATATCTTATATCTTATATCTTATATCTTATATCTTATATCTTATATCTTATATCTTATATCTTATATCTTATATCTTATATCTTATATCTTATATCTTATATCTTATATCTTATATCTTATATCTTATATCTTATATCTTATATCTTATATCTTATATCTTATATCTTATATCTTATATCTTATATCTTATATCTTATATCTTATATCTTATATCTTATATCTTATATCTTATATCTTATATCTTATATCTTATATCTTATATCTTATATCTTATATCTTATATCTTATATCTTATATCTTATATCTTATATCTTATATCTTATATCTTATATCTTATATCTTATATCTTATATCTTATATCTTATATCTTATATCTTATATCTTATATCTTATATCTTATATCTTATATCTTATATCTTATATCTTATATCTTATATCTTATATCTTATATCTTATATCTTATATCTTATATCTTATATCTTATATCTTATATCTTATATCTTATATCTTATATCTTATATCTTATATCTTATATCTTATATCTTATATCTTATATCTTATATCTTATATCTTATATCTTATATCTTATATCTTATATCTTATATCTTATATCTTATATCTTATATCTTATATCTTATATCTTATATCTTATATCTTATATCTTATATCTTATATCTTATATCTTATATCTTATATCTTATATCTTATATCTTATATCTTATATCTTATATCTTATATCTTATATCTTATATCTTATATCTTATATCTTATATCTTATATCTTATATCTTATATCTTATATCTTATATCTTATATCTTATATCTTATATCTTATATCTTATATCTTATATCTTATATCTTATATCTTATATCTTATATCTTATATCTTATATCTTATATCTTATATCTTATATCTTATATCTTATATCTTATATCTTATATCTTATATCTTATATCTTATATCTTATATCTTATATCTTATATCTTATATCTTATATCTTATATCTTATATCTTATATCTTATATCTTATATCTTATATCTTATATCTTATATCTTATATCTTATATCTTATATCTTATATCTTATATCTTATATCTTATATCTTATATCTTATATCTTATATCTTATATCTTATATCTTATATCTTATATCTTATATCTTATATCTTATATCTTATATCTTATATCTTATATCTTATATCTTATATCTTATATCTTATATCTTATATCTTATATCTTATATCTTATATCTTATATCTTATATCTTATATCTTATATCTTATATCTTATATCTTATATCTTATATCTTATATCTTATATCTTATATCTTATATCTTATATCTTATATCTTATATCTTATATCTTATATCTTATATCTTATATCTTATATCTTATATCTTATATCTTATATCTTATATCTTATATCTTATATCTTATATCTTATATCTTATATCTTATATCTTATATCTTATATCTTATATCTTATATCTTATATCTTATATCTTATATCTTATATCTTATATCTTATATCTTATATCTTATATCTTATATCTTATATCTTATATCTTATATCTTATATCTTATATCTTATATCTTATATCTTATATCTTATATCTTATATCTTATATCTTATATCTTATATCTTATATCTTATATCTTATATCTTATATCTTATATCTTATATCTTATATCTTATATCTTATATCTTATATCTTATATCTTATATCTTATATCTTATATCTTATATCTTATATCTTATATCTTATATCTTATATCTTATATCTTATATCTTATATCTTATATCTTATATCTTATATCTTATATCTTATATCTTATATCTTATATCTTATATCTTATATCTTATATCTTATATCTTATATCTTATATCTTATATCTTATATCTTATATCTTATATCTTATATCTTATATCTTATATCTTATATCTTATATCTTATATCTTATATCTTATATCTTATATCTTATATCTTATATCTTATATCTTATATCTTATATCTTATATCTTATATCTTATATCTTATATCTTATATCTTATATCTTATATCTTATATCTTATATCTTATATCTTATATCTTATATCTTATATCTTATATCTTATATCTTATATCTTATATCTTATATCTTATATCTTATATCTTATATCTTATATCTTATATCTTATATCTTATATCTTATATCTTATATCTTATATCTTATATCTTATATCTTATATCTTATATCTTATATCTTATATCTTATATCTTATATCTTATATCTTATATCTTATATCTTATATCTTATATCTTATATCTTATATCTTATATCTTATATCTTATATCTTATATCTTATATCTTATATCTTATATCTTATATCTTATATCTTATATCTTATATCTTATATCTTATATCTTATATCTTATATCTTATATCTTATATCTTATATCTTATATCTTATATCTTATATCTTATATCTTATATCTTATATCTTATATCTTATATCTTATATCTTATATCTTATATCTTATATCTTATATCTTATATCTTATATCTTATATCTTATATCTTATATCTTATATCTTATATCTTATATCTTATATCTTATATCTTATATCTTATATCTTATATCTTATATCTTATATCTTATATCTTATATCTTATATCTTATATCTTATATCTTATATCTTATATCTTATATCTTATATCTTATATCTTATATCTTATATCTTATATCTTATATCTTATATCTTATATCTTATATCTTATATCTTATATCTTATATCTTATATCTTATATCTTATATCTTATATCTTATATCTTATATCTTATATCTTATATCTTATATCTTATATCTTATATCTTATATCTTATATCTTATATCTTATATCTTATATCTTATATCTTATATCTTATATCTTATATCTTATATCTTATATCTTATATCTTATATCTTATATCTTATATCTTATATCTTATATCTTATATCTTATATCTTATATCTTATATCTTATATCTTATATCTTATATCTTATATCTTATATCTTATATCTTATATCTTATATCTTATATCTTATATCTTATATCTTATATCTTATATCTTATATCTTATATCTTATATCTTATATCTTATATCTTATATCTGATATCTTATATCTTATATCTTATATCTTATGTCTTTTATCTTATCTTTTTTTTAATACAATGTTTTAATTCAAATCTTAGAACTATTTTAATGCCTTACTGAAAAACTGGCTTCGTCTGCTACGTGAACAATAAAATACTACTTATCACCGCTTTTGTTTTAGATACAAAGTTTGTACGCGACAAAATGGCGCATATCTCTGCGATAAGTCGCGTAGTTAACATATTTAAGCCAAGTGCATATTGTTGACTAAAAAAATGTGTAGAAGCCAGATATGCAGCAACAAAAAGTAGACGACATCAATGACTTTTGCTGCTTCTTCCCGCTTTCTTCGACAAAAACAAAAAAAAAAAATTATATATAACCGAATAAAGGATGTGCAAACAAAAATAGTCAGTGATTTATGCACTCTGACAATGATTAATTTCAACTTGCGATGCAAACTGAGCCACTTTTATGTAAAACTTTGCATTTTTTACTCTATTTTTTTCTTTTCATTTTGTGATTTTTTTGTTTTTAGTTTTCAGTTTTGTTTGTTTCTTTTTTGTTTCTGCCATCTCTTTTTGTGTGAAACTAAAGCATCAAGCTAAATGCAATGCCACCATCTTCTGGTACTTCCTCTACCGCCCGCATATCAACTCAATCCAACACAATCCACGTTGTGCTCTTAAATTCGGTACTAACAGAACAAGTGAATAAAGTAGTGAAATTTAAGATCTGGAAGGCGTTCATGCGAAGATGCTTGTAAATGGTGAGATACATACAAACCAATTTTAAGAAAGGTTATGAATTTTGTGGGTGGTTGGGTATGCGGATATATGGCTAAAAACATGACGTTTTAAGCATACATTAGGGAGTATTACCTTAATGAGAAATTCAGGAAAGGATAAATTGTGGCGCGTCTAACATCTTATGTTAAAAAGTTTGTGATACATTGACCTAGGTTCTACATGTAATGTCATACATACATATTCGACTGAAAGTTGTCTTAGAAACAACATGCTATACTGACTTTTTAGATGGTACTATTCTGTTTGGGGCTAGTTCGAATGATAACAGCTACAATTTTTTCAACTACTAACTGTTCCACTTGTATTTGGCCGGAACAAATGTGGCTGTTAAAACTCACCATACAAGACTCTCAAATTCGGAGTCTTGTCAGAGTGCGCAAAATCCTTGTGCCAATTCACATATATTTCATCACAGCTGTTTTACTCTCTACTTTAATTCCACATCATTTCTGTGTACTCACATGTACTCTCCTCACTCGCAGACTTTGAACTTTAATATTGAAATTCGTCGCGTGTCTACGCTGGCACCTTTTATACGAACCTATAGTCTAGGTCAGTAGTAGCAACAGCACAGACTTCGTCCTTTTTATGCGTTGCCAAAATTTTGTCATCATGTCGTAGCGTGGGATTTCGTGTTTTGAGGGTGAGGTGATGGTGCTGATGATGTTGATGGTGATGATTGTGGTGGGAGTGATGGTTTTGTTGAAGGCATGCACGTTGTTTTTTTTTTTTTTTTTTTTTCTTTGTTGCAAACCATTAAAAGTATGCAAAGTTTTGTGTATGTTTTTTTGTTTTTGTATCTAATGCGTAACAGCGTGTTAAACCAAATGCTAGGCGTAGTCTTTGTTTTTATGTTGTTGCTATTCTCGTTGTTGGTGTACATCAACCACCTTGCCAAAGTTTCTTGCCCTTTTCTGTATCCTTTCGTGTGCAACTTAGTTGAGATTGTTATTGTTGTGGCCAAAACTTTGGCAAACAACTCTGCTCGAAATTTAATAAATTTAAAGCGTGCGAGAAAAATTAACTATAAGTCCATATTTAACGGTACATCAGCTTTTCAGCAGATTTTCTTCTTCGGAACAGATATTTTTATTTTATTAATTCGTAGATAGCTATTTTGATTTATTCAAACATTTTAAAAATAACAACTTATAGAATTTTAAATTCACATGCGCTCCAGGAAGGCAGTTCTAAAAACTGTTGATAAAAAATATCATAGAAGGAGGTCAATTTTTTTTCATTTTTTATACACTTGACTTACTTTTTTCAGGAATTGGTATTAATTTGTTCGATTTTTTCCGATTTTTTTAAAATTTTGTAAAACGTATTTTTGTTGTGTTATGAAATATGCTTAGTTCTTGCATAGCACCTGTTTTGCAAAATATTGCACTATGGAACAAATTCTGGTTAGCAAAAGTTAGGTCGATTCTGAGAGTGAGGGGTGAAAATAGAGGCTAAATTAGAAGTTTTATAATTAAACACCTGTATCGTGGTGTTTGTTTATGTCAGTTCGAATTTTTTTTTAATCGACCATCGAACTTTGCATTCTTCTAAACGGGTCTTCTAATTTAGCCACTATTTTCACCCCTCACTCTCAGAATCGACCTAACTTTTGCTATTCAGAATTCCCGGGTTCGATCCCCAGCCGCGGCGAAAAGTTTTTTTCAATAAAAAATTTTTCTGATCGGTCACCACCTCTCTGCAGACAATGGCAAACCTCAGAGAGTAAATAATGCCATGTAAAGCTTCTTGAGAACATGAGCCGTTCGGAGTCGGCATAAAACATGTAGGTCCAGTTCTCGGTCAATTGTGTGCAAACATTTAATAACACACACAACACAATTGATCATAAGAAGCTCGGTCAAAGTCCTTTCAAGGGCTGAAATGGCCAATTTTGTTTTTTTTTTTTTTTTTTATTTGTGTCCAACGCATGTCATTTATGAATTGTTAATGAATCAAATGAATATGATCTCACATCAAAGAAATTTTGGGATGTGGCATATTCTGACATTTTGGTCAAGCAACAAGATGACAAAAAAAGGCTCAGTCAAAAATGAAACCGAACAAAAACAAAAAAAAAAAAAAAAACGTTGACAATACAAGTTCAAAATTGTATTTTCATTGTTCAAATAAGATATATTTGATGCAATGCGGATAGAAAAATATAATTTTTTTCATTTATTTTCTGCACTTTTATACTAACAGGAACAAAAAACCAATTGAGAATTACGTCGTTCGATTGCTCATATTTTATATGTGCAAAAACAACAACAAAATTATTTCTTCTACAAACAACCCTAAAATTACAGTTAATAAACACAAATTTTCAAGCCCAATTTCTGGCATAAACTGAGAACCTGAATAGCATGTTTTGAGATGGTTTTGAGCTGATTTCAAATACGAACATTTTGAGCTTGATTTTAGCTCATTTTTTCTCTTCGTGTTATGAGCTCAGCAAAAACATAGAAAGTTCACGAACCTAGAAGTTCAAGTTAACGATTCGTTCATCAATATTCGTCCTTTTAGTTCTATTGCAAAAGCAGAGTGATATCGAAATTTACGTAAGAAAAAAACTTATCAAACAATGGTTTGACTCCAAACCATCTGACCTGATGAAGTTAATAATCCATACGAAAGTTCGAGTCCATAATTTCTTGAATTGAAACTACTTTAGCTATGTATGGAGCAATATGACGAATTGAAAAGGGCAGCAAAACTGAAAAGTTAAGTTAAAAACCTCCTCAAGTTTAGCTTTTTTGCTTCTATTGCCACGTAAATAATTATCTCGTCTAAATGAAGAAAATAAAGCAGCAAACTGCCATTTGTCTTTTTTTTTAGTTTTAAGACTATATCAAAGAATACATCTATAAACCACTTAAAACTCTCTACTTTTTTTTGGGTACAAGTTTAATTTTTACCGTTCGTGGCGGCCACACGCATATTTTGTTTAATAAATCGTTCAACTGTTGGTACATTACACAGTTCTGCAAATTTGAACTCTTATTTTCCCCTTCTGAATTTGAATGCTGATCTTGAAATTCCGAGTAATTGGATCATCTGGCTTTAACAGCCAACATTAGTATGCCATAATTTTTTTAGTCCACTTTCCCTGATAGCGACGTTCCATCTCTTTCAAATACCAGCTCCCAAGTTTTTATGAAAGTGGACTTCTTTATGCGAATTATGGAAATTAAGTTTAATGCTCAACGAGCATCTCATTTTTCTGAAATTTTCAATAATTTTCTACAGAATTTCGTCATAATTGGGACTCTTGTGATGTCCTAGAAAATGTCTCACTATTTCCTAAAAAGATTTCCAGGTTATTAACTCAACTTCTCTCAATTTTTCATAGTAAGCTATATCTTACAACAATTTTCTTATGTTCGGACCAACGAAAATAAACCTTATTTATTTACCTTCTTTCAGTTTAGCTTCAAACAGACAAAAACTTTTCGCCACGCTGGGCATTAAACTCGGACTCCGAGCATGCTAAGCCACACACTAAACCTGCATGCCACGGTCAGCACTCTAGCAGCAGTTGTATCAGCAGTTGATAGCGACTGCGAAGACAATATTTACCGAAGCGAAAAATGCTGTTGCTTCAATTTCGGAATTGAACGAAAGTTGGCAGTCAGTCAAAGCAAAAACTGCAGAAGTTGTCGACTGCTGAAATGCTTTGTAGTCTATCAGCAGTAGCTTTTTGCTTTTGCTTTGACAGCGACTGTTTGATTTTTCGGAAGCACAAGCATAAGCAGCAGTCAGTTTTGAAATGATGAAAACAGTCAGAACTTCAAACAGCAATAATTTTACGACTTTTGCTACTTTGACTGCAGCAATTTAATCACTGAAAAAGAAGCGACTTTATTCGGAAACAATAAACCGACGAGTTCTCGATTCGGTCTTCGTTCGTTAACTGTGCCTGCCCAAAGTATTCCAAAACTAGTAATTTTTTCGGTGCAGAGGTCAGAGGTGCAGAGGTCATTCACCGAAACGGGCACCGGACATTTACCAGCTATTTTATTAAGGTGGAACATAATATTCGCGGCAGAGAAAACAGACCTTTTTTTAAAAATGCATAACAAACATTTTTCCAACTTTTTTTTTTTATTATTGTAGAGAATTGAAAAAATTACAAGAAAAAAATTCAAATAATATATTTTTCACTCCAACATGGTTCTTAGAGCTCCAAACTGGCGGTAGAGAAAAAAAACGGGAACTTTTTTTCAAATTTTTTTTCAATTTTTGGTGGTGTTCTTGGAAAAAATATTGACTTTAAAAATTTATAAAAAATCGAAAAAAAATTTAAAAAAATCTCGTGTCATACGATAGCGAATCAGGTTTAAAAACTACAAAAAACAAAAATTCGTCAAAAAATTAACCCGCTAGTGCCGCAACCAGTACAAAAAACATGGTTTCGAGATAAACGCGTTCAAAGTTTGTAAACAAAGAAAAATGCAAGGAAAAATAAAAATGCGCTCTCACTCATCTGGCTGTAACTTTTGAACCCGTCGGAATTTTTCAATGAAATTTTTTAAATTTTTTCTTAGAATTTTAAGAATATTTACTTAAATACAAAATTATAACAAAATCGATTTAAAAAAACGGCCAATGTCATGTCGTTTTTTGAAATATGAAATTGTTTCATATTTAACACAAAATATGAAATTGTTTCATATTTAACACAAAATATGAAATTGTTTCATATTTAACACAAAATATGAAATTGTTTCTCGGAATATGAATCGAAGTGTTATACTTATGTCTATATATAATGTTATAGTACTCTGTTCGTTTGCTTGAAATTTCGCTGGAAACATTTACTGAGTTTCCATGGCGAGCTAACTCGGTGTTTATTCGGGGTTAACTCGCTATGGAAACGCGAGTTGAGTTGAGTTGCGTTAAATCTACGAAACTCCACGAAACTTGTAAGATTTGACTAGGTTCTATCTGTCAAATTGATTGCTGTCATTAATATTGAAAAAATAATGAGAAATTTTTATTTTAACAAAAATATTAAAATGTCGAATGCAAGAGTTTTTTGGAGTGCCGCAGAAACTAGTCAAAAAATAACAAAAATTACAAAAAAGAATTGACAAGTTCGACTCGGTGTTGTGCATGGAAACACTATCGAGTCAGCAAAGTCAAATTGTCAACTCAACGAAAACCCAAACCCAGAGTTAACTCGCTATGGAAACTCAGTAATTAATATTTTTGTTGCGTGAAAATTCTGATAAATATTTAGTTGCGTTGACATTTTAAATTTGAGAAAGTCATGCTTTACTTTTCAAAATAAAGAAAAATAAATATATTAAAACAAAAAATTTACGACAAATATCTCTTTTCACATCAAAATAAATAGGCAATTGGCAGTTCAATACAATTATTGTGAAGAAATATTGCAAGAGAAATGTTGCGAGCATATTTCACAGCGGAACAGAGTACTACTTTAACGAAATGTTGTGAAAAATTTCACACATATTTCAGTTATAGTTTTTTGTATGTAGATTTGAGTGAAATTTTACATGAAACTGAACAGAGTACTAGGCTTTAGGAGGTTAAAATATATTTTTATATTGGTCAAACCAATGGAGCTTACAACGTTAAAACCTTTTGAAAATTTAACTTAATTGTAAATTATTCCTAACAGATTTCACTTTAAAAATGGGATTTGACCATTTTATTAAAATCTGCACTTTATTACATTCTTAAAAGACAATAAGATTATTTTGAAGTATTTGCAGTACTATTTGTACAAAATTTAACAACAATATTAAAACACAAATTGTCAATGTCAGAGTTATCCCCTGTCGATTGAATTCACTTTGTTTCTTGGAGTGGATTAAACACTTCAATTTCCGAAGGCGTCAAGAGTACAAGATTCTGAAAACTGAATTCATACTGAAATAATTATTGATGACATTCAGACAACAATAAGAGAAACGTGTTGATGATTTTAGCAATTTTAAGCACACCAATTGATTGACATTAATTATAAGCAACGAAAATTAATTGATTGTGGGCGAACGATTTTTCGGTAACCAACCAACCAGCTAATGGCGTAGTCAACATTTTTAGCATATCAAATACAAATGTAAAAATAAAATCGTTAGCAACTAAGTTTGGGGCATCAACAAAAAGTTGGAACATCTGACTCAAGTATGGAAATAAAAAAAAAAAAAACACAACAACATACGTTGGTGACGTTAAGCATGAATCCTATTTTATTTAGAGCAACAATTTTGAATTCGAATAATTATATAGATGCTGACCTGATGCATTACATTTACTACAGATGGCTAAACCTCTTGCTAAAGGCATTAGTTTTCAGCTATACGGACTGGATAAACGAATACACAAACTAGGAAGAATGAGTTAGAAGCGTCAAGCATGCTACTGGCACACAATTTACAGTAGCTTTAATAAACAAACAGCCATTCTTCCATTCACAGCGCTGACGATATCCTCAAGGATTCTACTTGAGCATAATAAGCAAAATAAATAAATAGCTTCATGCAACACGAGCGCCACTCAACATAAAAAGCTTGACAAAGCGGGTTTGTGTGCGAAGTTGTAGTTGTAGGTGGCGCGAGTTTACCGTTTCATCGAATGACGCTACAAATGCTTCCATTAACAAACAAGATGCGATGATACTCAATGCCAACAAAAAATTCAAGCCCTCCAGCATCAGTGGAGTTGCAGCAAGTGTTGATGGTTGGCGGTGAATTTGGATGATTTTGGTTACTTTAAGTGCTGTCACCAGTTTGTCGTTTGTCGTCGTCGTTCTCATCATCATTGTTGGCGTCCTTGTAAGGCTCAATAGTTATGAAAATAATAATAATAATAGCAATAATAATAATAATAATAATAATAATAATAATAATAATAATCCTGGGCGCAAGCAACACTTCGGCCACACTGCCAACTCTTAGGCATGCCATTAACTCACTTGATAGACTTGAGGCAAAGGTATGAAAATATTTATGAAGCAGCCAGTGAATATAACTGAAATATGAAAAGTGGCTCCTTAGGGACAGCCGTCTTCGGCTGCCTCTTCGGCTGCTATGGTTCTGCTAAATCTTAGCGTTATGAATTATTTAGTTGCTTTTTATTGAATTTATTTGAGTGTGTGTGTGTATTTGTGGGTGTGAATTTTCGCAATCACAATTTTCGAAGCTTTGAATTTTTAAGCGTATTTTGCTTTAAACGAATCTATGAACTTCAACAATATTTTTAATGCGAATCTTGATGGTTTAGTGAGGTTGTATGTAAGTGGTGGCGCACCCAAAGGAATTTTTAACCAAATTGTAGTTAAAGAGTGCTGATAACCCTATTTTACAAAATGGCAGACTTTTAACAATGGATTTTGATTTAAAAGAAAAAAAAAACAACAAACAAAAATAAGACAATTATGTCAGCGAAACTCACAGTATTGCCAGATGCTTTAACAAAATTTTTTCAAATCAGGAAAAAACAGTTGTTTTCTTGTCTCAGCGAACATTGAAATCTCCCACTAAGATTTTTGTTGTTACGTCATTGTTCTTCTGAACCGATGATATAGAAATTATTTTACAGGTAAGTAGTCTTTATATGAAATACGAGCAAATGCTCTCTAATTACTATATATGCGATATAAATATTAAATACCATTAAAAATTAAAAAAAAAAATAGAACGTACACAAACAAAATTAAAATATTTAGTGGTTTCTTCAAATTCAAAATATAAAAATAATTGCGTTTGTTCTTTTATAGTATAAAAAAATGAATTAAGATTTAAAAAATTTTTAAAGATTTAAAATAATTTCTTTATGAAATGCACTTTAGAAGTTTTTCTAATTAAGCAACTAAAAGAAAGCTCAGCTGAGCAAATGAAGCTCATAATTTGTTCTTATTAATCAATTCAATTCAATAATTCAATAAAGATTTTATTCATTAATCACATTATAACGAAGTTAACAATATTTCAAATACTTAAGCAATAAATACAAAGTGATTAACAAAAACTAAATTCTGTTGTTCATTACGAGCAAGTGGCAAATGCAGTTTTTCTTAGAAAATAACTATGTTCATAAAAATTATATAAATTATACGTACTAAGTAATACACGAAGTAAACATTAAAGAATAAAAATTTGGTAAAATATAATTAAGTTTAGTTTTACAAAGTTCAGTTTTATACATTTAATAAAAAATTTTAATGATACAGCGAAACTGAAAAAAGAGTAGAAAAAAACATAATAAAGACTTATAAATACAATCCACATACATTTATAATAAAACAGAGATAATGGAGTTTATAACATTGAAATTATAATGAAATAGCCATGATTTCACTTCATTTAGAAACACAATTTTGTTTCGTATAGAACGTATGTTTACTGGTAAAACATTGAAAAGCCTGCTAGCAACACAAGTGTAAAAGTGAAAAAAGCGACTAAGATAGTGAGGTGGAACAGTAACAAGACATTGGTTATTTATTCTTAAATTATAGCTAGCATAGAACCTGTTTAATAAATAACCACATCTATTAAAAAATACTTTTAAAACTCTAAAATAAAACAAATGCTTAATGGGCAAAATATTTAACTTCTTGAATAAAGGAAAGCTTCTATCTAACCTTCTTTTCCGACAAATAATCCGAATAACATGTTTTTGAGCGGTCAACAATGGATTAATTTTATTCAAATCAGTACCACCCCAGCAAACAATGCCATATTGGAGTTTAGAATGGAAAATACCATGGTAAATACACGTAAGCAATTTTGTGGAACAGAACGCATTCAAAAAATATATCTGTCTTGTAGCACCCACGAGATATCTTTTTAGAGCAGCAGTGTGATCTAACCATGACATTTTCCAATCAAGTATTAAACCAAGATATTTAAAAGTTTTAACACAATCAATGGATATACAATGTTCAGAGCAATGCCGAGAATCATTATAAGTTGTTACGTGCTGAGAAAAACTACAAATATTGTTTTCAATTAAGAATTTTTCACAGCCTGCACAGTGAAAGATTAACTCCTTTGGTTTTAAGTCATTTCCCGCTACATTGAAGTACAATGTACCTCAGTAGTACCAAATCACGACTTATGGCGCAGGTTAGATTAAGAGCCGAGTCATTAGCATAAGTACAAGCCATATCATCTGCAATGACTTTACTTGAAAAAGGCAAACTAAAAATGGAATTAATGTATATGAGAAACAAAATGGGTCCCAGCACAGAACCCTGTGGGACACCTACATCAATATTAATAAAGTTGCTATGAATACTATTTATTTTCACTCTCTGTAATCTGTTAGACAGATATGAACGAAACCAGGAATTTATAGAACCTCTAAAGCCACACTTATTTAGTTTCAAAAGAAGTATTTCATGGTCAACCGTATCAAAGGCTTTTGTAATATCTACAAATAGAGCTGCACAGAGTTTCTTGTTATTTAGACCATCGTAAACGTTACTGCAAAAATTCAAAAAGTGCGTCTTCAGTAGACAAACCTTCTCTAAAACCATACTGACAGTCACTGAAAAAATCTGATTTCCCTAAAAAATCAAGCATTCTTTTTTTAACAGCCTTTCCAAATACTTTAGAAAAGACAGGCAGTAATGAGATCGGTCTATAATTATTCAGATGAGTTTTATCACCTTTTTAAAAAGTGGAATCACTACAGCTTTTTTAGATCATCCGGGAAAATTCCAACCATTATGCTTTTGTTAAAAATATCACACAGTACATCAGCAATGTTAAAAACAATTCTTTTAACAAAAGCATTAGAAAAAGTACCATCTGATGATGAATTAGTATTTTTAAGAGACATTATTAATTTGTAGACTTCATATGATGAAATTGGTTCAAAAAAGAAGCTTTTTTGGCTAAAATGTTCCATATCCAAACATTTACATGAGTCATCGTTAGATCCCACATTTGCTACCACCTCCCTACCTATTTTTGAAGAAAATTTATTAAAAGCTTCAGCTATATGACTAGGGTCAGAGATCGCAGTTCCTACGACATTAATACGATCCGTTTGAACAATGTTACTAGATTTATTTAAAATGTTATTTACCAGCTGCCATTCTTTCTTAACATTGCCTCTGATTTTGTTAAATTCATTTATATAAAAATTCGTTTTGCATGATGAAACTTCCATGGAAATTTCTTTGCATATTTCTTTGTAACGAACTTTTGCATTGTGGTTCATAGGGTGCCGTGAGCATTTTTTGTGTAGCTTATTTTTGCGTTGAATTTTGTTCAGTAGTTCCATTGTCGTCCAAGGTTTTAGTCTCTTAAATTTATTATTACGTTTTCTAACAGTGGTTGTACACGAATTAACATGCTGAGCTAGAATATCAAAAAATAAACTATAAGCTTAGGATGGATCAGGTTCGCAATATACACTATACCAAGTCTCAGAAATAAGGCTTACATTTAATGAAGAAAAATCAGTTTTGTTATAAGAACAGTCAATCTGACAGTTTGTTTTATTTGGTTTACCTACATTTTCAAGATATAAGCATGTCAAACAATGATCTGAAAAATGTTGGTTCGACACTGATCTGTAGATGGAAATATTACTAGATTGCCCTAACTTCACAAAAATATTATCTAGACATGTAGAAGAATTGTCAGTTATCCGAGTAGGTTCATTAATGCAAGATTCGAAACCAAACTTAGTTTTAATGTAGCAAACAGACATATTTATGTAACAAGCTTGCAATCTATAGCTCGTATATAAACCTATTTATAGAGTTTTCAATTTTGCAGGTTGTAGCAATTTTATTCAAAATGTTTTCAACGGACCGAATATTACCAAATTTCTTTATTTTATGTCATAAGAATCAATATGTCTTAATTTGCAGGCGTTTCCACAAAAAAATGTCTGCAATTTTTTCGGCCACAAAAGAAGGGAAAGCTTTGGTGGACAGTACTTTAAACAGAAAAATTATTACTATAACATAATTCTGTAAAATGTGAGTGCGGAACGTTTGATATTTTTGAAAAATTTCACAGCTTATTTTTAGGCATTTTTTGTTTTGTGATTTATTGAAACTACAGAAACTTTTTATATTATTTTCATTTTGAAATTTTCAGTTTAACAAAAAATTTTTAAACTTATTTCGTCGTACCCATGACTCAATAATTGGACACAATATCACGAAAATGGAGGTAGATACCCTTATTTGAAGAGAAGAGCATTCTTAATGACACAAAAATTCCACAGCTGCTTGAATATCTTAATATATTTTAGTACAATATATCTTAAAATTTCTAGTCAATACATTTGCTGCTACTTTTGTATTTTGAAGCATCCATCAGATGATTTTTAAAGGTTCTGGGACTTCACAGAGGTCAAGCTTGAAATATTTTCACGAATTTATTGCCTTAAAAAATTCAATGAAAGTAATGCATACTTATTTTGTTTGTTTTTTTCAGCAGTAAAATATTAAAAACATACACGGAGAAAATTATTTTGCTTGAATCAAGCCATTACTTTGCTGAAACGCAAATCAGCAAAATTTTGCTCAATAGCGGTTTGATTTTAGAAAACGTTTTCTAAATTGAAATTACTTCTCATATAATTTGAAAAAAGCAAAATAAAGATAAATTTTAGCAATAATTTGCTTACTTATTATAAATTCAAATAGCAAATTTTGATTTGATTCAAGCCAAACTTTGCTAAGTTATTGAAATATAAAACAAAATTCGAACTATAAATAGAAATACCGTGGCATGCAGGTTAAGAGTGTGGCTTAGCATGCTCGGAGCCCAAGTTCGATTCCCAGTCGAAATGGCCAATTTGTTTTTTTTTATTTTTTTTTATTTTATTTTTTATAAATAGAAATAGCAAATTTTGATTTGATTCGAGCAAACACTCGCTCAGTTATTATAAATCGAAAAAGCAAATTTTGATTTAATTCAAGCGAAAATTTGCTAAGTTATTATAAATTTAAATAGCAAAATTTGCTTGATTTTTGCTGAAAATAAGCAATATTTTGAAGTGGCTGAGAATTATGCTCAAGTTTTGCTTAATCTCCATACAAATTTAGCAAACAGTTTTCTCCGTGTACTTTTTCAATAAAAAAAAAAAACAACACAACACTGAAACATACTTTTTTTTTGAGAAGATCACAAAACCCTGTTTGTCATTCATTTTCGAGAGAGAATATTGTTTTGTTTACAAAAAATAAAGGTATGTCAAATATTGGGATAACCTTATAAATTATTGAGTCATGGTCGTACCTACTATGATAACCGTTTTTATTTTTAGGTATTTTATAAATATTTGGAATTAAAAATCGCTGATTTCAATATTTCATGTTTTTTTCTTTATTAAAATTACATAAAATTGGAACAAAGAAATTTCAAACATCCTCAATTCAGTCTATGTTTGAAATATGCACTCAAATTTTTAACGCTCTCTATACTAACATGACCCAATAAAAAATAACTCGAGCTTTTTAACTCAAACTTCAAAACTAAACTATAATAATGGGAAGAATATAATCATAAGAAGACAAACCAATTTTACTTTTTTTATTTTTTTTTTTGTTTTTATTTAATCACAATCGTCCTTAGTTTCTTATTTCTTTATAAGTAATTACGTTTATACATTTAATGACTACATTTATAATGAACACACACTCGTAATTACATCACATGTTCAACATATTTGCTACTGGATACAAATAATTAAAATACACTAAATTAAGCACATTCGAATACGTTTGTTTCGAATGCATTAGAAATTGAAACATTCATATACATGTACGTATATAAGCTCAACAAACAAAACAAAAACAAAAAAAAAAACGTACAAACTAATACATGTTAATAAATTTAAGTTCATGTATTGCCAAATTACCAAACATACAATAATCTTGATTAACTGCATAACGTATTTTCGGCATTGAATAATTAAATAATTGAAATACCTGCTGATTTGGGTGGGCTTCGAATAAATATGAATGGAAAACGGAACATAATGTACACAATAGTATAGCAAAAGACAAATGGAATTATTTGTAAATGTTTATGCTTGTTTGTATGTTGCCAAAAATGTAATTTTATTTATGCACATGTAATACTAAAATAATTTCAACAACTATATAAAACACTTACATGGTATTTTAAAATATATTGTATTTATTATATTATGCATATTTATGTTAAAATAACTTAGAAAGCATCAAATATTATTTAGTAATGTTCACATTAAATGTGCATAATTTATTGAATTAATTAAATTTAGACAAAAAATTATTTGCACTTATTTGTGTTGAAAACGCATAAATTGTTTTAACAATACTGTAATTATATTAGAAATTTAAGTACGTATGAAAAATTCATAGTTTAAAATTAATGAATATTTTATTATAAATGCAGCATTTTTGTTGGTTTAAAATTTATTTAGACCAATGTGACATTTAAGCTGCTTGTATGCAGTGTTGATATTTGCTTTTAAAAGTATTTGTTAATGCATACTTTTAAAGTTTATAACAATTTTAATATGATAATTGTTTTCTCTTAATTAAGTGATGAACGATTAATTGCTAAAAGAATGTACCTACATATGCTTTTAAAATATAACATAGCTAATAGACAAAGAAAAAATTTAGTTTTTATTGTTAGAGAGTAAAAGTAGTGCATAGTTATAGTAACGATGATAAAATGTTTTTATTTTTCTCACAAAAATTACTGTTCTTGGCTTGACAGTTTTTATTATCGTAAATTGAAATACATTCTATTAAAAGAATGAACTTTAAGGAAATTTGAAAAAATTTTAGCTTAAATTTGGAAATTATTGAAGAGAAGGTAAATAAAGGTTTTGGTTATTAATACATGGTCAGAGTAGATTTGATGTGGAAAAAACCATAACTATTTAACCCGGCCCCGAGCAGTTAGGAGCTCCGCAATCGCTAATAAGTGAAGTGCTTATTGTAAAAATATGATTTGCCACATAAAACATATTTTAAATTAATCAACCTTTAAGTTTTAAACAATGTATATTTGTATGAAATCAGGCAACGGGCCAGAATTGATCGGTGAGTGAATGTTGATAATGGATGCAGGGGCGCAACCAGGAATTTTGGTTGGGCAGGGTTTTATCAAATGTGGAACTAATATATAAAAACGATCTAACGTTATTATAGCGGCTGTTTTGTAACAGTTAGTGCTTTCAATTTTTGCACTATTGGTTCCTTGTTCAAACTTCAGGCATGATCAGCAACATATTCTTTATCCAAAAAAAAAAAATGTAAAACGGTCACTGTCTGCACGTTTTGTCTGTTCAGAAGATGAACAGTAAGGATAGCGGTCGCTCTAAAATAAACTTGCTTCAGCATTGTTTAAGAACTGTACGGCCCAAATGTCTTGCAATTGCCAGTTGTACGCATTTCACGGATTTTTTCTTGTTCGGCAGTTGTACGAAGAATGTAAGGTCCCAATGGGGTCATCAAAACTTAAATTTTTCTTCTCACAGTAAAAATTTTTTATCCACACTTCACTTCGTTGTAAAATTAGCCAATTGGGTGGCACAAGCCGTACAATTCTTCCATTGGTGAGTTAAATTAAAAATTTAATTTCTAAATTTCTGACACCTTGGGATAAAAAACAAAGAGCCCGAATTTAAAAAAAAAATTGCTTAAGTCCTTCGCCACCAAAATAGGCGATGAAATTATCCCTAAAATCGACTTTTATAGTCTTATTCATAATCTTTAATTGTATTTTTAAAATCAGTTAAAAATATATTATTTCGATTAAAGTCAGCATTTGCGCAATGGTATATGTAATACCGTCTTACTATAATATGTCACTGGACCAAAGGATGGATAAACGGATGAACAGAAGAAAAATCAAACAAACATTTTTTTCCTAATAAGCCATTATTTTTGAGAATCGAAAAATGGCTTCGAAATTTCTCTAATAAACAATTTAGAGAAATTTTTTATGAAACCGATTCGGGAAAATACGATGAAAAATTAGGAATTATGAAATTTTTTCTCCAGTTTTGGAAGTCAATCGGAATTATTTTTGCAATGGATCGCATTACTTTACTATAAACTTAATTCTCCAGAGTTTAAGTAATAGATGTAAAAAAAAACAATATAAAAAAGGTCAGTTTAACGGGAAATTTATTTGATAAGTTCGGTTGCGAGTGACTCATCCGATTTTCCTCAAATTCAGGGTTTTTTTTTTTGTTTTATATTTTTTATGCATAGCTATTTTAGAAATACATTTTTAAAATTACACGAAATTTATTCTGATTTTATATATATTTTCTTTTTTTTTTATTGCATGTTTTGGTACATAAGATTTTATTTTTTGGATTCCGATTTTCCTCAAATTCAGGATTTTTTTATTTTATTTTATATTTTTTATGCATAGCTATTTTAGAAATACATTTTTAAAATTACACGAATTTTATTCTGATTTTATATATATTTTCTTTTTTTTTATTGCATGTTTTGGTATATAAGATTTTATTTCTTGGATTCCGATTTTCCTCAAATTCAGGATTTTTTTATTTTATTTTATATTTTTTATGCATAGCTATTTTAGAAATACATTTTTAAAATTACACAAATTTTATTCTGATTTTATATATATTTTCTTTTTTTTTTATTGCATGTTTTGGTACATAAGATTTTATTTTTTGGATTCCGATTTTCCTCAAATTCAGGATTTTTTTATTTTGTTTTATATTTTTTATGCATAGCTATTTTAGAAATACATTTTTAAAATTACACGAATTTTATTCTGATTTTATATATATTTTCTTTTTTTTTATTGCATGTTTTGGTACATAAGATTTTATTTTTTGGATTCCGATTTTCCTCAAATTCAGGATTTTTTTATTTTGTTTTATATTTTTTATGCATAGCTATTTTAGAAATACATTTTTTAAATTACACGAATTTCATTCTGATTTTATATAAATTTTCTTTTTTTTTATTGCATGTTTTGGTACATAAGATTTTATTTTTTGGATTCCGATTTTCCTCAAATTCAGGATTTTTTTATTTTGTTTTATATTTTTTATGCATAGCTAAATTAGAAATAGATTTTTTAAATTACACGAATTTCATTCTGATTTTATATATATTTTCTTTTTTTTTATTGCATGTTTTGGTACATAAGATTGTATTTTTTGGATTCCGATTTTCCTCAAATTCAGGATTTTTTATTTTGTTTTATATTTTTTATGCATAGCTATTTTAGAAATACATTTTTAAAATTACACGAATTTAATTCTGATTTTATATATATTTTCTTTTTTTTTATTGCATGTTTTGGTACATAAGATTTTATTTTTTGGAATTTCAGTATATTTGTACCCCCACACTTACGGCGACTATCCGTCCTTTTTAAGAAGAGAGAACACACTCTTTTTTTTTAGCGTCGTGTACTTATTGTTAAATTTAAGTACGTGTACTCTTTTATTTAAAATAAGGACAGCAGTTTATACTTATGTTTTAAAAATATCCTTATTTCATCTTATTTTGCTAGTTTTAATTACTTTTAAGATTTCGTTGTTAATGTTGAATACTTGCGGCGGATTTTTTAACAGTAGATTTAAAGAGCTTACACATAAGCAAACTGGTTCGTAGAACAACATGGTTGGGCGAACCGGCTCGACAGAGCTAGTGTTTAAATTTAACGAAGTTGTTCCTGGAACAAATTCTTTTAATTATTGTTTTGCGATATTATTTTGTTATTGATATTGGTTCATTTGCTTCCCAATCAGCCATTTAGAAATAGTGCTTGGATTAAGCTTACATGCAATACAAAAAGCAAGCCTTATCCAAGCACGCTTGAAAAACACTTGCCCAGCAAATAAGTTTCCAAGTTTCTTTGTATAACTATAGCGTAAAACATAAGTGATGCAAAATAATGCTTGGAAAGGCTTGCATTAAGTAAGTGTTTTACATCATACTTAGAAAACGCTGACAACGGTTATAATTTTACAACTGTTCAAACCCAGTAGACAATGACAGCGCTGCTAGCAGGCCTTCCTGTGGATTTTGTAGTACTGCCGCACTCATATACAATTACACTTTCTTTTTTATATGAAGTGGTAAAATTTCGCAGGCCTTCCGCTCCGATAG
Source organism: Tetanocera ferruginea (assembly GCA_958299015.1). Classification (NCBI taxonomy): domain Eukaryota; kingdom Metazoa; phylum Arthropoda; class Insecta; order Diptera; family Sciomyzidae; genus Tetanocera; species Tetanocera ferruginea. The sequence goes on from OY282642.1 coordinate 95,385,321, forward strand.
CTCAAAAGAGGCCTGATAGAAGCACTTCTTTAGAATGGCAAAAAGTAGGGGTAAACAAAAAGTGTTGAAAAAATATTTTTTTCTTTTACACCTTTTTCTTTTTTTTATAAATTCTTTTATTTTATCTTCTCTCCTATGTTTTTTTATGTCAGATTAATTTCAATCTATAAACTTTGATACAGCAGTAAGTAGGGCCATTATTATGTCATATTTTTAAACTGATATATATTTTGACTTTAAACGAAAAAGTTGCCCTGAAGTATATGAAAAGTTAGTCTTTGAAGGGAAAAAAAGTTTGTTGTGCTGCCTTTTGTGCAGAAAAAGAAGGCCTTCAAGAAGGGCTCATAAGAGCAGCGGAGAAAGGATGTGTTTGGTCTTCAAAAGTAGCAGTCAATTCAGGGCTTCGTTTGAAGAGCGCTGGCTTAATTGCCTATTGGGAAGCTGTGATGCTCTCATATATACATGCATAAATGGTTTTTTATTTTCATTTTGTTCGCTCTGCAGCCATAAGGCTTACGGCAAGCTGTTACAGTGTCCGACTCATATGCGGTGGTTCGCGCGTTCGATCCCTGGGGTAGCAAACACAAAAATTTTTGAAGGTATGCAATTTTTCATATAAATATATGCTTCAATTTTAACAAACGAAAATAAAAAAATATGTGTGTGGCTGCCACGCACGGTATAAGTGAAACTTTAACCCAAAAAAATGTAGAGAGTTTGTAATTTAGTCTTACTAAAAAGTCTCATTTCATATAAAGCCATGAGCAGATTAAATTTATTTTGATAGAGCGAAAGTGCTGATTTTCAAGGTCATGCGTCATCAAAGAAAGCAAATAGTAGGGTAAGACTTCCCATTTCAGCGTTTCAAGGTATGTTTTGACCGGCTGCGTAACATGTGGCTGAGCGTTGTCATGTTGCAAAATTACCTTGTTGTGCCTTTGATCGCACTCTGGACGTTTTTGCTTCAACGATCGGTTCAAACGCATCAATTGAGTTCGGTAGAGTTGCTCTGTGATAGTTTCACCGAGTTGTAGCAGCCTATATAATACATCACGGCCTCACTAAATACAGAGACCAAACACAGAGCAGGACCTTGTCACTGTGAATATTGGACTTTGGCGTCAATTTTTGTGTATGGCCGGGCAGCCCAACCCGTATGAACCCATTTCTCATCATCATTATAAATTGAGTTCGTCTTGTAAAAAGATGTACTTAAAAATGGAATCCATTCAAGTTTCATTGGCCACCTGCGAATGACTTCAGAAAATCCCATTGCATCCGATTGGCCATAGAATCATCCATTTCGTTAAAAATCATCCATGGCATCCATAAAAGTGTGACCTCAGATAATCCCATTGTATCCGATTGGTCATAGAATCATACATTTTTGTCCAAATGATCCATGGAAACCATGAAATTGCCAATGACTCGTCTGTAACTTCAGATAATTTCATTGCATCCGATCGTCCATAGAATCATCCATATACATATCACCAACTGCTCCATGGAATCCATAAAAGTGCAAATGACCCTCTTGTGACCTCAGATATTCTTATTGCATCCGATTGGTCATTGAATCATACAGGTTGAAAATTCCAGCGTAACGTGTCATGATTGGAAATTTAAGCATAACGGATCTTGTTGAAAATTCCACCTTCAAAAAGTACGGTGTAAAACTTTGTTGATTAATTCATCTGTTAGTTCGGACTCAAACCATTCTTTGATAATTTTTTCCTTCCGAACACCTTATGAATTCTAATTTATAAGGTTTTGCGAACACCTAGTTTCAACTTAATTCACCTAATTGGCCTAAATTTACCTCAATTCGCCGCAGTTTCATTCGTTTCATCGGTTTTACTACCAGTTTCGTTCGCTGTATGTTGTATACGTGGCTAAAGAAGTTTCACTTCAAAAATAAATAAAAATTTTCCGGTTGGGAATTGAACCTTGGATGTCTAAATCGCAACAAATCAAATAACCACACAGAGGGAAAACCTACGGACTCAATACATAAATTTATGTACTCATCGCATAGTTTTCTGCACACAAAAATTTTACATTTTTCATGTATTGAGTACATGTTGAAATCTTTATTGACTACATAATACTTTCAAGCGGTTATGTAGTCAATAAAGAATTTTATGTACTCAACGCATAAATATGTGTCGTGAATTCATGGATGTATGTGGTGAGTACATGCACACTGTACTCATCGCAAACTGTTACAAATAATTTTATGTAATGAGTAAAGATCTTATGTACGTATTACATAGATTATTGACTCAGTACATACATAATTTACTCATTACATATTTGGAGTACATAATTTTATGCAATGAGTACATACATTATTTACTCATTACATATTTTAAATGCATAATTTTATGTAATGAGTACATACATAATTTACTCATTACATATTTTTAGTGCATACATTTATATAATGAGTACATACATCATTTACTCATTACATATTTTTAGTGCATACATTTATATAATGAGTACATACATCATTTACTCATTACATATGTTAAAAACATAATTTTATGCAATGAGTACATGCATAATGTCTGTGCCTAAATCACGCTCTCAACACTTGCAATAAATAACTTAATAAAGAAATGACTAGATTTCTCAAAATAATTGACAATTACCTATAGAAACCCAGCCATTTAATTCTTATCCAATCATCGCTTTCGTTCTAGAGTACAGTGGATAAACAACGCTCTGATTTTTTACATACTTTAAAGGTGTTGCTTATTTGAAAATCAAGAAACGAATGACATAAAACAGCAAAATCGTGTGCCGATGTTCAATCGTATCTTCACTTCAATCACTTCAATCGTATAAGGGGGACGTGTACTGAGTCTATATTTTATGTATTGAGTAAAGTTTTTGTAAAAAATTACATAAAACGTTGATTGAGTACACGTTGCTTGTATCTATTGAAGTCTGCTATATATTCAACACATAACACGATGTATTGAATACATTTTTTATTCATTTTAAAAAGTGAATAAATTGATATGTAGTCAGTACACGCTCCCTTTACTCAGTAAATACTGCTCTTGTTGCGTTCTCATACAAGTTGCAGTGCATAGATTTTACATAGCTGTCTCTGTACTGACTACATAACTTTTTCCCTTAGTGCAGTGACTTACCAACTGAGCCACGGAATAAAAATTTTTCGCGAGTGCTAATTGATTTGCTGAATGTAGCACACTTGGAAAAAGCTTATTAAAACACTTATATCCAATTGTAAAAACAACACTTGGATTAAGCTTGAAGTAAGGAATATTATTCCAAGGGTTCACTTTCGTTTATCCTACAATTACATGTAAGCGTTCTACAATAGTAAATGACAGCGTTATCCAAGCTTGAGGCTTACGTTTGTAAGCTTGTTTAAAGCTTATTCCAAGCTTGTTTGGCTGATTGGGTTTTATCTTGTTTTTTATTTGTGCTGGTCATGTTGTCACTACAAAATATCACTAACAATAAGTATGATCAAATTATAGAACACGTTCATCGAACAGCTCTGGCTCGACGAAGAAAATCAAAAATTGTTGCCAACAAACTAACAAGTTCGACGAACTGACGAACTAGCTTCTTGTAAGCTGCTTTAAAGTCATTATTCTGTGAATTTTTTTCATATTACATTTCCATATACATATATTTATTTCATTTACATTAAAACTGCCATATTAGAACATTTACGATAAATATGTGAAAACATTTATGGGTAACAGTAAAACAGGCATGCTTATGTTGAAGCCTGCACTTCAATTGGAACAAATTTTGAAGTGCCCGGACAATACTGCGACATCTTTTCAATTCATTTGGTCAATTTTGATTAATTATATATAGTCAATATTCAATAATTATAATTATAGTTCGTATTGAGACGCAAAATATTTCTAGATCTGAAGTTTCTCTTACTTTGAAGTGATTCACATTAAACGTTAATAAGTGTAGAAGTGTTTTGCCTCTGTTAAAAATATTTTCGTTACTCTGTAGTGGGCCTGAAATATCGATAGAACTATAACGAAAAAGTAAAAATGAGTTTTTATCAAAACTCTATTGACTAAATGGGAAAGTTCATTCACTGCATATGCATATGCGTCCGTCTACTCGTTCAACGTTATGCAATAGAATGTGTGAAAGCTTATAGATGAAAGTTCATTTCAAATTTAAATTCCAAGTACTAAAGAGTTCGTGCTTAAAAATTAACAACAATAAAATCGAAGACATTCTAAATTTTCAAGATTTTTGTACAAGAGCCATCCCTGAAAGTAGTTGCTTATGATTAGTTTCTTCTCGCTTTTCGTTATAAGTAACGAGCTGTCAAAAAACGCAATTTACTAATTTAATACTAATACTTTAATACTAATTCTAATTTAATAATTTGAAAATATATCAACTTTGCTTGCGTTAATTGCGCCAGCGAGTAAACGGAACCATATGCAAATGCAGTTAATGAACTTTCATCTAAAAGCTTTCAAGCATTCTATTGCATTGCGCTGAACGAGTAGATGGACCAATATGCATATGCAGTGAATGAACTTCTACCTTAATACTCGCTCAGAGGCGTTCCTACGGGTGGTCGGAGGGGGCGGTCCGCCCCGGGTACCACCATTTTAGGGGTGACACCATTTCGATATTTTTTCTATTTCTCAAACAATCAGAAAAAGTGAAAAAATACTTAACGTTAAAAAATGTGTGTCTCATTTTTTTTAATAGCTGTTTTAAAATTTAAAATTTTGCTTGCAAGTCGAAACAATGAGGAGAAAAAATTGTAAAAACGTTTTCAAAGCTTAAATTAATTAAAACTTATTCAAGGTCTTCCAAGGGAGAGGCAAGAGTTTCCAATATTGCTATTTTATCCATTGAAAACGAGCTTTCAAGTAATATTGATTTCGATGAGGTTATTTCGAAAGTTATTTAATTGCTAACCGCAAATGCATCGAATTGGTACAAAAATAGAAAAAATGTTGTTGTTTTGTTTTTAAGCTATAACAAAAAAAAAAGAAGATTATTGGATTTTAGCAAAACTTTTCTGTAATTTTATTTAAACTATTTTATTTTTATATTCAAAATATTATTTGCACTTTTTTCTAAACAAGAAAGATTTCCAAATTTAAAAAGTGATTTTTTACAAAAAAATTTAAATTTTGCACAAAAAATATTAAAAAATTATCATATTTCAAAATTGAATTACAAAAAAAAAAATTCTCCAATTTTAGCGAAACTTTTTCGTAATTTGATTGAAGTATTAACTTTTTATTTCAAAAATATTATCTGCACTTTTTTATAAACAAGAAATTTATCCAGTTTTAATAAAGTGACTTTTTGTGAAAACTAATAATTTTTGCATAGAAAAATAATTAAGCAAAGTTCAAAAGGTAATTACAAAAAAAAGGATTCTTAAATTTTATAGTGAATCTCACGAAGAAGTTATAGTGATAAAAGTCAGTTGTGATATGAGTGATAAAAAAAAGTTACCATTTTTATTATTCAATAAAAACTAACATAAAATGTGTCTTAAATTGGATTTTTAAAAAAACAAATTATATAGGTGCAAGAGTGGTATCCTTAAGGTTTTACCAATTTCTATAATTTTCAGTTCACATCTATTACTCTTTTTGTCTAGCATTCTCACTGAGTTTTGATAGGATCGGGCTACTTTTGTAAGTACCTCCCATACAAAATCGTATAAACAAATTGTTAACATAGGTCCAAGGAAGGTACTCATCAATTCTACTGTTTTCAGTGCAAAACTTTTTTTCTAATTGCCTAGCCTTTTGGGCAAATTTTGTTAAAATCGGCCAACTTTGCGCTCGCATACAAAATAATGCAAAAATTAATATAGGTCCAAGGAAGGTACCCCTAGGAACTAACCAATTTCAACAATTTTTGCAATTTTGCTTATTTAGCTTAAATTATTCAACCATACAAAATTTAATAATCATCGGAGCACTGCATCTATTTTTGTACCAATTTTGTATAGGATGAATACACTGTGCAGCGCCATTAAAAAGCATACTTTCAAGAAATTTTTTATGACATATTGTTATTACAGATTTATTGTGAAAATATTATAATACAACATTTGAAGATTATTTAAAAAAATTTGGTGCAAAAATAAAAAGTAATAACAGATTTATTGCAGTTCTCCGCTGGTGCCTCAAAAAAAATAGGTTTTAGCAAAGAACGCGATGAAATGTTGATGTTTTTTACAATAAAATCGACCTATTTTTTATTTTAAGATAGATACTAATTGAAAAATTTAAACGTCATTTGAGAGTTATTTGACTGTACAATAGCTATGTGGATAAATTTTTAAAACGATCGGTTCAGTAGTTTTATCCGATTCGTGGTCACCGACTTTGAAAATTACATGTTTGGGAAAATCGATTTAAAGTTTTGTTCACTGGTATAGCTGAATTGAAGCCGATTGTACTCAAAATTCAATACAATATTCTTGTGGTGTTCAAAACTTTACCCCACCCTTAATAAGTTTTCTTTATTTAAACTTTTTTTTCGAAAAACATAAAGATAATAATAAACACGCTAAAGAATATTGAACTGGTTTCTTACCGCATTTAAAAATTTCTTATCTATAGGGGTGACACCATGAGTACCCGCCCCGGGTTACACCAAGCCCAGGAACGCCTCTGTACTCGCTCTCATAAGCTTTCACAACTATTTTATAACGCCAGCGAGTAAACGCATGAAAACGCAAATGCATCGAATGAATTTCCAGCTTAATACTAATTATTGTGCATATTCATGGGTACAAAGTTTTCTTGTTGGCAGTTTATTAAGAATCTATAAAGATAAATAATGATGATTTGTGCAATACACTTTTTATTTAAATTGTTTTCTTTTTCAGCAGTTACATGAAAATTGTATGGCCTGACTGAATAAAAATTAATTTAAATTTGTATGAGGAATATCCTCAGAGATCCTCAAATATATTTGCAAAACGAATCCCGACACAATTCTTTTTGGAAAAATGTTAAACAATTATTACCTTAAGAAATGTTTATTGTTTTTAATTTAACTCTTAAGTACTGTTGTGAAAAAAAACTTACGTGCATTTTGCTGTTAAACAAAACATAGTAATATAATTTTTTTCTTCATAGAAATGTTTGGAATAGTTCGATTTAGTCCTTTACTAGAATTTATTTTATTTAATTTTACAAATCGTTTAAATTGATAGTGAATTATTTTTTTTAATGTGGTCCCACAGACCAAAAAGAGTACTTAAGTGTTAAGAAAACGCTGAACACTTTTTACATAATTTTATAAATGCTGAATACTAACTTAGATTCTAAAAAATTTATAACATACAATTATTAAATTTTATGTTATTTTCTTTTTATTAACATTTAATTTTTTATGAAGTTTTTATTTCACACATGTATCAATTGTATTTTTTTTTAATTTATTTGCAAATAACACAGCTTTGATTGTGCGAAATTGTACAATTATTTTTGTTTGAAAAAAACATTATTCAACAACTTTCATTCATTGATCCTTAGGTTTCTGAGTATCTCGTCTCTAGTTCTATCCTTTGTTCAATGAATTTTTATTAGCATTTTTCTATAACCTCCCCGTAAATTGCTACGCACGCACTAATTATATTTAAACATTAATCATTCGCATGCTCCGAACGTAACTATGTGTTCGCCTCAATGTCTCATGCTGGCACCTGTGCACACCGGTAACTTCATTAACCATATATTGCGAGTTGTCTGCAGTCGACCATCTAAATTGAGCGCCTAAAACATAGACAGGTACGTTATGCAAACCTTAATTATTGCCTTTAGCTATTAATATCCATTCCAGACATCGACAAACCCTGGACATTCATTCATTCAATAGACGTCCGAGTCTATGACAAGCATATATTTTTATTTCTATATTTTTTTTCTTTTCCCTTCATCATTCTGAAGGTTGTTATTTTTGCTTAGCTATAATATTGACCAATATATCTATGCTTATATGTATGTATGTGTGTATGCATCAATGGTACTGCTTTTATTGTTGGGCTCCTTTAGCTACATTGCTTCATTAGCCTGTAAGCCGGTCGTTGATGTTCGCGCACAGGATATTCTACGTGGAGGCGGTAAATCCGATGAGTAATTCTGATATCTTGTTGAACAATGCACAGCCTGGAATAAAATTGAAGAAGAACGAACGACAAAAAATTAAAAGTACGAGATGTTGAATTAAATGTATAAATGTTAAATATGTGCTTAATATAAAACGTCTAAATTATTGAGTTGCACTGAAAGAAAGACGACTGATTTTTACTATCTAATGTTATACTTAAAAAATAATAAAGATTGAATCTTTATGTCTTAGAAATTTATATAATACATTTTTCAGAATTTCTTATTCAATATTTTTTTTTTTTATATAATCCACCAAATAACAACGACAAAAATATAAATATACATAACAAAAAGATACTCCAATAAAGATATTAAAAATTTAATTTAAATGTTAAAATAAATTATTAAATTAACTTTCAATATCTTTTAGTGAATTATTTATTTTTTATATTTATTATTCCATTCGTTATTTGGTTATGTTAAAAATTTTAAATTTTTAAATCAAAATTCAAAATTCAAAATTCAAAATTCAAAATTCAAAATTCAAAATTCAAAATTCAAAATTCAAAATTCAAAATTCAAAATTCAAAATTCAAAATTCAAAATTCAAAATTCAAAATTCAAAATTCAAAATTCAAAATTCAAAATTCAAAATTCAAAATTCAAAATTTTAATTTTAAAAATTCAAAATTCAAAATTTTAAAAATTCAAAATTCAAAATTCAAAATTCACAATTCACAATTCAAAATTCAAAATTCAAAATTCAAAATTCAAAATTCAAAATTCAAAATTCAAAATTCAAAATTCAAAATTCAAAATTCAAAATTCAAAATTCAAAATTCAAAATTCAAAATTCAAAATTCAAAATTCAAAATTCAAAATTCAAAATTCAAAATTCAAAATTCAAAATTCAAAATTCAAAATTCAAAATTCAAAATTCAAAATTCAAAATTCAAAATTCAAAATTCAAAATTCAAAATTCAAAATTCAAAATTCAAAATTCAAAATTCAAAATTCAAAATTCAAAATTCAAAATTCAAAATTCAAAATTCAAAATTCAAAATTCAAAATTCAAAATTCAAAATTCAAAATTCAAAATTCAAAATTCAAAATTCAAAATTCAAAATTCAAAATTCAAAATTCAAAGTTCAAAATTCAAAATTCAAAATTCAAAATTCAAAATTCAAAATTCAAAATTCAAAATTCAAAATTCAAAATTCAAAATTCAAAATTCAAAATTCAAAATTCAAAGTTCAAAATTCAAAATTCAAAATTCAAAATTCAAAATTCAAAATTCAAAATTCAAAATTCAAAATTCACAATTTAAAATTCAAAATTCAAAATTCACAATTCACAATTCAAAATTCAAAATTCAAAATTCAAAATTCAAAATTCAAAATTCAAAATTCAAAATTCAAAATTCAAAATTCAAAATTCAAAATTCAAAATTCAAAATTCAAAATTCAAAATTCACAATTCAAAATTCAAAATTCAAAGTTTAAAATTCAAAATTCAAAATTCAAAATGAAAAACAAGAATTAATAACACTATGGCAGGAACATCATTTAGTATTTTTTTTTTCTCTGTATCCACTTTCTGTTTTAGCTGTTCTTGAACGGGAGTGTGCAAGTATGTATGTATTTACGTACGTAAATATGTACGTATATCCTGTACACATTAAATGCATGATTAATGATGTGCTATTGTGTGGACACATTATGCTCCATAAATAACAGAAACGCACCCCAACGTAAAACAACGCAACGCAACACAACGCAACACGGCGCAGCACAAGTCAACACTAGGTCCTCCAAGTTATGGTCAGGGATTATTTTGTTTTTTTTAGCGATTTGAATGATTAGATTTAATATTCAATTATTAAAGTCATTCCGGGTGTTGAAATGTCGGCGCCCTTTATGCTACAATGTGTGCATGTGTATGTGTTTTTGTGTGTGCTGACAGTGTGTGTGGCCAGCCTGTATGGGTTTTTGTTATTATTCGTATGATGTTTATTTGTAAACAATGCATTTTCTGTTATGATTAATGAAAGGATTTAACGTTGATTGAACTGCAAAAATGTGTGAATTGTTTTTTTTTATTTGCTTTTTTACTTATTTCTACATCTTAAATTACGCCATAAAAGTTTGTTGGGTAAAATGACGACAATGACCTTGGTATATTGTATTAAAATACGTGTTGTTAACTGTTTAACGTTTATTGTTGAAAAATCGATTTCTTTTATAACTTACCAACTTCAGTATTGAGTTAATAATTATTGTGTAGCAGTAATGAGCAATTTATTAATATTAGTTTTCCTTGGAAAATGCCAGACATACCACATACAAACAAACAAAAATGTTTTATTGTTATATTGCTATATAATTTACTTTCTCAGGAACAATTATAATTAATATCTTCTCTATCTGTTTTATGAACTAATTTCACTTTATTATAGCAATGCTGCTGTGAGGGAGCAGCTATTGATTTATCCCAAATTTATGTATTTTTGCCCACGTGCAACACTATTAAGTAGATTCATGGAACAGTATCTAAATTATCTTTAAACGTATGTATGATTATGCCAATTAACGGACGGTATCCAGCCATACGTGAGTGAGTGGCAGTGCGTTGGCTACCAGCTCATCTAGATTCTAGAACATCAGTTGCTGAAAAAACTCTTACGTATTCGCTATTTTTTTGCGTTGCCAACCAATATTTTCATACAAACTGTCATCATTTTAAATGTAAAATTTTAGTTTTTCTAATAGTTTCGAAGTTGAGAATAAGTTTACACTTCTAACATTTTTTTTCAATTTAATAGTGCTTGTGATTCACCGCAAGCAGTGTACTTTTAAACATTTTTTAAATTTAAGGCAGGCAATTTTGTTTGCAGTTCAGATTGTAAATAATGAAATTTTTTTATTTTATTTTCAATAGGGGTATTCATGATGTGGAGTATTCTTGATTAATTCTTACAAAATTTACAATATTTACAACACATTGTGAACAAACCTTCAATAAAGTCTGAACAGTTCATCATTTAGCAGTACGAGAAAATAAAATAATGAAACAATGCACTGAATTATATACAATTTTATTAAATAAACACAGCACACAGCCATTATCTTCATCCATGTTGAGTCACAAAGCTTTTGTGATCAGTTGCTCAAATATACAACGAAATTTACAAAGAATTCAATAAGGTTTTGTCATTGTATTTTTGCTGCAGCGTTGTAATTTGAACAGTGTACATTTTGTTTTTGTAATTTTACTTCAAATTTCAAATTTCAAATATCAAAAATACAAAATACAAGTCCAAATACACCACATCGTGAATACCCCTAATACAATTTTTGGAGTACATAATCCATGAAACAAGTTGTTTGAAAAATGTTTGGATTTGCATAACTCTGAAGTGGGTTGACCGATTTTAATAATATTTTTCTAAACTGTTTTACGCTTCTTACAAAATGTCTTCTCGAAGCCAAAATTTCAAAATCTTTGCAGTCAAAAAGTTTATTGAAAATTATTAAGATTCATAATAATCAAGTAATTATGATAATTATCAAGTTCTTTAATGATGACGACAATAACCAAAAACAACAACACTGCATAGAGAAATCATAGTAGTGGCCGTGGCATGCTGGTTAAGAGTGTGGCTTAGCGTTCTCGGAGCTCGAGTTCGATCCCCAGTCACGGCAAAAAGTTTTTTAATAAAATTTTTTTCTGATTGGTCACCACCTTTCTGCAGACAATGGCAAACCTCAGAGAGTAAATAATGCCATGTAAAGCTTCTTGAGAGCATGAGCTGTAGTCGTTCGGAGTCGGCATAAAAAATGTAAGTCCAGTTCTCGGTAAATTGTGTGCAAACATTTAATAACACACACAACACAATTGATCATTAGAAGCTCGATCAAAGTCCTTTCAAGGGCTGAAATGGCCAATTTGTTTTTTTTTGTTTTTTAGTGACATGCCTTAACGATGCGAAGAATTCGAAAGAGACCAAAAGGTTTCAATTGACTTTAAAATTCTGGCATAAAGGATTTCATTATTATTTGAAAAAGATGCAATCAGTTACTCAAAAGTACGCGAAGTCAATCCTACAATTTATGGTAAGAAAATTTCCAATAAAAATGTTACCAATTCATATCATGACTTCCGGTATTTATAATTTAGTCACTCAAATTCAGAAAATGATTTAAAAATTATTGAAACAGTACGAGTTTTTAACTTGCTGGATTGTAAGCTTTTACAACTCTGCAGTAACTTTGATAATAGCTCTTAAAAACATGAATGTCCTTAAAAAGAAAAACAAAAACCAACTCTTGGATAAAATTTTAAAATTTGAAATAAAAGCTCTACAAAATTAACACGAGTTGAGTTTTCAAACGAAATTGAGCTCATAAAATAAAAATGTGAGCAACAAGTTTGGTTTTTAAAGCAATGTAAGATTAAATAAATACAGCCAAATATCAGCTCTCTACAAACCGACACTTTTTGCCAACATTTCATTCAATGCATTAAAAATTGATGTACAATTAACTTAAAAACACTTTGCTTTTGAGCAAACGTAAAGGACAAAAAGCTCATTCATTTTATAGTAAATACAAAGGCAGAGAAGCTATTGCTGTGCTATCAGGTGTAACGCCAGCTGTATTTGTGTCGAGTTTTCTCATTAGGCTAATGTGTGAAAATGTGTTGGTGTAATCGGTGTTGGTATGCTATAAGGTATTTTACAAAATATAAAAATAAACATACAAACAGTAAAACGAGCTCGTTTAAATGCTGTTTAAAAAAATATTAAAGGAAACGAGATATTTGTTTTTTTTTTTTAATATTCTACACAGTTAGCAACAGTGGTAAAAGTTATTTATATTTATAGGCAAATGAGTTTTAAAAGCCTGGTAAATAAAATATTTATATTTATTTGAGGCTAATTGGAAAAAGTTTTGAAACAAAAAAAAATTCACATTTTACAAGTTGTTGGTATTTTAATTTGAACACCAAAAGAAAATTTATTTAAGTAATTTATTCTTGCTAATGACTTGACAAACATATCATCAATTAGCAAAACTTCGCATTTGGATAATTTATTTGAAAAACTTAAGCATTTAAATTACATGCTATCGCCACTAAGCGTCAATCGAAAGAGAAAAAAAACAACATGTATTTAAAAACAAAAATAAAAATAGGGACAGCATTTAACTGTAGGGCGTTTTCTTAATAGTGCATGCTTATTGACAAAAAACAAAAAAAAAATGCAAAAATGCAAATAGAGCAACAAATAATCTCTATAATTAAAATATTAAAATTAAGCTGGAAGTGATTGCAGCAGGAGTTGGGGCAAAAATGCCACAACTACAACAACAACAAAAACCAAAAGGCGCCAGAAATGTGCTGCCAGTTGGTAAAATAAACAAAAAAAAAAAAACAAAACAAAAAATAATTGCGGGGAAGTCAAACAAAGTCGTCTTGAAGATTTTTTTTATGAAAGCGAAAACGACCCAACAAAGTAATTAAAAGCCTATGAAAAAAATAAAAAAAAAATACCGCAAAGCGATAATATTGCGTAACGCAGAGTGTGACCAGAAATTTATGTAAAACAGATACAAAAAAACAAAATAAAAATAAGAAAAAAAAAAAAATACCCAAATCCCCACATTATGTCCGGGTACCGTGCTTATTGTGCTGCTCATTGTGTGGAATTTGCATATAATTTGTAGGTGGCCCGACAGCAAAAGCAGCAAAGTAACATAAATGTGGTTTGTAGGCACCCCCCTACCCCTCGTCCCACCCCACTTCAACCATTTTTGCTTTAAATTTACAGCTACTCTGCTTGGAAAAAAGTAATGCCGCGTCATTTAAGGTTTATGTATTTTTTTTTGTGTGGTTGTTGTTGTTTTTGTCCAACTAGTGATGGCCTTATTTTAATGGTATTTTGGTTAACGTAAATATTTGACGAAACTTGCCGTGAAAATTAATTCCTTTTTTGCTTTGGTTGGCAATTTTATTTTATTTCATTGCATTGCCGACTCATAAATTAGGCCAGCGCAAATATTTTCGATTTTTATTTGTATAGGATGTTTGGCGATTGGTATTTTACCGCCATACCTGCACCTATTCCCGCAACACTGCCTTAAATACAATTTTTCAACTTTTATTGCAAAATACATATAAAAAAAATCCTTCGCAAGGCAGCTATCTATATATATGTATATACTATCTATCTATCTTTCTAATGTCTACTATTTATAGTCAGCCATGCTCTGTCCATCATGTAGCTAACCAAAAAAACTATTAAATATACATATATTTCCACACTTGCCTTAATTTCAGCAATTTATGTGCTGTTTGGAAAAACTTATTTCAATGTTTTTACAACCCAATTCCTCCCCCTTTCTCCCACTCTTTCCAAATACCCCTTTTTAAATATTATCTAGTTACTTTAGCAAAACAATAACAAACTTTAATAATATTGCCATTATTTGTTATTTTCAGACGCACGAAATAATAAACAAATTTATTAAATTTCACAAAATCTATCTAAAACATGTTGCTGTGCAGTTTTTCAATTTTTATTGATGATTTTAACGCCTCTACGCCGCTGCTCTCCTACTTTGCCACTGTGCAACTGTGTAACATTTGGTCTTTAATTTAACGGCGGCGCACGTTATTCGCACTTACATTCATTAGCGTTAAGCATTCATTCGCCCAGCAGCGTTTGTGAAACAAGCTATTTAATAAAATCTATATTTAGCGTTTTGAAATTAAGAAAAAAAAAAAAAATCTGCTTGCTGCGCGTTTCGCAAATTAAAAATTGATATGTTTTCATTTGTTTTTTTCTAGTTTATTTTCAATTAATAATTAAAATTGAAACATAATAATGAGCTATGCGCTAGTTCGAGTATTTGTGTGTGATTATAGGTGTCTGCCAATAGCAGCTACCTATAAACTACATATCAATGTCATTTTGATGGATGGATGTGCTTTTTATTTTTGATTTAATGTGTTTATCTATGAATATTTTCTACAGCTACGCTATCTAAAGCTACATTCAATTCTTTCAACAACCGATCAAATTTTTTCTGGGTAACGAGCTTGACCTGAAGTGAACGCCGACAATCAAAAAGTACATGTAATGGGGGAACACTATTTGGAATAAAACATAATTTAAAACGTTTAAAACATACAAAAAACAATCTCAATCAAAAGCTTGATAAAAAAAATTAAATTTTTAAAAATATAATTTTATCATTTCCTAAAGCCATCGTCAAAAAATTTTGAGATGCTGTTAAGTGTCATCGTCTTCAGTTCGGTCATTTCAAGACCTCCCGTCTGTGCTCGCTATAATTACACGGTGTGACCACCAATGATTCTTCTAGAATGATTCTAAAAAATTATGATAGTGGGCATCTCTATGAGTGCAATGCAGATAGTCTAAGGTCTGGGTCACATCTGAGTTCCGAGATACAGTAATTTAAAAATTTATACGTTGCGATCACTTATTTACTTTTTACAACGTAAGTTGTGGTAGAAAAAAAATTCAAAAATATACATATATTTCCCAACATAGTTTTGGTCGCTGATTCCAAAAAAAAATAAATTTTTGCAATAAAATACTTTTTACCACGATTTCGGTGGACTTTTTTTGCTACACATGAAATTTTTTAAAATAAATTAAGTTTTTGTAGATTATATTCATTAACATCATTGAAGTTAAATAACATCATTGAAGTTAAATAACATCATTGAAGTGAACAAATTTAGTTTTCAGCTAGAAACCAACAAAAATCTGCGATAAAAGATATTAAATTTTTGCCGAGGTATCTGGTTTCCATAGGCTTGCACGGTTCGGTGAAAACTCTCGCCTTCCTCGTCCGACTCAGTGGGTATTTGACGCTCAAATTCTTTCAGATGATAGTGTAAGAAGTGCATTTTTAAAGATATTTGAACGTGAATTACATTAAATGCGTAAAACATGTCACGTATAAGAAGTGCATAATTATCTGCGGGTTTTTCTCCGAGAAAACCATCAAAAACAATATGCTACTACTGTTCTGCAGAAAGGAGATCATTGAACTTATCGCCTTTTACAAGCTTTCGAATGTCTGGACCCACGAGCATACTTTAATAAAAAAATATGTCTATTGACTCTTTGAAAAAAGTTATGTAGATTTGCAGCACTAACGCGAGGAAACTTTTGGCAAAGATAATGGAAAATTGCAGAATCTTGCGGCATGGATTTAATGAAATTTTTCATTACGCCTTGCTTGACATGAAGCGGTGACAGTTGTATTTTTTTCTATAGACACCAAAGCTTCGCTCACAATATTATATTCGCCGAGATTCCGATCAGTTCGCCTCGGCCAATCATTTTTCGTGTATTGTTTGCCGACATAACGGGTGTTCCACTCGCATAAATAACAAGCAAATTTCGTCCATCCAGATTGCATTCCGGTTACGATCGACACAACTTTCAAATCGCTGCACAGCCGCCAACGATGACCGTTATACTTTACGCATTCCAAAATCATTTTCATATTGTCATACGTCTCTTTCATTTCTATCGCGTATGCTATCGGAACAGACGGTTTGGTGTTATCGACAAATAACAACACGGCTTTCAGGCTATCCTTCGAGGAGTTGTTAAAGAGGCGTCATTGATCTGAATCATATTCGATTTCCATTTCTTTCATAAGCCACCCACATCTGCGCAGTAAACGAATGTATTTTATGCATTATTTACAAAATAAATAAAGTTTTGCTGACGATTTCGAAAAATGTGAACGGGAATTCTTGGTTCGATTGTCCAGTTGGAGCATAAGTTGTAGCGTTGAAGACTATATTGCAGTTGCAAAAAAGTAGTTATAAATAAATGGAGTGTAAATAAGGAGCTTAGTTGATGCAGTAACAGCACCAAAAATCAAAGAATCGCTTACATGACGGTTCAATAAATCCAGATAAATTGTCTGATTCGGCAACAATATTATTAGAAAAAGATGTACCGCACTCAGCTGAGTAAAATAGTCGACGCTGTAGCTTTGTAGTCGCATCTGCGTCGATTTCTCATATTCAGTTTAAGCACAGTTTTATTTGCGCAAACATAACAGTTGCCTTCATTATGTGCGAAAACCGGATGCCACGTCAAGGGTACTCCAAAGGGCATTTTTATTTTCCTGTGCTTTCTTTTTTGATCAAAAATTGAAGTCAATGTCGACGTGCATTGAACGCAGCACAAGTTTGGCGCCCACGGATTGTCAAGCACAGGATCCTTCATAAAGTATTTTTTATAGGCTTCTTGCACACGCGTTGTAAAATTTCTACGCATTTTTTTCGGCGTGTGTTTACCACATATATTACAAAAAAGTTATACTTTTATTGCGTAATCCGACATGATTAAAAATGTAACGAACAACTAATGAATGTTTTTGTGATATTATCACGTTTAAACTGATCACTTTTTGAATTTTTTCTCGACCACAACTAACGATGTAAAAAGTAAACAAATGATCGCAACGTACAAATTTTAAAATAACTGTATCTCGGAACCCAAATGTGACCCAGAACTCCGAATACCTATATTGCACTCCTAGACGTGCTCACTATCATGATTTTTTGGAATTAATGTAGAAGATTTTATCTGCCTTAATTTGGTCACAACGAGTTATATAACAAAAAATACAAAAAAATATTGTTTTTTGTTTTTATGTGATTTCTATCAACTTTCAAATTTGACAAAAAAGTGAATAAAATATAAAAATTTTCTATTCTAAATAGCTAAGTGGGAATGCATTGACTAGATGATTTTGGCGATTTTTTTACCCCTAGCTGCCCCCTAGCTGCCCCACCGCTCCTCTAATCTCACGTGAAAAATTTCAAAATGTTTGTTTTCAGTGCAAATATGTTAGTCTATCATCCTTATCTTTGAACCCGAGCTCGCTCTCAAAACAGCGTCTAAACAAATATTTTCTAATTATGAAAATTTTAATTTCGACGTCGAACGAACTGTTTTATCGACAGTGATATATCACTCTATTATTGAACAAACGTCGTTGAACAAAAATACAAAATTTTGGTAGACTAAAATTTGAATGCGGATTCATTTCACCTCTCAAGCAAATATTAAGCAAGTAGAACTTTGCCATAAATTTCAATTTAATTATCATAGGTATTAGGATTAACCTATCAGATGGATCATAGATTTACGTATTAGGCATTTGATAGTTCAAATAATGGAAAAATTTTGCATGTTATTGCAAAGAACCAGTTAAAAACGAATGCTTTTGGGAGAATCTCGAACAAAATTCGAAGAATGTTAATCTTGTATTTGATAAGAAATATTAGGATACACCAATATAATGGACAATTGTAAATTGAAAGAAATTCTGTGATGAGGCAGGTATCTCAACTATACTTGGCTCTCTATGGCCTAACATTAACTTAGCTATAGTCAAAATTATAAAAATGAATTATATGGATTACAAAAAGAAATAAATCCATTTAGAAATTCCAACTCTGCACATAACTCTGTAAAAGGACGTTTTGTGGATGTACTATGTTTTACACTCTAAAATTACAACTTCTTTTTAGTAACAAACTGAAACAAACGAATACGGACTCATTGTTCATGACGTGTCAATGAGAGCAGATCTTTTTTATGGAAATAGCTGGCATATTTTATGGTCCCAGCTGGCATACTTGATGATCATAGCTGGCCTAATTTAAAGTCCATAAATTTGCAAGATGCAGCTGGTGACAAGATCTGTAGGTCAATCGATAGATGTGCTAATGCATGCACAATGTGAACAGCTACCATCCAATACTTTCACCAAGCTGAATGATTTGGAAAGTTGTAGTATAGCTGAACAGTTATCGAATATTTGGATATACAGTGAATCAACAAAGTTTAGGCACAAGCAATATTTCTTAAACAAAGTGTTGCTTAAGTATCTAATAAAAACATATTTGACCAACTTTTTAATGAAGTAAGTACCATATCAAAAAAGTTTAGGCACACTTTGTGTTGTCTCATTTGTTTCTTATTTAAAAATATCTCTGGGTTTTTTTGTCTTTAGTTTAGCGCTTAAGTTATTTGTTAAAAGTTTTTACTGATTGTTGATCTTGCTTTCGGTAAAGAGTGAGCAAATTAAGAAGTGGAACAGAAATTTCGGTTGACGTTCGTAAAATAATAATAAATATTTTCGTACAGAAAAGACCGTATCGCGCAACCGGTAAAATAGTAAAGAGATCATATTCAAGTGTAAGTAACACCATAAATCATTATAAAAATAACGGTAAAGTAAAGCGCAAGAGCCGATCTGGTCGTGCCAAAACATTAACGCTACACCAGGAGTGGATTGTATTGCCTGCAGTTACTCAAAACCCTTAAATTTAGTTGTTAAACTGTGTCAAAAAATACAGCAACGGTTTGAAAAACTTTCATGTTCGACCGCTTCGCAATACACTTAATATAGCTGGATATACGGTATGAGTTTCTCGACGCAAACTACAAAAATTTAAGCTTCAAATAAAAAAAGTGGTTGTAGTTCCCAAAACTCTACGTAAATGAGCCGGATTCATTTTGGGATTGTATTATATTTTGTGATGGATCTAAATACAATTTTTCATCATATGGCGCTCAAAACCATTTAAGAAAACTCAACAAAGAGCTGTAGGAAAATAACAAAATAAACAGTGAAATTCAGCAGCGGAAATCTTATGATTAAGGGCTGTGTGCCGGCGTCTGGAGTTGGGAATCTCGTTTTAGTTGATGAGCAAAGAGATAAACACCTTTGCTTAAATATTTTATATGAGTATTTGCCACCCAGTGTTGAAAAATTGGGGCTAACTAGGAAACAATATTAATTTCAACAAAATAACGACCCAAAAAATTGGTCTTATCTTTTGCAGGAATGGCTTAACTAGATCTGAAATCAGCTTAAAACACCTTCACAATCATCCGATATAAGCCCCAATTCAGCATATTTAGTACTTACTAGAAAAAAAATCCGAAATCTCAAATTACATACTTCTAAAAATACGCCAATATCACTAGAGAAGACATCAAATTTTTTAAGAATACGAAGACGTTAAGAGGCGATAATTTAGGTCATAGGAGGTGTTACCAAATATTAGAGGACTTGAAATTTACTCTCTGTGAAAGAAACATTATCACTTGTGCCTAAAAATTTTTGATTTCATACTCATGTTTTTTAGTTTTTTAACATTTAATATGAATAAAAATTGAAATTAAATGTTTATTTTGGTGTAAATACAAAATAAAATGTTTATTTTTTAAATGCTTATACTTTTCTTTTCTGCAAGTGAACTGGAAAAAGTTGTACTAACAAATTTAAACTCATAACTGCTTTGTGTCTAAACTTTTTTGATTCACTGTAGATACAGCACCGAACAAATCACAACATGAAGCGTTATCGCCAAATTTTCAATTAGCAGTTATTGTTCCTTAGTTTCGCGAAGACGTAGCTGGTTGAGGGAACGAAAACCGCGATGATGGCGATGTACACCTAGGCGTCACCGGCAACTGCAATGTTGCAACGCTTGCAGGACCCGATACCAATGCAGGGTATACAATGCAGCCTTGCCAATGAAACCTTGCCACAGAAGGTGCAGTTTTAGTTGCTGTGCTGGTTGTTTTGTTGGATTTATTCTTGAGGCAGCACGTTTTATTTAAAATTTCTACTTCAAAATTTGTTTAAAATAAAAATTTATTTTGAAGTATTATTGAAAAGCTTCATAAAATTAAGAGTACCGATAAAGCAGTTTGGTCGCGCGTTTTCAATGATAGGGTGAAATTCATGATATAATTACTCCAAGGTAGTATTGACGTTTCTTTTTGAAACGGACTTTTGTCAGAAAATATAACAAGAAAGAGAGCGCTCACAATTCGTCATAGCATACAATTAATTTTCACTGGTCACATTCAGTGTACCCAACAGTTGCCAACTGCTAAGTCAAAACTTGATGCACATAAATATCAATTTAACCCAGTTATCTAAAAATTCTACACTGTTTCTTGCGGATAAAAAAATTCTTAATCTTTGCGAGAACCACTCCGCTCTCCACTAGCTGAGAGTGAGTGGACCTAATAAACGTCTCACTCGGCCAAATAGGCCAAATTTTAATTTGTTTGTTTGTTATTCGTCGTTTTTTATTACATCGAACGTTAATAAATTAATTTCCAACGCAATGCTGTTCATGACAATTGC
This sequence comes from Tetanocera ferruginea, assembly GCA_958299015.1. NCBI lineage: Eukaryota > Metazoa > Arthropoda > Insecta > Diptera > Sciomyzidae > Tetanocera > Tetanocera ferruginea. The sequence continues at coordinate 95,406,667 of OY282642.1, forward strand.
ATGTGGAAATATTTACAAAACACTCAATGTGGCAACCTCTTCGCCAGGCAAACTCACGCCATCATAATAACGCAAAAGAAATTTATTTTCATAGCAATAAATAAGAAAAATTAAGATATGTTTGCGCAATTTATAGCAAGAAATAATAAACAAACTCAACGAGAGCGACCAACGATAGTTTCACTGGCAACAAACCCAGTTGCAACATCAACATAGCTATTACCACAGTCAACACTTACCTTGCGAAAAGCTTTTCTAAAGTTATCCGAGAGGAATGCATAAAGAAATGGATTGATGCAGGAACTCGAGTAGGCCAGTGTTTGTGCAACAATTTGTAGAATCACTTTAAATTTAGAGTCCACAGGATACAGCCCTAGTGCCTTGAGCATCAGTATGAGCTGAAATTTTGCTCAATGTTAAATACAATGTTAAAAACTCAAGAGCTACACTCACCTGCACTGGCAGCCACATTGATGCGAACGCAATCACAACCACAACCACGAGTCGCGTCACACGCTTGCGACCACGTTGCGACTCCACAGACATCCGGACGCCACTACCTTGGCGCCAAAGCCGCATTATCATGCGCACATAAAGCCCGCTGATGACCATCAATGGCAGCAGATACGAGCCAATGAGGAAGCTGAACTGAAAGGCCGACAGGGTGATGAAATCGTTCTGCATGAATTGACACAGAGCATAGTTGAGGTGGTCCTCTTCATCGTATTCAAACTAGATTGGAAAAACGGAAATTGCGAAAATATTAGCAAAGTTGTTTTTGTTTTTTTTTTTTTTTAATTTTTAATAAATTGAAATATGTAATTGTGAAAATTTAATAAATGAGAAATACACCTAATGAGTTAGTTGTATGTTGCTTCTTGGCAAACTATAGTGGCTACAGTGTTAAAAATGTTGCACTAAATTTTAGTCAATCCTGTACTGTATATATGACGACACCGAGATTTTATTATATTAAACAAAGTTTTAGTCTCGCAATAACACTTCTAATAAAAAAAGGTATTACAAAATGCATTAGTCCAACGATTGGTTTAAAAATTATAACAAATTTTTTTACCGTGTACTTGGCTTGGAACTTCGATGAACGTAGTGATTCGTAAACCACACTAAAAATTATTCACCCAAACCACAAACGTCGGCCCACTGATTATAGATTCAATTAGTTTTATGGTTATGAATTAGCGTGCAACTGTTTAATTAATGAAATAGTTAATTTGGGTGATGGCAGTCTTGGTATTAAATGGGCGGTACTATATTCAAATTTCCGTTTACTGCAGTGAAATTCAATTAGTGATTGACAATAATTTGCTGATTAGTACAAAGAATTCAAAAGAATGGCAACTACTTGTGTGCAATGCAATATTATGAAATATTATGAAATGTTGCAAATCCTTTTTAGTTTGCTGTTGCCATAAAGATAACAAATAAGTTCAGAGAAAATGCATTCTAAGCTTGATTGATATTCTAGGGAACAACAGAATTAGCTTCTTATCTCGGAACTAAGCACTGCTACTTAAAATTGTGGTTCTTGAACTGCTGTGAATTCGGCAAACAGTTAACTATGAAATAAATCGAAGCGAAATAATTGACTTTGGTTGTTACGAGTATCAGTTAATTAAATCAAACTTGGCATTTGATGGTTATTTCAACTAAAGTGATTTGAACATTAAACTTTAAATTTAATTTTAAAGCAAATATCTCAGTGGGGAAATGAGAAGTAATTAGCTAGCCATAACTAGTTCAGTAACTGGTGACCCTGAAACCACTTATAATTACGTCCTCGCTTACAGTATTTAAATAAATAAATAATCTTAGAGAAAAAGCTTCAAGACAATACTCATAAATTTACCCCAAACTCAAAACCTTACGCCCTCGCTTGGATTTCAAGATAAATAATCAATATTTAGTATAGAATATACACATATATTTTTAATTTTAATATAGATACCAAAATTATCTAACATATGTAAAGTTAGAATAATGAGAACTCGCTGCAATTCATTGTAGAGCTTCATATGAGTACATATGAGGTTCCCTCCTATAATATATGACAAAACTCAAAGTTGCGCGTATGTGAACTTAATTTTTTTTTTTTTTGTTTCTAGAAGTCAAAATCCTAAAGATAATAGGGAAAAATAAGTTTAAAATACCTGCATATTTTTTAAACCGCTAAAATATATGAATTTTTATGAAAAAATATACACTTCAAATACCCATCCTAATTATAAGGATAAAGATTTTTATAATAAAAAAATTTAAATTCTTACGGCTGTATTCATAAAAATTTATGTGGCTCTTATCAAGCCTTTTTAAGAAAAATATTAAAAAAATTATTCATAAGCGTACTATAATGACAAAAATTCAAACATTGAAGAAAAAAAATATTAAGTGACAATTTTTTTACAGCAAAACATAAATAGCAAAATTTGTTGACTCTTTGGATATCAAAATATTAATGAAATTGTGACAAATAAACAAAAAATTATTGATTGTATCAAATTCGCAAACCATTTTTGATACTGTTCCCACTTCAAATTAAAAGTATTCCTATTTTAACAAAAAAGCTGAGACAACATTTTCACGAATAACAAAATTTTAAAAAGCATTTTAATTCTAAAAAGCTTTTTAACTTAAGAACATTTTAAAGCAATTTTAAGATTTTCTTATGAATAAGACCGATTGAATTTTTTGAATTCTTTCCATTACGAATTAGTCAAAAACAATGCATTTTTTAAATAATGAATCACTAACAACCACAATCAGAAAACTGCAGTTTTTGTTATCGTTGCAACTCGTGTTGCGAGTTAACGGCACCAAGCGGAGTTGCCACATTGTAAAACAAAATTATAAGGAAATTTTTATGGCTATCGTAGTTCTCATATACTATCTATCTAAAAAAATTAATTTTAAATCTATAAAAGTATATGCTAATTTTTTGATTTCATTCGCGCTAGAATCATCATCTAGATTCTAAACCACAGTATAGTATATCGTAATGAAATTCGATATTTGAATTTCTTCAAAATAGTTTCTGTTAAAACTTTAAAATAATAATATTACGTATTTATTAATTTTATATCAAATCTAGGGCGTGTTAAAAAAATTGGCGTCTTCCACCCAAAAAGACGCCCACTATCCATACAACCCCAAAATTAAAGATCATATAAATAGGCTTTTGTCGAACCAACAAAAATAAAATTAGGTATTTATTCATTTTATATCAAAACTAAGGCGAATTAGAAAAATCCACACAAAAACACCTCCACCTCCCATGCGAACCCAAAATTAAAAACTATATAAAGAGGCTTCAAGCAGGTCACGAAAATAATGTCAGAAACTTGGATTTTGTTCATTTTTTAAAAAATTTTACTTCTATATGACCTCAATAAATGTACATCATTATTTTGTTTTTTTATGAAGCTTATTGCCAGTTTATAAGCCTTTTAAAGAATTGAAGAAATATGAGGAACGTGTGGTGTCTGCATATCGCATACACACAACACACATACATACAATATAAAATACTTTAATTTAAAAATTTGAATTTATAAAATATTTTTTTTGTTGATGTCAATTTTTATTTATCAAAAAAATTACTATCAAAAATTATTACGAAAATTGTATTCAACAAGCTTAGACTTAAAAAAAATAAAATTTATATAAAATAAAAAAGAACATTTTTATTTGTGGACAACTTCCACAACTGGCGTATCTTTTTAAATTTTTTTCTGCTATTATCCAAAGAGGTAAAAAAGAATGAAAGTAGTGTTTTTTGAGGAAATTATATGTTCTTCTTGAAAATTATAAAAAATTTAAAATATAAATTTTTGTTCGTGTAGGTAACAGGAAGTATCATTTCAAATTGGGTTTCACTTGATTTGGGTATTGTTGATTTTTTTATTTTTGTCTCAATATGTTGCTTGTTGTCCATAAATAATTAGTGGAAAGTTCTAGAAGGGGATCTGCATTCGTTTTGAAGATATCAAGTATATATAATTTAAGTCAGTGCGACGCACGCAGTGGCCATGTAGAGTATTTAATGGCCTTAAATCAAGGAGACGCATAGCTTCATGAAATTTTGCACATATTTATTTTAAATTTTTCCAAACTTTCAGTTTTTTTTTTTACAAAAATAGCCCATTTTTACGCTAACCTCCCGCACGACTTCAATAAAAAATGTGGCCTAACTTCGTTGATTTTAAATATATCAACTCAAAACAAAACATTTATATTATAATTGTAAAATGTGCTCCTGAAAATATGAACTTAATCCGCCCATTTTTACGCCCATCTCCCATACAACTGATGGCGATTATAGCTTCGCTTAAACAAAAGATACAAAATTGGCGATATTTAGTTTGATGATCTCTTAATTATAGCTCCGCTACAACACATAACACGATAGTAGTTGATATACCGTCGGAACATTCCGTATTTTCTCTAAAATACAAAATTTAATTTTTTATCTTATGGTGTGTTGTTTAGATTCTGGATTAATAAAACTAGACAAGTGTAAAAAGTGTAAAACACCAAATCTTGAAAATCCTACCACAACAGTAAAAATTGGGTACAGATTTGGAATCAGCGTTGAAAGCTCACATAGAAATTATATTGGGTTTTCCGGATCCTACATTTTTAGACTAGTATTATTTATTCAAGCATGTCTGAATATTAGAGCACTGCTATTATTTTGACCGCAACTGTATCTCCAAAACGAATGCAGATCCCATTCTTAAACTTTCCACGCATTATTTATGGACTACAACGGACCCCCAACGTTTAGTTAACATTTTTTTTTTTACATTAAGGGGGTTTCTAACCCATAATATGGCGGAGCTTTTCGTGAAAAATAGCCAACAAAAATTTGATGGCCAACAAAAATTTTAAAATTAAAAAAAAAAAAATAATCAAAGAACTTTGGGGAAATTTTTACTTTGATTAAAATTTACTTTGACTTAATATCAAATGGTTTTTGATATCAGATAATTTCCGACGGAGAAATAGTAAACACCGCAAATGGTTATTTTTCTAAGACGTTCTGGGACAAGCTCTAACACCGGCTTGTTTTTCAATATTTCCTGATGCAAAAATTACAGAATATTGTAAAAAGTAGATTTAATATTGTACAAAAAGTTTTAATAAAATTGATCTATCTATACTTTTTAAAAAAAAATTCACAAAGTTTTTTTGCTGAAACCTTTACCCCCACCTTAACTGTCGTTTTAAGTTTTGATCAAAGTTTTATAGTGCGAGTCATTCCTTATTTCAGCATTTTTAAAAATAAAATTGCTCAAAATTTTTTCAAAAATAATACCTAAAAATTGTTTAAATTTTAAGTTATTTTCGAAAAAGCATATATTTAATATAGATAATATTATAGCAGGTGTCAGAGCAGATGGCTAGGCTACTCTTGCGTATTTGAAGACTATAAAATTTAATTTGTTTGTTTACACTTGTTAACGTTTGAAAATTTCTCCAACAATGTTATGCACAATTCTGACATATGATGGGCATCAAGGTCGGCACGCATGTGTTCGATTCTTCTAGAAGTCTTCAATCGACACACAGCTTGGAAGCAATTAATTTGTAATTAATATAAAAATTTGGCCAACAACAGCGTTTAAACATATGTTCAGCCAAAAGTCTTAATTTCAGTAAAAAACTCACAAACCAACATGTACACGAGTAAAATAAAATTAAAATTGAGTGTGTGTGTGTGTGTGTGTGTGGCATGTGCATGTGTGTGTGCTTGTGGTTGTGTTTGCTTAAAGCATACTTAAGTCTGCGGGTGTTCGCCCTGCTGCTTTGTTTGTTGCAATAATAAAACCGATATTATATATCTTTATTTCTGTGCTAACAAATTTATGCTAGCGTTGTGTTGAGTAAAAACAAAAATAATCGCATTGAAGTTTTAATTAAATATATATTTTGAAAATATTCAACATTTAATAAGCAATATTTTAAAATTTACACATATTTTGAATTGATAAAAAATGCTTTAAAAAAATAATAAAGTATATTAAACTAATATTTTCGGTCTCTTGTTAATTAATTGGTCTTATTTGTCACAATATTTGTAAAGAGTAACATTAACCTGAAAACTTTGTTGTTATTGCATAAAGATTATATAAACCCGGTCTGAAGTTATTTTAGTTAAGAAAACCTAAAATAACTTTTGTATAACTATTTACTAGCGACTTTGACGCGTGCGTGCATTCCGGTAGCTCGCGCAGCTTGAAGCGGTTTTGAACGGGCTGATTTATTCAAAAAAAAAAAAAAAAAAATAAAAAAAAATATATTTTTCACTCCAACATGGTTTTATAGAGCTCCAAACTGGTGGTAGAGAAACAACGGGACCTCGTGGTTGCAGCGCTGGGAGTTACAGAAATTGTCCGATCTGAAAAAAAAAAATGACTTTTTTAAATCTTAACAAAATTGGCTATCGTATGACAGGAGCTCTTTTAAAATTTTTTTTTTCAATTTTTTGTGATGTTCCAAATTTGAAAGGGTTTTTTTTACGAATAAAATATTTACTTTAAAAATTCATAAAAAAAATTTAAAAAAAAGCTCGTGTCATACGAATAAAGTTTAAAAACATACAAAAAAAAAAACATGGTTTCGAGATAAACGCGTTCAAAGTTTGTGAAAAAAGAAAAAAAAAAGCTCGAAAATTAAAAATGCGGTCTCACTTATCCGGCTGTAACTTTTGAACCCGTAGGAATTTTTCCATGAATTTAGAATCTTAAGAATATTTACTAAAATATAAAATTATTACGATTGCAAAAAACGGCCAATGTCATGTCCCCCCTTAAGTCAACAGTTTTCTTTGTTGAATCAACGTTTCAAAGTATATTTTTCTGTTAAAACCATCGGTTGAAATATTTTAGTATTTTTGTTGAAATGTCTGTTTCTATCAAAAATTGTTATTTAATAATTGAAATTATAATTCTGCTTCATTAATTGTTTGGGCAAAAATAACCTTCAAAATAGGTTTGCTTACAATCTTCAAAAAATTTTACATATAATTAAAAGAAAAAAATTTTTTTTAAAAACATGAACTTTGAATACAGTGTAACATGAAACTCGGCTAAACATGAACTTTGAAAAAAGTGAAAAATTTCAATAAGTACGTTTTTATATGGGTTTCGTGTTCTATAGACCAACAGTCAAGCGACTGTTGATTTGAAAGTTTTATTTGTTGGATGGTATTTAACAGTGAACATTTTTCTTTGAAAACTCGAGCGATTTTCAAAAAATAATGAATTTTCTTGTACAAAATGAATCAAGTTAAAAGCCAGGTGAGTAAAAGTATGGAGAATACGGTAAAAATTTAGAAAAAAAACAAAATTAAAAAACCTACGATATCTTACACTGAAGAAACTACATTTTCAAAACTAGCAGAAACGTGCTACACTCAGAAAACTATCAACTGTAATATTAACAGTCGGCCGCTGTTATTTCAAAACACTATTAGATATGATTTACGTTAAAGTTAACAGTTTTCTTTGTTGAATAAACGTTTCAAAATATTTTGGTACTGTTAATGTATCAAAATGCGGAGGACGTGGGTTTGTATCCTAGCTGTGTAACTATATAAAATTTTAGTTTTATAATTGAAATTCTAATTCTGTTTCATTAAATTATTGGTTAAAAATAACCTTCAAAATAAGTTTGCTTGCAATCTTAAAAAAATTATAAATGTATTTTTTTTGTTTAAAAAAAAAATTTTGATAAAAAATTTGTCTTTGTTAGTCTGCAAACCAAGGTCAGTCGATTACTAGACGCACACTTCAGCATACTCGGCTTAACATGAACTTCCAAATGATGATTACATGAACTTCAATGATTACATTTTTATTGGGTTGTCGTGTTCTTTAGAACAAAGCCGACTGTTGATTTGAAAGTTTAATTTGTTGGATGGTATTTAACAGTGAAATCTGTTATTCCAATGATTTCTTTGATAAAACAGTATGTTTTTCTAAGTGCACTTTTGAAAACGTTTAACCCAGAGTTTTCACCTCTAACGTTTATATTAATTTTAACTTATTTTTTTTTAACAACTAGGCTATATTTCGCAAAACTGAAAAAAAAAAACACAAATTGGCCATTTCAGCCCTTTAAAGGACTTTGACCGAGCTTCTTATGATCAATTATGTTGTGTGTGTTATTAAATGTTTGCACACAATTGACCGAGATCTGAACCTACATGTTTTATGCCGACTCCAAACGGCTAAAGTTCATGTTCCCAAGAAGCTTTACATGGCATTATTTACTCTCTGAAGTTTGCCATTGTCTGCAGAGAAGTGGTGACCGATCAGAAAAATTTTGTTAATGAAAAAAACTTTTCGCCGCGACTGGGGATCGAACTCGGGCTCCGATCGTGCTAAGCCACACACTTAACCTGCATGCCACGGTCACCACAATTTTCACAAAACTAATGCCAAATAAATAATACTCAAAAATAATGAAATAAATGTCAATAGCTACGAAATAACTTCCAATGTATGGAAGTTTTTTCATTATTAAATATTTCCGAATTTTTTCGGAATACTGGTTTTTGAATTTTGTCAAATTTGTGACGAAATCTAACTGCATGTTATGTCAATTTTTGCTATCATTGGTACATAAAGTGACTCATTTTTACTATCGTGGAATTATCATAAGTGCCATAAATACTTGCAGCCGAAACTGTCCAGATTTCGGTCGCAATCTTCCCTCACACTCTTCACCTGATCAAAATTCTCACTCGACTTCATGCTTATTCTCTCGTCTGCACTATATTTGAAAGCACAAACAACACTTGTACCGCAATTCTGCACAGTTTAAGCAATGGAGTGCTTATCGCACATTACTTTCTTATCGCATAATCACGCCTTCTGCTGGTCATTACCTGTTTATGTTGTTGTATGCGTGTCGTCAGAGCTGATAACTTAATTAAATGTAGTTTTCTGTATTTTGTTTTTGTTATTGTTTTTTGTTTTTTTTTTTTTTGTTTTGCTTTGGTTTTGGTTAAGTATTTTTTGTTTTAACTTCGTTTGCGGCTAATAATCTTCAATAATCTAGCATTAATTAAATTTATTCGTTTATAATTTTTGTTTATATTATGTCGCATGCTTTACGCTGCTTAGCGTTGTCACTGCAAACAATGTGAACTTAGCTGGTTTTTTTCTTAATATTTGAAGTTGTATGAATATGACTTTTTAGCTATAAAGCGTACCAACAGCTGAGGTTTATATGAAACTAAACTTCTGTCAATTCTGTATAAAACCATAGAGTATAATTGTATAATTTACTTGTATAATTTTAAGTTTTAGGACTGCTTAGAAAGGAGTAAAAAAGGAATACTTACGAATTATTATAAGTACTAGAATTTGACAGTGGCCCAATTTTACATACCATTCTCTGTTAGTTCAAAACAAAATTAATGTGAAAAACAAATTTTCTTCAAAAAATTTAGCAAAAAAATCTTTAAAAATAGTTAGTGCACTTCTTTTCCGCAGTCTAATTCATCTCAACAATAAACTAATCAAATTCTGTTGAGAAACACGCGAGGAAATGGTTCTTAACTTTTTTCCCTACGCCTATTTATATAAGAACTACAATTCGATGATGGCCGAAAATCAATCTTTTTGATTCTCTGTTGATTGAAAACAAAATTAATGTGAAAAACAAATTTTCGTCATCAACACTTGGCAAAAAAAAAAAAAATTAATTAGTTGGTAAAATCCTTCTCCGCACTCTGAGTTATTTAAAAAAAATATTATCGAAATCGGTTGAGGCCAACGTGAGGAAATGGTTCTTAACTGTTTTCCCTACTTTCCCCTTATTTATATGTAGATAATTATGGACTGTCGTATCTTACCAGCTGAAATTACTAGTTTTTCTTGGAATTTGATTTTAAATATCAATTTCAAATTTTAAAAAATTTAACAAAACACAAGTTTTTGGTTGAAATGTATGTATGAAAATAAATGATTGACGGGATAAAATCCGCTGTTTAATCATATACGGAAAAAAGTTCGTGAAGACCCAAAAAGTCAAAGTCAGTAAGCTAAGATGCATCTTGAGAAAGGTTGAATTATTTGGATTGTAAAAACTAACCTTTATGGGTTATTAAAAAAATAAAAAAAAAGTTCATCCAACAAATGAAACTTACAAATCAACAGACGATTAAATGTTGGTCTATAGAACACGAAACCCATTTAAAAACGTACTTATTGAAATGTAATCACTGTTTTTCTAGTTCTATCTAGTTCCTATCTATCTAGTTATCGCCTGTTCTAAGTTCGTATACCAGCAAAGAATTTTTTTTTTATTTAAAATATATATATTTTTTGTTTTTTTATATAAAAAAACAAGAAATGTATAATTTTTTCAAGATTGTGAGCAAACTTATTTTGAAGGTTATTTTTGGCCAGACAGTTAATTACACAGATTTTATTAAAAATCTGTTCCCAGCCTATTATTAATAAAATTGTATTTTTCTTATAATAGGCTGGGAACTCCCTTCAGCAAAAAAAAAAAAAAACTGGTTTGTACATCTCATCATATCTCTTCACATTAAGAATTTCGATTATTAATTTAAAATATTTGATACTTACTAGAATACGAACCCACGTACTCCCCATAACAGTCTAGCACACTTCCACTGAGATATTGATAAAGATATGTATGTCAAAATATATTTTAAAACTATTGCTTAGAGAAGACAGACGTTTCACAAAAATTATAAAAATATTTCAACAGATGATTGAAACAACACAAAAATACTTTAAAACGTTTGTTCAATAAAGAAAACTGTTAACTTAAACGCAAATCATTCAAACAAACAGTGTTTTTAAATAACAGTGGCTGACAGTTAATATAACAGTTGCTATTTTTGTGAGTGTCAATTTTGAATATAATTGTTATGGCTTAAATATAAGCTTCTTTATAGAGATTTCACTATTGTGAGTTGTATGGGAGATTTTATCTTTGAGCTTTGCCATTGTCTGTAGAGAGGTGACGGGTGATAAAAATTAATTTCTATTGAGAAAATTGTCTGTGTCAGATGGTGATTCGAACCAGTGTCTACTGAGACAAGTTGACTATAATTTGGTCACAACACTTTGCGCTCTAAGTTTTGATACTGAATTTATTGAAAAAATTAAAATTAACCAATGTTTTTTATCAGATATCAGATTTTTTTATTAGATTTTTATCAAAATTATTATAAAATTTTTTTGATAAAAGCCAATTTTTTTCGACGCATAATTCGGTTAATCGCATCATTTGACATTGAAAAATGTAGAACTGACCACTAAAAAAGGTTTTAATAGCGTATTTTTTTATGTGTGCTCTCTTGTCTCGTTGGAGTTTTCTCCAACAAAGAATTTATGTAAACAAAATGGCGCCTGCAATTTATAATTTACAGTTTATCGCTTAAATATTGATAATTTCACCGTGATGCGTGTGATATGAGGAATTGGAACCAATAAGTAATGATTATCATGTGTGAAAACCTGACCTCAAAATGGTTTATTAAATTTTCTGTTTGTGCAGAACTTAAATGGTTTTCCTCAATAAGCAGTTTTCTTTTGTTGTGACGTTTTATAGAAAATAAGTCATATGTTTGGTAAACCTAAAGCCCGAAAATCAAATTCGATCAATTCATATGCTAACCATCACAAGACCTAAATTCATAACAACCTCTTTTTATATCGATTGAATAGTAAATTTTTTCCAAAAATTGTATTTTTCTTATAATAGGCTGGGAACTCTTTTCAGTAAAAGAAAAAGCACAAAAAACTGGTCTGTACATCTCATCATATCTCTTCACATCACACTACATCACATCAAATAGCCTAAACCTGATTGACATTGGAATCATTGAAATCAGTTCATTGATCTGGACAGAGTAGTAGCTACAAGTAAAACTTTTGCCTTTTAATATTACAAATAGATTTGTTTTTTGTTTGAAAAATAACACGAATGTGAATAATGCATTTTTTAATTTCTTTCTGTAACAAAAAGCACTTTAAAGGTAATAAAAAACTATTTCAAAAATTTTGCTCAGTGTTCTACTCTGTTAGAAACACAAAAATGTTCTTTTTTTTTTAGTTTTTATTTTTAGTTCTTATGTATGAAATATCTTTACGGCTGTATTCATAAAAATTTATGAGCCTCTTATAATGCTTGTATAAGAAAAATATCAAAAACAGTATTCATAAACATTCAATAAAAACAAAAATCTCTTAAAAGGCTTCAAACTGAGAAACCTTCAATAAACCATTTATAAAGCAATTTTAAAATGTTTATTCTCACCTGAGCACAAATATTGTCAAAAATTCTTCAAATTAAAGCATAAATAACAAAATTTGTTAACTGTGTCAAAATATTAATAAAATTGTGACAAATAAACAAAAAATTATTGATTTGATCAAATTCACAAACCATTTTAGACACTGTTCACACTTCAAATTGGTTCTTATTTTAACAAAAAAGCTGAGACAACATTTTTATTAATAACAATATTTTTAAAAGCATTCAATTCTAAAAAGCTTTTTAACTATAGAACATTTTAAAGCTTTTTTAAGATTTTTATATCCTAAACCTGAAAGTTTAGGGTATATTAACTTTGTGCAAACGTTTTTAACGGATAGAATGAAGCGAGTCCGGTATAGAAAAGTATATATATTCTTGATCAGCGTCACCTCGTGAGTCGAGGTATCTATGTCCATCCGTCCGTCCGTCCGTCCGTCCTTCCGTCTGTCCGTCTGTCCGTCTGTGTGTTGTCCGTATACACAGAATAAGAAGAAGGAGTTAATATAATTGAATGAAACTTGGTACACATGTTCACATGTTGCATATTTTTTGAATCCACCCACGGACACGCCTGCCTCCCATGCAACGCAAAAATTTAAATCTGCAAAAATAAGCCTCTGTTTATCGTACAGAGATAAAATTTGGCACGTATGTTTTTTATGACAAAAAAAAAAAATGGTTTTGAAAAATGGACATCATCCGCTCATGGACACGCCTACCTCTCATACAACCTAAAAATTTAAAATGCAATAAATAAGCCTCTGTTTAGCCTACATAGATAAAATTTGGCACATATGTTTTTTATGACAAAAAAGATGGTTTTGAAAAATGGACGTCATCCGCCCACGCTCACGCCTACCTTCCATACAACCCAAAAAGATTGAAACTCAATAAATAAGATAGATATCAAATTTTGTATGTATGTATTTTATATCAAAACTAAGGTGTGTTAAAAAATTGGTCATAATCCGTCCATGAACACGCCCACCTCCCATAGTGAAAGCACAATATAGGCATTAACTGTGAGCTACAGGAATAAAACTTGGTATGTGTAAGTTTTTCAACATTTAATGAAAATAGGTATAATAGGTTTAGGGTATTTCATAGTCGGCCTGAACCGACTTTAGACTTTCTTTACTTGTTTTATGAATGAGACCGTTAGATATTTAGTTTTTAGGAAAAACAAGCTTTTGTTATAGAACGATTTAATGATAACAATAAGTTTATAAATCCACCAAACAAAGTGCTTTTGTCATTATATCTATATAATTAATAGGCTAAGGTTTTTTTGTGACTTCAACTCCTCCATTCAGATGTCATTAAATCAGATTTAGGCTGTAGATGTGCAAACCACTTTTAACAGGGACCGTATCGGTTATGGTTTTTATCAAAAAAGTCAAATATTAACTGTTATTTTTTAACTTTTATTTTTTCCGACAAAAATAAAAGTTTTTGTGTGCCTTATATTTTTTCGGGCAAAAATAACAATAACTTTTGACTTTTATTTTATCGATCAAAAATAACAGGTTATTTCCTGCCTTTTATTTTTTCGGTCATAAATATCAGGCAATTTGTGATTTTTCAAAGGCCATTTTACTGACTAAAAAACTATCGATACCATTATTTTGGTCTCATCGGTGATCACGTTTTACATATGGTATCAATAGCTTTTTAATCGGACAAGCGGTCTTTAAAAAACACAGACTGCCTGATATTTTTGACCGAAAAAATAAAAGTCACAAAATAACTGTTAGTTTTGACCAATAAAATAAAAGTCAAAGGTAACCGTTATTTTTGTCTGAAAAAATAAGAGACAAAAAATAACAGTTAATTTTTAACTTTTATAGAATCAGTCGAAATTTAAAAGGCTCTAAATATTCATGAAGCTAAGGCCATTTGTATCATAATGGTATATTTGAAAATGTCCTTCAGCAATTTTTTCATTGTGTCTTTTTCATTCGAAAATTGTAAAATAACAGTTATTTTCGGTGCCTGACTTTTAAAAATTGTGATTTCGCTTCAGTGGGTTCCGAACCTTTTAAAAAAGAAATAAAATTTTTGTTCAAAAATCCGCTATTTAATCAATTTGAAATATAGTTTGAGAAAAGTTAATGAATTGATCGAATTTGAATTTTTGTCAAAACTAAAAATTTTTAACCAAAATTATCTTTTATGCATTCCTAAAATGTCAATTGTCCGAAAAATGCAGTTCCAAAATCAAAAATTCCAATTTCCGAACAAACAACTCAGTCAAATTTCAACGGTTTTTAAAAAAAACCCTTTTTTCATCTAAATGTGTTATAAATGGATGTTGTAGGTGTTCTGTAAGTATTTTTTATTAATTTCTGAAATATATCTTAGTATTATGTCTTGAATCTATTTTTACTTCGTTATTTTTACTTGAAATATTAAGCCGGTATCTTCACTTCAAAAAGCTTTAATTTATATATAATAAACAAACAATATTTTTTTTTATTACATTTTTTTTTATAATTCATTAGCCAAGTGTGCATATTTCCTAGCGTATACATATTAGTTAATGCAAAATTGATGACAAAATAGCTGATTTTGTGGGCAGCAGAAATATGTAAGAAACATTTTTTACTTTTCCATAAGGAAAAAAGAAGAAAAAATATATTAATTAAAGGTGCTTTAATAAATTTCTCAATGTTTATACTAATTTCTTTGAGCGAAAAAAAAAACCAAACAATGCATCATTGTGTGTTTTGTGGGTGTTTCAATTTGCTCATGTTCGCGTAACGAGGTGTTGATGATGGAAAACAATAAAATGAGGAATTTGTTATAGCATGTGAAATCTTTGCGAATTTTCTCTGATACGCAGATAGATATGTGTTAATTTTATTAATTTACCAGCAGCACAGCAGCAGTACGAAAGTATTTTATATACAATTTAGAAAACATAACCAGAAATAAACAGCTATAAACACCAACTGTGCCCATGTTTGTACGTAGCCAAAAGAATTCTGCACACCAATATAAGAGATTTTTGCACAAAAAAAAAAAAAGAATAATTTTATGGTTTTCCATATTTATTTTAATAATATTTTTAAAATTCAAAAAATGAAAAAAAAACAATAGTTCATTCATGTGAAAGTGGTATTTCAGAAATCTAATTTTGAACTTATGCCAGCTTATCATAGAAGCAAAATATCAATATTTGTTTAATAATTAGAAAGTAACGGCCTTATTCATAAAAATACCTTAAAATAACTTTAAAATGTTCAATAGTTAAAAAGCTTTTTGAAATTTTGTTATTCATAAAACCGTCTCAGCTTTTTTGTTAAAATAGAAACAATTTTAAGTTGAAGTGGGAACAGTGTCAAAAATGTTTTGTGAATTTGATAAATTCAATAATTTTTTGTTTATTTGTCACAATTTTATCAATATTTTGACATTCAAATAGTCAAAATATTTTGTTATCTATGTTTTGCTCTGAAAAAGTTGTCACTTTTTATTCTTATTTTCTATATGTTTTGTCACATGATAGAATAATTTTACCAGGTAGTGTTGACAAATGTTGATTCCCTCAGCTACAAGTAAACGAACCCTTGTCAAAAACAGCTGTTCGTTGTTATATTCGTTGGCCACATTCAGCTGTGTCAACTGTTGTGACAGCAACACATCGGGGAGCGCTATTATTGGTATTGAAGTTTCAGAAAAATTGTCAAGTTTATGAAATATCAAGCTTTGTATCAAATACGAATGGAAATTTTACCGACAAATTAAAAATTTTCTACTTTAAACGCATTTTAATGCGCAACTTCATATTTATGTGCATCAAGTTTTGACTTTGCAGTTGGCAACTGTTGGGTACGCTGAATGTGACCAGTAAAAATTAATTGTATGCTATGACGGATTGTGAGCGCTCTCTTTCTTGTTATATTTTTTGACAAACGTCCGTTTCCAACAGAAACGTCAATACTACCTTGCAGTAATTATATCGTGGTTTTGTCATGTTTATATATTTTTTTGAAATAGTTTGAAGTATTTTTGACAATATTTGTGCTCAGATGAGAGTAAACATTTTTAAAAATACCCTGCAGATAAATGGACCAGATTTAGAATAGTTCTAAACTAGTTCCTAAAGGCGCCAGTACTGGTCTCACTTCAATACCTTTTTACATTGAACAAAGTAACGCTTTTTACGGGTTGATGTCATAGGAAAATACAATTGTCCCCATAAACATCCTTTTTTCCAAATATCTGTGCTAGTTCCATAATGAATAATTCTAAACTGGGCCGTTTTGATACAGTCCAAAAGTAGCAAAGCAGCAAGCAAAGCAAATTGGCCATTTCAGCCCTTGAAAGGACTTTGACCGAGCTTCTTATGATCAATTGTGTTGTGTGTGTTATTAAATATTTGCACACAATTGACCGAGAACTGGACCTACATGTTTTATGCCGACTCCGAACGGCTAAAGTTCTTGTTCTCAAGAAGCTTTACATGGCATTATTTACTCTCTGAGGTTTGCCATTGTCTGCAGAGAGGTGGTGACCGATCAGAAAAATTTTTTATTGAAAAAAACTTTTCGCTGCGGCTGGGGATCGAACCCGGGCTCCGAGCATGCTAAGCCACACACTTAACCTGCATGCCACGGTCACCCACAACAGTCCAAAAGTGGTCAGTTGTAAATTCTATTATTAGCCTTACTTCGAATATGGGTTACTACAATAGAATTAATTAAATTATGGTATATAGTTTTACCTTTATATTTACCTCTTAATCATTTTCATGGAAAATGTTAGCAAAAGTTCAAAGAAGTGTGGAATCTAAATGAAGAAATGAGCAAAAAAACACGTTTTGAAAGTATATATTTTTTTTATTTTGTTTGTTCCTGCTGACAAGAAAAACAAAAAAAAAACTATCTCCAATTTCACTAAAAATAAAAAAGTTGGTTTTTCCAATTGTCTCCAAAATAACTGCTGGGTATTTAAAATTTATTTAAATGTTTTAAGGTTTCTCATTTGTGAAGCCTTTATATGACGTTTTTATCGTTATTGAACGTTTATGAATAATGTTTTTGGTTTTTTTTTATTGTGAAGTCTTTCTAAGAAGCTCATAAATTTTTATGAATACAGCCGTAAAAGTATTGAAAATAGCTACCCAATCAGCCAAACAAGCTTAGAATATGTTTAAGATAAGACTATAAACGTAATCTTCAATCTAAGGAAAGACTTTAATTTACTATTGTAGAACGACTACATGCAATTCTAGAATAAGCGAAAACGATATTTCTTTAATTGCACAATGACACAAATTTTAAAAAAAAGTCAAGCCACTAATAAAGCTACTATAAAGAGGTGAAAGTACTATCCAATGAGACCAAAACCCTAGCGGGGTTTTGGGAACTTAGGCGCGGAACATATTTTTTTTGACGCATGTTATTTTGGAAAGCAGTAGATTTCTTTGCATTTCAACGCATAATTTTAGAGTCTCCAACTTTTCCAGTATTGAGGTTAAGAGTAAGTAATAATTTTATAAACAATTCTTACCAAAAAACCACACCAGTTCGTCAATAATTGGTTTAGCTAAGCTTCTACTGAAGGGAACATAACAAAACTAGAAAGGTATATCTTCGACTTGACCGAAGTTAAAATACCTCCTCCGCCATTTCGTCAGTGTAAAACAATCTTAAATTGTAGCTCTTTTTGTATGAGATTTTAAAAGATTTTACTATTTTTATGACGACTAAAATACAAACATATCAAATTGTTTTCCTTCTATGGGAGGTGGGCGTGTTAGTTGATTGATGTCGCTCATTTTTTCAGCAAACTTTAGTCTTAATATAAAATATACAAAAACTGAATTTCAGTTTTGTAGCTTAAATATTAGCCTTTTTAGACTTTTCACTATAGTGGGTTCTATGGGAAGTGGGTGTGTCCATAGACAGATAAATCACACTTTTTTCCACGATTTAGTTTTGATATAAAATACAAAAGTGTCTAATGTTTTTCCTGTAGCTTAAAGTCGAGCCTATTTATAGAGTTTTCAATTTGGCGTTGTATGGGAGGTGGGTGAGGCCGTGAATGGATGATGCCCATTTTGCTAACACGTCTTATTTTTGATATTAAATGAATTAATACCTAATTTTATTTTTGTAGCTTTAATAGACGCCTATTTATATAGTTTTCAATTTTGGGGTTGCATGGAAAGTGATCGTGTTCGTTGGTGAATGACACCCATTTTTCTTGCATTAATATAAAATTACTAAATATCTAATTTTACTTTTTTAGCTTTGATAGAAGCCTATTTATATAGTTTCAAATTTTGGGTTGTTGTATGGAAGGTGGGCGTGTTCGTGGGTGGATGATGCCCATTTTTCTAGCATGTCTTAATTTTAATATAAAATTACTAAATATCTAAATTTACTTTTGTAGCTTTGATAGAAGCCTATTTATATAGCTTTCAGTATTGGGGTTGTATGGGAGGTGGGTGTGGGGGTTGGTGGATGACGCCCATTTTTCTAACATTCCTTAGTTTTGATTTTATTTAAATTTATTTAAGCCCTTTCATATAGTTTTAAATTTTGTGTGTTGTTTGGAAGGTGGGCGTGTTCCTGGGTGGATGACGTCCATTTTTCCATGGCAGATCTCAGTTTTGACATAGAATGCATATATACGAAATTTCAGTATTGTAGCTTAAATATTAACCTCTTTATAGAGTTTTCATTATTGGGGTTGTATGGGAGGTAGGCGTGGTTTTCAACCGATCTAGACCATTCTCGAACTTGATCCTTGCTTTTAAAAAATAAGCTTAAATATGAAGTTTCATTACGATAGATTGAAAATTACGGCTATAATCGTGTCGACAGTCAAACGGACAGACAGACGGACATGGCTTAATCAACTCAGGTGGTGATGCTGATAAAAAATCTATATACTTTTCTATACCTACCACTCCTTCTTATGGGCGCTATACACGTCGCGACAAAATTACGAAGTACGGGGGTATAAAAAACAGGAATACTAAATGACTTCTTTTGAATATTTTGTCCCTTAACTCGGAAACGGTATGATTTTTTGGTAGGAAATGTTTGGAAAATTATTGTTTAACGTCTAAGTCTCAATACTGGATAAGTTAGAGTTCAAAACCGATGAGTTGAGTTGAAAAAAACCCACTGTTCACTCAAATTAAATATATCGAAAAAAAAATATCTTCCGCGCCTAAGTTTGTAAGACCCCACGAGGGGTCTGAAGAAGAAGAAGAAAAATCTGAAGAAGAAAAAGAAAAGATTTTTAAGTAATAAGAATGTAGATATTTTCTGAAGTACGGGAAATAAAAAATTAACAAAATAGTTGCTGTTTCAAAAAGATGTTTTTTTCATTTGTCAAAGTTTTGAATTTTTTCAAATAGTAACTAACATAATATCGTCGCCTTAATAAAACAATAGTGTATAATTTTTTTGCCGTTTCGAGATAATAGAGTTTAAAGTTTTTGTGCTATGAGACATCTGGGATCAATTAAAAAAAAGGACCAGTCAATTTTTGAGAAAATAATCGACCCACTTTGTGGAAGTAGAATTTCACCAAATTTTGACCACATATAGAATCAGTTATGTAGATTCTTATTATGCAATAAAAAAATAATGGTGTACATGCGTATACACTATTGTTTTATTAAGGCGACGATATAATACATAATTATAGTTCGAAAAAAAGGTATATGTGTAAAGTAGTAAGCACTCAAGTAACTAGAATGTAAACTAGTACTAGTAAGTAAAAAGAAGTTACGACAAAAATGCCTTAAAAGTTTCAATTTTTATATATTTTTTAAAATTTTTTTTAATTGTTAAAATATTAATATATATTGGAAAAAATGGCAGCTAAAACCATCTCATTTTTTTCATTGAATTTTAAAAGTCAAGACTCAATTAACACTTCATAATAATAATAATAATAATAATAGTAATTATAATAATAATAATAATAATAATAATAATAATAATAATAATAATAATAATAATAATAATAATAATAATAATAATAATAATAATAATAATAATAATAATAATAATAATAATAATAATAATAATAATAATAATAATAATAATAATAATAATAATAATAATAATAATAATAATAATAATAATAATAATAATAATTATAATAATAATAATATAATAATAATAATAATAATAATAATAATAATAATAATAATAATAATAATTATAATAATAATAATAATAATAATAACAATAATAATAATAATAATAATAATAATAATAATAATAATAATAATAATAATAATAATAATAATAATAATAATAATAATAATAATAATAATAATAATAATAATAATAATAATAATAATAATAATAATAATAATAATAATAATAATAATAATAATAATAATAATAATAATAATAATAATAATAATAATAATAATGATAATTATAATAATAATAATAATAACAATAATAAAAATGATAATAACAATAATAATAATAATAAAAATAATGATAATAATAAGAAAATTATAATACTAATAATGAAAATAGTCATAATAATAAAATAAATCCAAAACACCTTACATACTTTCTTGTTTAACCCTTTTGACGTAAGATCCTATTTTTATACCCTAAACCGGAGAGATAAGGCATATTAGTTTTGTGCAAACGTTTGTAAACCTAGAAATAATCAAGTCCGGTATAGAAAATAATATATATTCTTGATCAAGTCATCTCGTGAGTGGATTTAGCCCTGTCCATCTGTCCGTCCGTCCTTCCGTCTGTTTGTTGTCCGTAAACACCGAATAAGAAGGAGTGAAGATACATAAAAAAAGATGTCTTCGAAAAATTAAAGTCAACCACCCACGAATACGCCCACCTTCCATACAACCAAAAAATTGAAAACTCAATAAATAAGCTCGTGTTTAACTTAGAGAGATAAAATTTAGTACGTATGTATATCATATCAAAACAAAGATTTCTTCGAAAAATGGGTGTCATCTGCCTACGGACACGCCCACCTCCCATACAACCAAAAATTTAATACTCAATTAAGTTTAACATACAGAAATAAAATTTAGTACGTATGTATTTTATATAACAAAAAAAATGATTTTGAAAAATTGGTGTGTAAATTTTCCATCAAAATTGAAATACATATAAAATATGCACTTTTATTGTATTTTGAAAAAGTAGGTTCAGGGTATATCATAGTTGGGCTAGACCGACTTAAGACTTTTTTACTTGTTTTCAATAAGAAAAATCAAACTGACACAGTTTTTAATGCTTCATTCATTTTTACGTGGAAAAAACGAGGTATGCGCCAAAATTTGGTAGAACCATTTGGCGGTTAGAAGTTATTATTTTCTTAACAAAATACGAATATTTTGAAGTTATTGAATCAATGTCAACTAAAAAAAAAAAAATGATTTCTTTACTTAAATTATGACAATAGATTCAGCTTTCAACTTTTTCAATTAACTCTAAAAAACTAATGACATTTGTTTTTTTTTTTTTGCTAATCAAAATATATTATCGCTTGTTTGTCGTTGTTGCATTTTTCAGTTTTTAAATTAAATCGGTTTGTTGTAAATCTGTTACATGACACAGTAAGGGGTTAAAACACTATAAAGGAAATCTGTTAAATCGTTGATAATTTAAATCAGTGTCGCCTGTTGCTTATGACTGCGAGCATTCGTGCTTTTGGGCATCAAAGTTCTTCGGGTATGCATGCATTCACTCAGCGTTGATTGATGAACTGCTTTATTCTTCGCACAAATATCAAACACAGTGAAACTGTGTGCGTTTGTTTTGTTTTGTTGCTGTAGATAACATGTTTTTAATTTGTCAAGTAAGAGCTTTCAATAAGCTTTAACTTGAATTTTGACTCACAGAATGAGCTAGTATAGAAACGGCACTGATTTAAAGAATCACAGTTTCTTCTTTAACTCGCTATCGAAAAATTGTCTCTTATTTTTGCAGTTTTAGGACGTACATATTAATATTAATATTTATTTTAATTATAACTTGTTATTTTTATACTCCAGCCCCCCCAAATGATACAATTTTTGCACTTAGCTGTAATACTAACAAAAACCTGACAACTAGTTTTTCCTAATCAATCTGCCAAAACCTCAAAACTCATCAGTTTTGTGTTGTTGCACTTACCAAAACGCCATGCGACAACAGTACCGGCACTGATATGGCCAATATAACCACCCACAATGTTAGAATGGCCATTTTTGTTATTTTTTCTGTGCGCAACGAACGCGAACGTATGGGATGAACCACAGCCAAAAACCGATCGATGGACATCAGCACCAGTGTATAGATGCTAGCAAGAGCAGTTACCACAATCAAATACTGTACCATGCGGCACCAGAGATCACCGAAAGGCCATATTTCGGTGATATAGTCGATGGCGGTGAATGGTACGCAAAAGACCACAAACAACAAATCAGCTACGGCCAGATTTACAATTAGCAAATTTGTTGTGGAGTGCATTTGTTGATTGAGCAGAACAACCAGAATGACCAGCGTGTTGCCGAAGAAGCCGCTAACCGCAATGATGCCGAAAAACATGGGCGCCACAATTGAAACGAGGTTTTGCATTTCTTCAATGCTCTCGGCGGTGAAGATGATGTCCTCATCGTCGACGACGGTTTTGATGGTAGCGGCGCTGTATGTTATGGCGCTGGGGTACATTGTGCTGAAGATGTTGTGTGCGTTTTCTGCGCTTGTATAGCTAGCAAGGATATCCATCATGATGAGCAAGCAGGTGGTTTTAATTATGGATTCTATTTTGGTTGGCAGTAGTTGTTAACTTTAATACTTTCTTTACATATTTATAACAATTTCGGTTATGTTTCTTGTTAACAGTTCTTCACTATGTTTTAGTTTTACACATTTCTTAACAAACAATTTGGTGTAACATATATTTAAAAAAAAAAAACAATAATTATGAACACATGCCAAGATGCAGTTATATTGAAACTCGGTTAATTAAGTAATGTTTTTTTTTCTTTTTACTTTTACGTCCTTTAATTTTCACTCACTAAACAAACTGCGAACCGATAACCTCTGCTTGAATAAATTGAATTTTCTTTACGTGAAATACGCACATTTATCTAGACTTCACACTTTCAACACCATCGCACTACTAATATCTTCCATAGCGTAACATTTTATATAAAGGCGATGCCAGCCAAAATTTTAGCCTTGCAAAAATATAAGTTTAAACAAAAACCCGCAACGAATTCACTGAAACACCCAACACCGAGCCAGCAACAATTAACCTCAGCAGTGTTGTGCTTAATTTTGCCAATTAAAAGTTTGGCATCCACAAACAACCATGTACCGCCGAGTTTGAGAGTTTTTGAAATTTTCCGATATTCATTTTCATTTCGTTTCCAACGAACTCTGCCGAAATGTTAAGTCCGCATGGGCGGCACAGATACAAATTTAGAGTATCATCACGCTTACGCTCTATTGCCAACAATATTGCCATGCTCTAGCGCTCTCCAGCTAAATAGCTATAATGATCTTGGACAGCGGTGTAGGTAGAAAAAAATTACTAGGGCGCACATTGTATCGCCCCATAGATAAAAATATTTGTATCATTTTTGAGATAAAGCATGCACTAAAAACGATCTATAACTATTTTTTTATGTATTTCGAAATTTGTGAAAACTTTAAAATATTTTATGAATTTAAACATTAAATTTGAATGTCATCTTACAAGGGTGTAAAAAAAATGCCAAAAATACGTTAAGATTGTAATACGTTAAAATTGTTAAGGTAAAATAAAAAATATAATATTATTGCCAAGCTCATATTTTACTTTAGTTAAGGTTTTTTTTTTTAATTTTTGAATTTGAGTGACTTTAAGATAGAGGTTTTTTATGAAATGATATATAAAATGATAAATTTGCGAAGAAAAACAAACTACAAAATATGCTAAAAATTAGTGAATGTTTTCAAATATCGTTAGTCTTAACTTTCAAGTACACAGAACACTGAAAATCTTTTCTGGTTTTTCCCCCCCTTTTTGAATAAAATACTTTTTTTTCTTTTCCAACAAACACGCCCTTGTAACGAACTTCCGTTTTCCGGATTCTACAGCTGGAGTATATTCGCCGGTGTTCAGAATTCGTTGCAGAAAATTTGTAATAATAAGAGACCCGTTTGGCTATGTACAGATATTTCTTCTTAGTTTATTAGATATTCAATTAATATCATTAATATTCATAGTGGCTTATTTGAAGCCATCATCCTTGAGTTGACTTTGACTAACTGGCGATGTACTTAGTTGTGGCCTTGAGTTGACATTGACTTGCTGGCGATGTAAAGGGTGATTTTTTAAGAGCTTGATAACTTTTTTTTTTTAAAAAACGCATAAAATTTGCAAAATCTCATCGGTTCTTTATTTGAAACGTTAGATTGGTCCATGTCATTTATTTTTTGAAGATAATTTCATTTAAATGTTGACCGAGGCTGCGTCTTAGGTGGTCCATTCGGAAAGTCCAATTTTGGGCAACTTTATCGAGCATTTCGGCCGGAATAGCCCGAATTTCTTCGGAAATGTTGTCTTCCAAAGCTGGAATAGTTGCTGGCTTATTTCTGTAGACTTTAGACTTGACGTAGCCCCACAAAAAATAGTCTAAAGGCGTCAAATCGCATGATCTTGGTGGCCAACTTACCGGTCCATTTCTTGAGATTAATTGTTCTCCGAAGTTTTCCCTCAAAATGGCCATAGAATCGCGAGCTGTGTGGCATGTAGCGCCATCTTGTTGAAACCACATGTCAACCAAGTTCAGTTCTTCCATTTTTGGCAACAAAAAGTTTGTTAGCATCGAACGATAGCGATCGCCATTCACCGTAACGTTGCGTCCAACAGCATCTTTGAAAAAATA
Source organism: Tetanocera ferruginea (assembly GCA_958299015.1). Lineage (NCBI taxonomy): Eukaryota > Metazoa > Arthropoda > Insecta > Diptera > Sciomyzidae > Tetanocera > Tetanocera ferruginea. The sequence goes on from OY282642.1 coordinate 95,431,868, forward strand.
CGGTCCAATGATTCCACCAGCGTACAAACCACACCAAACAGTGCATTTTTCGGGATGCATGGCCAGTTCTTGAACGGCTTCTGGTTGCTCTTCACTCCTAATGCGGCAATTTTGCTTATTTACGTAGCCATTCAACCAGAAATGAGCCTCATCGCTGAACAAAATTTGTCGATAAAAAAGCGGATTTTCTGCCAACTTTTCTAGGGCCCATTCACTGAAAATTCGACGTTGTGGCAGATCGTTCGGCTTCAGTTCTTGCACGAGCTGTATTTTATACGGTTTTACACCAAGATCTTTGCGTGAAACCTTCCATGTGCTCGAATAACACAAACCCAATTGCTGCGAACGGCGACGAATCGACATTTCACGGTCTTCAGCAACACTCTCAGAAACAGACGCAATATTCTCTTCTGTACGCACTGTACGCATTCGTGTGGTTGGTTTAATGTCCAATAAAGTAAACTGAGTGCGAAACTTGGTCACAATCGCATTAATTGTTTGCTCACTTGGTCGATTATGTAGACCATAAATCGGACGTAAAGCGCGAAACACATTTCGAACCGAACACTGATTTTGGTAATAAAATTCAATGATTTGCAAGCGTTGCTCGTTAGTAAGTCTATTCATGATGAAATGTCAAAGCATACTGAGCATCTTTCTCTTTGACACCATGTCTGAAATCCCACGTGATCTGTCAAATACTAATGCATGAAAATCATAATCTCAAAAAAATCACCTTACTTAGTTATGTCTTTGAGTTGACATTGACTTCATGACGATGATACAGACGTTTCTGGAGATGCTGAGCCGAAGTTTAACTTGGTGGTGCGTGGAAAATTGTCTACGACGGTGTAAGCACATTCTTTATTGCAGTTGGACTGTTGTAGTCGACTGGTATGTACCAGTTTGGCGTGATTATTCTCTGGGGAAGTAAACATTGTCTTGATACGATTTACTAGACTGTCAACGGATGAAGTCTTACCACCAATACGTAATCGGGGCACCCTGGGAGTTGAAACAAAATATTATCTGGGAAGAAAACTTACCACCGATAATATGTCTACGTAAATTTTCAATAGAACTCTGTCTCCACAAGGTGACACTCACCACTAATAATCCAAGCACGTCCGACCACTTCAACTACACGAAAAACAAGAGACCGTTGAATGCTACGACTGGCCTATAATATTTTCACTAGTAGCTGCAATTGCCATTATGTTAAAACCTGTTTTATGTTGATAGCTTCGCTGAGTATGTGTTATCCCTATCTCCCTCTGTCCTTCTCTCTCTCTCTCTCTCTCTCTCTCTCTCTCTCTCTCTCTCCCTCCTTCTCTCTCTCTCAGCTTTGACCAGCGTTGCCGTTTTCACTTCGATCGAAGTTTTTTACTTCACTTTTATGTCAAACACTTCCACACTTCCTCTTTTATGAAAACACTTCGATTTTGAGTGACTAAAGCTTTTGTTGGTAATTAAATAATCTCTTAATTTTTTACTGCATTCAACATCAAAAAGTCAATAACATGGCATAACTGTTGGTATAAACGAATGCATAACTTTTACCTTCTTCAACAGAGATTTGATAATTGGATGTTTGGATTTGATAATTTTAACGATAGTGGTAACAATAGCAATTATCATATACAATTCACTTATAATATCGTGAACTGGAGAAATTCCTCCTTCGTTAACGAATCGTTCAAATCGACAAAAACAATTCGTGAACGAGTTGGCAAATCTTAGAAAACTAATTCGTTAACGAATCTTCATATTTAAAGTACTATAACAGTGAGAAGCTATTAAAAACAACACCTTTTTTAATAATTTTTTTACATAGTATTATTAAATTATTTTATTCAAATTACGCAAATAAAAAAATAAAAAAAAAATGGCATGCGTTGAAAAACAAATTTACAAAAAACCCCTCTTTTTGGCACAAATTCTTAGCCGTAAAAAACAAAATATAAAAGTTTCTCGGCTTTTTATAGATAGAGTGCTTAACAGAATCTATTAAGATCACAATGAATCAAGATTCATCGAAATCGATCAAGCAGAACTCGAGATATCTTAGAAACCAATTCGAAAAAAAAACTCGCGTGTAGCAACGTACACGTGGCAGAAGTGAAACTTCTTTAACAGTAAGAAATAAGAGAGATTTTAGTGTGAAATAGAGAGAGAAAGTATCTGAAAAGAAATTCAATCAATACAAAATGGAATAATAATTTGTTGATTCAATATTTGCATCCAGGGACCGTACTTTAAGAAAACACAAATTGCTTGATATTTTTGACCGAAAAAATTAAAGTCACAAAATAACTGCTATTTTTGACCGATAAAATAAAAGTCAAAAGTAACCTTTATTTTTCCTCGAAATATACTAGGCAAGAAATTAACTTTTAAAGAATCAGTTTCAAATTTAAAAGCGACTTAATATTCGTGAGGCTGAGGACATTTTTAACATAATGGTATATTTGAAAAAGTCTTTCGACAATTTTTTTCATTTGAAAATTGTAAAATAACAGTTATTTTAGGAACTTGTTTTAGTTCAGTTGGTGTTTTAGTTGCTTTTGAATGTCTTCTCAACATTGCTACTTTTTGAATGCTGGATTGCATTTGCATAGTACTCTTTGAAGGAGAATCCGAAAGCAGAAGCAAATCTTGCTCATTATTACCTCCTGCTTTCTGATCATAATAATTGCTATGCTGATAGAGGGCCTCATAAAGCAGCGAACGTTGATTGTTGAGTGCATCAACTTGGTTGGCTTTAAAATTTTGTTGAGATGCATCAGTGTGTTTTTTGGGGATTGGTTCTTTGTAGATTCATCAAAATACACTGGTGTTTCGTAAAAATGCATTTTGAAACTCAGCCGTTGTTGCAATCACCTTACCTTCATCATTAGTTGCAGACCCAGCTGCCGCTGTATTCTTAAGAGCTCTAATTCGCTCTCTATATTCACGAACGCGTTCTGCTCCTGTTTTAGCTATTTTTCTATTTTTTTTCCGTGCATTCTTGTAGGATGAAAATTAATGTTACGGTTATGTTAATAATGTAATGTTAATGTTAAGGTTAATGTAATGTTAATGTTAATTATGTTATTTTCAGTATGTTACGCGTTCAGTTTTAATTACATTTTGTTTGGCTTTTTATCATGTGCCTACGTGGCGTAAACGTATAGATTCCGGCTCATAAGCAACGATGTTCGGGGTTCAATTCTCGGCAGCGACAGTAATATTTTTTTAATTTTCATATGAATTGAAAACGTTAGTCTAACGTCACGAAAAAGGACCTTGAAATTTCACTCGCCGCCAAAGAAGTTTCACTTCAAAAACTTGTCTCAAGAAAAACACGATTAGATTTTCTTCTATGAACGATAATATATGAATAAATGCGCGACACATGAGTATAATGTATGTTATATCTTTTTTCTTATATGATATTCTTTCTAAAATTTCGTATACGCATTCTTAAGACCTTAAGAAACAAGATTCTAAAAAAAACAAAAAATTTTTCTAATTTTGTACACACTGTAATAGTACCTTAAAAGAAGCTATTCATAACGAATCCTAAATTTTAAAAGAAGCCATTCATAAACAAATCGTCAAATTTAAAAAAAAATAATTCTTTAACGAATCACTTTTCTTTGAAGAACTGAACACTTTGTTGAACGAATGATTTTAATATTGCAACAAAATATTCAGCATCATCATAAGAGCATTTGTCTGTGATGCTCCTGCAAGAGCTACGGTGCTTTCTTTAAGCATCCAGCCAACCACTGATTCAGACAAAACCAAACTATTCGAAAATGATACGAAAAACTATTTACAAGCGATTTGTCAACGAATCACCCCTCGCCACAATGTTTATTGGGTTGTTAATTGTTTATATACATAAGTGATTGAAATGTATTTCAGTATTTTCTTATTGAACTTTGTTCATTGATTTTTTAAGAAAATATTTTCATTGGTTTTTTTTTCGTTATGCATTTTGAAATGTGCCTTAATATTTTTAATAAACATTCATGTTAAAAACAAAATGAATTCATTTCAACACTTCGAAATCTCTGAAAATACTTCCTTCTTGTAGCCTATTTTACTTCGTTTTAAAAATCTCGAGCGGCAACACTGGCTTTGACTAGAAAAATTATTATTGAGCAGACAAATGAAGATCTCGACCACTCTCTCTATTTTTGCCCATCGTTTGTATGGCCATGGTTGACTGTGGTGCGTTTAAATGAGAGTTTTTGATTGATTTTCAAATTGTTGAAGTTCTCTTTTATATCAATTTTTAATCTTCACGAAACGCAATAAGTTGGCCAATATTTGGCTTTTTTACTTATTAAGTAAGAAGCAAAGTCCTTTCATGGAATGATATGACCTATCCGTTTTTTTAATTAATTAAGTTTGTTTAGCTTAAATTAGAATTTGTTTAGCTTAAAAAGGACTTTAGTTTCTATTTGAAACACCAGTAGATACTTCTCCTTGAAATTTGGAAACGTTATGGTATTTTATTAGTATATTTAAATTATATTTAATTCATATTTTTAATACAAAATTTAAGGCACTTGAATTTCTTCTAACTGCCAAACTTTATTGCAACGGTCGCTTTAAAGTTTTACTTTTAGGTTTTTGCAAAATAATGCACAAAACGTTCATCCTGTGAAAACATTAAAAAATTGTTGTCATCATGGTAATATAAAAAAGTTTGTACTTAATTTTTTTTTTTTATTTTTGAAAAGTTTCCTGAACAGATTTTTAAATAAAAAAATATCACTACTTTCATTTAATTTGTTGGGCTCAAAAACAGTTAATTTTGTTCTAAACCAGTGCTTTTTTGACTCTAAATAATTTACCTATTTTTAGATGATACTATTGGCCAAAATCCTTTTATAAAAAAACGAGTATTAAAACATGTTTATTTAATAATACCAGAAGACCCCTTAAGGCGTCTACTATGGGAATTAAGCATTAACCTCATAAAAAAACCTTAAGCCAGTTTTACCTGAGGTGAGGATTGAACTTGGGATTCGTTGGCTCGCACGACACATACTGAGTACGCATGACCACGATCAACACAGAAACATTAACCTAATTGATATCAAAACTTACCTCAGGGCCGTAGCTAATATTATCGCTGGGAGGGTTTTTAAAAAAAAATAATATATATATATAAGTACTTAAAAATAAGTTATAAAACAGTTGCAACGCCAAATAATGAATTTTCGAAATTGTTTTTCTCATTAAGTTCTTTTATAAAGACCATTTAAAAGTGCCGTTTTCGAATATTGCTCCTCTACTTATCATCTAAAGTTTAGATTCTTAACATTGCTATTCTGGACAAAACTTCATTCATTGCTCGCTTATTAGTGTTGGAATTTCGTTGTTAAAAATTACGAAGATTAACAGCAATATAAGCAATATTTTAGAATTTATGACAAGAACATAATGTTTTTCTTTATGTTTTAATATTAAAGTGCGAAAAAATAACTTCTTCACTATTTCGGTATTGAAGAACCAAAAAGCTAGTTAATATTGTCCGGTATGTTTACAAAACTTACTAACTGAGATACAAAATTTTTTGTCTTTGAAATAGTTTTCTTGGATATGAAGGAAATTTATTTTCTATTGATTCGATTTGAGAAGAATAAAATGAATTTTAAATTTGGAAGGTGTTGCAAATATTATAAAAAATATATATTTCAAAGTTCATCTTAATCGGTTAAGTAGATTTTGAGATATACTGCACGCAAACTCGACAAATGTTATTTGAGAAAATAACGTTTAAAGTTTTTTTAAGTAAAAACTTTACACAAAAAAAAATATTTTTAATAAATTTTCTTTTACTTTCAGAAGTTTTTAATTTGTTTCATTAATTTTTTTCTGTTCAAAGTTAATTATTTTTCCTTGTTTTTTTAGGCTTTAATAGAATTTTATATGGACTTTTTTGATTTCTGTTTTTTACTCCGGTTTGTTATTTTTAGTTATATTTAATGACGTATTTCTTATCATTTAATGAATTGCCTTAACAAATTTCGATAGTTATAGCTTTTTTCGACTTATCTCTTTGATATTGATCAAATTTCCTTTTTGCTCAAGATGTAAGTCGGCAGGTCTTTTCGGACGCTCACTTCGTGTCATATCTTCAAATGAAAAATGTTCTTTAAATCACAAAATTGCTCTTCGGGCAGTATGGTATGATGATCCATACATTTTTATAGTTTTTGCAAAATTCAGAGTCTAAATCTTCAAAACTTTGTTGGAATTTTATCGTTCATGTTAATTTTCTTATAATTTACTGAACTGAACAGAACATTTGATAGTTTTTTTGAAATATCAGAGATTATTTATGACTAAAATCGATCAAAATCAAAGTCTTACATCTACAGGAACATTCTTGAAATAAGTGGGAATATTTGCAGTACTTTGTTTACTGGTTCTTCTACGTATGCTTCTTCAGAGATGAAATTTCACGAAGTATTACGTGATCTTAAAAATTCCTTAAAAATGATTAAAAGCTTTCATGAAAAAGAGAAACATATATGTAAAAAATATATCGTTTTTCGATAAGAAAACTTCTTAGTTTTTCTTTTTTTTGAGAAAATTACTTTTATTATTAGAGAAATGATATTAATTTCCTACAAATAAAGAAATATTTCTTCGAAAATGTGAAAATGTAATTTTATTGAAAAAAGTTTTATTTGAAAAAGAGAAAATTGCTATTATCGAAAATAGAGAAATTTTTTATCACTGAAAGAAAGGTGTTTTTTTCTGAGTGTAGAATGTTGAATAATTAAAACTTACAGTACAACTACTCCAACTTTTTTATTGCTATTTTTGGGAAATAAGTGCAGGCCTGAAATTTGACTAAATGTTATGGGAACTAATTTTGTATCAGCTCACAAACTTATCTCAACTTCCAAAAGTTTCAGCTTGTTTAAAACTGATTTCAATTCCTGAATTTTCTGCTTTATTTTTTCATAAATTTATATAACTGAATGCCAATCAATAGCATTGTTATTGATTTTACGTTGCGCTGCCCTATGACCCCCGATTCTCTGTTGCACTGTACTTTTCCGTTTATCTTATTATCTAGACATTCGATTGTCATCTCATTCGGCGAAAAACTATTTTTCAGTTCAATGCTCAGCATTGCTTAACGCTTCTTTCATTCATATATAGTTAACTGTAAGCTTTTGGTTGCTATGGTTGTTGCTTAGTTGCAAATGTTGTTAATTTTGTTTCTGTTATCTCTGCAAGTGGATTCGACAGTTTCTCTTCTTCACCTGCATTTGGCTGAATCTACCTTCACTTAGCTTTTCACTGCCTGTGTCACAAGCTGCTTATTGTATTTGGTACTATATTTTGGTTCTGAAACAAATTTATTTCAGTTAACCTTTAGTTTATGCGAGTATCAGAACTAGTTAAGGCTTAAGCAACAACATGTTAATTGGTAGAATTGAATTGGAACTTTACAGTATACTACAAAAAATGCATTTGAATTTGAAAAAATGAGTTTATATCACAAGGGTAAAAAATGTGATTTTAATTTTAATTGAAGTTGAATTTTTTCATTATTTGCGAAAAAGAATGTCACAAAACTGACTGATATTTTAAATCGCATGCCATTTTAATACGTCGAAAAATATTCGACACTTAAAAAATTTTAAATGTAAGTAAAAGTCGAAGTATTTAAATCAGCTATCATAAGCATTGCTTTTTAGTCTAGTAAGAACAGCTCTTTTTACTTATTAGACAGTTCAATTTCAAAATTTTCAATTTATGGTAATATTTAAAATTTATATGTTCTAATTTTTGTGTCCTAATGTTGTGTGCAATCAATTTTCTCTAAGAAAGATATACTTTAACAATTTCATATTTCATATCCTTGTACTTGAATCAATATCATAACACTGTCATTTTTAAAATATATTTTTTAATTTATTATTTTTTTTTTAACAGTCATAACTTCAATATTTATTGACATTGATGAAAGACTTTTTAATATGTTGATGACTTTCTTAACTTTTCTGATCTTTGAAAATTGTTTCACCAGCATTCTTCAATGTCGCACATCAACTATCTGGGGAATTTTGCTTAAGAGCCAACCTTTGCTTACCCAAATTTTTCAAAAATTAGCAATTAGCAAAAAAAAAAAAAATCCATAAATGTTTCTTTATAATGTTTGCCTCTACCTTGTCAGTAAAACTCAGACTACAGCGTTGTAATTTGCAGAGCGGAAAACATGAAAATGAAATATTTTCTTATGACTTATTAAAGAACGCTCATAATTTATGAATACTTGTGATGAGCTAATTAGAAAAAAAGGCTTCAGGCACAAATATATGGCACCTGAAATGCAATAAGGAGTCATAGCAAAATTTAGAGGTTTATAAGGATTGTTTAACATGTGCCGGAATTGAAGCAACATATCAAAAATGAGTTTTTTAAGGAAACCCATATTGCAAAGCATGGGTACGAAAATAATTAAAATAATATTTTTTATTTTTTCAAGAAAACAATATGGAACCATGGAACCATTCTGATGAAGAAGTCAGTAACGATGAAAGCCAATAGCGATATGAGTTTTCGTTTGTTTTTAATAAAAAAAAGTTACGAAGTGTAACTAGTAACTAAATCAAGTATACTAAAATAAAATATGCCTAAAATTGTTTCTTTGTTTTTTTTTTTAATTTAACCTTCCATACAAAATCATATAAAAATTGAATAAATGTCCAAGGGAGTTACGCCTAAATTCTTATAAATTTAAACCATTTTCAGTTCACATCTATTTTTATAATTGACTAACATTCTGACAATATTTTGTTGAGATCGGTCAACTTTATAAAAAAATTAATATAGGTTCAATTTTGTACCGCTAAGAACTGAACAATTGGAAACATTGTTATTTTGTTATATATCTTAATTTGCTTAAACTAACCAAGTACCCAAAATTTCATTATCATAGCAGTACTCCTTAAATTTGTTTAAATTTTGTATGTGTTGACCCCACTGCACTCAGAAAAAAACATCTATCTTTCGGCGATAAAAAATTTCTCTATTTTCGAAATGAAATTTACACATTTTCAAAGAAATTTTCTTCACTTGTGGGAAATGGAAATATTTTATGTCTCTTATAATAATAAGTAATTTTTGTTTTGCACAAAACAATTTTCATTTGTAGAGACAAATTTATTGAAAATAAAAATGTTTTCCTATATTTTGCTAAAAAATTCACATTGCGAAATATTTTCTTCATAAAGCCTAGTACTGTGTTAAGTTTCATGTGAAATTTTACTCAAATCTACATACAAAAAACTATAACTATATAAAGTGCAATTTTTCATAACATTATCGTCAACGTTGTAATCTATTCTGCTGTGAAAATAATCGCAACATTTCTCTCGCTCATTTTTTTTCACGACAATTTAATTGAACGTATTTATTTTGAAGTGACAAGTGAAAGTTGTAAATTTTTTGCTTATCTCTATTTATTTTTCTCTATTTTCAAAAGTAAAGCATGACTTTCTGAAATTTTATAGTTTCTGCGCAACAAAATATTTGTCAGAATTTTCACGCAACTAAAATAATGAATGTTGCGAGCAAAATTTGACGCAAACCGAGTACTTGGCTTTTAAAACAAATATTTTCAAACAAGAAAATAAAAACGATTTATTTGTATGCCCTATATACCTGCAAGGTCAGGGTATATAAACTTTGTACAAACGCTTGGAAATAAGTGAATCCGGTATGGAAAAGTCTTGATCAGAGCCACCACGTAAATCGATTTAGAACTGTCAGTCCATCCGTCTGTGTGTTGTCCGTAAACGCAGAATACGACGAAAGAGTTAAGATAATTGCATTAAATTTGGTACACATGCTCAAATGAACACAAAAATCTGTACTATTTAATATTCTTGGAATCCGCCCGAGGGCACACCCACCTCTCATACAACCAAAAAAATTTAAATCACTGTATATGCTATTAAAATAAAATTGAATACTTATGTTTTTTGAACAAAAACTAAGACATGTACAAAGAAATGGTCGCAACCCGCCCATGAAAACGCCCCTCTCCCATACAAGTCACAATATTTAAAATACCATAAAAAGTTTTATGTATAAACTGTAGGAATTAAACTCGGTAAGGTAGAATTTCATACCAAAACTTAGGTGTGCATACAATATGGGCGTCACCCGCCCACGAACACGTCTTCCTCCCATACAACTCCCAACATTAAATATACCATAAAAAGGTTTATATTTAACCCACAGTGATAAAACTTGGTATAGGAGGATTATATATCAAAACTAAGGTGTGCACACAAAATGGCAGTCACCCGCCCACGAGAACAGCCAAATCCCATGCACACCACATTAGCGAAACTTCTAAAAATCTGCAAAAGAACGCATTGATTTTGAAAGAAAAAAAATAGAAGCTATTTATATTTGATTAAGTATATCAATATATGGGCATTTCCATCGTAACTCACGCGACATGCGTACCTCATTAAGCTTCGTTTTCTCGGAAGTTTATGTTATTAATAAAAAAAAAATTTCTAATGTACATTTATATAACTTGAAGATATAGTAACGGTATGATTTACCAAAATTGTTGTTCCCGTAACTAATTAAGAATAGCTTTGGTAAATATGGGCGTAACTCACGCGACAAAAAAAGGAAGTGTGTTTTACAAGCAAGTTTAGATGGAATAAATTCAGCGAAATTTCCCAAATAACTTGTTTTCGTTTTTAATTCTTAAATAAAGGAAAAACAGTGAAGTTTCATAATAAACCTTCTTTACTAATGAACTTTGCCCTTTGAAAATATTTAGAGTTTAAAAAAAAATCTTTGCCGTAACTCACGCGTTTAGAAAATGTGTAATTAAGAAGACCAACGAAAGCATTTAAAAATAATTTTATATTATTAAATATTAAAAAATATATGCATTCTATTACAACCAATAAATTCTGATTTCAAAGAGTTAACGGACATTTTTGAAATTTGTTTTTTTGAAATCGACTTTTTTTATAATTTTGTATTTTAGTAAATATTCTTAAGATTATAAGAATTCCTGGAAAAATTTCTACAAGTTCAAAATTTACAGCCGGATTATTGAGAGCGCATTTTAATTTTTCCTTTAATTTTTCTTTGTTCACAAACTTTGAACGCGTTTATCTCGAAACTATGTTTTTCGTACTGGTTACGGCACTAGCAGGTTCATTTCTTGATGAAATTTAGTTTTTTTTTTTTGTATTTTTTTAAACTTGAATCGCTATCGTATGGCACGAGCTTTTTTTAATTTTTTTCGATTTTGTATGAATTTTTAAAGTAAATATTTTTTTTCGAAAAAAACACTTTCACATTTGGAACATCACCAAATATTGGAAAAAATTTTAAAAAAACTTTTCTCATACGATAACCAATATTGTTAAAATTTAAAAAAGTAATTTTTTTCCAGATCGCACAATTTTTGCGACTCCCAGCGCTGCAACGACGAGGCCCCGTTTTTTTTCTTTGCCGCCAGTTTGGAGCTCTATAAAACCATGTTGGATTGAAAAATATATTTTTTTGAATTTTTTTTCTTGTAAGTTGTTCAATTCTCTACTATATTAAAAAAAATTGGGAAAATGTTTGTTTTTGACTGAGTTATGAATTTTTAAATAAAGGTCTGTTTTCTCTGGTTCTAAGAAAAGTCTATATTTCTCATTTTCATGGAAGCTTTTAATAATTTTTAGGAAATTTTTAGGATCACATTTAGAGAAAGCATTCTCTGTCGCCAAAGTCTTTACCATTTTTCTCTAAATATGATGCCTTTTTCATCATATTCTGAGAAGCTTTATTCTGAGTGTATGCAATCGCTAAGAATCAAATTGTTTTTAATTCGTATTACGAATTAGAATTTTAAATAAAAGCATAATAAATTTGTTAGTTAAAAATCGTTCCCTTTAGTTGCAAAAGTGCTAACTAAGCACCTTCTTCAAAAAAAAAAAAAAAAATAAAATAATCTAAGAAATTAGCGTTCACATTTAAATCTTAAAGTTTAAATAATAATTATTTATATAACTGCTCATCCATCATCATTTGTTCGACTTTTCTTTCATTTGGTGTTTTTTTTTTTTATTATGCTATTTTTCTCGAAAGTAACTTATTTTCTTTTAATCCCTTTTTACGTAGCCTTCCTTTTCAGCCTTTTTTGCATCTTAATTGAATAAAAAAAGTTTTGGGCAAATCTTAAGTATTTTTTTTTTTTCAATTTGAACGTTTCAACAATGACAACGCGGAAATTGCTAAATACGGTGTGGCTTGAAACTCTTAAACCTTAAAATAATTTTTCTTCGTGGTTTTTTCTGGCTGCTTATTTAAGTGCATTGTATGTGATTGTGTGTATTTATGCGTAAAAGCCGATAAAGTTTTTCTACTTCTTTTGTCTCTTGTGTTTCTATTTCTTTTTCATATTTTTTGTATTTTTTTTCTTGTGTTTCTGCTTTGGATATAAATACGATTTTCTAAACGGATAGCTAGGCTAATTTCATTCTTTTGTGTGGATTTCATTTTAATGAATTTTCTGTGGTTTTTGTTTCAAATTCTTATTAAAATGAAATAAATCATTTTGTCAGGAAACTTTTGAAAGGTTGAAGGAACAAAAGCAAAGGGCAAAAAAAAGAAATGCAAGATTTTTTGTTAATATTCAAGCAATCTTTTTTTAAGATTGCTTAAGTGACATTAATGATTTATATTTCGTAATAATTTAGTCCATAATAATAATGTTTTTATTTTTTTTACAAATCATTTGCGAACATTTTCACGAGAAAATTACGTTTTTGTAACTCACAAATGAAACATTCATATGTTTTAAAAATGTGGTCATCAGTTAACTGTAAAATTATAAAAAAAATTAAGATCTTGTTACAATTCCCTCAACTGCATTCTATTTATGGGGGGTTCTCATTAAATTTTTTCGAACAGGTCTTAAAACTTACTTGCTCAGTTGTACTCCCTGCAACAAAAAAAAAAACCGAGTAAAAAAAGCCATATTGAGCTCAATGTAATTCTTTCCGTGCATGATATTTAGCTAAAGATGTAAAAACAATACTGTGTCGACAAGGAATAACAGCAAAACTCATTTTCAATATTTCAGGAGCGCATTTTTTAAATTAAAATTGCTACCTAATATAAGGGCACCCTGACTTTTGCTGTTTAGATTTGACGGCCTCAAACCAGGGGCGGATCTGGAAAAAATCTTGGGGGGGGTAAATTATCAAAGACACACATTTTCGATTTGAGAAAATTTTGTCTTTTTACATATAGACAAATTGTACTTTTTTGAATTGAAATTATTGAATTGTTTAAAAGGCATTTTTTCCAGACACATACACGCATATTTCCGTATTTATTTATTTCACCCTTTTTCTGGAATAATATCTTAGCGAAAAGTAAATAAAAACTCTAACTTTAACTTATTTTAGATTTAAGGTTGATTTATTCCAATTTTTCACATTCATTCCATTATAAAAAAATTGCACAATTATATTTTCAAGTATGTGCAATGAAAAAACATAGTTCTTTTCAATTAAAAAAAAATTAAAGGAATTTGAAACTCATTGTTTCAATACAAAATGATCTTGAATTTGAAATGAATTTTTTTAAATCTATTATATTGATCTACCGAATTGTATTACTATGACTGATTTCAACGAAGATATACTAGACCTTTCAACTTTTGCACATTCAATAACAATATATTCGACAGTTTCGAAGATATCGACGTTCAAAGTCGAAAACATTTCACAATTTTGCGTAGTCTGCTCTTTTGAAACCCTTGTATCTTTGATATTTTTCAACGAATTTACAAAAACTTTTTTTATTTGGTAGAAAATCTCTGAATTTTAATAAGCATTTTAGTTTTTTTTATTATCTTGCATATTTTCAAAGAAATTGAAAAAACAAACAGTTTTGTCCGTTAAATTTTATTCAAATGCACACTACTTTTGTATAAAATTATTTTCTACTTACGTAGGAACTTTTTGAAGTGAATTTTAATAAAATTGAATGTACAAAAATTTTTGTTTTTTCAATTTGTTTGAAAATATGCAAGATAATAAAAAAAAAAATAAAATGTTTATTAAAATTCAGAGATTTTCTACAAATTAAAAAAAGTTTTTGTAAATTCGTTGAAAAATATCAAAGATGAAGGGTTTCAAAAGAGCAGCCTACGTAACATTGTGAAAGTTTTCGACTTTGAACGTTTTTCGTCGATATCTTCGAAACTGTCGAATATATTGTTATTGAATTTGTAAAAATTAAAGTCTAGTATGTCTTCATTGAAATCAGTCATAGTTATACACATCGGTAGTTCAATATAATAGATATAAGAAAATTATCAGAAAAAGAACTGATTTTCATGTTTTTGCCTATAACTCAAAAACTCAAGCTGATGGAGAAAAACGAAGTCCATTTTTGACTTCATTGGGCAGCCAAAATTTATTCGGAATTGTTTATCGAGATCTCTGCACTTTTTATAAAGCTTAATTTTGTTACTCTGTGTTATTAGATAGTCATTAGATAGAGACAAATTATATGACAAAATTATCGCAAAATTATCAATAACTTCGTTAATATTTATGTTAATGTCTCTAAGTATATGCAATAATGCGAGTCCATTCAATCGTTCTTCTTGCATAGTTGAACGTAACCATGTTTTTAATCGTCGCAGTGTAGAAAAACTTCGCTAAGCTGTTGCTACACTGATAGGAAGCGTGGCAAAGATAACAAACGTTTTAGAAATTAGTGGAAAAATGTCATTATTACAAAGAGTAAAACGGCGTTCATATCAATAACCTTAGTTTCGCTCACCTTTTTACACTGCCAAATTTAAAGTTCATGAAATAATTGAATAATTGAATTAGTTCCTTACTAAAAGTGGACTAAACGTGGCAGTTCCATTTCATTAAAGTCGGTTGTGGTAATTGGGTTGGTTTGTTGCAATTATAATTACTAGTACCGCCTGGGGTCGAAAATCGACCAATTTTTGTTTGCTTATTTATAGTTGTATAAAATAGTCGGTGCAGTCATAGAGTTCTCCGCACTCTAATTCATTTAAAAAAACAATTATCAAAATCGGCTGAAAAACACGGGAGAAAATGGTTCTTAGTTGTTTTCACTACGCCTATTTATATTATGATGAAGTTAAGGTATGCTTGAAAAATTTCAGAATTACAAAAAATTAAGAATTAACTCAAACAAAAATAAATGTATGCAACAAATTTTTTGCGCAGTTGATACAATTTCAGCAACTATAACCTAACATTAATTCACTACAAAAAAACACTGTTATATAAATATCAAATATGATAAAAAGTATTACAGATGTTTATAATATTTTCATAAAGACTATAGCTGAAATATTTCTGAAAAATATTTTAACTGTTAATGAAATAATTGAAGTAAAAACAGACTACTGGATTTTACATTGTTTGAACTTTTTTTTTTGAAAATTTATAAAGTGAAATCTGAAAATAACAATGCACGTATTGTTTTTTTATGATAAAATTTGTTGGCCCACAGGTTGCAAAAAAGTTTGGCAGGTTTTCACTAAAAATTTAGAAGAATAAAATATTTTAAGTGGCAACTATGGTCTTCATTGCCAAAATTTTAATTGCGCTCATTACAAATCAAAATCAATGTTACTTGCTTAATGATTTCATATAAAGGGCATTTTTAAACTAATCGTTAATGTTTTGTAAAAATATAATTATTATAAAGCAAACACTTACGCTGAGGTAGTGACTTCAGGTTTTTTGTTTTATTTTTATTTGTAAGAAAACAACGCGTCTTAAAAGTTGATTGTTTAAAACATGGCTGTAAATTTTAGTACTTAAGGAAATGTAACTTTATTTTCAGGATCATTTTTAAAAAAGGCAAAGTTACTACCTCGACTTAAGTGTTTGCTTTACATATAATTATATTTTGTTTTTTGAAGATGACTACAGATCGTGTTAATCTACTAGCAAAATGGTCCTACTCGTCTCGCATCGCTTCATAAAAACGTCACCTACACGCAAATGACGTCACAAAACAAAAAAAAACAAAATTTTTTTTTTAATACTTTAATAATCGTTGAAATCAATAAAAAAACTAAAGTTTAACAATGTCTCTGACCATTTTTTTGTAGTATTCTTTCAAAAAACGTTTTCAGAATCGCTTATGTATGCATAAAAGTACCCTTAAGCTGTGAGCACAATTATTTTCTCCAAATAAAGTATTAAAAAGTAAAGTATTTAAAAGTTCTTGGGGGGGGTAATTACCCCCTTTACCCCCCCCTTGTATCCGCGCCTGCCTCAAACATGTAATTTTCAAGTTACAACAAATTAAAGATTTAATTTTTTTCCAAATTGGACAATTTTTGCAACCCCCAGCGCTGCATGCACGAGGCCCCGTTTTTTCTCTGCCGCCAATTCTCCAATTCAATTCTCTACAATAATAAAAAATTTTGGTAAAATGTTTGTTTTTGACTGAGTTATGAATTTTTAAAAAAAAGCTATGTTTACTCTGCCGCGAATGTTGTGTCCCACCTTAAATTAACCAGATTATACCTCTGGGTAAATATTTAAAAAAATTAATTGTAATTTTTCCGAAACTACTTTACGAATGACATACTTCATACTTGACACAGTTTTCGTAGAATATAATTGACTCATAATAATTTCAAAAGTAATTTTTAGTGACTTTTATGACCATAATTGATTCAGAAACTTTCTTAGTAGGAATTTTATAAACAGACTTTATTTAGTATTTTTAAAAATTAAAAATTATCAGTTTTTCTTCAAAAATATTTAAATGTTTCATCTTCATCAGCAACCTTTTTTTAATGGAATATATTTGTTTTTGTTGGTTTCAGTTAAATTGATTTTTTTCTACCCTTTGGTACCAATGTTGTCGGGAGGGGTATTTGAACCCAAAAAATTCTCCTCTTGGCTACGGGCCTGAGCTCGATCAAAGTCCTTTCGAGGGCTGAAAAGATCAATCCGTTTTTATGCTGATGTCAAATAAATGATAATTAATATAATTTAATTTTTAAAATTTGTACTAGCGTGTTGCTTTATGTTATGTTTATTCAAGTAGTTTTTAATTTGTTATGTTAATTAAAATTTTTCTGCCTTATATGCAAGTATAAGAATGATTTTCTTCTATATCTTATTTATTTGTTTATAAGTTAAAGAAAATTATTATAACACCTCTTACGGGTTTGAAAAAAAATATAACACATGCTTTAGAAAATATATGCACTTGTACTTACAAGTAAGTTATTGTTATTGTTAGAGTGAGTATCTTACTTAACTAGAATAGGTATTTCCTGCGTAAATGTTGTGCATTTTCAGATGAAGAAAGCTTTGGCTGGCATTCAGATTCGGAATCACTTCGTAGATCACTATAAGTGGTTAAAGTGCGTTCGACAGCTGTTGGAGATGCAGGTTTAGTTAGTTATGATTGCTATTATTCTTTTAATAAAGAATATATCAATGATTTTGGTAAAATGTTTTATAGATGTTAATTGATTTAGTAAACATACAAAAGAACCAGCTGGTGAACAGTCCATTCGCATACATGTCAAACGTACATACTCTTTGCCTTGATAGTTTACATCAGAAACTGTTGCCCATAAGTAACCTGAAATAAAATCTGTCTCAAAAATATTTTAGACCTTAAAAACAAAACTCTTCCTCTTGACGCACAACTAAGTATTACTAGAATTTGTTCCTTCATGTTGAAGAATTTACTTAAAATTCTTCAGAAAAATCTATACAACGACTTTTATAGAGAATTATCAAAAAATATCAAAAATATTCTCGTATCAACAATGTAAATATATTTTGTCATAGCATTAATGTTATCAAACTAGTTTTATGTGAATATATTAGCAGATTTATATGCTATACAATTTTATATTAAAGAATGGAGTGTGCTATCAGACAGTGATGATTCCCAGTGGACCAAAACATTATTTTTTTTTTTAAATTAATTAACGAATTTGCTTAGTCTGGTGGAAAAAAAATCTAGATTTGTTTTCAATGGTTTGAGTTGAATTGATTGTTTTTTGTAGCTACCCTTTGGTAAAGGGTGATTTTTTAAGAGCTTGATAATTTTTTTTTTAAAAAAAACGCATAAAATTTGCAAAATCTCATCGGTTCTTTATTTGAAACGTTAGATTGGTCCATGAGATTTACTTTTTGAAGATAATTTCATTTAAATGTTGACCGCGGCTGCGTCTTAGGTGGTCCATTCGGAAAGTCCAATTTTGGGCAACTTTTTCGAGCATTTCGGCCGGAATAGCCCGAATTTCTTCGGAAATGTTTTCTTCCAAAGCTGGAATAGTTGCTGGCTTATTTCTGTAGACTTTAGACTTGACGTAGCCCCATCTGACAACAACAACACGATTCACAACATTTGACAACATTTCCGAAGAAATTCGGGCTATTCCGGCCGAAATGCTCGAAAAAGTTGCCCAAAATTGGACTTTCCGAATGGACCACCTAAGACGCAGCCGCGGTCAACATTTAAATGAAATTATCTTCAAAAAGTAAATGTCATGGACCAATCTAACGTTTCAAATAAAGAACCGATGAGATTTTGCAAATTTTATGCGTTTATCAAGCTCTTAAAAAATCACCCTTTAGCAATAGAAAGGCTTGAACACCAAAATTTCCCCCTTGGCTGCGTGTCTAAGCTCGGTCACAGTCTTTTCAATGGCTGAAATGGCCAATTTTTGTTTTTGTTTTATTGCCATAAAAATATAAAAATAAAAAAAAAAATTAGTTATGATTTTACCTATTAATGATTTAGCATTTGTATAGGCACTAGAGCTTGCCAGTGGCTGAAGTTCGACCATTCCACATACATTCTCTGTTGATTCGATACAACATTAATATCAAAAACAAATTTTTTTCATTAAAATTTGGCAAAAAAAAAAAACTTTTAAAAATAGTCGGTGCACTCCTTCTTCGCTCTCTCTTCAATTTAAGCAAAAATTATTAAAATCCGTTGAGAAATACGGAAGATAATGATTCTGAACTGTTTTTCTACGCCTATTTAAGTATAGATGCTCAACATGGACTATAATTTATAAGATTTTTATACATGTTATAAGATAATATGCTGTTAGCCATAGGTCAAAATGCCATCTAGGTCCATAGAATAGAGAAAGTGGTCTTTAACTCTATTTGTTGACTAAAATTTCTTAGTTTTCATGATATGTGCAGGTTCTGTTTCTGTATAAAAAACAACAAAATAATCGTCATTTCTTTTTAATAAAAACTGTTATCGCCTTTGCGAAAAAAACAATAACAAAAAAGCTTTTGTAAATCAATACAGTTATTTTGAACTTGTGTATAGAGCACCTGAATGTCACTCTTTACTTTTCTGACCATCTGCCTATTCAAATATTTCTTATTCGCAAAAAAAAATGTGAAAAACCTGTAGTAGGTACTTCGTATCTATTTTTTCAAATTTCGAATGGAAATGGAAACAATTTTTGACAAAAAAGTTTACTTTTCTTTTGTTACACATATTTTTGACGATTAAATCAATTTTCAATAATATTTCTGCTCTTACACGTTGACTACCAAAATACCACAAAAATTTGGACCGATGAACTAAGGTGACTTTGAAAAGTATCGACACATATGAACTCGATAACATTCGTAAAGCTCTGACTTTTTGCCTAACCTCCGCCGGTGGCTTTGTGGGTTGATAAATTATATTTCCAAAAACTAATTTGTAATGATAGTTCAATGTGCTTTGCATGTTAATTGTTGCATAGTTCTCAAATATTATTATGTTATCAATATAAACCTGTAGCTATTAATGTAACTATAACTTTGCAAATACTTTTATAACCAATAGTTTGAACAGAAAAGACAAAGTAATAAAATTATAAATTTTGTTAAAATATAAACGATTAATTCATTAATTTATTCAAAGCTTTTAATTTATTTTTGATCAAAAATTAAAGTTATTTTTTTATGACTAGCGCATGTTACCCGGTTTTGCTCGGGATTGTGAATCGAGCACAAGAAATACAATTTTTAAAACTGCTCTCGTTTTAGCATTTTTTAAATTATCAATTTAATTTTTTAAAATTAAAGTTTTTTTGGTTTTGCCCCCAATCCCTCCGTTGGAAGTGTCTAGTCAAATTTCCGTACCTGACGGACATGATCAAAAAAAATTCATCTCAAAAACTACATCATCAACGTCTCGATTCGACGTCTGGTTTCCGAGGAAAAATTGTCACCCAGCTTAAAAAAAGTCATTTCGAGAAAAATGCGTTAAAAGTTTTTCTTAACATGCATTTTATATGCACTTTTATCTCAGAAAAAAAATTCGAATTTTTAAAAATCATTTTGGAATTGATTCGATTTTTGGATTGTGGTCGTTTATCTTCGGTTATGGTCGGTACTGTTCGGTTGAATTTTGTTCATCCATCTTTACTTGACTTCGTTTGCCTTCGGCTCATTCCTTGAATTTTGTCGAAAGAACGTCTTAATGCATATAAATCTATTGCAGTAACAGATACGAATGCTTACCACGTTTCATCGAAATCGGTTCATCCGTTTTGACATGAGTGAGCCAGACATAAATTGCTTGCATGAAGCGCCCTCTTACGGAAGTTTTCTGAAATTTAAGTTTATGTCTTAAGTTCTTGAATCTTAAACATGCAACACATAAAGCGGCTTCTTGCGGAAGTCTGTGGAACTGTTTTATAGCCTTTGTTTTATCTTGGATGTAGTTGAACCTTCATATAAAATTTCATTGAAATCGATATAGGTGTTTAGGAGTTATTTTGAAGTGCCACGCCTACAGACTTCCGTCTACTTTTTTCACGTCCTGTCATCTTCCCCTCCACGAAATGTACTCGGTGTCCAAATTTCAGCTCAATCGGATAAACGGTGCGCGAGCCTATACGTAACAGACAGACAGACAGACAAACAATCATTTGATTTTAAATATTAGATTAAAATAATCAAAATACAAACAATACAATTGTCTTTGAACTGCCGAAGGGACATTCAACTCTCTCGCATACAAAGGGTGATCCAATAAGAGCTTTCTACTTTGTTTTCTCAATGAAATACATAAAAATCAATTTATTTGTATTGATGTAAATTTTTATTTGAAACTAGCTGGTAATACCCGGCGGAGCTCTAGTCTGGTGCTGCTTTTTATGTGTTGGTTATGAGATCTGATACGGTAAGATGCCCAATTGTGCCCATATTTTTCTTGATAAGTTTCTGGTAAAATTTCATTTTTTGGTTAGTTATGTGAAAACTTTATTATACCCCCACGCGTACTGCGTAAGGGGTATATTAATTTTGTCACGACGTGTGTAACACCCAAAAGGAGGCGTGG
The DNA here is from genome assembly GCA_958299015.1 of Tetanocera ferruginea. Lineage (NCBI taxonomy): Eukaryota > Metazoa > Arthropoda > Insecta > Diptera > Sciomyzidae > Tetanocera > Tetanocera ferruginea. Next base: position 95,453,264 of record OY282642.1, read on the forward strand.
TAGGTATGGAAAAGTATATATATTCTTGCTCAGCATCACCACCTGAGTTGATTTAGCCATGTCCGTCTGTCTGTCCGTCTGTCCGTCTGTCTGTCGACACGATTACAGCCGCAATTTTGAAGCTATCGTAATGAGATTCGATATTTAAGCTTTTTTTAAAAAAACTAAGGTCAAGTTCGAGAATGGGCTAAATCGAATGAAAACCACGCCTACCTCCCATACAACCCAAAAATTTAAAACTCTACAAAGAAACTAATATTAAAGCTATAAAGCTGAAATTTGGTATATATGTATTCTATATCAGAATTAAGATGTCTTAGAAAAATGGGCGTCATCCACTCACTAACACGCCCACCTCCCATACAACCCCAAAATTTAACAATCTATAAAGAGGCTAATATTAAAGTTACAAGACGGAAACCCGGTATTTGTGTATTCAATGTCAAAACTGAGGTGTGTTAGAAAAATGGGCGTAATCCACTCACTAACACGCCCACCTCCCATACAACCCCAAAATTGAAAAATCTATAAAGAGGCTAATATTAAAGTTAGAAGATGGAAACTCGGTATTTCTGTAATTAATGTCAAAACTGAGTTGTGTTAGAAAAATGGGCGTCATACACCCACTAACACGCCCACCTCCCATACAACCCCAAAATTGAAAAATCTATAAAGAGGGTAATATTAAAGCTACAAGACAGAAACTCGGTATTTGTGTATTCTTTGTCGAAACTGAGGTATGTTAGAAAAATGGGCGTCATACACAATCTAACACGCCCACCTCCCATACAACCCCAAAATTTAAAACTTTATAAAAAGGCTTATATTTAAGCTGCAGGAAAACAATTTGATATGTATTTATTTTAGACACATAAAAATAATAATATCTCTCAAAATCTCATACAAAAAGCTCTCCAATTTAGTATTCTTCCACCCTTAAGAATCGGCCGTGGGGGTATTTTAACTTCGGCCAAGTCGAAGATATACCTTACTAGTTTTTATAAAAGTTTACCCAGTATAAATATTAATTTCGTTTCTATCTTCCAATACAAATACTTGAAATCGCATTACAAAATATTGTAGCGTTGGATGAAAGTTCATATTTGTGGTGAAATCTGATTAAAATTAAAAAAAAATTTTTTTTGGCATAGTTAAAACTTTTTGCAAAAATCGACAACAACGCCATCTATCGGGTCGAAAACTATCTTTCTAGCTGAAACCAACCATAAGCATTTACAAAATTTCATTTAAATCCGTTGAGTGGTTTCGGAGATTAGCAAAAACCAACATAGTGACTTATGATTTTTATATATAGAGATAAAATAAGTAAATCCTAAAGTCGGTCTAGCCCGACTATGAAATACGCTAAACCTCCTATAACATTTAAATATATATTAAAATACTAAAACAAATAGATATAACTTCCTATCAGAATCCATGCATTCTTTCTACCTATAGAATTAATACAGGTTTAACATATGTGGCTTGTATTGTAGGTGGGCGTGTTGGTGGGCAGATGACACCCATTTTTAGTGTATGCCTTAGTTTTGATACAATTTGCTCCCATGCGAAGTTTACTATCAAATATGAACCTTTTAATAGTGTTTTAATATTGTGGGTTGTATGGGAGGTGGGTCTGTTCATGGGCCGATGACGCCTCTGAATCATGACAAAAAGCTCCCAAATTTTTCACGCAATTATTTTCAAATTTTGTGGTGTTCCATATATAAAAATCCAAACAATTTGGATATTTCAGTCCTTGAAAGGACATTTTTAGAGCTTCTTATGAGTTATTCTGTTGTGCGTTTTATTAAATTTTGTACAAAATAGATCAAAAACTGGACCTACTTGTTTTATTCTGGACCTAAGTTCATTCGACGCATTTGCGTTTTTCATTTGAAAATCTTTCAACTTTTCTTGCGTAAATTGCGTTTTTGACAGCTCGTTACTTATAACGAAAAGCGAGCAGAAAGAAAAGTAACGAGTCACAAGCAATTACTTTCAGGGATGGCTCTTGTACATAGATCTTAAAATTTAAAATGTCTTAGATTTTTTTGTTGTTAATTTGTTAACAGGACCTGTTTAAAACTAAGAATTTAAGTATTTATGATTATAAATGAAAACATTTTTGGCAGGTTTGTTTACAGAGTAATAAATTTGCTAACGCATTATATCTAAAACTAGCTATAAAGTAAAACTTCTTTATAACACGTTATAATTTTCATCAATTTTTTCATCAATGTTTTCTGTCGATTTGTAACGCGTTAAAACTGGTGAAATGCTTTTATAACGTGGTGAAAAAGTCAAAACATTAAATATGTATACATTTTGTAGCGTTTTGATAGAACTGACGTTTAATTCATTACCAAGCTATAAAACTCGTTATAAATTTAAAACACATTTGGTGGCGTTTTATAACAACTGAATTTTTATTTATAACTAGGTTTAAAGTTCGTTACAATTTAATATATAACGAGTTCTAGATGGCGAAAAAACTGATTTAGTCACAAAAACAGCTACTGAATAAATTTTATATTTATAACTTCGCGAACAAACCGGCCGTTATAGTTGTTATTGCTACACTCAGAAAAATATCAACTGTTATATTAACAGTCGGCCACTGTTATTTCAAAACAATGTTCGATTGAATGATTTGCGTTTAAGTAAACAATTTTCTTTGTTCAATAAACGTTTCAAAGTATTTTTGTGCTGTTCAAATCATCTGTTGAAATATTTTTGTGCTTGTGTTGAATTGTCTATTTTTTCTTAGCAAAAGTTTTTAAATGTGTTTTGCTATATTTATATTATCGTTGCCAATAGCTCAATGGAAGTGCACTAGACTGTCTTGCGGGGACGTGGGTTCGAACCCTAGCTGTGTAAGTGTCAAAAATTGTAATTTAATAATTGCAATGATAATTATTTTCTTTCATTAATAGTTTGGTCAAAAATAAGTTGTAATACAATCTTGCAAAAAAAAAATTGCAAATTAATTTTTTTATATTTAAATATTTTTTTTTTACCGGCCGTGCCGGTATTTGAACCTAGGACATTCGAGTATAAGACGCACACGTCAGCATACTCGGCCATACATTTACTTTCAAAACAGTGATCAAATTTCAATAAGTACGTTTTTATACGGATTTCGTGTTCTATAGACCAACAGTCAAGTGACTGTTGATTTGAAAGTTTCATTTGTTGGATGGTATTTAACAATGAAATCTGTTATTTCAACCCATGATTTGCTTGATATAATACCATTTTTTCCCTGAGTGTATGCTTTTTAACATGTTCGGCCTGACCCAAAACCTGTTTTAAAATGATGCATTTGAAATGTTTTAACTTACTATGTATTTTTAAAATCTGTTCATTCTGGACTAGAACCCGTTCTAAAATTATTCATTCGAAATCTTTGTACTTGCTATGCTTTTTAAAACCTGTTCAGCCTGCACCAGAACCTGTTCTTTAATTATGTATTGGAAATGTTTGTACTTAGGAGAGAGTGGTACTAGTTGTCACAAAATTTGAATGAACCGCTGTAACTCCCACAAATCAAGCAATAATGGCACTGAATTGATATCTTTGTACTTACTATACTGTTTAAAATTTTTTCAGCCTGGACCAGAACCTGTTCTGCAACTATATATTTGAAATCTTTGTACTTACTATGCTTTTTAAAACCTGTTCAGCCTGGACCAGAACCTGTTCTAAGACTAGCATTTGAAATTTTGGTACATACTTTGCTTTTTAAAACCTGTTCAGTCTGGACCAGAACCTGTTTGAAAACTATGCATTTGAAATCTTTGTACTTACTATACTTATTATAACCTGTTCAGTCTGGACAAGAACCTGTTCTAAAATTATGCATTGGAAATCTTTGTACCTGAAGACTATCCTCATTTTTCTCAACTACTATACATGAAACGTCATGTCTTGCTATTACAGTGCTTCTTAACTACCAGAACAAGAACCTGTTCGGTCTGCATAAGCTGAAAAGTAATTATTACATACAGTGACGTGTGGTGTCACGCCTTCAATGGCGTGGCTAGAATACTCGTGAAACATTTTGACGTAGAATTACGTCTTACAGCGCGGTTTGTATGGGGTCGTTTTAACAGATTTTTTGAAGGTCATGCAACGTTTTTGGCGAATACTTTAGGGTATACCTACAGCCTTTAATACTTATCGTTCAAAGATAATATATATACTTAAATATCGGATATATCCTACGCTGAATGAATATCTAATTTTGGATTTTGTCACTATTATATGAAAGTCAGAAAATAGTAAAATATAAAAAGAAAAATGCATGTTTTTATATAAGAAAATCAATCATCAGCTGCTTATAATGTACCAGCTGTGCCAGCTGCTTTCTTTGTTTTTGTTTCGTTGTTTATGGTTGTATTGTTTTAATTTTGCACGAACTGATTGGTTCGTATTCTATGATTCTATGGCCAATCGGATGCAGTGGGATTATCTGAGGTCACAGGCGGGTCATTGGTACTATGATGGGTTTCATGGAACATTTGGACCAAAATGGATGATTCTATGGCCAATCGGATGCAGTGGGATTATCTGAGGTCACAGGTGGGTCATTGGCACTTTTATGGTTTCCATGGAACTTTTGGACCAAAATGGATGATTCTATGGCCAATCGGATGCAGTGGGATTATCTGAGGTCACAGGCGGGTCATTGGTACTATGATGGGTTTCATGGAACATTTGGACCAAAATGGATGATTCTATGGCCAATCGGATGCAGTGGAAATATCTGAGGTCACAGGCGGGTCATTGGTACTTTGATAGGTTCCTTGGAACATTTGGACCAAAATGGATGATTCTTTGGCCAATCGGATGCAGTGGGATTATCTGAGGTCACAGGCGGGTCATTGGTACTTTGATGGGTTCCATGAAACATTTGGACGAAAATGGATGATTCTATGACCAATCGGATGCAGTGGGATTATCTGAGGTCACAGGTGGGTCATTGGCACATTTATGGGTTCCATGGAACATTTGGACCAAAATGGATGCTTCTTTGGCCAATCGGATGCAGTGGGATTATCTGAGGTCACAGGCGGGTCATTGGTACTTTGATGGGTTCCATGGAACATTTGGACGAAAATGGATGATTCTATGACCAATCGGATGCAGTGGGATTATCTGAGGTCACTGGTGGGTCATTGGCACTTTGATGGGTTCCATGGAACATTTGGACCAAAATGGATGATTCTATGGCCAGTCGGATGCAGTGGGATTATCTGAGGTCACAGGTGGGTCATTGGCACATTTATGGGTTCCGTGGAACATTTGGTTCAAAATGGATGATTCTATGGCCAGTCGGATGCAGTGGGATTATCTAAGGTCACTGGTGGGTCATTGGAACTTTGATGGGTTCCATGGAACATTTGGACCAAAATGGATGATTCTATGGCCAATCGGATGCAGTGGGATTATCTGAGGTCACAGGTGGGTCATTGGCACATTTATGGGTTCCATGGAACATTTGGACCAAAATGGATGCTTCTTTGGCCAATCGGATGCAGTGGGATTATCTGAGGTCACAGGCGGGTCATTGGTACTTTGATGGGTTCCATGGAACATTTGGACGAAAATGGATGATTCTATGACCAATCGGATGCAGTGGGATTATCTGAGGTCACTGGTGGGTCATTGGCACTTTGATGGGTTCCATGGAACATTTGGACAAAATGGATGATTCTATGGCCAATCGGATGCAGTGGGATTATCTGAGGTAACAGGTGGGTCATTGGCACATTTATGGGTTCCGTGGAACATTTGGACCAAAATGGATGATTCTATGGCCAATTGGATGCAGTGGGATTATCTGAGGTAACATGTGGGTCATTGGCACTTTGATGGGTTCCATGGAACATTTGGACCAAAATGGATGATTCTATGGCCAATCGGATGCAGTGGGATTATCTGAGGTCACAGGTGGGTCATTGGCACATTTATGAATTCCATGGAACATTTGGACCAATATGTTGGATCATATTTCGTTTTATGCTTTTACCCAATATATGGCGTAAAATTTTAAGTTTTGTTTTTAATGCAAATTAATTTGGATCCCACATTCCACTAGCACTAGCCTAGCACTAGCCTGTAGTTCCCAAACTATACATCGAATAGAGACGAAAGTGTAGCTCGCAAACTTAATATCGGACAGTGACGAGAGTGGCACTAATAGAGAGGATATGTGCTCAGCTTGAAATATAGTTACCATACGATTTTTTAAAAAATCGGGATTTTAATTTTAATTTGAAATTAGTAGCTAAAGTAACTGTAGCTCGCAAGCTAAATATATATCGGACAGAGACGAAAGTTAATTTGCTTCGCCTTCTTTTCAACTAAGTCAATGAACTCAACCTATCAAACTTAACGAAATGATCGAAAAAATTTGAAATTTTGCTTGTTTCTTGTTGCTTGCTCATTTAATCATGCTTCCTTTTATCTTTTTCTTTGTTTTGGCCTCCATAAGTAGTCCATAAATGAGTGTTATTAATTTTTTTGTTAATTTTTGGAAGATCAATAAAAAATATGTGCAAAATAGACAAACCAGTCGGACCAAAGAGACAAAATAGAAGAGGTTACAACTTAAGGAACAAACAAGTTATGCGTAAGCATACAAAAGTTTCAGAGAGAAGTCAACGAAAAGTATATAAAAGTTAACAAACACTAAATTAAAAACTAAGTAAGCATGAAAAAAAATTTAAATATATATCGATTCGAACGAAATGACAAATAAAAAATAATTTGTGTTTGTCAAAAAAGATTGCCAACTCATATTACAAAAAATATTGTCTTTAAGTTGGTAAATTCATTCATGCTTTATGATTCAAAAACAAACCTCGCTTAATAAATTAATCCTGTCTAAAACATATATTTTTTACTGATTTTTAATAAAATTTCGGTACAAAAGCGTTTAAATCAAAATTGAAATTATTTTTTAAACAGGTTGCAACCCTTTTCTGCTTAGCAATACACGGTGTCGGGCGCTCACTCACAAGTTTTGAAAAGTAAACGAAAATTAAGAAACTGAATGAAAAATTGCTTACGCAGAACTTGGGCGACTCAATATATTTCTGAGCAAGTATGTTCTATTACTCTCTAGCTTTTGTATGCTTACGCATAACTTGGTTGAGCCTTTAAACGGAATTCTACGTCTACACTTACGATACTATCGAAACTGTTTCTTTTTTTTTGAGCTAATATTCCCCTGATTTATAGAATGCCCCAGAAATAACTGTTCTTTTGTTTTTTTTTTATTGTAAAAAACCAATGATGTTTTTTTAAAAGTTCTTTCAGTTTATTATTAAGTGAAAAATACAAAATAAATTAAACTTTTTTTACACTGAAAAAGATTCACAAAAAAAAAAAAATGCACTTTTTTATTAAGGTCCTCCATTAGGTTTTTACCGACCTTTCGTCGACCTTAGTGTACGCCCGACGCCATTTACATCGAAATATTTCGATGTTTTTTTAGTTTTCTTAAGATTTATTTTCATTAAAGCGCAATATCTTTCGATTGGACGAATTTCGGGGCGATTCGGAGGATTGGCTTCTCTTTGTACCACAGTGACATTATTGGCTTGGCGATGGCCAATCCATCGTTCTCTGGGCGTAGTCACATGTTGCTAGGTCAGGCCAAAATAGTATTGAACCTTGGTGCTGACGTATAAAAGGCAGCAAACGCCACTATAGACACTCTCTGATGTAAATTTCAGTGTTAATTGTGCGATCTGTCACAAATTTCTTACTTCGAAGGCCACATTTGCAAATGGCCTTGCCACACCATGTATTACTTTGCAAAATTGGTATATTTTTCGGTGGTAAATTTAGGGGATGCTCCATCCCTTTTAACCGCAGTATAATATCCGTGTCCAGGTAACTGCTTGAAATCCGCTTTGCAGTACGTTTCATCGTCCATGATCACTCAATCAAATTTGGGCAGATAATCGCGATACAGTTTTCTAGCCCTTCTCTTGGCTTCGGCGTCCTTTTCTTCCAGACCCATCAGGTACTTTTTGTACTTTATAGCTCCTTAGGTTGTTAAATTTTTTAATCCGTTGAACACTTGACTTTGAAGTTCCCGCTTTTGCTGTCATATCACGAATCAAAGTGCCTTGATTCTGAGTAAACAGCCGCTTAAGGTTCTGGGCAACCACTTGGTTCGCTGAACCACTTTTTCTAACTGAGCCTGGTTATTGATAAAGGAGTAAGCTGTTTGTATCGTTTTATGGCCCTTCTGGCAGTTTTTTTTACGCGGTGTTTGGATTTTGCAGGTATTTGCAAATAATTGCTTTCCGCTTTTCTTCTTGTTGAAATGACATCTTTTCAGTAGCCCTTTTATTTTACTTATGAGTATTTTTTTTTTAATCTGCAATATTTATATTTTATTTTAGATACCAAATATGTTGCTATAGAGGTAACACTTTTCTATAAATAATCTAAAAACAAAAGGACAGTTATTTCTGGGATAGTCTTTATAACAAGAGAGTGCCTTTCCTTGTCTAACGCACGCATTTTACAATAACTAGTGTTGTTTGAGGCAATCGGCTAATATTTAGGTCGACCTTTTCACCCTGTTTTGGTAGAAACGAAAACCCACGACTTATGGATCTCAGGAATTTTTCAGACTACTTTCAAGGTTTAAGCCGAAACTCAAAATAATTTATACCCAACAAGTATCATAAAATAGACTTTGTTAAAGTGAAGAACAGCTTGGTTTTAAGTCGGTATATATCTAGAATATGTGTTCATGTTTATTAACTTTTTATAATACACCTGCACAAAGTTCTTATTCGTCCTGCATTCTGACATTGAGTAAATAATGCATTAAGATAAGCTAAAGCTTTCATAAATCTTTTAAGTTTATTCATGCCCCTCAACAGCTACATCGTCAGAATTGTCCATCTTACTGTTGATTAAATATCCTTATTTGCCGGAAATAGCGCGCAGCATTTGCGACGTTTATTGCGACGCAGCATTATCTTTATGCAAAGCACTAAAAACAAAAACGAAAAAAAAAAAAAACAAAATAAAAATGAAAAATATAAAAACAAAAGTATGAAAGTCACTAAATTAACGCTGCATGCTAGGCGACGCAGTAGATTCAACTACACAGAGGGAAAAACCTATGGACTCAATACATAAATTTATGTACTCATCGCATAGTTTTCTGCACACAAAAATTTTACATTTTTCATGTATTGAGTACATGTTGAAATCTTTATTGACTACATAATGCTTTCAAGCGGTTATGTAGTCAATAAAGAATTTTATGTACTCAACGCAAACTGTTTCAAATAATTTTATGTAATGAGTAAAGATCTTATGTACGTATTACATAAATTATTGACTCAGTACATACATAATTTACTCATTACATATTTTTAGTGCATACATTTATATAATGAGTACATACATCATTTACTCATTACATATGTTAAAAACATAATTTTATGCAATGAGTACATGCATAATGTATTCATTATATATTTTTTGTTCATAATTCCATGTATTGAATATATACACAATTCATGCCTGTGCCTAAAGCACCCTCTCAACAAATGCAATAAATAATTTTGTAAAGAAATGACTAGATTTCACAAAATAATTGGCAATTACTTATAGAAACCCAGCCATTTAATTCTTATCCAATCATCGCTTTTGTTCTAGAGTACAGTGGAAAAAATCATTCCCGCTCTGATTTTCTACATACTTTAGAGGTGTTGCTTATTTGAAAATCAAGAAACGAATGTCATAAAACAGCAAAATCGTGTGCCGATGTGCAACAGATACGTGTAGTGAGTCCATATTTTATGTACTGAATAAATGTGTCACTTCAATCGTATAAGGGAGACGTGTACTGAGTCTATATTTTATGTATTGAGTAAAGTTTTTAGTAAAAAATTACATAACACGTTGATTGAGTACACGTTGCTTGTAGCTATTGAAGTCTGCTATGTACTCAACACATAACATGATGTATTGAATACATTTTTTATTCATTTTAAAAAGTGAATAAATTGATATGTAGTCAGTACACGCTCCCTTTACTCAGTAAATACTGCTCTTGTTGTGTTCTCATACAAGTTGTAGTGAATAGATTTTACATAGCTGTCTCTGTACTGACTACATAACTTTTTCCCTTAGTGTAGCATGATAGCCAGGACAATGAAGGTGAGAAGGCGAAGCCGGACTAGCGTCATTCATTGTTGTGTAGCGAACTTAACTAATAATGATGATGAGAATGATGTTAATGAGAATGATGGTGATGCTGATGATGCTGATGATGATGACGTTGATAATAACGACAGCTTCCTTCCGCTTTAAGCCGCAATGCTTGCCGCCATTTTGTTGTTTGCTGCATTATAATACCTGTGTAACTGTGGGCCAACACAACAATGACAATGCAAAGTTAAAAAATAAAACTAAAAAAAAACACACAAAAATCCAGCAACACAGTTAAAAGAAGACAACTGCTTAAATGTTTCTGCATTCCAGAAATTATTTCTGCTCCTAAGCTGCTTCAGTGTTTTTTTTTTTTTTTGCCTTGCTTCCTGTCGTCCAACATCTTTGAATGTGAAAAACAATATGGCAACAAAGCAGCATTATAATTGATATGATAGCTCAGACTTCCGCTCAGGGGCAACCGGAAGTAAGACGTTACAGCTGCAGTTCAAGTTGATGCCGTTACGGATGCGTCCGGAAGTAACGGTGACAATTTATGCACGTATTTAAGAAATATTTCAGTCCTGCTGGCTGTACGAAGAGCCTGCGTACAAAAACATGACCGCAGAGATAACAATAAAGGTTTTAAACTTAATAAAACGCATGGCAACAGAAACTCGAGAACAATCGCTGACATCTGGGTTGTTTTTTATTTTGTTTGGTTTTGTTTTTTATTTTTATTTTTATTGTTGTCCTTCTGTTGAAAAAGTTGCAGCAACTATGGTTACAACTGCTTGTAATACTGCTGTAAGTGCAACAACGATGCCGTCGCCCGTGCGCTGCCGGAAGTGTAGCAAAATAATACATTTTGTCAAATTGACTCAACAAGCGAGACCAGTGCAGAGTCGCAACTGTGAATGGGTAAGCGGTACACATTGTTGTGCCGCTGTTTAGCCAAGTGAAAAATTATATTTTTCATGCCATTTAATAAAGAAGATGAATAAAAGTGGCAGCTGGAACAGAAAGAAGAAGCTGCGGGCACAATTGCAGCAGCCAGTTGTTGTTGTTGTTGTCAGCTCAGTATGTCGGAAGTAGTTATGGGGCTTATTGTTGTTTGTTTGTGCTGTTGTTGTTGTTTCTGTGACTGCTTTCATTGCATACCTACGCTGATGGACTTGGTTGCGGTGCTTTAATTTAAGTTATTGCCGTAGTTTAGTAACAATGTTTTATTGGTGAATACCTGCACCACAATACAACTACAACAACACCAACAACAACAACAACAACAACAACAACAACAACAACAACAACAACAACAACAACAACAACAACAACAACAACAACAACAACAACAACAACAGCAATACCAACTTAAACGCAAACATAACGCCAACTGTTGGCCATAAAATCCAAATATTATATTATTAACTTGTGTGGGCTGAGACGGCCAGCCAGCCAGCCAGCCAACCAGCCAGCCGTTGCACAGTGTTGCGAAAGGACATGCAAGACAAAAAAAAATCGAAATCTTATATCTGAATTTTGAAAATATAGACCCCTTAAAAAATATCCACTGATGCCAGGAAAAATTTTACTTAACTCTGCTTTCTAAAAAAATACTAAAATTGTTCAATGTTGACGCAAAAAGTAATACAGTACAAACTCGGTAACCGCAACCCTCGATACACGCAATTCCTCGATTTTTGCAACAGAGCGGGACAAAGCATTGTAACCTTTATAAGTGCAACTCGCTAAAAATAGTAACCTCAATAACTGCAACTGACTACGCTTAATATATCTATATGATGGGTTTTAGTTTGTATTTTGTCTCTTTTGTTCTTTATTTTTTTCTGGATTTTCTTCGAATTTTCGTCGAATTCTTTGCTCTTTGGTGCGTTTGCTTTGAGCGCAATCGTTAACAGAAAAAATTAGTATCTGCTTATACTTCGACTGCCCGGAAGTGTTTTTTAATGAAAGGTAATGGCGATCACGAAAACATTGATAAAGCTAACTATTAAACAAAAGTGTGAAACTTTGCATTAAACTAAATGTGGTGTATCGAAAAAAGCACTGTGTAGCCTATATAAGGTGCACAAGTCAACAATCACGAGAATTAAAAAAAAAGAAGACAAGATTCTGAAATATGCTGGAAATATGGAAGCTGGGCCAAAAAAACGGCAAACTCTATAATCCTGCGAATATCCAAAAATGGAAAAGGCTCTCTACAAATGGTTTTTAAAACAAAGAAAGCAAAACGTTCCTTTTTCCGTCGATATCAATAAAGCAAAAGCTCGCAAGTTGCGCCGAATGAATTTTTCCAAAAAGATGATCTTCATGAATAGATGCACGAAAGTTTTGCAGACAAAGAAGAAGATAATGAAATCGTAGATTTGAAAGTACAGATAACATTGATTCTGAACTTATCCCAGTACCTCAAATAAAAGGTTCAGTTGCTGTGCAGTCGTTTCACACGTGTGGTCTGAAAGAAATGGTATTCTATCAAAATACATTCTTATTCTTAAGGAACTTCGAGAGATTGCTGTTGTACAAACTGTAAATTATATAAAGTACAAACAAAAACAAACGATATTTTCAAACAGATATAATATATTAAAACTGAATAAGTGAATAAGTGCACTGTAAATTTCATTAAGCATTTTGCTTAAAACTTCATAAAACTCGCTCTATATATAATTGTTCTCGCTTCATGTTTTCCTTGCTGGGTGCAACAACCTCAATAAATGACACAGCCTCGGTTTTTATTAGTTGCGTTTACCGAGTTCATACTGTATTTTTGAAATAAAAGTTCATGTTATATATAATTATATGTTTAAAATATTTATCATACCAAAAAGAGTTGAAAATTGGTAGGCCTTATAAATAAATTATGTTCTCTTGAACTCAAATAAATTCAATAACCTATCTTTTAAAATGTAGGCGCTATACAACTATATTTAAGGATGGATACATACAGTGGCGTAGCTAGGGTTGGTGACACCCGGGGCGGCAACTAAATTGTGCACCCCTTAAGAAGTTTAAAGTAAACCTCAAAAGAGTAATGTTTAAAAAATGCCACGAAATTAATATAATTTTTTTATGATGTTGTTAAAGTGCAAATAAAGTTTAATTATTTGTATAGTTTATAAAATTCGGTTACAATTGACAAAATTTAAAAATAATCTCATCGATATTAATTTATTTGACATCATTTGAAAGATATGTATTTGGTAACTTACACAAAACTTAAAAAATTTCATTTAATTCATTTTTAAAGCAGGATTTTCCGCAATCAAGGAATTTTTCAAAAATATATTGCTAAGGCAAAATTTTGATTTGAATCCATGTCTTCTACACGGTTAAAAATCCTGGGCTAGATTTTAATCTTTTTTGGATTACATATGAGACACGACCAAAAAAAGATTACTTTTTAATCCAATGAAAAGTTTTAAATTTTCCAATCCAAAAAGGATTTATTTTTAATCCGCAAAAAGTTTAAAATTTTGTAATCCAAAAAGGATTAGATTTTAGTCCAAAAAATGTTTAAAATATTGTAATCCGAAAAGGATTACTTTTTAATCCACAAAGATTTAACATTTTCTAAACAGAAAAGACAAAAGTTTAATCTTCAAATAGTTTAGAAGTTTTCAAACTGAAAAATTTGTATAATCCAAATTTGAGTTGAAGACCGGTTTAAAAGAAAACATTACTTAACTTTTTATTTTTAATTTTATTTTATTGTTCCATTATAAGAATATTACTGTTTATAATATCAACAAATGTAGTATTCAACAAAAAGTTATGTTTTAAGGGTATTCATGCAAATGGGCAATGCCCTTATAAATGTTATAAACCGTATAAGTTTATCAGACTTATAAATGAAATGTATGGAGAACCATTTGCACAAACCAGATATATCACAAACCAGCAATCAGCTGTTAATGTGCATGCTGAAAGTTGACTGTTAACAAGTTAAAAGCTGACATATCTCTCCAAATGCACAATCGCCTTTAGGGAACGTTCACGCAATCTGCCTGTCTCTCTGATAAAAATAATTAATTGCCCAAAATACAAGCTTGCCGCTTTGCATGAATACCCTTATTATGTATTATAAAACACTGCTTAATGTAATACTGAATATAATAATATTTTGGTTCAGATTTTAATAAACAATTTGTTTCATTTAATTAAAAATAAACTTCGGATGCTTTAACAACATTAACAATTATATTTAGCGTAAATTTCGTAGTAGAAGTAGTTTTCAATCTTAGGTAACATGAATACTTTTTCCTGAAAATACTACCTTAATGTAAATTTGTAGTCCAAAAATAGTCTTAAACTTGAACTTTTTTGGATTAAAAACAAATTAAACTTAAGTATGGAATAAAAAATATTACTTTTTGGATTAAACATTCTTTTAAACCAAAGTTTGGATTAAAAACTAGTCCAACATTTTTAACCGTGTATATAAAAGTTAAGTGAAAGTTAAAATAAAGTATTAAAATTTATTTATTCACAGTTTTACCTAAATTTTATCAACTTCTTTACAGTATTCTATATTCAGCTCAGCTTCGACTTTGATAGATAAAACTGAGGTCTGTAAGATTTGACTGCCCTATCCTCGACTATTTATATCACAGTATCACTCTATACAGTGATACCAAATTATTATCAGAAATTTGTTTCATACTCATTATGTACATAATTCCCAAAGCAAACTTGCCCTGGCTGGACAAGGTCAAGAGTCATAAATGGCCCAAAAAGAGCTGACAATTGCAAGAAATCTGTCGATGCTTAACATTCGGTGACTGAGAACAAAATTTAATTTAAATAATTAGAATAATTTTTAAGGAACTGTGCATCTTCTGTTAAAAACTGTATTTTTGACAGTTTTTGTTGTTTGATTTAATCATAATAATGATTACTTTAGTTAAGTTAAGGAGTCTGAAAACCATCTTAGAGCTTTTAATAGACATCTTCATTTATTTAATTTAAATAAAAAATTTAATGCATTTAAATCATAATTAATTTTTTTAGAAATTTTTTAATCATATAATTAGTTGAGTATGTATTGATTTTTAAATTGTTTCATGTAACAGGATACCCAAAAACATATTACTATTAAAATTATGTTCTAGCAGATTAAGAGCTGTAAATAAGGTTTATTTTATGATGTATTATATCAGAACTTAGTAATCACAAAATCATAAAGCATATTTTTATTCTTGACATTTATGACATGAACACGTTTTTCGTTTTCAAAGTTCTGGAGAAATGTATTGCTTACAAAATAACTGACGCCTTCATTCATCATACTCTGAAAATCATGCAGATTTGCGAAAAGTAATGGTAGTAGAAATGTATACTATAAGAGTAAGTTTGAACACTTCTTAACCTGAATATAAGAAGCAAAAAAACGATTTTTTATAAAATTTTATGGAATAAAAAAAGAATGTAACATTATAATATAACATTTTTGTTTTTGTACTCTATCTTACAGTCATGAAAATTTGAATTGCATTTATTTGGCAATTGCACCCCTAACTTATGACAAATTATATTCCGACTTGACTTAGGTTTTAGTATGAGCGTTTGTTTATATTGAAACAAATTTCATATAAAGTTAAAGTCTTAATAAAAACGAAGTAAAAAATATTTTCATTCACTTTTGCACCCTCTTTATATTCAAAACATAAAACCGCAGTCAGTCAAAGTGTTCTTATTATTAAAAAAAATCAAAAATTGAGTGGTGAAAAGTTCTTTTATCAAATTTTGCATCCCATTTTAGCGTGTACCCGGGGCAAAATTTTTGAACAAAAATCATTGAACAAAATTTGATATAAAGTTAAAGTTTGTTTCAATAAAAACGAAGTCCTGGTGATGGTAAAAATTATTTTCATTCACTTTTGCACCCTCTTGATATTCAAATATAAAACCGAAGTCATTGAGGTGAGTTCTTTTTATTAAAAAAATCAAAAATTATGTGGTAAAAAGTTCTTTTGCCAAATTTTACACTCCATTTTGGCGTGCACCCGGGGCGGAACACACCCCCCGCCCCCCCCTTGCTACGCTACTGGATACATATGCGTAAAAATGGAAAATTTGGTAGAACATTTTGGAAAATAAAATTAAAAGGGATGCCTCAGATATGCAACATGTGTCTTCTTTAAGGTCTGGGAGTGTCAAGGTCAATTTTTTTTTTAATTGTTTTTTTTTTTCGATTCTATATGATGATCGTAAAAATGCCTGTAAAAACCATGCTCTGACCGTTTTGTATGAAAGTGTCGAATTTGAGATCAATGAGAATGTAATGCTTGGTTTTCACTTAGTCATTTTTTGTTTGACATGAAATTTAAAAGTTTAAAAAATCACATAAATAATATTATTTTTCCAATTTTTGCTATAAACATGTGAAGAGATAAGTTTTTCCTTTTTTTTGCCATTGTCAAACAGAAAAAAAAAATGACAACGTATTGGCATTTTTCATGTGACTGACAACAACTGACCATTGAAATTGACATAGTGAAAACCAGGCTTAAGAGAAATTTAAATATTCTCAACACATCAAAAAATATTTTTTTACACAAAAAAAAACAAAAAAAATTTCAATACATACCTAATAATAAAAAAATGTTCGTAAAGAAGGTTTTTTCTTAGTAAAAACAGAAACTTTGGTGAAATGTTTAAAAAAAAAAAAAAAAAAAAAAAATGGCATACCTCAGATTTGCAAAAATTTTTTATTGAATCAATATTATGTGTTCTATATGCTATATGCTATATGTATTTAACTTTTTTGATGGTCCTAAAAATGCTATTCATTTTAATTGAAAAATCTCATCTGAGCATAAATATTGTCAAAAATACTTCAAAAAGTTTCAAAAATATGAAAATATGGAAAAACTTTTCAAAATATTGAAAAAAAAATTGTAAGTGACAAGTTTTTCAGCGCAGAACATAGATTCAAATTTTGTTTGACTGTTTGTATGTCAAAGTATTGATAAAATTGTGGCAAATAATCAAAAAATATTGAATTTATCAAATACACAAACCACTCTTGACCACACTGTTCCCACGTCAAATTGAGAGTGTTCCTATTTTAACAAATAAGCTGAGACAACATTTTTATGAATAACAAAATTTTGAAAAATCATTTATCTCTAAAAAGCTTTTTAACTATTGAATATTTAAGATATTTTTATGAATAAGAACGTTAGTTTTTAAATACAAATAATTTGAAATTTATTATATTATGAATTTTTTCATAATAAAACCGGAACATCGAATTCACTTAACAATGTTTTATATATTTTTAAATAGATTTATACAAACTTATCATAAAATCAATGTGATGTTTGGCATGTCTGGTTCGATAAACGTAGTTGCAATTCTCAGACAGTCCTCAAGGTGTTCATCCAACATGTTGGTTCTAGTCTTGCACTTCGTATGTTTCATTCTTGTACGTGCTTCCAAACAATGATGCCATGAATAATACATGACTGTGTAGTGTGGAATATTTGTCTCTGGACAGGTATGATTTATAAAAGTCCAATAAAGGGAATTTAGATGTGTCGATCAATTTGGATCAATTAATTAAATTGATATTTACTATTTTTAACATACAATTCACAAATTTCCAGCCTGCATTTTTAATTATTTTTCAGAAAAAATGACATGCTTAATCCCTATATATATATTTTTGGGCCGAATTGATACTTGCCTTGGGCCGCGGGATGGACATAATTGCATCCGGCCCCTACGTCCAGAGTGGCATGAAAGAGCCAGTTTTAAAAAAGTTACAAAATATATAAAAATAATTATAACTCTTGTATCAAAAGTATTTTCTCATTCATTTATGAACGTAATACCATGAAATATTTTCCAAAATCAACAATATTCTTGGACCTGTAGCCATTTATAAAAAACATGAAATTCGGCTCTTTCATAACACATGGGCATTGAAAGAGCCAACCAAAGTTTTGAAAGAGCCATCTTCTTATTACAAGACTAAACACGAAAAATTACGAATATTTTATTAAAAATATAAATTGTTATTATAAAAAGTATTGTTTTTACAAAAACAAATTAAAGAAATAAAAAAATTCAAAACTAAAAACAAAAAATAGTTAAAAAAATTAAATCGCTTTGAAGAAAATCTATAATAATAAGACCTATTCCAAAAACAAAATAAGAGGTTTAAAACACTTAAAAACATTTTTGAAAAAAATAATTTAAACTTCCTTTACGCTTCTTCATACCACCGCAACCCAGCTCTTTCAAAACATATTGTCCAAAGAAACATAACCTCAAAAATTAGTATGAAATTAAGATTTTTCCGGCAAAATAAATATGTTATTGGTAGGCCTAATATATCCATAAAATTATAGTATAATAATATTACTGTTAGTTTTAAAGGTGAAGACGTCACAAAACAAATAAAATGTTCTGAAAAACTTACTTCATGATGAAGAAATCCAAAATACGATACACCATCGTCGTTTATTATCATTGAACTGTCAAATGTTCGAGGGTGCCATATGGCGAGTATTGCTTCTTAAAAATTATAATTTAAGAAGCATTCGTATGAAAACTACCGCGTAAACCAAGATGGCTCTTTCAAAACTTGGCTCTTTCATGCCACTCTTCCCCTAATAGTTTTTCTTATTCCTGCTGATGAATCAGAATTAACAGCATACGACAATCTTGCTTTCCTCTTCTTAATAATGATTCAAATAGTGATGTTCCATTTTCATGTAATTCAATTCTTAATAATGTTAAAATAAGAAAAAATAAATAAATTCTTAAATTAAGAAATTTAATTTCGTTATCTCAGCAATTCTCATTTCTGTATTTGTATGTTTTCTCATATGTATGGGAGGTGCAACGCGCACTTGTCCTATCGCGGTGAATTTTTTTTAAGCTTTTTGGACATCACATACCAGACGTCTATGTCTAATTTGTCTATAGTACTTTTTAATATTTCTTAGATATAGCGTCGTAAAATGTTATTAAGTTGTATGGCAGCTGCCACGCCCACTTGTCCTATCATGCTAAAATTTTTAAAAAAATTTTGGAAATCACGAACTTGACGTCTATGTCTAATTCTGTTATTGTTCCTTTTCATATTTCTTAGATAAAGTGCAAAATGTCTTTATTATGTATGAAATCTGCCACGCCCACTTGTTGGAGCTGAAATTTTTTAAGCTTTTTCGAAATGACATACTAGACGTCTATGCCTAAGTTTGTTATCATAGCTTATCTGATTCCTAAGATATAGCACAAAATATGTTTAAGTTGTATGGCAGCTGCCACGCCCAGTTGTGCAAAATATCTGAAATACTTTTCTTTATACTTTCCTATACCTTAAACAGCAGTGGCGTAGATAGCTTTTGGTTAGATATAATTTTAAGTATAGACATACTTGTAACCATGGAGTGTATGAAATTTTCAAAAGTTACAATTGTTTTTCGCCCAACGCGAAAAGGCGTACTAAAAATAAGATCTACAAAATTAATTTGATCTGTTCGCTTTTGAGTTTTACCCTAAAAATTACTCAACACCACCAAAAAATACATGAAACGACAACATAATAAGTTTTCATATAAAATTGATTGGTAAAGAGTTTTTCGTTCTCACGTTTCCTCTTTATCATGTCGGTTATGGTTTGTTAAACGGTCAAACTAAAATTTCTTTAAAAAAATTTAAAAAATTATTTTATAAACAAAAACCTTTGTTTTAAATTTAACTTCAAAAAGTAACTTAAAAAAGTTAAGTATTTGTTCTTCTCAGTGTACTTTTAATTTCATCTCAGCTCTGTTCATGAAAAAATTTTTGTAGATGAAATGTTTTCACGTGTATTTAAAGCACTAGTTTTTCTGTTCAATTCCACCAAAATATATTAAGATAAACTTAAAGATATAAATAAGGGACTTTGAAAACTCTTATTTGTTTCGATGATTTTATTGAACAATTTTATAAAAAATCTGTAATTTTGTTTTGACTGAGTTGTCATAAAACATATCTTAAATATTCTCTAATCATAAAATTCTTTCGATAATCGCAAAATAACTTTTAACTTAATAGAATCAATTGACAACAATGTTTATATTTGCACGACCCCATGGACAACCTCCATATCTACGCCACTGTTAAACAGCAAAAACCACCAAAAAAATTATCAAAATAGTTTTTTACGATTAACTTGTGACAACCGCATCACTGTGCGTTGTCGTTGTCGACTGGTTATTGTTATGATTATTGTTGTTGCTGTTTCGAAAATTAATTTGCTGAAAAAATATGTTAAGTGCTTCCGTTTGACTTATGCAGCCAAACTTTTGGCATTTAACAAAGGATACTTTGCCATTTGTGCTATAAGGACATAGGCAAAGTCCAGGCAAAAGTTGAAGTTAATAAAAATGTTATATTTACCTAGTTTATAAATAAACAAATCATCAAATTAGCAAAATTGTTTAACGTAATTTTATTATGTTGCAATAAACATTTTCGATTTAGTTCTTATAATTTTTTGTATTTTTGAATGAATTACATTTTTTTATAAAAATATCGAAAAATCTTAAGAGTTTATAAAAAATTGGCTCATTTCACTATACTTAGATACCTTTCAACAAAATTTTGAATTACTTTATTACTGAGTAGCAATAATAGATGAAGACACTTGTTTAAATTCTTCCACATAATCTTTGGACGAAAAAAAAATTCATGATTTTTACACTTTAAAAAGCACCCTCGAATCAGTTCATATCAACTAATCCCAAAAAACGACAGCTGATTGCTCGAGGTTAAGTTTCCTAAGAAAAATTTCAGAAATGGTTGAAATCGGTTTGTCGTTACCCAGCAAAACCTTCGCTTACATGTTATCGAAAAAGTAATCCAGAAAATTTCATGCATCGCTTACCCTCTCGCTTACAGAACCCATAATTTTTATACAGGCATGTCATTGGAGGTAATCGAAAGCGCAGTCACTTGAAACGATTAAGCGCTAAAAACGGCTGGTTAATAACTGGTTAAGATTTCCAATAAAGAAATGTATATAAATAAATTATCATATTTTACCACGATTAATATAAAAAGTAATTTAAAATTATCTTTTACTGTGTAGTGATTTTGAAGTAGGTTTTTTTTTTGTTAAAAAGTTTTTATTTCTTCTTTTTTAGAGAATATCATAAATTTTAGAAAAAGTTTGTTAACACAATTATTTAAGCTCATAATTTTAAAAATGTTTTTTTCTGTCGTTTCTTATTCTTTACTCTTTTTTAATATATTTTTTTAATATATTTGCAAGAATTATTAAGGAAATTTTCAAATATTTCACTTTTTCATGGTTTGTTGGTTATTTTCAATTGCTGTCTCCTTACAACTTTTATTAAAGTGTGACGCCCTTGTTTTAATCCCGCCTATGTACTTTATTGATCAAACTTTATAATAGTTCAACCTTGCCCTGCACCAAATTTCAGTTCCCTAGTATCAGTATTAACCGATATATAGTATTTCCTTAAAGTCAAACACGCTTTTTATAGTTTAATAAATTTTATTTAAGTATTCTATCTACGTACCTACCAAATATTAGTACCCAAGTTTCAATATTAACTGAAATGCAGTGTTTTTCTAATTGTGACACGCCTCTTTGTTGCATCTAATCTACTTTCTTTATTGTGTTTTGTTATAACTCTACCCATTCTTGTATTGATTTCAATATCCTAGCGTCACTGATATTGACTGAGATAAAGTGTTTTTTCTAATAGTGACAATCCTTGTTGTCGAATTTCCCCCACTTTGTCATAGTGTTTTCAATAATTCTTCCCATTCTTACAATGAATTTTATCACCCTTGTGTCAATATTATACAATTTTTTTTCAAAAACTACCACACTTCTTAGTTGAATAACGCCCATTTTCATGTTATTAATTTGTAATAATTGTGCCTACCTCTTATCATTATCCTTAATCCAATTGCAAATATTTTCAAATTTTTGATGCAGATTGATCGAACTTTTTTAGGCTTATAATTTGAGACAGTTTATTTGTTTACAACTATTACACTAGTTAATATATATACAGAAAACATGATTTTTGGAGGTTTTTTCAAAATGGTTTAGCTCACTGACGGATTTCGGCATAGCCAAAATATTTTGGGAATCATCATAAAATACATCAAGGTTCATTTTAGGATGGGTACAAATGAAACTTTTTTTTTCAAGGCACCTTAATATATATGAATTAGTAAATATTGATTTAAATCGAAATCATATAAAAATTCATCGGATAATTTATGAAATCGGAAAATTCATTATGATCTTATAATATTTGCGCAATTTTGAGAGATTTTCTTCAAATAGATTTTGAAATTCCGATGAAAGATTTTGAATTATGAAATATTCTACATTAGTTTCGGAAGCCAAGTTTTTAATTCAATTTTATTACAGAATTATTTTTGTACTGAAATTTTATTACAAAATTATTTTTGTACTGAATCATGTAGTTTCACTAGATACTCGATTCCAGCAAAGAAATTTAATTGTAAGTGTTTTGAAGAATTAGCTTAATGTTAATTAATTTCATTTAAATATTTTACTACTTTTATTTGAAAATATTACTCCCAAAAGTTAAAATTTTTGCTGTGAGATCATGCTTTTGAAAATAAAGATATTACTTGCCCTGACTGAGGTTTGAACATGGAACCATTAGTCGTAATAACGTGTATTTTTTATATTTTTAAGCATACATTATAAAATCCATCCTTTTCCCGCCAAAAAATATTTATGCATGCGACCCTGAACCTTTATGTAATTATAATGGTTTAAAATAATTTACATCAGTGAAAGTTTTAAAATAAGTTAATTTTAGCATATATGTATTGGAATTGCTTATGGATGCAACAATATGTATGACCTTGTTATCAACAAGTTGTTGTTCTCCAGGAATTTAACCTTAAATCTAAGAGTTACGAGTAAACAGTTGAGTTTAAATCTAAAATAATTGATTTTGAATTATGAATAGAAATTGTAAGATTGAAGATATTTCTTAATTAGAACTTTTAAGTTAAAAGTTAAACTGCTGCAGTTAAACTGCTTCAGAACTGTTGCATTTCCATGGAAAACCGAAACAGCTGCGTTGGAGCAACACGCCGACAGCGACTGACTGTGACAAAATCGTTCAGTGGATTGTCCAGACACAACCGCGTCGCAGCATGAATAAGACGTCCGTTGCGTCGCAACCAACGCTGTGAAACGCCAGAACTTTTGCAATACTTCAGAACCACAGCAAGATTTCGATGCGGTACAGCTACAAACGAACCGCCAAACCACGAATTACTTTCAGTGTCTGCCATGCGGTGTTGTTTTTGTTGTTGACTCAATTCAACTACATCCAGACAGGCGGCCGTAGTGACAAGCAGTTGCCCACTTGTGCGGCCCAAGTGCCATTCGGTGACGTCATTTTCATAGCAGCTTGTCATGTAAAGCTGATGTCCTGTTATTTGCAGGCAACGTGCATCCGAACTAAGCTGACCGTAGGCAATATACTCCTCATTGGGTAACCTAGGGAAAAGAATGTGAATTAAAAATTTAAAATCTATTTGATTTTCTTGTTCTCTTTTAGGCTCACTTACTTTAGTTCCTTGAATACAGTCTGCAGAAACCAGGAAAAAGGACGACAATTCAAGTTCTGCTTTAGTTTATCTGCTGCTCGAGTCGGCATAGATATTGAAATATTTCTGGCTGCTGGCTTGGATGCATAGAATAAATATTTGTACTCGTCCAGCCACGAATCTGCGATAACTTTGGAATTCCTATGAATGCACAGACAAGGTGTTCAAGTGTGAGTGGGCAAAATTCGTTGCAATTGCGAGAGCGTGTGTGTGTGTGAGTGTAGAAATTCTTGCACCGTCAAGCGCAACTAGACGGCATAAATTAGAAAATTCCAACGCATAACAATCCGGTCATCCTCACATGACACACAAAAACACACACACGCACACACAAACGCATGACTGCATAATTTTACTAGCTATTGGTCGCACTTTTTTTTTTTACCTTAAATATGTTAGCTGACCATCGTCTCCATGCAAAAAGTCAAAAGGATGCTTTTTCCGGAATACGTGACCCACACGACTGCAAGGAACGATCTCAATTTGTCCACCGCAGAGCCACATTTTAATGGACATTTCAATGGATTCACCGCCCCAAATCTGGCAAAGCATAGATTTATGTTCGGTCAATGATATCTTTGCTATTTTTGTTTTTATTTTTGTTTCGGATACTTTTGTTTTTTTTTCTGGATTAAAGCATAAAAGCTTTTGGTAAAAAATGTTCAATACATGAATTAAGGTCATGGAACGCGACATGTATAAGATAGGTAATGGGAGAGTTAATGAAATGGGGAAAAAAAAAATTGGAATTGGAAAAGAATTACTTAAAAATGCAGAATTTATGGAAAATATGTGTAAGTCATTAAAAGCAGAAGGCTTTTGCCTTGAGTATCTAATGATTTCACACGATGATTCGGCCTATTAACAAAATACTAAAAATTTTAAAAGTAAATAAAAGCACATTTTTTTCTGTATGAAAACTGAATAAAAAGAATCAGATTATTTTTTTTTTAAAAAGGTTATATTAACGACAACTATTTAACAAAACTTCACTGATTCTACTTAAATAGAAAAATATAATCATATTCAGTGGGGATTGAGAAAATCGCGGCAACATATAGCACACAGCTAATAAAAGCTTAAACAAGCACAATCTCAATTTTGTGAATTTTTTCTATTTCTTAAAATTTTTTTTTTAAAACGTGCATGAAATCTTCACACTCGATTCAACCAAAAAATGGTTTTTACATGTATACGTTATCATACAAAAATTTACCGTTAAAAAAATTTCGCTAAATTCAAAGAATATTCTTATCGTTGGTACGTATGTAATTGTGACCATCACGGCTGAACCACTGCAGCTATCCACCTTATATTCACACCATTTTGACCGGTTTTTTGTTGAATCAGGTGTGAGGATTTCATATCTGGCATTAGTTTTGTCCTAGCTGTGCACGTTTTAAAAAAAAAAAATTTTAAAAATTCCTGTAGAAAAAATTCACAAAATTGAGGGTGTGACAGTGCACCCCCACTAACGTATTTTTTTTTTTGTTTAATAACTGTTCATGCCCCCCTGCAAACATTTGGAAGACGATTGGAAGATAAGAAGATTTGGCGACGCGCTAGCGATTCGCCTAAGGGTTCTTTGGAAGATTGATCGCTTTTCGATCGCCGAAGCGATGAATACGCGATTCTCAAAAAATTTAAAAATCTTCCTTTGCTCATTCCGGCGATTGTTGGAAGATGGATCGCTTTTCGATCGCCCAAGCGATGAATGCGCGATTGACAAAAAATGTTCAAAATCTTCCTTCGCTCATTCCGGCGATCGTTGGAAGATTGATCGCTTTTTGATCGCCCAAGGGATGAATGCGCGATTCAAAAAAATTTCAAAATCTTCCTTCGCTCATTCCGGCGATCGTTGGAAGATTGCTTTTTAAAAAGCTTTTCAAAATCTATCATTGTTATATGAAGCAGGCTCTGAAAAATCGTTTAAATTAATCAAAAAATTTAACTTTTAAAAAATTTCATGAAACTGGGATAAAACAACGTCTGAAGAGCCCGCTAGTTCAAACATGCAACAACTTGTAACATTCAACAACGATGCTCTGCAACAAACAAAAACCCCTTCTGCCATTCGTTGGCGAATCGCTTAAGACTCCTTTCAGCGAATCGTTCGCGACTCCTGGCGAATCGCCTAAGACTCTTCTCGGCGATTCGTTGGCGAATCTTCCCGGCGAATCGCTTAAGACTCCTCTCAGCGAATCGTTTGCGACTCTTCCTGGCGAATCGCCTAAGACTCTTCTCGGCGATTCGTTGGCGAATCTTCCAGGCGAATCGCTTAAGACTCCTCTTGGCGATTCGCCGGCGAATCTTCCCGGCGAATCGCTTTTATGGCCTCAGCTGCTTACATTCGGCGATTCCCGGAAGACTCTCAGAAGAGCTCGCCGGCGATCGTTTCATCTTCCAAGCGATTCGCTGGAGATTCTCAGACGATTACAAATGTTTGCAGGGCCGAATCGAAAATCGCACAGGCAACATCGGTTTAAAAATAGACCCAGCCTAATGTACATACATATGTTTACTTTATTAAAAAACCTTAAAAACTCCGTCGTATCTTTTACGGTTTACATGAATAGTTACCGCTAGGAAGAAATTCTAAATAAATTTATGAAAATGATAATCCGTTCCTTCGAGTGCTATAAAACTTTGTCAACTGGTTGCTTACACATGAGCGAAGAATATTGGCTAAAGAATATAGCTTTAGACTCCTTCGATTGAAAAAGGAGTCATGCCACCTTTCATTTAATCCAAATTTAGAATGAATAAATTTGAAATTATATGACACATAAAAAGCACAGAGCCTTGGAATTTGGTACTCAATCTTAATTTAAATAATACGCGCCAATTAATATGTTCCATTGGTAGCATATAAAGGGCG
Source organism: Tetanocera ferruginea (assembly GCA_958299015.1). Taxonomy (NCBI): domain Eukaryota; kingdom Metazoa; phylum Arthropoda; class Insecta; order Diptera; family Sciomyzidae; genus Tetanocera; species Tetanocera ferruginea. The sequence goes on from OY282642.1 coordinate 95,479,992, forward strand.
GAGGTCGTGGCACTACTGCAGAAGTTAACATTTTTGGTATAATTTTCGTACTATAAGTCAAACACCTACACGGTTAAAAATCTTGGACTAAATTTTAAACTTTTTTGGATTACATTAAGGCACGACCAAAAAAAGATTATTTTTTAATCCAATGAAAAGTTTAAAATTTCTTTATCCAAAAAGGAATAATTGTCAATCCACAGAAAGTTTAAAATATTATAATCCAAAAAGGATTAGATTTTTGTCCAAAAAAGTTTAAAATATTGTAATCCGAAAAGAATTACTATTTAATCCACAAAGGTTTAAACACTGCTTACTGTAATAATGTATATAATAATATTTTGGTTCAGATTTTAATAAACAATTTGTTTCATTTAATTAAAAATATATTTCGGATGCTTTAACAACATTTAGAATTTTATTTAGCTTAAATTTCGTAGTAGTAGTTTTCAATCTTATACCTGAATTATAATTCGTCATTTATAATTATAATGCGTCAGTGGCAGCGTCAGTGGCAGTGGAATTGATCAGCTGTTATTTTAGGAATACTGTTGTTCAATGGTAGAACTTACATAGCAGCAGTGGCAGTAAGCAGTACTGCCGAGGTTACCCTTATTTCGAAATTCACTGCCAACATGCAAATAATTAAATAACTAAGAAAAATTCCAAATTCACTGCTTTTGATGCTGACGCTGCCATTGCTAGATTGTAATTTGCAGGCAGTAATAGCCTAGACACATTGACTGCGGCTGCAGCATTGCGTCAAACGTCAAATTTTTGTACATGCTTTTCTTATGGAGGTGAATGTGTTGAAAATGTTGCAACGACACTGCTTCATTGCAGCAATGTTGTTGTCGTCGATTTAGAACATTTTCTATTTTGACGTGCGACAAGAGTAAGAACATCGGCATTTGTCAATGTTTTCTTTTAATTTCGTGCTTCTTTTGTGTTTTTTATTGTTCATTCTCATTGTGTTTGTGTTAAATATTTGTTTTTTAATGATAATTCGATGTTAAATAATAAAAATATATGAAAATACGGCTTATCGAGCTGCATCCAAATTAATCAAGTCGTAGACAACAGGCCAACCTTTTCATTTTCACCTCGTGTTGTTATGTTGCAGCCGCAGTCAATGTGTCTAGGCTATAAAATATGAAACAGCTGCTGCCACTGCCACTGCTGCATTGTAGTTCAGCTACTAAATAATATAAATACTTTTTCCTGAATATACTACCTTAATGCAAATTTGTAGTCCAAAAATAGTCTTAAACTTACACTTTTTTGGATTAAAAAAAATTAAACTAAAATATGGAATAAAAAATTGTACTTTTAGAATTAAAAATTCCTTTAGACCAAAGTTTGGATTAAAAACTAGGCCAACATTTTTAACCGTGCATGAAAGTCAGTAGAATCTTGAAAAGTGGGAATGATACAGCCAATTTAATTAAAACTTTTGACATCGAATAGTTTTGGAACTAAATTTTGCGTTACAATACAACTGATTTTGAAGTTTTAAACTGAACAGGTCTTTCTAATGGGAACATGACGAGGGCATTGATAAAATTCGGCGAATTACAACAATCCTTAAAAATCCAAGTTGTTGTCAAGAGTGTATAAAACTGGATTTAGGCTTCTGTTCAAGAGCTGAGTGTACTCATATATGAGTCTGTGTATACAGTACTGCCGTCTCTCATTCAACTGTACATGATCTCAATCCGCTTATATACTGAGAAAACTACATTTTCAAAATTAGCAGAAACGTGCTACTTTTGAAAACATTTAACCCAGATTTTAATCCTCTAACATTTATTTTTATTTTAAAAACGTAAATCTACGTAAAATCTAATAAAAAAATGTGTCTTTTGCAGTGGTTTTAAAGAAATGCCCTTTTTAAAAATAGCAAAAAATTACGTTTTAGTGATCAATAAGTGTTGTAATGAAACAAAATTTTAACAAATTGTTATATCAAAATGTTGGTTTGATGCGGTTTTGAGCAGATGTGAGTATGCGTTCTGTGAAAAATTAAACGTTACGAGCAAAAAAACATGTTATTTTACCAAAAAGGAACTGCAGGAAAATCAAAATTGCTTCGGCGGATTTTCTCCGATTTGAAAAAAAGTGCGCAGAAATCATTTTAATGGGTTCCTCTAACTATTGATGCCCCAACCGGCTGAAATGTTTTTTATCCATACAAGAATGATCCGGCCCACTCTTCTTAAATAGTGTCAGAAAATCTTGACAAAAACATGCGTTTCTTATAAAATTCTTGTAAAACCGTTTTCAGTAAAGTAAATATGTTAAAACGTTCATTAAAACATCTGTCTCTTAAGCGTTTGGTTTTACTTTTGTATTTTAAAATGTGCGTTTTATTTTTTTTTGTTTTCTCAGTGTACGTTAGGTTTTAAATGAGCACACTATTAATATGTTATTATTCACAAATATTGGAACCATTAGCTTGGAACCGTAAAACATTAGGAAGCCTACACGGTTAAAAATTTTGGACTAGTTTTTAATCCAAACTTTGGTTTAAAGGAATTTTTAATCCAAAAAGTACTATTTTCTATTCCATACATTAGTTTAATTGTTTTTAATCCGAAAAAGTTTAAGTTTAAGACTATTTTTGGACTACAAATTTACATTAAAGTAATATTTTCATGAAATAGTGTTTATGTTACCTAAGATTGAAAACTTCTACTACTTCGAAATTTACGCTTAATATAGTTGTTAAAGCATCCGAAGTTTATTAAATTAAGTTTATTAAAATTTATAAAATAAATGAAACAAAATTTTTAATAAAATCTAAACCAAATAACATTAACATTATAACATGTTATAACATTAAACAGTGTTTTATAATACATAATAAGGGTATTCATGCAAAGCAGCAATCTAATATCTTGGGCAATTAGTTATTTTTATCAGGCAGATTGTGTGAAAGTCCCCTAAAATCGATTGTGCATTTGCAGAGATACAGTAAGGGTATTCATGCAACTGGGCAAAACCCTTATAAACGGTATAAACCGTATAAGTTTATTCTCCTTATAAATGAACTGTCAAAGTTTGTATGAAGAAGCTTTTGCACAAACCAGATATCTTTGCTCAACGATTTAGGTGGGCAAACGAACAGGCAAACTTATAACATCAATCAGCTGATTTATTTTATTAAAGCAAAAGAAAAAATTAGAAGTAGGAGAAGATATAGTCAAAATTGTAAAACTAATTAAATAAAATGGAAGAGGTAAGAATGGAAATTTTGTGAATTGAAGGAATTAAAAAATATTTATATACTTCATTTGCAGAAAGCAAACCCTGAACTTGCAAACTGCTGATATATGATGCAAATGCTCAATCGACTTTTAAGGGATGCTCATGCAACCTGCCTGATAAAAATAACTAATTGCCCAAATTATATTCTTGCCTCTTTGCATGAATACCCTTAGTATGTCAAGAATTGCATTACACATTAAAATATAAAATGAATTTTTTAACTCACTTAGCAAAAAATTTTATATTTTGTTGATGCACATACAATTTTTGTATCAGTTATGGTTATTTACAGTATTTACTAAGTAATAATAAAAAAAAAAAGTATTAATATAAAGCAAAAGAATTAAAAAACATAACATAAACATAATCTACTCCCTTTTGCAAGTGTCAAGAAATGCATTACACAAAATTTAAAAAAAGGGCTTTAGCAACTAAAACTTAAAGTTTGGGATATATAATATTTAGTGTGGCCACCTCTGGCGTCAATCACATGTTGTTGCCGTTTTTTCATTGAATTTACCAACTTTTTCATATCATAATTACTTGGTCTTGGTTTGTTTTTTGGATGCCTTTTGGCCACCTGCTTTTTTAAAAGGGCCCACACATTTTCTATGGGATTTAGATCCGGACTTTGGGCTGGTGTTTCCATAACTTTTCGGCAGTTATATTGCAGCCACATCCGTACTATATTCGCCTTATGTTTCGGATCGTTGTCTTGGTAAAATTTGAAATTTGGTTTGTTACCGCTCATCAAACCATATTTTTTAGCACTGCTGGTCAAATGGGCTCTTAAAATTCCTAAATATTGTTGGGCATCCATTGTATTTTCGATAAATGCTAAGTCTCACACTCCTCTGCTGGATATGCATCCCCAAATCATAACAGACAATTTTCCGAATTTCTGCACAGAATATTGAAAAGCGATTCTCCTTCGCATCAATGCATAATTCTGAACCTGTAGAATATTGGGATGACGTCATATTCTGCGACGAAACGAAAATGATGCTATACTACAATGATTTTGCCGACTAGAGTGTGGCAAAAGCCTTTGACAGCATTAGAAAATCGCAACATCATTCCAACAGTAAAATTCGGAAAATTCGGAGTTTATTATTAATGTTCCAAGGAATATTTATACCAGTTTATCAGCTCTTTTTTGTATAGAGAACGACCCATCGTAATGTACATAGTATGTTTAAACTTTGGTTACAAAATGCATAAAGTACATACTTCACGCTTCTATTGTTTATGAAACATGAGTTTCCTGCATTTTTTACTTCTAGTTATATTATGAAATATTCTTGCTGCCCTTGTAGTTGTACATGGATTTTATTAGTTTCGGGCACAAAACTTCACTTCACATGTAAATATACATGAGATTCATGAATTTTTGTCACTTATCTCATGAACTGTTCTTGCCTTCCTCGTAATTTACATGAATTTTAAGCAACATCCAACACAGTTATTCTAAATTTTTAATAAATAAAAAGTTCTTTAATAAATTTACTTCAAAATCAAAAATATATAAAATCAATTTCTTGTGAAAACAATTTCAATTACCTTGCATTGGTAGTGTTCACACCGAACTAGTTAATTTGTTATTTGGTTAGTGTTACGTCATTAAATTTGTTACGAACTGTGAACTCATACTTTTGTTTATTCTCGTAAGCTTGGTAATTGCTTTTGAATAACAGTTGAATTTGTTTTTTGCAAATAAATGCCAAAAATGGGCAAAAATTCCACATAAATTTCATGCAAGTAAAACTACGGAACAGCTGTTCGTATCTTTTCAACTAACGAAAAATTTATCAGGGTTGCTTAGTTGTTACTTTGTTACTCCGTATATTGATAGTTCGATAATATTACAAAAACAAAGTGCATTTAAAAATATAACAAATAACAACTTACAAACTAACGAGTTCGACGTGAATACCACGTTTAATTATCTTTTTGGCAGCATTGACATTAATATCCACAAAAACCTTACCATGGAAAATTCTAGCTATGGGCCTCTTTTAAGCATACAAAAAGAAAATAAATTTTGCACCGAACGCTCAAGTTTCGCATGGTAATCAAATTAAAAAGTTCAAATAAGACCAAAGGAAAAAACACCGTTCTTCTCATGAAGTGCAACAATATTTTGTGTATTTTTTGTTTATTACTCTATTTGCGCAAAACTTTTGTATATCTGAAATGACGTAACCGTAGCATACGCCTTATTGACATTTAACGGTGAAAATTTATAAAAAAGAAAACTTTAAAAATGCACGTAATACTTATTTACGTAGTTCCTAGCTGCCATCGCATTTCGGCCGATGTGCAATGCTTGCTGCACCACGCACTGGGCTCAAAGTACTTGAAAAGTTATTGAAAGCAATAGTGTAGCATTTACTTACCTCTAGAAGCGGGTTGAAACCATTCAATTTAAAAAACCAATTTCGTGATATCATGAAAATTCCACCAGCAAATGTTGGACTTCTGTAAAAGAGTAAAAGATAAACATGTGGAGTATGCGAAAAAAAAAAAACCAAAAGCAAAAAGTAGTAAAATAGCGCGGAGAGACAACAAGTGCAAAATTAATGAAAATTAAATGAAAAAGAAATATATGGTAGGCACAAGAAATGCACTCTTATCGTACTGAGGTAGTTTGTGGCAATTTTAAGCAAAATTTGAAAAAAAAAATATCTTGATAGGGTTTGTTGGCACAAACATGAACACAAACATATAAATAAATTAATTTAGCTGAAGATTAAAAGTTAACTTTATTTATATTGATGATAATGGAAAATGGATTCATTATGAATTCGGCCATAAGCTAAAGACCAATAATCACATGAGCTGCAACAACCGGGTGGAACTATCACACCACAACTCTACTAAACTCATTGTGGGTTTGATTTGAGCATTGAAGCAAAAACAGCCAGAATACGAACAAAGTCACGTCAAGGTAATTTTGAACATGACAACGCTCGACCACATGTTGTGCAGCCTGTAAAAACATACCTTGAAACGCTGAAATGGAAAGTACCACCCCATCCACCGTATAGCCCTGGCAATTCCTCTTCTGACTACTATTTGTTTTCGTCGATGAAGCACGACCTTGAGGATCAGCACTTCGCTCTTTTGAAGAACTTCAGAATTGGATAGATGCGTGGATCGCATCTAAAGTCGCGAATAATACTCACGAGTTTTACACAATAAAGCGGCAAACTTGAAAAAAAATATGTGTGTGGCCGCCACGCACGGTAGAAGTGAAACTTTAACCCAAAAATGTAGAGGGTTTTTAGTTTAGTCTTACAAAAAAAAGTAAAAGAGCAAAAGTGCTGATATTCAGCGTCATGCGTCATCAAATAAAGCAAATTGTAGGGTAAGAGAGTTTCGACATGTGGCTGAGCGTTGTCATGTTGCAAAATTACCTTGTTGTACCTTTGATCGCACTCTGGACGGTTTTGCTTGAATGCTCGGTTCAAACGCATCAATTGAGTTCGGTAGAGTTGCTCTGTGATAGTTTCATCTAGTTGTAGCAGCCTATAGCACATCACAGCCCCACCAAATACAGAGACCAAACATAGAGAAGGACCTTGTCACTGTGAATATTGGACTTTGACGTCGATTTTTGTGTATGGTCGGGCAGCCTCATCATCATCATCATTATAAATTGAGTTCGTCTTGTACAAAAATGTACTTAAAAATGGAGTTTTGATGACCACCTGCGAATGACCTCAGAAAATCCCATTGCATCCGATTGTCCATAGAATCATCCATTTTGGTCAAAATCATCCATGGAATCCATAAAAGTGTGACCTCCGATAATCCCATTGCATCCGATTGGCCATATAATGATCCATTTTTGTCAAAATGATCTATGGAATCCATAAAATTGCCAATGACCCGTCTGTGACCTCAGATAATCCCATTGCATCCGATTGGCCATAGAATCATCCATATACATATGTCCGATTGCTCCATGGAATCCATAAAAGTGAAAATGACCCTCTTGTGACCTCAGATAATCTTATTACATCCGATTGGCCATTGAATCATACAGTTTGAAAATTCCAGCGTTACATGTCATGGTTGGAAATTAAAGCATAACGTATCTAGATGAAAATTCCACCTTCAAAAAGTACGGTCTAAAATTTTGTTGATTAATTCATCTGTTAGTTCGGACTCAAACCATTGTTTGATAATTTTGTTCTTTCCGAACACCTTATGAATTCTAATTTATAAGGTTTTGCGAACACCTAGTTTCACTAAATTCACCTAATTCAGCTTATTGGACTAAATTCACCACAATTCGCCGCAGTTTCATTCGTTTCATCGGTTTTACTACCAGTTTCGTTCGCCGTATGTTTTATACGTGGCTAAAGAAGTTTCACTTCAAAAAAAACTTAGTTAGGAAAATCAATCAATTCAAAGCCCGATTATGGATTATGGAATGGAATGAAATGTAATGTCGTGTATATGACCTAGTTTGTCGTAATACCACCTTGCTTAACCACGACTCCGTTGGATATTACAAGACAGAACGATGTATATTATATATATGCATATGCTTATCAGTGTGGCGTACAGACCTTGTTTGTCTTGATACCTCCCACCATTCTATGCCGACACCAAGCTATTTTAAGTGGGGGCGGATATAACCATGTTTGCCTTCTTACCACAATGTTCTTTGCTGTTTCATATTCTTAAATATCTTATATTTTTATGTACATTAAGGTGCCTTGAAAAAAAAAGTTTCATTTGTACCCATCCTTAAATGAACCTTGATGTATTTTATGATGATTCCCAAAATATTTTGGCTATGCCGAAATCCGTCAGTGAGCTAAACCATTTTGCAAAAACCTCCAAAAATCATGTTTTCCGTATATATATTAACTAGTGTAATAGTTGTAAACAAATAAACTGTCTCAAATTATAGGCCTGAAAAAGTTCGTTCAATCTGCATCAAAAATTTTGAAAATATTTGCAATTGGGTTAAGTATAATGATGTTTTCATGCATTTTTTTAGATTATTTTCACAAAAATTCAAATAACTTTATTATTTCTTATACGATCGCGGTTATCAAGATATCGTTGGAAAGGTATGCACGTCTGTCATATATTTTGGACATTTTTCTTTGTTTAATAAAGTGTGGCTCTTATTTTATTTCTCCATTTGTGTGCAGTTTACCTGAAAATAAAATTTTCAAAATCCAAAACACTGTATTTTTTTTTTATTTCAAGCGTTTGTTTCAATGAGAATTTTTGAAAATCATCTAAAAAAATTAAGAAAAAAATCATGAAAAACATCATTATCTTTAATCCAATTGCAAATTTATACAAATTTTTGATGCAGATTTGAAGAACTTTTTCAGGCCTACAATTTAAGACAGTTTATTTATTTACATCTATTACACTAGCCAGTATAAATGTGGAAAACATGATTTATGGAGGTTTTTTCAAAATGGTTTAGCTCACTGACGGATTTTGGTATAGCCAAAATATTTTGGGAATGATCATAGAATACATCAAGGTTCATTTTAAAATGGGTACAAATGGAACTTTTTTTTTCTTCATACAAGTCGAGGCACCTTAATGTACATATTTAAACGTATATTTTAATTTGTTTTGTACTATTTTAATTATGTTTTTATATTATTAATGAACTTTCTTATTTAAATGTTTAAATTTTTTTATAATGCTAAAAAGCCTAACAAGGCTTAGCAAATAAATAAATAAATAATAATAATAATAATTTCTTGGAACTCATCTTAAATTCTTTTCTTTAAAGCCACAATAAAGTTAAAAGCTGTTTTTTGTAGAGGTATAGAACTTTAAGTTAGCAACGCTGTTTTAACTGGCAGATATTTTGTCAGCTCTCAAGTGATTTGTATTTGGTTATTTGGTTTGGTTATTTGTATTTGGTTTGGCATTTTAACAGGAATAGACTGACGCCTGAACAACGATTCTAAATTGTGCAAATTTATTTTGAAAACAAGTTAAAAAAAAGAAACAGTTTCGATAGTATCGTAAGTGAAGACGTAGAATTTCGTTTAAGTTGTAACCTCTTCTACTTTGTCTCTTTGGTCCGATTGTTTTGTTCATTTTGCACGTATTTTTATTGATCTTACAAAAATTAACAAATTAATTAATAACACTCAATTATGGACTACTTATTGAGGCCAAAACAAAGAAAAAGTTAAAAAGTAAGTATTATTAAATGAGCAAGCAAAAAGAAACAAGCAAAATTTCAAATTTTTTCGACCATTTCGTTAAGTTTGATAGGTTGAGTTCATTGACTTAGTTAAAAAGAAGGCGAAGCAAATGCACTTTCCATTGGTGCCACTTTCGTCTCTGCCCGATATATATTTAGTTTGCGAGCTACAGTCAGTTTAACTACTAATTTCAAATTAAAATGATGATCCCGATTTTTAAAAAATCGTATGGTAACTATATTTCACGCTGAGCACATGCCCTTCCCATTAGTGCCACTCTCGTCACTGTCCGACATTTAGTTTGCGAGCTACCCTTTCCTCTCTGTTCGATGTATAGTTTACGAACTACACTGTATAAAAATTAAACACATAAAAACAAAAATTAAAATTTTACGCCATCTATTGGGTAAAAGCATAAAACGAAATATGATCCAACTCGTTTTTTTTTCATAAGAGTTAAATCTAACCGGATCACAGACCCATTTCGTTAAATTTAACAGTTCGAGTTCATTGACTGAGTTGAAAGAGATTCATGACCTCTGGTTTCAAAAAAGAGCTCTTAGTAAACTAGAACAGAAATGCATACATAAACCCAATGCGAACCAATGTGCGAACCAATGCTTACAATGCTACAAATACGAACTAAAACTTCCAATTTCACGTAAGCACGTGTTGCACGTGTTCACGTATTTTTAAAAAATCAAGTGAAAATACAAAACTCAACTACACGTGTCTTTTGTTCACGAACTACACGTGAAGTTCGTATTCACGTGAAAGTGCCAATGACCCACTTGTGACCTCAGATAATCCCACTGCATCCGATTGGCCATTTTGGTCCAAAAGTTCCATGGAAACCATAAAAGTGTCAATGACCCACATGTGACCTCAGATAATCCCACTGCATCCGATTGGCCATAGAATCATCCATTCTAGTTCAAATGTTTCATGAAACCCATAAAAATGCCAATGACCCATCTGTGACACCAGATAATCCCACTGCATCCGATTGGCCATAGAATCATCCATTCTAGTTCAAATGTTTCATGAAACCCATAAAAATGCCAAAGACCCATCTGTGACACCAGATAATCCCACTGCATCCGATTGGCCATAGAATCATCCATTTTGGTCCAAATGTTCCATGGAACCCATAAATGTGCCAATGAACCACCTGTGACCTCAGATAATCCCACTGCATCCGATTGGCCATAGAATCATCCATTCTAGTTCAAATGTTTCATGAAACCCATAAAAATGCCAAAGACCCATCTATGACACCAGATAATCCCACTACATCCGATTGGCCACAGAATCATCCATTTTGGTCTTAATAATCCATGGAACCCATAAATGTGCCAATGACCCACCTAAGACCTCAAATAATCCCACTGCATCCGATTGGCCATAGAATCATCCATTTTGGTCCAAATGTTCCATGGAACCCATCATAGTACCAACGACCCATCGGTGACCTCAGATAAACACACTGCATCCGATTGGCTATAGAATCATCCATTTTGGTCCAAATGCTCCATGGAACCCATCAAAGTACCAATGACCCGCCTGTGACCTTAGATAATCCCACTGCATCCGATTGGCCATAGAATCATCCACTTTGGTCCAAATGTTCCATGGAACCCATCAAAGTACCAATGACCCGCCTGTGACCTCAGATAATCCCACTGCATCCGATTGGCCATAGAATCATCCATTTTGGTCCATATGTTCCATGGAACCCATCAAAGTACCAATGACCCGCCTGTGACCTCAGATAATCCCACTGCATCCGATTGGCCATAGAATCATCCATTGTGGTCCAAATGTTCCATGGAACCCATAAATGTGCCAATGAACCACCTGTGACCTCAGATAATCCCACTGCATCCGATTGGCTATAGAATCATCCATTTTGGTCCAAATGTTCCATGGAACCCATCAAAGTACCAATGACCCGCCTGTGACCTTAGATAATCCCACTGCATCCGATTGGCCATAGAATCATCCACTTTGGTCCAAATGTTCCATGGAACCCATCAAAGTACCAATGACCCGCCTGTGACCTCAGATAAACACACTGCATCCGATTGGCTATAGAATCATCCATTTAGGTCCAAATGTTCCATGGAACCCATCAAAGTACCAATGACCTGCCTGTGACCTCAGATAATCCCACTGCATCCGATTGGCCATAGAATCATCCATTTTGGTCCAAATGTTCCATGGAACCCATAAATGTGCCAATGAACCACCTGTGACCTCAGATAATCCCACTGCATCCGATTGGCCATAGAATCATCCATTTAGGTCCAAATGTTCCATGGAACCCATCAAAGTACCAATGACCCGCCTGTGACCTTAGATAATCCCACTGCATCCGATTGGCCATAGAATCATCCACTTTGGTCCAAATGTTCCATGGAACCCATCAAAGTACCAATGACCCGCCTGTGACCTCAGATAATCCCACTGCATCCGATTGGCTATAGAATCATCCATTTTGGTCCAAATGTTCCATGGAACCCATCAAAGTACCAATGACCCGCCTGTGACCTTAGATAATCCCACTGCTTCCGATTGGCCATAGAATCATCCACTTTGGTCCAAATGTTCCATGGAACCCATCAAAGTACCAATGACCCGCCTGTGACCTCAGATAATCCCACTGCATCCGATTGGCCATAGAATCATCCATTTTGGTCCAAATGTTCCATGGAACCCATCATAGTACCAACGACCCATCGGTGACCTCAGATAATCCCACTGCATCCGATTGGCCATAGAATCATCCATTTTGGTCCAAATGTTCCATGGAACCCATCATAGTACCAATGACCCATCGGTGACCTAAGATAATCCCACTACATCCGATTGGCTATAAAATCATCCATTTTGGTCCAAATGTTCCATGGAACCCATCAAAGTACCAATGACCTGCCTGTGACCTCAGATAATCCCACTGCATCCGATTAGCCATAGAATCATCCATTTTGGTCCAAATGTTCAATGGAACCCATCATAGTACCAATGACCCACCTGTGACCTCAGATAATCCCACTGCATCCGATTTGCCATAAAATCATCCATTTTGGTCCAAATGTTCCATGGAACCCATAAAAGTTCCAATGACCCGCCTATGACCTCAGATAATCCCATTGCATCCGATTGGCCATAGAATCATCCACTTTGGTCCATATGTTCCATGGAACCCATCAAAGTACCAATGACCCGCCTGTGACCTCAGATAATCCCACTGCATCCGATTGGCCATAGAATCATCCATTTAGGTCCAAATGTTCCATGGAACCCATCATAGTACCAATGACCCACCTGTGACCTCAGATAATCCCACTGCATCCGATTTGCCATAAAATCATCCATTTTGGTCCAAATGTTCCATGGAACCCATAAAAGTTCCAATGACACGCCTATGACCTCAGATAATCCCATTGCATCCGATTGGCCATAGAATCATCCACTTTGGTCCATATGTTCCATGGAACCCATCAAAGTACCAATGACCTGCCTGTGACCTCAGATAATCCCACTGCATCCGATTAGCCATAGAATCATCCATTGTGGTCCAAATGTTCAATGGAACCTATAAAAGTGCCAATGACCCACCTGTGACCTCAGATAATCCCACTGCATCCGATCGGCCATAGATTCATCCATTTTGGTCCAAATGTTCCATGGAACCCATCATAGTACCAATGACCCACCTGTGACCTCAGATAATCCCACTGCATCCGATTGGCTATAGAATCATCCATTTTGGTCCAAATGTTCCATGGAACCCATCATAGTACCAATGACCCATCGGTGACCTCAGATAATCCCACTACATCCGATTGGCCATAGAATCATCTTTTTTGGTCCAAATGTTCCATGCAACCCATAAAAGTTCCAATGACCCGCCCGTGACCTCAGATAATCCCATTGCATCCGATTGGCCATTGAATCACCCATTTTAGTCCAAATGTTCCATGGAACCCATAAAAGTTCCAATGACCCGCCTGTGACCTCAGATAATCCCACTGCATCCGATTGGCCACAAAATCATCTATTTTGGTCCAAATGTTCCATGGAACCCATCAAAGTACCAATGACCCGCCTGTGACCTCAGATAATCGCACTGCATCCGATTGGCCATAGAATCATCCATTTTGGTCCAAATGTTCAATGGAACCTATAAAAGTGTCAATGACCCACCTGTGATCTCAGATAATCCCACTGCATCCGATTGGCCATAGAATCATCCATTTTGGTCCAAATGTTCCATGGAACCCATCAAAGTTCCAATGACCTGCCTGTGACCTCAGATAATCCCACTGCATCCGATTGGCCACAAAATCATCTATTTTGGTCCAAATGTTCCATGGAACCCATCAAAGTACCAATGACCCGCCTGTGACCTCAGATAATCCCACTGCATCCGATTGGCCATAGAATCATCCATTTTGGTCCAAATGTTCAATGGAACCTATAAAAGTGTCAACGACCCACCTGTGATCTCAGATAATCCCACTGCATCCGATTGGCCATAGAATCATCCATTTTGGTCCAAATGTTCCATGGAACCCATAAAAATGCCAATGACCTACCTGTGACCTCAGATAATCCCACTGCATCCGATTGGCTATAGAATCATCCATTTTGGTCCAAATGTTCCATGGAACCCATCAAAGTACCAATGACCCGCCTGTGACCTCAGATAATCCCACTGCATCCGATTGGCCATAGAATCATCCATTTTGGTCCAAATGTTCAATGGAACCTATAAAAGTGTCAATGACCCACCTGTGATCTCAGATAATCCCACTGCATCCGATTGGCCATAGAATCATCCATTTTGGTCCAAATGTTCCATGGAACCCATCAAAGTACCAATGACCCGCCTGTGACCTCAGATAATCCCACTGCATCCGATTGGCCATAGAATCATCCATTTTGGTCCAAATGTTCCATGGAACCCATCAAAGTTCCAATGACCTGCCTGTGACCTCAGATAATCCCACTGCATCCGATTGGCCATAAAATCATCCATTTTGGTCCAAATGTTCCATGGAACCCATCAAAGTTCCAATGACCCGCCTGTGACCTCAGATTATCCCACTGCATCCGATTGGCCATAGAATCATCCATTTTGATCCAAATGTTCCATGGAACCCATCATAGTACCAATGACCCATCGGTGACCTCAGATAATCCCACTGCATCCGATCGGCCATAGAATCATTCTGAAGCTGAATACGAACCTATCAGTTCGTGCAAAATTAAAACAATACAACCATAAACAACGAAACAAAAACAAAGAAAGCAGCAGGCACAGCAAGTACATTATAAGCAGCTGATGATTGATTTTCTTATATAAAAACATGCATTTTACTTCTTATATTTTACTATTTTGTGACTTTAATATAATAGTGACAAAATCCAAAGTTAGATATTCATTCAGCGTAGGATATATCTGATATTTAAGTTTATATATTATCTTTGAATGATAAGTATTAAAGGCTGTAGGTATACCCTAAAGTATTCGCCAAAAACGTTGCATGACCTTCAAAAAATTTGTTAAAACGACCCCATACAAACCGCGCTGTAAGACGTAATTCTACGTCAAAAGTCTAAACCTACTTTATTTATTGAGTTTTCAATTTTTGAGTTGAATGGGAGTTGGACGTGTCCGTGGATGAATGACACCCATTTTTCGAAGAAATCTTTGTTTTGATATAAAATACATGCGTACTAAATTTTGTTTCAGTAGGTTAAACATGAGCTTATTTATTGAGTTTTCAATTTTTGGTTGTATGAGAGGTGGGCGTGTCCGTGAGCGGATAAAATCCATTTCTCGACGAAATCTTTGTTTAAATATGAAGTTAAACTTATCTCTGTAGGTTAAACATGAGCTTATTTATGGAGTTTTTAATTTTTGGTTGTATGGAAGGTGTACGTGTCCGTGGGCGGATAACACCCATTTTTCGAAGAAATCTTTGTTTTGACATACAAAACATACACACCTAATTTTATTGTTGTTGGTTAATTATGAGCTTATTAATGCAATGTTTAATTTTTGCGTTGTATGGGAGGTAGGCGTGTCCGTTTGCGGATTCCAAAAAAAATTCAATATTGCAGATCCTTGGGTTCATGTAAACTCCTTCTATTTCTTCTTATCTTGTGTTTACGGACCACACACAGATGGACGGACGCATTGAGCTAAATCGACTCTCGACGTGACTTTGATCAAGAATATATATACTTTTCTATACCGGACCCGTTTATTTCTGGGTGTTACAAACGTTTGCACAAAGTTGGTATACACTGATCTTTTAGGGTATAATTATAGTTCTGTTTGGAATTTTCATAAGAGAATTTTGTTTAGCGATGAAGCTCACTTTTGGTTGAATGGCTACGTAAATAAACCAAACTGCCGTGCTTAGAGTGAAGATAATGCTCAAGTGTATGTTGAGACACCTTTACATCCAGAAAAACCAGACTGTTTGTTGTGCTTTATGGTCTGGTGGAATCATTGGTTCGTTCTTTTTTAAAAACGATGCTGGCTAGAACGTAACAGTCAATGGTGACCGCTATAGAGCCAAGAGTTCCGGTTTTTTCGTTTCTTAATTGAACAACCATGATGTGCATGAGCTGTGGTTTCAACAAGACGGAGCAACATTACACATAGCTCGTGCCGCAAATGATTTACTCAACCGTTTACGTTTGGTAACCTCATTACTTCACGTTACGGACCCGTGAATTGGCCTCCACGATCGTGCGATTTAACGTAGCTAGACTTTTGTCTTTGGGGATATGTGAAGCCGCTAGTCTATTCAAATAAACCCGAGTATTGACCGAGGATTCGCCGAGTTATTGCCAATATGTGGCCACAAATGTTGGAAAAAGTGAGTGAAAATTTGACCTCCAGATTAGATTACGTCCGACCCAGCCATAGCGGTTATATGCCACAATTCTTATATAAATTAAAATGCTAAAAGATTATATTTTGAATGAAGTCAATTTTATGTCAATATTAAAAATTCATTCTTATTTCATTTCAAAGTTCTGTACTTCTAACAAAAACGCCTTTTATTTCTTCTACCATGTGTTTCCTTGGCACTTAGATTTTCAAATTCTTTGTTATCTTGTTTGAAATCTGAAATTTCATTTCATACTATTTTTAAGTGATTTAATTTATAATGATATAATTTATTATATATTTTAACATGCCTTATTCTTTGCTCAAAATAATTTTTTAAAGTGCTCACCTGAAAGATTGAGCCTTTGCAGACACTTCTCGATGTTTTCTTGTGTTGAACTTTGCAGTTTTCTTTTTGCTCACTGACTCATAAAGTGGCACCCAATGAAAATGAAGACTCCAATCAAATCCGCCCTTGAGATTTTTTACTATGCCATGATACTTGAATGTTGTCGCATCTATGCTGTCTAGAGCTGGACTCACTGCAACATTATCATCAACTGATGCTGTGACACGATCCAGCAAGGGTTCCAACCAGCCAACATTTACCTCACAATGACTATCGAGAAAGACCAGATAATGACCGAAAGCCAACTTGGCGCCAAGATTACGTGATGCAATCACGCCCAAACGTTGACTGTTGCGATGCATTCTAATTCGCACTGAAGTGTGGGTAGCTAAATTCAATGTGCTCAACTGTGTGAATAGCTTAACTGTTGGTGACGTTATCGGTAGGTAGGAGTGGGGGGGTGTGTGACATTTACTAAGGTAGTTATTGTTAGACAAGTTTTCAAAAACTCTTACCATCTTTGCTGTAGTCATCCAATAAAAGTATTTCTTGCAAATAACGTGACGAAGTGCGTGCTAAGATAGACGCCAACGTGCGAACTAGCATGGAACGCGCCTCATTATGATACACAATGATGATGGAAACTTTTAAATCCTCTTCAGGTGCACGATACAAGCGTTGCGAACAGCTAACAAAATGTAGATGTTGTAATTTAACAAAAACATGCTGTATTTATTTTAAAATTTACAGCTTAAATTTTATTTACACCGCATCACGTGAATCGGGCAGCAGGCGAAATGCGCCTATTTTATCGCTTCTCAACTTGTTGTACAAATATAGAGTGTCATCAGCTTCATCACTGTCAGCTGTTGTGCGAATAAAAGCGTTAAGAGCACTAACTGTATCATTTACCAATACGTTATTTTGGTTAATTGCTTTAAGCTGTAATTAAAATAAGAGCATTTAAAAGGGGAGAACAGAAACAGCAACAGGAAAAATAAACGCAGTGAAAACAAATACTAACGTACTCTAACATAGGTCAGTTTTGATGAATTATTCCAGCAGAAACTTAAGAAATTAAGCAGCATCAGCACAAATATCACTTTTACTAACCATAGCGGCTGACACAGTTTATTTCTAGCAATTTTTAACATGTTCAGAACATTTTTTTTTTAAAGACAATTACCGGCGAGTACCTAGCTAATAAAGCGCTTCCAAGCTACTGTTGACAATGTTTAAGTTTTGATTGCATTGCATGTGGTTCGATTTTGGTTTTGATATGTTTTTTTTTAAAAAAAAACTCCCTGCTTTTTATTATATCAGTTGTGGTAATTAACAACAACAACAAATACATGATATTGTTGCGATATTTAGTTGTCACGCTGTCATAAGTTATTTAATTTATAACAATAAAGACAAGAATAACAACAACAACCACAACCACACAGCAATATTTGGCATATGATAAGAAACGACGGCTTGCTAATATTTAGATAAATATACAAAAAAAAAAAAAAATAAAATTCAAGTCTAGCCGGCAGCAATTCTCAATGACATCGATTCATAATGCTCTTTATAGCATGTGCTTTTGATTAGTTTAGCTGTTTATGTTTATGAGAAATTATTTGCTAGAATTTAATTAAAGAATACTTATATTTTATTAGTGTTTCCCAGTTTGATAAGCTTATTTAAACTACATCAAATATGAAAATACATCAAATAATAAAAACTATTAAATAAGACAGTTTACTTTGTTTTGCACTAAAGATACGAAAAGATTCGCTCGTGTATACACGTGAAACCATGCACGTCACGTGAATAAAAAATAAGATACCCTGCAAACATTTGGAAGACGATTAGAACATTTAATGATTTGGCGACGCGCTAGCGATTCGCCCCAGGGATCTATGGAAGATCGATCGCTTTTCGATCGCCGAAGCGATGAATGCGCGATTCGCGAAAAATTTCAAAATCTTCCTTCGTCCATTTCGGCAATCGTTGAAAGATGGATAGCTTTTCGATCGCCGAAGCGATTAATGCGCGATTCTCGAAAATTTTCAAAATCTTCCTTCGCTCATTACGGCGATCGTTGGAAGATTGCTTTTTAAAAAGATTTCAAAATCTATCATTGGAATATGAAGCAGACTCTGAAAAGTCATTTAAATTAATAAAAAAATTTAACTTGTAAGCAACATCATGGAACTGTTATTTCAAACTTGCAACAAATTTAAACGTTCCACAACTTTGCTACAAATCGCTGACGACCTCTAAAAGCGATGTCTTGGCCACTTGACATATCTTGTCAGCGAATGACTTTCGCCCCCTTCTGCCGATTCGTGAGTGAGTTCCTGGTGAATCGCTTAATACACTTCTCGGCGATTCGTTGGCGAATCTTCCCGGAGAATCGCTTAAGACTCCTCTTGACGAATCATTTGCGACTCTGCCTAGCGAATCGCCTAAGCCTCATCTACGCGATTCGTCGGCGAATCTTCCAGGGGAATCGCTTAAGACTCGTCTTGGCGATTCTTTCGCGAATCTTCCTGGCGAATCGCTTTAATGGTCTCACCTACTTACATTCGGCGATGCCCGGAAGACTCTCAGAAGAGCTCGCCGGCGATTGTTTCATCTTCCAAGCGATTCACTGGAGATTCTCAGGCAATTAAAAATGTTTGCATGGTACAATTTTGAAAATTTGCACATATATTTACACAAAAACATATATATACAAAAATTAACACAAAAAAAAAACATTACAAAAATCATGGATAAAATAAAAACTACTCGACCGATAGTACAATGAATTACGCACTAAATGATTCATAATATTTTTTTTGAGTTTTTGGCCGATTTTTGCCAAAAAAGTTGGCCATTTTCGAAAAACCACCGCCATTTTGTTATTTTTTGACCAATATCTTATTGATCAACTCTGTTATTTGTTGACTTACATCTTTTCTGCTAGTTAATTTCACAGCAATGTTCATGCTGATTCAAACGCCGATTTTCATTTGTTTTTCAGATGTTCCACTGAGCCGCATGATTTTTTAATGGTTTCTTAAAAAAAATTCATTAGACATACATGTGGTTAAAAAATAAAATAAAAAAATTTTTTTATACAATTTTTTTCCTAAAAATATTTGTGTAATTTTTCAAAATGATGTGTTATTTTTTATTCGATTTATATGCATTGTAAATCATTAACAAAAATTTGTTTTGAAGGTGTCATATCCCCTTAAATAACGTCTACTGCACCACGTGTGCAAACCATTTTTGTGGAGAAATAAAACGCGTCCACGAGCAAGCACAGTAATGAGACAACCGATGCTCAAGTGTCGCACATGGAACTGAATGACTAGAGTAAAAACTCTATGAGAAAGCAGGTCGAAATTCTACTTTCGAAAATTTTCCGTCTCGAAATTCACCTTTAGAAAAATCGCCTTTTCAAAATTTGGCCACTTCAAAATTCACTTTCAGAAAATTCCATTTTACAAAATTCATTCTATTCAAAGTTCACCATTTTTAAATTTCCCTTTTCAAAATTTCACTCTAACCAACTTCTTCCTTAGAAAATTTTTTATAAAAAAATTTCACTTGACAGAAGTCGAAAGTGAAAAAGCTAGCACGTTTCATCAGTGCATTAATTTTAAATTTTTTTTTTTTTTAGAATTTTGTAAAGGTGATTTTTAAAAGAGGATTTTTTTAAAGAGAAATTTTAAAAAGAAGAATTATTGTGAAGGTGGAATTTTGAAAAGGAGAAAAAGGAAATTTTTAAGAGGAGAATTTTTTAAAAAAATCTTTTATGAGGGAATTTTTTGCGCATCGCCATTAATTATGTATGCACTTATTACATAAAATTATGTACTAAAAATATGTAATGATTAAATTATGTGTGCACTGAGTACATGAAAATAGTTCTCAGATACTGTACTCATCACTAAAATATTGTACATAATTGCATGCAATGGATCAATAATCAGGTACTTAGTACATTTGAAATGTACTCATTACACAAAATTGTTTAGAACAGTTTTGTAATGAGTACAGCGTGCATGTATCCACAACTAACATCCATGACTAGCACTAGACCGCATCAAAAAATAAAAGTTGATATGCCTTTGTTTAAAAAAATGAAAATTGTATTTTTATTTTAACAGTGTTAAATTTTAACAGTCGTTCGCAAGAATGTTTTAAAGCCCTTATCGAAAAAATTTGGATTTGAAAAACCATAAAAAAGTATGCAGTTGTGGGCATTGTAACAAGAGTTTATTTTTTTACAATTTTTTTTACAACAGGGTGTCTCAAATTATTTTGTACAATAAAATTTCTAAATGATGAAAGAGCATTACATTTAATTCTTATTTATGAACATATTGTAATGATTGAAAGGTCAAAAAAACATTAAATTGAATGCTCTCTCATATGGCATTAATAAATTTTAATATCTTTTATTTAAAAATATGTATACAAAATAATTTTGGATACCCTGTTGTCTTAAAAATATATAAAAAATTAAGACCGTCTTGCAAAGTGGTGGTGAGTACCACTGCATACTTTTTTATAAGGTTCTCATACAATTTTTTTTTTTTGACCACTGTAAAAAAAATTATTTTATGATTTTCTCGTCCTAAACTCTTATTTCAGACACCGGCACGTCAAATTTCAAACCTGTCTAACTAGCACTGCTTAAAAGCATTATCAAGTCAATACATAATCGCAATATTTACGTGTGCCAAAAATTATGTCATGAGCACATACATGAATACATGTAGTGAGTTCATAGGTTTTTTCCTCTGTGTATATTCTCTCAGTGTATAATACTTTAGTCTGATATTCCTTTCATCCTTAAACGAAAAACAGGCTCTTTGGCTACAAATTACGAAAATCTTTTTTATGAAATAATTGGATAAAATCAATTTAATTGATTGATATGTCTCGAAAAATTAGTAATTCTACGGAAGATTTTGCGCATACCTTTTTTTTTTTTGTTATATTTTCTAATGACCAAAAACCGTTTTGTCCAAAATTTAAAAAAAAAACCCATTTATGAGATACATGGAAAGTTTTAAAACACGTTCTAAATGACTCTTTTTGATCGTATATCTCGATAACAAATAATCCTACTAGAATTTTGAGTATTAAATTTGTATGCAAATTAAACAGTGCAATACAAATTTTTGTATGTAATTCAAAACAATTTCAAATGACAGTATTTGAATAAGTCAAACTCTTTTTAATCCCGTCACAATTTTTGAAGTTGATTTACGTCTTACAACGCGGTTTGTATGGGGTCGTTTTTGAAAATTTTTTTCAAGCACATGAAACTTTTTTGACTAATACTTTAGGGTATACCTACAGCGTTTAATACTCATCGTTCAATGATAATATATATGATAAAATAACAGATATATTCTGAGTTTAACGAATATATAATTTTGGATTTTGTCACTATATATTATAGACACAAAATAGCAAAATCAAAATAAGAACAAAAAAAATACATTTTTATGTAAGAAAATCAATCGTTGTGATCCAGTGAAACTAGTTAGCCGATCTAGTATATACACTGTGAAATATATCGATTTAAAGTTTAAACTTTCAAGGCATCTATATTTATTCAATCCTAAATAGGTTTCAATTCAAACCGTTCAGTTTAAAAAAGTATTTAACACAACCTTTTGTGTTCTACGTTCTCAAGTTGTATGAACAACTGTATGTTTTCACACATTTTTTCACTCTTAACTCTTTACTTTTACCATAAATGATATCTTACATCAACATAAAACTAAAGAAAAATTGTTTTGTTTAGAATTTTTTATAATGCCTACAGTCGAAATAAAAACCTGTTGAGTGTGGTTGTCTAAATAAAGTAAACTCAACTACTTATGTTTTGATATTAAATAACTGATTTATGCAGAACTCAACCATTGCTAAAGCGTACTTAGTAAAAGGTGTCAAAAATTTTGTGAAAAGTATATTTAAAGGACAAGCCAATGAAAGCAAACAAGTTGACAACCACATAAATTGCTATTGTAGTGAACTGTGTGCACATGTGTGTGTGCTTGTTTGCGTTAACATTTTCATAAGCTAACAAAATAATTTCACACATCATTTGAAATTTTGGTTCGAAAGAAGCCAAGCATTAGCACCAATAGAAGAGACAGACTTAACTCCTTCATTATACAGGATATCAAAGCTGGCAAGCATCACAAACACACTCAATCTAAGGCGCAGCAATATAGTTTTGCATATTTGATCAAAGAAACGGGCAGAGTTGCTGACACCAACACTCTTACACAACAGCAAGCTCACACACAGCCATATATATATAGAAATATATATATATATATATGTATGTATTTATACAAACTTGCCAATAAAGTCATGCGATTGAGAAGCTGACGTCTTTAAGCTTGACTTGTTGAGTTAATGACCCATGAAATTGAGGTGCTGCATAGTTTTGCGGTTTTTGGTTTATTTCTCTTGCATTTTGGTTTTTTTTTTTTTCTATTTTTTCTAAACTAATAAAGTCATTTTTAGCAGTGATAAAATGAGTCTTTCAAAAATTTATGAACTATGCATAATTTAATTAAACTTAACTCTTGCCTGGTTGCGGTTCAAACGCATCAATTGGCAGATAAATATTGATATATTCTATACAATACTTCATGTTAAGAGCATGAAAATATATTTGAAATATTTTGTTATATTATATTTTGTTAGTTTTTGTCACGTAAGTAAAGGATCAATATTTATGCTGATATCCTTAACTGAATAAATTTGCATCATTGAATTGCATTAATTTAATAGATTTGTTTTCTATAAATGAACGTGTGAGTGTCAGCATAAACACATATGTAAATGTAAAATGTACACACACACACACACACACACACTTACCAAGGCATACTCTTATATACGCACAGGCATACTAAAGGATACAAATATTTGTTGCTGTTAAGCTAAACAATTTTATAATTTTTGCAAAATTTTTAGCTTGATTTGAGTGCAACAGTTTGTGTTATAAGCATTTAAGTAGTATTTTAATGCAAATGATGTATACAGAGGTAGCTGGTGTGGGAGCTAGCTAAGTGCTTAGATCCCCCCAAATAAGCTTCATTACAATTGACAATAATATTGCAAGTAAGTAATTGCTTAATATTTATTCAACAACGTCATTTTCGTATTGTTCTGATAGCCAAACGTGCTTCAGCTAAATTGTATCTTAGTTTTCCCCAACCACCTTTTCTTCACTTTGACCTTAAGAATATATCAAAGTTTGTATTTTGATATGAATTTTTTGTTTTATTTTCCTATAAAAGTTTTAATAAGTAGTGTTGTTTGAGGAACTGCAATTATGAACATGTTTTCCATAAAAAAAAAACAAATGATTTTTTAATGTTTTTTGGTTCACTGTATAAGTAAATTCTTAAAATGTTCTCCACCATGTTTCTCATATTTGTTTATTTTTTAAGCGAAAGTTTTCAACGGAAATTCTTTTAATTCCGTTAACAATTGAAACTGTTTGATTTAATAAAAAAATGTCTTCATGATAAATTTTTGCGACAGCACTGTTTGCCATATTTTTGATTTAATTTGTAGCATTTTTGGCATAACTTTCAATATCCAGAAATGTTTGGCATTTTGCTTCACGTTGCTGTTTTTGCTGCATTCGATTCGTGTTTGGCACTTGATTAAATTGATTATGTCAGACAAAGAGGCAATTTTATGAGAAATCTGAAGTCTTCAAAACTGAATATGTTAGTGCTTATCACAACAACTTGAAACTTGAACTTTGTAGAAACTCAAGAGTCACTTGAGATTTGAAAGCTCGATTTGATTATAAGAAACCATTCACAAAATAACTTAAAATTGCTCTTTACCGATTTTCCTTAAAATATTCAAAGCTTAGCAATAATTAACAAAATGAAATAGTTAAACACGAATGTTTTAAATTTACACTAAAAAAAAAAAAATAAAACTTCATCTTTACTGCCACATGATTTCAGCGTTTTTGAAAAATCTACCGCCCATCATAAATTGCTCATTCATAATATAAAATGCCTTGCCTGCCGGATATGCACACATCACGATTTTTAGCTTATTTTTTCCCTCATCGCTATTTTTATACTGAAGCATTATTTATGAATAAATAAATGTTGGCTGTCGGACCCTGTCGCTCTTATAATTCAACCTAATTTCAATTTCAATTGAAAGCCTGCAAATAAACTACATCACATAAAATATAGGCTGGCTGAAAGACAAAAAAAAAAAATAAAAGAAAAAAAACGGTTACATAGAATTAGTGATTGACGTTGCTGCCCTCTCACATAAATTTGTGTGGTCGCAAACCCAAAATGTAAAAGAAGATGAAGAAGAAAACGAAATTTGTGAGTGTCAGCAGGCGGCATGGCAAAATATTATGGAACTAAATTTCATAACCTATTCAATTCAATTTATGAAATAAGTTCATTTTAAGCAGCACAAAAAGGCCGAGCACAAAAAAAAAACAAAACAAAAAAAAAGTACTAGCTCCAAAATGAAACGAACAAGTGTTGAAAGGAAGCAGAACTACAGGACCTACATATGACTCACATTGTGAAAATTTGAATAATATTGCAATTTGAATTTTATTCACACACAAGAGTCAAGCAAGCAGGACCGTGCGAACACAACTTGGGCCCTGAAGAGTTCAAGTCAGGCGCTCTGATGAAATATCGATTCATCATTGTGCTAAAATGTCACCCAGATGATCTTTTCTACCTTGTCAGATCGAAAAAAAATCAAGTTTTTCAATAATTCCTTCTTGAGATCTGAAATTAAGCCTAGTCCTACGTTGTGAAAATAATACAAAATGCCACGTTAACCCAGCAACATTTCTGATATGAACTTGACATGTATTCTTAGATACACTGCTTCCAGAAGACATTCTAAAAAGCCAATGCTGCTTCTCTTTGGCCTTAACGAGAAGTGCTTTCAGAAGCCATTCCCATTAACTTCTAAAAGGCTATTTGAATAGCTTCCAAGAATACTTCTATGGCAAGGCAATGGTTAAATATTTTCTTAGAAGCATTTTATCTTATGTCTTCTGAATCATGGAATGCCTTCTTAAAGTTTACCAGGAAAATACCTACTAGAACTCTTTCATTGAAGGCCTCAAAGAAATCTTACATTGAAAAATTTTAGAAGCACTTCTAGGGAAGACCAAGAAAAGCATTCCTCTCAATATGTTAAAAGAATGCCTTCTGTGTATGCAAGTTGAAGGGATGAAACTTACAACTTTCCCTTCCACTTTACCTTCTATTAAAAGCATTTTTTTTTTTTTTTGCTG
This sequence comes from Tetanocera ferruginea, assembly GCA_958299015.1. Taxonomy (NCBI): domain Eukaryota; kingdom Metazoa; phylum Arthropoda; class Insecta; order Diptera; family Sciomyzidae; genus Tetanocera; species Tetanocera ferruginea. The sequence continues at coordinate 95,506,046 of OY282642.1, forward strand.
GGAAGCTATAGATTTCTTCATCTATATATTTTGAGCGTAGTTTGTTTGAAAACTCCTGAAAGCCTGCTTAGAGGGCTATTGAGGCTAATTGAGTCCAGCCCTGATTGCAGGACTGCATATTAGAGCAGCCATTGAAGCAGTTATGAGAAACGGATAGGGAGGTCCTTCTTAGTTCTAAGCTTAACAAAATTTGTGAATAGAAAAATGTGCTTCACTAGAAAGCGTGTTCTAAAAAATAGTAACATAAAATTATACTAATCATTATGTAATAGTGCTGAATATATTTGTAGTAGTTTTGCTTTTCAACAAAAAAGAAAAACCAACAAAAGAGATGGTAAACTAACATGCGGAGCATTATGTCAAATAATTTGAGCTTGTTAGCGGGAATGCGTCACAATTTTTACGAGGTTCAAAGCAATATATCTAAATGATTATGTCTGCTTTTATTATATAAGCTTAACACACCCAACTTCTGTTTCACTTTCCTCTTTAATTATAACTAGCTAGCTAGTGAGATGGAAAAAACAAAAAATTTAAAAAGATTCAAGAACACAAGAAAAGCTCAAAAGTTGTACATTTTGATTGAACTTCAATCTTTGAGTGCTCTGCGGTTATTTTTGTATTCTCTTTACAACGATATTCCATTGCATGCTTAGTCTTATTGGCCTCAATACAAGTAAATGCAAGCTTTTACTAACATAGATACAGCGCGTTGCATTCACGCTTCAACTATGACCGCATAACTTTCTCCACAAAGAGTTTATTTTTTTTTTGACTTGCATGCAATAAATCCATTTTGAAAATCCATTTCGCCATCAGCACTACTCAATACATTAGCGGTCCTGTCGTGCGCAAACTACTACACCAACAAACTCACAGACAGTAAAATATATAAACAGAAGCACGAATATGTTTTTAGTTTGTAAAATTTATGTATAAAGTTAATTGTTTTGCTTAGAAATATAAAGCTAGTAAATATACTGTTTGAAGTAAATTACATTTTTAATAAAATGTACATTTATAGTATAGTTTATATAGAAGAATACCCGAGGTTATTTGGAATAAAATATCTCTTTTAAAATAAACTCTTTTCAGAATTGTACTACAATTTAAATGCCTAATCCTTAGAAACATTAAATAAAGATTAAATTACTCTGCATAGTCCTTGCTCTGTTTCTGAAAATTTCTGAAAATTTTTAGAGCATTAAGAGAAATTTTCAATGGCAATCTATTAAAAGCACGCTTTGCTTGGACTCAACAAAAAATTTTGGCCTACACTAAGAAAAGAACCATAACAAGTTTTTGAAACATTAAATCTTTTTTCAATACTTCAAAATTGGGAGTTTAGCTCATGATTGAAACAATTATAAATTGGTCTTATTATAAATTTATAAATTCTTCAATTTCTGTTCAAAAATAAATTTTAATCTTTACTTTTTGCCTTAAAGAATAAAAATCTAAATAGAATTCTAGGTTCAGTGACGCCCAAAATAAAAAATTAAATAACGCCCAAAATATTTTGGGCTTTAAAAAATGAAATAACGCCCAAAATGAAAAGTGAAATAAAGCCCTAAATAAATGAAATAACGCCCAAATCAAAAATAAAATACCGCTCAAAATATTTTCAAAGCAACACATTTGAAATATTTTGGGTCTTATTTCATAATGAAATAAAGCCCAAAATTTTGGGCCTTATTTCATTATGAAATAACGCCCAAATTTGTATGGCAATTTTTGGGCGTTATTTCATTTTTTATTTGGGCGTTATTTCACTGAACCAGAATTCTAGAGTAATTTCAAATCAAAACAAAAAAAAAAACAAATCAAAAATGACCAGTTATTTTTTGTTTTAAAATATATCGGCAAATTTTGCATTTTTATCAAAATATTAAAAGACAATAAGAAATCATATCCTACTATGTGAGAGGATTTGAATGGTACCTTCAAAACGACGGTGCAACAAGTTTTTCTCAATGTTTTTTTCGTTGCAAAATTTAATAATAGTTTTCACACGCAGAGAAATTTGAGCTGAAAACAATCCCAAGTTAATTTATTTTGGGAATGATTCTGAGCTAAGCCATAATATTCTTGATATCAAGCCCTAATATGATTGTTTATAAAAAAATTAACATGCTCATTTGTGCATAATGTATGTGCTTTTTGGATTGTTCGTCAAAAAACAAATATGCTCACTTGGGCCCAATTTATGACATTTTGATATTGATTATAAAGAAAACATGCTCATTTCTGTACAATGCATGTCATTTATGTATTGTTAATAAAACAAAGTAACATAAGCTCATATGTTTAATCTAAGAAATTTTGAGATGTGACATTTTATGAATTTAAATAATACTAAGCAGAAGATGCCAATATCTAAGGGGCTCAGGCATCAAAGGAACCGTAAAAAAAGAAAGAGATGATCAGACAAAAATTCAAAATTAAAGTTTCATTGTCCGAATTAGATATTTGATTCAATTCGGACAGGAAAATATAATTTTATAATTTATAATCTGCACTTTAATGCACTTTTATACTAACAGCAATAAAAACCAACTGAGAATTATATCGTTCGATCGCTAATTTTTTTGGTGAGCAAAATAAAAAATATCAAAAATGTATTTTTATGATCAAGCCCAAGATGACACTTATTAAGATTGTTATTTTTATTTTCATTTTCGATCTGGTGTATTTATTTATATTTTTATACCCTAAACCTGGAAGGTCAGGGTATATTAAACTTTGTGCAAACGTTTGTAACGCATAGAACGAAGCGACTTCGGTATAGAAAAGTATATATATTCTTTATCAGTGTCACCACGTGAGTCGAGCTATCCATGTCCGTCCGTCCGTCCGTCCGTCTGTCTGTCCGTCTGTGTGTTGTCCGTATACAGAGGATAAGAAGAAGGAGTTGAGATAATTGGATGAAACTTGGTAAACATGGTCACATGGACCCAAGGATCTGCACTATTGAATATCTTTGGAATCCGCCCAAGGACACGCCTACCTCCCAAACAACGCGAAAATTGAAAACTGCATAACTCAGCTTATAATTAGCCTACAACAAAAAAATTTGGTATGTATGTGTTTTATATCAACACAAAGATGTATTTGAAAAATGGACGTCATCCGCTTACGGACACGCCCACCTCCCTTACAACCCAAAAATTGAAAACTGAATAAATTGATTTTGATTTTGATTTTGATTTTGATTTTGATTTTGGTTTGATTTGATTTTGATTTTGATTTTGATTTTGATTTTGATTTGATTTTGATTTTGATTTTGATTTTGATTTTGATTTTGATTTTGATTTTGATTTTGATTTTGATTTTGAATTTGATTTTGATTTTGATTTTGATTTTTGATTTTGATTTTGATTTTGATTTTGATTTTGATTTTGATTTTGATTTTGATTTTGATTTTGATTTTGATTTTGATTTTGATTTTGATTTTGATTTTGATTTTGATTTTGATTTTGATTTTGATTTTGATTTTGATTTTGATTTTGATTTTGATTTTGATTTTGATTTTGATTTTGATTTTGATTTTGATTTTGATTTTGATTTTGATTTTGATTTTGATTTTGATTTTGATTTTGATTTTGATTTTGATTTTGATTTTGATTTTGATTTTGATTTTGATTTTGATTTTGATTTTGATTTTGATTTTGATTTTGATTTTGATTTTGATTTTGATTTTGATTTTGATTTTGATTTTGATTTTGATTTTGATTTTGATTTTGATTTTGATTTTGATTTTGATTTTGATTTTGATTTTGATTTTGATTTTGATTTTGATTTTGATTTTGATTTTGATTTTGATTTTGATTTTGATTTTGATTTTGATTTTGATTTTGATTTTGATTTTGATTTTGATTTTGATTTTGATTTTGATTTTGATTTTGATTTTGATTTTGATTTTGATTTTGATTTTGATTTTGATTTTGATTTTGATTTGTGTTTGATTTTGATTTTGATTTTGATTTGATTTTGATTTTGATTTTGATTTTGATTTTGATTTTGATTTTGATTTTGATTTTGATTTTGATTTTGATTTGATTTTTGATTTTGATTTGATTTTGATTTTGATTTTGATTTTGATTTTGGTTTTGATTTTGATTTTGATTTTGATTTTGATTTTGATTTTGATTTTGATTTTGATTTTGATTTTGATTTTGATATTTTAATATTCAAATAAGAACAAGTTAAACTTCAGAAAAGTTTAAATTATTCCCCAGAGCAAGGAAATCACTGTGTTCAAAAAATTTTGAAATTTTTTTAAAATTTAAAATTTTTAATTTTTTATTTTGATTTTAAAATTATCTCTTAACGAAAACATTGATATAATTTTCTTCCGTGTAAAAATCTGGGGGAGCAAATGATTACTTCGAGTTTTAAATATTCAGATTCTAATTTTTCTTTTGTCTCGTGTAGCTTCCATTTGTTAAGTTCCCGTAAACTTAAATCAATAAATTCTTGTCAGATTCAATTCAACAATACATAAAAAGCTTGTTTGAAATACCTTTCCATAGATGTACGTTTGCTTGACATTGATATGTATGATCAACCCAACCAACCTTATTTTGCTTATTTTTTTCAATGATTGAGAACAATTTGTATAAAATATTTATAGTCACTGCTACTTAAACTATATAAAATTTTTGTTGTATATGTTCCTAATGTTCAACTAATAATTAATGTTCTGCTCAATGTTTTATTTTAAGCATTTTAATATTTATCGAAAAAGTAAACTATGTCATTTCATATTTTTTAAATGTGCAAACTTTTAGAGTTTTTTCTATGCTACAAGATTTATGCAGAAACATTATTCATAAATATTTTTATTTTGTTTCTTTAGCCAAGAAAATAAACAAAATAAATAAATAAATCAGCAATTTACTGTAAACGTAGCGGCGCCTTTATTTAAATTCAGTTTCTTGCAGATTAGCATTATTTATGTCGGACACACACATGAAATGGGCACGCATGGAAAACAACAACAGCAACCACAACAAAAACAACAACAAGAATAACGACAACAATAACTAAGCAAACGAAATTTAAATGAAAAACAACAAAACAACAATAAAAAAGCGCTACATCCGCTTCCTAAATAAAGAAGCCTCCACCTGCCAACTACTAAAAGCCGTCGTTGGCGCTGCTATTTTCAATTTTCACACCTTTTTTAAAGTTCTGCTGCTTTTCATTTATTAGGCAAATAAATCCTTTTTGTGTGAGTGTGAAAACATGTCCTGACTAAGCTAATGACGCCAACTTGGCTTTGTTGTAGTTCTGCTGATATAGAAAATTTTTATTTTCCATTCGCCTACATAAGGTGCTCATGTCAAACGGAAGCGGAAAACGGAAGGATAAAATGCGTTCACCGTTAAACACATTCATACACACACGGATACAACTACATACCTGTTCCATTGCTCACTTGGTCATAATAAATGACCAAAGGCCGTATGTCGACAGTGATGCCAACACAAGCGGCAGCAACTGACGAAGTATTTACAAAAAAATAAAAAAAAAACATGGCGGCAAGCTAACAGTTTTTTTTTTGCGCTGCTCGGTGCTTGCTTGAAAGGATATAAATATATCATGCTGGTGTGTGTGTGTTTTTGCTGCTTACAAGCGCGCGATGTACGATAAGGAAATGTTAAAGTACAACATGTGTTAAGCTTGTTGTCAGTAAATTTAAAATTGTTCGTAGCCTATGTGTGTGTGTGTGAGTGTGAGAGCGTTAATGTTTGCAGGCGGACTGTTGACTGAGTGACGACTGACTGAGTGTTTGACTGCTAAAGGACATCATGTTAATGCTATAAAATCAAGCGTTTACAAGTGTTGAAAAGGGTTTTGTTGCGAAATATGAGCGTAAGCGTTAATTTTATGACATCTAAAGAATATGCGAAAGGCGGATTTTAAAGATATACCAAAGTTGTAAGCCGTAATAATAGAAGGCTTTAAGGCGTTAATAGCAGCAACAACAAAAAAAAAAAAAAAACATGACATTTCAGCTAAAGTTCCATTTATTATAATTCACAGCAAGGGATTTTGTCTGAAAGCTTTTATTGATAAATTTAGATTATTTTCTTAATATTAAATGTTATTTTCATATGCATGGCTTTTTGATATATTCCTTATAATCTTAATGGATTTATTTTATACTGTGTTGTATGGTTTTGTATTCACTTTGTAAAAAATTGTTATCGATAAAGCTCAATTCATGCTTTAATTAATTCCCATTCATTCCCACTTTAACCCCATTTACAACCACTTGTATGCGCTGCCTGCTCAGCCAGAAGGCAACATCCAGTGCTTTCTGCTTTGATTTACCTCTACACAGACAGATACACTCCATCGTGTCTGTTACTGTTCTGAGTCAGATATGTAAAACATTTTAGCGGAAGCTATAGTTGTAGTGAAAACAAAACTTGTTTGATATGAATGGTGAAAAAATTGTAAAAAAATAAATTTTCAATTAATATTCCTTTTTTTGTCTCGTTTGCTGTTGTCTTAACTATTGTATTTGCACTTGCAGTTTACAGTATTTTTTGTCAAAACAAATATGCATATAAAAAAAATTTTATCAAATGAATCTTGGTTTGTGATTAATAATTGAAAAGTTCTGAAAAATTTACACTGAACCAAGAAAGGTCGGTGGCATGCTTTTTTATTAAAATAAGAAGTTCCATATTTGTTAAAATTCAAAATCTTTTGAACAAATTTTGAAAAAGATTTGACATAATTCAAAAATACTCGTTGTATACAGAGTTTTCAAAATTTTCCAACAGCAGGTTATTAAAAAAAAAATCACTCTATGTACCTGACATATTCAATGAATCATTTTATATTGTTAACTGAAGAAAATTAATAATATATCTCTGTTATTGTTCATTGGAACAAGTCTCTTGGAACAAGTTGTTTGAAGATGTTTAGAGACGTAAGACTCTTGAATGGATTGACCGATCTTAAAATATATTTTTTTGAACTGTTCTATGCTTCTTAACTAAGGTTATATCCTAAGAAAGAATTTTCATATTCCATTTAGTTCAAAAGTTAATTGTTATTTAACAATTTTATTAAAAAGTTATTTAACAATTTTAGGTGTGCAAGAAACAATGGGCGTGTTATTGTCGCAGAGTATTTTAAGAGGAACAGAGTGTTGTTTTGTTGTCATCTTACTTACCTACTTACTGCTTCATATTTTCTCAAGAAATTTAACACACAACTACAAAAATCAACGAACGTTCGTTTTAACCATTCATTAAAAATGAACGTTTGAAGAGAACGTCCGTTTTGAACAAAACTTTCGTATGCAGCGCTCAACTATCAGATTCAACATTGTCAAGTGGTTTTTTTTTTGTGCATGCGTTACTGGTTCGGTTTGCGTTGTTGTTGTTCTACATGTTTTCGTTTTTGCGTTATCGTGGAGAAATGAAAACAATAAGAAATAAGAAAGAAAAGTAAGGAAATCCGTTAGGAAGTAACATTTAGATAATTAAGTGCCAGTCGTGAAGTTTCTGAATTTTTAATTCAAACGCTCATTTTGAATAAGTGACTGCAAACGAACATTCGTTGTTTCTCTTTTTTATTGTGTGAAAAAATTGAAATAATCCAATTGAATTAATTAAAAATTTATGGAGATACCAATTGTTAATAAAATTAACAATCTAAAAAACGAAGTCATTTAAAATAAATCAGTACCTGGGCGACTGAGTTCCGCTCAGAATCTCACCCCATTTTTAAATGTTCCACGGTTTATAATGTATAAAAAAAGATATCAGATACTATTTTTCGTTAAATTTGAAGCGCATTTTTGTTTTGGATAATTTCGTTTTTCAACTTAACGAAATTTTTTTTTTGTATTTTTATGCCTATATAAATACAATTTAATTTCGATAATCATGCTACACGAATTAAAAAATCTTTTATTCCAAAGACATATACTTATATATGGAGAGAGACGAGAGAGAGAGAAAGATGCTATTTTTAGCGAAAAATGGCAGCCTTGCAATTATTTTTCTCTATTTCGGCAAAAGTGAAGTTTTTTGCCAATGAACGAATTTCGCTTTCAGCAATCGTGACGACGTGGGTTCGAGTCCCACGACCGATACTAATTTCTGCAGAAAGTTTTTATTATTTTGTATGATTTACTATTCATTTTAATTATTGATTACATTTTTCAGATTATTTTATTGTTGTTTTCTATTTATTCGGCAATAATTTAATTTTTTGCCAACGAAGGAATTTTCCCACGGTCGACCCATTTGTTTTTTTTAAATTTTTATTATTTTTATCAATTTTTATTATTGTTATTTTTCAAACTATTTTCGTATTAGCTTTTATCAGACATGCACAACGAAATAAACAAAATTTTTTCGTTTCGTTGAAGCAGAAAAATAAGTCATCAAAATTTATATTTCGTTTTTTAAATAACGTTAAAAATTTATCAAATCAATTTTCGTTTCGTTGAAAAACGAAAAATTTTCTATTATATTCTCCTATGCAAAAAAAAATTTTTTCTGATACAAAAAAAACCAATTTTTTTTGTTGAAATTAACGTTATTTTTTTTCAACGGTTGATTGGGCACAAAAATGAAAAAATTTTATATCGTTTTCTCCGAAACGAAATAAATGTTTTTTTTAATTAACGTTATGTTTTGATTTCGTTTCGTCAAAAAAATATTTTGGCTATCGTTAAAATTAACCTTAACGTCCTGGTTGTTATTTATTTTTATGACTATAACTTCATGGGCTCAACAAAAACCTAAAAAAAGTTAAACATATACAATAGGCCGGATCATTCTTATATGGATAAAAAAATGTCAACCTGTTGGGGTCTCAAAAATTAGAGGAACTCATTAAAATGATTTCTGCATACTTTTTTTTTCAAATCGGAGAAAAATCGCCGAAGCAATTTTGATTCTCCTGAAGGTCTTTTTTTTTTGTTGCATTATAACTCTTATTATCCACCAAAAATTTAATTTTTTGCTATTTTTAAAAAGTCATTTTCTTAAATCCTCTGTAAAAGACACATTTTTTATTAGATTTACGTAGAATTGTTATTTTTGGAAAGGTATTAAGTTTTTTTTTCGTTCTCTGTATCGCTTTAATCAAAGTTAATTGCTTAAAAAAAAAATTTATCGAAAACTGGACGATAAAGCAGTGAACAAATGAAACTAATTGTTTGTATGAAAAATAAATGTTTCATTTTATCAGATTTCTAAAGTCGATTTCTCACATTCTGCCATTTTTCGCACACAGCTTTCATGAATGCGATACACATAAAGAAAGAAGAACTTAATAACTTTCCAACAATAACACTTTCACGTAAATCTAGAAAAAAATGTGTCTTTTAAAGTGGTTTTAAAAAAATGTCTTTTTAAAAATATCACAAAAATCAATTTTTGGTGGTCAATAAGAGTTAAATTGAAACATAATTTTAAAGTTTTTGTATATCAGAATATTGGTATAAGTAAGAAATTTAATATTTTAGCAGATATGGGTATGCGTTCTGTGAAAAATAAAAAGTTACAAGCAAAAAACATGTTTTTTTTACAAAAAAATCGGTTTTTCTGCGATTTGAAAAACAGATATGCAGAAATCATTTTAATGAGTTCCTCTAACTTTTGAGACCCCGACCGGCAGAATCTAAATTTCGATCCGGTCTAATATACAATATTGAAAGCATTGAAATATTTTAGAAATAAGTAAAATATTTTGCCTGTTGATCCAATGAAGCTTTTTAGCTTTAAATTCATAACAATAAACAGAAAAAATACAAAAATATATTGAAAAATATAAAAAATGATCCAAATTGATAAAAATAATAAAAACTTGCCAAAACAAATAATCGTCGGTCGTGGGATTCGAACCCACGCCACCACGATCGCTGGCCGATCTTGCCACATTCAGTGCATTTAATGCATGACGGACAAAATTCAGCGATTAAAAATCTCCCGCATCACACTTTCGCTGTACAGCATTTCGGCTTAACATCTAGGCTATATAGTTTTAATTACAAAAACTAAATGAGAAATTTATCACACCGGTAGTGTTTAACGACAAAATATAATCCAAAAACTGCATTGCTAAAGAACAAAGTGTGGTGCTGTTGCTGCTTTTTGGCTATTTAAGGTGGGACATAACATTCGCGGCAGACAAAACAGACCTTTTTTTAAATTTATAACTCCGTCAAAAATAATCATTTTTCCAAACTTACAAGAAAAAAATTCAAAAAAATATTTTTCACTGCTACATGGTTTTAAAGAACTCCAAACTGTGGACAGAGTAAAAAACGGGGCTTCGTGGTTGCAGCGCTAGACAGTCGTAAAAAGTATCCGAACTGGAAATAAATGACTGTTTTAAATCTTCACAAAATTGGTTATCGTATGACAGGAGCTTTTTTCTTTAAAAATTTTTTTCAAATTTTGGTGATGTTCCAAATTTGAAAGTGTGTTTTTTCGAAAAAAATATTGACTTTAAAAATTCATAAAAAATCGAAAAAACATTTAAGAAAAGCTCGTGTCATACGATAGCGTATCCAGTTTGAAAAAATACACAAAAAAAAAATTTCTTCAATAAATGAACCCGATAGTGCCGCAACCAGTACGAAAAATATGATTTCGAGGTAAACGCATTGTCGTTTGTGAACAAAGAAAAAAAAGGCGAAAGTTAAAAATGCGTTCTCACTTATCCGGCTTTTACTTTTAATTAACTTTTGAACCCGTACGAATTTTTCCATGAATATGTACTAAAATATAAAATTATAAAAAAAGTCCATTTCAAAAAACGGCTAATGTCATGTCCCCCCTTAATATTTAAGACTGTTAAAAATATATTAAAATATGTATGTATATGTACGTCAAGCTAATTAAAAAATTGATACAAATATCATCACATTAATTATTTCACTACTTTGGCATCTGTTAAATATTCGAATGAATGGCTACATAAATGGAATGATTTACAGCTGAGATATATCCTCAAAGATTTTTTTTTACAAATTCAAAAAAATCAAAAACTTTAACTATTCAGATCTATAAAAAAATTAAATAAAGACATGCACGCAGATGAACTCTGCAATAATGGTGTTTAAAACTGAAGTGCAGTAAAAACGACTTCATTGCAGCACAATGAATGCTGAGCGAAGCACCGTGACAACGTGGCAGTTTAGCCTAGTTACCACTGCCGCTGGCTAAGTCAAAGTGGGAGTGACATTGAGTGACATGACGTGACAGACAGGAGTTATATAGAAAAAAACAAAAAGTTTTTCATGCAGAATTCTTCCTTTTATATATTTAAATTTTTTTCTATTTTGTTTGGTTTTTTTTTTTAAACACTCACTTTAGAGTTTGTAGCAGTTTTTGCTTAAATAATAAATCTCTATCTGAGCTATTAAAATGTTATGCTCAATTTTTTGCTGCAATCAAACATATATATATGTACCTATATATATATTTTTTTTTGTGCTTCTTTTTAACTTGTTAGTGTGATATGGATGTGATTGAGAGTGTTTTTATGTGCGTTTCAGTGTGTTTTAATAGTCTTCGTTGTGTTGGCGAGCTTAAATTTAAAAGCGCCATAGGCGGTATCGTAATGGAACGAAAGTAATTATTTTGATGTTTGTTTCTTTTTTGTTTTGACATAAAGCTAAACGTTTCAGCAAGTTTATTATTAGCCTGTTCAGCATTTTCATAATTTTGGAAATGGTTTTTCATGTCTAAAAGCTTAAATTTTGAATAATTTTAAATGATGCCAAAATCTTGATTTCTTTGACAAAATTAACAAAGACCTTCAGAATCTTTGAAATTTTCGCATTATCATTTTTTTTTTTTGTTTTCTTATTAAAATGTTGTTTTATTTTAAAATGTTATTATTTTTTAGCCCCAAAAAGCAGACTTCCAAATAGTTACCACTTGGCCATAACACACATAATTATAAATATAAATTAAATTTCAACTTAAAGACCTCTTCAAGTTAAGATTTTCTTTTACAACCACATTTAATCTACTCGCATTAAATTTTATTGCTACACCTATGAGGCAAAAAACGAGAGAGAGAGAGAGAGAGAGGGATAGAGTGGTTCAACAGTAACCAACACCTAGAAGGGTAAACATAAGAACAAAACAATCTTTCCAACAACAACACACACCTGTTTAAGCTGCCAACTTAGATTACAATATACATTATAGCCAACAAGCTGATGCAGCCCGTTTTGACCCTTACCCACTTATTCACTCAAAGCCAAGGTATTTTAAGCGAATTTGTAAGATTTACGCTGTTCTTACAAAATGGCTAATTAGTAGCATCATTTTCACCTTAATGGCTGGCATACCCTGGTGTGTGCTCCAACATCAGCAACAACATCATGAAGCACATTTTGGTTAAAGCCACAGTTAGCTGTATAACACAACAACAATAATTCTATTAGCTTAGCAACACATGCGTTTGTGTTCCTTGTGTAAAGCTCAAGGTCTGCTAGCTCTTGTGCCATTTGCACGAAATACCAAGGACGAAAAAGTATAGACACGGTAAATGAAAGTTGGAAACGCGAATGAAAATCAAATGCTATAGCATACGCGCTTTTAATGCCATTATAAAAGCAACGATAATTAGCCAAAATAAGTACCTAGCTGCCTGGAATACTGAAAGTAAAAGCTGGCATATTCTAGGCCAATCTGCCAAGAATATTTTTATTGTTTTCTTTGGATACATTTATAAAGCAATGATTTTCAAAATAAGTGCCAGAAAGAGATTTATGTGTCGGCCATAAGTCAGAAACGTACACACAGCAATGCATATAAAGCTTAACATTGATAAATGTTAGTGAAAGTCGAGTACATTTAAATTGGGTGAGTTTGAGAAAATAGCAGCGAGTTTGTTTCTACTGCCATATATCTACAGACAGTGACCCAGAGAACTATTCATAAAAAGTTGTTTTGTTATATTTTGACTTATTTTTTATTGAAGGACAATAAAATTTGTGCTTAAACTTCAAATAGGTTTCCAGCTAATGTGATGATTCTTAAAAAACTCTTTCAATACTCATATTAATTAAGATTTACCGTCATATAGCGCTCAAAAATACTCTTTTATTTTTTTTTCGTATGTTATGGGCTCCAAACATGATTCATAATAATTATTATCTTTTACATTTTTAGGACTCATTATAAGGTAGATTTTAAGACTCATATTTAAAACTCTTTTAAGAATCTTATCAAGCAATTTTTTAAGACTCGTAATTCTTTTAAGAGTCACAATTAAGACTCTTTGAAAACTCATAATTACACTAAGACAAAATTACATTAAAACAAGTAAAGAAAGTCTAAAGTCGGTCTAGGCCGACTATGAAATACCCTAAACCTAATTTACCAAAAAAAAATAATATTATTGGAAATGGGCGTGTCCGGATGGAGCCTATATTTGATATTTAAATGTTGATGAAAAATTTACCAAAAAAATACCAAGTTTTATTCCTGTAACTCACAGTTAATGCCTTTATTGTGCTTTCGCTATGGGAGGTGGGCGTATTCATGGACGGATTACTCCCAATTTTTGAACACACATTAGTTTTGGTATAAAATACATACATACCAAATTTAATTTCTCTATGACAAACATAGCCTTATTTATTGAGTTTTAAACTTTTTAGGTTGTATGGGAGGTAAGCGTGTCCGTAGTCAGATGACGTCCATTTTTTAAAACCATCTTTGTCTTGTCATAAAAAACAAATGTGCTAAATTTTAGCTCTGTAGTTTAAACAGAGGCTTATTTATTGCGTTTTCAATTTTTGGGTTGTATGGGAGGTGGGCGTGTCCGTGAGCGGATGACGTCCATTTTTCGAAGACACCTTTGTGTTTGTAAAAAACACATACATATTAAATATTATTGTTGTAGGCTTATTATGAGCTGAGTTATGCAGTTTTTAATTTTCGCGTTGTATGGGAGGTAGGCGTGTCCATGGGCGGATTCCAAAAATATTCAATAGTACAAGTCCTTGGGTGCATGTGATCATGTGTACCAAGTTTCACGCAATTATCTCAACTCCTTCTTCTTATCCTGTGTTTACGGACAACACACAGACGGACGGACGGACGGACTGACATAGATTGCTCGACTCACGTGGTGCCGCTGATCAAGAATATATATACTTTTCTATACCGGACTCGCATATACCCGGACTCACCTTTCAGGTTTAGGGTATGATTAAAAGAAAAAACTTTCGAACTTAAAGTAAATATGCACGATTTCTAGCCGGCGAAAATTTCTTTTTAATTAAAAGAAAATATTTCGAGTTTTATTTATAAAGAAAGCTGCATTGGTTCTAATATTTTGTCCTTTATTTTTTAAATGAAAATAATTTTTTTTAATATTCAGTTATCATCTACTTAAAAAAATTCTTGCTTGAAACGAAAAAACATCGACTTTAATAAAATTTTATCATTGTTTATTAAGTTCAAGTATAGCCGAGTGTGCTGGCGTTCGAGTCTAGGAACTCGAATCACCTGGGTTCAATCCCAAACAAGAACATCAAATATTTTTTTTTTAAATTAAGTAAAACTTATTTTGACGGTTATATTTGACGAAGCAGTTAATGAAACAGAATTAGCATTTCAATAATTAAATTAAAATTTTTGATACTTACACAGCTAAGATTTGAACCCACGTCTTCCGCGTGACAGTCTAGCACGCTTCCATTGAGCTATTGTGAGGTACATATCTTATAAAATAAAAGTTTTATTGAATCATGCTCTTAACCGAGACCATCGTGTGTTATTGCTCATTCGTACATCATCGGCAAGCAACGATTTCGTTTTGTTGCATCAAAAACAAAATTAAAAGAACATTACTTTAAGTTTTCTTTTAAAGTAAAGCAGATTTCTTTCAAAAAGCTTTGAAAAGTAAATTGCATTAAATTTAAAAGAAAATGCAGTAAATTTTTTTTTCTGTGTAACATTCTTTTAAGGGTCATATTTTAAAACATTTGTTGTTCAATGCAAACACTCAGAAAACTACGTTTTTAAACTAGCAGAAACGAGGTAATTTTGAAAACGTTTAACCCATATTTTGCACTTCTAACGATTATTTCTATTTTAAAAATTAACATTTTTAAATGAACTTCTAAAATAATCGTTTTTTTCCTATCATAAACTTTTTAAGACAAACTTTTAAAACGTTCATTGAAATTTTAAAATTAAAATTATTGCCTAGAAAACTCAAAAATTTAATGCAATTTAATCACTCTTTACGAAGTTCAAGTTTAACACGAACTTATTTCGAATTTATTTCTTACCAATTAGGTAATAAAAAATTTGTACTATAAGATCATTTATCAAATTAATAATTTTGGTACTTACACACTCAGGATATGAACCATCGTCATCTGCATGCTAGTCTAGCACACTTCCACTGAGATATTGGTACAATAAATTATTGATATTGTATCAAAACATATTTTAAAACCAAAACATGTCAGAAAACCTTAACTAAAACATGCATTTGTTACACTGAGAAAACAAACATACTTTAAAATTAAACAAAAAAGATTAAAATAGAAATTTAACGCTATTGCGTTTCTACAAAAAAAAAAATTAAAACAAGTGTTTTTTATTTTCAACTACCTATAAACTCCTTTCGTTTTTTTATTTTCTCTTATTATTTATTTGAAAAAACAAACAAAAATTTGAATAAAATGACTATTTTTTAATTTTTTGAATTGATTTGGCAAATATCGAAAAAACGATAAAATAAAAACTAATTAATTATATATTAAAATATGCTAAAAAAAAATGGCATCGAAAATATATGCTTTGAAATATTTGTTTTAAATTTTAAAATTTTTGTTTTAAATTTGTTTTTCATAACAAAAACATTGCTTTAAAAATAAAAGCTTTTGTTTTGAATTTAAATTTAAATACAATTGTGTTTAATTTTAATGAATTTGTTTCAAGCTCTATTTCAAAAACAAATTCGTTAGATATGAACACAATTTCATTTAATTTTAACACATTTTTTCCTCAGTGTGCATATATTTTTTTATATTATTATAAAATTATAGAAATTTAACAATAATTTTGAAAGAGTGTTAACAAAATATTATTAAATAAAATTAAAAATTTTCCGAAATATTTTTACATTGAGCACAAGTAAGATCCTTTAAGGCATACAATCAAATAACTTTTGCAAAGATCGAGTTCTTATCTTTTGAACATTCCCTAGTATGAACCATAAAAAATTATTTTCAATATGTTTCACAAGTTGTTGATTGGATTAACGACTACAGTTCCCAATCCAAACAATGTATACCTTTTTCAAAATCCATTTTGCGATTGACTCTTCACGAATAATTACTATTATAAGTTGTTGCTGTTATAATTTATATTCACCAGAGTATCCATTCATGCAAAAACATTTCGCGCTAACTACACTCAGAAAGAAGTGTCTCGGATAAAAAAAAGGCAAAGGAAAATATAAAAAAGGCATCATATTTAGAGAAAAATGGTATAGACTTTGCTCCAGAGAATTTTATTCTCTAATTGCGATACTAAAAATTCTCTAAAAATGATAAAAAGCTACCATGATATAGAAAAATATATAATTTTTAGAGAAAAATACTTTTTTTTTTTGAGAAAATATTTGTTTTTATTGAAGAAAATACTTTTCATAGTGAATTTTTTATCAAAATATAAGAAAAGTTTTTAATTTTCAATAAAAATTCTCTATAAATGAGAAATTTTTTGTGCGAGAAAAATACTTATCATTATTAGAGACATTGAAATGTTTCCATTTCCTAGAAGTAAAGAAATATTTCTACGAAAATGTGAAAATTTATTCTAATTGAAGAAAATTTTATTTGAAAAAGAGAAAATTGCTATTATCAAAAATAGAGAAATTTTTTACCGGAGCAAAGTATGTTTTTTTTTTTCAGTGTAAGAATTGTCTATCGATACTGAACTATATCGATCGTCAAAACTTGATAAAAACTTAAGTGTCGATACCTGTATCCTAAGAGTGTCAATAAGTAGTGGTTTTATTCCACCTCCTTATGATTTGTAAGTTTTTTTTTTTGCTATTTGATTTTAAGTGTACATTTTTTCAAGCCTCATGCGTGATTCTTAACATATAGCAAGGCCAAAAATGGTCAGCTACGTTTGTCATTTTACCATAAATAGATTTGCAACCGAACAGCGCTTGCAAAATTATTGAATTTTTTTATTAAAACTCGTGTTCTGCGATCAAATGTGTAATTTGCAACAAAAATGTATTTTGGGATAATTTTAATTGATCCATCGAACACGCTATTGTGCCTAATTTCGCACCAGTTCGACTTTATTGGACATCAATTCTCCTACCCGTATGTGGAGAGTGCGTACCAAGAAGAATATTGTTAGTGTATTGGAAAGAAAGATAAAAAAAAGATAGCGCAAAGAGAGGATAAAAAAGTTGCACAGCTCTGCGCATCTCGTCACGAAATACCAACAGCTGCCTGTTTCATATGTGTGTGATTGTGTGTTTGCTTGATTATCGAGAACGAAATACAGCTGAATTGTACTTCAGATCTGTTGTGACGTAGCAACTCATGCGCATTTCGCAATCTGTTATTTATCATTTTTGGCGAAAGGGTGATGCGGGAGATTTTAGCGGAATCTTGTCCGCGTTGTACTTTCATTGTGTTGACTGTGACCAGATTGACCAGAGATCGTGGTGTCGTGGATTCGAGTCTCACGACCGTTATTTTTAGCAATCCTACGTATTATTTGTTTTAACAATTTTTTTATTATTTTTATCAGTTTGAATCATTGTTTATATTATAAATTTATTTTCATATTGTTCTGTTTATTTTTATGAAAAAAAAGCTTCATTGGATCTACAGAAAAAATTATGTTATAGCCCGTTTCAAAAGAGAAGAACATTTTTTAGTTTCATTTTTCGATGCGCAGTGAGAAATTATTTTTAAAGCTAGAAAATTTTTTAGAGCGCAATTTATTGCTCTTTTTGTACTGTTCACTGAACTTCAAGCTTTTTTTGAGTGTTTTTTACTATTTTTCTATATATTTAAATGTGCAAACATTAAGAACAAATGATCGCACAAGTACGGTGTTGCACCAACGGCCTGCAGAAACCTGCATCTTGAGAGAGAAATCAAATACAAATTACATAAAAAATAAATTATTTTCTCAAGAAAAAATTGTGAAGTAAAATTTTGGCTAACAAATTATTTTTAGACGATCCCTTTTTTTCAATTTTGATTGGTTGATTTCTAAAAATAAAATTCAGTACTTCCGCAGCGCAGTTGTGATGAACAACAAAATTCAGGAATATATATAAATTTATTTTCATTTATTTTTCTGCTCAGAGAATAAAGAACGCTCTCAAAATTGTGTTCTTATTTCCAAACATGCGCGAAAATGTTATTCTCTTTTGAAACAGGCTATACTTATTTTTAAAATATTTTAAAACTTTTGTTAAATTCTGAAGAAAATAAACATTATTCTGAAGAATAATTCATAAAAATAAATAAAGACCACGAAAAAGTCACGAGTTCATCAGCACGGAATAAGATGTTTCGACGGAATTGTTTGAACCTTTAAAAAATAACTGTCAGCACGTTAAAATCAATGACAGTTTTTAAGTTGTTTTCAAATCTCGTTTTTTTAAAAAAGTGAGTTCGTCTCAAATCGAAAAAAAGAAAACAAAACTGATTCATATCTACACTGAAAAAAAAAAAACACATACCTTGCTCCGGTAAAAAATTTCTCTATTTTCGATATAGAAATTTTCTATTTTTCAAATAAAATTTTCTTAAATTAGAATAAATTTTCACATTTTCGAAGAAATATTTCTTTTCTTCTAGGAAATGGAAATATTTCAATGTCTCTAATAATGACAAGTATTTTTCTCGCACAAAAATTTCTCATTTATAGAGAAAAATTTATTGAAAATTAAAAACTTTTCTTATATTTTGATAAAAAATTCACTAGGAGAAGTATTTTCTTCAATAAAAACAAATATTTTCTCAAAAATAAAAAGCTTTTTCTCAAAAAACGATATATTTATCTTTTTCATGGAAGCTTTTTACCATTTTTAGAGAATTTTTAGTATCGAAATTAGAGAATAGCATTCTCTGGAGCAAAGTCGATACCATTTTTCTCTAAATATGATGCCTTTTTTATCATATTCCGATAAGCTTTTTTATGAGTGTAGAGTTCGAACGAATACGCGATTAATTCGAAAAATCAGAAAAGTGATTCGCGTTTTCGCAAGGAACTCATCCATTTATACGGAAATGGATTAGTTTCGAATTTGAAACGTAATCCGTTTCGGATAAAATATACGAACAATTTGATTCATATAGCAATTTGGGTTATTACTGTTTCCATTTGCCATGGAAATCAAGAAAGTGAACGAAAAATCTATTGAATTTTATTCCAAAATTTTTCGCCAGAAAATTGAAGCAAAAATAAAATAATTATTGCAATTTTAATTTAACATCTCTTTGAAAAGAATTTTTAATATTAAAGATCCGAATAATAAACCCAGTTCAGAAATTTAAAGACAATACCTGGATCCCTAAAATTCCGAGACTGCAGGCCTTATAGTCCCGGGACTTTCGGTACTGGAATAAGTTCGGAATATCGGTTTCTCGGGATCCCGGGATTGGAAACCCTACTCTTATATTAAAAATTATTTTATAAAAAGTGAAAAATATAATTCTTGAGAAAAATGGTTTTTAAGAATTATAAAATATTGACTTAAATTAAAACTTTAATAACTCATTTCAATAACAAAAATTTTATTTTATATAAGAATTATTTTTAAGTTAGGTTAAGCAACTTAGTATTAATGGAAAAGACATGAGGTTTTCTTTTTAAAATCTGCACAATTTTAATAACAGCTATAAACTATGACCAACGGCTTACCGATTCACAGAAGCAGAAAAAACTGAATATTTCTCAAACTTGTGCTCAATATGCTTGGACTGCAATTTATTTATTTTATTTCATTTAGTTTATTTTTTTTTTGGTTTTATGCTTATAAATAAAAGTCATAATTTTATCTAAGTTTGCTCTATGAAAACCATTAGCCAGATTATGTTATAATGTCTGCAACTAGCAACCCGTTGTAAAACTTTTATTTAGTAACGAGTACAAACAATGCTGTTATGCACAAAACAAAAACAAACAAAAAAAAAATTTAAATGCACGCTAACTTGGCCTTAATTTTGTGTGCACTGGACCCTCATTATAGCTCATCAGGAGCAGCTAAGTGCAGCTCACTCGTATATCAAATTTGAAGAATAAAATCTACATTTATGTAGATGCTCACATGGAAGTGTGTGTGAGTTGGTTGCAAATGTATGCATGTTGAAGCAGCTAAATTGCATAACGAGCATGCATGAAGTTAAAAAAAAGTAGAAACTACAAACAAGAGCATGAGAGAAGCTTTGCAAGGATCTTGCTTACTTTACGGGTGGGACTTTAAGTGGGAGTTGGTCAAGTAGCATAAAGCAAAGGCAATGCAAAGAGATTAACATATGAATTGCTTTTGTATGCATATGTTTTATATGCACGCATGTGGGTTTGTGTGTGTGTGTGTGTGTGGCTGTGTGAGTGTTTCTATGTGTGTTGTTTGTGCAATAAAAATCATCAAAATCAAGCGAAATCCGTTTTAGTTGGTAACATTGTGCTTCTTGACGCTACGTTAGATGCTTATAACAATATAAAGAAGCATTGCAGCAGCCGAAGAAGAAACAGAAGAAGCAGCCAATAAATTACCAAGAAACATACAAAAACAAAATTAAATTCAGCAAGATCCTTTGGGTTATATTCGCAACAATTTTTATGCGAATACTAAAGCAACTAGAAGTGCTTCAAGTAAGTAATTCAAGTGCATGTATGAGTGTTTATATATGTGTATGTTTATGTGTGTTGGTGTGTTTTTGTAGTTTATCCCTCATTGCACATTTCAACATGCCTCAAATGAATGCAAATTTATATTGCTTGCAAGCAACTGTGGCTGTTTCAACGTATATGTGTGTGCTTGTGAGTGCATCTGTTGGGCAATTCTTATACTTGCAAGTTGCTTCGTTGCACTTGTGTGTGTGTGTGTGTGTGTGTGAGTGTTTGTGTGTCTAGTTTAGACAACTTAAAACGAGCATTCCTTACAACTAGGACATTTTCAAAAGAAAAACTTTTGCTCTACAAAATATAATTTTCTGCTGGTTTTTCACACCCATCCTAAACTTCTCTCACCCACACATACTTTAGTTTGTTATTGTTTTGCTTAGCCTTTTTTCTCACCTGCTACTACTGCAGCTTACTTAAGTTTCTCATTCTTTTGGCTATTTCTTCTCTCCTCTTCTCTCCTCTCCACTACTCTTTTGACTCTAGCTTTATCTTTATTTCTTTAGCAAACTTGCTTGTACTGCACTAAATAAACTTTTCTCCATTCCACTTTCATTGCATGTCTTCTAAATTCTTGCTCTATTTTTCTTATCATTTTCAGCTTTTATTTTTTTCTCTGGCAGCAGTCTGGATTATCCTGTTAACAGTATTTAAATTTTCTTCTTTAACTATCAAACATAATTTTATACTGTTTATTTTACGATATATAAGTTATTTTGTTTATTTAAGTTCTTAGAACTAAGTTGTTCAAAACGTACAACTAAGAAAGGCTTTTTCAACTTTTTTAGCACTTTGGGGCAGTTAACCTTTTAGTAAGTATTTAAAAACGCATTCACATCAAGACAATAAAATAGTATTTTAGTGTAAAACTACTTTGCTGTGTATGTTTATAATTTGATGCCAAATAAATGTTTTACTTTTGAATAAATTAAAAGTTTACTGTTGTAGTTTTGAGTGAAAAAAAATTAATAATATTGTTATATAAATGGAAGCATGTGAAAAAGAACATTTGAACTTTGCACAATATTTTGACTTATTTCTAACATCCCTACGGACAAAAGAACCGGTTCAGAACCTATCACGTGATAGGTTCCAAAGTGATAGTGACCGGTCCCAATTCTGCCACCAACATATGAAACCAACCGGTCCCTTTTACATGGCGTTGTCATTGCCAGGGGTAAATTGACACCGGCTAGATACCTTTGAACCAATCCTAGAACCGGTTCAAAAATATATCGGCAGGTGTCAATTGACACCTCATATATACCTTTGGACCTAATCAGTAGCCGGTCTATTTATAGAACACGTTACACTTATACGCACGATGATAATGAAATTGAATCAATGTTTTGGAAATTCATGTTTAGCCGAGCTTGCTAGCGTTCACGTTTAGTACTCGACTGACTTGGGTTCAATCCCCGGCAGAACCACAAAAAAAATTTTTTAAATTTAAAATACATTTTTTTTTTAATAAAAAATTAAATTTACAGCTTTTTGCAAGGTGTTAAGCAAACGTATTTTAAAGGTTTTTTTTTTATTAAACAGTTAATGAAACGGAATTAGTGTTTAAATTATTAAATTTAAATTGTTGATATATGTAGTATATTTGCACAGCCAGGAGGCGAACCCACGTCCACCGCGTGACAGTCCAACGCACTTCCACTGAGCTATTGGTAACGATAAAATAAATATAGCAAAACACATTTAAAAACGATTGGTCCCGTTCTGAGTAATATCGAACCTGTCCTATGATAGGTTAAATAAGAACTGTCACAGGACCGGTTACTTTAGGTCAATTGACCCTGCTTTGTCCTTAGGGATGTTTTAGATATAGATTCCCTTTGAAAATAAACGTCAAGTTAAACTATTCCCTGTCTAAATACAAAGGAAGTTACCAGTTATTAGTAAGTTCTGCGAAAGTTATTGTGTTAATCTTTTTAAGTGCTGTTCCTTTCGTATTGTTCCGTATTGCTGCGGCTGTGATCATTAGTGTTAAGTGTGTGGCGTGCGAGACAATGAATCCCAAGTTCAATCCTCATCTCGGGCTAAAGTTTTTTCAATAGAAATACATTTTCCGTTCTGCCATCAACTCTCTGTAGACAATTGCAAACCTCAGATTGTAAACGTACAGAGTCGGCACATAACATATAGGTTCAGTTCTAGATCAATTGGGTACAAATATTAACAACACAATTGCTCATAAGAAGTTCGGTTTAAGTCCTTTCAAGGGCTGAAATATCCAAATGTTTTTATTGTTAATTAATTGATTTAATTGAGGCGTTGTTGACAATACTTCGATTTGGGTTGCCTTGGTAACTTGGTATGCAGGCATAGAGCTCGAAAACTATCGATGACACCATCGATACTATCGATAGTATCACACTTTCGTGACTATCGATAGTTTTAGATGGACTATCGATGGTTTTTTATTTTCATACTAAATGTCCGATGGACCGAAGTTTTTGTGTTCAGTATAGTTTCAAAGCGTCTTTTGATATTTATATTTCATTGACAACACTGTTTAGATCATTGCCCTTGCTGTGAAATTTTTACAACATGGTAACACTGAGCTTAACTGGTAACATGATGACGACGGGTAACATAATGGCTCAGCAAAGCAACAATATAAAAAATTTAAATAAAGTGAAATATTTTTATGAAAAATGTGAAATAGAAATCCTTTTTCGTTTAACCTCATATTAATTTTGAAAATAAAACATATTTTCAAATGAAACGGCCATGTATTCATTTACTGAAATAATTGAAGAAATTTCTTCAGAAATTTTCTTTTGAGTCCATTTTTTTATAGTCAAGTGAAGTCATGTGATTCAGTAACAAATAATTCCGAATGACTCCTGAAACTAATGCAAAAAAAAAAGTTCACAATTTATAATTTTCTATCGTATTTTTTCGAATCTTATTTATAAGAATTTCTCAAAAATACACAAAAATTATTCAATTGTAATAAATAAGTGTTCATTAGGATGTTCTTATAAAGCTCAGAAGAAAGGTCCTGAGAAGATCGATTGGTCAAAATTGTGTTGGTTTGATTTTTTTTCTGCTATATCCGTTTATATCCAGTAATGAAGCGTGAGCGGCGCATTAGCTGATGTTGTAGTGCGCGTTGATAAAATTGAGTGTGTTCAAAGGAAGCAAGAAGAGAGTGATAAAAGGTGGACTGAAAAACTAAACGGCGTGAGCGATGCATTGGCTGACGTTGTGGTGCGTGTTGGTAAGGCTGAGTGTGGTGCTGAAGCAGCTGATGTTACTACGCTAAGAGCCGAGATGAGTGCTCTTAAAAAAACTGTTATTGAGTTTGAGCAAAAAGAAGTTGCTGCGGATGCCGTGATCTTTGGAGTACCAATGAATAACGAAGAGAGCTTGACATCGATGTTCAACAAGCTATGTTTCACCATTGGCTGCAGACCTCCATCACTCAGGAATGTGTTTCGCGTGAATAATAAAAACAACAATAAGCGAGGAATGAGGTATACTCCTATAATAATAAAATTTTCCAACTCTTCTGAAAGAGATGCAGTTCTTCGTTCGGCTGCTCTGTACCGAAGAAATAGCCGTAGGGATCTTGCTCTGAGTGACCTGGGACTCAATTCAAACTCCAGCGTATACATCAATGAGAGCCTAACACAGCGCAGTCGCCAAATCCTCCAGAGTGCCATTAAACTCAGGCGAAATAATCAGCTGTTTTCTGCCTATGCTAGGAGAGGGCATGTTTTTATCAAGAGGTATGAAAATGGAGAAAGCGTTTTAGTAGATGATTTAGACCAACTGGCTGCTATCGTTGCGGGTGAGCTGAATGAAAATGTTGAGGATGATAACAATATGTAGCGCGACTAATTTAAGTCTTATTTCTCTCAAAATTACTTTACCTCTTTTCTTTACTATCTATCTCTGTTCCTCTCCTATACTTATATTCTATGTTATTAGTGACAATGTATGTACAGATATCTGGTTACTTGGTTCTAACTCGTATATAAACTTACCTTTTGTTTATGTTTTTAAGTGTTATTGTTTGCCTATAGTTCCCTTTGCCTGTTTTTTCTTTGATGAGTGGTACACATAGTTATCTGCATGGCATTAATGAAAATAATAAATCACTTATAAATGTTCTTTGTAAAAGATACTCTGGCCTCAAAGTAGTGCATTTTAATGCTAGGAGTCTAAATTCCAGCAAGCTGGATTACATAAAATTTGTATTTGAGGAATCTTCTATTGACGTGATATGTGTGTCCGAAACCTGGTTCTGTCCTGAGGTGAATGATTCATCCTATGCAATTAATAACTTTAACTTATTCAGAAATGATAGGCGAAATAGGAGAGGAGGCGGGGTCGCCATTTACTGTCGCAGCAATTTGAAAGCTCAAGTTGTGAATAAATCTAATGAGGGTAGCATCGAATATATTAATCTTTGTGTGTCAGATAACTCCACAAAGATCTTTTTATCTTGCGTTTACAATCCCAATAAAATGCATAGCTTAAACTCTTTCTTCACTGAGCTATCTGAATTTGTGATTGATTATAATTTCTTTATTTTATGTGGAGACTTTAATGTTAACCTTTTATGTCTTGATAATGCGTCTAAATCTTTGTATGATAATGTGTCGTCTGTCGGTCTGTCAATTGTGAACGAAATTATGCCCACGCGATTCTGTAATAATGATGTTCCTAGTCTCCTTGACTACTTTATTGTCTCGGATAGTACATCAGTTTTATTGTTCGATCAAATTTACTTCCTCTCTGATCATGATTTAATTTTTTGTACCTTCGACATAAATTTAACTCAAACCTCTACCTCAAAAATAATATCCTACTCGGACTTCAAATCCATTGATCTCCAGGCCCTGAACTATGATGCCTGCCTCACCTACTGGAATGAAATCTGGTTCTGTGTGAGTGTGGATGAAAAAGTTACATATTTTTCAAACAAGCTTAACAACCTTTTTGCTAGACATGTTCCTACCCGGACAGTTGTTATTAAAAATGTCTCGTGCCCCTGGTATTCAACAGTTGTATTGAATTCCATAAAAAAACGAAATAAACTTCACAGAATCTGGAAGAATAATCCTACACCAGAAAAATGGGAAAACTACAGGGTGGCACGGAATGCTTCAGTTTTAATAACTAGACAAGCCAAAAAAAGGTATTTCTCAAGCAAACTAAAAGCTTCGCTTCCATCAAAGGTGCTTTGGAGAAATATTAAATATCTTGGTATTGCTAATAAACCAGTAGCTGAGTGTCTTCTGGACCCTGATGTTCTAAATGATTCCTTCTTAAGTAATAACCAGAGTGTTGGTAGTTTTGAGGAATTACCAAATATGCTGGTGCAACCTAACTTCCAGTTTTCCACTGTAAGCGAATATGAGGTCCTTAAACGCATTATGAATGTTAAATCAAATGCCATTGGTGAAGATGGGGTTTCGATTAAGTTTGTTAAACTAATTCTAGCTCACGTAGTTGGCCCGCTTACGCACATTATAAATCATTGCTTCACAACGTCATCCTTTCCTCAGCTCTGGAAAATAGCAAAAGTATTGCCTGTCGCAAAAAAACCATCTGCGTGTGAACCTAAAGATTTTAGACCGATTAGTATTTTATCATCTCTATCGAAGGTCTTCGAAGCAATTATGGCCGGTCAGATTTCTGATTATTTAACTGCTAATAGCCTCTTATCTCCACTACAATCTGGCTTCCGTTGTGGGCATAGTTGCTCAACTGCTACTCTAAAAGTAATAGACGACATACGAACACCATATGATGAAGGCTTAACTACCCTACTTTGCATGTTGGATTTCTCCAAAGCATTTGACACTGTAAATCACTCCTTACTCTGTCAAAAGCTTGGGTGCAGGTATGGTTTTTGTGATAATGCTGTTGACCTCTTAAGGTGTTTTTTGTCTAACAGAGTACAAAAAGTTTGTGTTGGTTATAAATGTTCACAACTTAAGCCGGTATGCAGTGGAGTGCCTCAAGGCTCAGTTCTTGGTCCCTTACTATTTTCAATCTTTATCAATGATATTTTTTCCATCTGTAAATACGCCTCTATGCATGCCTTTGCTGATGATGTGCAATTACATCTCTCTCGCAGGACTGGTCTCTTGGACGATTTAAGCTGCAGGCTAAATGAAGATTTAAGTAGTATAAGTGAATGGGCCACAAAAAATGGGCTTACATTAAACGCCCTCAAGTCTTATGTGCTGCCTATAAGCAAAAACAAAATTTTCTCCGACGATATTCCAGACTTGTTTATAGGTGACAAGAAATTAAAATTAGTAAACAGTGTAAAAAGTCTTGGGTATCACATTAACTCGTCCTTAACATGCACAGATCATATCAATAGCACGGTGCGCACCATTTACTTTATCCTGCGTAATCTTAAAATGACAGCAGAGTTTACTCCTGTGGAAACCAGGCGCAAGCTTGTGATTCAACTTATTGTTCCTGTTATAACATATTCGGAACTCATTTATAGTAGGATAGATTCACGATCTGAACACAAACTGCAAGTTGCGTTTAACCACGCTACTCGGTATGTCTTTAACCTTCTCAGATTTGACCACATAACGCAATTTAAGAAAAGTATTCTTGGTTGTGACATCATTAGTTACCTCAATGCTCGTAATTGCATCTTTTTGCATAAACTTATTTATACCAAAACTCCTGGATATCTCTTTGTAAAACTACAATTTTGTCAGTCGACAAGAAGCAATATTATGATAATACCTAACTGGAAGTATCTGAACTCGACCAGGCTTTTTTTCATTAATGCTATTAGATTATGGAATAGTTTACCCAACGTAATTAAATGTATGGATAGCAAAGGTGGCTTTAGGCAGGCCGTTTTAAAACACTTTTCCTAAAACTAACTATACTTATACCTAATTAGATAAGAAACCAGATCTCTACTTTATTTATGTATTTATGTATTTCTGTTTTTTCTTCCCTTTTCTTTTCCTTCTATATTTAATAGATATTTAATAGTATATTTAAGTTATGATTACTTAAGTATTCTTAAGTTATAATTTTAATATATCTTAATTAATATGTAATACTTTATTTAAAACATAAAACTACTCATTGCTTAAGCTATTGTCTTTGTACAGAAAAAGAACTTGTTCTTATTGTACTGATGTGTTGAAATAAAATAAATAAATAAAATAAATAATATTTTCAAGTTATATAATAATCACGAATTAGAAAATGTTCTTCGGAACGCATTCTTCCGAACATATGCTGCTAGGAGCTTGTGAATGAATTTAAACCAGCGATGAGTACATCACATTCTTTGATTGTGTGTAAAGCAGAGAAAAAGGAAGATCCATTTAACGTATTTTCTCGCTTTATTTTAAAAAATTACAAAGGCGATGTTTTGTCAACAAATGCTGAAAATAAAAGCAACAGCCGAATGCACACGATCGTAAGCCACACGAAGTAGTGTTCATGTCTCGACCAGTGTTGCCGGAATAAATTTATTTTTATATCCAAAACACAAAATAAAAATATCCAAAATGTAAAAAATTAATTAATTGTATTAAAAAAAACATTCATACCTATTTTAACTAACTAGTTTTTTATAGAACATAGTACCGTTTTTTACTGGAAAAAATTTATATGTTAAGAATATAAGAGCATATTTTAAACATTTTTAGGATATATATCCTTTAAATAGACGGATCTTTAATATAGAAGGACCTTAGGCCATTTATTTTTTACTTAATAAGAGTAGAAAAACTTCTTAAAAATAAGGTTTTCATTTTCGGAAGTAAAAAAGTATAACATTTTTTTTAGCTTCGAACCAAGTATTTCAAGTGTCAAACCTATTCAGTCAAGTCTGCCTTGGTTCAGAAATCGGAGATAGATAAGTAGGTGAGAAAGTGAAATCAAGTAAAACAAGTGAAGAATGTTTTATGTGTGGCGGAGTGCTATATCAACTTTCTTTTCCATGCTGACTTGCTTAATTTTACTTTTGAAAACAAACCACAATTACTTTCAATGATCAAAGTGATAACATTGTTGCCTATTCTACACGGTTAAAAATCTTGGACTAAATTTTAAACTTTTTTGGATTACATATAGGACACGACCAAAAAAAGATTACTTTTTAATCCAATGAAAAGTTTTAAATGTTTCAATCCAAAAAGGATTTATTTTTAATCCGCAAAAAGTTTAAAATTTCTTAATCCAAAAAGGAATAATTGTTAATCCACAGAAAGTTTAAAATGTTATAATCCAAAAAGGATTAGATTTTACTCCAAAAA
The DNA here is from genome assembly GCA_958299015.1 of Tetanocera ferruginea. Taxonomy (NCBI): domain Eukaryota; kingdom Metazoa; phylum Arthropoda; class Insecta; order Diptera; family Sciomyzidae; genus Tetanocera; species Tetanocera ferruginea. The sequence goes on from OY282642.1 coordinate 95,535,231, forward strand.
AGTTTAAAATAATGTAATCCGAAAAGGATTACTATTTAATCCACAAAAGTGTTTACTGTTATAATGTATATAATAATATTTTGGTTCAGATTTTAATAAACAATTTGTTTCATTTAATTAAAAATAAATTTTGGATGCTTTAACAACATTTAGAATTATATTTAGCTTAAATTTCGTAGCAGTAGTAGTTTTCAATCTTATACCTGAATTACAATGCGGCAGTGGCAGCGTCAGTGGCAGTGTCATTGATCAACTGTTATTTTAGGAATACTGTTGTTCAATGGTGAAACTTACATAGCAGCATTGGCAGTAAGCAGTACTGCCGAGGTTACCCTTATTTCGAAATTCACTGCCAACATGCAAATAATTAAACTACTAAGAAAAATTCCACATTCACTGCTTTTGATGCTGACGCTAGATTGTAATTTGCAGGCAGTAAAATACTTAACAGCTGATCACTGCCGCTGCCACTGCCAGTGCTGCTTTGTAATTCAGCTTTTAAATAACATAAATACTTTTTCCTGAAAAAACTACCTTAATGCAAATTTGTAGTTCAAAAATAGTCTTAAACTTAAACTTTTTCGGATTAAAAAAATTAAACTAAAATATGGAATAAAAAATAGTACTTTTAGGATTAAAAATTCCTTTAAACCAAAGTTTGGATTAAAAACTAGTCCAAAATTTTTAACCGTGTAAAGTGGTACATGATTCAAGATGTCACATGTCAAACTATTGGATATTGGATATTGGATATTCTGGTATTGGATAACTGGAAATATTGGAAAAATGAAGAGAGAATTCATCCTCGCTGACAAATTTTAAATCATTTCCCTGAATCATTTGGAAGATAATTGCAGAGAAGTGGATTTTGCGATGCACCAGTGATTCACCCCAAGATGAATTTTTCAAAAATGTTCAAAATCTATCATGTTAATATGAAGCAGGCTCTGAAAAATCGTTAAATTTAATCAAAAAGTTGAACTAGTATAGTTTCAAAGCAACGGCGCATTATATCGAAGCGAAATAAAAACAAATTCACAAAATTTCATTGTATTCGGACAGAACAACGATGCTTCGGAACAAATTGCTGAGGACTCTTAAATGGACTTTATTTGCCACCCTTTCCGGCGAATTTCTTTTAACTGCTCTCGGCGGTTCATTGGCGAAAAGTCTCGGCGAATCGGCCTAAGCAGCTTACAGTCGGTGATACCCGGATGATTCTCAGATGAGTTCAAAGGCAAATGCTTGATCTTCCAAGCGATTCGCTGGCGATTCTCAGGCAATTGAAAATGTTATATGTAAAATAAAAAATTAATTTTCGCCGGAATGCAAAAACATAGCCGAGTAAAAAAAATAGCCAAATGAAAAATAAAATCGCCAAATAGCCAAAACTGATCACGAGCAAAAAAAATAGCTACTTTTGGCTATAAATAGCCAAAACGGCAACACTGGTCTCGACGTCGGAAAAAAATGTTATGAGTACATTTTTCAAACCATTCGAGTGTTTGTTTTTTTAATTTTCAAAAAGGCAAAACATTGGAAACTATTAAAACAAACATACTTAAATTTATCAAAAAATATTTTGAAAAAAATTTTTTTTTTTATTTTCCAGTTTTATTTTTATATATAATTTTTTTTGGTTTTTAGCCTTTCAGAAACTGTTTTCACGTTTTCCAACTTCTTTCGATTCTTTGAGGAATTGTTTTTTGAAAAATGGTCTAAAATAGATGTTTTCTCAAAAATTATTCTTTATATTGTTTTCTCAAAAATTATTCTTTATATTGTTGCCATATTTCTTACACTCTGCCAGAGTTTGTTTATAATTTTTAAAGATTTTCTTTTAAAAAAACGTGTCTTTGCACATAAATTAAAATGCAGATGATATTTTTGTCAAAAATAAAAATTAAAATAAAGAATATTTTTCCTTAAAATACATCACCAAACACCAAATGCCACCTATAGTTTTCGCAATATTTTCTGTAAAGTATTATTAGTTATTATTATAAGAGTTAGGCATGAAAATCATGCTGTTTTTATCGATGTTGCAAAACGTATTCAAAAGGATTTCAGTGAGAGGATGTGTGTGCTTGTAGTTTATGTTTAAACAGTGTCATGGCACAAGTAATGATGGTATGAAGGCTAGGAAGTTCTTCGACAATGTTGATGTTTCTGCAGAAATTACTGGTTTAAGGGGATGTGACACCTTCACACATTTTTTTATTTTAATGTTTTAAAATACGTTAAGTTGAATAGCGAATAAGATACAATTTTGAAAAATAAAACATATATTTTTTTTTGTTAAAAAAAATTACGCAAAAAAAAATTATGTTTTATTATTTTAATCACATATACAGGTTTTTAACTTCAAATTCAACCTTTTCCATTTCAAATTAAACCTTTTCCAAATCAAATTAAACTTTTCCATTTCAAAAAAAACTTTTTCCATTTCAAATAAAACTTTTTCCATTTCAAATTAAACTTTTTCCATTTCAAAAAAAACTTTTTCTATTTCAAATTAAACTTTTTCCATTTCAAATTAAACCTCAGCCAATAAAAAGATTTATTTTAGATTTTTATTGAATTATTAACATGTAATCGAAAAGTATTACATATTTCTTGTGTAAATCGCTGTTTGAATAAAATATATTAAAAGTAATATCACTAGCTTACACCACATTTTCAATAGAAATGGTAAACCAAAATTACATTTGTTAAAAACCAAAAAACACTGTAATCCAAAATCCAACCGATGTTTATCACTAACACTTTTTAGAACTTTTCCATTCACTTCACCACACATATGTATCTTCAATACTGACATGGTTTTCATAAAATCTCCAAAGAAATGATAGAATAATAAATTAAATTTGAAGATGAGTTCTTTTTAATGTTTTGTTTTAATTTTTAAAATTTTTACAAGAAGTATCAACAAAAAACAAAATTAAAGATAAGTACAACATTTTAAGTAAATAAATAAATTATTAAAGTAAATATTTACAAGAGTACCCCTGCAGCAGCTGAAGGTATATAACAATCTGTGGAGGTAACAACCGTTATAGATTCCTTAACATTAGTTCCTTAAATCAGCGCGTGCATCAGGATCAGCTAGAATATTTCTCGAAAATAACTTGACTTTTGAAAAAACTTCTTCGATGGGATTATATCTTATATAATATGTATCTTAATAAATTTTTCTTGGCTGAGGTTTAATTTGAAATGGAAAAAGTTTAATTTGAAATGGAAAAAGTTTTATTTGAAATGGAAAAAGTTTTTTTTGAAATGGAAAAGTTTAATTTGATTTGGAAAAGGTTTAATTTGAAATGGAAAAGGTTGAATTTGAAGTTAAAAACCTGTATTGCTACAGGATTTTTTTTGAAAAAAATCATTAAAAAAATCTTGGCGGGCAACGATCGTACTGAAATTTAAGCATTATGTTTAAAACATTTGTCGATGCATGGAATGAACTACGAACAGAAAAATCAGTTCTATAGTTTTTGAGTTTTTGACCAATTTTGTCCAAAAATCTTGACAATTTTCGAAATAACGCCGCCATTTTATTATTTTTCTACCAAAATTGTTTCTTCTAGTTCATTCCATGGCGGTTTTGATGCTGATAAAACCCCGTTCTTTGTTTTTTTTCCGATGTTCCAGTGAGTTGTAATCACGCCCGCCATGGCTTTTTCATGTAAATAAAAAAATCAACAAAAAAATTTTTTTGCTGTAATTTTTGTACTATAAATATATATATTTAATGTTTCAAAATGATATTTTATGTTTTATTCCACTTATATGCATTTTAAAACATTAAAAGAAACTTTCTTTTGAAGGCGTCACGTCCTCTTAAATAAAGACGTAATCCATAAGTTCGGACTATTTGTAAGTATATTATCTTATGGCAGAAAAATTAGAACAGAGGAATTTAGTAAGCTTCTAATGGACACTAGAAACTTGTATTTAGAGTGCTACAATTGGTACCATATGTCCAGCAATTACCACTGTCTTTGGAATCACCACCACCATCACCACAAAAGTAAGTAATTGTGAATATAATAAATAAATTCATTTGTCATGTTGAATTACATTTTTTTTTAAACTTCTATAGATATTTTGATGCACCAATGCAACAACCGTAACTTACTTAAATCAATAACACGATCAACACAATCACCCTTCACTACCACCACCGCTACGACAACCATCACCACCGTCAACACAATTACATCCACTACCTCTACCGCCACTAGAGCCATCACCTCGCCTTCATCGCCACAAAATTATTATCTTTTAATTATATCCAAAACAAAAGTGGTTTTAGAGGTTACCACAAAATATGGCTGTATTTTTTTAACAATTTACTATAATCTTTTACCAAAAATCTTGTGAAATTCTACTATTTAATATACTTCTGAAAATATAATGGTTGAATTAAACAAAATATCGTCAGTTCATCATAAGTATAAAATTTAATAAATTAACAGATTAAACTTTGTTGTCTAACCCAAGAACTTTGTAGGCTCAAAACGGATTAATCCTTTAGGTAAACTTACGTAGGTTGTTTTGTTTATTTTTCTTAAGTTTTTTTCTCGATGAAGCTTTCTTTCTCTGTGTATAATTAGATCTACACACAAAGTTCATAGCCGTTGATCTTCAATTGAGAGTTTGGTTATAGTTTGACCAAAGATCATATAATATAAAGATGCGCCACGTAGAACATTAAAAATTAATAAATATTTTTCAGATCAAAACGTAAGCTTTTGTGAGTGCCAAACGAAAAAGCTTTAAATTCTTGCTTGAGAGAAAAGTTTTCGACCTTTGAATGAACTTGCTCTCTGCAATGCTCTTTCACTCTACTCCCCTTGCCTTTCCACTGAGCATATAATAGATAGAGGACTCAAATCGCATAAAAATGTGTCTCATCGAAATTGTATGCAAATGATCGTCAGTTTGTGTGTTGTTGTGGCTACCAGTGCTACGACGCATGCGCATTGTTGTTGCTAGCATAGTTTATATCACTGTTGCCAGATTGAGGTAAATTTCCCTAAATGAGGTAATTTTTGACTCATTTTCAGAGCAGAGGTAAAAAAGGTAATTTTTGACTAAAAGTGGTAAATTTTTGCAATATAATTTTTTTTTAGATTTCCAAATATTTTAAGTATTTTTGTTACCTCTCTGAACGTATTCACGAGCAGTCCTTAATTATTAGGAGTACCAAAAAATAACAAGATTGTTTTCATTTTAAATTTGCTGCAAATTTTAACTTAAAAACTAAAAAAATTGTTGAAACACACTAAGACATAAGAAGTAATCAAATGTTTTAGAATTGCATTGAATATTGCTTAAAAGAATATCGGATAAAGAAAGCCATGACCAGTTCCTACAAAAAAAGGTATTTGAAAAGTGGATAAAAGAAGTCCCTTCACATCGTGAATTGGAAAAGTTGTTGGCAATAGTTTTATTGTGGAAGTAGTGAAGTTAGTTAAAATGACTGTTAATTATTTAAAATTTTGTAATCTTTTTTAGAAAAGGTAAATTTTCTCAAAAAGTGGTAATTTTTACCCAAATAGTGGTAAATTTCAGTTCGGCTCTCTGGCAACACTGGTTTATATTTGTTTTGCCTGTGTCCCTTTCCCTTGCAGCAACCACCACGATTGCTACCATATATTTTGTTATTGAAGAGTTGTTGTTGTATGAAACCGGTTATTGTTGTTGTTACACGAAAATAAATGGATAATGAATAAAGCTAGTTTTTGAATTTTGCGATTTCAGCATTTTTTCGTTTTTGTTATTATGAATTTTTTGAATTCTAATTTTAAAAATATATTTTCATTAAATTGAATTAAATTAAATTAAATTAAATTTATTAAATTAAATAGAATTATATTCAATAAAATAAAATTAATTTATATTATATAAAATAATATAAAATTAAATTAAATTAAATTCAATTTAATTAAATTACATTAAATTACATTAAATTACATTAAATTACATTAAATTACATTAAATTACATTAAATTACATTAAATTACATTAAATTACATTAAATTACATTAAATTACATTAAATTACATTAAATTACATTAAATTACATTAAATTACATTAAATTACATTAAATTACATTAAATTACATTAAATTACATTAAATTAAATTAAATTAAATTAAATTAAATTTAATTAAATTAAATTATTTTAAATTAAATTAAATTAAATTAAATTAAACTAAATTAAATTAAATTAAATTAAATTTAATTAAATTAAATTAAATTAAATTAAATTAAATTAAATTAAATTAAATTAAATTAAATTAAATTAAATTAAATTAAATTAAATTAAATTAAATTAAATTTAATTAAATTAAATTAAATTAAATTAAATTAAATTAAATTAAATTTATTAAATTAAATAGAATTAAATTCAATAAAATTAAATAAAATTATATTATATAAAATAATATAAAATTAAATGAAATTAAATAAAATTAAATTAAATTAAATTATATTAAATTAAATTAAATTAAATTAAATTAAATTAAATTAAATTAAATAAAATTAAATTAAATTAAATTAAATTAAATAAAATTAAATTAAATTAAATTAAATTTAATTAAATTAAATTAAATTAAATTAAATTAAATTATATTAAATTAAATTAAATTAAATTAAATTAAATTAAATAAAATTAAATTAAATTAAATTAAATTAAATTAAAATAAATTCAATTAAATTAAATTTAATTAAATTAAATTAAATTAAATTAAATTAAATTTATTAAATTAAATAGAATTATATTCAATAAAATTAAATTAAATTATATTATATAAAATAATATAAACTTAAATGAAATGAAATTAAATTAAATTAAATTAAATTAAATTAAATTAAATTATATCAAATTAAATTAAATTAAATTAAATTAAATAAAATTAAATTAAATTAAATTAAATTAAATTAAATAAAATTAAATTAAATTAAATTAAATTAAATTTAATTAAATTAAATTAAATTAAATTAAATTAAAGTAAATTAAATTAAATTAAATAATATTAAATTAAATAAAATTAAATTAAATTAAATTAAATTAAATGAAATTAAATTAAATTAAATTAAATTAAATTAAATTAAATTAAATTAAATTAAATTAAATTAAATAAAATTAAATTAAATGAAATAAAATTAATTGAAATTAAATATAAATACATTTCATTACTTTATATAAAATTGAATAAAACAAAATTAAATCAAATTAACTAAGATTAAATTCAATTGACGGTGGACATGACATTGGCCGTTTTTTAAAATTTCATGGAAAAATTCCTACGTGTTCAAAAGTTATAGCCTGATTAGTGAGAGTGCATTTTTAACTTTCACCTTTATTTCTTTTTTCACAAACTTTGAACGCGTTTGTCTCGAAACCATGTTTTTCAGACTGGTTGCGGCACTAGCGGGTTCATTTTTGACGGAATTTTTTTTTGTATATTTTTAACTTGATTCGCTTTCGCATGACACGAGCTTTTGTTAAAATTTTTTATCGATTTTTATGAATTTTTAAAGTCAACATTTTATTCGAAAAAACACTTTCAAATTTGGAACATCACCAAAATTTGAAAAAAAATTGTAAAAAAAGCTCCTGTCATACGATTACCAATTTCGCTAAGATATAAAAAAAGTCATTTATTTTTCAGATCGGATAATTTTTGCGACTCACAGCGTTGCAAACAAGGCCCCGTTTCGTTCTCCGGCGCCAGTTGGGAGCTCTATAAAACCATGTTAGAGTGAAAAATATTTTTTTTCTTGTAATTTGTTCAATTCTCTACAAAAATAAAAATTTTGGAAGTGTTTGTTTTTGACTGAGTTATGAATTTTTAAAAAAGGCCTGTTTTTTCTGCCGCGAGTGTCATGTCCCGCCTTAAATTAAAATAAATTTAATGTGCGAACGCGACGCACTTTGCAAATCAAAATTAAATTTTTAGTGTGATTTTTACATGCAGTAACTTTAACCAAATTTGATTTAAGTTACAATTTTCAGACATAATTTTCAGACGTTGGTATAAAAAACTCGCGTGTAGCAACGTACACGTGGCAGAAGTGAAACTTCTTTGACAGTAAGAAATAAGAGAGATTTTAGTGTGAAATAGAGAGCGAAAGTATCTGAAAAGAAATTCAATCAATACGAAATGGAATAATAATTTGTTGATTCAATATTTGCATCCAGGGACCGTACCAAATATGATTTTTGTCGAAAGTGTCACATATTAACTTTTATCTCTTAATTTTTATTTTTTCCGACAAAAATAACAGTTTTTTTTGCCTTATAGTTTTTTTGGGCAAAAATAACAGTTATTTTCTGCCGTTTATTTTTCGGTCAAAAATATCAGGTAATTTATATTTGTTCAAGTCATTTTACCGATAAAAAAATTTTGATATTATTATTTTCATCTCATCGGTGAGACATTTTCACATGGTGTCAACAGTTCAATCAGTCAAGCGGCCTTTAAGAAAACACAAATTGCTTGATATTTTTGACCGAAAAAATTAAAGTCACAAAATAACTGCTATTTTTGACCGATAAAATAAAAGTCAAAAGTAACCTTTATTTTTCCTCGAAATATACTAGGCAAGAAATTAACTTTTAAAGAATCAGTTTCAAATTTAAAAGCGACTTAATATTCGTGAGGCTGAGGACATTTGTAACATAATGGTATATTTGAAAAAGTCTTTCGACAATTTTTTTCATTTGAAAATTGTAAAATAACAGTTATTTTCGTTCCTTGTTTTAGTTCAGTTGGTGTTTTAGTTGCTTTCGAATGTCTTCTCAACACTGTTACTTTTTGAATGCTGGATTGCATTTGCATAGTACTCTTTGAAGGAGCCTCCGAAAGCAGAGGCAAATCTTGTTCATTATTACCTCCTGCTTTCTGATCATAATAATTGCTATGTTGATAGAGGGCCTCATAAAGCAGCGAACGTTGATTGTTGAGTGCATCAACTTTGTTGGCTTTAAAATTTTGTTGAGATGCATCAGTGTGTTTTTTGGGGATTGGTTCTTTGTAGATTCACCAAAATACACTGATGTTTCGTAAAAATGCATTTTGAAACTCAGCTGTTGTTGCAATCACCTTACCTTCATCATTAGTAGCAGACCCAGCAGCGGCTGTATTCTTAAGAGCTCTAATTCGCTCTCTATAGTCACGAACGCGTTCTGCTCCTGTTTTAGCTATCTTTCTAATTTTTTTCCGTGCATACTTGTAGGATGAAAATTAATGTTACGGTTATGTTAATAATGTAATGTTAATGTTAATGTAAAGTTAATGTTATTTTCATTATGTTACGTGTTCACTTTTAATTACATTTTGTTAGACTTGTTTCATGTGCCTACGTGGCGTAAGGGAATAGATTCCGTCTTACAAGCAACGATGTTCGGGGTTCAATTCTTGGCAGCGGCCAATATGAAATATATTAATATGAAATTTTTTTTTAATTTTCATATTAATTGAAAAGGTTAGCCTAGCGTCACGAAAAACGACCTTGAAATTTCACTCGCCGCCAAAGAAGTTTCACTTCAGACGTATTATATGATCTTTGGTTTGACATTCAAAAATATGTATAAAATTTTCTCAAATCGTCGTTTAAGACTTTAATTTTTTTAATATGCGAATTTTTTTTTCTATTAAAATTTTCGCAGATACCAGTGCTTGCATTTTAATTTCAATCAAATAACCGGAAATCATTTATCACCACTCTCAAGTCACTGAAATCATGTTATTAATCTTAAATCCTAGTGGTTTAAAATGATAAACGAAATTAAAAAAATTCTTATAAATACCCACCATCGTACACAGCTTACATTGGATTGAAAGTCAATGATATCGCTTAGTTGACATTAACATTTAACCGAAAACTTTATTGATTTTTTTTTTTTAATTTCACTCATCACTTTGTCTGCGTTCATTGAAAAAGCCGCAGTATTTAAAATGATGACATAAACGCACTTGCTACCGGCTGGCCCATCATCTCAAGCAGCACCAGCAATAGCAGCAGCAGCCTTCCGTCTCCTGCAGTGACTCGTGTAGACTCATTTTACAAGAAAAAACATGCAACTTTTTTTTTTTGCTGTTTTTTTTATTTGGTCCTTTTCTCATTAATTTGATTGGATATCTTTGACAAGAACGACAACAGGACCAACAAGACCGACAAGAATCGTAAAAAAGTATTTTTGTTTTTTTTTTTTTTGTGTTGCCTCTTATACAGATGAGTAAATATCCTTTGATATGTGAGGCAAAGGCAAACACAAGCAAAAGAAACTCTGACTCAAGCATTACAATAGCGGAAAATTTCATCAAATGAAGCAGGAAATATTTTGAACAGATTTTTCATTTCTGCCTGATTTCGACTTGAGTTTCAAGTTGAGTGAACAGTTAATAAATTGAAACATAAGCTTAAAGGCCGACACGGCAGAATAAATATATACAATAGTCATATACATATAATTATATTTGGAAAATGTCAGGGTCAGCTTTGAAGAATTAAATTGTCCGAATTTATATAAATAAATTGTTGTAATATAATATATATTATTTTATATGAAGTGTTAAAAAGTTGGCTTTAGGCCAGTAAAATGTATTTTAAACACAGACATTTTTGTCAAACTAACATGAGAATAACAATTTTTGAAAAACAAATAAAAAGTCATTGTTAAGATTTTAAAATTTTCCAACCTATTCATGGCTTTAATAAAGTTTAAAATATCATTAGAGCTATGGTAATATTTATATATTTTTTTATTTGCTTTGTTTTATTTGAAGATGTTAAATGGTTTGTCATAACTACCATTGAAAGGACTACAAATCATAAAATATCATATTAAGGGGGGACATGACATTGGCCGTTTTTTTAAATCAACTTTTTTTTATAATTTTGTATTTATAGTAAATATTCTTAAGATTCAAAGAAAAAAATTTTAATTTCATTTGAAAAATTCCTACGTGTTCAAAAGTTGCAGCCGGTTTAGTCAGAGCGCATTTTTATTTTTAGCCTTTTTTTTCTTTGTTCACAAACTTTGAACGCGTTTATCTCGAAATCAAGTTTTTCGTACTGGTTACGGCACTACCGGATTCATTTTTTGACGAATTTTTTTGTTTGGTTTTTTTATTTTTTGAAACTTGATTCGCTATCGTATGACACGAGCTTTTTTTACATTTTTTTTTCGATTTTTTATGAATTTTTAAAGTCAAAATTTTTTTCGAAAAAACACACTTTCAAATTTGGAACATAACCAAAAATTTAAAAAAAAAAATTAAAAAAAGCTTTTTTCATACGATAAACACTTTTGTTAAAATTTAAAAAAGTAATTTTTTTCCCAGATCGGACAATTTTTGCAACTACCAGCGGTGCAACCACGAGGACCCGTTTTTTTCTCTGCCACCAGTTTGGAGCTTTATAAAACCATGTTGGAGTGAAAAATTGAATTGTTTTTCTTGTAACTTGTTCAATTCTCTACTACTTATTTTTTGAAAATTTTCATATGAATTCAAAACGTTAGCCTAGCATCACATATAAGAGACCTTGAAATTGTACTCGCTGCCAAAGAAGTTTCACTTCAAAAAAATTTTGTAAAAATGTTTGTTTTTGACTGAGTTATGAATTTTATAAAAAGAGGTCTGCTTTCTCTGCCGCGAATGTTATGTCCCACCTTAAGAAAAACACTCGTTAGAATTATAATATTTACCAACATAAAATTTCGTCCACAGTCTGGAACCAATGACGTCAATAATAAGTATCAGATACATTTTATACACATACTTTTGTGCTGAACATATTTAAAAAACAAGTAAAGAAAATCTAAAGTCGGTCAGGGCCGACTATGAAATACCCTAAACCTACTTTTCAAAAACAAAAAAAATTTTTGTAAATAGGCGAGTCCGTGGGCGGACTGAAGCCTATATTTTATATGCATTTAAATGTTGATGAAAAATTTACACATAACAAGTTTTATTCCTGTAGCTCACAGTTAATGCCTTTATTGTGCTTTCGCTATGGGAGGTAGGTGAGTTCATGGACGGATTACTCCCAATTTTTGAACACACCTTAGTTTTGGTATTAAATACATACATACCAAATCTAATTTCTCTATGACAAACATATGGTTGTATGGGAGGTAGGCGTGTCCGTGGGCGGATGATGTCCATTTTTCATAACCATCTTTGTCTTGTCATAAAAAAACATATGTGTCAAATTTTAGCTCTTTAGGTTACACACAGGCTTATTTATTGCGTTTTCAATTTTTGGGTTGTATGGGAGGTGGGCGTGTCCGTGAGCGGTTGACGTCCATTTTTCGAAGACATCTTTGTGTTTGTATAAAACACATACAAAACAAATTTTATTGTAGTTGGCTAATTATGAGCTGAGTTATGCAGTTTTCAATTTTCGCGTTGTACGGGAGGTAGGCGTGTCCGTGGGCGGATTCCAAAAATATTCAATAGTGCAGATCCTTGGGTTCATGTGACCATGTGTACCAAGTTTCATCTAATTATCTCAACTCCTCCGTCTTATCCTGTGTATACGGACAACACACAGACGGACAGACGGACGGACGGACGAACGGACATGAATAGCTCGACTCACGAGGTGACGCTGATCAAGAATATATATGCTTTTCTATACCGGACTCGCTTCGTTCTATGCGTTACAAACGTTTGCACAAAGTTAATATACCCTGACCTTTCAGGTTTAGGGTATAATAAAAAAAAGTCAGATCAAAAGCGTACTTTTTCGAAAACCAATGTTGCTACTGACAAGTACTAATTCAATTTGAATCAGTGCATACTTTTAGGCTGAACAGACTCAAGAAGCAATTATATTGCAGATATAATGCTGCATAACAAGCCTTGGACTACTGGGTTGGCTACTTTATTTCAGAACAAGTACTGGTTCAGAACTGAAATGGCTTAGTTATAAGCAATTATGAACAGTATGAGCGAAACAGGTTCTGTATCAGGCTGAAGAGGGTTTTAAAAAGCCTCGCTATAACAATAATCAACAACTTATGCAATATAGTTTTTACTCAAACAAGTAGAGCCCGTTGGCCCTTCTCAGTCTGTCTGCAATTGCAAAACTAAGCATAAATAAAATTGACATTTCAATAGATGATTGAAATGGGTTTGTAACAAAAGAGATTTAAATATCACATTTAGCCCCGCAAAGCACACCACAATCTAGCGCTTAGGTAAAATAATTAAAATAAATGATCATTATATAAATTAGAGTGAGAAGTGAATGATTTTTGCTGCCAATTTTAATTATTTCAGCTTCAATGCAAATGTCAATTTAACAGTATTATGTCGACTAACATGCATTACTGGTCATGCTGGCTATGATGGAAACAAAATGGTATACGCTATGTTGAAGCAAATACAAATAAAATCAAATACAATTTAAACCAAACTAATTACGTTATATACACTACCAATATAGCAAAATGTAGATACGCACACTAACACATATGCATATCGGCTAATACAAAGAAATGCATTAATATCCGCAAAGCAGTTAAGCAACAACGCACAGTAGCAACACAAGCACCACTTTAGGCACCCAGATAAATATACTCACGTGCCTGGGTTAACTTTAGTATAAACAACGTTAAAATGCGCTAATGCATTTATATGCCTAAGCCCAGCTAGCATTTGGAAGACTGTTTTTCTGACAATCGCCTAAACGAGTCTTTTTCGAGTCCTCTTGACGGTCAACAAAAACAAAATACATGTCCTGTGCGGAAGCATATTTTACTCCGCTCAACGATCAAAAACTGACTGCATTTTTTCAAGGCAACTTCTTGGAAATTGAACAAAGCGTGTGCAGAAGCATATTTTGATTGGCGAGGCGATAGAAAAGTTACTATTTTTTTTGTGGAAACTAACGGGAAATTGGACAAATACAAACAATCATATTTTTCACGTCACTTAGCTCAGTTTCGTCACAGCAATCCAGGAGTAAAGTCAACTTTTCTGTTTGTGAAATTTTTTAACAAATTCAAGTAGTTTTCGGTTATACTCACTTCAAAATATACACAAGATCTCACAATATTAAACATCACTCGTCGCAGCCAGCATTTTATGAAATTGTTGAACATATAAGAGTTGTTTTCGATTTTCCTCCATTGTGCGATCATTTTCTGATCAAAAAAGACTCTTTGTTCGGGAGAAATTGGTACCCTACACGCAACTCTTCTTGAAGAGTCATTTTCGAGTCGTTTTTTAGTCTTTTTTTGGTATTTTTAAGATAAAAAACGACTCGAAAATGAGTCGTATTTTAATCATATTTTGATATTTTTAGATCGAAAAATGACTCGAAAATGAATCGTATTTTAATCATTTTTTTATCATATTCAAGATTGAAAATCGACTCGAAGAAGACTCTTCAAGAAGAGTCGCGTGTAGGGTACCATTTTCTCTCGAACAAACAGTCTTTTTTAATCAGAAAATGAGCGCACACGCGACTGTCACCATCGCGGAGGAGAGTCGAAAACGACTCTTATATGTTCAAAAATTCGATAAAATGCTAGCTGGGAGTGTGAGTTTTAGTTGACTAATATGTTGCAGGTGTGTGTGTGTGTCTCTGTGTGTGTGTGTGTGTGTGTGTGTAAATCATTACTTACGATTTAATGCAATTCCATGCCATTGAATTTGCAAGTTACCGGAAGTGCCGATAGATGGTTGTATGCGTGTGTATCATACACTTTCGCGTAGCATTTTGAAAGCTTTGCGCAATAATGTGTGTCTGTGCATGAGTGTGTGCATTTGTTTGTATAAATGTTTGACTACAATGCTTAACTTTGCATAGCGTTGAATCACATTGAATCAAATAATTAAGTGAATTTCACGTCTATTTGTTGCACTGCTTCAAGTTATTGTTTCACATCGAAATTTCCAATGTTTCACCTGTGATTGAAAATTATTTGACCGAAATGACTTGTAGCTATGAACACAGCAAACGGCATATACAAAGCAGCACCTGCTGGACTTAAGCGTGTTTGTGTTTTTGTTTAACTGCATATGTATTGAAGCTAAGTATTGCTTTCTAACTGTAGTTGAGGGACTCAATTCAATTTCAACAACAACCAATAATACAATTTAACACATAACTAAAAAAAAACAACAGACTTTGATCACAGCACTCAAAGGACTCTAAGCAGTAAAGATAACATAATTATAGGCGTTCTGATGTTGACATCTCAGACACATTGAAAATGGTCACGAAATTAAGCACTTTACTTAAATACTTAACTATTAAATAAATAAACTTTTAAATATGATGCGCTCAAAAGCAAAGTGATCTAACGCACATATTGAAGTAATGGAGAAAAATTTAATGAACTTGATGTTGGTCTAAATGAAAAACTTCAAAATGTCTAAATGTATGCCTTCGACATAGTTCTTGTATGTATAGAGCTATAGCAAAATGTTATGAGGCACATTTTTGTAAAATATGTAAACATTCTAGTGCCTTTTTTATGGGTTTATTTTGACATTTTATATAATAATTGGCGTACGAACTTTGGCGAACGCTTTTTTAGTATTAAAAAAATTTTTTTACAAAAAAAACTTACTTCAAAAACACTACAAAGTAAAAAATAACTTAAATTACTTTTACTATTTATTTCTTGGTCAAATTTGATAATTTATTTATATACATTATTAAATTGGAAATCTTATGATATCAATTATTCTGATTTTTTTTTATTTTTATCATAAAAATATTAATTTTTGATGATAATAAAAGCTTCTAGTCAGCTCTAATCATTGACACAAAATCATGATATTTTTGCCATCCCTACTCTATTTCAGACTTTTTTTTTGTGAATATCCTGCTTGGGTGACGCTGTATTAATTTGTAATCTTAATTTTTCTTAAATCTTAATTAAAATGCTACATGTGTGTTGCAGCTGCACAAAAAATCTGATTATATTAGCGCAGACTTCGAAGCTTTAATTATCATAAAAAATTAATATATTTATGATAAAAATAAAAAAAATTCAGAATTATTGATATCATAAGATTTCCAATTTAATAATGAATATAAATAAATTATCAAATTTGACCAAGATATAAATAGTAAAAGTAATTTAAAATTATTTTTTACTTTGTAGTGTTTTTGAAGTAGGTTTTTTTTTTGTTAAAAAGTTTTTATTTCTTTCTTTTTAGAGAAAATGATATATTTAAAAAAGTGTATAAATTAATTAAACACCAATTACACTGGTTTACAAATAACGAAAAGTTGTTTGTACTTTGAATGCCACTTTTCTTTTCTCATGTAAAATCGGTCACTGATTCCGAAAAAAATTTTTTTTTTTTCTGTCACTCCGTTTTCGAGATATTGTCCACTGTAGAGTTTTCAACGAAAAAAAAAATTGGTTCCACTTAATTGCATATATCTCCAGAACTAACAACAGTACTCAAATAAATAATATATCAAATAAAAGGTAATAAAATTTTTTACAAACAATGCCAACATCATTTTTTGGTCGAGCTGTTAGTTTTGGCGGAATAAATTCAAATATCGGGGATTTTTTTTTATTTTTCAGAAAAATTTCAAAAAAAAAAACAAAATAGTTGCAAATTTCGTTCAGAAATCAAAATATTTTTTTACTTTTGATATATTTTACTAAGAGCCTTTATTTTTCCAAAAAAAATAAGTTATTCTTGAAGAAAATCTATTGAGAAATGAAAAAGTTGTGTTTAATGGAACGAAAGCACCCAAGTTATGTTTTTTTACAAATTTTATTGTCATATAAATAAATTGGGTTATTGTACTATAATTTTTTATTTTTCATTTTTATTGTTCATAGGAATCAAGTCAAGAGTTTTGCGAAAGAAAAGATAAGAACAAACACGCTACAATAAAAACAGGTAGGCTCACGACTGAGAGTGCAACCGTCGAAACCGTCACAGCAAAACGTCTGATTTCGACACTTATAGAGCTATAAGAAAGAGAGCCTACCTGTTTTTATTATGCCATGTGAATACTTAATTTGTGTTTTTTTGACAGTTTCGGCGGTCGCGCTCTGAGTCGTGGACCTACCTACCTTTATTGTACCTGCAGCACTTTCGAGATGCATAAAAGCAAAAACATTCATGCATTATACTAAAAAACGGGGCAAACAAAGGGACGCACAATATGTAACGAAAGGAAAAAATAAGATATACTTCAAAATAAAATGAGTAAGAGACTGCGAGAATTCCAGTGTAAAAACTACCCAGATATTTTCTGCTACGTGTGCGGTGAATTTACTTTCGAAAAGAAACCAGTCAATTTTACGAATTTACTCCAAATGTCATATCTACATTATTTTGGTATTGCGGCTGAGAACATTGGTGAATCATGGACGCCAAGTATTTTGTGTCAATCGTGCAAATTAATATTGTCTGAATGGAGCTCGGGTAAAAAACGATACATGAAATTCGATGTTCCGATGATCTGGAGACAAACGTTTTGCCACCTAAACGATTGCTATTTTTGTCCGGCCAAAGTGACTGGTGTTGGAAAACACAAAGGAGTGATATACGCCACTGTCCCGAA
This sequence comes from Tetanocera ferruginea, assembly GCA_958299015.1. Lineage (NCBI taxonomy): Eukaryota > Metazoa > Arthropoda > Insecta > Diptera > Sciomyzidae > Tetanocera > Tetanocera ferruginea. The sequence continues at coordinate 95,552,805 of OY282642.1, forward strand.
TGTTTCATTGCCAGTATCTCATTCTGACGATATTCCATATCCTACTTGTCCCGATTCAACACGTGAAAACAATCGAAAATCCGTAGATTCAATGGAGTCGGAAGGAACAACAGGTGGTAGTACTATTACAACTGAAAACACAACTCACCTTTTATCACAAGCGCAGCTGAATGATTGGATAAGAGATTTGGAACTGTCAAAGGAAAAATCGGAATTGCATGGTTCTCGTTTGCAACAATTCAACTTTTTGAGACCCGATGTTAAGGTGACATACCACAGAAATCGTGAAAAACCGTTTGCTATACACATTACTAAGAATGACAATATCTGCTATTGCGTAGACATTCCTGGCTTATTTAATACCTTTGTCAGCCGTACATTCCCAAAGAGTGGCGTTTTTTTATTGATGGCAGCAAAGTGAGCTTGAAGGCGGTATTACTTCATAAAGGAAACAAAAAGCCATCGATTCCGATCGCACATGCAGTCAACACAAAGGAAACAATGGCGAAGCTATTGACATGTATTTAATATGAACAACACGACTGGAAAATATGTTCTGATCTCAAAGTCGTTGGTATGCTTTGTGGTTTACAGAGTGGCTACACAAAGTACTGCTGTTTTCTATGCAAGTGGGATAGTTGAGCACGTGAACACCACTATTACAATAAGGACTGTCCAGAAAGAATTGAGTCGAAAGTTGGAGAGAGCAACGTCAAAAACGTTCCACTCGTCAAAAAGGAAAACATAATTCTCCCACCGTTGCACATCAAACTTGGACTTATGAAAAACACTGTCAAGGCGTTAGACAAAGAAAGCGAAGAGTCTCGGTGAAGAGAGCGACGAACATGGGGAAAGATTCCACCAACAGATGAAAGTAATTGAGAATCGGTGCCAAGGATTTTGGGATAAAGGAATGATGGGCGACGAATAATGTAAATTATTAAAAGAACAATAAAAATTAAGAATATATGATTTTATAAAAACAACCTTTAATTCTCATTTTTTTTTATGGCAATAAAATAAGTCCAAATGCATAAATTGATAATCACACCATTTGGGTTCTTTCGTTCCATTGAACACAACTTTTTCATTTCTCAATAGATTTTCTTCAACAATAGCTTATTTTTTTTGGAAAAATAAAGGTTTTTAGTAAAAAAATATCAAAAGCAACAAAATATTTTGATTTCTTAACGAAATTTGCAACTATTTTGTCTTTTTTTGGAAATTTTTCTGAAAAATAAAAAACATCCCCGAAATTTGAATTTATTCCGCCAAAACTAACAGCTTGACCAAAAAATGATGTTTGCATTGTTTGTAAGAAATTTTATTAGCTTTTATTGGATATATCATTTGTTTGATTACTGTTGTTGGTTCTGGAGATATATGCAATTAAGTGGAACCAACTTTTTTTTTTCGTTGAAAACCCTACAGTGGGCAATATCTCGAAAACGGAGTGACAGAAAAAAAAAAAAATTTTTTTTCGCAATTAGCGACCGATTTGACATGAGAAAAGAATAGTGGCATTCAAAGTACATATTGGCTGTAAACCAGTGTTATTTATGCTCATAATATGGAAAATGCTTTTCTGTCGTTTTTTATTCTGTTCTTTGATAGTATCTTTACCAGTACCTACTCTTGTATTTTTATCAGTACCCCAATGTCAATATTGACTGAAATATAGTGTTTTTATAATAGTGACACGCCTCTTTGTCGAGAATATCACTCTGTTTGTCATAGAGTTTTCAATAGATCTACCCATTCTAACAATGCATTTTATAACACTTAAGTCAATATTATACAGTTTTTTTACACACTGCCACATCGCTTAGTCGAATAACGCCCAATTTCTCGGTAGTAATTTGTTAAAATTTTCTATATTTTTTAATATTGCCACACCCCTTTGTCGAATGGCGCCCACTTTTATGACAATAACTTGCTCTAAGTGTGCCTACCTCTATACTAAATATTAGTACTCTAGTGTCAATATTATTCGAGATGCAGTGTGTTTCATATATTTCCACACCATTTTTTTAAACAACGCCCACTCTATTGAAATAAATTCTCCTCTGTAGTTAACTTTAGTACTCTAGTGTCAATATTATTCGAGAAACAGAGTTTTTCTAATATTGTCACACCTCTTTGTCGACTAACGCCCACTTAATTGATAATTATTTTTTATAATTGTACCTACCCTTGCATTTTTGCTGTGAATTTTATTAACTATAGTACTCTAGTGTCAATATTTACTGAGCTACAGGGTTTTTCTCATAGTGACACGCCCATTTATCGAATACCGCCCACATTACTGGCAGTAAGTTTTTATATTTGTACCTACCTTTGTACTAAATTTTAGTATCGTAGTGTCAATAGTAAGCAAGATACAGTGTTTTTTAATATTGCCACTCTCCTTCTCGAATAACGCGCATTTTTTTTTTACAAAAATTTTTAGTAATTTTTCCTACCGTTGTAATAAATTTCTGTACCCTAGTATCAATATTATTTGAGACACAGTAATTCTCTTATATTGCCAAGACTCTTTGTCGAATAACGCCCACTTTTTTTATAGTAATGTTCAATAGTTGTGCCTACCTCTGTACTTAATTTCAGTCCTCTAGTGTCAATTTTCTTCGAGATACAGAGTTTTTACAATATTGCCACATCCTTTTTTAGAATCACGCCCACTTAAGTGATCGTCATTTTTAATATTTGTGCTTGCCCTTATAATTTTACTATGAATTTTATTACCCAAGTGTCAATATTTACTGAGATACAGTGTTTTTCTTATATAGACACGCCCCTTTGCTGAATACCGCCCACTTTCATAGACGGGCACCTCCGCGTTGGTAGTCTCTATATGTTGACAAGAAATTACGGCAATCGGGCAAGTACTTTAATAGTAATCGATGTACATACATTCGCAAAAAAAAAAAAAAGAGAAACCAACCAACTTGATAACCTCAAGAACTCAAGATGAATGCAACTTATAAAATTCGAAAGGGCGATTGCAGTATTGGTGTAGATTTAAAAAAAAATTTTGTTTCTTAATTTATTTTTTAAAAATATTAATTGATTCCATAAAATGGAAACTGTAAAATTGGTTTTTAAACAATACCAAAATTTTGGAACATAGTACAAAATACTTATAAACTAAACCTACTCTTTAATACAAGATAATATAAAATATTTATTTGTGTTTTCGACATGCATTGAAAAAACCTCCTACCAAAGACCCATTCCTAAACGTAACAAGGAAATGCTTCGAATTGAAGTGCAATCAGGGCATTGAATTGGAACCTAATTAAGACTGATTTCATTTATTGTACGCCACTTAACATAGCTGGACATACAAACACATACAAAATCATTTTCGTACATCATGCACAGTGCTAACCACTCAGTGACTAACTCAAAATAAACACAGTGTAACTGGCTGCTGCACACACTCTTACAACAAGTATGTGTTAGTGCGATCACATAATGGCCAACACTGAAAATTCCTGTCACATACAGCCAATTTCCGCAAAAATCTCTGCTAACACTTAAGTTGGCAACAGCAACAGCATCAGAAATAGAAACAGCAGCAGCGACAACTGAAGGAAGCAACAGAATCGTAGCAATCCTAGCAGCAACAGCAGCAACTAGTTGCAACATTTGATAATTTGCAGTCATGCCGCTGAAGTATCTAAACGACATAAATAGACATATCAATACAGACAGACACTAGCACACACACATAAACATACATTGATACACGCACACACAAACATATTAGCATGCTCACGCTATCTAGCTAAATGCTACGTCATATAAAATTTTAAAATTACATGGATTTTCTTTTCATCACTTTTCCAATCAACATTTTCAAAATGGTGCAAAGCAAAAAAAGGAACAAGAAAACGAAAACTATAGAGTTGAAAAAGAAGCAGGCAGCTTAAGTGAATGAAAAGTTAAATACGATTCAAGATGTGTAAAAAAAGAAAAAATAAAAATATAAAATAGAAAACTACGCGTCACTTGCACTTTCGTCTCACTTCCAGTACAAGCCGATTTTGCAGCTAGAGTTCAAGAAGCAGTACAAGCAATAGCTAGCGGTAATAAAATAAAAATGCTCTAAATATTTCAACAATTTCTGCCTGGCTGTCTCTATGAACTTAATGCAGTCGATGTTGTTGCTGTTGTTGGTGTTGTTGTTGCTGTTGTTGTTGTTACTGTGTGGCATATAAATGTGTTTGCATTTGTATATTTTTTAAGTGCACTGCCTGGCTGACTGTTGCTCGTTTGCCTCCCTGCAGCTGTCGCTGATGTGATTTCGTTAGAAAATGTTTAGCTAAGCGGCAGTAACTCACTGTGGCTGCCTCTGTTTTTTTTTTTTTTTTTTGCATTTTTGTTGCTTTTTTTATTTACTCATATATGTATTTTTATGTTTTATTTTAACGTCGACGTTCTCATCCTTTCGGAAATGCATTTTGAAGTCACGTATTTTAATGGCCAGACGAGCGCGAACCAGACATTTTCAGTGAATTGCAACAGAAGCATGTGCATGTGTGTGTGTGCACTGAAGTTTTAATAATATTTGGTTGTTAAACTCAAAATGGACATACAACAAAACAGAATCAAACAGACAGACTGACACACTGTCAGACAGTTAGAAAAGCAAACTCAACCAAACCGTGTGAGACTAAAATAAATTTAAAGTTCATACAAATTTATTACAACGTTTTTGAATTTAGGCAGAATTCATTTATGTCTGTTTTATGGTAATTTATTGAAAAAATTTTATACAACTGAGTGTTAGTTATGAACCCAGTTTAGGTGAGTGTTAAGAAAACGCAACAGCCGATTTTGAAAAATCCACGGAGCAGTCTAGCAAAAGATATCGTCAGAATATTGCGAAAATGCTCAACTAACAATTTTACTTCCAAGAAGGTATGTAAAGGCAGATTTTCTCTTCCTCTAAAGCGCTTGTGTAAAGCCTCTTCGAAGCTAGTTTCAAGTCTTTTAGAGGTTGTATCTTTGCTAGAACAATGATACAATAATAAGGTTGTCTCATATTAATTCGGCTGCTCAAATGTCTAATTTTACACTAACAAAGCTGTGAGTGCCATAAGCGACCCAACTATAGTGCATTACATAATCATAAGACACTTTCTGTAATTAAATTTTATTATAAATTTATATAATTCTGAACTTTCTATGTTAGCTTTTGTGCACCATTAGAACTCTTATAGTTCTCTGTCTTTGAGCAACCGGTTCTGGAGTCAGAGCTCACATCACGCCATAGAACCGTTTTGTTCCTGTTGTCGATTGCTTTTTGGCAGCACTTTTTGCTGTTTCTTTTTATGCCTCGAGCACAGAAAAAGGACGATTTTTAAAACTGCTCTCATTTTAACATTTTTTAAATTATAAATTAAATTTAAAAATTTTTTAAATTATCGTTTTTTTTTTGTTTTGCCCCCTCCTTCCGTCGAAAGTGTCTAGTCAAATTTTCGTAAAACTGTACCAGCCAGACATGATTAAAAATAAAATGAAATCTTCAACGTCTCGATCTGACGTATGATTTCTGAGCAAAATGGTGAACAATTTCTTTATTTTCGATAATAGCAATTTTCTCTTTTTCAAATAAAATTTTCTTCAATTAGAATAAATTTTCACAATTTCGAAGAAATATTTCTTCAATTCTAAGAAATGAAAATATTTCAATGTCTCTTTTAATGATAACTATTTTTCTCTCACAAAAAAATTCTCATACATAGAGAAAAATTTATTGCACATGAAAAATGTTTCCTATATTTTGATAAAAAAATTCACTATGAGAAGTATTTTCTTCAATAAAAACAAATGTTTTCTCAAAACTAAAAAGTTTTTTTCTCTAAAAACGATATCTTTATATATGAAATTCTTCTGTACATGGCTTTGTCACTGAACTCCTCCTAAACGGCTAAACCGATTTGAATGAAATTTGGTGAAGACCTGCAGCTGGGTCTGTAGATGGTTTATATCTAAAGTTTGACCCGATAGGTGGCGCTGTTATTGCTGTGGGAGTGTTGAAAGGGGTATTTGGGATTATAACTCAGAAACGAATTGAGAAATTATCATGATTCTTTCACTTCACCATTAATTTTTATGCATACAAAATTACAAAAATACAAAATTAATAAAAATAAACAAACAAAAAACCTTAAATTTTTATGATAGTTAGGCTTGATTTCTCGATCGTATAAACCGTTTTTAAATTTTTATGATAGAAACTTTAAAGAAACCCTAAATTTATGCATACCATTAAAAAAAACATTAAAAATGCCATTTTGGCTTTTGAATACTTTTTGAACAGCAATTATCTTTATCAAAGTTTTTTGCGAAATAAAGAAATTCGTTAAGGTTTTTTTGAAAAATAATATATAATATGATATAATCTAATATATAAAAATCTCGTGTCACGGTGTTAGTGTATGAACTCCTCCGAAACGACTGGACCGATTTTAATGAAATTTTTTTTTGTATATTAAGTAGGTATGAGAATAGGTTATAAAGTATTTTTTATCTTTCTACCCACGAGGGGCGTGGCAGTTTTTCAAGAAAACAAATTTTCGGTTCAACTTTCGTTCAAAAATCGCACATAAATGAAAATCGGTACGAACTTACTGTTGACACGCGCCCTTCGACTGTCAAATTTGAGCGATTTTTGAAAAGGGGGGCAAGGCACCGCCTTCACAATTAAACTTTTTGATATCGAATAGATTTGGAACTTGCTGTCGTATAACAGTAAAGCACAGCTTGAAATGACTGATTGGTCAGGTCTTTCAATTATAAAAAAGACACGGGCATTGGAAAACGGGGCGTGGCTACGCTCATACAACTCGAATTTTCGATACAGAATAGCTATGGAAGTAAATTTCGCATAACATTTTAGCTAAGAATGAAGTTACTATTTGGTGGTGTCCTGCTACTGGAAGACTAGAATGGGCATTGTACAGGGGGTGTGGCTCCACCGATATAAGACACATTTTTTAAATTGAATCCCTTTGGAAATAACAGTCACAGATCAAATAAACTCGGTTTGGAGTAACCATTTGGTGATATCCTACTACTCGAATATACTCGCAAACTAAAACGGATGGCTCCACCCATAAAAGAATTTTTTTTATTTAATAGCTTTGAAAATAATGGTCAAAGAATATTGAAACTCAGAGTGGAGTTTGTCTATTGACAATCTGGAACAGGCATTGGACAAGGACGGCAGCAACGCGCCGGGTACCAGCTAGTATAATATAATATAATATAATATATAAAATAATAATAATATATAAAAATAAAAGGAAAACGAAAATGAAAAAATAGAAAACTGATTGAACGGACAATCAGTCAAAAATTTAAACAAAAAATAAATGAATGGAATCCTTTGTTAAATGGCCGAGTTATTTACTTTCAAAGTCAGCACTTTAATTTTTGATTAATTTTTATACCCCCACGCGTACTGCGTAAGGGGTATATTAATTTTGTCACGACGTGTGTAACACCCAAAAGGAGGCGTGGTAGGTATGGAAAAATATATATATTCTTGCTCAGCATCACCACCTGAGTTGATTTAGCCATGTCCGTCTGTTTGTCCGTCTGTCCGTCTGTCGACACTATTACCGCCGTAATTTTGAAGATATCGTAATGAAATTCGATATTTAAGCTTTTTTTAAAAAAACTAAGGTCAAGTTCGAGAATGGGCTAAATCGGATGAAAACCACGCCTACCTCCCATACAACCCCAAAATTGAAAACTCAACAAAGAAGATAATATTAAAACTACAATACTGAAATTTTGTATATGTGTATTCTATGTTAAAACTGAGATGTCTTAGAAAAATGGGCGACATCTACCCACTAACACGCCCACCTCCCATACAACCCCAAAATTGAAAAATCTATAAAGAGGCTAATATTAAAGTTACAAGATGGAAACTCGGTATTTGTGTATTCAATGTCAAAACTGAGGTATGTTAGAAAAATGGGCGTCATACAGAATCTAAAACGCCTTTCTCCCATACAACCCTAAAATTTAAAACTTTATAAAAAGGCTTTTATTTAAGCTGCAGGAAAACAATTTGATATGTATGTATTTTAGACACATAAAAATAATAATATCTCTTAAAAGCTCATACAAACAGCTCTCCAATTTAAGATTCTTCCACCCTTAAGAATCGGCCGTGGGGGTATTTTTACTTCGGCCAAGTCGAAGATATACCTTACTAGTTTTTTTCTATTTGAACAGAAAATAAAATAAGTAGGTACTAAAAACTTTTTGTGTATTTCAGGTACGAAAGTTTTTGTGGAGTCAATTTGGTAGAAATTTTAAGGAACTTGCATGTTCTCATAGAAAACGAAATTTGTCTCATAAATGACATCTAATGAATGACATCTAATGACATGAAATGAATGTAACTTACTACAAAGGTATGCAACTGCCAAATTGCAATAAAATAACTTTAAAAATTCTTGCATGGCAAACTATTTACATTAAATATTTAAGGTGTTGGGTGAATATGAATCGGATGAGGACCTTAGTATGTTTGGCGATGCCAAAAAATGTTCAAAATTTGGGTATAAATGGTTAAATATAAAAACGTGGCGGTTGAGGCACAAGCTGTGTGTGGCTTTGACGCCGAAAGGTCTTGGTTCCCCCTCTGCAGATAATGACATACCCCAAAGAATTATAGATTCCATGAAAAGCTTATTGAAAACATGCTGTTTAGCCGTTCGCAGTCAGTATAAAACAAGTAGATCCAGTTTTTGATCCATTGTGTACAAATAGCTTATAAAAAGCTCAAATAATGTCCTTTTGAAGTGCTGAAATGACCAAATTGTTTTGGATTTTTGTATATAGAAAAGCACAAAATTTGATAATAACTGCCTGAAAAATTGGGATCATTTTGTTATGATTCAGAGGGTTTTTTATATACCTATACCTGTAAGGTCTGGGTATATTAACTTTGTACAAACGTTTGTTACACCTACAACGAAGAGTGTCCGGAATAGAAAAGTATAAAATGGGCGTGATCCGCCCATGAACACGCCCACCTCCCATACAACACCATACAACCCATCGAGAGATGAAACTTCGCAAAGAAGCATTTTATATCAAAACTAAGGTGTGCACAAAAAATGGGCGTCATTTGCCCACTTAAACGCCCACCTCCCATACAACCCACTATAGCAAAAATTCTATAAAGACGTAGATGTTTCAAAAGTAAGATGTGTTCACAAAATGAGCGTCATCCCCTCAAGAACAGGCTCACCTCCCATACACCCACAAAATTAAAATCATATGAAATAAAAGGTTAATATTTGATGAATGCTTTAATGTTTTTAATGCGATTTCAAGTATTTGTATAGAATAATAGGGTCAAAATTCATATTTGAACTGAGAAACCATTAATAAAAAAATCAATGTTTTAAAATTATTAACCAAAAAAGTAAATTTTACCAGAAACTTTTAAAGAAAAATATGGCTAGAGTTGGACTCAACTAGGACTCAAACTGCGCCGGGTATTATAAGCTAGTATTTCTATATATTTATCTTTTTCATAGAAGAAAAAGCATTTAGAGAAAGGCATTCTCTAGAGCAAAGTCTATAGACATTTAAACTATAGACCATTTTTCTCTGAATGTGATGCCTTTTTTACCATATTCCAAGAAACTTTTTTCTGAGCGCAGTTTGAAAAGTCATTTCGAGAAAATGCGTTTAAAGTTTTTCTTACATGTGCAATTTTAAACTTCTTTTATACGTTCGTCTTTGGGTCTTGACTTCGTTTGCCTTCGGCTCATTCCTTGATTTTTGTCGAAAGAACTATTAAAAGCATATGACCTATTTCAGTAACAGATACAAATGCCTACCAAGTTTCATCAAAATCGGTTCATCCGTTTTGACATGAATGAGCCAAACATAGTTGATTGAATAAAGCACCCTCGCACGGAAGTAAAATCGGTCTAGACGTTTAGGAGTTATTGAGTCTTAAAAATACTCTATTTTAAGCGGACTCTTGTTTGGAATTTTTTATATATTTTCTGTTTTATCTTGGGTGCAGTTGAATTTTCATACCAAAAAAAAAAAAAACAAATTGGCCATTTCAGCCCTTGAAAGGACTTTGACCGAGCTTCTTATGATCAATTGTGTTGTGTGTGTTATTAAATGTTTGCACACAATTGACCGAGAACTGGACCTACATGTTTTATGCCGACTCCGGCTAAAGTTCATGTTCTCAAGAAGCTTTTACATGGCATTATTTACTCTCTGAGGTTTGCCATCGTCTACAGAGAGTGGTGGTGACCGATCAGAAAAATTTTTTATTGAAAAAAACTTTTCGCCGCGGCTGGGGATCGAACCATTGCTCCCAGCATGCTAAGCCACACACTTAACCTGCATGCCACGGTCACCACATACCACCACATTTTCATACCAAATTTCATTAAAATCGGTACAGGTGTTTAGGAGTTATTATGTCTTTAAAACGCACTACTTAAAGCGCCCTATTGCGGAAGTTTTTGGAATTTTTGTATAGCCTATGTTTTATTTTGTTCGCATTTGAACCTTCATTCTAAATTTCATTGAAATCGGTGCAGTCGTTTCGAAGTTATTTTGGAGTGGCACAACCACAGACTTGCGTCCACTTTTTTACACCCCCTATGTTCTTTCTCTCAATCAAATGTACTCGGTGTCCAAATTTCAGCTCAATCGAATAAACGGTGCGCGAGCCTATACGGAACAGACAGACAGAGGGTCAAACATTTGATTTTATATATTTGAGGAAGATGATGTTTCTACAAATGTCTACCTGTTCCTATTGTTACCAAAACTTAAAATGATTTATTCATGTTTTATAGCACAATTTTTCTTGTTAAATTTATTTAAAGAATATTTATTTTTATAGGAGTATTTTATTTTGTTAGTTATTTTTTTTTTTTTTCTTTTGCATTTAACACCATCAACACCATTCAGCAAAATTATTTAGCGAAGCGTGAAAAGTTTACGTTCGAAACCTGAAAGTGTTATGTTGGAGTAAACATATACCAAAATATATGCCATATAGAAATGACTTCAATTTCATGATAAATCAATTTCATCGATTGTTCGGAACAAAAAGAGATAAATTAAACTAGGTCGCACAATAAGCGATTCGAATTCGAAGCCATGTGTTGCTCTGCTGGCTGGTGTTGATTGTATTGGTTTGAGTTTGGCTTTTTGTTTGGTAGTTGGTCAGTTCGTTGGGTGTGCGTAGAAAAAATTCGACGCATATTTTTCGTATATTGATTTATGTATTGCTGTATTTAATTCTGAGATGGTTCTGTGGTATGAAGAGAGTTCAATTTAAATGGTTTGGAAAAAATGTATTTCTCTTTATTTAATTACCATTTCTTAAATTAATTGTTCTGTTCTATTTTATTAGAAGAAAAACCTACTTATTTCCAATGAGGAAACAGATTTTTGTAAAGCAATTGAAATTTCAAGAAACAGCAAATAGCTGTCTACCAACTGTTTATTATATCTTGACTTAACTCTTAATCGTGCATCGAGCATTTGCTGTAGGTGCCTTTTAAGTACTACATGCCGACCCGATTCAACCGAATTAATTGCTTTTCTGCCTTTATATCCACTTTTCCTACGTCATCTGGAACACAATAAATTATAATTTGGCAAAATCACATGCAGGCACATGCACACAGACTCGAATACATACATACACATATGCGAATAATAATGCAATAACATGGCAACTCGCACAACTTGTTGGCCCCACATTATCCAGCCGTGTGTTGCTCTTAATAAACCACAAAAATTAGGTCAGTCGGATTGCCTGCAAGCATCATCAATCTTTGCCTTTCTTTAGTGCCTTTTGCAATACATACATCGATTTTCATGTTAAATACTTACTTGCGCCTGCATCTTTTGTGGCTCATTCCAAATATCGCATTAAACCCATTTAGCCATTATTTGAGCTGCAATTTTTGGCCCCATTTCCGTTCCTTAATAAACTTTCACTGTTTCCGTTTCCGTCGCGCAGACCAGTTTTTGTTTTCATGTCGTTGTCTTATTTTTATTTCGGTTATTTTTTTCCATACACCCAACTGTATTATGTTCTGGCCTCTTTTGTTTGGAGCGCCTTTTTTTATTGTTGATATTTTTAATTTTCTTTTTAGTTTTTTTTTTTTTTGGCCTGCATCCATGTTGGATTCTTGCCATGTTTTGCCTATTGTTGTTATTTTTATCGGGAGGTCTTCTAGTGGTATGTGTGACATAAATTGAAACTGTTTAAATCGGGGTTCGGCTCTGCTCGATGCCGGAATTGTATTTTTGTTGTTGCACTCGTCTTCGGTGCAGGCTAAATTGGGTCAATGGCCTGTGGGTCTGTAAGGTTGGCATATTGTTTTGACTGCTTGTGTATGTTTTTTGTTGTTGCTATTGTTGTTTTTATTATATCCTCTTTAGCATAGGGATGAATAAAGTTCGTTGTGCTGTCACTGGCATTATGACATTTGCAACTTGTTGTGCATTGTTACAGTCATATGGAATCTACATAATGACTTCTTAGTGATTTTTTCAAAATCGTGATTAAATTTGTAATTAAAAAATGAAGTTATTGATCACATAATCATTATTTTATTGTTTATAAAAAGGTGAAATTTTAAAAAAAATTTAATAATAAATATTTTTTATCTCAAAATAAATAAATTTTTTTTTTTAAATCACTCCCTACTAAATTCTATTAATACACACGTACCACATATTAAAATTGGATTAAAATTGATGATCCACTGTGCAAGTTTTTTTTTTTTTTAAATTTTTAAGACATGCCTTAAGAGTATGATTTCGCCTTATTTCGAGTATAAAGCATCGAACTGCAGCATTGGTATTTTAAGTTTTCACGCCTTCAAACAAATTTTTTATTTTAAATTTACTGCCAAAGAAGGAATTTTCAGCTTTTGTCGCATATATTATGGCTTATAATTTGTATCTGGTTGAGTTTTTTGACAAGATTTCTATGGAAAAGTAATTCAGAATGTTACTTCCTTTATATTATCTCAAATACCAAAAAATAGGTCTTGGGCACCATTAGCTCTAAATTTCAAAATATTATATATTTTCTCTGACTTTTTTTCAACTTTAAGCTAACAAAACTACCGTTAAAACGCATGCATCATTTACTTAAATTGGATTAAAATTCACGGTAATATTTTTTTTTATAAATAAATATGTGTACGGCCGCCACGTATGGTACAACTGAAACTTAAACCCAAACTTTTTAATATACATAATCTGTTTTAATACAATTTCGAAAAAAATTAAAGGTTTTGTGCCATCAACTAATCATAATATATCCATCATACCATACCACTAACTTTTATTTCTTGTAAAAACCTTTTTCCAAAAATTTTAAATAGGCAACTAGCAATTTTTGGCGAAAAGGTTGCAAAAAAAAATTGAATAAACGCATGTGTATTTCAATCGAAAGCATTATAGAATTCGTGTTTCCGTTCCTCATTTGTATGGAATCAGCTATGGGAGGTGTCACGTGTCATTTACCAAAAGAAACAAGTAAAAAAGTCTAAAGCCGGTCTGGCCCGACTATGAAATACCCTAAATATATCCTGAAATACCTACTTTTTCAATACAATAATTGTGTTGAAAATGGCCGTGTCCGCGGTTGGATGAAGCCCATCTTTTATATATAATTAAATTTTATTGGAAAACCATACTAAGTTTTATTCCTGTACATCACATAATAATGTATTTATAATCTTTTCGGTAATGTGGGTTGTATGGGAGGTAGGCGTGTCCGTGGGTGGATTACATCTATTTTCCGAAAACATTTTTGTTTTGACACAAAATACATAGGGACCAAATTTTATCTCTGTAGAAAATTCCTGAGGTTATTTATTGATTATTCAATTTTTGGGTTATATGGAAGGTGGGCGAGTACGTGGGCGTGTACGTGGGTGGATGACACCCATTTTTCAATGCAATATTTGTTTTGATAGAAAACTATGCGTACTAAATTATATCTCTGTAAGTTAAACATGAGATTATTTATTGCGTTTTCAATTTTTGGTTGTATCGGAGGTGGGTGTGTCCGTGCACGGATGAAACTCATTTTTCGAAGACAGCTTTGGTTCGATTTAAAAAAACATACTTACTAAATTTTATCTCCGTTTTTTCAAGCACGAGCTAATTTATTAAGTTTTAAATTTTTGGGTTGTATGGGAGGTGGGCGTCCACCCATGAGTGGATGAAGTTCATTTTTCGAAATCATCTTTCTTTTGATATAAAAGACATACATACCTTATTTTGTTGTTGTATGCTAATTATGAGCTTATTTATACAGTTTTTCATTTTTTGTTATATGGTAGGTAGGCGTGATCGTAGGCGGATTCTAAAAATATTCAATAGTGTAGATCCTTGGATTCAGTTGAACATATGTATCGAGTTTCATCTAATTATCTCAACTCCTTTTTCTTATCCGGAGTTTACGGACAACACACAGACGGTATATCTAGTAAGGTATATCTTGGACTTGCCGATGTTAAAATACCCCCACGGGCTATTCGTAATGGTACAAAATCTTAATTGACAGCTCTTTTTATATGAGATTTCAAAAAATTGTACTATTTTGATGACGTCTTAAATACTTTAATATCAAATTGTTTTCCTGCAAAGTAAAGCCAAGCCTTTTTATAACGTTTTCAATTAGAAGTTGTATGGGAGGTAGGCGTGTTCCTTGAATGGTTGATGCCAATTTTTCTAACACGACTCAATTTTGATATAATATACACGCAATTTCAGGTTTGCAGCTTAAATATTTGCCTATTTATAGAGTTTTCAATACATGTTATTTTCGTAGCTTCGACACAAGCCTCTATATAGGTTTCAATATTAGGATTGTATGGGAGGTGGGCGTGTTAGTAAGTGTATGACGTCCATTTTTCTAACACACCTGAGTTTTGTCATAGACTACACAAATACCGAATTTAAGTTTTCTCCGATCCAAAAAAAATTATGCAGAAATAGTTTTAAGAGTACCTCTAACCTAATATATAAATATATAAAAAAAATATTATATATAGTATTTTTAATAATTAAGACTATAAAAAATTATGCGGAAACACATAATAATTTTTTTCAAGAGGATGGGAGCCCAAAAATACCGTGACCCGTGCTCCTTTTGGGTTTTGAAAGGGTTTTGAAAGTATATATTGAAGTCTGCAATGTATTCAATACGTAATAAGCTGTATTAAATACATTTTACATTCATTTCCAAAATGAATAAATTTATATGTATCCAGAACACCAGCACCCTTTAATTGCCAATAATTTGCAATCGTTATTTTTTTAAAAATAAAAAAAAAGCTTTAAAACTTAAATTGTTATTTTTTTATTTTACGAGATTTTAAACAAGAGCAAAGAACATAATTCTCTGCCTTTTTATAACAGAAATTTCTATTTTTATTATTCTACAGCTCTTCGTATGATATTGTCAAGTTTTAATCCATCATTTCAATTTGAGTTCTAATATGAATTTTGCACTTAATACTTTATTTTCTAAACAAAATACAACCTCAATGGTTATTTGAATATATATTGAATGCTTTGCCACAAACAAACACAGGCAATGCTACTCTACTATTTGCATACATAGATGTATAAATGTGTTTGTACACACACAGGTTTTCGCATGTATTAGTAAATTGAATAACATATAAAAACCAGTAACAACTAATACCGCACAACAACAATAAAACGTGCGATATAACAAAAATAACAGCAACAAAAACAACAACAACAACAACAATAATTACTAAAACGTGGTTTTGGCAAGCACACTACAACTGCAGCCGCATGCCATTGAAACTCATTTTGAAATATTTAAAATTAGCTTTAGACGAGAACTGAACGAGCAGCAACAACAAAATCAGAGCAGCAACGTTAGCGAGGTACGTGCAGGATATGCTATTTTACAGGAACTCAAATAAAATTTGATTGAATGACTGCAAATGTTTTGGAGGAAATGTGAAATATCATGTTAATGTATAGAATATGTATAGAACTAGCATAAAATATTAATATATCTACAGGAAGCCGAATATAATTTAAAAAAAAAATAAAATAACTCAAAACTAAAAGGATTAAAGAAACGCGATGAATGAGAGTGAATGCAAGCGTTAAATGTTGCTGAGCGGAAGTAATCCAATAGTTTTTTAACATGACGTTAGCTTAATGCAAACGTAGAACGAATTATAAACGTGTCAAAAACTTTGCAATAGAAATTAACAGGTCCTTGAATAACACAAAATCACACAAATAAAAATAAAAAAATTAAAATAAAACAAAAACACAGCTTAAAACTTAATACAAATTCTGCACACTGTGCAGTCAGTGCAAATTGAAAACTCACAAAAAAAAAATAATGAATTCAATTTTTGCAAACAAAAGAAGATCCTTGGTGGTAGAGCAGCAGCAGCAGCAGCTATTGTTTAAAAGGCTCAGATGCGTTAAGAGTGCAGCCTGGTAAGGCTTCTCGCAGGGCAGCTGGAACAACAACAACAAGAAAATTTTTAACAAGCTGCCAACCCAGCCGCAAACATTCCCCCTACCCCCAAACGCATTCTTACCTCTGCCTGCACATCTTCCAGCTACACGCTTTCTTTCAACAACACTTTTCAATTCAATTTTAAGACTGAAATTTATGCAGCGTCCTTTTGTTGCGCGCCAGCTTAGATGGCTGCCTCGCTTATTTAAGTTAGTGCCAAGTTAAAAGGCTGATCTAAAAGGAAGCGCAGCAGCATAGAAAAATGAGACAAATGCGGAGCATAAAAGAATCATTAAATTAAGTGGAAAAAGGATTTTCCACAGCGCTCTGGTAAATTGATCCAAATTATGGTTATTTTATGACAAATGCGTTCAATTCAGACATCGTCCTGGTCTGGCTATGTCTACTGCATTTGTGTTTCTTACTTTTTTGCAGTGTTTTTTTTTTTATTTACAGTTTATTTTAAGCAGAATTGCTTTAAATATTGCATAAAATTTTTCCATCGGATATTAAGTGAATGAACTTTGAATTTTCATTCCTTAATAGAATAAAGTAATTTTTTAATATTTATTGATTTTTGCGCAACTTTAATCTGTAACGACTGAAGTTGTTACAAATAAATATTAAAATAAAAATATATAGATTCCTATAATGTAAGAAAAAAAATAATAATTTTAAAAACCGACAGCAACATTTAATTTAAATTAAAAAGATACCAATGAATAAATAAAGGGGAAAAAAACGAAAAAGAAGAATTAATAAATAAAGTAGAGTAGAATATAAAAAAAAAAAAAAAAAAAAAATAATAATGCGGATGGAGGATCCAATGTGGTCTCCCATCTAAGTACCAACCGCAGTGAAGGCTGCTTAATGTATCAATCACAGTGCAGCACACATACACACATAACTCGTTTAGCAGCAATGTAAGCAGTCAGGCTGTTTATAGCAACGTTGTATTGTAGCACTTGCTGACATGATAACAATGATATGATTCACAGGCAGTTAGCAGTGAACATTGAATAAGTAGTGCGCAAACTGTTGGTTTAGCATGCTAGTTCGCTTGACATCTCAATTGATGCGATTAATGTTTTTAATTGTAAATCAATTTTCGAGTGGTGATAAAGCCAGGGAATTAAAATTGATAACAGATTTCTGTAATCAAGCCACCTACCCTCAGTAAGTCAGTTACTTGTCGACTCCGGTCAAACTCAACCTCCGGCTTTTCGACTCCGGTCATATTCAAGCTCCGGCTTTTCGACTCCGGTCAAACTTAAGCTTCGGGTTCAGTAACCCACCGTATTTTAAGTAGGTCTGCGATGTGAGGGCCTGTTTTGCAGTCGGCCTTCTGCCGTCTACCGCCTGAATAAGTTTGGCCCTCTGCCACCGTGAGCACTTTGCCACTAATGTTCATACCGCATATGAACTAATTTTAGGTATTCACTAATTTTGTAATAAATATTTTATATAAAAAAACAAAATTAATTAAATAAAAGAAAAAAAAAAGAACACAATAGATTATTAATCGTGCTGAGCTAAAACCTTTGAGGTTTAGTGATTATGTTGACCTTAACGTCAACCGTGACTAATTAATCTATTTAATTTCTGATTGAGAAAAATTTACTTTTGCCCAAGGGTTGCGAGATCCCTTGGACGGACACTGGAGCGGCTGAGCATACCTCAGCCTTCGAAACAAAAACACTTGTTACAAATCTCAGAGAGTAGATTAATAAAATAGAGAGAATAAATAAAAAAAATTGTATACAACATTCCATGAATGCTGCACTTAAAATTATTTTCACTAGTTCAGATATTCTATGTCTTGAGCAAAATAGTGTTCAATGCTTGACAATGTTTCAAGATAAACATACCACATAAGATACTAGCTTGTCTATTGCAGACATGCCTTGTAGCTAAGCAAACATACATACTACTTACGTACTTAGATGGCGCTTACAACCGTTGGTCGGTTTTGGCCTGGTCTAAGAATTTGCGCCAGCCTCTTTTGTCGTGCGCTTGCTGGCGCCAGTTGGAAATTCCAAGCGTCGTCAGGTTATCCAATGCCTGGTCTTTCCAACGGAGATGCGGTCTTCCTCGTCTGCGTTGGCCACCGCTGGGTACCGAATCCAATATTTTTTTCGCTGGAGCTTCGTCGTTCATTCTCTCGACATGACCTAGCCAGCGAAGCCGCTCTATTTTAATACGCTTGACTATATCGATGTCGGCATATAGCTCATACAACTCGTGGTTCCATCGTATTCGGTACTCGCCATTGACGCAGATTGGACCATAGATCTTGCGAAGGATTTTTCTCTCGAACGCTCCCAAAGTCCTTTCATCAGAGCTGCTCAACGTCCAGGTTTGTGATGCGTATAGTAGGACGGGCATGATTATTGACTTATAGAGCGTCAGTTTTGTTCGTCGAGAGAGAGCTCTGCTTCTCAATTGCCTACTGAGCCCAAAGTAACACCTGTTGGCAAGAGTTATCCTTCGTTTAATCTCAATACTGATATCGTTGGAGGAGTTAATACTGGATCCCAGGTAAACAAAGTCCTTCACTACCTCAAAGGAGGTGTTGTCAACAGTGACGTGGTTTCCAAGACTCTGGGACTGTTTGTTTGTTGACACGAGATACTTCGTTTTATCTGCGTTTACTGCAAGACCCATTCGACTCGACTCTTTTTCTAGCCTGGAGAATGCTGCACTGACTTCGCGCGTATTTTGACCAATGATGTCAATATCATCAGCATACGCCAGCAGCATAACACTCTTATAGAAAATTGTGCCGCTGCGTCTCAGGTCAGCAGCTCGGATGATCTTCTCCATTACTATATTAAAGAAGTCGCACGATAAGGAATCACCTTGTCTGAAACCTCGCTTGGTATCGAACGGAAGGGAGAGGTCCTTCCCGATTTTCACTGCGCTGCTGGTGTTGTACAGTGTCATCCAAACATACATACACGTTGCTTTTATTGGCAGATTTTGGCCAAACTATTGCAGCAAGTGTCTTGAGTGCCAGATTATCAACGTCCAAAATATATCCGACAATTGAATTTGCTGTCGTAAATTTATTGATTTATTTATATATTTTCCCAGATTCCTTTTTTTCAAGACATCTTGGAACAGTATCAAGGCCTTGCACTTTTCGTTGCAAGCTATAATATTCTTTGGGTATTCAGCATATGAATTACACGTATAATACGATGAGGAATGATATATAAAAAAATGCATAAAAATTAAAATACATTTTTAAGTAAAAGTTTAATAAAATTCCTTTTATTTCAAACAATAAGCATTTTCTTCATTATAGTTCAAAAAAACATTTTTTTTTTTTATTACAATTAGAAACAATAATATAATTATTTTAACTAAAAAAAATAAATAGCACTAGCTACCAGGGCTTTCGACTCGAAAAAAATGATAAAATGTTAAACTTATTGTATGGTAGAATAAATTATGTTTGTGTTAGTTTATAATATTAGTAAATTTTAATCATATAGAACTAAGAAGATTACATGATAACAAGAAATGTTCAATCAAAGAAATGTTATTTTTTGATGAAAATATAAAAAGTTGACTAGGTGTGATGTTTCCAAATATTCTTTTTCTATAGGTTGTTAGAACTTGGCATTCGTTTAGGAAATGTTCCACGGATATCTTGCCATTGCAGAGATGACAAATAGATGTAGCGCTTTTATACAAGAGATGTTCATGTGTGTACTTTGTGTGACCAAGTCGTAGAAGAACAAATAGGCTAGATTGCTTTCGGGTGCAGGATGCAGGATATATTGTTTGAAGTCCATAAGCGTTGTACATTTTGTATCGGGTATTATATTGAGATTATTGTAGATCGAGTTGTTTTAAATAGTTGATCTAGTTACAGCTGCAGCCGCTTGATCGGCGTATTCGTTACTTTGAATACCAGCGTGCCCGGGTACTCACATTATTTTTAATTTATTGGTCTTTTTAATGCAGGTGGTCTTGAAGCTTACAATTAGCTGATGATTTTGGCTAGCATTCGTAAAGCCTCTACAAAGGAGTAGCTATCCGTGCATATAATAAATTTACCTTTATTTTTGTAAGCGAAGTCTGCAGCATGCTTCAAAGCAAAGGCTTCAGCTGTAAAAACTGAGCTATGTGATGGAAGGAAGCTAGCAGAAATTGTTGAACCATTGTTACAAAAGACTGCAAAAGTTGTAAAGTTTTTTGATTGGGACCCGTCAGTGTATAGAAAATTATAGTTTGAATAGTTGTTGCAAAGCTCAGAGAAAAATTGCTGATACATCTGCGGTGTTGTTCTGGATTTAGGAAAATTATGTAGGTTATTAATTATAGACGTATCTATTCAATAGATAGAGTGGCTCAAGAAGATTTTTTCCCATTCATGTATGTTTGTCTCTTAAGATTTGATTTAAAGAAGAAGATACTGTGGAGATGTCGCACGTTTTGGAAAATATTATGGCGTCATCTGTGTAAATTGAATGTTCAAATATTTTGTATTTAGTTATTATTTTACTGAGTTGTTCAAAAGCTATTAAGAAGAGAACCACTGAAAATGGGGATCCTTGAGAAACTTCATTGTGAAGTGGTTAAATATTGGAAAGTTTTGATTCAATTTTGACACAAAACTTGCGATTTGTCAAAAAAGCTTAAGTGCATTAAAGATATTTTGACCAATCTTCCAAGCTACAAGCTGGCCGAGAACGACATGTATTCCTATGCGATCGAATGCTCTCTCGAAGTAAAATGCTCTCAAATGCAATCGAACGCTCTCTCGAATAAATTTTTTTTAAATCGAAATATAGCTGTCAAATCTTACTGAATATTTAAAAAAATATGTCAACATTAAAATCATGATACAATAATTTTATAAGGTAGTCCAGACATTTGACCTTTTCTCCCAAAAATGAAAGTTCATACCTTTAGTTGACAATTATTACAAAAGAGAGACTTTTTGACGACATCACAGCCACTCAGTTGTACAAAAATCATACTATTCCGTTGTACAATTTAGAAAAATGTACTTGCGTTCACTACGTTTTATAATACTTTCTTATAACGAATAAAAAAAATAGACGTATGCACGATTCAGTGCAGATGCCAGAGTAGTTGAGGACTTGAGGAGTTGTACAGTTGCGTACATTGAAAAGTTTTACAGCTTTGAAATAGTGATGCAACATTTAAAGCCTAGTACTATGTTCATTTGCGTGGAATTCCGCTGGCAACATCTATTTATTTGTTGCGTGAAAATTTTGGCTTATTCAGCTTAAAAATTTCAACAAGAATTAAATAAACAGCAAGAAGTTATTAAGAAAAGCAGAAAATCATGTAAGCTCTTGAATTTGTATTATTTATGATTCTAACAATACAAAATAAAGATTATACGAGTAAGCATATGAATGATTGTCCTTTGTTGTGGAGCAGGACAAGTCACTAGTTTATAGCAGTCAGCAGTTGCGAAGATTTGAGACCGCCAATACCACGGAAAGGTGCATTTGTATTTACAATTTCCAACAACTGCAATTATTAATTGCAAAACTTTAGAAATAGTACAAAAAATATAATTTCAATTACAAACTCTGTTCTTTTGCTAGCACTTTTTTCATAAATGAAATGGCAACTCTCACTTTTCACGGCAAAATAAATGGTCGTTTCAATTAAATTACCGTGAAAACAATGTTGCTAGATGCATGTTGCGGAATATAGTACTAGATTTTCCGCAACGAATTATAGTACAGCTTTGTCGAAAAAGTTGTGAAATGTTCACGTTTGTTTTACAGCTGTCATTTTTTGTTTGGAGATTTGAGTGGAGTTTCACGTGAAGCCGAACAGAGTACTATGCTTAAGAGTTTAAGGGCCAGTTTCACCAACTATACTAAAGTTAAACTTAAGTATAAGCTCTGATAATGCATTTCATTAACCATACTTAAGTTGAACATAAGTATGAAAAATGCGTTACTAAAGTTATACTTAAGTCGTCGACTGCAAAAAGCTGATTATAGTTTGCAAAACAATTTTGAAATTGTGAAAATTTGCAAATTGCGCACGTAGAAGGCATATTAAAATTCACACAATATTCATAACACAAAATTAACAGCAGAAAAATAAATTGCGAGTTATTTTATAATGAATTTCGCCAAATTGACAGTTAAAAAATATTTGAAAATTTTTAACAAATTTTATGGCCGTAACAAACTTAATTAAGTAATGCAAACAGTTTTGTTGTATGTTTTGCATTACATCGAAAAAGTACATTTTAAGCTAAGAAGACGCAACACAATTTGCGCAACAAACACAACCCTGCTTATCATTATTTTTTGAGAGAGAATATTTTTTGTTCACAAAAATTATGTCAAATTTCTGTCAAATATCTGTACTACCTTTCTCTAATTCTATCATGATAAAAATATAAAAATTACAGATAAATCACATTTCATTCAAAATTTTAATTTAATTTTAAAAATATTTCTTATACCGAGTAAAAATGAACATTTTTTAGTTAAAACTGTACAAGTTTCGTGCAACAAACAAACAATAGAAATCATATAAGTTTTGTTATGGTATTTTCAATATTTTGGGTTGTATGGGAGGTGAGCGTGTTTGTATGCGGATCACGTTCATTTTTTGTGCAAGTGTTAGTTTTTGTACAAAATACATACATATTAAATTGTATTTCTGTAGTTTTAATAAAACCCTCTCTCTATACAGTGATTTTAAGTTTTTGGTTGTATGGGACGTAGGCGTGTCCGTTTGCGAATTACAATATTATTCAATAGTACAGATTCTAAGTTTCATATCAACATGTGCACCAAGTTTCATGCAATTATTTCAACTCCTTCTTCTTATCCTGTGTTTACGGACAACACACAGACGGACGGTTGGATAGACAGCAAAGTCTGGATCAAAAACTTTGACATTGATGCCCGTATTCACCAACCTCGATATAATACTCTCTTTATTTCAGAAGGCGTTTTAGTTTACTATTTTTTTCGTATTTACCAAGCAATCTACCTTTTTTGTTTCGAACTTATGTTCGAACTTTTCGAATAGTAGAAGTGTTATACAAAATTTTAAAAAACAAGCCTACTTTTATGTATTGTTTTGTTTTTAGGTTGGAATCGATTGCTATTTTATAGAGAAGTCAGCGGTTGTTTAAAACTAAAATATTGGTGAATATCAAAAAGCCGAAAATAGCACGACTTTATCTTTATTTGCAAACGTTTGAACAGTTTTCAGAATAATAGTTAGTTGCGGGAAACGCGTTATTTAGTTGCAAGAAATTAATTTCATTTAAAATTAACGTAAGTCATTTTTAATTTTAAGTCAGCAACCGAAAAATTTAATTTTTTCAACTGAAAACTTTATTTATCGAAAAAATATCCATTTCTAATGACATACAAATTTTTAATCTAAAAATATTAATTCTACACAATATCTCGCAAAAGCTCAATGGAAGCGTGCTAGACTATCAACGGAAGACGTGGGTTTGAATCCTGGCTGTGTAATTATTGAATTAAAAATTTTAATTTAATTATTGAAATTCTAATTCTGTTTCATTAACTGCTTCGTCAAAACTAACCTTTAAAATAACTTTTCCTATATTACTTTCCTAAGAGAAACTCAATTAAATATCAAAAAAAATAAATCCAGAAAAAATTGTACATTTAATATTTTACTTAAAAAAAATTTTTTAAATAAAAAAAAATTGGTGTTCTTGTCGGTAATTGAACCCAGGTCAACCGATTTCTGGACTCGAACGACAGTACACTCGGCTAAGCTGAATATTCGTTTGTGGTAAATATAGTTCGCAAACGAAGTATAGTTGGTGAATTTTTAAGTTGCGGTAAATGAAAAATTTCTTTGCATGTATTATCTTAGAATTAATGCTCATGTTATTCTTCAACTTTGTACAAGCTATACATGGAGAGAAATTTGAGCTGAAAAAAATCCTCAACCATTATTTTGGGAGAAATTCTGAGCTAAGCCATAATATGCTTGATATCAAGCCCTAAATTGATTGTTTATCAAAAAATTATTTGTGCATAATGTACGTGATGTTTAGATCATTTATCAAAAAATTAATATGCTCATTTGTGCCCAATTTATGTCATTTTGGTATTGTTTATAAAAACAAAAAACATGCGCATTCGTATCCAATGAATGCCAGTTATGGATTGATAATACGGTTCAGTGAAATAACGCCCAATGAAATAACGCCCAAAATAAAAAATGAAATAATGCCCAAAATATTTTGGGCTTTAAAAAATGAAATAACGCCCAAAATAAAAAATGATATAAAGCCCAAAATAAATGAAATAACGCCCAAATCAAAAATGAAATAACGCCCAAAATATTTTCAAAGCAAATCATTTAAAATATTTTGGGCCTTATTTCATAATGAAATAACGCCCAAAATTTGTATGAAAAATATTTGGGCGTTATTTCATTTTTGATTTTTGGCGTTATTTCATAATGAAATAAAGCCCAAAATAAAAAATGAAATAACGGCCAAATAAAATGAAATAAAGCCCAAAATTTTGGGCCTTATTTCATTATGAAATAACGCCCAAATTTGTATGGAAATTTTTTGGGCGTTATTTCATTTTTTATTTGGGCGTTATTTCACTGAACCAATAATAAAAAAAAAAAAAAATATGCCCAATCAAAGGAATTTTGGAATTGTCAATCAAAATTTGTCAAATGTGAAGAATATTTTAAAATAAATAAAAAATAAATTATGAAAAATATCAAAAAAAAAAAAAACTAAAAACAAGAACAAAAATAAAAAGGACATGCAAAATTCAGTAACTTTACTTTCAAATCCTGCAATGTGGTCAAATTTTTAATCAAAATTTTTGGTTTTTATTATACTTTATTCTACTCTAAGGCTGGGAAAAAATTAAGAATTATAAAGTTAAATAATTTTTTGCTGCTGAAGTAACATTTACGAAAAATACTTCATAACAGTATTTTTACATTATTCGAGCTCAATTGCTGAATTGCTGAATTGTTTCTCAGAAATAAAGCATTTATTTTGCTCTATTGAGTTATTTTACTACATAAATATCAGCAACATATACGCTACTGGGAACCATCACTGTTAATCATCCAGATCAATAAAGCGCAAAATATTTTTTTCGGTTTTGTCAAAAGCATATATATTTTAAATTTTTTGCATCGATTTTGGATGAATTTCTTTATTAAATTTTTGAATTTTTGTTTTTAGCAAAAAAATAACTTTTTATGCCAGCATATTTCTAACAACGCTGACCAAGATCATCTACTGCAGTGTTTTTAAATTGCATATTAATCGAAATAATTGCAGCTTTGTGAACTTTATTGCCATGGAACTATACTCTCGTATTAAAAGTTGCTACAAAACTGTTAAACATACTCTCCAGTTTACATAACTGTAATACTTACATAAATAACAATTTAAAAAAGTATACAAATCCTTTCAACAACACCGTGAAGCTGGTTGACAAGTCATTAGATATATTTATAGTACATTCTTGTTGCAAATTAAGTCAACAGCACAACAAATTATATGCAGTGACAAGCAAAGTAATGAAAAAAAAAAAAAACAAACTTGTTTACTGGGCATGATGCTCTACGCAGCAAGCATTAAGCTTATTTGTAGTAGCAGGCAACAGAAAAAAATCAGCATTGTCAGCGACTTAAATAAACAAGCACTTGCTTCAGCTATACTTCAAACAACTTTCAGAGCTTTGCATATGAAGCAGTATCGAAGGCGAAAACTATAGACTCTCAAGTGCATAGAAGATAGCGGCAGTCATGACGCAGTCTAAGTGATGAACACTTAACAAGTTTTTAATTACTCAGTTTAATTAAGTTTTTGGTGCAACAGCAGCTGGAGACGGTAGAGAAACTATTTAAAACTGTCTCTAGGTAAATGATATGCACGCACCTTGGCGTATGAGTAACATTTAATTAAGATAAGTTAAACAACATTTTATAGTTACTAAGATGACATCAGTGCTTAACTGACCCAAAACCAACATGAGAAATCGCGCTGCTTAAATTATATTAAGCTGCTTATGCAATTTTTTTTCTTTTTATGCTTTAATGTAAAATTCTGCTAATTGAAAATAATTTATTTATTTATTTATTTACTTATTTATATCATCAACTCAGCCATAAGTCCTGCGGCAACAGCACACAACAAACTGACAAAATCACACACACACAAACACACACACAGTTACAATAAAGCATGCTATTTTTAATATTCCTGCATTAATTTCGCCACAAATTGCAACGATTTTTCTGTTGTTTACACTAGGAAATGTTTAAACAATACAAAATGAAAAACATGCGGCAAACCTACCAGTCAAGAATTTGCAGAATAACAGTAATTTTATAGCATGTATCAATAAATAAAAAAAAAAAAAACTGCATTAAAAGTATGTACTCAAATATTGTATTGTTGCAACTTTATGCCAAACATCTAAAAGTGCGTTACTGAAATAAAGTTGAATTTTTGTGACACGCATCAACAGGCAGTTAAACAAATAATATTTTTAATGGATATCCATGTTCCATGGATATATGTATATATATTTGTAAAATAAAACCAATTTTGATACTGTTATTTTTGCTGTGGTTGAATACTTTTGTATTCAACTGTTTTGCATGCAAAACTTTTAAGTAGCTCATTAAAAAGTTTTGTCATTATGTTTAAAGGTCAGCAGCAAGCAGCTTGCAGCCATTTAATGAAAATTTATGGCGTTTTCGTTTCTACCAAAAAATGTTGCCTTTTCATTGCCCTTGCCTTTTTTCGTGTTCGATTCTAAAATAAGTGCAAACGGGTGAGTAAATTCTGTGTTCGTTTCTTAAAATGTCACACTCACAGAGGGCAAAAAATGCGCATTTTCTGCCTTGCAAACTTTCTCAGGGTAGATGATTGCCCTGCATATCAGCTGTTTTTAAAACGATAATATTATGACATGCGTGCGTTAGACAAGGATGGTTATATTCGTTTATTTCAGTTGACATTTTTCGAGTCGGCAAAAACATGCACTTTTACAGGGTTGCGGGCAACATTGAAAACATTTTGCACTGCGACAGGGCAACATTTTTTGGTAGAAACGAAAACGCCATTAAATTAAAATTTTTAAAAAAATTGCTTTACTTAAACATTAACTTTTGCTGATTTTATATCCACGTTTTCAATATAATCTAGTAATAACTCTAATCATTTAAAATCAACACACAGTATATCTTGAAAAATCTTGAACTAAATTTTAGTTTAAAAATCTTGAATAAGTTATTTTTTTAACAAAACCTAAGTTCAAGTGCCGCATGAGTTTACAATTTCAACTATGTTAAATACTAAAACTAAGTTTTAATCCCGCAAAAAAATTAATACCGTGGCTCAGTTGGCTAAGAGCTTGTCGATTTGATGAATCAAGTGACCCTAGTTCGATCCTCAACCAGACTGTTTTTTTCATTTTTTTGTTATTTTTATATTATTATTATCTTATATTATTCATTACTAGAAAAGAAGCCCATCAACACGCACAGTGCATTGATCACATACAAAATTGGTAAATACAAAAATAGAAAGAGTGCTCCTATGATAATGAAATTTTGTATTCTTACTAAGTTTAAGTTAATTGATAGTTTAAAAAATTGTAAAATGGTTGATAACCGTCAGTTCATAGGGGTA
Source organism: Tetanocera ferruginea (assembly GCA_958299015.1). Classification (NCBI taxonomy): domain Eukaryota; kingdom Metazoa; phylum Arthropoda; class Insecta; order Diptera; family Sciomyzidae; genus Tetanocera; species Tetanocera ferruginea. The sequence continues at coordinate 95,581,058 of OY282642.1, forward strand.
CCTCCCTTGACCTTTATTAATTTTTGACATCATATTGTTTGGGAGGTACATACAAAAGTTGGTGGATCTTAGCAAAATTTGGTCAAAAGGCAAGCCATTTAAAGAAAAAGATATGCACTGAAAATGGCAGCAATTGATAAGACCTAAGGGTACCTCCCATGGACCTATATTAAATTTAAACATCATTTTGTATGGGAGGAGCATACAAAAGTTGGCCGATGTTAGCAAATCTTGGTCAAAAAGCTAGCCATTTAAAGAAATAGGTATGCGCTAAAAATGGTTGAAATTGCTATAACCTTAGAGATACCTCCCTTGGACCTATATTAATTATACCCTAAACCTGAAAGGTTATATTAACTTTGTGCAAACGCTTGTAACGCATAGAATGAAGCGAGTCCGATATAGAAAATTATATATATATATTCTTAATCAGCGTCACCTCGTGAGTCCAGCTATCCATGTCCGTCCGTTTGTCCGTCTGTGTGTTGTCCGTATACACATGATAAGAAGAAGGAGTTGTGATAGTTGGAAATTCGATCCAAATGGTCATATAGACCCAAAGATCTGCATTATTGAATATGTTTGGAATCCGTCCACGGACATGCCCAACTCCGATACAACCCAAAAATTAAAACTCAATAAATTAGCTCATGTTTAACTTAAAGAGATAAAATTTGGTACGTATTTATTTTATATCAAAACAACGACGTATTCAAAAAATGGATGTCATCCATCTACGGCCACGCCTTTCTACCATACTACCGAAAAATTTATAACTCAATAAATAAGCTTATATATAATCTACAGAGATAAAATTTTGTTCACATGTTTTTTTATAACAAACCAAAGATTATTTTGAAAAATGGACGTCATTTGCCCATGGACACGCCCACTTCTCATACAACCCAAAAATTGAAAATGTAATTAATAAGATTATGTTAAACGTACAGAAATAAAATTTAATAAGAAACACGAAGATGGTTTTGAAAAATGGATGTTACCCAACTGTGAACACACCCTCATCTCCCATACAAACCAAAAATTGAAAACTCAATAAATAAGCTTATGTTTGACCTACAGAGATAACATTCGGTATGTATGTATTTTATACCAAAAGTAAGATGGATTCAAAAATTGGGCTTAATCCGTCTACGAACAGGCCCACTTGCCATACAACCTACAATAGCGGTTATATAACAATGCCTTTATATATGAGCTTAAGGAATTAAACTTGAAATTTTTATAAATTTTTGTAAATTTTTAAATGCAAATAAAATATGGGTGCCCATTTTCAATACTATTATCATTTTTTGAAAAAGTAGGTTTAGGGTATTTCATAGTCAGGCTAGACTGACTTTAGACTTTCTTTACTTGCTTTTACATGATTTCATATGGAAAGTACATATTTTACTCATTAAAATCCTCATTTGTGTTAATTAAAAAAATTCTCTTTTAGGCACATTGTATTTCATTAACGATAGAAAAATCATATTTTAACTTATTTTTTAATATATGAAATAAAATAGTAAAAAAATAATGTGCATGTGTACAAAAAAACAAAAGCTCATATCGCTACTAACTATCATCACCACTGACTTTTTCATCAGAATCACCATCGACTAACATAATAAACTGCTCAATTGCTAAACATTTGATTTTGATTTGATCGTTCTTTTGGATGCTAGGATAGGATCAGATGTCAGCAACAATATTTTCAATAAATCCGTATAAGACTTATTCCTCGAGCATTTACCGATATGGTTAAGTCGATTTTTTCTAAACTCTTTGTGCCTTGCTTTAAATGCCTCTTCAAAAAATTTTCTTCAAAAATTATTTGAACTTTGCTATATTTTGAATATTTTTCCATACAAAATTGACTATTTTTCGCAAAAAGTCACTATTTAAACTTCTATAACTTTCTTGTTAACGAAAAGGGGTAAATAATATTTTTTTAAGTCAAAAGATAAAACATCAAATAAAATTACAAAAAAAGTTTCATCACAATCAAAAACGTGTTTTTTTCGTAATTTTCTATTGAACTTTGCTTAATTTTGAATATTTTGCCATAAAAAATTGACTTTTTTTCGCAAGAAGTCACTTTTTTAAACTTATATAACTTTCTTATTTATGAAAAGGGGCAGATAATATTTCGAAAGTCAACGGTTAATGCTTTAAATACAATGACACAAAAGTTTCATCACACTTAAAGAAAGTCTTTTTTTGTAATTTCCTATTGAACTTTGCTTAATTTTGAATATTTTGCCATAAAAAATTGACTTTTTTTCGCAAGAAGTCACTTTTTTAAACTTATATAACTTTCTTATTTATGAAAAGGGGCAGATAATATTTTGAAAGTCAAAGGTTAATGCTTTAAATACAATGACACAAAAGTTTCATCAAACTTAAAGAAAGTCTTTTTTTGTAATTCCCGTTTGAACTTTGCTAAATTTTTAATATTTTTCCATACAAAATTGACTATTTTTCGCAAAAAGTCACTTTTTTAAACTTCTATAACTTTCTTATTTATGAAAAAGGGCAGATAATATTTTGAAAGTCAGAGGTTATTATTTCAAATAAGATTACAAAAAAGTTTCATCAAACTTAAAGAATCCCTTTTTTTGTTATTCCCTTTTGAATTTTGCTAAATTTTTAATATTTTTCCATACAAAATTGACTATTTTTCGCAAGAAGTCACTTTTTTAAACTTCTATAACTTTCTTATTTATGAAAAGGAGCAGATAATATTTTGGAAGTCAGAGGTTATTACTTTAAATAAGATTACAAAAAAGTTTCATCAAACTTAAAGAAAGTCTTTTTTTGTAATTCCCGTTTGAACTTTGCTAAATTTTTAATATTTTTCCATACAAAATTGACTATTTTTCGCAAGAAGTCACTTTTTTAAACTTCTATAACTTTCTTATTTATGAAAAGGCGCAGATAATATTTTGGAAGTCAAAGGTTACTACTTTAAACAAAATTACAAAAAAGTTTCGCTAAAATCCAAGAATCCTTTTTTTTCTTATAGAATATTAAATTTCGCAAATATTAGAGCTTTTAGGTGTTTTTTTTTTAAAGCACAGAAAAATTCTTTTACAAAAAAATATATTCTCAAAAAAACTACTTTCAGTTTTAAAATACATGTAAAAATAATCCTCTTTACTGATTTTTCAGAAAAAGCAAGCTTAATTTTTTAAAATAATAACTCAATTTTTAATTAATTCGTTTTCTTCAAATAAAGATGTATGTTCAAATAAATATTTTAAAATTATATATGACGTAATAATATGGTTAAATATAGTATAACTTTTTTGTAAAGAAAAAAACTAAATTTTTTTTCCTCTTTTCGTACCATTTTGATGCATTATTGTGCGACGGGTCTTATTAAAATAATTTAATATCAGACGATATGACAATATTTTTACATTCACCTCAAATGTAGTTTTGTTTCAGTCGTCGTCATTGTTTCCTAACTGATATATATCAAATAAATTTTGTGTGCATACTTTTAGGCTTTTTCATATAAAAAGCACTGTAATAGTAAGATTGTTTGACCGAAGCTTGTTCTGGTTCAAGCTGAACATGTTTTAAGAATCATAGCAATAACAACTATAAACAGTTTGAGCGATATAGAGCACGGAGCAGGACGCTTGTCTCTTATATATTAAGATTTAATATACAAATTTTATCGTGTAACTTTTTACTTTTTTGCCATATCTTATCGAACTGCGAACTGTGGCAACAATCGCATTAGAACCGCGAGTTCTAGCTCGGGCTTATCTGTTGATTGCTAGAGCATGAAAAAAATGAAAACAAAATACAGCTTTTGTTACCTTTTAGTTATTTTGTATTAAATTTTAAACCTTCGCTGCTTAAATTTGAATTTTATTCCCTTTTTATTGAATTCAATACAGCCTTGTTAAAAAAATTTTTAGATAACTTTTAGAAAAGTATCAAAAAATTATTAAAAATATTTTCAAAAATACTTTAGTTCAACGATTGGCTTAAAAATTATTTCAATATTTTAAACTTAACTATGATAATGAAGATCTATACATCAATTTAGCCAGCTTTGTAATTTTTTTTTTTTTTTTTTTAAATTACTTCCTTTCATGCCTTTCATATATTACGGCTCACAATATTTTAATTTTCAGTTATGAAAATAATTTAAACGTAGCCATTCACAATTCTTCACAATTAAATCTGAAGGTGTTATTTATGCGTTTAAAACATTTAATAAAAATAAATTTTTTCAAACTTCACCCCGCCCTCAAGAAAAAGTTAAAAATAAAACTATGTAATCGTTGTAAAAAACAGTGACAGTATTTTGCACAAAGTTAAGTGCTTGCTGGCTGCCAAGTAGTGCAGAGGAGCATTTACATGATATTTTGGTGTTACTATTGTTGTTCTTTTCTTTTTTTAATATCCTCCCACCCAACACATTTAATTTATTTAAATTGCATGCGAAGAATGCTGTTTTTCGTCGACTTCTGTTAAAATTGTAGCACTTTGCGAAATTGAAATATTTCCTCATTCAATTTCCATCTGCACATATGCTGTCACACATTTACGCATGCACAGAGTCAGCGACACACAATCTTACTCACTCACTCTTCACTCATTCATGTATGTTTTATCCCTACCAGCAGCAGTCATCCTTATGATCAGCACGTTGCTTCCGCTTCCGCTTTCCTTATTTTGATTTGATGTCCTCATTTTTCTTCATCTTAATTTTCAGCATGTTTTTTTATTTTTATGTATTTTCTTGTTTTCATGCAATGCTTTTTCGTCAACCCGTTTTTTTTCGGTATGTGTGTGTTTATCTCGTTTGCTTTTGTCGAATGCAAATTGAAATGTCGGACAGATGCAATGATTTTTGCGCTTGCATAGATACTCGATTTCCACGCGTTTGCGCTGCTGCTGCTGCTGCTTCTGATTCTGCTACAACTACTCGAATTCTTGGCATTCGAGTTGGATCAAAAGTTCGAATTCGCTACGTATTGCAAAGAAATCACATGGAGTGCACTTGTCTTTTCAAAAGATTAAAAAATGTTCGTAGCACCGGAAGCGGATATGTAAAACAGTTGTTTGTTTGTCTGTCTGTTTGTTTGTTTGTTAATGTCGCTGCCATACTTTTTTGTTGTTGTTATAGTAGCCTTTGTTGCCGCTGTAAGTAAATCAAATTGATTGAATGTTTCGCGCTCAGCTAGATAAATGCGAGGTCATGACGTTTTTCTGTTTTTGCATTTATATCTGTCTGTCTCACTGTCTGCCGTTCTGTCAGTTTAACTTATTTTGAAATGTTAAATTTTGTTAAAATTAAGTGTTAATGAATTATCATGTTCGTCTTTAGAGAAATTTATTATAGTGATAAAGAGAGAGAAACACTTGTATACTCATGATACTTTGCAACAAAGCTGTTCTGCACATACCTTTAGGCCTTAATTAGCGTCGAATAGCTTAGTTTGTTCCTTGCTTTTGTGGTGCAATGGAAATTAGCTGAAAGCAAAAAGTGAAGCTTTTATTCGTTGCAACAAAGACAAATCATGGCAGCAAAAACGTGCAGGTTTTTTTCAAATTTCAAAGTTTTATACAAGGACAAACACTTTTTTGAAGTGATTTTTTGCATCAAGAGATTTCATAGATTATTTCATTCGTTTATCGCTTTTTATGGTGGTCGTTTCTTTGTTGTGTGCAGTTGAAGAATTAACTTATTAACCCTATAGTACTAATGTTAGTCGATTCAACTAACATCGTTTCCATTTTGTAGCACAGTTCTCTGTCGATTGGTGTACACTTTACTGTACATCGATTTGGAAGCCTGTTGCTAAGTTTTCATGCTTAAAATCGTCTGATTTTAATTTTGTCGTTATTTACCGTTATGACCATAAAGGTCAACCAACTAATGCATACTTTTTATTATTTTGTTCTCAACAAGTGATCAGCTTTGTGCATTCTTTAGAGACGTCAAAAACGTAAACAAAATTGTTGCTGAACGCGTTTTTAAAAATTAAAATAATATATTATTTGATTTGATTTTCTTACAAATACAAATTGAAATACAATACAAAAGAAATACAAAAAATAATTTTTTGTATTTCTCGTTATTTACAATTAAAAATATTTCATTAATTTTAAATTTTCATCCTAACAAGTCCAATTAGACAAGTGTTTAAAATCCATCCTCAGGACATTTTTTCTACACAAAACTTTAAAAATAGGTAGATATAAGCTTTTTAACAAAATAAAGTCATTCCCATATTTTTCTTTCCACTTGATTTCATTCCCGTGACAAAGGGTTAAAATTGAAACCACGTCAAATACTTAAACGATGTTTAAGTCTCGCATGGGTTTAAAATTTAAACTTTAAACTCCTTTTGGGTTGGTTTTTAAATTTCGTAAACGTTAAAGTACACAATTAGCACGCGCACAAAATTTTATTCCGTGGCTCAGTTGGTTAAGCAGTTGTCGATTTAATTTGATTTGAATAATCGAGTGACCTTGGTTCGATCCTCAGTTTTAGCGTTTTTTCCATTTTTTTTTTTTTTTGTGTTTTTTTATTATTGTAATCTTTATTATTAATAATTAAATGTTAAAATTTCATTGTAAAAAATTTTCTTTTTTTTCACATCCAAGGATCGAATCGCTGACTGCGTCAATTCATCGCATTAGGCTGCGTGCATAGTAAGCGCCGATTCAGACAGTCAGGCAGGCTGAAATCTGTGTGAACAAACGAGATACAAATTTCTATCTATCTCGCTTTTTCACACACTCTGCCTGCCTGCCTGCCTGTATCGGCGTTTACTATACACGTGGCCTTAGAGTCGCGAGTTCTAACCTCGGGCTAAACTGTTGCTAGCTAGAGTTTACAACAAAATAAAAAAAAAACTTTTTACCTTTTAGTTATTTGGTACTAAATTTAAAACTTTAGGTACTTTATTTGCAAATTTTATTAGCATTTATTTAAATTTAAATTTATGAAAATTACTAATAAAAACAGGATTAATAAGTAAAGAAAGTCTTAAGTCAGTCTAGCCCAACTATGAAATACCCTAAACCCTAAACTTTTCAAAATACAATAAAAGTATTGAAAATGGGCGTGTCCGTGGGCGGATGAAGCCCATATTTTATATGCATTTAAATGTTGATGAAAAATTTGCGCATATCTAGTTTTATTCCTGTAGCTCACATGTTAATGCTGTTATAGTGTTTTCGCTTTTGTATTTTGTGTGGGAAGTAGGCGTGTTCATAGACAGATAACGCCCAATTTTTGCACACATTTTTGTTTTTGTATAAAATAAAAAATATTCGTACAAAATTTTATCTCTGTAGGTTAAACAAAAGCTTATTTATGCAGTTTGCAATTTTTGGGTTGTATGAGAAGTAGGCGTGTCCATGGGCGGATGACTTCGATTTTCAAAAAAACATCTTTGTTTTGTTATTAAAAATATTTGTACCAAATATTATCTCTGTAGGTTTAACAGAAGCTAATGTATTGAGTTTTCAATTGTTGAGTTGTATGGGAGGTGGCCATGTCCGTGAGCGGATGACTACCATTATTCGAAGATATCTTTATTCGACCAAATTATATTGTTTTAGATTAATTTTTAGCTCATTTATGCCGTTTTCAATTTTTGAGTTGTATGGGAGGTAGGTGTGTCCGTGAGCGGATTTCAAAAATATTCAATAGTGCAAATTCTTGGGTTCATGTGATCTTGCCTGCCGAGTTTCATGCAATTATCTCAACTCCTTCCTCTTATCCTATGATTACGGACAACACATAGACGGACGCACATGGATAGCTCAATTCACGAGGTGAGGACTCGCTTATTTCTATGCGTTACAAGGTTTTGCACAAAGTTAATATACCCTGTCGTTTCAGGTTTAAAGTATAAAAATGCGTTAGTCCAACGATTGGCTTAAAAAATTACTCAAACATTTTTTTACCGTTTAGTTATTGTGTTTTAAACTCAAACTCAAATTGAAATTCTAATTTTATTCCTTATTTATTTAATTTAAGTACAGCTTTGACTTAAAAATGTCTAGTATTTTGAAAATTATTAATTCTAACAAAAAGGGATTTACAAATTCATTAGTCCAACGATTGGTTAAAAATGATTCCAATATTTTTAACCGCATACCTTTTCTGCTATTTTCTCTTTGCGAAATTTTGAAAATTTTTTTTCTCAATTCTTCCTTTTCTTTCTCTGCAAGTTTTAACAGAGAGAGAAAATACGTGAACAGTGTTGCCGGAAGATTTTTAAAAGATATGTTTTTTACCAAAAAAAAAAATGTTCCAAAATATTCCACCAACAATTTTCATATTTCACTTTCATTTTAAACCTTCTTTAAAAAAAGAGAAAAATTCGTTTTTCACTGATGATTCCCATGGCTTTAAATGGCTTATACATATTTTCATAAAAAATTTACAAATAAAGTTTACCCAAAAATATATATTAACATTAAATATAAATTCAGGAACATCATCGTGATTAACATTTAAATGAAAGCTTTTGTTTTTTTTCATATAAATTAGTTTAATTAAATATTTCTATTTAGTTATCAGGTATGTTGAAAGTATCGCAACACTTTCTATTAACATGAACCCATGTTTTTATAAAAATTAAATTATTCAAAATTGTACCCTGTACTCTGTTGCGGATTTAAGTTTTAAAAAGGTTCATTTTACTTTAAATCCGATCAACTTCAGCATTGCTAAATGGTAAGGAAAGAAGAGAGAGCACACATTCTCTGCAGTCTGTAAATGGACTTAATTCTTAGGAATACTTAAACAACAATACCTACTTGTACTTTCCTCAATTTCCAATCAACAAGCTTCAAATTTTCAAATTGTTGAATAGCTTGTAGCCTTAGTTGGATCATAGAAGCGAATAATTTTCTTTGCTTCATTAACACTTTTTTTTTTTATAAAAATTACCAACGGGAAAAAACGATATTTCTTAAAAGTTTAATATTTTCTGGTATTTGAGATCTCATTGAAGGTGCAAGTTAAAAACGAAAATTTTGTAAGAGCTTGTGACTTCTTCTGCGTCATTAATTTGCACACTTGCTAACACATTTTCAGTTTGAAATCCTAAAAATAGCTTTGAGGATGTTAACTCAAAATTTAAATTTGAAGTAAAAATATCAAAATTTGGTATATCTTGAAATTCTCAAAGATTTTATTAGAAAAACAAGTCCTTTAATATTTTCGAAACATCAATGTCATTGCTTTTAAACATTAAATTTAACCTATGTACTTACTCCCAAACATGTTAGAGGACATGTTAAATCAATAAAAGTAATTTTTAGTAGACATCTTTGATTTTATAAACATTCAGAAAAAAAAAATATTCCACTTAATATGCTTACTTTTCTTACAATAAATATGCTCACAGAAACAAAAATATTCCACTAGTATATTATATTCCACTCTGGCATCACTGTACGTGAACAACATTTCTTTTATATACAAACATTGAAAGTGTCAAAATGTAAAGCTTTCTTCAGTTGAGAGTAGTTCAGAAAGCATGTAAAAGCTTTTTCTGTTATTAGCAAGTACACCCACCAGTAGTTGAGCTCGTTTCGTTTCCAACAGCAATTTAACGCATTTAACTTCATTAAAACTTCATTTTCCTCTCAAAGAGTTTTTCTAAATTATAGTACTTATTATCACCAATTCTCAAAATGTTCGAAATTAAAACTTAAATAGATTAGAAGTTTTTGCTTATTTCTGGCGTTCAAGTTGAATTTTGTGCTTAAATGTATTCAGAGACTTATAGTAAAATTTAATGAAAAATATTTTTGTGAAACATTTCAACCCTCTATGACGCAGTTTTATGGGTCTATTTTGACCTTTTTCACAAAAGCACAAAAAGGCTCCGTCAATGAGGGTTAAAATAAGAGTTAAAATGTTCTACAAATTGATGATAAGAAGCTCGGTCAAAGTCCTTTCAAGGGCTGAAATGGCCAATTTGTTTTTTTTTTTATTTTCTACAAAAATATTCGTCATAAATTTCTACATAAATTTCCGAAACAAATCTTACAGCTAAAATGTAAAGGTGACATGGTTTCCTAAAACGATTCACCATACGATCTTGCCAAAAGGGGGAAAATTAAAACCCCTCTAAAATAAAACTCAGATGTAAACATTGAAAACGCCGATATTCGTTATTATTTTTTTTTGTTTGGTCTACCTAGTTGTTTGGTCTACCTCTACCATAATCCTTGTCAGAGCGTTATTATTTTTTTGTGTTGAGAACAGTGAAATCAGCCTGAAAGTAGTAAATTACAAAATTTATTTGAAATTTATCAGTAACGACACTTTGACAATGACTGCAACATAAAAATATTCGAGGTGAGTGAAGAAATGTTGTCATATCGTCTGTTACTAAATTATTTTGAAAGCGAACCATCGTAGGAACGGGCTTTTGTTCTAGTTTAATATATTTTGAAAAATCATTGCATATTATTTTAATATAAATACAATCCACCAATATTTTTGCATATATTATATAACAATTTATTTTTTATTTAAGCTTTTTGTTTTAAACTCACTCATATGCACCAATGTATGTTTCAAAAACTTATGACAGTAGCCTGCAAACATTTTGTGAGGATCTCCAAAAATGATTCTATAAAGAGTGCTTTTTTGCGTTTTTATGATGACTCATTAAAAGGACTCATGAAAGAGTCTTTAATATGACTGTTCAGAAATAAAACTCATAAAAAACTCATTATTGTACTTGCTTTATGAGTAATCTTAAAAGACAGTCATTAAAGAGTCCTAAATATGACGGTAATATGATTGTTCATAAAAAGGACTCATAAAATGATCATATATTCATTGATATAAGCGTAATCATAAAGAAAACTCATAAAAGAGTCTTATATATAAGTGTTTTGTGAGATAATAGAATCGGATTATTTCAAATGCACCATATCTACTAAATAAATAAGAACTAAATCAATCATATTTATTTTAATTGTATACAACTTTGTTACTAGTCGTTTAGTCTCATGTTATCCTGACGTAGGCTTTCGGATAATTGTTTGTTTGTGGCTATAGACATGAATTGAAATTGAATTACAACAAATATTCGTTATAAAAAGACTTCTTATATGAGTCTTAAAAGAGTATTCAATATGAGTATTAAAAGAGTAATTAATAGGATTCTTAAAATAGTATTAAATTTGAGTCTTAAAACCGTCATTACTATGATTCCAAAAAGAAAACAGTCATTATATCATTCATATTTTGGGGGCCAGAACATCCGAAATTGAACTCATAACAGAGTATTTTTTAAGCGCATTATGACGATAAAACCTCATTTATATGAGTCGTGAAATAGTCTTTTAAGAGTCATAATGTTTGCTGGGTATAAAATTTCTGCGTTTTTATATAAAAATTTTGTAATTTATTTAAAAATAATAATTTATTTGAAAATAATAAAATTTTCCTTGCCTTATGAAAAATTAAATACTTCAAATTAGTTAATAAAACTATAAAAAAAAACCATTAAAGAAAACTTTTTGCCTCAATTGCCGAACATGACATTTTGCTTACGTGAACTCTCTTGTTCACATTATCGCAAGTGCACTGTAATAATTTTTTTCTTCTAACATAACTTAATGCTTGTAAATATTATCAAAATAAATTATTATACAAAAGTAATTGTTATAATAAGCAAAATGTAACCTATATAAATAATCTACTATCACTACAAAATGCTTCCTGTTAGGCGAACCATATAGTATATAGCAACAGGAAGTAACCACTTGCTACGACAAAATCGTGGCGTGTCAATTACAGGCTTTAAAACGCTTTAGATTAATTATAACAAAATAAAAAAAAAAAAACTAAACTAACATCAGAAACGTTTACAACAATTGCTATTAAATGTTAACATTTAATAAACAGAAAAATAAAACAAAACACTGTAGAGAGTGTCACGCAAGCTAGTAGCAACATGAATGCAACTATTTTAACTGACATGTGAAATAAAGTAGCCAAAACTATTTTGCTAACTGTAAGTTCACATAAAAAAAGTTAGTTCATTAGTCATGTTTTAGTTGCTAAATGCAATTTTACCTACCAATAGCATTATACTAACATTTTTTTTTTGTATTACTAACACACGCATACACAGACACAGTCACACACAACAATAACCAAGCAACATGCTTCCATACAAAGTAGATGTTCACGTTCAACAAAAGCGTGAGAATTCAATCACTTAATTTTAACAACACCAACAAGGAACGCTAGCAATAGCCAGTATGTTGGCAAGGATTACAACTAGTGCCAAATGGGGGGGAAAAATACCAGTAAGACCAACACGAAAACAATGGCCGGCAACAACGAAATGGTGCAAACATTCATTGTCGACAGTTTAAACAGCAGCTACGAACGGGAGCTTAAAAAACGAAAAACAAAAAAAAAACTAGCTACAGCGGAAACATAAATAATGCAAACTCATGTAATGAACCGAGGTGACGCGATTCTGGCAGGATAAATGAACGCCGGTAGCTTGGTACACCGGCGCGCGTTACCAACCAGCCAACCAACAGGCGTTTTCATTCCAATGAGAATTGTGATGAATTTGTAATTTGATGTGTCGTACACCAACACTACTAATACCAACACACAAACATTCAACCGAGCTGCATGTGTGCAATATTGTTGCACGAAAACAAACACCCAAAAATGTGTGCCAAATGTCACTTCAGGGATTGCCACAGTTTGGTTAGTGGTCGCTCATTTTGTCGCCCGACTCATTTTGTTAACCATTTGATTTCGATTTTTTTTTTTTTGTCTTTAACATGCAATGTGCATGCTATTGTGATCGTATTACATAGATTTTCGATTTTTTTTTTTTTTTTTTTGTCTTTCATATAGTTTTCAGGAAGTACTTTTTGGGTATTTGGGTGCAATTTTTGAAATTATGTGCGCACGAATTAAGGTGCACAATTTAATTTGTCGTTGAACTCTCTAGTATAAGATTTGAATAAAATGTCGATAGATGTAAAGAAATAAACATATAAGCAGTCTATATGTACATTAGACCATACCACCTCGCGAATATGACGCATTTTTGCAAAACAATTACGAAAAAAATTTTTTTTGTTTATTTTGACCGAACGTAGGGGTCGCGCATTGACATATTTCTTCATATCTCTGGTGTTTACGGTCGGATTTTAAAGTGTGGGGTATCAATGTGTTTTTCTCAAAGAGACCTCTATATAAGTTGATCTCAGGTGCACCGTTCTAGTACTTACCCTCCTGATCTCAGTTCCTACCATCCTAATGTACCACCCTAATATCAAAAAAATAAAGCTCTTAAAATATCATTAATCTTTTGCTCAGAAAATATATCGATATTTATAGCAAAACTATTTTTAAAAAATTTTTGAAAATATTTTGCCGAACGTAAGGCTCCCTTTTTTAATTTTCATCATATCTTCGGGACTAAAAGTCTGATCATATTAAATGAAATATCGATGTTTTTGTTTAAAAGAGACCAATTATTTTTTTCCGACTTTAAAAACCAGAGATATGAAGATATATGTCAATGCGCGACCCCTACGTTCGGTCAAAAAAAAACAAAAAAATTTTGTTCGTAATTCTCTTGCAAAAATGCGACGCATTCGCTGGTAAACGGTGCACTTTTTTTTTTGTGGTACGTTCTAATGACCATCCTTCTGGTGTCATTAGATATGAATTCGACCAGTTTATGGGTCACTTCCGGCGTAATTTTTACCCATTCCTTGATCAATGCTGTTTTGAGATCGGTTTTGTTGGATATTTTACGTTTTCGAGTGTTTATATCCAAAATGGCCCACAAATTTTCAATCACGTTCATGTCCGGCGACTGAGCTGGTGGTTGTATTGCTTGCGGACAGTTCCAAATCAGTCATGTCCGTACAATACCCGACTTATATTTCGGTTCATTGTCTTTATAAAATCTGAAAACATCATAAATGCCCAGAATCTCTGCACATTCAATCAAGTTTTCCTTCAAAATTTTAAGATAATGAGACTTGTCCATCGTCGTCTCATTAACCTGCATGTTTGTATGGCCCACACCGTGACGTTCCCACCACCGTGTTTGACTATAAATTTAAATTTTTTTGCCTGCAACTCTCTATTTGGCTTACGACACACATATTAAGCTACATTTGAGCCAGAAATATTAAATTTTGACTCATCAGCATATATTAACTCATTCCAAAAGCTTGAATCCTTATCCAACTGCTTCTTAGCAATTTAAAACTTTTACGTAAGACCTACACACAAAACTCACATAAAAATAAACTTGAGAGTGTGTGGGTAAATGAGTAATATATAGAAAAAGAAACAACAGTAAGATTACAAGATGAAGGATCATTGCTCAGCTGCAAAGTTTTTGGTTGGAATAAGCTGTGACATTGTTCTTGATTAGATTTTTCATTTTAATTATTATAAAATATAAAAAAAGAAATTAAAAAAACAATAAATTAAGCCATATTTGATGAGTTAAACAATTACACTTACAACCTGCATTTACATAATTAAAAAATTATTTTTACTTCAGTTGTTAAAGCTGTTTTAAGTTTTTGTTAGGTGTTGGTTGAAATAAGCTGTGAGCCACTATATCGCAAACTAAATACAAAACAGTCACAACTCAAAATTTTTTTATATCGAATTTTGTTATAAATCAATTCACAAAACACATATCTCACTATCTTTTTAAATTTTTTTTTTTTCATTGACTGGAAGAATGTAGTTGTGTGCTTAAATAAAAAAAAAAGCTTTTCTTCTGCAGTTTCAACCAGTTTAATTTTTCGCTTCTCCTGAAAAGTCATGTTTTTTGAGTTGTGACTGTTTTGTATTTAGTGTGGAATATAATGAATATAAAAATGAATATAAAAAATATCTAGGACCGACTATTATATATATTGGAAAATTTTAAGCTATTTCCCCACAAGAGATACACCCATATTAAACAATATCTCTCATCAATTTTTAATAGACCGCGGCTACGGCAGATTTTACTTAAGTTATACTTAAGTAGTTTTTGTGAAACCAGGCAAAGCCGAGAATGGTTTCTACTACTTTATAAAAATAAAACGCGTTCTTGTTACATACAATTCCGTGCTCATAACTAGGAACGATGCCATTTTATTCATATTTCATCCAAAATTTCTATTTAAATTTAAAAAAAATCATTCTTTTATCATCCGTTACTGTAACTAAGTGACATTGTTACAGAAAACAGTTATTTGCTTGTTGTCCAGCTCACAAACCAATTTCCTGGAAATTTTTTGCACACGTGATGTGTAAATGAAGCGTGCATATAATTAAGAACGATCTATGTTGTCAGTCAATAAGATCACTTGAATTGATTTGAATCTGTTGACCTGCCATTTATTTGTTGTACACTATCTAGTCTATGTTAATCTATGTTAATAAAAGTTTAAAACAAAAAATAAAGTATGGGAAAAAATAAATCCTGTGACCCTAAAACTCGTGAGTTTATTTTAAAACTGTTGATCAATAAAGGTCTTAAAGTGAAATAGCAAAAGTTATAAAATGTTCAAAAACGATGGTTTTTAATGCTATTCATTCAGCATTTTCGAAAGCATTCCCACCAACAAAATTTTTTTCACCCGGAAACGTAAACCTCGTATAACAACTGAAAAGGAAGACAAAATGATTGTTCGTGAGTCCAAAAAATTTCCACATAAATCAGCAAGGCAGGTTTCAGTAGCTGTTCTTGGTGAAAATGGCTGTGGACCTTCCGTTGACACCTTAAAACGTCGTTTGAGAGAAGCTGGGCTGTTTGGGCGTGTTTGCAGGAAGAAGCCTTTAGTATCCAAGTAAAACCGGAAAAGAAGAATAGAATTGCAATGAAATATGGACATTGAATCCTTCATGATTGGAAAAAGGTGTTTTTTACTGACGAAACTAAAATAAATAGAGTGTGGTCAGATGGAAATACGTTAGGCACCCTGTACGAGCTAAGTTAAACCCTAGGTACACACACCCAACACTTAAGTACGGCGGAGGTAACATAATGGTATGGGGCGGCATGTTATGGCGTGGTGTTGGCCCAATCGCAAAAATTGAGGGACGCATGGATAGATTCCAGTAAACCGACATATTAAAGAACCATCTCATTCCATATGCCGATGACAAATTACCCGTAATTTGGATTTTTCAATAGGATAATGATCCAAAACATACTGCTGGTCATACTAAGAAGTGGTTTGCGGACAACATGGTGACTGTTTGGATTGGCCACTCTGTAGTCCGGATCTAAATCCGATTGAAAACCTCTGATTAAAAATTACAAACTTTACAGAACTGTATGCTGGGGTACAAAGGACGTGGAATAGCATTCCTAAGACTGTCTGCGAGAATCTAGTTGCTTTAATGCCCCGGCGATGTGCAACGGTTATTTTAAGTAAAGGGTTTCCAACCAAATATTGATGAAATATAAACAAAACATACATTTTTTTAAACCAAAAAATTCAAATAAATAAATCGTTCTTAATTATATGCACGCTTTGTTTTGTTTCTAATATGAGTAAAAAGGCCTCCTGTGCTCCAACAGCTTAAATCTGATTAATATTTTAATGATATAGGAATGAGGGAGTCGGCTACAATACATCGACATTAAAGTTTTATTAAACCGTAAGTATTAAATGAAAAAAAAAAAATTAATTTGAAGTGCACGGAACTGTACATATACATTAATACATTCATATGAAAAGACTTACTTTCTTTTGGCATGATAAAAATTTATTGGCTACTGTAAATTCCTTTCTTTTTTTTTTTTGTTCACATGCAACCACAACTGCATAAGATGCTATTATCACCATACAATAAATCGCTCAAGTTTAGTCCCAACGGTCTAAAAAGAAGATAAAAAAACAACAAAAACTTGAAGAAATAACAAGAAACCAATTGAGAAAACATCGTATAACATTGATGAGCAAGAACTTTCGAGAATAGTATAATAGACTTCATACAATGCTATGGTGGATTTCTCTATCAGGTGTGATCGAAGCTGGCCGAAAATTTTAAAACTACAAGAAAAAAGAATTCTCTAAAGAATCAAGTGAAAATCTTTTCTTGTCTATTATCCTTGAACATTGTGGCAATTGCACGAAAGCCATTCAATGGAACAGTTGCGCCAGCAGTTGCTGCATATATTTGAATACAACAACAATAACAGTGTTAACAGTAGTTTTAGAGCTCCCATTCGATTTGAGCATATTAAAATTTTATTTATTTTTGGTACATTCTATGGCGGCATAATATGTTTACGAGTGCTATGCAGCCGGTAATGCAGTTTTGCAAATTTGCTCTATCAAAGACTTAATGCACCGCTGTGGTATGTTTGGTGTGAGAATTTTATTTTTTTTTTTATTTTACACGCTTAAAATTATTTTCATTTATGATGTTAAAGTTTTATTTAATAAACTTTTTTGTACTTCAGAGCAAAAATAAATTTTCTGCTTAATTTTTCTCATTTCCTTCCGCTGTACAGACATTGCATTGCACACGTTAAATTTTAAAATTATAATTAATTAAATTTAAATAAAGCCACTCCGTTGACAGCAACAATTGTTTTTCCCCACTGTCACTGCATATAATTAAATATAAATTTAGTGTTTGATATTCCGGCCATTATAGTAGATAAATACATTATTTAGTGGCTTGGCTTGTAACTGGAATTCTATGCAGTGTCATTGTTTATGCAAACATATTTTGTTTTTGTTTTTGCTTTTGTTTTTGTTCTAGCTCTCATCAGAGAGCAATTAATAATAATTATTATTATTTCTGTTGCCGTGCTATTTGGTCGTACTGTTTGGTCGTTTAAGACAAATAATTTTCCGCTAATATTTTCTTCATGCATTTTCTTTCAATTATTCAAAATTTAGTTTAAGTAATTTTAGAACTATAGATATTGTCTGCATTGTGAAGTTTAATTAAAATAAATTGATTTTATATTTGATTTTTTTTATTGATATTAAAAACGAAGCTTCTTATTCTTTCAAAATGTTCATTTAAAATATCAAACGAACGTTTTAAAAGTTAATTTTAATATATTTATTATAGAAAATCAAACGAAAAGTTAGAGAACATAAATTGGAAACGCCGCAAATGCGATGCTATAAAATAGTGTCCGACCGATTATTCGGCTTCGGCTTCAGTAATCGGCATAATCGGCCGATATTTTGCCGAATGTTTTTGCTTGTTTTGAACATTTTTTTTTAAGAATTTTTTTTAATTATTCCGTGAACTCCATTAAGAATTCCACATTTGAAACATTTTCATTGCTCGTTTTGTGTTTCTCTCCTTTTCTGTTATTTCATGAATTGGTGATCACTCTTTGAAAATTTTATTCGTAATGATAACTGCAGCGAGTCCGACTGTTTTGCTTTTGTTGTGGACTGAAATAGTGCCTACTTTATCCTGACGTCAATAAATCAATTACAGAAAAATCCGAATTTTGCAGAAAAATTCTTGCATTTAACTCGAATTAAATGATTTCAGTTCCTTTTTTTGTACTGAAATGAATATAAAGGGTTTTAAGGGTCGATGTTGAATGTGAACCATGCCTAAACGTCAAGTTTTTTCTGCATTTCATTTGACTTTCCTCAATTTCAGACTAACTCAATTTGAACCATGAAAAAAAAACCAATCGAGCAACGCGTTTAAGTTATTCAGGCTTATTATGAAAATGGGCGTTCATTTTAATAGTCCAAATGTACGCAACCGGAAAAATCGTGCAAAAATTTGAGCGAACCAGGTCTGTAGGAGATGTGAAAACACCAATGCATGCTCGTACAGCTCGAACTGTAGAAAATATTGCTGGCGGCATCATCGGGCCGTATTATTTCCAAAATGAGGCCGGTCAGGCAGTTACTGTGAATGGTGTTCGCTATCGTGAATGATAACGAACTTTTTATGACCCGAATTGGTAGATATGGATGTGGACAATATGTGGTTTCACCAGGACGATGTCACTTGAAAAACAGATAACGAAAGTTGACATCAAGTGGTGGCGATGTCAATTGGCTGACGAGATCATGTGATTTGACACCGTTGGACTTCTTTCTTTTTAGTTATTTGAAAGAAAAAGTGTACGTCGATAAGCCAGCAAAATTCAAGAGATAATTCGGCACATTAACGGCATAGTACCTCAATTATGCCTCAGCGTCATCGAAAATTTGGACCATCGGATGGAGGTGAGCCGCCGAGGTCGCGGCGGCCATTTGGCCAATATTTTGTTCCATACATAATTGAACCATGCCAATATTGTCATAATAAAAAGAAACAACAATAATTTCCTAAATAATTTATATTTTATTCCAAATCAACTTAAAATGTAACCATCCTTTATAACAATAGCAAAGAATAAATTTTATCATTTTTTTACTTGAAAACATTTGTTTGTTATTCGGCTTCGGCCTTCGGCCGATTATTTATTTTTTGCCGAAGAATCGGCTTCGGCTTCTGCAAAAATTCACATTCGGTCGGACACTACTATAAAACTATTCAAAGTTCAAAAACTTTGCTTGTGTTCAGTGGCAAAACTAGCGGGGGGTAAGGGGGGTAAGCTACCCTCCTAACTTTTTAAGATTCAGCCAAATTGTTAGTTTTTACTGTAATTTGTTTAAAATGTTGATTTTTATTTACAATAACTATGAATGGATCAAAATCAGTCGTACCATTTGTTTCCATCTTCGCCATCAGGAAACCAAAAACCAACTTTAGATTGCTATTTCATTTCAAGACATATCCAGAACAATCTTCAGTCAGCCAATTAAATTTCAGTCGTACCTAAAATGATCTTCAGTCATGATAAATAAAGGCATAGATGTAGTTTTGTTAAACCTATCCAAATTGCTAACAATCATTATTTTCAAAATGTCGTCGTTCAAAAAAAGCAGCAGCGACCACAAACAGCAGCTACTGATTGCTGTATAAAACGCAGAAGTACCACAAACAGAAAGCAGCAGCAACTGCAAACAGCAGCAGTCAAATGCTGAAAATAGCATAGCAGCACCGCATGTAAACATTTCTAACTATTGCTGCTGCCAATTATTTGATAATACTATAAACAGACAGCAGCAGCGATGAGACGGCTACAAAGTTATTTTGTTCGGTGCTGCTGTTGCTTCGTGAATGTAACAGAAATAAAGCAGCAAAGGAGAAACGACTGTAAAATGCGATCGCTGGCTGCCGCTGTAACTGCTCGTTTTTTCATAGCATGCAGGCGCGGATTTAGGTGGGGGCTAGGGGGCTGCAGCCCCCGGCCCCGAGCAGGTAGGGCCCCGTAGTCGCTTATATATGAAGTGCTAATTGTAAAAACATGACATGCCATATAAAAAATATTTCGAAGTAATCGGCCTTAAAATTTAAAAAAATGTATATTTGTAAGAAATCATGGTTGTTCTTAAATTTTCTATTATGTGTAGGGCCTGAATTCATCTGGTAATGGTCGCAATATTTTTAGTGGATGTTGACAATGCATCAAGAGATGCAACGCTTCAATGCAACCAACTAATATTTGCAAAAAAGGAAATGCTGATTTGATAGCTGCTTTCTTCACTTATCGAATTCGTAACAGATTTGCGAAGTGAATTTTCAGGGTTTGAAAATAGTGCCAAGAATCTGAATCGATTTGTTTGCGAAGACTATTGATAACTATATATAAATATATATATTTCTATATAAATAACTAGAAAAAACAGCAAAAAAGAACCCGAAACAATCAATTTGACTGGTGCTGATAGATTCAAAATCGAAACTTTTGCTTTAGTTGATGAGCTACACTCAGAAAAAAGTTTCTCGGAATATGATAAAAAGGGCATCATATTTAGAGAAAAATGGTATAGACTTTGCTCCAGAGAATGCTTTCTCTAAATGTGATCCTTAAAATTCAGAAATATATAAAAATATATCGTTTTTAGAGAACAAGACTTTTTTATTTTTGAAAAATAATTTGTTTTTATTGAATAAAATACAACACATTTTTCATTTTCAATAAATTTTTCTCTATAAATGAGAATGTTTTTGTGCGAGAAAAATACTTTTCACTATTAGAGACATGATATATTTCCATTTCCCACAAGTGAAGAAATATTTCTTCGAAAATGTGAAAATTTATTCTACTTGAAGAAAATTTTATTTAAAAAAATAAAATTGCTAATATCGAAAATAGAGAAATTTTTATCGGATAAAGGTAGGTGTTTTTCTCTTACTATAGCAATAGAATTGAGAAAAAGAATTGAAGCGTATGGACAGGTAAAACTATTTGGATTCTTGTGCAAATTAATAGATAGTGAAAACGAAAAATTAGAAGTGAGAGTAAAACTCCTTGTTGAAGTATATTCAAATGGAACTACTCTGTGAATTAAATCACTTAATTCCGCTTCTAAAACTTCACCTGAAGGATCTCTCTGAAAGTTGTTTGGTTTTATTTTTTATAAACATCAAACTATTAAAAACAGAAATAAGCTTGTCGTCAATAACGCAACTTTGTATTGAACATTATTTGTTGCGAAATATTAACTTTCACGAGTTAATAGAAAGCTTTGCCACAGTTAAATCGAGAAAAAAAATATTAAATAAAAATTCAAGAGTTTCACTTTAAGACATATGTAAATACGTAAAAATTAATATTTTGATTGTTAAAAGATCCAAGCTAAATGCTCTGACCTTAAGTAGGCCCCGTGTCGATTTTAGCCCCAGGCCCCGCCATGTTGTAATCCGGCGCTGATAGCATGCAGTAAATGCAAAAGAGAAACTTTAAAAGTTTGAAAATGCGAGAGCACAGCAACAGCAATATTTTGATGCTTTTACTAATTTGACTACAGCAATTTAAACCCTGCGTATAACATACATTTGTTGTTCACATCTTTGTTTTGATATACTTATATCGCATGTCAAAGTTTATCTCTGTAACTCAAATCGCGCATCTAATCTACATCTTAAGAAATACGTGTAGTTTTGTGTTTACAAAATCACATCCTTTTTTTTGTAATTTCTGAAGTAACGTTTGTTCAAATTGTTATTTGCTTCTCGTAAGTTAGTTAGTTAAATGTTACTTTCCTTACATTTGATTATTTTTTTTTTTTTTTTTTGTAAAAATAAATATTGGCTTCGTTAGGGACTCTGTTAATTAAATGTTCCCAATGATGGAACGTTAAAGTAAAGGCAGTCAAGAAGCTCACCACAGGCTGATTAGCTAGTTGTCTATACGGGTCCCGACCGACTGCATCTACTCTCGTATGCTTTAACACTGTTGACCATTGGAGTTTGTTATACATTTAAAAGATATAAGTTTTACCCATCCGCTACCCAATTTTTTACACAAACATTACAGGGCACAGTGGATCGAAATTAGGAAAATGCGGAACTAGGAAGTAAAGTATCAATTCTGTTAACTTAATGTTTATGTTTAGAGTATATTGGAATAATTAATTTGTAATATAATTTTTTTAAGGACATTTTTTTTTAATTTAAAAAAATTTACAATTTAAAAAAAAAAATTTTTTTTTTGTTATTTATTTTTATTTTTTATATACTTTTATTTATTGGTATAAAATACACATATAAGTGTTTTTCCTACAATAAAAACCCCTTTAGCGCTGTTTTAAACAAATAAATAATGATTTAATATGGAGAATGCATTAAACTTTAACCTGATTTTACGCTAAATACGCAAAATGTGGCAGCTGAAATCTATTAGAATAAAAACATAAACTATTTGTAAATACAAAACTATTAACAATATATGTGAAAATAACTTAAATTCACTTAAAATAAATACTCTAACTTTGTTTTTTTTTATATAGAGCTATATAAACTAATTTTTTTTTATAATGCTAATTTAACAAATTTAACTCAAATACAACAACAACAATTTTTTAATGTTTGCTCATTGTATATGTTTTTACTGTGTTTTGATTGCAAAAAAACCCTGAATTCCAACAGATACTGCTAATTTCTAAAATAACACCAATCGGCTATTTTATTAAAAATATAATCTTTGGTTAATTAATTATGAATATAAAAAGTCGCATTTTATTTTCGAGTTTCTAATTTTGATTTTTATTCCCAAGTTCTGCACTTTCCTTCCAGTCGAACCACTGTCAGGTGGGTCATTCCATATTAGAGTAAAACTTTTTAGAGTTGAACTCAATTAAGATTTAGTTTTTGGAAGAACAGAGGGCATGGCTAGATATGGTTCAACCATAACAATTTGCAAAAAATGTAACTTTAGAGCAGTGGCGTAGCGAGGGGGTGGCAGAGGATGTCATCATGCCCCGGGCGCCACTCGCAGAGGGGCGCCAAATCATTCTCAAGACAAACAAAATTTTGCAACCAAATTTGTTTTAATTAATTAATTCAATAATTAGGTTAGCCAACTGTAGAGTACAATGCTATGATAATGCTGCCCTTATGTCAAATCACATATCTGGCGTTCAACAAAAAATAATAAACAAAAATAATAAGGCAACATTTGTAAATTGTGATAACCACACATTAAATTTAGAGGGAGTTACTACAGCTAACCAAGAT
This sequence comes from Tetanocera ferruginea, assembly GCA_958299015.1. Lineage (NCBI taxonomy): Eukaryota > Metazoa > Arthropoda > Insecta > Diptera > Sciomyzidae > Tetanocera > Tetanocera ferruginea. The sequence continues at coordinate 95,604,636 of OY282642.1, forward strand.
TCAATCGTTGTAACATGTTTTAAAATAGTTGATAACATGCGTCTCTTTTTCTCACGTTCAACATTACGATGGAAATTGTTAAAAAATGCTTTAAAAAATATGTTAAGAATCTGTTACAGATGGAGCGCCAGAAGGCAAGAAGTTAGCGTTATTGTAGAGGGACTGGAAGAATACGTAGAACTATAAGAAAAATTAGCAGATGAAAATACTGCCACAAGTGGTACACCAGAAATGCTGCAAACTTTATCTTACACCGAATTTAAATATCATAACTTTAGTCCATTTCTGGCATGAACTCTAAGAGAATTGATCGTGTGCAGCTCAGATTACAAGGTCCTAAAATTAAGTTTACAGAAGCGTTCCATGATCTCAAATTATTGGCTACTGAACTTGCAGAAATTCGTAACGAGATTGTGAAAAAGTAATCGAAAAGGCTAAAAATCTTTGTAAAAAATGGAGAATCGATACAACAATCCGTATTTTTGCACGCATTTCTTTCGGCGATAGCTTATATTTCCACTAAAAATGAAAAAAGTTTTCGATATTTTATGAATGATGATAGCACAAAAACAACTCATTCAAATGTAAAACTTTGTTGAACAAACATCAAGATAATTAGAAATTTTTTTTCGGTTTAGCTTGATTATTAATATTGAACAAGAAGTGTACAAGATATATTTAAAGATATGCGACTTTATTTGAAAAAAGCGAGAAAAACTTTAAAAATCTTATAAATCTTATGATATCTTTAAAAAACACGTAAATCCTAGTACTCTGTCCGTTTGCGTGAAATTTCACTCGCAACATTAATTTTGTTGTTGCGTGAAAATTCTGACAAATATTTTGTTGAGAAGAAATTGAAAAATTTGAGAGAGTCATGCTTTACTTCTCAAAATAGAAAAAAAATATATAAATGAAAATAAAAAATAAAAAAAACAACTGCCACTTTTCACTTCAAAATAAATAGGCAGCTCAATTTAATTGTCGTGGAAAAAGGTTGCGAGTATTTTTCACACCGGAACAGAGAAATATTTTGACGAACATGTGAAAAATTTCATCATACAAAAATTCAATATATCTTTAGTTCGTGTTTGTAAGAGTAGAATAGAGTTAAAATATCGAATGTAACATGATCAGTTTGATAAACTTGATGTCAAATTTAAATAAAGTAAAATTCACTCAATTGATATAAAAAAATATAAACTTTATTATTTCAGTTAGTGAGTAGTTAAGCAAACAACAGTTATCTTTATCGAACTGTCAAAGTTAGCTATAAATATTGCTAGCAAAGATGTTATGGATACGAGTTAACAGGTTTGGTAGTTAAGGGCCAGTTAACGATAACCACAAGTTTCTTTAACGCGTTTGGGAATTATATTGATGTTGATGCTCTACGAAAAAAATAATTTAAAAGTGAAGTGGCTGAATACTTGGAAAAAAATTAGACCAGCATCACTGAAAAACCCAAAAGAATCAATGCTGTAGTTGTTACCAGAGTTGCTTTTGACTTTAGACTTTTATTTCTTCGGCTAATGATAGTCCTATTTCTGATATTTGAACCACTTCTTTTTTATTAAAACCAATTTAGAAATATATTAAAAATTTTTTAAATGAATTGGTAACATCTCGATGTTACTCAATCTTTGTACTCGTACAACTGATATATGGGCATCTCCCAAAAAAGGTCCACCAAAAGTGAAGAAAAACATTAAAATAAAGCACTCTAACAGTTTTTAACTTTATTTTTTTTTTTATTTTGATAAATATTTCTGCTATGTAACTTGAATTCAACTTATTATGATGTATTTTTATTAAAATTTACAATGAACATCTCTACTGTATTTTACTACTATGGAAAAATTTGTCGCGTCCATGATGTCGCGTCCGTTTTCGTGCTATATCTATTAAAAAAAAAAAAAGAGAGAATTCTTATATTTCATAAGTCTACGAAGAATAGTTAGCCTTTGACCTCCATTAACATGTATATTATATATAAAAAAAAGTTCTCAAAATTAGCTAAATTTTGTATATTTCTATACGAGCTTAAAACAACTTCTGTTTTTTGTCGCGTCCGTTCCATTGAATGATTGCTTACTACTTTGTACTAATTTGTACTAAATCTCGCCAATATTTTTATAAAATGTTTCTTATTTTTCGAGCAATTAAAACCGTGCTAATGTCTCGTCCGTGCCACTGGGAGATGCCCATATGTAAAAAGTACCCCAATCAAAAATATTAAATGTATCCAAATGCTCTTGGCTTCTATTTTAGTTTAATTTAGTTTTATTGAAATTCACCTATATTTTACCTTTGTAAAACGTACTTTGATTAACTTTTATAACTCGATCAGGAAGTCCTTACGTACAGTGCCGGAAAATAACCGTTACGCGCGCAAAAACACAAAAACTTTTCTATTCCTTTTCTTAATATAATGCAAGAATCGTCGAACTTCGTGACGATTACTGAAATACAATGATGCAAAATTTATAAAAAAAAAAATTATTGAAAAATAACGGTTCCTTCATACCGAAAACGTCACAGTCAAATGTGCCCCAAAGTCAAGGGTACCCCAGTTTATCCTACTAGGCTTAACTATAAAAACTTTTTTTGCGATTTTCGTGTTAAGAGACCCTAAATCTATAACAAAATATGCTGAACTGTCATGTACAGAACCTTTTTCTGATTTCGACGCATAGTGTTATTTGAATTAATGTAATAATTTAATAAGTGTTTTATAATTATTTGTACTATTTATTAAAATCTAATATATGAAAATCTCGTGTTACGGTGTTAGTGTTTGAACTCCTCCGAAACGGCTGGACCGATTTTAATGAAAGTTTTTTTTTGTATGTTTAGTAGGCATGAGAATAGGTTGTAAAGTATTTTCCATCTTCCTACCCATGGGGGGCGTGGCACTTTTTCAAGAAAATACATGTTCGGTCTTACTTCAGTTCATTAATCGCACATAAATGAAAGCCGGTATAAACTTACTGTTGTTACGCGCCCTTCTGTCAAGTTTGAGCGATATTTGGAAAGGGGGAATGGCACTATATGGCCATACATTTAAACTTTTTGATATCGAATAGATTTGGAACTAGATGTCGTTTAACAATGAACTCAGTTTAAAATAACTGATTCGTCAGGTCTTTCAATTATGAAAAAGACATTGGCATTGGAAAACGGGGCGTCCATACGCCCACACAACTCGAATTTTCGATAAAGAATAGGTATGTAAGTAAATCATTTTAACATTCACATAACATTTTAACTCAGAATGAAGTTCCTATTTGGTGGTGTCCTGCTACTGGAAGACTAGAATGGGCATTGTACAAGGGGTGTGGCTCCACCAATATAAGACACATTTCTTAAATTGATCCGTTTTTGGGTAATGGAGAAGGTGTGTGGCTTCATCCATAAAATACAATTTTATATATTTAATAGCTTTGGAAATAATGGTCAAAGAATATTGAAACTCAGAGTGGAGTTTATATTTGTTGAAGGCTATAGACAATCTGTAACAGGCATTGGGCAAGGTCGGCAGCAACGCGCCGGGTACCAGCTAGTATTATATATAATATATCATATTTTTTTCATTATTTCATTGGGGGCGCAAAAAAATTGTCAGTTATGCTCGCTACGCCACTGCCTTAGACGTTCACGTATCGCGTTTAAGTTATTTTAAAATTATGGTCATAGTTTTTGGTAATGACCTAATTACTCATGAAATTTATCATGTTAGATGCTCATTTAGTATTTGACTCATAAAATACATATCTATGTGATAAAATAAGTTTGTTTTTTATGCTATAAATCAAATATGAATTTAAGTTTAAAATCCTTTTCTTAACTTATCTGTATACAACTATAAGAGATGCCTTTGTTCATACCCTTTGCCTATTGTATATAATTAAATTCAAATATTTGCAATAAGGAGTAAACTCCAATTTTGCGTCGGAGCTGACACGCTGACACTTTGTTTTGTTTTTTAGTAACAATTGTATTTAAGATGAACACTTAAAACAACGCTTCATTTGTAACGCGCCGTTACAAAACAAAGTTAATAAAAATATTTTTATTGTAAAAACACATTGTTATTTTATAGTTTTTCACGAAAAATCCAAACACTTCAATGATCATATATAACAAAAATTCTGCCTGCAGCTCAACTTTGTTAACTTTGCTCCATGCGCACTTTACTCAATAAATTTATACACCAAGTTAATATTTCAAAAAAACTTTACGAAAAACTGCATAAGTTTTATGCAAGCATCCCTTAGAAAGAAAAAAACAACAAGTAAGATTATCGTGCAAATGAAGGATATGCAAATGATAGAAGAAATGCTAAAGTTTTATGCAGCTGACTTTCTACGCTGCACAGCGTATTCAAAGCACAGGAAGCACAACTTGAGAAAAATTGAAAAATTGTGGCAAGAACGGAAAGAGAAACAAGCCATTTTTCGACAGCTGCATTCAAGCGGAAATTGAGCTTTTTTTCAATATTGAACAGGAAAAAATATTGATTTTAATATAAATACAATTCAATTAAAATTGAAGCCGACAAAAGAGAACGGCATTAATTGAAGTAAATTTTTTTTTATTATTTTAAAATTGCTTAGCTAAGAGGACGGCCGACGACAGCAAGTTGATTGGAAAGTAGCTTGCAAAGATATTTACTGTTGCTAAGAACCATCTAAGTAGTCACTCGAGCGCAGTCCTTTTTATGGTTGCTGCTGCAAAAGTAGATTTTTTTTTTTGTTTTTTGTTTATATATTTTAACTAAGTATAAACAATATTTTTTTAACAACATTTTGGTGCGCAATTTTGCCGCATTTAAGATTGTTTGCTTGTTTGTTTGTTTGTTTGTGTGTTGCTGCTACATTTGGGCTTGTGCTGTGCTGCTATTCCGCTGTGTTGTTGCTTTGGTTTTATCGTCCTTGTCACAATCATAATTTTAAAATATTTAAAAGCGAAACAAAGGCGCGCGTGAAACAATAACGCTGCCTCATATAAATTCATAATTTATACACGCAAATGTCAGCATTTCTTAAAAAAAAGAAAATATGTACAAATAAAAAAAAAAAAAAAACAAAACAAACAGAAAAGGATAACTTTGAGAAGGAGAAGAAGCAACAAAAACAATATGAAAAATAAATAAAACAGCTTAAAAAGGATCAGCAAGCAGTATAAATGAGAAGAAAATAAAAACAAAAACAAAAAAACAAGCAGCAGAAAACAAAACAAAACAAACAAGAATAAATAAAATAAAATGAAAAAGTTGCGCTTTAAGTGAGCGTGTGTGGGTGTCGGTTGTTGGCGATGGTGGTGTTGGTGTTGGTGTTGGGGTGTTGGTGCTGGCAAGTGGTATGTTTGCGGAAAGGCCTTGAATGTTAAATTTTACGATAATGCGAAACAATTTTGAAATGAGCGACATTCGCCGCCTCATGCTTCGAATACGCTAGGAAAGCCGAAAAGCAATTTACTCAATTTCTTTTATTTTCAGTAACGCAATACACACGCAACAACACACACACACACACTCACAAACAAACAGCAGCATATTTAAATACACACATATGTGATGCTTTGGGTGTCTGCGGCTGTGTACTTAATTTTATGATGCTTATTGCTATTGTTGTTGTTGCTGTTGTTGCTGTGGTTGTTGTCGCTCTTATAACCATACGCATAGCGTTTTATTTATAGAAGCATACTTTTTGGCGGCTTTGCTGGCTGTTAACATAATCATAACGAAACGTACACGCTGCACGCCGCTCCCACACCCACAGCATAAGATAAGCAATTGTAGTCGTGGCAAAGCATCAACAACAACAACAATTTAAAATATTTAAATAAAAAATTAAAACAAAAGCACAAACACTCTTACACCAACACCCACACACTTAGACAACACACACAATCATGAAATTTTTTTTTGTTTTTTTTTTTTGATATTTTATTTTTTAATGTTATTATTGTTGTTTCCTCTTGTGCTCTAACAACCAATACACACATAACCAATTCTATTTTTTCCTCTTACGCTACTTAACCTAAGGGTACGTTTGTGTGAAGTACACTTTAGTTGTGTTGCTATTTTTGTTGTTGTTGTTGTACTTTTGGGGCACATGAATATTTGTTTAGCCTTCTTTATTATTTTTTTTTTGTTTATTTTTTGTTTAGTCCTCTTTGCAATTTATACAAGAACAAGCTGAAGATTTTCCACAACCTAATAGCTTTACTTTCTTATTTGCTGCTTCTTTTTCGTGCTCTTCATATTCTTCTTAAAATCCTTCGGCAAATTGAAAACATATTGAAATATCTTATTTCGATGAAATTTCAATGCTTTTCGCTATAAGTATGCAGCATAAAATTTAATTTAATTGATAATCAGATTTAACAACTTTAGTTATGCTAGACATGTGTGGGTTTGTGTGTGTGTGTGTGTGTGTGTGTGTGTGTTTCTGTATTTTGAATTCTATGTATGTATGCTTGTATATTGCGAATTTTACGTTGTACTGTGCAGCGAACGCTGTTACTTTTCTCCTCATTTATTGTTATTTTATGGATTTATTTGTTGATTTTTACAACATTAAAAATATTACAAAAATTATATTTTTTAATGCGTTTTCTTGTCTGTTTAGCTTAACAGAAGATTTTATGCACATACAACTTTTCAAGATGATTCAATATTGATATTGATTTAATGTTTTTTTTTTTGTGAGTTTTTAATTTTGATGTAAGTTGATTAAGTTTGACTTTTTAACTTCTTACGTGAAACCACTTAAGTCAAGTCTATTTATTTATGACAATTACTTTGAAAATTATTTATCGTTATTTTTATAAGTAAGCATTTCAAGCTAACACAATTTCTCTCAATTTTAATACTTATAGCATGAAGTATTGTTATAAGCTTTAATTAGTTCTTTAAATGAGAAGAGTATCACTTTCATTCCAAGAATGTTCTCAGGACAAAATTATTCATGGCTAACAGAAAAATCTGTAAGGTCATGTGTAATGATCAAAAATTTAAATATTGATGGTATCTTGGTACCTTCGTAGCTGTGGCGTTATTATCGAGGCACTGAGCGTCGAGATTATTCTGAGCACTGCGACTCAGGCGGCTATCAAAAGCTTAAGTTGTGTTATGAACAAACTAGTTTGAAGGCAATTTGCAAACATTGAAATAATCTGGATTTTTTTTAAATAAATAAAGTAATATTATTTAACTAACTTAACGAATACACAACATTAAGTGCACCAACTCGTTTGTGAGGAATTCCATAAAAAAAATCACTGAGTGATGATGTGTCTGCTGGCGTGTAACTAACTTATAAGTCCAGCATCCAAGAATTAAGTATTCCGAGAATTACTACAATTAGGTACTTTTTATTTCATGCTCTTACCAATTCCTAATTTTTTTTCTTTTTTAATTTGTCTGTCATTCTAAATTCGAAGCTGACGATGCAGGAATTCATAAAATGCTGCAACAGCATTTTGTTCATACTGGTGACCGACTCAGGAGGGTGATCAATCAAAGAAGGATAACGGCATCATGCATTTAAACATGTTTTTTCTCTATCAAACCGAATTAAGCTTATTTTATTTTTATAAAATTTAACTTATAATACCTCGGTAAAATATTATATGTTCACGAATACAAACAAAAAACAAGTAAAGAAAGTCTAAAGTTGGTCAGGGCGACTATGAAATACCCTAAACATACTTTTAAAAAAAAAATAATATTATTGAAACACGCCCATTTTATTTTTTTTGCATTCGTGGGCGGATGAAGCCTTTATTTTATATGCATTTAAATGTTGGAGAACAATTTAAACATACCAAGTTTTATTCCTGTAGTTCACAGTTAATGCCTTTATTATGCTTTCGCTATGGGAGATGGGCGTGTTCATGGACGGATACTCCCAATTTTTTAACACACCTTCATTTTGGTATAAAATACATACATACCAAATTTGATCTTTCTGTGACCAACATAATCTTATTTATTGCGTTTTCAATTTTTGGCTTGTATGGGAGGTGGGCGTGTCCGTGAGCAAATGACACCCATTTTTCGAAGACATATTTATGTTGATACGAAACACATACACACAAAATTTTATTGTTGTAGGTTAATTATGAGCTTATTTATGCAGTTTTCAATTTTTGCGTTGTATGGGAGGTAGGTAATATATATTCTATGCGTTACAAACGTTTGCACAAAGTTAATATACCCTGACCTTTCAGGTTTAGGGTATGAAAAACAAGTAAAGAAAGTGTAAGGTCGGTCTAGCCCGACTATGAAATACCCTAAATCTCCTTTTTCAAAATACAATTATAGTGTTGAAAATGGGCGTGTCCGTGGGCCAATGAAGCCCATATCTTATATGCATTTAAATTTTTATAAAAAATTTACACATACCAAGTTTTATTCCTGCTTGGGAGGTAGGTGTGTTCTTGGACGGATTACGCCCAATTTTTGAACTCGCGTAGACTGGTATAAAATACATGTATACCAAATTTTATCTCTGTAGATTAAAAATAAGCTTATTAAATTAAGTTTTCAATTGATTTGTATCGTATGTTGGCGTGTCCGTAGGTGGGTGACGTCCATTTTTCAAAAACATCTCCATTTTCTTATAAAATACATACGTTCCAAATTTGATCCCTGTAACACAAACATAAGCTTATTTATGCAGTTTTCAATTTTGTTGAAAAAATTTAGAAAAAAAATGTTGTTTTCAAATTGTGGCAATTTAATTTGTTAAATTTATTTTATAATTCTTAAAGAACGTCTTCTTTCATAATTATATTTTAAGCTTAATGCCAAAAAATTCATGAAGCAACAGGTTCGCAGACGAGCAGACTATACCATGGTTTCGTCGGACGCTACTCCGACTCATCGGTAGCCTCTGTGGTTCATGCAGTCCACTTAGTTTGAGAAGCTAATAAGTGCAACTGCCGCAAATCTAAAACATCATAAACAAAATATTTGTAATGCTTGGTTTTCACTTAGTCATTTTTTGTTTGACATGAAATTTAAAAGTTTAAAAAGTCACATAAATAACATTTTTTTTGCAATTTTTGCTATAAACATGTGAATAGATCAGTTTTTCCTATTTTTAGCCATTGCCAAACAGAAAAAAATGACAACGTGTTGGCATTTTTCATGTGACTGACAACAACTGACCATTGAAATTGACATAGTGAAAACCATGCTTAAGAATTTAAAACAAGAGTCATGCAATAGTTACTGTCACGATCTTTACTTTTTTGCTTACTTTTCATGCTGACCTTTCAGGTTTATGGTATAAAAATTAACAATACAGAACAATCACTTGATTTTGAAGGTTTTCAGGATCAATTAAGAGATTCTTTTTAGACAAAGAAGGAACAAAAACGTCTTAGACGATACTTTTTTCTGCGCAATGTTGAAAACTCAAATGGAACAAACGCTGGCTTGGCACAGCTTCTTTCGTTGTACTAAAATTGCGCGATCGGAGTAGGACATTGTGAACGATTTATCTAATCGCCCGGTCCGATTGCGGAAGAGTCGACAACGATAATTTTATATTATTCAGTACATAATCCTTTCCCATGAGTAAGTAACATGCATTCTTACTTAAGCTTAGTTTACTTATTCTTCTTCTAATATAAAAAAACAAATGTTTGTCTGTCTGTCTGTCTGTCTCTCCGTCTGTCCGTATAGGCTCGCGCACCGTTTATCCGATTGAACTGAAATTTGGAAACCGAGTTCGTTACATAGAGAAAAAGATCATAGGGGGTGTACAAAAGTGGGCGGAAGTATGTGGGCGTGGCACTCCATAATAACTTTTAAACGCCTGGACCGATTTCAATGAAATTCGGTATGAAGGTTCAACTGCTCCTGAAATAAAACATAGGCTTTACAAAATTTCAAAGGCTTCCGCAAGAGAGCACTTTAAGTGTGCGTATAAAAGACTCAATAACTCCTAAACGCCTGTACCGATTTCAATGAAATTTGATATGAACGTTCCCATCCACCCAAGATAAAACATAAAATATAAAAAATTCCAAAGACTTCCGCAAGAGGGCGCTTTAAATAGTATATTGTTAAGACTCAATAACTACTAAATGACTTGACCGATTTTACTAAAATTTGGTACGTGAAATAACCTGACCTTGCAACAGAATTGAAGCTATTTAAATTTCAGAAAACTTCCGTGAGAGGGCTTTTTATTCAATCAACTATGTCTGGCTATTTAACGTCAAAACGGATGAACCGGTTTTGATGAAACTTTGTAAGCATTTGTATCTGTTACTGAAATAGGTCCTATGATTTTAAAAGTTCTTTCGACAAAAGTCAAGGAATGAGCCGAAGGCAAACGAAGTCAAGAACCTTAGACTAACGAAAACAAACACGTTTAACGAATACGAGCAGAAGCTATATAAAGATGAAAAATTTTAACGGAACAGTATCGACCAAAACCGAAGTTTAACGAAAACAATCTACAAATCGAATCGATGCTTAAAGGATTTTTTAAAATAATAATTTTATTGAGATACAAATGCATACTAAGAAACTTTAAACGCATTTTTCTCGAAATGACTTTTTCAAACTGGGTGAGCATTTTCCTCAAAAATCAGATCGAGACGTTCAAGATGTCATTTTTTTTAAATCATCAGTTCACGGAACTGTTAATCACAGTTTTACGGAAATTTGACCAAACACTTTCGACGGAAGTAGAGCGCAAAAACCCATAATTTAAAAAATTTTAAAATTGAATTGATGATTTAAAATATGTCCTTTTTCTATGCTTGAGGCACAACCCCGAGTAACACAACCCTGGGTTACATCCGCTAGTTTTTTATAAAAAAAAAGGATTATATCAAATATTTGAACTATTATATCTTATTTGTTTTTGAACTTAATAAATAATTTTTTGAACACAAATTAAACAAATTTTAAAGAGTTTAATCTTATGTGAAAAAAAAACATATTTAAGGGGGGTAAATCGGGCTAACGGGGCTTACTAATTGTATATGACCTCAAAAGTCAAATTGTTCTAATAAGACAATGTAGTGCTCATTAAACTCTTTTCATCGATATAAAATTTTTTAAGAAAATACCATTTTGGCTATTTTTCGGGTAGTCAAAAAAAAATTTTTTTTTTTTGTTTTTGGAACCCTCTCGAGATCATCTTAAAAATAGGGGTCTTTTTTAAAAACTTTTTATTTGAGGCACTTTATTCTCAGCAAAAAAAAAAAAAACTCAGCATTGTACATGTGGCAGAAGTCAAACTTTTTAAACAGTAAAAAATAAGATAAATTTTCAATTCAATCACCACAAAATGGAATAATATGTTTATTCAATATTTACATCCAGGGACCGTGCCGGTTATGGTTTTTATCGAAAAAGTCTTATAATAACTGTTATCTTTTAAATTTTGTTTTTCCGACAAAAATAAAAGTTATTTTGTGCCTTTTGTGCCTTTTTATTTTTCGTTAAAAAACAGTTACTTTTGACTTTTATTTTATCGGTCAAAAATAACAGTTTTTCATGCCTTTTATTTTTTCGGTCAAAAAAATAAGGCAACTTGTATTTTTTCAAAGGTAATTTTACCGACTAAAAAACTATTGATACCAACAGTTGTCAACAGTTCAAGCGCTGCAACCACGAGGTCCCATTGTTTTTTTCTGCCGCCAGCTTGGAACTCTATAAAACCATTTTTTTGAAATTTTGTTCTTGTAATTTGTCCTCTACAATAATAAAAAAAAATTTTGGAAAAATGTTTGTTTTTGACTGAGTTATAAATTTTTAAGAAAAGGTCTGTTTTCTCTGCCGCGAATGTTCCACTTTAAGGCGGTCTTCTCATTCAAAACCCGTTTTTTGGACCCTTTTTAAAAAAATTCTTATTTGAAAACGCAAAGAATAATTGAAAACTTTTTTTATTTATTGTATTACAAAAGTTTCAAAGTAAATAAAAAAATTTTTTTGCCTCGATACGTGGGCTGTTCAAAAAGTAATGAGACTTCAAAGATGGTGGTGAAAAAAAAGGTGTCGTCACGGCGGCCACGATTCCGGGTCTCCAGAGCGTCTGAAATGAAAAAAACAAAACGGGGTTATAATCAGTATAGATGTAATTCTTGGGTGAACCTCAAGCTTAATTTTGTGATTTTTTTTGACAAAATGGCGGCCAATCAAAAAAAAAAATTCAATTTCGGGCTTTTTTTTGTAGTTTAGTGTAAAAAAAAAAATAGTAAAATATTTTTTAAAATTATGGTCGAGATTCACCCAAGAATGGTGACAATTCTGCGTCGATTCCACTTTGTTTCATGAAAATCGGTTCAGTTGAACTGGAGATATCATGGCCGCCAGTTCGAAAAACGTGGTTTCGAGATAAACGCATTTAAAGTTTGAAGTAGCTCATTTTGACTAAGACCTTGCTTCACAAAAAAGGCTGTATCTTCTAAAGTAATTTCTAAAAATCCTTTTAGGGGCATATTCACAACTACCCAAGCTATAAATAAGTGCAAAAAAAAGTCGAAAAAAAAGTTGCTCAATGAGAAGACCCCCTTAAGAGCTCTAATTCGGTATTTATATTCACAAACGCGTTCTGCTGCTGTTTTAGCTACATTTCTTAGTTTTGTGATGTTTTTTGAAATGGCAAAAACTATTCTCGTCATTCTTAAATATTGCACTTTTAACACTTTTTGCTTTTAATATTATACTGAATTAACTGTTTTGCATGTTGTCAATCATCTGTCAAGTTTTTGATAACAACCAACGAACCAAATTAAGCATTAAGCTCATTATGCAGCGAACAGGCAGTACATTTTTTCCCGCTAGATGTGCCTAAATATTTTCATTTAAAGCATAAAGAAATAAATTTTCCGTGCATACTTTTGGGATGAAAATTAATGTTACGGACGGGATGTTACGCGTTTAATATTAATTACATTTTGTTTGCCTGTTTATCATAAGCATAACTGGCGTAATTGTAGAGCTTCCAACTACCAACATCACTTATTTGGGTTCAATTCTCCGCTAAAGAAGTTTCACTTCAAAAAAAATCGTTAATCCTAAAAACCATTTATTTATTCTAAGTTTCTAACTTTTTTGTAGTGAAATTTTTGAATGAGGCATTTATTGGCATTTTAATAGATTCAACTACTAAAACGGGGCTACATTTTAAAGAACTTTTACACAGCAATTCAACTTAAGAGAAGTGTTTAATTAAATGCTCATTTCAATTGGCTACCATAGCTCAGTTTAACCCTTTCACTGTCAAAGTAACTCTATTTACTTGCGCTCAGCTAGACATTGACACAGACACAGACACAGACGCACACATTGCAACACATTTAAGAAAATACAAACAACAATAATAATAATAATAATAACAATGATGATAATAAAAAAAAGCATTGCCTTCTTTGCCAAATAAGTTCTTATTTTTTGCCCGCCAAACAGCAGCGAAAAGCAAAATGAACCAACCTCTTTTTACACTTGATAAACTTTATTGTTTCCAAACAATTTGCGATTTCAACTCGACTTGATGCGATGTGAATGAACCGAAATCGAGTGCGACTCAATGAATGAATGAATTAGCTTTATGCTAGCGACCGAAGCAACCAAAGCCAAAGTCAAGCATTAACCAATGAAAGCAATTTTTTTTCTTTTCTTCATTTTCTTTGTTTTAAAAAGGACACTCAAAGCCAAGGCAACAACATCAGAAAAAAAAAATAGAAAGAGAGAGGGCAAAAAACAACCTCAAGCTAACAATAATTGTAACAACATGAGCAACAAACGAACAAAAACAAAAAAAAAAAAAACAAAACACTTAAAGTAGTCAGCAAAAGTGGTTTCTTTAAACACGCTCTATAAAAAAAAAATTAAAATAAAAAATGCCATGGTACTGTTTGTCCCTCTTCGCACTTTCTGGCCTTACGTACTTTATTAAGTTTGCTCCCTTTCTTCGTCACAGCTAGAAATGTCGGTGACACAATTTGAAGAATTCGATCGAGCATATAATCAATGAGCTGCTATAGAAAGGGACATCTTTTAAAACATACCAACTAACCCACACATACATAGTCATATACATTTGCACAAACAATCACCCACACACACACACCAGCTACAGCGTTCTTTTAGTTGAGCCACCGCACACTAAACTATGTCAGCTTTTTGTGTAAATGTGTAAGTATTTGTTTTTGTGCAATTTACTGTATGTTTCAGAGGAGGCGGAGATGCTACTCTTGCTTGCGTCTGTCAGGCTACCAGCAGGAGTAGCAGATGTGCAGAGGGCGCTACAAATTCCTTTACACAGTTGAATAAATAAATTCGTTTGGGACTATTTTCTTTCTTCCTCTTTGTTTTCTTTGTTCTCTCTCTTACGCTCACTAGCTCGTTCGCTGGCATACACTAGCTTTTGTTCGTTGTAGTTTTGTTGTTGTTGTTTTGTTTTTTTTTTTTTTCCCAGAATATTGAATTGAAAATATGTTTGGATGCTATTGACCCTGAAGGGTTTCGAATTAAATGAAGCACAGTCAATAACTCGGTGTGTCAATGAGACTTTATTCTCTAGAGCAGAGAACTGCTCGTACAGCCAGCAAGCGGCAAGGAGCAGGCTTAAGTTTATATTGAGTATGAAAATGTAGAGCAAAATTATTGTGGCAATAATTATATATGTCATTGTTTGCTGCTTATCGGTTTTTGAAATCTGATTTTATGCTTAAATTTAAGACAAGAAAATGTTGTGACTTATTTTGATATTTGGTGAATCATAAACAATTTGATATCGCACAATGCTCATTTGCTCTGTTATATCTCAAACTAAGTTTAAGGCAGTCCTTAAGCAATTCTCACAACAGCTGTTAAAATCACACGCAATCTTATATAGATTCATTGAGATTGTACTCATAATATCCTTAAGATAAACAAATGCTGATTAATTTTAAGGCTAGTGGAGATTGCTTATGTTTGTTGATGTTGTATAGTTGTTTGCAACCCTGACTGTTTTTGACTTTACATAGCTTTTTATCGAAAAATTAGATAGTAGCTTTTAGAATTGTGCAAACAAAGAATATAAAAGGATTTTATTTTCTTTATACACAGACAGAGAATGAAATTCTAAAGGCTTATCTTGAAACATATCGTCAAATGTTTTTAAAGGCTTAAATATTTTTTCAGCTGCATTTGTTGAAGACACTTTGATTTCAAGAATTCCAGTTGAAATGATATTGATATTTTTTTTCAATAGGTACTAAATAGTTTTAAGATCGGTTCAACTTGACGTGATGAATTTTTTATAAAACCACGAACAAAGTGCTTATTATTTTTTAAAAAATGGTAGTTTTGTGTTTTTTGTTTTTTCAGTGTACAATTTTTTAACAACTCAAAAATACAACAAAGTCAAAAACTATAAGAAACAAAATAACTGTTATTTTTGTCAGAAAAAAATAAAAACTTAAAGATAACAGTTAATATGTGACACTTTCGATAAAAACCATAGCCGGTACGGTACCTGGATGCAAATATTGAATCAACAGATTATTATTCCATTTCGTATTGATTAAATTTCTTTTCAGATACTTTCTCTCTCTATTTCACACTAAAGTCTCTCTTATTTCTTATTGTTTAAGAAGTTTCGCTTCCGTCACGTGTACGTTGTTACACGCGAGTTTTTTTTTTTTTCTTATGTTTTGCAGACATTTAGCATAAAAATATTTTTAAGAAAACCATTGAAATCATTTAAAAGTAGGTAACTTTTATTCCATAATGCTATAAATTTTGGTAGTATAGCATTTTTCGGTTTTCAGCCCAAGCAGAAGAACATAGATGTTATATCTAATGCAGGGTATGCCCAGACGTCTAAAATAGATAAAAATTTTTCTAAAGATGTCGATATAAAATTTAGCTTAGAGAGAGCTTTTGATTTTGTCAAATTTGTTTTTATTTGTTTTTTTCAAAAATAAAATTTCTTCAAAGAATTATGTTAAACCTTTCCAACAAATTTGTTAAAATATCAAAATTTTGATTTTTTAAGTTAATATTTAAGTTGAATTTTAAGGTTTTTCAAATTTTGCCAATTTTATTTTTAATATGAAAAATTTGACAAAAACTCTAAGTTTTCTCTATTTATTTATTAATATATTTTTCTACCGTTTAGCTGGTTTATTTACTTAAAATAATTTTCTTATATTTTTTTGATTTTTTTTTTTTTTTTCTTTCATTCCTTATCTTTGCTTTTTGCCCTTTGCTACTATTTTCTTCATGCTTCAAGGTAAGAGCAAAGATATTGAATAAAAATAATTGACAATTAATTTTGTGAGCAACAACTTGAATTCTGCAACTTTACCGACAAAATTCATCGAATTTCGACCTACGGCGATGGTAGTCTATTTAAAATGCTAGCAGAATATCCAAACATGCCTTATGATAACATTTTAAATCCATAAATTTTTAATGTGCAAAATTCAATAAAAATGTATTGA
Organism: Tetanocera ferruginea; assembly: GCA_958299015.1. Taxonomy (NCBI): domain Eukaryota; kingdom Metazoa; phylum Arthropoda; class Insecta; order Diptera; family Sciomyzidae; genus Tetanocera; species Tetanocera ferruginea. Next base: position 95,621,106 of record OY282642.1, read on the forward strand.
ACACCGCCTCTTGCATTTTTGTTTTTGTAATCTATACTAATATTAGAGGATTGCCATTTTAGTCTTGCTTTTTAATGAAGGATCCAAGACGACCATTAGTCTTTTGTAATAAAATACCAATTTTTTTTTTTTTTTTTTTTTAATGTTCTTGAAGGTCTAAACGGTCTGTTCGGTTGTTTAGGCCTTCACAATATTAAAAAACACTCGCCACACATTACTTATTTGCTCAATGTTTGGGTACGAGAAAAAGTCATTGGTTGACAAGTCAAGGCTGCCGTGCTGATGAACCATCAATTCCACATTGTAAGTGCTCAAAAACACTTTTTGTTTGAGTTGATGTGTAGGAGCTTAAAAATAATTGTTGTGATGTATCTTCCCTTTGTTGTTGTCAAATTATTGTTGTAAATATTCATACATTTTGCGGCATAAATTGTTAACGGTTGAATTATTTTATCAGGAAACTATTAGTTTTTTTATTAAATGCAGAGCTTTATCTATAAAACTAAGTTTCTGCTGGTGAGAAACGAATAAGAATAAGAATTGAATAAACGCTTCCGATTGATAGGCGAGAAAAAGTATTACCGTTATTCTCTATGTAATTATAAAGGATAGTTTTATAATATAATATATGTATATATGTATGTAAGTTAAAAAATCTTACATAAATGTTGCCTCTTTCCAGGCTTGTGCGTAACAAATTATATTAAATTATTTTTCACTAGCTGAAAAGTTTTACAATTCTAACTTGGATTTTCAAAAATTTAAATATTTGAAATGAAAAGTAGAAATCAAAACAAGTATAAATTAACACTCCCACCCGCGTGAATTGATCGCGGATTGAGATTCACCATTGGCTAAAGCTGATTCCTCTGTGTCGAGGATTGTCAGTTTACAAATTGGTCTCTTGACAGTGCCGGTATGAGTATGAACTTGTGCAGATCTTGCAATTCCATCTTTGCCATAGTTCAGCTTAATAATTCGACCGCGCTTTCATTGCGACCGCGATAAAGTGTTGTCAGATCCCAGAACTAGACATCCCACGCTGATTGGTCGAGCCGATAGACACCACTTTGTTCTTCGAGTCAGATCCGTAAGGAATTCCTTAATTCAACGATTCCAAAATCCATTTTTCATATTTTGCAATATGTGCCACTGTTTGCGAAGTGACAGTTTCTTCGGTTCACAAGGTGCTGGATTTTGTTTAGAATTAGTACAACCTTTAGTGAGTGGATCGGGCTCATCCGGTGAAACAGGTAAGTGTGTCAGAGGCCTGGAGTTGACAATGTATTCTGCTTCGAGTAATACGCTGTGAAAAGTCTCTAATCGGGATGCATGCTCTTTTAGTATGATAACTAGGACCTTCTTAACGGACTGCACTAGACGCACCCATGCTCCACCAGAACCGGGATCCCATGCTTTGTTAAAATTCAAATTTATGCTAATGGCGATAGTCCTGCAGTTATCTTGCCATGGTTTAGTTTTTTCTGGATTCCCTTATCTATAAAAACAACTTTCGTGGTAAATTTAGAAAATTTTGTTTTGTTTAAAAAATTAAAAGAATATTTTGTTTTTCATAAGCCCCACAAGTCAAATTTCCATAAACTGTACCTGCCAGACATGATTAAAAAAACAATGGCATCTTCAACGTCTCGATATGTCGTCTGGTTTCTGAGGAAAATGGTCACCTACTCTCAAAAAAAAACACATATCTTTCTCCGGTGAAACATTTCTATATTTTTGATAAAAGCAATTTTCTCTGTTTCAAATAAAATTTTCTTCAATTAGAATAAATTTTCACATTTTCGAAGAAAATTTCACTTTACTTCTAGGAAATGGAAATATTTCAATGTCTCTTATAATAATAAATATTTTTCTCGCACAAAAAAATTCTCTTTTATAGAGAAAAATTTATTGAAAATGAAAAATTTTTCCTATATTTTGATAAAAAATTCACTATGAGAAATATTTTCTTCAATAAAAACAAATGTTTTCTCAAAAATAAAAATTCTTTTTTCTTAAATCGATATATTTTTATATATTTCTCTTTTTCAAAGAAGCTTTTTATTATTTTTAGAGAATTTTTAGAATCGCATTTAGAGAAAGGCATTCCCTGGAGCAACGAATTAACCATTTTACTATAAATATGATGCCTATCATATTCTGAGAAACTTTTTCTGAGTGCAGTTTGAAAAGTCATTTCGAGAAAAATGCGTTTAAAGTTTTTCTTAGCATGCATTTAATATGCAATTTTATCTCAAAAAATTCCAGTTTTAATAAATTCTGTAATTATCGATTCGATGTTTAGATTGTCTTCGTTCAACTTCGGTTTTGGTCGATACTGTACGGTTAATTTTTTTTCATCTTCATATAGCTTCTGCTCGTATTCGTTAAACTTCTTTTTTTTCGTTCGTCTTTGGTTCTTGACGTCACCAAGCCTTCGGTTTATTCCTTTATTTTTGTCGAAAGAACTTTTAAAAGCATAGGATCTATTTCAGTAACAGCTACAAAAGCCTACCAAGTTTCATCAAAATCGGTTCATCCGTTTTGACGTGAATGAGCCAAACATAGTTGATTGAATAAGGCGCCCTCTCACGGTAGTTTTCTGAAATTTAAATAGCTTCCATTCTGTTGCAGGGTCAGGTTATTTCACGTACCAAATTTTAGCCAAAATCGGTCAAGTCATTTAAGAGTTATTGAGTCTTAACAATGCACTACTTAAAGCGCCCTCTTTAAAACTTTCGAGTTACAAAAATAAAAAAAAAACGACCCCTCAATATTTCATACTTATATCAATTTTGTTTTTTAATGAAATTATGAACATTTTCTTTTATTTTTTTGAGTTGAATTGAGTTTTTGTCTACTGTTCGGTACCTATCCGGGGGGTTTTACTCAGAACACCAGCTCTTGGTTGCGATCCTGTTTTTTCAGCCCGATTGTGTTGGAATGTATTGACTTCGTACGGCTTCCAATACAAATATGTACAGTGGTATCAATGGTCTAAAAGTTCCTTTGACTTCATCAATTCGCTTTCTTTTGAAAAATATTCGTCTCTCTATTTGTAAAGGCCTTCATTTTTTATAGTACATGAGAATTTATTCACTTATAAAACAAGATACTATAAGATTTTAAAAGTATAATAAGCAAAAAAGGTCAGACAAGTTTAAACGGGCATTTAGTTAAATATATTCAATTCATTATTGTGCCACTACCATCATGTCTGATGGACAAATTTGTTTTTTTTTTTTCTTTTTTTTTGTTTTGTGTTGCTGAAATGAAATGGCCAATAAATTTGAGCAAATATTTCCGCCTCTGCTCTTAACTAGCTCGGAATAAGTAAGTATAACAAATTAAATGACAATTTTGCAATTTCCGCCATTTTCGACGCCATTCTCAATGAAAGCCAATCAAAAAAAATAAAAAATGGTAAAAGGCGTTAAAAACTCACTTAAAACTTTGCGCTTTTAAAATTGTTGCTGCTGCTGGTGCTGCTACTGATGCAAACACACATACACCAACAAGCACAGCGACAAGCTAAGGAAAATGTAAAAGTTTTCCACTTTTCCGCACAACAATAACTATACTGCAAAAACAACAACAACAACAGCAGCAGCAGCAGCAGGAACAATAAAACATGCCATTTAAAAGCCACAATTTAAATCTGGCAGCATTGGCAAAAACAAAACAAACTAACGGAAAATAAAAGTTAACAAAAGCAGTAAAAAAAAAAAACAACAAATATTGCCCAATTCCAATGATGCTGCCCTCATAATAAAACAGGGCATCTATAAAAAGCGGCCTCTGGTGCCTGATTTCAGTGCCATTATTTTTACTAGATGGATTTCGATTTTGGAAATTGTAATAAGTTAGCAGCAGCAACAACAAGCAGCAACATTAACAACAGCAATTCCCACAATGCAAATAATATAGTAATTGGCTGAAGAAATGTTCAAAATTTTCACTTTTTTAATTTTAACACCCCATAAAAAAAAAACAAAAACAAAAACAAAACAAAAAACTAAAAACAAAATATTTGTTCTTCAAGCACAAAAGATGGGAGGAAAAGTAAAACTTTTGCAAAAAGTTTTGGCCTTTCTTTATTTGATTTTCGAGAAAACCAATTGTTTTCTTTTATAAGATTTGTTTTTGTTGCTTATTTTCTTTATTTTTTTTTTTTGTTTTTTGCAAGTGTCAAGACAAGCATTAAGTTAGTCAAGACCAACAACAACATTGTTGCCATTCATTGAATTGTATAGATTAGGAAAAATTTCGATACAAAAATTTGAATGAAAGTAAAAACTTTTACTTATCGATGCGATTTCTTTACAAATAAGAATTAATGTTTTGTTGTTACTTTTCGTTTTAGACTGATTCGATTTATGATTTGACCTTCAAATGTATTTATGTTTTATTAACGTAAGATAAAACAAAATACAAATTTTTATCAATGAAATATACAAATTTTATAAAATTATAAAATTACTATAACATAATTCCGTAAAATGTGAGTGCGGAACGCTTGATTTTTTGAAAAATTTCATAGCATATTTTTAGCCATTTTTTATTTTGTTATTTATTGAAACTTCAAAAACTTTTTATATTTTTTTTATTTTGAAATTTTCAGTTTTACAAAAAATTATGAAACTTATTTCGTCGTACCTACTATAGTTTCCGTTTTGAATTTGAGGTATTTTATAAGTATTTGGAACTAAAATTTGTTATTTTCACAATTTAAAATAGAACATGTGACCATCGCTGATTTCTAATTCAGCTTTAAGAAAATCAATTTTTCATGTTTTTTTCTTTATTAAAACCGGGCCCGTCATTTTTGACGGGAAAAAACTAGTAATAAAATAATTTGAGAAAAAATATTTTAAAATTTTTTATATTTAAACTAGCTGGTATCCGCCGCGTTGTTGCCGCAACATTTTAACGTAATGTTAATCAATGGGAAACAACGGAACGTTGTGCGTGGTGGAAAGAGAAAATTACATATTTTATTGATCAGCATCACCACCAGTGTTGCCAGAAAGTTTTGAGAAAAGAAGCTAGATGGTCTTTAAAAAATGGCTAGAAAAGGCTAGATGGCTTTAAAAAAAAAGCTAAAAAAAGGCTAGATTTGTTAACGTTATTATACCATAAACCTGTAAGGTCAGGGTATATTGACTTTGTGCAAACGTTTGTAACGCATAGAAATAAGCGAGTCTGGTATAGAAAAGTATACATATTCCTGATCAGTGTCATCTTGTTCGTCCATCTGTCTATGTGTAGTCTGTAAATATAGGTTAAGAAGGAGTTGAGATTGGTTCACATATTTACATGAACCCAAGCATCTGCACTATTGAATATTTTTGGAATCCACCTACGGACACGCTTACTTCCCATAAATCTAAAAAATAAAAATCGCTGTATAGACGGTTTTATTTAAGCTACCGAAATAAAATTTAAATGTATTTCTTTTATATCAAACTGAACACAATGTACACAAAAAATGGGCGTGATCTACCCATGAACATGCCCACCTCCCATACAACTCCAACATTGAAAACACTATTATAAAGACGCTTTTATTTGAACTACAGGGATAAAACTTATCAGATATGTATTTTATATTAAAACTTATATGTGTACTAAGGTGTAAAATAGTCATCATTCGCCCTTAAACACGCCCACCTCCCATACAACCCACTATAGTAAAAACGCTATAAAGAAGTTTATAAGTTGAGCCAAAAATATAAAACTTGGTATTGAGATTGCTGTATCAAAACTAAGATGTGTTCAGAAATTTTCAAAAAATTCAAATTAAGAAGATAATCTTCGACACCACTTCTGAATCACTTGACATAAAATCTTATATTAATTTTTTTGAAAAAGTTAAAAAATTGCGTTCTAGTATACGTTTCTCTAAAACAAAAGAATACAAATACAAAAACTATGCAAATTATTAATTCATGTTATTTATGTAATACATCAACACTATAAACAGTACCACCAAAATTTATAACCAATTCTTACAATCAAAAGTCTTGTGCTATCCCAAGTACAACTTTCTTTTCAAATATCCTTCATACAGGACACTGTTGGTAAAAATCATGAGTAGCACAGTGTGTGGCGAGAAATTGTTAGTTAAACTGCATTATTACTTTTGCTTTAAGACATGTGTGGATTTTCTTAAAAAAATCAAAGCATTTTAAGATCGTTATTTTTTATTGTTTTTCCCAAAAAACAACTTAGTCCTTGCGGGGCAGGAAGATGTCCTTTATTTTTTATAAATTTTTTTTTTTGGGTGATCTTGACAAGCCTATGAAACTTTTGAGACCTCTAAGAAAACGATCTAAATTTTTCGATACGGCCTAATGCTCATCTCCCATACAACAATACGGAAAACACTATAAAAACGTTTATATTTGGCCTGCAGAGATAAAACTTGGTATGAGATCATGGTAGATAAAACTAAGGTGTGCTCACAAAAAAAGGCGTCATCCACCTACAAACGCGCCTTCCTCCCATACAACATTCATTGGTACAACCTATATAGTTCTATAAAGAATACATGGATTTTAAACAAAATAGGAAGTTACTTCTATTTGTTTTAGTATTTTAAAATATTGTTTATTTAAATATTATAGGAGGTTTAGTGTATTTCATAGTCGGACTAGACTTTCTTTACTCGTTTTCTTTTAAGAACATATCTTATCTTTAGAAGAAAATTTAGCATGCCAGTTTGAATACGGTTTCTTTATTTATTTTGGTTTTAAATTTCGTTCTTTCTACCTCAGCGTTGCTTAATGCTAAAATAATAAAACTAAAAACCAAATCTGATAGCTCTTGGAACGGATCTTCATTCAATGAATCTCTAGCTTCTGCCCAGAATTCTGTTATGGAACTTAAGTTATTCCAATTGTGATTTACAATTGTTTGCCATTATATTTCAATTATCCTTATTTCTTCTGTAGAGTAACTGGATTTTTCTTTCTCTATAACAGAAAATATTTGGGTTTAACCACTTTAAAAGTATAAAAAGAGCAATAGAAGATTCACACTTTCAAAATTGCAACGTCAGAAAAATTGGATGTAGTAATGCATTTTTAAGCAAAATATTAAAAAAGGCTAGAAAAGGCTAGAAAAAAACAAGAAAAGGCTAAAGAAAAGGCTAGAGGCTAGATGGTAATTTTCGAGGCTAGACAACAAAAAACAAGGCTAGATCTAGCCTCAAAAAGGCTAGACTGGCAACACTGATCACCACCTGAGTCGATTAACGGGGGACATGACATTGGCCGTTTTTTTAAATCAACTTTTTTTATAATTTTTTATTTTAGTAAATATTCTTAAGATTCTAAGAAAAAAATTCATGGAAAAATTCCTGCGGGTTCAAAAGTTGCAGCCGGATTAGTGATTTTTATTTTTCCTTGCATTTTTCTTTGTTTACAAACTTTGAACACGTTTATCTCGAAACCATGTTTTTCGTACTGTGTCGCAACACTAGCGGGTTCATTTTTTGACGAAATTTTTTTTTTGTATTTTTTTAAACTTGATTCGCTATCGTATGACACGAGCTTTTTTTAAATTTTTTTTTGGATTTTTTATAAATTTTTAAAGTCAATATTTTTTTCGAAAAAACACTCTCTCAAATTTGGAACATTACCAAAAATTTAAAAAAATAACGACAACCAATTTTGTTAAGATTTAAAAAAGTAATTTTTTTCCCAGATCGGACTATTTTTGCGACTAACAGCGCTGCAACCACGAGGCCCCGTTTTTTTCTCTGCCACCAATTTGGAGCTCTATAAAGCCATGTTGAAGTGAAAAATATATTTTTTGAATTTTTTTCTTGTAATTTGTTCAATTCTCTACAATAATAAAAAAATTTTGGAAAAATTTTTGTTTTTGACTGAGTTATGAATTTTTTAAAAAAGGTCTGTTTTCTCTGCCGTGAATGATATGTCCCTCCTTAAGCTCATTTGCCTGTATGTCTGTCGACGCAATTACAACCGTTATTTTTAAGCTTTCGTAATAAAGATTTTTAAAAAAAATGAAGATCAAGTTCGAGAAAGATGCTCAATCGAGAAAAAAAACCACTCCTTCCTTCCATACCTGGATGGCCTACATTCTGTGAGATAATAGCCCCATCATCAGGCTAGTGACAGAATCGATGGCCTTGCGCATGCAGAATAACTAAATTTCCCTCGAAAATTCTACTATAAAGCCTCGGTTAAAAAAAAGGAATGATCGAAATTTGACAACCTTCAGCTATTGTAACCGGACAAAGATCGGTTTCTGGAATATTATGCCACTTTTTGTAGATCGCGCTTAATCCAACCATAAAGCCAGATTCCTCAACTAGAACAACAATTTTTGCGATATAACGTTTATATACTGAGAGTTAGTGACGTACGATGGCTCGTTAATGGAACCTACAACTCTCCAACTGGCTCTACTGTTTCCTCTATTCTGGTAAAGACACAGGATCACATCGAACTTCTGGGGTTGGATTCCGGTTAACATCAGAAGCAAATAGAAGTCTGATATCATGGTCTCCAATCTCAGACAGACTGATCAGTGCGAGATTCACGCTACCTACAACGACGTGCCCAGAGAACACATCATCATAGTGATGGGCGACCTTAATGCCAAAGTAGGGCAGAACAATGATCAGCTTAGACATGTGATGGGCAAACACGGCATCGGTAACCGAAACGACAATGTTGAGAAGTTTGTAGAGTTCTGCATCACCAATCGCCTTGTCAGTGGTGGAACCATGTTTGAGCATAAACTCTGCCACAAGGTTAGCTGGGTCTCCTCCGACGGGCTGGATTGTCGAAGAAGAACACCAATGACAGAGTCAATCCAGAATCACCAAGCGTAGGCGAGCTTTGCGACGCAATCAAGTCGTTTCCCAACAACAAGGCAGCAGGGAATGATGGTATACCAGCGGAGTTATGCAAAGCTCATCTCAGACATGCCGCTGAGGTGCTGTATCCAGTTATTCGACTCGCCTGGGAAAACGAAAGTTTTCCCGAGGGGAATGGACTGACGATATAATTATCAAAATTCCGAAGAAAGGCGATCTCAGGGAGTGTGGTATCTGTGTGCTGTATGCGGTTCCTTAAATTGTAGGGAAAGTAGTTTTGAAACGGCTGCAAGACCATATTTACTCGACAATCGACTTCCGTGCTGGTTCTTCTCGTACGGACCATATTAGTGCAGTGCGCATCATCATAGAACAATGTGCTGAATATAGATCCGATTTGCTCATGATGTTCATCGATTTCGAGAAGGCGTTCGACAGCGTTCACAGGGACTGCTTATGGATAGCGTTTCGACAGAGCGGCGTACCGAAGAAGATCATCGCTATAATTGTCGAGTCTTGTGTTGAGTCTTGCACAAGGGCAAGTTATTTGAGCCCTTCGAAACCCACATTGGTGTCCGTCAGGGCTGCATTCTGTCCCCAGTTTTGTTTCTACTGATAATTGAAGACGTTTTAAATGCTGCTTTACACCAAATGCCAAAAAGCATTACCGATGTGTCAAGGCAGAGTCTTTGAATGTAAAGGCGATGTCTGCTGGAATCAAAATAAATTTCAGAAATACAAAAGTTTTGAGCCTGGCAGAAAGAAGAAGTGTTCCAGTTGAGGTGTCTGGTCAACCTATCGAACCGGTTGACAGTTTTACATACCTCTGGTCTGCTGGACTCAAAATAAACTTCCGAAACAAAAGTTTTGAGCCTGACAGAAAGAAGAAGTGTTCCAGTTGAGGTGTCTGGTCAACCTATTGAACCGGTTGACAGTTTTACATACCTTGGAAGTGAAGTTGCCACCGAAGGCGGAACCAAGGAGGACATAGCGTGCCAAATCAGGAAAGCAAAGGTGGCTTTCGGTATGTTAAACCCAACATGTCGAAATAAGATCCTGAGTGACAGCTTTAAAGTTCAACTTTTTAAAACCAACGTTCTATCGATACTGCTGTACAGCTGCTGTACTTGGAGAATAACCCAAGTCATCACCTCGAGATTGCAGGTCTTTTTAAACCGCTGTTTTTGCATTATTCTTAGCATAATTTCGAACGAAGAATTGCTCCACAGAGCAAATATGGTGCCCTCAGACATCATGGTTAGAAAACAGAAGTGGAGATGAATAGGCGACACTCTCTGCTAAGATGACAACAGCATTGCAAAAAAGGTAATGGAGTGGGATCCTCTCAATGCGAGGGGGAGACTACCCGGCAGGCCGCTAGAAAGATAGAGGAGAACGGTGGAACGTGAAGCAAGTCAACTTGGCAAAACTTGGAGAGAATTGTTAGTAACAGCCAGAAACCATACACGACGGCACGTAGGCGTTGTGGAATCCCTATGTCCCGGTTTTGGGAATTCCGGATAAGAAGAATACCTGCCATACAGAGTGACTTTATCAAAACCGTCAAATCTCACTAAATTTTACAAAAATTTATTTAATGTCTTGAAGTTTTGCAAATAATTTTTGGACTTAAATATGCAGACAGAATTTACAGACAGAAAGTAAGACAAATCTGATTAAAACCACACCTACCTCTATGGTTACAACGTGTGGATATAACAACTGAAAATCTCTTACGGCCGGTTTTTTCACAGAGTTATAAATTTATAACTCGCTTTATAACTGTTTTTAAAACTAAGCAGTTTGTTCACCACATACAACGCGTTATAAATGAATTTGTAACGAGCTTTGCAACTCGTTATATATTAAAACTCGAATCTACTAAAACGCCTCAAAATGAGTTTTAACTTATCTGTAACGCATCTGAGAATCAATTTTAAAAACAATTGCTCATAATATTTGACAACTTAAAGTAAAAATATTTAAAAAGAATTTTTTATTGATTTGTTGCGAATGCAAAATGTATCATCTGCCGCTTTTACATTGGGAAAGTGATGGTAGTGACGATGAACAGGAGGTCGTGGAGAGAGTTCCTCGTCAGGAATATAGGTTTTTTAAGAGATACAATATTAATTGGATCAGCGACGAGGGGTTCATCTATCGTTTCCGATTATCCAAAGGAACAGTTCTGCGAGTACTACAAATGATTGAGCCATTAGTGAATTTCAACTGTCATAGGTTTTTTATCTAATATGATCATCCGCCCGGTTTTTATAAATTATCTATTATTTTGCAGATCACGTTATATCTCGCCGCTTAATCGCTTGTTAATTGCTTTGAGATTTTATGCAAGTGGTAGTTTTCAAGTCGTTGTGGCAGACTTTATCGGCTGCTGTCGTTCTACTGTGTGCGTTATTTTACCACGAGTTTCAGCTGCAATTGCACGATTATTGCCGCAAATTATCAAAATTCCGAACACGGCAGAAGAAATGCGAAAAGCAAGTATGGCCTTTTATAAATTTGCGAAATTTCCTAGTGTAATCGGTGCAATCGATTGCACTCACATTAAAATACAGTCACCTGGTGGCAACCAAGCAGAGCTTTTTCGGAATAGAAAAGGTAGCAACTTAGCAGTCGTTGTTTCTCACTTCATCTTAATTTGATTTCAGGATGGTTTTCGCTTAATGTCCAAACTGTCGCTGATGCAAACGCACGCATAATTAATATTGTCGCACGTTGGCCTGGGTCAACTCACGACTCAATTATTTTTCAAAATTCACGATTATTTCATAAACTAGAAGCTGGTGAATTTGGGCAATTTTTGCTTGTGGCCGATAGCGGATACCGTAATTGCAATTATATGGTTACTCCGCATCTCAGTCCAACAACGCCTGAAGAAACTTTGTTCAACATGAGTCAAATTAGTACCAGAAATGTCGTTGAGCGATCGTACGGCATCCTGAAACGTAGGTGGCCTGCTCTTTCAATGGGATTACGCGTGCGACTGAATACGACACAATTGATCATTGTCGCTTGTGCAGTATTACATAATATTGCAATTGATGAAAATGAAATCATGCCACCAGATGAAATTCTAGAATTTGATGAAGTGTTGGCCAGCATTGTTGTATCAAACGGACCCTTTCCAGTTACAAATCGAAACCCACGTAATCGTCGAGATATTAACAATAATATGCGGGATATTTTAACTCGACAATATTTCCATAATCTGTTGGTCAATGGAGTGCAAGTTGAACAATAGTTAACAATATGAAAAAATGCACAAGTGAACGAAATTTGTTTTCAATGATTGTTATAGTGTAAACATGCCAAATATGGTTTATTTCTAGTGTGCAAATAAATGAATCAAACATGCATAAAATATCTGTTTTTTAAATCTTCTCAGAAAAGGTTACAGTCTGTAGTGGAATTCTGTAGCACATTTCGGCCGATATTTGGTGTCGCAAAGTTTTCTTTGCGATAATTTTCGGAAAGTGGTATTCACTAAACAATTTTTCCGATTTTTTCGGTGAAACTATCGAAAGTTTGTAGGAAACTTTCTTCGAATATTTTGTTGACGAAAAGTCAACCGAAGAAGTTTGTAGGCTACCGAATTTTTTCGCAAAGTACAAGTTAGTAAATACCGTTTTCTGTTTGACAATCGAAAAAATTCGCAAATTGATTAGATTGCAATGTTGTATATCTTCCTTATCGTGTGATATCCAATGTGATTCCTTATCGTGCGACTTCTTTAATATAGTAATGGAGAAGATCATCCAAGCTGCTGACCTGAGACGCAGCGGCACAATTTTCTATAAGAGTGTTATGCTGCTGGCGTATGCAGATGATATTGAAATCATTGGCCAAAATACGCGCGAAGTCAGTGCAGCATTCTCCAGGCTAGAAAAAGAGTCGAGTCGAATGGGTCTTGCAGTGAACGCAGATAAAACGAAGTATCTTGTGTCAACAAACAAACAGTCCCAGCGTCTTGGAAACCACGTCACTGTTGACAACACCTCCTTTGAGGTAGTGAAGGACTTTGTTTACCTGGGATCCAGCATTAACTCCTCCAACGATATCAGTATTGAGATTAAACGAAGGATAACTCTTGCCAACAGGTGTTACTTTGGGCTCAGTAGGCAATTGAGAAGCAGAGCTCTTTCTCGACGAACAAAACTGACGCTCTATAAGTCAATAATCATGCCCGTCCTACTATACGCATCACAAACCTGGACGATGAGCAGCTCTGATGAAAGGACTTTGGGAGCGTTCGAGAGAAAAATCCTTCGCAAGATCTATGGTCCAATCTGCGTCAATGGCGAGTACCGAATACGATGGAACCACGAGCTGTATGAGCTATATGCCGACATCGATATAGTCAAGCGTATTAAAATAGAGCGGCTTCGCTGGCTAGGTCATGTCGAGAGAATGAACGACGAAGCTCCAGCGAAAAAAATATTGGATTCGGTACCCAGCGGTGGCCAACGCAGACGAGGAAGACCGCATCTCCGTTGGAAAGACCAGGCATTGGATAACCTGACAACGCTTGGAATTTCCAACTGGCGCCAGCAAGCACACGACAAAAGAGGCTGGCGAAAATTCTTAGACGAGGCCAAAACCGACCAACGGTTATAAGAGCCATCTAAGTAAGTAAGTAAGTAAGTAATTATAATAAAATGCATTTAATTTTATTTAAAGAAAAGTAACAACAACACAGAAATAATTAATGGTGGCCTATAGTAATTGCACTGAGTTATTATCCTCTTCGAAAGCGAATCTTACGATGCTGTCGTTGGGCTCGCTATCTGATGAGTTGTCCTCATGTTGATTTCGGTTCCTTCTCTTTCTTCCAATGCACGTATCATATAGCTGCAAGCGTTTTTTATGCTCTGCGCTTTTGTACTTGCGCTCCTCTTCCCACATTAGCATTTGCATTTTATGGCGTTCAGCTGCACGAACCTCTTCATTAATATAAAATTGCCTCTTTGCAGCTACAACTGAGTTTTCTTGTGCTACAGCTGTTTTTGCAGATTGCTCAGCTTTTTTATGCAGTGGAGGCTTTTTCCTATGCCGTAACAAGGACATGGATGGGTTGCACCTTATTTTTTTCGACGTTTCCTTGCTAGGTGCGTTTGCATTCGATGCGGCGGTGACAAAAACGGAATTTTTTTCGCTAAAATCAGACGAAGTTTCAACAGCTAAGTTGAGATCGATCATTAAACTCTTGTCCAAACGCTCCATCTCAATCGGTTCGATGTCGATCACGTTATCGTCAGCCAATGTCGATATATTAAAATTGCAATCGAGCTGTTCCACATCCATTGACTGCGATACCTCCATGCTATCTTCGATGTCGTGATGTTGAGCTAAATTTACTTCGTCATCATCGTCAAACAAAGGATTTAAGCCTTCGAAGGAATATATGAGCGCTGCATGAAGTTCTTGCTCTGCTTGGCTCATCGTTACGTCAACGTCTTCGGGTGCTTTTCCACCACCAGTTGATGCTCGCGCGATTTTGTTTGCAGCAAACGTTTTTCGCAAATTCATTTTCAGCTGCTTGAATTTTGCGGATAGCTGTTTTGTGGACCGATAAACCTGAAATTAATTGAAATCCATAAAAACGAACATTAGGTCTGTTTCCGTACGCACTTCAAGTAAAGTTCGAGTAAAGTTCGGGTAATAGAGAGTAATTTGATCATTTGTCAAAATAAGAAAATTTGTCAAATAGTACGGAAACGGTTTCAAGTAAGTTTCAAGAACAACAGCTGTTTTTTGAAAACAATAAAATTTATTTACTTTGTTATTGTATTTAAAACACTTTCGTTAGCATTAATTATGGATATATTAACTATTGTTATTAATTTGGTAACCAATTTCATAAATTTTTTTCACAAAACAATGCAATAATTTAATTTTATCACTTTGACAATCAGCTGTTTGAAGCTCGAGATTCGTGCTCGAAGAAATTTTTCAAGTAAAGTTCGAGTAATAGAGAGCCACAAAAAGTGACATTTTGCTTGTTCTTCTTCTCTCTCGAGCTGGAAAAATGTGTACGGAAACGCTTTCGAGTAACTTCAAGTAAAGTTCGAGTAAAGTTCGGGTAATAGAGAGTAATTTGATTATTTGTCAAAATGAGAAAACTTGTCAAAAAGTACGGAAACGCTTTCAAGTAAGTTTCAAGCACAACACCTGTTTTTTGAAAACAATAAAATTTAATTGCTGTGTTTCTGTATTTAAAACGTTTTCGTAAGCGTTGATTTGGTAATTTTAACTATTTTTATTAATTTTCTAACCTAAGAAAACCAAATTTTCTAACATTTTGTTCGCAATACAATGCAACAATTTAATTTTATCACTTTGACAATCAGCTGTTTGAAGCTCGAGATTCGTGCTCGAAGAAATTTTTCAAGTAAAGTTCGAGTAATAGAGAGCCACAAAAAGTGACATTTTGCTTGTTCTTCTTCTCTCTCGAGCTGGAAAAATGTGTACGGAAACGCTTTCGAGCAACTTCAAGTTACTTGAAGTGAGTACGGAAACAGACCTATTATAACCCGCGTTTAAAAGCTTCAACAACTTCAAAGTCTTTGATGCTGCTTAAACTTTTGATTCTACAAATTTTCGCAGTCAAAGTTAAAGCAAAAAGCGATCGCGAAAGACTGAAAAGCACTTCAGCAGTCGACAGTTTCGACCTTTTTACGACAACACACAGGCGGACAGACGGACGGACGGATCAAGAATATATATACTTTTCTATACCGGACTTGCTTCGTTCTATGCGTTACAAATGTTTGCACAAAGTTAATATGCCCTCACCTTTCAGGTTTAGGGTATAAACATTTGTTTTGTTTTAAAATACACACGTACCAAATTTCATTTTTATTGGTTAAACACATGCTTATTTATTGAGTTTTAAATTTTTGGGTTGTGTGGGAGGTAGACGTGTCCACGGACAGATGACGCCCATTTTTGGAACACATCTTTTTTTGAGATAAAATACATACGTACAAAATTTTATTTTTGTAGGTTAATAATAAGCTAATTTATGATTTTTTTAATTTTTGAGTTGTATGGGAGGTTGGCGTGCCCGTAGGCGGATTAAAAAAATATTGAATAGTGCAGATCCTTGGGGTCATTCTTCTTATCCTGTGTTTATGGACAACAGACAGACAGACGGACAGACGCTTATATCTAGAAACTAAAAACGTTTGCACAAAATTAATATACCCTCACCTTTCAGGCTTAGGGTATAAAAATATAAAAAACGGGATAGGTAAAATCATGGAAAAGCAGCTGGAAGTCTTATAAATAACATTGTTAATTTTAGTTTTCAGATACTCAAAAGAACTATAAAAAGTTCGGCTCATGCAAAAGTGCGTGAATACTATTCACGTGCATCACGTGAAAACGAACCTCACGTGTAGTTCGTGAATAAATACACTTGTAGTTGAGGTTCGTGTTTTCACTTGATTTTTAAAAATACGCGAACGTGTAATACGTGCTCACGTGAAACTGGAAGCTCTAGTAAATATTGTCACCGCAGTCACAGTCGCTATAAACTGCTGTGTGCTGTTTATTTTGTCTTTGATTCTGCGTTTGCTTCAGTTTGTGAGTGCGAATCAAACAGATCAGTGGCTATCTTAAGTGCAACAAAAACAATGAAAACAAAAATCAAAAACAAAAGAAAAAGCACACAGCAGTTGATATCGACTGCGAAAACAATATAAGCGAAAGCCAAAATCATGCTGCTGCTGCAAATTAAGAATTTAGAGAAAAGTTCAGTGAGTATACAAAAAACTGTCGAAGTTGTGAACAAAACCTTCAACTCACCTTGGCCATCGATGAGCTATTGAACTCTTCCTCCACCTTTTTCCATGCAGCTTGTTTCTGCTGCGCTGTAAGTGCATTCGTTTTTTTGTTGAGTAGCACATCTTTTTTACCAAGGACGCACCGCAAAAGCCAATCCTCTTCTTCCTTGGAAAAGTTTGCATTTCGATGCGTGATGCTTCGGACGCGTCTTATTTTTTGGTCACTTTTATTATTTATGTCTTCCATTATAATCGAACAATTGATTTGAAATATTTCGAAAAATTTATTTTGACAAATTTATTTTGACAAATAAATAATTAACGATTTTTTGATTTGATTTTTTTTCAACACGATAGAAAAAAATTCAACAGTTTATAACGCGTTATAAATCTAAACATAAAACACGTTACAATTTCAAATTTTTTCAGTGAACAAACTGAATAAATTATAATGCGTTATAAACAAAGTTATATAATGTAGCTCGTTTTATCTATAACGCGTTATAAACGAATTTGTAACTCTGTGAACAAACCGGCCGTTAAAAGTTCAATTCAAAATCAATGAAATGATTTGAAATTTGGCACATTTGCTTGATTTCTAAACATACTTATGCGCTGAGTTTGAAATTCAATTCGTTATGATTTATGTATTAAAAAGGTATAAAACATACTAAAATTTAATGATATTTAACTGTCCTCAGTGTGTCTGGAGCAAGATGTTGAAGGCTAGCCTACACTCTAAAAACTGATTGTAATATCACTACAATAATTGCTGTGAAATTTCACGCATATATTTGCGATTTTAAAAAAATAACACGCATCGCAGCGATATATTTCAATTCAGCCAATAATGAAGCGTGTTTTCCCAAAAAAACCTTTATATTCTCTCTTTTTCACGCTACTTCAGCGATTTTTCGCTCATCAATTCATTAAACGCTTCTAAAGCGATATTTTACGCTATTTGCAGCGAGTTTTTCCTAAGGTTAATGAGAGCAATTTTTAACAGATAAATAGATATCTTTAGTTTGTTTTAAGCATCGATCGCGACAACATTAGACCAAAGCTTAAGTGCAAGCTTGTCTATTTTAATAAAAAATGTTTTCCATAAACTTAAATTAAATCAGAACTGTTGCTGAAAACTATATAAAAAAGTTTAGCAATTGCATAAGTTATTAAGTTAATTGGTTTCGCTTAAAAAATAAATTAAAAAGTGCCGGAAAACAACAATATTTTTAAATGTTCCTTTAAAAATTGTGCTCAAAGAAATAATTGAATGAACATAACAACAGTGAAAATATCCTGTGACCAATATAAAAAAATTAATGGGTCATTTCGGCCCTTGAAAAGACTTTGACCGAGCTTCTTATAAAGGATTCTGTTGTGTGTGGTATTAAATATGTTTGTGTGGACGATGGATCGAAAACTGTGCCAACATGTTTAATTTTGAATCCGAACGGCTAATTTTCATGTTCCCAAGGAGCTTTTAGTGTCAGATTGTACTCACTGAGGTTTGTCATTGTCTGGCGACGATAGAGCAGAATGCGATCGGGCACCAAATGCCACGGGCACCAAAAACTTATTTATTGTTTCATGATTCTTTTAATATTCATTATTTTCAATTCTTTATTTTTAAATATAAACATTTATTTAATTATAGAAATAAAATTTGTATTTCATTTACTCTACAATTGAATGTGTTTTCTTTTTTATATAATTTCTTACGTTTTTAAAATATTTGATTTGAGTGCTTTTTTTTTGCTGAGTTTCACGCTGGGAAATCATCAAATAAATATTTTTAATTGCACTTCATCTTAATAATAATGAAAATATCACGCTAAATCAGCGACAAAACTCGATATTTTCGCATATTTTTTTACAATTATTTTCAACAATTCACGCATAAAAAGCGAAATAAAACACTGCTTTAGCTGCATATACAATCAAAAAGAGCAAAAGAGAGACAAGCGTGAGCGAGATAACGCATTTCTAGCGTTTTTTGTATGTACAAAAGAGCGCGAGGGACATTATTGTATGAGAGAGCCATTATTGGGGAAGAGAGCATTCACGCATTTCTAGCGTGAAATATTTGAATTTTCGTGCTGTGGGATTTTACTACAATAATTGCTGTTAAAGTGTTGCCAGCAATTATTGTAGTGAAATCTCGCCATTTTTTCTTAGAGTGTAGCAACCGCACCGATTAAAAAATAATTTAAAGTAACGACTATTTAATCGATACACAGATACGAATATTCACTGCCGAAGCCAAAATTTACAAGTTTAAAGTAACTTCATTGTTGAAAAACACGTTGAATTCTTGAGCAAATCAGACATTTCTCATGAATATAACTCATTGATAGATCGTTAGCTTAATTCGTTTGCGAACAAAACTAAATACAAGCTGAGCAAATTTCTTTTGATTTTATTACAAATACGTTTTTTTTTTAAGTGTTTTGAAATTGATTTGTTGGTTTCTTATTTAAGTACAATTCAAATATATTTTAACTTAAATACTTTCATTTTATGCACATTCTATACTAACTTACTTGTGTCATATAATGTTTAATTTTCTAAAACGTTGTCGCTCTGATGCCATGGCATGATTACTGACTCACTAACATGGTTTTCTCTATAAAATTTTACTATACTTTTGCCTTATTTTCGCTTTCATAACAAATAATAAATATATATATGTATATATATATATAAATATACATATGTACGTCATAGCACAAATTTTCAGTTGCTCAAATCTCTAATGAAACTGGCACCATGGCGACCTTCAATTTATTCGGATTTCATTTTACGCAAGAAAACTTTATCGTCGCAACATACTATATATTGAGTTGAAAGCGAAAAATCTTTGCTTTGTTTGGCCACAAATCTAATTATGTCATAAAAGTTTTTGCCGCACACACACACACACAAAATAGCGTCAAATTCTCTGTGGAAACATTTAAAACAATGGCAGCCAATAAACTGTTTCCGTTTTCGTATCCTGCCAACACGTTTTATATGCCATGCATAGAGCAGTAGTTAGGTTTTATAGAAAAACAAAAGCAATACGCGCAAAAAAGATAGAGATCTTGTTGAAGAAATTTTAAGTGCGAGAACAATATTGAAGTTAGACAACAATGTTTAGAGCTTATTTGGTTGAGATTGTATTTTTAATAAAGAGCAGTCAGTTAAGAGAGTGTCGCATATTAAAATTAAGCAGATTCTAGGCGGTTGATTAAAAATATTTAAATTTGCAATTTTTTATTGAACACCAGGGAGGATGTGAAGGCGTGCTAAACAGCAGCAACAAGCAGCAAATGATAGCACAAACAGAGCAAACACGTTAAGCTGCATAAAATTAAAATCAGTTAACATAAATATTATGTTTTTAATTTTATTGTGTTGACTTAACTGTGTTGGCTGTCAACTATTGCATTTTTTGTAATTTTTTTTTTTTGTTTTCACTGAACCAAAATAGTGTACATCAAAAAGGTGTAACAATAGCGTTTCAGTTTTTTTTTTAACTTTTTTGATTGCACACACGCCCACAAAACATTGCAACAAGCTCAAAATGAAAATCGAAAGAGGAGTTTATTAAAAAATATTCGCAAATATGTAAACAGAACATGTTGCTGCTGTTTTATGATTTTTCAGCAAGTTTTTTATTTTCTACCACATACAAATAAACATACAAATATACATATATTCGCTGTTTTATAAACATACAAATATACATATATGTATTTAATATCGTTCAAGGTTTTAAGCTCAATGCAAACATGTTTAACGAACAAAAAATTTGAATGTAACCTAAGAGTAAAACATATATCTAGTTCACTTAATTATTTACATATCTTTAGATAAATTTTTAAAGCTTACAAGCAGTTTAGTTCTTAAGAACTTAAACCGATTATTAACAGAAAATTTATTTACTCATGTCTTAAGATAATAGATTAAATAAATTTATATATATGTTTGTAATATGCCTGTGTAAGTCCGTGCAAGTGTACTTATAATGCATGTTCTCCGCTTCACTCTAAATAAAATAAATAATAAATACAAAACATGTATACCTTTTCAGTAATATACATAGTAATATACATATTTATAAATATTATATAATAATATACTGCAGAAATTAAATCTAAAATAAAACTACGAGCTGGTGGGATAATGATAAAGTATTTAAGACTGGCAGATTTAACGTGAAAAAAACAATGTCTTAACTTTTAATTTTTTCAAGTTGCAAAATCATTTTAATGCAAATGCAATAAAGGTTTCTTTCACATTCATATCCAAAATAATAAAAGAAAACAAGTAAGGAAAATCTAAAGTCGGTCTAGACCGACAATATTTATTTTGCAGCATTCATTAACAAGCGAAATAAAGAAATTTTAGGCTTCTGTGAGACATAAAATCGAAAATCCAACTAAGATAAACGTTATATATCTCTCTCAATTTATTTGTTCATGTTCGTACAACTTCATTTCATAGTATAAACCTATTTGATTTAAAAAAAAAAAACGATGGAAATAAAAAAAAAAATATTTTCTGATGTGTCCAATATAATGGACAAATCCATTGAAAGGGTTATGTATAATTAAAAAAAAAAATTAATATAACCTTTAACTATTGCGGTGAAATATTTTGGAGTATATGTTGTGGTGGTGGTAAATTTTACCCCTTTTAATTTTTAGAAAATTTTGCCAAAAAAAAATTTGTGTTTTTATTTATTTGCTTTTAACCCTTTCCCGCTGGTTGTACTTTATAAAGTACAGCAAAATATATAGTCTATACAAATTGTTTATTGTATTTTGCGCTCATATTTGGATTTTCTTATAGCTAACGGTTGTAGTAAACGGTTCAGTGAAATAACGCCCAATGAAATAACGCCCAAAATAAAAAATGAAATAACGCCCAAAATATTTTGGGCTTTAAAAAATGAAATAACGTCCAAAATAAAAAATGAAATAAAGCCCAAAATAAATGAAATAACGCCCAAATCAAAAATTAAATAACGCCCAAAATATTTTCAAAGCAAATCATTTAAAATACTTTGGGCCTTATTTCATAATGAAATAACGCCCAAAATTTGTATGAAAAATATTTGGGCGTTATTTCATTTTTGATTTTGGGCGTTATTTCATAATGAAATAAAGCCCAAAATAAAAAATGAAATAACGCCCAAATAAAATGAAATAAAACCCAAAATGTTGGGCCTTATCCATCCATGAACACACTCATCTCCCATAGCGAAAGCACAATAATGGCATTTACTGTGAGCTATAGGAATAAAACTTGGTATGTGTAAATTTTTCATCAACATTTAAATGCATATAAAATATAGACTTCATCCGTCCACGGACACGCCAATTTTGAAGAATATTCTTAAACCAACATTTATATTGTAAATACATATATTAAATATTTTAATATGTAAGGCCGAAAACCTTAGTAGTTAGTGCCTTTCTGATTTTTGTTTTCTTATTTATTACACTTCAAAATAATTAATAATAACAATAGTAATGTTAATTACAAAGTTTAAAGCAACTTTTTATGAATTAACTATAAGAACAATCAGTAACTGAGCCTTTAAATTCAAATGTTAAAAATGAAATTTCAAAAAAAAATACTCTCTACTTTAATTCACTTTTATATTGTTATTGACCAATGATAAACTCCTTCTCCCATTGCTGACAGAACATTTTTTTTTCTCAATATCTCTCTTTCAATACCTCAACATAAATATGTTGTCCTTTAGCTGCACAAATCTACTTCAGATATATTTAGTGGAAAAAAGCACGTATTTGAATTATGCACTGAACTAAACTGATTTTTAATATCAATAGCAATGAATGTGAATTGATTCGCAATTGAATGGAACAAAAAAGAATCGATCAGCAATTGCAGCAATTTGTGAAGTTGTAGAGAGTTAAAAATAAAGCGGATACGTGTACTCGTAGGTTCGTGTAGATGTATATATATATATATATATATCTAAATGCTATGATGCTGCATAAATCTTAAGAATTTGTTTTGCTCCGGTTGTATTTTTTGGTTTTTGTGTTTTTTTTTTTGTTTTTTTTTTTTGTTATTTATTTATTTGCCAAGCATTGCATTCGTTTCACATTCAGACTTTGAACAGGAAATAGCGTTGCTTTTTGTTGCTCCTTTTTTTCAATTTATACATTGATTTGACTTGTTCTTTTATTATTGTTTTTTTTTTTGTTTTTTTTTTTTTGCCCCTCACTCAACTCAGACGTAGTTAAGCTTGAAGTGAGCTTGTGAAACTTGAAAAAGAAACGAGTGGATGCTTGTGACAGGACTTGAATTATCTAATGGATTCGATTTGTTGCTGCAATTGTTGAGATACATAACCTTCGCAAATGAAGCGAATTCATACTAAATTGTGATTGTTTGAAACATATTTTCTGCATCTAATGAGGCGACTTCCAACAATGTAGTACTGCTTCAGTCTATGCTTCTTCTCTTTTTCATATTCATCGTTTTCTTCTTCTTCTTATTTTTGTTCGTTAACTTATCTTTTGCTGAAAAGTTTTACATGCTTTCAGTCTGAAACTTAATTGATTTCATTATGACTGGGGAAAAGTTTTCACTTGTGTTTTTTTTTTTTTCAATATCAAGATTTAGCATTGAATCTTATTTCGCTAAAATCTCATTAATTAACTATGTACGTTTGTAGCACGTTTGTTGTATATGTTTGTCTCTTATGCTATGCAAGATATTGCACGTGACTTTATCTTTAATGACGACACAATGTAAACTATGTGTCAGTACGCTGGCAAGTTCTTTCGTTTATAAATTTTTGAAATAATGTTGTTTGATGAATGATGATGAGCAATAAAATAGCTTAGCTTAAACAACATTAGCACCAACAGTGTTTTTAATTATTACAGCCTGATTAATATTTTACTTATTGAAGTAATACTTTTACTTATTACATCCATGCTTAACTGATCTCTTTGTTGACAAATATTATTCATTGAAATTGAATTTTTATTATTTTTGCTGTTACGTCATGTATTCGGCGTAATTAAATCCCTGAAGTAGCAAGAAAAAATGTCGCTTTTGGCGGGCAGAATATCTTGGAATTAGAAAACACTATAAAGGTTTAACACTTATTTTAAACTAGGAATTTACATTGAGTTTTTCAAAATTTTTGATTTTTATCAATAAGTTGGTTCACGGAAATTAAAGTTTTGAAAAATTCTTATAAGTTGAGGGCAAAAATTCGATTCCAATCCCTAAAAAAAAAGTTGCTGAATGCCATGAAAAATTTTAACTCCTCGATCGATTAATTTTTGAGTGAATTTGAGTGTACCCGTAATGCTTATTTTTATATGAAATATTTTTGCGCTGACTTTTCCAAGATTTTTGCATGGAAAAGTATATCCGCTAAATTCTCAATATTTTTCATTGTTTTGTTGTTAATCGTTTTCGAATTATAATATATAATATAAAATATATATGCTAAATATAAATATATGTAAAATAGAAAAACTAAGGAACATTTAAGTCGGTCTAGCCCGAATAAGAAGAACCATTAAACTACTATTCCAATATATAATCATAGAGTGGAAAGTAGGCATGTCTGTGGACAGTATTATAATTTGAAAACATATTATTTTTAAAGTAACTTTCAGTCAAAATGCTCACAAATGTTCATAAAAACTGTATTTTTATAATTTGATTTTTTTTTTTTTTTTTTTGAGAACTCAAAAATTTATACTTAAACTTTTTGAAAACTTTAAATAGCTAATTCTTAATTTTAATTAAAAAAAAACTATATAATAAAACATATTGTCAGTATTTTTATTGCACCACAAATTGCAGTTTTCTATGAACAATTTTGTAATAAGTTTAAATTTTTACTTTTTCATGAATATGTTTAAATGTTAACCACCAAAATGATCCAGCTGGTGCTCACAGCAAGAAGGCATCACATTAAGGGGGGACATGACATTGGTCGTTTTTTTTTTAAATTGACTTTTTTATAATTTGTACTTTAATAAATATTTTTTTTTGTTTCTTGTATTTTTGTAAACTTGATTCGCTGTCGTATGATACGAGCTTTTTTAAATTTTTTTTCGATTTTTTATGAAATCGTCCTTTCGTAAGATTTCGTAAGTCGTAAATCATATTCTTTCTTTCATATTATATGAAATTGACATGAACGAACTTTTAAAAACTTTCGTACTTTTTTTTTGTAAATTTAAATTGGATGGTTTTTCTATTATTGAGCGCTCAGGTCAAACTTCAACTTCTTTTCAAATATTTATATTTTCAGTTTTCCTTTGGTCTCTATGACCGGGGTCTCAAAGTTATAGATGATGAACTTTCCGCGGATGGTGAGTCAACCGCTACTCCGCGGAAAAACATACACGAATTCCGGGGCCTCGTCGCTTTTAAACTATAGCGACCTCGATTAAGCGCTTCAAAGTTTGGACATATCAAAAGATATACGAATGAAGCAAAAGGAAAAAGAAAATAAGAAGAAAAAGTTTTTTGCTCCTGAAGAGAGTTGGAAATGTTGCTCTAAAAGAATTTGTTCGCGCTCAGTTCTTTCTAGGGTCTCTAGCCTGAAGACGTTATTTTTGAAAATGACTTGTCACCACTGTTTAAAAGAACATTTTCAATTAAAAAACAAAACTTTTATTATTTAAAATCTTTAAAAATCCTGCATCATATTGTGATTTCTTGCACCATTCCCTGGTCGACAAATTTTTCACCATCCAACTGCGATGGCTGTTTGGGTGCTTTATCGCTGGTGTAGGCTGGTCCAGTCTGTTGAATTTAAACGATGCGCTTATTGAGCGCTTATTGGTGCTTGATTTGATTGTGATGGCGCCTTGTTGAGACCGAAATTGTTGAGACCACATTCTGAGATCCATAGTCCTTGGGTTGCATATACTTGCGTATCAAGTTTTCAAATTTATAAAATATTTTATTTGAATTTTTTATTTTGACAAATAACTCAAGTGTACGATAGCTTATTTACGACATAAGCATCAAATTTGATTTGTAAAGTTGTAAAGTATTCGCATCTCAATATTCTTATGAAATTTTTTGACGTTTCGTTAATTCTTACGATATACGAAGTGTCATGAACACCTTAATATTTTTTTCAAAAAAACACACTTTCAAATTTGGAACATCACCACAAATTGAAAAAAAATTTTGAAAACAAGCTCCTGTCATACGATAACCAATTTTGTTAAGATTTAAAAACATCATTTTTTTTCCAGATCGGACAATTTTTGCGACTCCCAGCGCTGCAACCCTTTTTTTTCTCTGCCGCCAGTTTTGAGTTCTATAAAACCATGTTGGAGTGAAAAATATATTTTTTGGTTTTTTTTTTCTAGTACTATGTTCAATTCTCTACAATACTAAAAAAAATGTTGGAAAAATGTTTGTTTTTAACTGAGTTATGAATTTTTTAAAAAAAAGGTCGCGAATGTTATGTCCCACCTTAAATATTGAAATATATAAAATCGCCATGAAAAGTATAAATTCAAACCAGTCACATAATTGTTCAATTAAAATATTAAAAAAATGTTTTATTTTTTAGTATGTTTTTTAATATTTTTGGGAATAAGCTATTTTAAGCTATTTAAGTTATTAACACGGGGTAAAAAAATTTCTCAAATCAAGCAAATTATTCTAATTTTGAGCAAATTGTTTAAATGAATCAATCAAGTTGTTTTCAAATCAAGTAAAAGAAGCTTCTCAAATCAAATAAATTATTCTAGTTGAATCAAGCAAATTGTACTCATTTTAACAAAAAGTAGTTTCTTAAATTGAACAAATTATTCTTGTTTTCACTCAATTTCATACTTGAATCAAGCAAATTTTACTCGTTTAACAAAAAAAAAATTATTTAATGGAGCAAATTATTCTGGTATACTTGAATCATGCAAATGTTTCTCATTTCAAGCAAATGATACACAAAAATATGGTAAAAAAAAAAATTGATTTATATGCAAATGCTTCTTTGGTTAAATAAGTTTTTCTAAATAAAATATTTTTTCTTTAACAAAATAATACCTGAATAAAGAAATTTACGCTTGAGTCTAAACTGATAGCCTAGTTGTCTGTTTTGAGCATAGAATGATTGCTGTTTTCTCTCCATCATTTTTTTTTTTTCATTTCTTAAGTTTCATACAATCACTATACGTTGATCCTTACACCCACACAATTACATGTGGCAATCATATGATGTTTGAAAACTAGCCAAGAAAAAACTATCAAGCAGTTATAACTAGTCCAAAGATCTGCTGTTATATGTAAGACAAGCTGTATCAGGTCTACCCCAATTAGCATCTTAGGACTAACACCAATTCGCATACATACACATTCAGATGAAAGCGAAGCTCAATCTGAACTGTACTTTTTCATAGGGGTATCATTTTCACCAACTTTAGCAAGTGAAAAAATTAATTCGCATGCCTTTAGATGGCATGCTTGCCAAAAAC
This sequence comes from Tetanocera ferruginea, assembly GCA_958299015.1. Classification (NCBI taxonomy): domain Eukaryota; kingdom Metazoa; phylum Arthropoda; class Insecta; order Diptera; family Sciomyzidae; genus Tetanocera; species Tetanocera ferruginea. The sequence continues at coordinate 95,648,246 of OY282642.1, forward strand.
TTCTTTAACAAAAACTTCATGGTGGTTATTCACCCTATGAATCTAAATGGGAACACGAGAAACTCATTTCATCTAAAAACAACCTTGTTAGGTATTCGAACGGTTCTAAAATTTGTTATAAAATGAAGGAAGACAACGGAGCTGGAAGATATTTTTATTATAAGCACGAACCAAGAATTTTAGGTGTCAAAACTGTTCAAGTCAAGTCTGTCTGGGTTCGAAAAATGGAATGAAAGATAAGTAGGAAAGAAAACAAAAATCAAGTGAAACTATTGTTGATTGTTATATGTGTGACGGAAAGCTATATCAACATCCGAATTGGAATCTGAGGCAAGTTTTATGCCCATACCTCAAACAATTCAAGTTTGCAAGCAATATTCAACTACAACTTTCAAAGTGGTTTATACTGATAACTTTGTTTAATTTGAGTTGATTAAAAATGTGGAAGGAATTAAAGAAAGGTAAATCGTAGGATCATGGCATGAGGGTATTCAAATCCGGAACCTCTGAATTGGCATTCCATTAACAGATTAACAGTCTTAATAATGTTACTTAGAATAAAACCGATTTTCGTTTTATCTGATAGTAAAGTGGTCCTTGATCACCTATTATTAAGACCAAACTAGTGTTCAAGACTCTCAACGTTCTCAACGACCTGACTACATAGAATAACAAAACTGCCCGCTGTGGCCTTCACAAAAAATAAGAAATCCGACTGTTCAGTCAAGCAGAAAGCAAAATCACCATTCACTGAACAGGAACTGTTGTGTGTGTGTGTGAGATGTGAGTCAACTGAACACCTTAAACGTATTTGCTGCAAAACGAGCACTAGACTTTATTCTTAATGGATAAAATCTTACAATATACCTCTTATATTACCAAGTAGCCTGACTATGATGTACCTGAAAGTTCTTCAACCAAAGAGTCAAAATATATTTAAAATCAAGATGAATCATTTTCTTATAAATCAAAACTAAATTTTCGGAGTATAAAAATAGGAAATTTTAGGGATTCACAGTTTAAAAAATTCGTTAAAAATAGCAATTTCGACATAAGAAACAAATTTTTTCATAAAAAAAATATCAAAATAAAACACCACTAGAGAGATGTCTTCAAGAAACTTAAACTATACTTGAGGTTAATTTATTTTTATACCTGGCTGTTTGAATAAATTTACTTCATTAATTTTTTTTTTAATCTATTAATGTTTTCCACAGTGTATAACTTTGCAACAAAAAAGAAACAAAAAATTGCAAAAAAAAAAAACTGCAGTTATTATATTCTTCAGAAGAACTATCTATCAAAAAAGTTTAAAACTTTTTGAAAATATTGATATCAGAAAAGTGTGCCTAATAGACCGTATCGGAAAAAAAAACTTTTCCGCACACCAGCTAATCTAAAACTTTATGAGAAAAAAGTTTCGAAAAAAAAATTTTTTTATTTTGACCAAACCTAGGGGTCGCGCATCGACATATTTCTTTATAACTTAGTTATTTATCGTCCGATCTTAAAGAATGATATGTTTTTGTTTTTGTAAGACCTATTTTTAATCTCTGAATTTCATTGATCTCAGTTGACCCTTAAAGTACAAACCCACCAGACCTCAGTTTCTACCATCTTAACGTTCCATTTTGATTTCAGAAATAAAAAGCCCGTAAAAAATCACTACACTTTTATAAAAGAAATTTTCCACTTTTTCCAATAAAAAAAAAAAACAAAAACAAATTGGCCATTTCAGCCCAAGAAAGGACTTTGACCGAGCTTCGTATGATCAATTGGGTTGTGTGTGTTATTAAATGTTTTCACACAATTAACCGAGAACTAGACCCTACTGTTTTATGCCGACTTCGAACAGCTAAAGTTCATGTTTTCAAGAAGTTTTACATGGCATTATTTTCTCTCTGAGGTTTGCCATGGTAATGACCGCCATGGTCTGCAGAGAAGTAGTGACCGATCAGAAAAATTTTTTATTGAAAAAACTTTTCGCCGCTTCTGGGAATCAAACCCGGGCTACGGGAATGCTAAGCCACACACTTAACCTGTATGCCACGGTCACCACTTTTTCCACTAGAAATATTTTTAAAATTTGTGTATTTAATTTTTTTGCAAATTTTAATATTTTTTGTCATATCGTATTATTTTTACCGAAAACGTTCTCACTCAAATCTACCATCCTAATTTTGCATTCATTCATGCATTAATAAAAAAATCATCTTTGTTTATAGAAATATGATATAATACATGATATACAGCTTATATCACTTAAAATAGGGTTCTCCAGTTCAGTAGATGAATTTCAAGAGATGATGCTGGGATCAGTCAGTGATGAGTTAGGCATCAAAAAATAGAAGTTTTGTATTTTGTCGTCAAAATGTAGATAAGTAAACATTTTTGAATATAATAAGCTCTCGATATATTTGCGTTTTTTCCACTTAAGAACGGTAGCGTTTACCACATGACATTATATATTTGTTTTAATTGTCATACCAAAGACAACTATGTTTCTCGTCAGAGAACTCAATAAATAAACATTACTTATTTATAATTGTTCTTATAAACAATTTATGAACCATTCAATAAATAACTATTTTTAATTTTTTTTTTTATTTTTAAAACATATTTTTTTATATTCTTTCATTCACATTTATGACACAAAAAACCTTGCAAGAAAATATAGTGTCATCGGATATCACGCATCACCATCATTGATAATCGTACTTTCATCTTCTTAAATCTTCTTATAGTATTCAAATCATCTATTCAAAAATTGTCAATAATACTATTTTAAGAAATAAAACACAGTCACAGTGTAAGTTTATTGGTTATCCTTGTTTCATTATTGAAATTAAGTTAACAGTCCAATAAGCTTCTACCCCAAATGGGTAGAATTAATCCTCTATTGCATCTTTCAGACTGCATACCTCTAAACTCAGACCATTAAGGACATAAATAGGCAGAGTAATTATACTAAAACCTTCATATTGCTAATTTCATGTTGCACAGTGTAATTAATGCTTTAGCTAATTAGATGGTCAGTTGAGATGTGTTAAAGGTAATTTTCGTTAATTTTCTGACTCATAACATTAATTTTTTCTTCCTGCCGTAGATTTGTTTTCGAGAATAGATAGGTTTAAGATTAATAATATAAGCAATTGGTTGACTTGGCTGAAATTTTAAAATATCCTTTAATGTTAATTTAAATAAAGTGGTGAATAATCAAAAAATCATTACAAGAAGTCACTCACATCGATGCACAAATTTAATTGTTACTTATGCAAATGCGTTGTCTTCACTTTAAGTTTTTTAGTTAAAAAAAAATTCTTAAAAAATCCGTCAGCAAACTATGCGATAAGAAAACTTTCATACCAATACTATGGTAATTATGGCCAAAAGGTCTTGGGCTTAAAATACAACTTAGATGGTCTGAAAAGCTTTTTTGTTCTTCGAGTGTTAATTTAATGCAAAGCGTTGCCAAACAAGGATTAGCTCTAAAATGTATGCTAGGCACTCGTCTTCTTTGGTATTATAAAGTAGCTTAACGCAACGCTAGAATGATGCAAATTTAATTGAGAAAATGTTAATTTTTGGCTTTGTTCCTGAACACTCTCCACACACTTCAGCCACTTTACCAGCAACTGCTTCTTAGACGCCATGCATCAACCACTATTCAGAGCAATCGCTGTCTTCTATACTTCTTAACATCTTAACAGCTAACTTTAGCTCTAATTGATGTTTAAATGATTTGTTGGTGTTACTATTTTGACAAAGTTTTGAATTTTAATGCTGGCAACCAGCATGTGAGTGAATTATAGAAGGATGAGAAAATGTTTTTGCGACGTGCTCACATTTACAGTCACGTGACAGTGTGTGGTTTCTGTAGTTTTGTTGGCTACAGTTTGCAGAGCAAGCTAGTGTGTATTTTGTTGTTGTTTTTTTTTTGTTATTTTTCTAAGGGCTTTACCAAGAGAGATGACTTTTCCTTTTGGACGCGCACCACTTACGCCCATGGTACGTGCTTGGAAAGTGTCATTTGTGTAGCGGACAGAACGTACGGTTGACTGACTGAATGAATGAGTTACTCCGAGCATATATATATGTATTATGTGAAATTTGTAGGCTACTTTAAGCGTGCTGCTGCTGCTGCCACAGCAATGATGTTGAAGTATGTGACCAGAGTTACCAACCAGTATTTTTTTTTTTTTTTGATTCTCAAAATTGCCAACACCTTAAAAAATGCAATTTTTTGTTCATGTAAAATATCAAATATAATACCGCTGCTTGGATTACAAGCAAAGTACTTAAGTTGAAGTACGTTGAAAAGAAAAAAAAAAAAAAAAAGAGAGGCCATAGTTCAAGCAGTGTAAATAAATCAATGTAATCCTATAGTTTTAATATGCCAAGAAGACCTGTCTAAAAAGAAACTTATATTCAAATAGTTAATGTTACTCATACGCCCTAGTGTTCATTTTAGCAGCCATTTCTAAAGCTTTCTTTTAACTTACAATATTTGAAGGTCACAAAAACAAGATAAGCTAATTAATTGCAGAAATGTTGATTTAAAAAGAAATCATGCTTAATACTCAAGTAAAGCAGAGATATAATATATAATTAATGTAATTCATATGAAGGAGCATAACATGCCAAACAGGTAGATTTCATGTGCAAACTGAAGCATTATCAAAATGTAGCCGCTGATTCCGCCCAAAAAGCGAATATCAATAAATTGAGCATGCAATTGAGTTAATGTGCCACTTAATTCAGGGAGATTTCAAGTAAATCGCTCGAGCTTACAAGCAACGCAACAAAACCTGGCATATGGTAGGGTTATATAAGTATGGCTGATGATCAACAGACTTGCCAGAATTTCTTTTATGTTAAGCATGCGCATCTGTGAGTTTGTGTGTGTGTGTGTGTGTGTGTGTGTGTGTGTTCGTTAACGTATTGCTTGAAGAGCTTTATAAGCACTTCAAGAAGAAAACACACACTCAAACAAACAAACAAACGCGCATCCAATAATTCGCACAGAGCCATTGTTAAAGCGCACATCAGTGGCACTTTACAGCCAACCTCCAACATCTTGCCTACCACCCACTACCAACAACAATGATTTTAATCCTTTTTGTGCGGCATTAATTCAGTTGAAAGTGTTTTACAACTTGCAACACTAACTTTTACTCACACACACACCCACACACACACAGCCAAAGAGGCATATGTGCGACTTGTATCTATGTGTGTGTGTATGTTTTGCACGTGTTTGTGTATGCATTAATGGTGAGTTTGTGTTTGTGTTTGTGCGCTTTTAATACCGTTTTCTTTATGTTCATTATGACTATTATTATTATTATTATTTTTATGATGTCTTTTTATTTTTTTGCTTTATTTTTATTATAATTTTACAAAAATAAACTTTGCATTCATTATGGCGCAAGTAGATTTGAGTGGGTTAGTATGTGTGTGTGCATCTGTGTATGCGGGTGAATGCTTCAGTTTGAGTATGCGTTGGAGAGTATGTCTGAGTATGTGTGTTTAAGTGTGGCGGTAGTTGTTTATTTTTTTTTTGTTCTTATATTTTTAACTAGAGCTTTTTTATTTGTTCCACTGTGCCAACAAATTAAAGTAATGTAATTCCGTTACAATGGCGCAAAGTAGTGACAAAGTTTTTAAAAGGGAAGCGCAAACGACTGCAGCGCAACAATAAATATGAAAGTTTTTAAAGCGCTTTGCTAGTTGTTGTTAGTTGCCGCCATTTTAATAAAGCAGCGCAAGTGCAAATATGCGTCTGTGCCTGCATGTATAGGAATGTGTGTGTGTGTGTGTGTGTGTGACACATGCTAGTTAAGAAAGTTTTAAAGATGCCAGCAATTAAAATAGAGTGAATCTCGCAACAGGGTGTCTAGAAAACAACAGCATTTGGCCGCTGCAGTTAATTACATGAGGGGTGGCAGCACGCCCAAAACTATGCTGAAGATTTTCTAATTTTTAAAGCAGGCCTTGTAATTAACATCTACATATAGCGCCACACATTGGAGCAGACTCGCTTTTTTGCAAAAACAAAAAAAATAGTTACTTATTTGCAAGTTATATTGAATAAGTATAGCAATGTGCAAATATTTTTTTTTTTTCTTATTTTTATGTATATCTCTGAGGTTAAGGCAGACCAAATTCTGAACTTTAAAAAATTGTTTGAATTATTCTAAGCATGAAATTTTTATTTCTTGAAGAGAATAGATTGAACGTATAGTACTAAACTTAAGACTGAGTTTTTGATTTTTCAGTATGCATTTTTGTCATCTCATGCCTGATTCGCTTCATGTGGCAAAAACAAAAATGATCAGTTAAGTTTGCCATTTTATCATGAAAGACTAACAAACGAACAACGCTTGCAAATCATTACATTGTATTATCAAAACTCGTGCTCAAGAGAAATCTTTTTAATGGTATTCATAATCGACCCACCGAACAGGCTATCAAGGTGTTGTGACCAAATTTCGCAGCATCTATGGAGATAGAATACAAGGTTCCATTTGCAACTGGATTGTTTTCACAGCTGTTGTGTGTCAAATGGCTTGTCCATATCCCGTTTGTGTTTAGTTTTTAATACGACTTAATCATGAATAGACTTGCTTCTGAAAAACTTTCATTAATTGTGGAAATTTACTACCAAAATTAGTCATCAGTTAGAGAAAAACTTTATCTTAAGAAATGATACTGTTAATGCGCCACAAAGATCATGTGATTTGACGCCATTCGATTACTTTCTTTGGGGATATGTAAAATCACTTATTGTCGACATGCACAAACAAGTGATAGTCGACAAAAACTAACAAAACTCGTGATATTCAAGGAATACCGGCCTATATATAGAACGTCTTTATGACAAGGGGCATGATGAAGAAAGAAGAGAGGTATTTTTAAACAAGAAATCTTCTTGTTGTTCAGCAAAAAACTTCTTAAATTTATAACATAAGATAACTTCTTAATTTCTTCTAAAATCCATATTTTCAAAACTTTTCAAAAACAAGGGCATGAAAGACGAAAGAGGAAAAGTATTTTTTAGGAAAAAATCTTCTTGTTCTTAATGGAGGTTACTAGTTTAATATGACCTCAAATGGCAAAATGTTGTCAGAAGACAATGTAGTGCTCATTAAGCTTTTTTCAACAAAATATAATTATTTAAGATCTTACATGTAAGATGCTTAAGTTATGCAAAAAATACCATTTTGGCTGTTTTTCCTGTGGTTAAAAAAAAATCTTTTTTTGTAAAATAGGGAGTGGTTTTTTCAAACCTTTTTTTCAACCCACTCTAGTATACTTACTTATACTTGGTTTTGCATGAATGACTATAAATTGCAAATATATGACCCTTTTTTTGCACGGTTTTGTAGGCAAAAATTTTATTGTTTTTCAACTTACACGGTTTTTCAAAGTTTTGGAACACATCCCTAGGTTTACCAAATGCCAATTGTATTTTTTTACACGAACTTTTTTTACACGATTTACTCAGGAACGTATCTACCGTGTAAAAAAAGAGTTAAGTGTATTAAATCTGATGAAGGGGGTTCTTAACATTTAAAAGGGAAAATAAAATTTTGATGAAAAACACGCTATTTTATTCATATGAAATTGATCAATGGTTATGAGAGAGCTCTTGATTTGATAGAATTTGAGTTTTGTTTTTCAAAAGTAAAAATTTCTTAAAAAAAAAAATTAATTTTATGCATTCATCAGTTGTCAAGTTTGTACAAAAATATGTTTTGAATTAAAAAAATTTACTTGCATTGACTGAACCACGTTTCCTTGGTCGAATTTTAAAGGTTTGCAAATTTTTCTAATTATTTCTTAGAGATTGTTAAATTTGTTTTTAAATGTTAAAACAATTACTGTGAATCTGTTACCATAAGTATTTTAAGTGAATTTTCTTAATACTGTCGTTAGTAATTCAGCGTGTATTTCAACCAAATGTCAAGAGAGAAAAAAAACTGTCTCAAATTGAATGTTCTGAATTAAGAAAACAATATCTCTGCCATGTTTGACTAGATTTTATTTATTTCTATTTTGTATTTAAGTCTTATCAGTTAATTTAAAAATTGTATAACAATGTTGCGGTTACTTTTTGATTATATTTAAATTATGCCTTTTAGAAAGAGAGCACAAAATTTTATCTTTATCCAAAATATGCGATTTAAATGATTTTTCTTGTAAAAAAAGAAAAACTCAAATTTACGTTGTTTATTTTCATTCAAGACCTGCGTAGCGTATTTAAAATTAATTGATTTTGTCTTGATACTTAATTAACAAGCAATTAAGGTTTGAAAAAACCTATGATTTTTTTAATAAAATGAAATTTTTTAAAATTATTGTCTTTTTATTTCAAAAAATTAAAGTTTTTCACATATTTTTACCTAGCAGCCATCATATAATTACTCCAAGGTAGCATTGACGTTTCTGTTGGAAACGGACTTTTGTCAAAAAATATAACAAGAAAGAGAGCGCTCACAATCCGTCATAGCATACAATTAATCTTCACTGGTCACATTCAGCGTACCCAACAGTTGCCAACTGCTAAGTCAAAACTTGATGCACATGAATATGAAGTTGCGCATTAAAATGCATTTAAAAATAGAAAATTTTTAATTTGTCGACAAAACTTCCATTTGTATTTGATACAAAGCTTGATATTTCATAAACTTGACAATTTTTCTGAAACTTCAATACCGATAATAGCGCTCCCCGATGTGTTGCTGTCACAACAGTTGACACAGCTAAATGTGGCCAACGAATATAACAACGAACAGCTGTTTTTGACAAGAGTTCGTTTACTTGTAGCTGAGAGAAGCAACATTTGCCAACACTACCTGGTAAAATTATTCTATCATGCCTAGCAGCAAAAATAATTACTTCGGAATAAGTTTTGGAAGTTTTTGGAATGATATTTTGTGATTCGCAAGTTCTCCCAGTCATGATTCTAGCCAGTACTATTTTTCCACAAAAAAAAAATACTTCTGCTCTCACTTCCATCGGAGCCAATAATAACAACTTCTTATCCAACTGAAAAATCAGTAAAACGGGAAGAAGTTATACACTTGCTTCTGTTAGAGTTAACTTATAACTAATTGAAGTGAAGCAAAAAATATTTCCGTTCTCACTTCTATCGAAGTCGATATAAATATTATTCTAAGGTAGCGTTCATAGTCAACGCCGATTCAGACAGACAGGCAGGTTGAAATCTGTGTGAACAAACGAGACATAAATATCTACCTATTTCGCTCGTGTGTAAACACACTCCGTCTGCCTGCCTGTCTGAATCGGCGTTAACTATGCACATGGCCTAAGGAAGGTAAAACTTTTTCTGCTCTTGTTTTTCTCAAAGTCAGTCAATATTCGCTGGAACCAAAATGCAGATGAAACCTATAACAGTGCTTGACTTTTTAGAAAATTTGAAAAATATGCACATGACAATTGTTAATATAATCAAAAAAAATTTATTTCAACAATGTATTCCAAATGAGCGATTAAAGAAGCGAGAACGGAACCTGTTCCACATTTAAATAAATAGAAATAGTTCCATTTTTCTTAAATCATGTTGTTATGAAAAAAGTTTTCAAAACAAGTAGCTACTCCCATATTTTCTGTTAAGTAATGATTAATAAACATTTCACGCGTTTTATTAGAAATTCAACGATACATTTCATAACAAAATTTATGGTTGACTTAGAATTTATGTCTCACTTATTCAAAATCTGCATATCAACTGATCAACTCACAGAATTTATAGAAAATTGACTGACTTTAGTCATTAAATTGATATCTGACGGTATTTAGCAGCGAATCTTTTTTGAAAAAATAATTCCAGTTAATGTGTTTGATTTTTTTAAAATAATTATTATGACTATGACTATTAAGTAAGAGATAAAAAAAACATGCAGCACTGCCAAAAATTATTCTAAAAATTACTCAATTGCAATTAAGAGTGCTCTCATTTTTCAAAAATACTCAATCCATCCATACCCAACTACCCCAGCCAGTATGAAAACTCCTTATATATAGTATTTGGCTTTGGAAAAAGTTTGTAAACCATTGTGTGCTACTTAACGATTAAAAAATATATTGAAAGCGCCAAAAAGTATGCAATTCTTTTCACTTTCGGCTACTGCGCTTATAATGAGAATAAAACACAGAGATATTTATTTAAAGCAGCACCTGGCCGCAGTTGAAAGATGTCGCAACACACGTTAAGTACTTAAGTAAGTAACTAATTTTCATAAATTCTTAGCGTTTGTTGTAGTTTCTTGTGGGGCAAACAGACCCCAAATATAACAACGCCCAACAATAAGACTTAAAGTGTCAATTTTTATTGGCAAGCAAATAATTTTGTATAATTTTTGGTGGGCGCACAAAATAGGCTTCTTCGTTACCAAAGTTAAGGTAAACTTGTCACTCTGCCTGTGTGTGTGTGTGTGTGTGTGCGAGTGTTGGCATTGTGTGTGTTTACTTTTGTGCTTCATGGCACGTGATTTGTTTGCCATGCTTAAAGAGCCTAAAATAAGGCAACAAATTCAACGCCTGGAACGCGACATAATGTAACCGCCCATAAATTTAAACACAAAAAGAAAAATATAAAAAAAAAATGAAAAAAATAAATAAATATATAACAAAATGCATCAAATTTAAGCCGCAAATAAGCCTGCTTAAAAAAAAAAACACAACAGCCACATTTTTCACAAATATTACTTATTTATTAGCTCTACGTACTTAACTTTCTCTAAAGTTGGCCTCTTCATTTCAGCTTTAGCTGTATTTATTTGTAATCTCTTTGCTTTTTATATAGTGGTTCCATTTTTAATACCTACTCTTTCACACAGCAACTTTTGCAACATTTCGCACATGACGCGCTCAATTCTATCATAAATATTTACATGTAACGCAACGACTGACTGTGAGTGCAAAGTGTAACGACATTGGTTTTGTTTTCTGTTTATTATATTTTTTTTTTTATTTTTTATTTTTGTTTTTTTGGTTTTTGCTTTCACAGTCACGTTTCGCGCGCTATTCAAATTTTTTCATAAGCTTGATAATTTTCTACCTGACTTCATGTTTGTTGCTAAAAGTTTTTGTCAGCAAGTTTCACACAAGCCCACGCGACAGCAAATAAACAAGTATTTCACTTCAATCATAAACTCAAAAAAAAAAAAATTATGTATATAACCATAGGTACTTAAAACTTTTAAGCCTAGACTTGAAAAAAAAAAAATTATTGTTAATTTTTTTCGTTATTCTTAACATCTGTATCTGATAATAGCAAATCGGTTTAGAGAAACTTTGAGTATTTGATTATTTCAACAGCTGCAAATATTTTCATAAATTCAATTCCAAAATTATAGAAAAATAAGCAACTGCTTTTCAAAAGTTTATTTTCTTTTAAAAGTTTTAAAGATTATCTCTTATTTATTTTAATAAATGACTTTATATTTCAATTAAATTTAACAAACTCGTTATTATTAAAGAGATTATTTAAGTTTTAGTCATAATTATTTTAAGATATTCAAAACTCTTTATTCTGGATATCGTTTGACCTCAAAAGCAATGTAGCAAATATGCAAAAATAAAATTTTTCATTTTCCATAACATTTGCTAGTGTGGTATGGCAAGAAAAATGAGGTGTGGAAAATTTCTTATTCCAATTTTAGCGAATAACTCTTGATAAAAATGTACAAAGTTTAATGCAAGCAACACGCAGTGCTGTTTGTTAAGTGACAAGCGAATGGATTGCCCTTTAGCTCCCCTCAACATGAATGGTCTAGATATTGCGGAGTCAGCCACTCTTGACGTTCTGGGCATATCAATTCAATCTGACCTTCGCTAGAATGATCATATTTTCGATATGTCGAAAGAAGCAGTCAAGTGCCTAGATTTCTTAAAATGGTGCAAAAAATATTTCACTTCAACTGATATTCGCACTATCTATACCTCATATATAAGGCCGAAAATGGAGTTAAATTCGCACATTTAATATCCGACCGAATTCAACGTGGTGACCGTAGCGTGCAGGTTAAGTGTGTGGCTTAGCACGCTCGGAGCCCGAGTTTGATACCCAGTTGCGGCGAAAAGTTTTTTCAATAAAAAAATTTTTCTGATCGGTCGCTGACAATGGCGAACCTCAGAGAGTAAATAATGCCATGTAAAGCTTCTTGAGAACATGAACTTTAGCCGTTCGGAGCAGGTCCAGCTCTTGGTCAATTGTGTGCAAACATTTAATAACACACACAACACAATTGATCATAAGAAGCTCGGTCAAAGTTCTTTCAAGGGCTGAAATGGCCAACTTGTTTTGTTTTTTTTTTTTTTTTAATTCAACTTCGCACAATGGGAAAAACATAGCCAAAACCCTCGCATCGCATGTTTTTAACGCTAGCATCTATAATATTAACGCTAGATATTTGAAGTTTGGGTGTTATGGACATAATTCTTCAGAAAAAATACTGATGTAAGTTTCCTTTGTTTTTCTTTAACAGAGCCTGATACCCTACAGCCGGGAATTATGACTTTTAGAAAACTGCACTGCGTAAAATCAAAGAAAAATATCGAAATAATGATTATGGATTTACAAAGCTAGTCAAAAATAAAAATACCCGTGTTTAAGCATTTTAAAAGTTTTTGCGTAAAATCTTAATTTAAAATGTTTAAATGCAGTTAAAACTTGGTAGGGAAAATCTAATAAATATAAAATTAAATGTTTGTCTGTCTGCTCCGTATAGGCCCGCGCACCGTTTACTTTGATTAAGAAATTTGAGCACCGAGTACTTTTCATAGAGAGGAATATGATAGGGGGTGTGAAAAAGTGGGCGGAAGTCTGTGGGCGTGGTCATTCATAATAACTTCTTAACGTCTGGACCGATTTTAATGAAAGTTGGTATGAAAGTACAACTGCACCCAAGATAAAACAGCGGCTATAAAAAATGCCAAAGACTTCCGCAAGGGGGCACTTTAAGTAGAGCATTTTTAAGACTCAATAATTCCTAAATACCTTAACCGATTTTGCTAAAATTTGGTGTAAAACCTCAAGTGATGTGATCGCGAGTATTTTTAAAAATAAAGCCATTAATGTTGCTTATATTGTTATTATAAAACCCCGTTAGGACACGTGACATATACGAGTAATAAACACATGTCTCAGTAATAAGACAAACATTCTTAGTGAATGCACTTACCTTTTCTTCGATTCAGCGCTATCTTGTGTCAATTTTATAAAAAAGGAGTCTAGGAGTTCACAGACAAGGGGGCGATCTTCATATGGCATCGTGTCTGATTTCCTCAACTTGGCGAGGCCAGCATTATCCATGTTGAAATCGTCTCAAGTCGACTCAAAACCTCCAAGTGGTGTCTCTTGGAAACGGCAAACTAACACCCGTTTAGTTGACGGCTAAATAGGGTGCATAGGATTTGGGTCTCAACCACATTACTAATTTCCCAATGAAATCTAAAACAGCATCGGATATGAACCCCTACTACATTGATGACCACCGCAAACGAAAAACGGACAATGATTTGCGGATATGCACCTGGAATGTCCGGACCCTTTAAAGGGAAAGTGCTGCTCTCCAACTGGCGAAAGCCCTCGCTAAAATAAAGGCTGACATCACCGCCATCCAGGAAATGCGATGGAAAGAACAAGGCTGCTCTTAGCGAGCCGACTGTGTTATCTACTACAGCTGCCATGCGGAGAAGAGCTAATTTGGATGCGGATTCGTCGTAAGTCAGAAACTACGCCATCTTGTTTCCCGGTTCACAACTGTGAACGAAAGGCTGGCGACAGTCCGCATCAAGGCAAAATTTTTCTACATAAGCCTAATTTGCGCACATGCCCCGAAAGAGAAAAAGGAGTTATCGGTGATTTTAACGCGAAGGTCGGAAAAAAATCGGATCCACTACGATTTAAGACTGATCGACTTCGCCGCGGAGCGAATCATGGCAGTTAGTAGAACCAGATTCGAACACCTCGATATCCAAAAGGCAACTTGACTGCCCCCGGATCGAAAAACGCGAAACTTAATTGATCATGTTGTGATCGACGGAAGGCACGCTTTAAGTGTGGTGGATGTGCGCACATTTCGGAGGTCAATATTGACTCCGACCATTATACACTTGAAGTAAGAAAATACTTATAAAAGTTTTTTACTATAAGTAGCGTAATTTAAATCAATTATAACTCAATTTCTTTCAAATTCTTGCAAAACCTTTTGATAGGGCTTTGTTTGCAACAGATTCAACTTATCGAAACTAAAAGATTTCATTGATTTGAAAAAGTATCAGTTTATTTAATACGGAAAAAATCTGCTAATTCTAAATAAAAAACAAATTTCAAAGACCTGTTTCATTTTACGTAAAATTAATTTTTAAAGAAATGAAACAGAAAAATAATGATAAAATTATATATATTTTGTGTGTCAAAAATGGTTGCAATCCGTCGCAAAATAAGCGAAATATTTAAACTTTAATACAGCTATATAAAAAGGATATTTACGCACAAAATATTTGAAAAAAGTTATTTTTTCGAAGCCTATAAATCGACAAGCTTTTGAACTATTGTGTTCTAAGATATGTTCTTAGAACAAGTAATATGTGTAGATTACAGAACGTGAAGAAAAAAAATCATTCACCACAACTTTTTGATTTGCTCCAATGCGAGGGTTTTGGCTATGTTTTTCCCATTGTGCGTCGTGCAATATATTTGATTGGGGATGATACCATGTCATCATCTCTCAATTTTCTTGGTCATAGACGCAATGTTGGGTCAATAAGCCCGTTATACAGTTACTATCATGGGAAGTGTTCAAGGGAGGACTTGAATCCACAAGATCGAGTATTTTCCAGGCCCACTCGGGCAGCTCACCTAGCCCATCCCTACAGTATTACCGTGTTGCCCAACAGAATCTCGCATTACCGTGATAATTCGTTATTTAGTCGTATAATAAAATTGTGAAATAATCTCCCTACGGATGTGTTTCCCGACAGTTTTAACCTGTCTAAATTCAAAACAAATATTCACCGTCACTTCTCTATTTTTGCAACCTCCACCTAGCCTATTACCCATCTTCCGAATCAAAACAATGCTTTCACATTAATAGGGGGCATCCCTGAGCATTGGTTCATCCTCAAAATAAAAATATATACATATATATATATATATATATATTCTTGATCAGCGACACCTCGTGAATGGACCCTTTTTATGTCCATCCGTCCGTCTGTGTGTTGTCCGTTAACACAGAATAAGAATAAGGATCTGCACTATAGAATATTTTTGGAATTCGTCGCCCACGGACACGCCTACCTGCCATACAACCAAAACATAAAATAGAGGGTTATATTTAAGCTACAAAAAGAAAATTTGAAACCTATTTTTTTTTTATAAAAACTAAAAAGTAAGCTAAAATGGGCATGATTCGCCAATGAACAAGCTCACCACCAATAGAACCCCAAAATGGTAAACTCCGTAAAGAGGCTTTTAGTTGAGGTATAAGAATAAAATTAAGCAGGAATGTATTTTATATTCAAACTTAGGTGTGCACAAGAAATGACCGACATCCGCTCATAAACACGCCCACCTCCAATGCAACCCACAATATTAAAAACACTTTTAAAAGGCTCATATTTCACCTAGAGATAAACTTAGTATATGAGCATTTTAAATCCAAACTAAGGTGTGCACAAAAAATGGGCGTCATTTTCCCACCAACACGCCTATCTCTCATACAGCCCACTTTAATAAAAATTCTAGAGGTTTATTGTGCTACAAAATTAAAACTTGGTGTTCACAAAATGGGTGTCATACGCCCATGAACACGCCCACCTCCAATACAACCCCACTATATTGCAAACACTATAAAAAGTTTATATTTAAACTACAGAGAGAAAACTGAGCATGGTAAATGGTATGGTATATGGTATGGTACATGGGTCTTGAACAAAAATAGGAAGATATTTATATTTTTATATTTGTGTTAGTATTTTAATATATACTAGTAAACCTGTTGCCCGAATTCGAGAATTTATGATATTCTATTCAAGCAGCTTTTTCCTCAATAACGATATATTCAGTCTCAATAATGATATAAAAGATCATCATCTGTGTTCGGTCCACCGGTGAACACCCTGTAAATTGTCGATACAGCGGTGTTCAATGAGCAACTGCGGCTCTTATTCTTTTGTTTTCTTTTGAGCAGCGCTTCTCGCTGCTCTTTCTTAAACTTTGTTAGTTTTTAAGTTTTCACTAATAAAAGCGACATCGGTCGATTAAGTTCATTTTACCTTTTTCGTGTTTTTATTTATATATAAAGCGACTCCCCAGTTTTCTTTAAAGTAGTTAAACTCCCCCTCGATATCCGAAAAAATACAATCTGAATGCTTAAAACTTATGATCTGACACTTAAAGTTTAAATGTAACTGTCAAAATACGAAGACGGACTTACACTATTATAACTACCGAGATAAATATTATTACTATTCAACAACATCGCTGCTTAACTTTTAAAGCTATAAAACATAACTAATTTAAATAAAAACAAATTATAAAATAGATTTTAGAAAAAAAATTACTACTAAGATATAATTAAAAATACTTAGAGAACACCAACAACATCAATTTATAGCATATTCCGATGAAAAAACGCCAAAAACCCAAAAAAAAATTTCGTTTTGAAAACCGTTAAAATTTGACTGAGTTGTTTGTTCGGAAAGTGGAACTTTTGATTTTGGAACTGCATTTTCGGACAATTGACATTTGAGGAATGCATAAAAGATAATTTTGGTTAAAAAATTTTAGTTTTGAAAAAAATTAAAATTCGATCAATTCATAAGCTCTTCTTAAACTAAATTTCGGATTTTTGCACAAAAATTTTATTTCTGTTTTAAAAGGTTAGGAACCCCCTCAAGTGAAATCACAATTTTTTAAAGTGGTTATTATAGGAGGTTAAGGGTATTCCATAATCGGGCTTGACCGACTTTAGACTTTCTTTATTTGTTTCAATAGCTATCAAGTTTCACAATTCAAATTCAGAGTGTTTTGAAAATTTAAATATTCGAAATGTAGAGTAGAACCAAAACAAGTATTAATCAACATAATCATATGTCACTTTGACACAAAACTTAACTATTAATTTAGAAAATGAGTTAAGAAATACACTCAAATGTAAAATATAGTTGGAATTAAACCACCAGAACTGATGCTATACATGTAGCTCTTCCAATTTGAATAAGATGATTTTGGTCATAATGAATATATGTAAGGATATGTCCAGCAATCCCGTTTCGCCAATAATAAATATAGATTTTTGAGCCAAAAATTTTTAATTTAAAAGAGTTTCGCTCTTGACATGGTTCTTGTATCAAAAACTAAAGCCTTTTTTGTAATTAATTATAGAGCGTTAATTATAATTATCTTATTTTTATAGTTATCAGAAAGCAATTTTATTATATTTATCACTTCAATTATCAATAATCAGCAATTATAAATAGCTTGATTCAAACTTGTTGACTTTTTTAATTTCTATAAACTTATTCTTTAAATAATGACAACAAAAAATTATTTTAAAATATTTTGCATGCAGTGTTCGTAAATATGTTGACATTTTTTTTTTAAGTTTTTTGTTTGTTTTTTTCTAACTTCCTCACTAAACAAAAAAATTTTGAGTAATTCCACCATAAGGACATATATTGCCAACATCAATGCTCACCACTTTCCACTTTTCTGTTTTAAGGAGAAATATGTTAACAGAACAAAAGTGGGGAAGTCTGTTTGTTGCTTAACATGAGAAAAAATAAACATTTTCGAAATTCTTGCCTGTTAAGTCAATTCCACACGTTCCTATATCCTTGCAGATGCTATGATTGTTGTCCCTTCCACAGAGTATGTTAAACTTTTTATCTACATTCATGTTGAACTCTTACATAAATCTTTCATCTTTGGCAAAAATACACTGCTGTTGTGGAAAATTAAAAGCAAGCAGCAATTTTCAGACATAATTAAAACATAATTTCTTATGAGTTATAGTTTATTTTTCATAACTACACGGTTAAAAATTTTGGAATAATTTGTGTACCAATTTTTGGACTAAAGCATTTTTTAATCCTTCTTTAATCCTTTTAATCCTTCTTTAAGAATTTATGCTCTTTGACATGCTAGAAATTTGTTGGTGGCGGCGGTGGTGGTGCGTTCAAAGTGTCTGGCGTGTGAACCAACGGATCCCGAGTTCAAACCTCACCTCGGGTAAAAAGCTTTTTTCCAATAGAAATCCAGTCCAGTTCCAGTTCTCAAAACTCTTCGAAAGAGTCTTAAGCGATCAAATTTCGACGTGATTCAAGTAGACTGTATTTCTGGCGTCTTTCGAGCTTAGATAAAATGTGACCCATAATAAAGGGTGATTTTTTAAGAGCTTGATAACTTTTTTTTTAAAAAAAACGCATAAAATTTGCAAAATCTCATCGGTTCTTTATTTGAAACGTTAGATTGGTCCATGACATTTACTTTTTGAAGATAATTTCATTTAAATGTTGACCACGGCTGCGTCTTAGGTGGTCCATTCGGAAAGTCCAATTTTGGGCAACTTTTTCGAGCATTTCGGCCGGAATAGCCCGAATTTCTTCGGAAATGTTGTCTTCCAAAGCTGGAATAGTTGCTGGCTTATTTCTGTAGACTTTAGACTTGACGTAGCCCCATCTGACAACAACAACACGATTCACAACATTTGACAACATTTCCGAAGAAATTCGGGCTATTCCGGCCGAATGCTCGAAAAAGTTGCCCAAAATTGGACTTTCCGAATGGACCACCTAAGACGCAGCCGCGGTCAACATTTAAATGAAATTATCTTCAAAAAGTAAATGTCATGGACCAATCTAACGTTTCAAATAAAGAACCGATGAGATTTTGCAAATTTTATGCGTTTTTTTAAAAAAAAGTTATCAAGCTCTTAAAAAATCACCCTTTAGCAATGGCAGATTTATGTACTACATGAACAAAGCGCTCAGTTTTTTGAAGATTGTATAGATAGGCTATGAAAATAATCAATTTTAGTCAGGAAAGATATCAAATGAAGTTGTTTATATTACATGGTGATTTGATTATGATATTTGAGTATTGCAATGGTTCAATTTGGTGTTGCATGAAGAATTGTCGGCAAGGTGGCTCAGTCAATATGAATTTTGACCAGTAGAGCATATTGAAGTGTGATTCTCTTTCAAAATTTATAAAATTGTCTACTTCTGGACCGAACATTTGTCGGATGCAGCCTGTTGGTTCTTGATGTGCTGTTAAAATCTTCGCATATTCATCTAACGCATCTTGGTCCGTTATCATCGATAGCAAAAAATTCTCTGGGTAAAAGAAGTAAGTGTTATTTTTAATGAACGAACGAACGGCTTATTTTTATTCAAAAAAGCCATCTTACATGACTTAACTGGTAATGGTTTTTTTCTACCAGTTAAGAACGTTTTCGGTGAATATTTTATAAATATAATAGGATATGACAAAAAAAAAATTTTAAATTTGCAAAAAAATTAAAAAAAAATTTTAAATATTTCCAGTAAAAAAAGAGAAAAATTTATTTTAAGTTAAATGATTTTCATGGGCTTTCGACTTCTGAAATCAAAATTGTACCTTAAGATGATAGGAACTGAGGTGCCGTAGGTCAGTACTATAAGGGGTTAACTGAGGCCAATGAGTTTTAGAGACAAAAAAATTGGTCTTACTGAAACAAAAATAAAAATATATCATTTTTTAAGATCGGACGGTAAATACCGAAGTTATGAAGACATATGTCGATGCACGACCCCTACGTTCGGTCAAAAGAAAAATTTTTTTCTCGAAAACTTTTTTCAATAATGCTTCAAATTAGCTGATGTGCGACGACGTATTTTTTTTTTTGTGCCTTTACAAAGAGATTTTTTTAAGTCGTTAAGGAGTGAGTCGTTCATATTTTGCCTCTTTCCAAATATGACCAATGTTGCGAATGGATTGGGTTAGAGTCAACGACAGAAGGTCGTTGATAAAAACCAAAAACAAAGTAGTTGATACGACTGAACCCAGCGGTACTTCTGTATCGATGGCGTGCTCTCTGGACGAAGTGCCGTTGACTACGACTCTGATCAATCTGTCTCTAAGAAAGCACGTGATCCACAGAGCAAAGTTATTACCGATTGAAAAATAATTGTAAATTTCATTTTTTATTAAATAAAAATTAATTTAAATAAAAAAAAATCTTTTTCTTTCAGGGATTGAACCCAGATCAGTCGAGTACTAAACGTGAACGCTAGCAAGCTCGGCTAAACATGAACTTCCAAAAAAAATATTCAATTTCATAAACAACGTGCGTATAAGTGTACCGTGTTCTATAAATAGAACGGCTACTGTTTAGGTCCTAGAGTATATATGAGGTGTCAATTGACCCCTACCGATATATTTTTGAAATGGTTCTACGATTGGATCCCTGTCAATGACAACGCCAAGTAAGAGGGACCGGTTGGTTTCATATGTTGGTGGTATAATTGGGATCGGTCACTTTCACCTTGGAAACCTACGTACCAGGTTTCAAAACCATGTTATTTTCAAAAAATAAAATTTTTGGAGCGGAAACTAAAACAGACAATTTGTTTAGCTTTGAACCAAGAATTTCAGGTGCCAAACCTATTTAGTCAAGTCTGCCTATATTTGAAAAATGGGTGATAGTTTTTAGTATGAGGAAAGGGGAAATCAAGAGAAACAAGTTTGTAATGTTGTATGTGTGGCGAAGAGCTATATCAACATGCGAATTTGAATCTGAGGCAAGTGTAATGCCTTTCCTTAGTAAATTCCAGTTATAAGGCGATCTCATTCCACAAATATCTGTACCACCAACTACAACTTCCACAGTCGTATATATTGATGCATTTTTTAATTTTAGTTAATTAGAAATGCGGAAAGAATTAAGGAAACGTTAAACCGTAGAACCATAGCTAGACCGGAATTCGAACCCGCAAACTCTGGGTTGGCAGTCAAAGACGAACATTACCAAACTTAAAAATTCACTTCCAACCTAGTTAGCAGAAATTACAAAAAAATCCTTGTTCGCAGCAAAATAATAACATTAATAATGTCAGCTTATAAACATAAATATGACAAATAAAAAATTCAGTTAGAATAAAGAAAATAAAAGCTAAAAAATACGAAAAATATGACTCACACTAGCCAAGGTGCCAAAGCAACAATCAGCAGCCAACAAAAAGGCGACAAAGGATTACATGAATTGAGTGAAAAAACTAAGTCAGGATAACACACACTTAAAACAAGAGCAAAGTCAAAGAAAGTGCCGCAAAAAAAAAAAAACCCAGAAACAGAATAAGAAGAAAGAGCTTTGAAAGCAAACGGAATGCCAAAAACTGCTTAGTGTGGTCCTTTGGGAGAGAGAAACAGAGAGAAACTCACAATTAAAATTAAGATTATCATCAACTAAGAGCTGGCTAGAGAGAAATGATAAACGATGACGACAAGATGCGACAAGACGCAGGCAGAGAGTTAGGTAGAAGGTAGCTCAAATTAGTAGCTACAAAATGGCTGGAACTACGAAAAAGTCGGGAACTTGCTTGGTTGTATGAGTAGGTTGGTTGGTTGCTTGTAGGTCGGTTGTCGGCGACAAAGAAGTTGAATAAAGTCCTTAATGAAGTGCTGTGCAAGCATCAAATTATGATTATCTTTATGCTGAAGTTGTTTTTTTTAGCTGTTTTTTAGGTTTTTATGTTTTTTTTTTCTACATAATTCTTGCCGTTTGTGGTAAGTCGTTTTTTGTTGCTGTTGTTGACCTGATTTTTTGCATTAATTTTTATGATGGTTTTTTTTTTACTTTGCTTGTTATTTTTGTTCTCTTCGTATTTTTGTTTTTTTTTTTGTTTGCTGGTTTTGTCGACTAGTGGACGTTGCGCTACACTGAATTAGTGCAAATTTAATGCTCGTAAATTTGTCAGGACATCTACATATTTTGTGTTTTTTTTTTTCATTTTAAATTTTGCTAGCATAAAATTGTTGTTGCTGCTGTGTTTGTGGTGGTTCAAGTTATAGGCGTCCTTGTTGAAATTAAAATGAATTATAATTCATCGCATTTGTGTATGTGTGTGTGTGTGTGTGAGTGCTCGAAAGTACCGTTGTTAGCTGCTTAGCATTTTTAATAATATTCTTATACATTCTAGCTTATTCTCGATGGCATAAAAAGAAATATTGAGCTATATGAGAATATAAAAGTAAGCGTGTCTGTCTTATTTTAACTCTCGCATAGATTAAAAATTTAATATTTGTTTGTTGTTGTTGTTTTCTTTTTCACTTGCTCTTTCTTTTATATCCTTCAGCACTTTACACTCATACTTTCTTTCAATTACTGCCAATTATCAACACTTTCTTATCCTTATGCCGTAAAGGACAAACTTTGCCTTGTGAGTTTCTAAGTTTAAGCACAAATCCTTTTAACACAATTAATAATTCATATAAACATTAAGACAAAAAGGACGAACTGCTGGAATTGAGTTCGAAAACTTTTGGCTTTTCTTAAGCACACGTCGTGCTCACACCAGTCAAATAAACAAACACACAAACAAACGCAAATAAACAAACAAACAAACAAACAAACACACAAACACATAAACTCACACAATCAGACACTCTTAAACAAACATACAGATAAACATATAATTAAGTAAGCATCTTTATTCATTAGCTAGGCAAAATATTAGCAAAGTTCTTCCGCAAGGATATCATCGATTCTCATACCATGACATAGCATGGCGTATATGAATTTTGCAAAATATTTTCGTATAATATTAACCGCACTTAAACTCAGCTATATATAAACATATACACACTCACACCAACACGCTCAAAGACAAATAAATAATTCAACATATTAAACAACAAAATCATGTACTTTGCTTGTAGCAACAGACTGTGCTGTCCATTTGTGATGGTGGACGGGGCGGGGCGGATAGAGAAACTTCAGTAGGGGCAGGTTATTTGGAAAGGTCATAGGTAGTCTTAGATAGCATAAAAAGGATAAAGACCTCCAATTAGCTCTTGAAAGTCTTAAACTTTTTGCTATGACTGAGCATAGCTCATACTTGACAGCAAAAAAAAAATGGCGTCTTTTTGGTTAAACTTTGTAAACCTTTTTTAGCTCACTTGCTGTTGTTGTTGTTTTTTGTCTTACCGCCTATATAGCTAAGTCCTTTATGTATGCTTTATCTTGTTTTAGATTTCATTTATTTAAATTTTGCTACATTCTCCTAGAGAATACGGCTGCTTCTTTTTTTTCAAATTTTTTTTTTTTTTGTTTTTTTCTTTTTGTGCCAACAACTTCTTTGAACTCGATTTTGCTGCTGTCAAAGTAGATGTTGCTGTTGTTATTGCTGTTATTGTCTGCTGTTCATGTGTTTGTTTGTTCTCGCTTATTTATGCCGGTTTTTGGTTTTTGCCATAGGTCTGGCTTAATTTTGCCAGCCTAGTCGAAGTTGCTGTTGTTGTTTTTGTGTTTTTTTTTTTAGTTTTTCTTTTTTTTTTTTGCTGTGCGGTCAATAATCTTCCGCACAAATAATTTGTGGTAACTGTTGGAACATTTTGAGCCATCCATATTTTTATCAGGGTCACAAAACAATTTGTTTAACGATCGACTTAACAGTTTATTACTAATGACCATCATAATCATATAATTAATGATGAGGTTTGTCAAATTAAAGCAAAGTGATTTTATTATATTTTATTACTAAAAATTTAACAATTTCAGTGGTACAATCAGAGTGACACAGCATTGGTCATATTTGGGTTTCTGAATTTGAAATCATCGAATATTGAAATCATCCATTTTAAACCAACTATTGAAGTTCTAAGAAATTATTACAAGGAACGTTAAATGTTTTGTCCTCAAATGCTTTGTTTAAACTTTTAATTTTTTACAAAAATTAGTTGCTCTGAGTAAAATAAAATTGTTCAAAGAAAAAAAGGACATCATTAAATACAATAAAAATGTGGTTTTCTTCGAGAAAATTGCTTTGAGAGTTGAATTTTCTTAAAAAAAAAAAGCTTTATTTTTTACTTTACCTGCTTATAACTTTTTGAGTTGTGACTTTATTTAATTTTGTGGTAAGAACTTGAAAGAAATTTAATTTTCGTTTTTAAAAAGCTATTATGTTTGGCAATTGTTATAGAGATATGTTGTTTATGTATTAAAACATATTGACACCTATTTTTTCCCCTCCTAGTTCGGAGGACGTTTGCCTTTCACCCCCACCCATACAATTTTTTGTTAGCATAAGACAGGGACTAGCCCCCATTATTGTCCTCTCAGTCTGGAACATCCTATATATATTAAAGCCCAGTTTAAATTTTGGAGTAAAAGCGGGTGTTTTGCCGTTGCCCCAGATCGATTTCCAGGCGCGGTAAAAGTTTTTTTTTAACAAAAAATTTTTCTGATCGGTCACCACCTCTCTGCAGACAATCGTAAACCTCAGAGAGTAAACAATGCCATGTAAAGCTTCTTGAGAACATGAACTTTAGCCGTTCGGAGTCGGCATAAAACACGTAGGTCTAGTTTTCGGTCAATTGTGTGCAAAAATTTAATAACACACACAACACAATTGATGATAAGAAGCTCGGTCAAAGTCCTTTCATCCAGCAATGAGTAAAAATAAAAAGACCAAAATAAAATTTATATATTATACAAAAATATGATTTGTTTTACGAACACTTAAGTCCGTCTGATGAAAGTTCATATTTTCCATCAATTAGTATTTCGTATGACCACCTGGTGATTTTTTTTTTCATTTTTATTCTGTTCAGCATACTTTTAACAAAATTTTCTAATGTATCAGGACTAATTCTTTGAAATGCTAGTAAGGCTCACAACCAAAGTTCATCCATATCCTTTGGAAGATTATTTTCTGTAAATATTTGCCTGTTAAGAATGGACCAGAGATGTTCAATGGGATTTAAATCTGGAGACTGCGCAGGCCAATCTAGAAGTTTAAACCCATGTTCATTAAACCACCGCTTTGTTATTTTAGCCGTGTGCTTTGGAACGTTTTCCTGCATGAAGACATCATTCGCCCCTGTTTTGCATCAAATATATCCAATCTAGGTAAAAACGAGTCTTCCAAATTATTAATATATAATATTAATATAATCTGTAATATAATTCAAGTTTTTTAAATATAACTAGCGAATGTAACCCGGTGTTACTCGTGGTTGTACCTCGAGCACAGAAAAGGACGATTTTCAAAACTGCTCTCATTTAAACATTTTTTTAATTATCAATTAAATTTTAAAATTTTATAAATTATCCTTTTTTGGGTTTTGCCCTCTCCTTCCGTCAAAAGTGTTTGGTCAAATTTCCGTAAAACTGTACCTACCAGACATGATTAAAAAAAAGTGACATCTTCAACGTCTCGATCTGACGTCTGGTTTCTGAGGAAAATAGTCACCCACACACTAAAAAAAAAAACTCGCATGTAGCAACGTACACGTGGTAGAAGTGAAACTTCTTTAACTGTAAGAAATAGATAAAATAAGTTAATAAATAAGAGAGATTTTAGTGTGAAATAGAGAGAGAAAGTATCTGATTAGAAATTCAATCAATACGAAATTGAATAATAATCTATTCATTCAATATTTGCATCCAGGGGCCGTATCGGCTATGGTTTTTATCAAAAATGTCACATATAAACTTTTATCTCTTTGTTTATTTTCCGACAAAAATAAAATTTATTTTGAGCCTTATAGTTTTTTGGCCAAAAATAACAGTTACTTTTGACTTTTATTTTATCGGTCGAAAATAACAGTTATTTTCTGCCGTTTATTTTTTCGGTCAAAAAAAACAGGTAGTTTATATTTGTTCAAGTCATTTTACCGACAAAAAAAATGTTGATACCATTATTTTCATCTCATCGGTGAGACATTTTACACATGGTGTCAACAGTTCAATCTGTCAAGCGGCCTTTAAAAAAAACACAAATTGCTTAATAATTTTGACCGAAAAAATTAAAGATAAAATAAAAGTCAAAAGAACCTTTATTTTTCCTCGAAAAATACAAAGCAAAAAATAAACTTAAATTTTAACTTTTAAAGAATCAGTCTTAAATTTAAAAGGAACTTTATATTCATGAGGTTGAGGACATTTGTAACATAATGGCATATTTGGAAAAGTCTTTCAACAATTTTTTTCATTGAAAATTGTAAAATAACAGTTATTTTCGGTCCTTGTTTTAGTTCAGTTGGTGTTTTAGTTGCTTTCGTATGTCTTCTCAACATTGTCACTTTTTGAATGTTAGATTGCATTTGCATAGTACGCGTTGAAGGAGTCTCCGAAAGCAGAGACAAATATTGTTGATTATTCTGTTTTGCTTCCTGATCATAATAATTGCTATGTTGAGTGAGGGCCTCGTAAAACAGCGAACGTTGATTGTTGAGTGTATCAACTTGGTTGGCTATAAAATTTTGTTGAGATGATGGCTGAGTTCCAAAATACATTTTCACAAAGCATCAGTGTGTTTTTTGGGGATTGGTTCTTTGTAGATTCACCAAAATACACTGATGTTTCGTAAAAATGCATTTTGGAACTCAGCCGATGTTGCAATCACGTTACCTTCATCATTAGTTGCAGACCCAGTTGCAGACCCAGCTGCGTCTGCATTCTTATGACCTTTAATTCACTCTCTATATTCACGAACGCGTTCCTGTTTTAGCTATTTTTCAATTTTTTTCCGTGCATACTTGTAGGATGAAAATTAATGTTACGGTTATGTTAATAATGTAATGTAAATGTTAATGTAATGTTAATTATGTTATTTTCAGTATGTTACGCGTTCAGTTTTAATAACATTTTGTTTGATCATTTTCAAGTGCTAACATGGCGTAATAGTATAGATTCCGACTCTAAAGCAACGATGTTCGGGGTTCCATTCTCGGCAGCGGCAATAATTTTTTTAATATTTTCCTATGAATTGAAAACGTTAGCCTAGCGTCACGAAAAAGAGACCTTGAAATTTCACTCGCCGCCAAAGAAGTTTCACTTCAAAAACATACAACTTTCTCCGGTAAAAAATTTCTCTATTTTCGATAATACCAATTTTCTCTTTTTCAAATAAAATTTTCATTTAATTTTAATAAAATATGGCACTCTTTCATCGCGTTAGAACACTTAAAATACATATCGGCTCTTTTTGTTTCTTTCTTGTTTTTCGAGTAATTAAAACCGTACGAATGTCGCTTCCATGCCACTGGGAGATGCCCATATGGCGCTGAGGCATCAGTAAAATCGATTGAGAGGGTGGTAACCACAGATGTAGCCGCTCTTGGGGTGTTCGAGAGGAAAGTTCTTCGCAAAATCTTTGGTCTTTTTTGAGTTGTCAACGACTATTGCATTCGAATGAACCACGAACTGTACGAGCTCTACGACGACATTGACTTAGTTCAGCGTAAAAAAATTCAGCGACTAGTCCGTCAATCAATAACCATTTTACATGAAAAAGATCAAGTTCTGTTTTATAGAAAATTTTTAATTAAGATTAAACCTGACCAAACCACCTAAAAATTACTCAAATCTATTTTCATCAACCTTATTTCCTTAACCTTAAACGTAGGTAATTGCAACATTTTAATATTAACCCCATGTTAAATTGCAATCCCTCTCGGGTACCACTTAACCACTTATCCGCTCACTGAATGGGTCAATAAACAATTTGTTGATATTTTTCACTGCATTCTTAACAATATCAATGATAAAAATGATATAAATCGAATTACGAAAGTTTTTACAAAGCAAGCATGAAATAAAAGTCAGGCAAAATCATCAGGGACTCATGACTGTAATCAATTTTGAAGGTCGTTTCCAACGATGAGTTCTACTTCCTCACTGAGCCAAAGTGATGAAGTCAAACGAATGCGTTGTTCTATTTGCAGTTATTATAAATGGTTGCAAACAAGTTTGGGTTTTGGGCAAAAAACTTTTCCCAAACTAAAATGTTAGAGAATAAAGCAAAGAAAAGAGATAAAAATAAACATAAATATTGAAAAAGTAAACATTCTAAGAAGTGACTACTAATAACAATATTTTCCCTTCTTGCTGTGGCACGAAAACAGAAAAACAGACAACTTTCTGACAGGCAGCTGTTTTCCAACGTCATACATAGCTGTATAAGCGTCTGCATATGGATGAGTAACTCAGTGAGTGGCTGAGTGTTTGAGGGAGTGCGTATATGTGAGAGCATGTCTTTATAATCTGTCAAATAAATAATGATTGGCAATGTTCTTGTCATTTGTCCTCATATTGTCATTATTAATTTTGATTTATACCGAATTTCTTTATCGCTCACTCTACTTTATCAAGTTTATGTGAGAGCAGGAGTAGCAGAACAAAATATATTTTACTTTTTTGCAAAATAAAAAAAAAACAACATTGTCATTGTGCTTTATCGATGTCTTTGCTAAAAAGAGAAAGAGGAGAGGGAGAGCATAAGCGAAAATTATTTATTTTTTATATCCTTTGCTACATAAATTTAACATATTCGATCCTGTCAAGAACATTCAAATTTTTTTTTGTATAAAGAGTATTTATTTTCGACTTGAACTTCTTTCATATAAATTACATTTAAATTTCTTAAACAGATTCGCTTCAAGAAGCATGTCAAATAATATTTTCTACAGTTTTGATTGTAGCTTTGCTTCAACGAAATCTGTAATGAAAAATAATTTTTCAAGAATGAAAGTAATCAAAAATTTCTTTTCAGTAACCCTTAATATTGCTCTAAAAGAATGGCAAAAGCGGAATTTAAATATAAGACTAACTATAAATTTGATGTAAGAAAACTAACCTGTTCACCGAAAATATAATTATATTTACGTTCATAAAAAAACATACATGCATTTTTCGTTCATTCATCATGAGTACTTGTGCGTAAGTTCCAAGTAATTATACATGGCTTGAGAGTATTCATTCACAAGTCCATGTAATATGCAAGTATAAATTATGTTAATACATAGAACCGTTCACAAAACTTTCGTACAAAAAATTCCTGAACGCAAACACTGTCTTCGAGAATTTATTTACGGGCTAAATTTAGTGCATATGAGTCTATTAAAAGATTTACACAACAATTGTAAGTACTTAGAATCCTTAAAAGTTAATGCCAAAGTAATAATGAACCCTGAAATTCTCTCGTGAAGGTTATTAAAATGAGTCGAAGAATATTTAAACCCAGTTTATGAGGTTTTTTTTATGTGAAGCCCGACCCGTCCTAATGTACATAGGAGGTACGAATCTTAGTCGGTTATTACATCAAGTAGTTCACGCCTCCATTGTAGAAAAACATGAGTTTCATGCATGATTTTTGACTTTTTATGAATGTTTATTTTGAATTATTCTCATAGATTACATGAATTTCCGTCACTAAACTCATAATATACTTAATGTTTCATATGTACATGAGATTCATGTAATTTGTCACTTATCTCATGAACTGCTTTTGTGCTTCTCGTAGAAATTGTGATTCTATGAATGTTATTCATAAAAATTATGAATGTATTTTCATGTATTTTGTACACATAGTTCACATTAATTTCTACACCAGAGAAATAATCTGCTTAATTTAATCAAATTTTAGCCATATATCAGGTTATAATTTAGCAATATAAAACGTCAGGTTATGATAACCACATGATTTGCATGTCAATTTAACCTGTTTTTCTGGCTTAATCCAACTGAAAAATAATCATATACTTACTTTTTTATATGGTTAAGAAAGCTACTTATAACAAATTATAAGTCGTCAAAATCGTCCATTATGAGAATCGAACCAAGACTTCTGTAGCTCATACTTCCATAGCAGTATGAGAGTCCAACTACTAACCATCAAGCCATGCTAGCGTGGATCATGTTAATATATTGTGATTGTCTCTCATAAGCAAATTTGTCAGTTAAAAATAGAGTGGATCAGGTGAGAGCATTTTTTCCTTAGTGTAGACTTATGAAATATATTCTTGTAATTTTTTTTCTATTGTATATTTTGTGAATTAATATCATCATCAATAATATCATTGATATCATGTGAATTATGTTACTGAATAATAATTTATGAATGCGATGCATGAAGATCATGTAAAAATTTATTATTATTGTGTACTTTTTTGGTTCAGTGTAAGCACAAAAACCGGTTTGGCTAGCGAAATGCACTCGAAAGACCTTTGTGCGAAGAGTAAGAAGTGAAGCTGATCTGAGAACCTTTCAAATTCATAAAGTTCGAATGCTCGAAAACAGAACAAAAATTTTCGGCAATATGAATGCTCATCGTCCTTAATAGATGAACATTAGAGTGGGTCGAAAAAAAAAGTTTGAAAAAACTACCCCCTATTTTAAAGTTGAACTCGAGAGGATTCCGAAAACAAAAAAAATTTTTTTTTTGGACCACCGGAAAAACAGCCAAAATGGTCTTTTTTGCATAACTTAAGCATTACATGTCAGATTTTAAAAAAATGTATGTCGTTGAAAAGGGCTTTGCGAGCACTACACTGTATTCTTAGAACATTTTTATTTTTGAGGTCATATTCAACTAGTAAGCCCCATTAGCCCGATTTACCACCCTTAAATTTTTTTTTTTTTCTCATAAGATTAAACTCCTTCAAATTTGTGTAATTTGTGTTCAAAAAATTATTTATTAAGTTTCTTTTACAATTTTGTTTATGTTATGTAATTGTTCGTTGACTAAACTTAAAGTAAATTTTTTATAAAAAAAAGGATAATACCAAATATTTGAACTATTATAACTTCTTTGTTTTTAAACTGAATAAACAATTTTTTTGAACACAAATTGAACAAATTTGACGGAGTTTAACTATATGGGAAAAAAAAGAAATTTAAGGGGGATAAATCGGGCTAATGGGGCTTACTAATTGAATATGACCTCAAAAGTAAAAATGTTCAAAGAAGCCATTGTAGTGCTCGTAAAGCCCTTTTCAGCGACATATAATTTTTTAAGATCTGACATGTAATGCTTAAGTTATGCAAAAAAGACCATTTTGGATGTTTTTCCGGTGGTCCAAAAAAAAAAATTTTTTTGTTTTCGGAATCCTCTCGAGGTCAACTTTAAAACAGGGGGTGGTTTTTTCAAACTTTTTTTTTTGTATGGAGGCCGACCCACTCTAATGAACATACGTTCCTTTCAAATTTTCTGATATTCCTACACTCAGAAAAAGCACATATCTTTCTACGATAAAAAATTTCTCTATTTTCGATAATAGCAATTTTCTCATTTTCAAATAAAATTTTCTTCAATTAGAATAAATTTTTACATTTCCGAAGAAATATTTCTTCACTTCTAGGAAATGAAAATATTTAAATGTCTCTAATAATGATAAATATTTTTTCGCACAAAAAAATTCTCACTTATAAAGAAAAATTTATTGAAAATGAAAAAATTTCATAAACTTTGACAAAAAATTCACTATGAGAAGAATTTTCTTCAATAAAAACAAATATTTTCTCAAAAGAAAAAAGTAATTTTCTTTAAAAACAATATATTTCTATGTATTATCTTTTTCATAAAGACTGTTACAGAAATAACTGTCCTATTGTTTTTTTTATTGTACAAAAACCAATGTTGGTTTTTTAAAAATTCTTTCAGTTTATTATTAAGTGAACATTACAAAATAAATGAAAATTTTAATTACATTGAAAAAAAAACACTTAAAAAAATTATGCACTTTTTGATTAAGGTCCTCAATTAGGTTTTTTAACGACCTTTCGTTGACCTTAGTGTATGCCCGACGCCATTTACGTTGAAATATTTCAATGTTTTTCGCAGTTTGTTTGGTCCTCTTGAGATTTATTTTCATCAAAGCCCAATATCTTTCGATTGGACGAAGTTCGGGGCAATTCGGAGGATTGGTTTCTCTTGGCAAAGTCTCTACCATTTTTCTCTTTTTTTATCATATTCCGAGAAATTCTTTTCTGAGAGTAGTGTAAAATTATATATTGCTGTTGACAGAAAAAATATTTCCGATAAAGTCGAGATCAAAAAATTATGTAAAACTTGCGACAAAATTCATTTGGCTAGCTGGGGGGAAAAGAAGCAAAAATATTTGGGACCAACGAACTATTAATACCGAAATATGAGTTAAGGAATGTTTAAAAAAATTATTTTTTAATATTTTTAAGACAACAGCAGGCTTCTTCTTTCTTTTCGTCTGATCTGGCTTCGTGTTGTAAAATGCTTAATTTGAGAAGAACCAGAAAAACAAAGCTTACATCCCTAGAAAAGCAAACCAAATTTTTTTATTTTTACTTTGAACCAAGGACTTCAGGTGTGAAACCTAATGACTCACTAGATAAAAAGGACGAAAAGGGAAATAAAGTGAAACAAGTGCATAATGCTCTTTGTATGTCGGAAAACTACATTCACATGCGAAATTAAATCTTAGGCCTTTAACTCAGTCAATTCAAGTTATCAAGGAATCCAATCCACAAACTTTTCTGCCATCCAGTACAACTTCCAATGTCGTATATAATGATAAATTTTTCATGTCAGTTAATTAGAAATGAGAAAAGAATTGAAAAAAGATAAAATCGTAGGACCATATCCTGGCCGGAACTCGAACCCGGATCCTCTGGGTTGATAGTCAAGCACGATTACCACCGAGGCCGCAATTTTCCTGGAACTCCGGCTTATCTATGGATATTGGCTCAAGTGAAGAGGAAATTGAAGGCAACTAAACGAACACAAGAAATCCAACGACAGTGGTTACCATTTCAAGCCGAAATGTGCAGGAAGGTACTGAACAAATTTAAGTGCGAGGGGTTTAAAGAAATAAATTAAAAAATTTAAAGAAATAAATTAGAAATAAATTGAAAATTTTATTCATAAAATTATTTACTTTTAATAGTATCTAAACTTGAATAAAATGGAACTGCATGCAATTATTAAGAACTGTTTGGAAAATTGGCTTGTGGTTCCTAAGATACCGAATGCAATGCTTTAACTTTTAACACGTTGACGGACAGTAGAAACAAGTGAAATTCGAAAATTGACACTATATGTTTTTGTAATTTTTAGAATATTAGAAGTATAGTTTTACTCTTTCTGCTTAAATACACTTAATTTTGATTAATTCAGCACCTTTAATTAGGTTGCGGCTACAACCGTCATGGCGCCAGCGGACTCTAGACACTATGTAATGGGACGATGGCGGCTATAACAGCAAAAATTTAAAAACGTAAATGACAGGTTTAATGACTGAAATAAGCAATTTTTTGTGAGCAACAAAGTATTTTTGGGAGTTTTACACGAAATGTTAGTTCATGATCAAACAAAAAACATGACACTAGGCTTCTACTTGTACGCTGGTAAATGCACATTTGTGCTGCTACAGCCGCAGTGTCTAAAAACGACCGTTTCGTATTGGACGGCTATTGCCGTCATGTCACATAGTGAACTTGAACTTGACGGCTACACAGAGGGGAAAACCTATGGACTCAATACATAAATTTATGTACTCATCGCATAGTTTTCTGCACACAAAAATTTTACATTTTTCATGTATTGAGTACATGTTGAAATCTCTATTGACTACATAGTGCTTTCAGCGATTATGTAGTCAATAAAGAATTTTATGTACTCAACGCATAAAGATTTGTCGTGAATTCATGGATGTATGTGGTGAGTACATGCACACTGTACTCATCACAAACTGTTACAAATAATTTTATGTAATGAGTAAAGATCTTATGTACGTATTACATAGATTATTGACTCAGTACATACATAATTTACTCATTACATATTTGGTGTACATAATTTTGTGCAATGAGTACATACATTATTTACTCATTACATATTTTAAATGCATAATTTTATGTAATGAGTACATACATAATTTACTCATTACATATTTTTAGTGCATACATTTATATAATGAGTACATACATCATTTACTCATTACATATGTTAAAAACATAACTTTATGCAATGAGTACATGCATAATGTCTGTGCGTAAATCACGCTCTCAACACATGCAATAAATAACTTAATAAAGAAATGACTAGATTTCACAAAATAATTGACAATTACTTATAGGAACCCAGCCATTTAATTCTTATCCAATCATCGCTTTTGTTCTAGAGTACAGTGGATAAACAACGCTCTAACTTTCTACATACTTTAGAGGTGTTGCTTATTTGAAAATCAAGAAACGAATGACATAAAACAGCAAAATCGTGTTCCGATGTTCAACAGATACGTGTACTGAGTCCATATGTTATGTACTGAATAAATGTGTCATTTCAATCGTATAAGAGGGACGTGTACTGAATCTATATTTTATGTGTTGAGTAAAGTTTTTGAAAAAAATTACATAACGCGTTGATTGAGTACACGTTGCTTGTATCTATTGAAGTCTGCTATGTATTCAACGCATAACATGATGTATTGAATACATTTTTTATTCATTTTAAAAAGTGAATAAATTCATATGTAGTCAGTACACGCTCCCTTTACTCAGTAAATACTGCTCTCGTTGCGTTCTCATACAAGTTGCAGTGCATAGATTTTACATAGCTGTCTCTGTACTGACTACATAACTTTTTCCCTTAGTGTATAGACGCAACTGTCCGTCAACGTGTTAATAAAGCACTTCTTAGACGAAAAGTGGAGAAAGGAAAAAGAGACAAAGCTATGGTTCAACTAAAACGAAATCAACAACCAGAAAAATATATTTAGATTAGAAATCTTAGACCTAATTTAAAGACTTTTGAATAGCGATTTGAAAAATTGAGAGAATTCAAGTTATTGTTAGTTTATAAAATCCTATGAAACTGAAAATTTCAACAAAATTTAGTCCTCAAGATGCTGTTTTTTTCCAAATCTTAGTATGTTTGAGCTGCTAAAAGATTTAAGCTATTTTTTGATAGTTTTAACACCACAAAGTGCCTGCAAAGCCTGACCCAAAATAGCTTAACAACAGTCAGTCAGACTTCAAAATGTCCATAATTGTTGTTATATTTCCACTTTTTAACTTAAAGCTGAGTTTCACTTTCTTCAACTTTACGCTTAGGTACTAAAAAGATTCTGTCAAAATTTCAGTTTTACTTTTTTAAAATTTTTTTTAGATTCTTGCATGTTGTTTGTAGTTCATTCATGTTGTCAGTTAGTCATTTTGTCTGTTTGTTAGTTTGTCAGTTTGTCACTTCTGTGCATTTTCGTGTTAATGTGACAAAATGACAAATGAAAGTTTATTCTCGACGGCACATGCAATTTGCTGAAGTTTTTTTTTTTTTTCAGTCGTGATTTTTGTTTTATTTTTTTATTCTGTATTTGTTTGAAATAAACTTTTTGAAAACTGCTGTGCAAGCATCAACAACACCAACAACAACAACAACAACAACAAAGTTAGCTAAGAGGAAAATTGATAAATTGATTTATGAACTAAAATGGCGGTTGAAAAAAAAGCACAAAAACATGAACAAAAAAAAAAACAAGAGATAACATAAAAAACAAGATTTAAAACTGAGTTTTATAACATTTTAGATATCATGAATTTTGATAAAATATCAATTTAATATCGCCGCTTTTTTGCTTGTCTCCAATTAACCACCAAAGCATTCGAGTGGTTTTAAAAATTAAAGAAAAACAAAATACATGCCCGAAAATATTAATCGTATTTAAAAATGACTTTTTCTGCTCAATTTGTTATTGTTTTTAAAACTTATTTTACTTTTTGCTTGCTGGCAAACATTGCTTAAAAAACCATTGATTAGTTTTTTTGCTGGTGTTTATTTTTTCGCTGTTAATTATTTAATTACTACTGGAAAAAGCTGCTACTAAAAAATCGATTTTCAATGGCTGAAAATTTAATTTTTATTCAATTTTTAACTCAGATTTCAAATCTCACATTTTGAGCAATAGCACTATTGTTTGTTTACCAAATACCAAAATTGGTCATACACTTGAACTCTGTAGGGGCTAACTCGGGGAGGTTATGAACTATTTTATTCACTTTTATTCTAAATTCGTAGATCGACTCCCATATGGTGTGCTGTTAGGTAGATGGGTTAAAAAAAATGTTGGAAAAGAGACAGGTGCTGTTAGGTGCTTATTACATATTTGACTTATCTAAAAGCCATCCCTGAATAGACAGACCGATTTTTCAAACAAAAAATTTGAGTTTTGTAGAGGTAACCCCTAGAAGTTTTGACATATGTAGATATATAATATATATGTGTAGAAAAAATGTTAGGGGCCAAAAAAAATAAGATAATATGGTCACAGATTTGACCAATGGAAGGTTGAATCGGATTTAAAGCCGAGGGCGCTATAAATTAATTTCATCAAATTCTCAAATTTTTCTCAAATTATCTCTCTTCTGAAACGATATGTCTAGGAAAGATCATCCTCCGATAGGATCCAAAATTAGGCGAAATTAATTGTTAACTAAATTTTACAAAATTGACCTAAGCAAGCTTTCAATATTAGAAAAAAAACGCATAATACTAGATTTATAATACTAACACTAGATTTATAAAACGTGGTGACCGTGGCATGCAGGTTAAGTGTGTGGCCTAGCATGCTCGGAGCCCGGGTTCGATCCCCAGCCGTGGCGAAAAGTTTTTTCAATAAAAAATTTTTCTGATCGGTCACCACCTCTCTGCAGACAATGGCAAACCTCAGAGAGTAAATAATGCCATGTAAAGCTTCTTGAGAACATGAGCCGTTCGGAGTCGGCATAAAACATGTAGGTCCAGTTCTCGGTCAATTGTGTTCAAACTTAATAACACACACAACACAATTGATCATAAGAAGCTCGGTCGAAGTCCTTTCAAGGGCTGAAATGGCCAATTTGTTGTTGTTGTATAAAACTAACAGATACAATCAGGGTTTTCTTCACTACGTGAAAAAAAAACATAAGTAATTTTGCCCAAGCCAGCTTAGATAAAATATTTTGTATGAAGCTCATGAAATTTGTTTAATACATACTATAACAAATTATTCAGTCTGGAACTGTGTAGGAAAAAATGCTTAGATTATTTATTGCCTAAGCACTGGGGGAATAAAAGTGGAGAGTCGAGGTAAAATCATATAAATAACTTGGAAATTTGTTTATATGTGCAAATTTTCTAATAAAATTTTATCAAAATTTGCCTTAAAACAAAAAACTATGTTTCATATCATTGTTCTAAGTTATTTTAAAATAAACTTTTATTAAGAAATTACATAAAACAATAAGTGATTTTTTATGAAATTCACACAATTTTTAGGAAATTTGACATATGTCTTAAAAAGACATATGTCAAACGAACTAAAAATATTTCTTCTCATTTTTTGCCTTGTTCAAAGCCATTGCAATATCGTGTATAATTTCTTGAAATACTGAACACAAGTGCGAAAATGGTCGGAAAATTTTGCATTAAACATTTTTTGAATTTTTTTTTTTTTGTTTTTAAATTTAACTAATTATAATTCTAGTCAAAAAATGTTAAATAATTAGGAGCAAGCTTTTCGAGTGATAGACACTTGAATCCCCGTGCGCTCGGTCTACCGATTATTTATGTATCGAACTTTAATCGTATTTTTCTCCAGACTCTTTGAAGTTTGGATTTTTTACTCCACTAGAATCGGCTTGTATGAAAACTAAATGATGATTGAATTGAAGTGTTGAATTTTCAATCGTAAGGTAAAAAATTCGGAGGCTAATTCCATGGCGAATTCGGACAGAAATGGATGACTCTAAAGCCACTCGGATGCACTATGCGCCAAAACCAAAAAAAAAATGTTTGTACAAGGCATCCCATTATTTGTTCCTATAGATTTTTCTAAAAAATTTTATGGTTACTTTTTTTGTTAAAAAAAATGTTTGAGTTTCTCTGGCTTTTTTCAAATAAAGTCACAAATATTTATATATATCCCAATAAACCACATAGCAAATTCAGTTAAGTTTCGAACTAATAACGAAACCGAGAACGCGGATCAGATATATCGCACTCGATTCGAATTCGAGATGTATCCGATATTATTAAAAATAGCGAATACATTTTAATATAAAATTTCATATTTCTAAAAAGACATATTTATACTTATATCTAGCTAATCTAAGATATCTGAGAAAAAAAATCATTTTTTACTAAGTTTGCTTTAATATGTCAACGGTATAAAGTATAATTAATTTCAAACTAAATTTTAAAACTAAACTATTTTATTCTGGAATTCACAATGCATATATTTTTTTCAATCGAAAAAAAACAAGTACAGAGAGTCTAAAAGCGCTCTAGCCCGATTATGAAATATCCTAAACCTACTCGAGGCCTAATTCGAGGCATATTCGTTTGGTTTATTGGGATCTTATAAGCTACACTCAGATAAATGTTATCCTAAAAATTCTCTAAGAATGATACAAAGCTTCTATGAAAAAGAGAAATATATAAAAATTGATCTTTTTTAGAGGAAAAAACTTTTTTTTATTGAAAAAAACTTCTCATAGTGAATTTTTTATCAAAATATAGGAAAAATTTTTCATTTTCAATAAATTTTTCGCGAGAAAAATACTTATCATTATTAGAGACATTGAAATATTTCCATTTTCCACAAGTGAAGTTATATTTCTTCGAAAATTATTATTATAATTGAAGGAAATTTTATTTAAAAAATAGAGAAAATTGCTATTATCGAAAATAGAGAAATTTTTTACCGAAAAAAGATATGTATTTTTTTCTGAGTGTACTTATTCGATTTTTATAACATGGACGTTGGCTCGAATAAGGTGGTGTCTACATTAGAAAGTGCTAGTATATGCGGTCTATCAGAGCAGGCTTCTGCACTCAGAAAAAAAAACAAATCTTTCTCCTTGAAAAGTTTCTCTATTTACCATTTTTCTCTTAATATGAAGCCTTTTTTATCATATTTCAAGAAACTTTTTTCTGAGTGTGCATCGGCTTTCACATCTTCTCTTAGTTCAGCCTTGGTTGATATTGACCCAATGAAATTTTCAACAGCAAAGCCGAAGTCAAATCGTAGCAGAAATGCGATAAAGTCAGTCATCTTAACTTCCCCTCGAAAACGAACGTTCGGAGCTTTTCGAAGCAGCAAAGAAAATTTCTGAGAGGAAGAAGAGAAAGACTTGAAATGTGTCGATAAGAGCAACCGTAGCTACTACAATTGTTGATACTGCGACTCTGACCTCGATATTAGCTTGAATAATAAATTTTCAATCATTTCTTCACCCATTTTCATTATATTTTTTTCATTAACTTTTGTACCGCAAATAAAAGAATTTGGTATTAGATTTGCTGACTTTTATTCATTATTTTAGTTTCTTGCTGACTCAGCAGCCTGCCCGAGGTCATTAAACTGATTTATATTGATGTTTTTATATGAAAATTGAAAGAAAAATGTCCTTGCTTGCAATTAAAGCCAAGAACCATTCAAAACTTATAAATTTTGGGGGTGCTGTGAGCCTCCAAAAAAAGCGAAACGCTTCAACCCACCGCATTCTACATATTTATGTGATAAAAAAAGTTTTTTTTTTATTCTATGAATATGAATATGAATTTAAGTCTCAAATAAATTTGATTTAGCATCTCTTTGATAAATATAATTTTTACAATTCAAAAGCAGTTCCAAAACTTCCGATTCGAATTTTCAAAACTATATCCAGAGATGATGCAAATACAGGGATATTTAAGTTACAGTTAGATGTACCATGACATAATTTTAAGTATTAAGAAACGACAACGTATCCTAATGCTCCGTCCTGCCGTTCATGCAGTCATCATCCATTAATTTATATCATGCTTGTAAATTTTTAATTTCAGTTTATTAGAAATAAGATCCTTTTCAAATCTAACAGCTCTAACAATAGCTTTTCTTTGTCAACTCTTCTGCAAAGCCATAACTTGAAGTGTCATAACTGACAATAAGTCTTTGCAGACTTACTTCCATTCATGATTTTCCAGCCTCATTTACAACACCCGTATGTCCTGTCCTTGACTTCCATTTCTTCCGAAATGATTAAAATTTTGTCACGTAAACATTGAGAATGTTTTCATGTTATTTATGCTTGGTTAGAATCTGATATCCTGTAACTATGCCAATGATAGAGTTCATTATGAACGATTGCATTTTCATTGATTTCATTTGATTTGATTTGCTTTCTGTTCTTCTCGCTCCATTGGAAACTTCATAAAGAAAGGAGCGAGCAAAAATATTGATTTTTTGGAAACTGCTGCTCATCAAAGAGATAATCAGAATGAATGCAAAAAAACAGAAAAAGTAGAAAAGTGACAACAAAATTGAAATGAAAATGTAATAAAATAAAAATCAATCAGTGCGATGAGAAGCCGCCGCCCCACGGGGGATCAGTTAAATATTCTGCCATCAACACTTTTTATGCCAACCTATGGATATGAGTATGTTTGTGTGTATGTGTGTGTTTGGATGATACATTCTGTTGTCATTGTTGTTGCCGCCGCCGCTACTGCTGCTGCTGCTGCTGCTGCTTGTTTTTGTTGCAAGTGTATATTTTACATGCATAAATATTGACACAGTGGCAACGCTGACACGCACACTTGCATATTCATGTACGATAGGTCGACACCGACAGCATTATTGAACATTTTATTATTATTTTCTTTCATTTTTTTTCTGTTAACGTTATTTATTCGTTATTTATCGTTGGTGTAACATTTTATTATGTTGTCATTTTTGCTGCTGTAGTTTAGTTGTTGGCGTTGGTGGATTTTGTTGTTGTTATTGTCGCCATAAAGTTGTCTCGATATTGTATGTAGATTGGCTTGCTAGTGTTTTGTTTTTGTTTTTCTTGTTGTTGCTGCTATTTTTTTTTTTTTTCAAGGATTTACATACATCCTTGTGCAAACAAACAGGCATTATTTTTATGTGAATTAAATTGTTTTGACGTTATCCGCAGGTAATGATTTTTACGGCCAAAATACATTTATTGACTTTTAAATAAATGGGTGCTTCCTGCATGCATTATACATTTATGTTTTTGTGTACAGATATTTTTCAAATTATTTTCTTACATTAAGTTTTTTGTTCCAAAATTAAAATAATAATAAAATGTAAACACATTATAAACATAATAAAAATTTATGAAAATAAAAAAATGTGTTTATATAATGACTTAAGTAGCGTTATATATGTATATCACAGATAAGTATCAGATACAAGTATTCAAAATGAATTAGGTGGGGTCTTATATTCGAAAGTTATAAAGATATTGAATTAACAATCTTTGCATAGTTTGAAAGTATTTAATTTAAAATTTGTTATTCTTCGTCATAATAAAATCCCTAAAGAACGTTTCGTCGGACAAGATGACTAAAAAAACTACACCGCCGCTTGGCTTAAAATTCGTTTTTAAAATAAAGATATACGCCAATATTACAAAAAAGTTCTGAACATGACATCCCACTATATTTAACTCATATATTTGAGGTCTCTAGAAACGAAAATTGCAAACAAAATATTTTGCATGGATACGTTTTTTAAAAAAAATATTTAATATATATTTGAATTTTTACAAATATAGTCGCATATCTATATAAATAAAAATTAAATTGTGTTGCCAGAAGAGACCTTTTGTTTCTCCCTGATTCAGATTCAGATGACGCACATATAAAGTCATAAACTTTTTAGAGCAATATTTGTGTTCGGTATTTTCAAACCCTCTCAAGGAACACACATAACAATTTCACAGTAATGTATTAAAAATCTCTTGAGCGTTTTTAAGTAAGTAGATTGATTGAAAGTTGGCTATTTTTAAAAAGTCCGAAAAAGCAATTTTTTTAACCCATGTAATTTCCACTAATTAATTGCTTTGATCTGCATGCTATTGAAAAGAGAGCACAATTATTTTAAATTTATTCGCAATTTCTGAAGTTCGTACGAAATTTGTTGGAGACATGTACAAATAACTAGAAAAAGGCAAAAATTCTTATTCGCTCAAAAAAAAGTAGAAAAATTCTATGAGAATTCAGAATAGTTTACTTTTGATGTACACTATTTAGTATTCCTCAAACCGAAACAAAAAACGGGTGTCATCCGCCTACGAACACGCCCACCTTCCATTCAATCAAATAATATAGTGTGACTCCCGCTCATTTATTCATAGAAAAAACGCTAGAAAGGCGTTTTAGCTCTCACGCTTCCCTCTCTTGCAC
Organism: Tetanocera ferruginea; assembly: GCA_958299015.1. Taxonomy (NCBI): domain Eukaryota; kingdom Metazoa; phylum Arthropoda; class Insecta; order Diptera; family Sciomyzidae; genus Tetanocera; species Tetanocera ferruginea. Next base: position 95,690,471 of record OY282642.1, read on the forward strand.
GGTATATCCAGCTAATGCAGTGCTTTCTGAAGCTTTTTGTGTGTTAATTTTTCATTATCATTGTAAAAAAAATTCAAAACAGAGCAGTTTATCGGCGGTTTTAGAATGATATTTTCATTATTATAAAAAATTTTAACTACATTTGATGCGGTTTCAATTTAAATCATCACATGAAGAAAACAATAAAATTAAAAAAAAACAAAATAAAACACATCAATTCAAGATTGCAAAATACAAAAATTTTATTTTAATTAATAAATAAATTTGATTTCTTAAATATTAAATGTTTGAATTTTAAAAATGTATTAAAAAGACACAAGAAATAAGATACATATTTCTTTAAAATATATGGTTTTTTACTTCCAAACAGCACTTTTAACAATTTTTTATTTAATTTTAAAAAATGTTGTCACATTATAAATTATTTGAAATACGGGAATATAATTTCACTATAAATTTAAAAACTATATTTGTTATTAAAACCGAAAATTTTTAAAAACGGGCTTTGGTTAAATGTTATCGCGTTTACAACTCAAGTCGAACTGAAGAAAAATATATATTTGTTTAAAAATAGCTCTTGTTTAGCTTCGCAAAAACTCGCCGAAAAAGCGTTAAATATCGCTTCAGCAGCTTTTCATGAATCGATGAGCAAAAAAACACTGAAGCAGCATGAAAAAGAGAGAAAAAATAATTTTTTGGAAGAGCACGCTTTGAAATTTTTCAAAAAAATCAAGAGTTCCACATTCACATTTTACGGAATTATGTTATAGTAACTAGTTATTTCCCGGCAAAAATGACGGGCCCGGTTTAAATAAGGGATAATCATGAAATATTGATTAACTTTAAGCTCAATTAGAATAAATTTGGTCAAAGTTAGAATTAAAATTTAGCTAAATTATACTAAACTCTTAACTTTGATAATACTTTCCGAAGAAAATCATATTAAAACACATGCCACCGGTAAAAGAAACAGTTCATACTAAAGACTATTAAAAGACGCATCACGGCATTGTTATTCCGTCAGGTTACATGTAGTTTTAAAATTAATTAAAACTGTGAAAACATTTACTATATTTTCCAATATTTCTTTGATTAAGGCGAATTGGTGAAAAATACCACATATTAGTTAAGGCGACCACTCAAGATGATGTAATGAAATCAGCGATGCTCATATATTCGATTTTAAATTATTCAGATAACAATTTTTAGTTCCAAATATTTTAAAAATACCTTTAAGTAAAAACGGAAACCATAGTAGGTACGACGAAATAAGTTTAAAAATTTTTTGCTAAACTGAAAATTTCAAAATAAAAAAATATATAAAAAGATGTTGAAGTTTTAATAAATCACAAAGCAGAAAATGCCTAAAAACATGCAATGAATTTTTTCAAAAATATCAAGCGTTCCACACTCACATTTTACGGAATTATGTAATAATAATAATAATAATAATAATATAATAATAATAATAATTTTATATATATAATTATAATAATTTCTTATTTTTTCCATATCCATGTATTCCTTTGCAGTTTTAAAAAGGTTTCAATAATAAGTGTTTCATGGGAGTTGGGCGTGTTCGTAGACGGGTGACGCCCATTTTATGTGCACACCTTAGTTTTGATAGAAAATCCTCCAATACCAAGTTTTATCCCTGTATAAATACAGGTCATATATAAACCTTTTTGTGGTATTTTCACTATTGTGAGTTGTATGGGAGGTGGGCGTTTTCATGAGTGGTTGACTCCCATTTTGTGTCCACACCTTTGTTTTGATAGAAAATCTTTCCATACCAAATTTAATCCCTGTAGGTCATAAATAAACCTAATTATAGTATTTTCAATACTGTGGGTTGTATGGGAGGTAGGCGTGTTTGTGAGCGGATCACAATTATTTTTTGTAAATTCCTTAGGTTTTGTTCAAAATACATACACATTAAATTTAATTTCTGTAGCTCTAATAAAACACACTATACAGTGATTTAAATTTTTTAGTTGTATGGGAGGTAGGCATGTCCTTAAGCGGATTCCAAAAATATTCAACAGTGCAGATTTTTGGTTCCATGTTAACATTCGTACCAAGTTTCATGCAATTATCTCAACTTCTTTTTCATATCCTGTGTTTACGGAAAACACACAGCTGGATGGACGGACAGACAGATAGGGCTAAATCGACTCACGAGGTGACTCTTATTCTAGGCTTATTTCTAGGTGTTACAAACGTTTGCACAAAGTTAATATACCCTGAACTTTCACGTTTAGAGTATAATAAGAAGTAATTTATATATGTTTAAGTATATCAGTATATATTTAAATATTAAAGAAGCTTAAGGGTATTCCAATAGTCGGGCTAGACCAACATTAGACCTTCATTAATTGTTATACCCTAAACCTGAAAGGTCAGGCTATATTAACTTTGTACAAAAGTTTGTAACGCATTTGTCCGTAAGCACAGGATAAGAAGAAGGAATTAAGATAATGGAACGAAACTCATGATCATATGGACCTGCACTATTGAATATTTTTGGAGTCCGACCACACGTCTACCTCCCATACAACACAAAAATTGAAAACTGCATAAATAGACTCATAATTAACCTACAACAATAAAATTTGGTGCATAGAGTATATTTTATATCAAACCAAAGATGTTTTCGAAAAATGGGTGTCATCCGCTCTCAGACAAGTCTACCTCCCATACAACGCAACAATTTAAAACTACATAAATAAGCTCATAAATAACGCACAACAACAAAATTTGGTAATTATGTTTTTTATAACAATCAAAAAATGTTTTTTTAAAAATGGACGTCATTCGCTCACGTACACTCCTACCTCCCATACAACGCAAAACTTGCAAACTGCATTAATAATCTTACGTCTGTCTTACAAAGATACAATTTGGTACGTATGCATTTTATAATAAAACAAATATGTTTTTGACAAATGATTGTCATCCAACACGCCAACACAACAACACAACAACACAACAACGGACACGCCTACCTCCCATACAATCCATAAAATAAGCTTATATTTGTTCTACAGTAATAAAATTTGGTATGTATGTATTTTATATCAGAACTAAGATGTGTTCAAAATTTGGGCGTAATCCATCCACGAACACGGCAACCTCCCACACAACCCACAATACCGAAAGCACTATAGAAGTATTAAGGCCACCTTTTACCTTCGCAAAATTTTTTTTTTCAATTTTTATTTTTTTTTTGCTTATTTGAACTAACATAATATTGGTAACATACTTTGGAAATCCAATAAGTTGTTTTTTTGGCGAATTTTTTTATGTAGGCAAGTCAGGCACAAATCATCACATATTTGCACATATTTGGTGATCTACCTTTTTTCATACATTGTTATGTATTCTTGCAAGCAAAGTACTAATGCAATATTGTTTTTGTGTTTTTTCTCAAAATTTTGTTTTTATTTTTACAAATATCATACCATGTTATTATTTTAATGCTTTTTTGTATACCATGTCTTCGGGCACTTTCTACCTCATTTATCGGAAACCAATAATCCGATTTGGATGAATATTTTTGGTGTTTTTGATAGTCAAAACCCAAATACATCGGAAAAATCTAAAAAATTTATCGTTTTTTTATTTTATTATTTTTAAAACACATACACAACTTTAAATGCGATTGTCTGGAAACTACTTTTTTACGATTGTAATAAAAAGTTATTGAAAAATAAATTTTTGCATCACATACTTAGAGTCATTCTCGTCTTCACCAGAATCATGAAGGTAGCTCTAAAAACAAGGGAGTTAGAGCTATTTAAGCCCTACAAAATACCTGTTTTTGTAAATTTTGACTTTTGGATGCTATAGTTCCGTTTATGCCGACGATAACGGCATTAATTCTTTACATATTCCCGTTTTGGTTTTTATATTAAAATGAAAAGGCTTTAAAAACTAGTTATTTAATTAATTTTGTTTATTTTAATAAATAACTTATCTAATATTTAGATAATCTAACTTAAACTTAAATCTAACTTATCTAGAATCTAATGTTTTTCAAAATTATAGTTTACTTTAAGGTACTATTACAGTGTGTAAAAAATGAAAAATTTTTTATAGAATCTGGTTCCTTAAGGTCTTAAGATTGCGATACGAAATTTTAGAAAAAAATATCAAATAAAAAAAAAGATATAATATACATTATATTCGTATGTCACGCATTTATTCATATATTACACAGTGCAACACCAAAAAAAAAAAAATCATATACGGACACCACTATGTGATAAAAGACTAAAAAAAAAGACCCGTGTCTCCCAATTTTCCCCAAAGTCATGCACTTTTTGTTTTATGGGCCACGCCTACCTCCCATACAACACAAATAATGAAAACTCTATAAAGAGGCTAATATCAAAGTTACAAAACTGAAACTCGGTATTTGTATGTTCTATGTCAAAACTTAAGTGTGTTAGAAAAATGGGCGTCATCCACCCACTAACACGCCCACCTCCTATACAACCCCAAAATTTAATATTTTATAAAAAGGCTTATATTTATGCTTCAGAAAAACAATTTGTATTTTAGACACATAAAACTAACAAAATTTTCTAAAATCTCATACAAAAAGCTCTCTAATTTAAGCCTTTATTGAAGAATGCACTGTGATTTTTTACTTTCCGACGCCTTGGAAATGCTGGAGACGAGAAACCAACTTACAACCTTTTTTAAAAATGCCAACTTCAACGACCTCTAGAAAATAAACAACAAATACAAAAAAAAAAAACATTTTTTTTATATCTTCAACTTTAACTGTACATAATGTAAATAAATTTGAATTGAATAATTTTATAATACTATGTGAAAAAAATTAATATAAAAGGTGTTGTTTTTAATAGCTTCACACTGTAATAGTACCTTAATTAATTATGTTTTTACTTAAATTTTAAAATAAAAATAAGGGATTTGTTTTTTTTTTAAATGACAGCATTTTCAAAAAAATATGGCAACACTGGCCATAAGCAAAAATAGAACGATTTAAATCAATTTTTCAAACAAATACAAAAATCTAGACAGACCACTTCAGGAAATTAAGTTGTTGCTATTTTTTGTTGTGCACAAAAATCAAAACTTTTGTGCTGTACTTTAGCAAATTTAGTTCACTTCGCATCATTTCAGTTCATGGAAAAGTCAAAACAGACACTTTACAGCACGTGACCTATTTTTTGTTTTTATTATTTTTATTTCGATAAGCATTGAGAGAAAGTTCAAAACTAGCAAAACTAAAAGCAAGACAAATTTAAAACGATAAGGATCAAAAGGAATGCATCATCAAAGTCAACTTGTTTGTTTGTTTTCGTTAACAAAAGCCAACTTCAATTTACAAGAAACAATAAAATTTTGTTAGCACATGGTTAGCCTTGACCAAAAACTTGCTACACAAAATAATAAAAAATTCAAGAAATTTAAAAAAAAAAAGTGAAATAAGAACATAAATTTCAACAAATGATATACATAGATGCCAAAAAAAAAACAAGGCTTAATTAGACAGCTGTCAAACGAGTTGACATAAAGCCACAATGACACGAGACACTTTTAAAGTTTAGAGTTCAACAAGTGTTCAACTGTATCAAGACAAAAAAACTGGAATTTTTGCCTTACTTGGGTCAAGTCTCTGCTAAGTTTAAGTAGCAGCCAAACAAGTAAATATTAAATTTTTGTGCTAAACTTGCCAACCATAGAACAAAACATTGATTGCCTGGCTCTAGATTGGCATCAGGTATGTCTGGACCCATTCTACTGCGTTGCCGAACTAACGGTAGGTAAGCTTTTTCCCTTAAGCTAAAATTCATTGGCTGCTTTGGATGAGTAATCTCTATGCATTTCAGTCTTTGTGCCGTTTTTTAGGCTAGAGTTGTGCTTTTTTATATTTTTCATAGCAATTTCGTATGACAGTCGAGAGTAATTTAGTGCACATATGATACTTTGAAAGTTTTTGCTAAACACATATTGTTTGTTTTTTTTTAAGAACCAAAACAGGTCCTCCTACAATCAGCTACCAATAGCTATATGCATACGTACATACGGTCACCCTACCATGTCGTTGGTAGCTTTTTTTGTCATATTGGATCAGTTCCTTTGTCTGTGTCAGTCAATTTATGGAATTCCTTTGTCCTTAAGGGCGGTTTTTAGTTTTTAACAAAAAATGATTTGTTTGTGTGGATCTCATTGAGTGGCTTGAAAGCAAACTGAGTACACACTGAGTTGTTACTTCACTTGTTTTTTATTTCTTTTTTGCTCCAAGCATTTCAAAGTTTTAATTCCAGATTTTAAGGTTAAAGTTTATCAATGTTATGTGATTTTCTTAAAAGGATTCCTGGCAGAAATTTCGCCCATTTTGAAGTTTGAAAAGCTAAACCTAGTTAATTTTTTATCGAAAATAGATTCTATTTCTTATAAAAACGCTGCCCAGGTGCCTTTTTCTGGTTAAAAAAAAAAATTTAATTAGAAATTTCTGAAAAACCATTGGCTTTTCTAAGAGTTTTATTATTAATTTTCGGTATCAACTTGAACTTAACTTAAAAAAAAAACTGCACTTAACTAAATTTAGTCACTCTTTACTTACCACGCAGAGCAAAAAGTACCTTATAAACTAGAATAAAATTAAGATGATTTCTCTATAGTTTTTACCCAAGAAGAAAATCTTATTATTATTAGAGGAAAATCTTCTTAATAAAATTTAAATGAAATCGTAGAGAAATAAATGGAAATCTTCTTAATAAAATTAATATAAAATCTATGAAATTGAAAATAATATGAAATCTTTTGAATAAAATCAACCAGAAATTTATTTATAATAAGTCGATAACTTCTTCATAAAATCAAGATGAAATCTATTAAAAATAAGATGACATCTTTTAAATAAAATTAAGCAGAAATCGAGTAAAGATTAGTTGAAATCTTCTTAATAAATTCAAGATGAGATCTTTACAAAATAAGATGAAATCTTCTAAATAAAATTAAGAAGTAATCTATTGAAAATGAGTGGAAATCTGCTTTAAAAAACCAAAAAGTAATCTAGAGAAAATGAGTGGAAATCTGCTTAATAAAATCAAGATGAAATCAATTAAAAATAAGATGAAATCTTCTGAGTAAAATCAAGATGAAATCTATTAAAAATAAAATAAAATCTTCTGACTAAAAATAGATAGAGTAACAATAGATGAAATCTATTCAAAATAAGTGGAAATCTTCTTAATAAAATCATGATAAATCAAGAAGAATGTCTTCTTATTAAAATTCATTAGGTTTTCATTTAAAATATTGATTAAATCAGTAGATTTTAATCTTAAATCAATGTATAGTATAATAAGGCAATATTGTATAATAAGTAAGATTTTCTTCTTAACAAAATTAAGATGAAATTTTAGAATATTAAGAAGATTGTCTTCTTAATAAAATTGATTAGATTTCCTTTCGAAATAGATATAAAATAAGAACATTGTCATCTGAAAACAATGTTAAGGGCAAAATAGTAGTATTATTAAGATAATCTTATCAATAAAATTTAGATGAAATCTAAGAATAATAAGAAGATTGTCTTCTTAATAATAATTGATTATGTTTTCTTTTAAAATATAGATAAAATCAAAAGATTTTCATCTTAAACCAAAATTGTAGTAATGGTCAAATCAAATCAAATGAAAATTAAACCAAATTATTCGAAATATTCTTAAAAAAATGAAGATGAATCAAGAAGAGTGTCTTCTTAATAAAGTTGATTAGATTTCTCTTCAAAAAAGATGCAAAATAAGAAGATTGTCATCTTAAATCAATGTTTAAGGCAATATAGCAAAATAAATAAGATTTTCTTCTCAATAAAATTTTTATGAAATCTAAGAATATTAAAAAGATTTTCTTCTTGATAAAAATTAATTAAATTTCCCTTCAAAATAGATGTAAAATAAGACGATTGTATCTTAAATCAATGTATAAAGCAATATTGTAAAATAAGTAAGATTTTCTTCTTAATCAAATTTTGATGAAATCTAAGAATATTAAAAAAAAATTGTCTTCTTAAAAAAAAATTTATTAGATTTCCTTTCAAAATAGATATAAAATAAGAAGATTGTCATCTTAAATCAATGCATAAGGCAATATAGTAAAATTAGTAAGATTTTCTTCTTTACAAAATTAAGATGAAATTTTAGAATATTAAGAAGATTGTCTTCTTAATTAAATTGATTAGATTTCCCTTCGAAATAGATATAAAATAAGAAGATTGTTATCTAAACACAATGTTTAGGGCAAAATAGTAGCATTAATAAGATAATCTTATCAATAAAATTTAGATGAAATCGAAAAATATTAAGAAGATTGTCTTCTTAATAATAATTGATTAGGTTTTCTTTTAAAATATAGATAAAATCAGGAGATTTTCATCTTAAATCAATTTGTGGGACAAAATTGTAGTATTGAAAAGGTTTTCTTCTTAATAAAATTAAGATTAAAAATTAGTGGAAATCTTCTTAATAAAATCAAGATGAATCAAGAAGAATGTCTTCTTAATAAAATTGATTAGATTTCCCTTGAAAATAGATATAAAATAAGAAGATTTTCATCTTAAATCAATGTATAAAGCAATATTGTAAAATAAGTAAGTTTTTCTTCTTAATCATATTTTGATGAAATCTAAGAATATTAAACAAAAATTGTCTTCTTAAAAAAAATTTATTAGATTTCCTTTAACAAAAAAAATATATAAAATAAGAAGATTGTCATCTTAAATCAATGCATAAGGCAATATAGTAAAATTAGTAAGATTTAATATTCTCAATAAAATTTAGATAAAATTTTAGAATATTAAGAAGATTGTCTTCTAAATAAAATTTATTAGGTTTTATATATAAAAAAGACATAATTTAAGAAGATTTTCTTCTCAACTCAAATTTTTTACAAAACAAAACACCGAATAAAAAGGAATCCTCTTGTTTTGTGATTCTTTTCTAAGTGATTCTATTTTCAATAAAACTAAGATGATTTACAACTTATAAATAAGATTATTTCTTCTTGAAATTTCTTCGTTTCTACCCTCGATCATTCCCCTTAACCAAAAAACTATTAAAGATGACAAACTTCTTAATTTGAGCGGATCTAGTTTTCTCTGTGCACACTTAACACTTCTTTGACCCCAGTCGGCAATGGCTGCAACCCGAAGCGCAACTGGCAGACCTTCATATGTATTTCGCAGTGCTTCCACACTCATATCCATGTAAACTTTATTTTTTATATGAAATGGCAAAATGTTGCAGGCCTTTCGCAGGCCTGGATGGAAATACTTCTTAAAACTGGCTAAAAAAAAGTGATAAACAAAAAGTATTAAACATTTTTTTTTTTTCTTTTAAACCTTTTTCTATTTTTCATATATTCTTTGATTTTATCTTCTCTCATATGTTTTTTTTTTTTTAAGTCAGATTAATTTCCATCTAAAATATTTGATACATCAGTAAGAAAAGCCATTATTATAACATCTTTTTAAACTGATATATGTATAAATATATATTGATAAGTTACCCTGAAGTATATGAAAAGTCAGTCTTTGTAGGAAAATAAAGTTTTTTTGTACAGCTTTTTGTGCAGAAAAATAACGTTTTCAAGAAGTGCTGCTACCAAAAGTAGCAGTCAACGAATGCCTTCATGTGAAGAGCACTGGTTTAATTGCCTATTGGGGCACTGCATGAGTGTCAGAACCAAAACGAAGCTTTATTTTTAGAAATCGAAAACTGTTTCATGCACTCGTCAAAATTTTGCAGCTTTTTACCAATTCGATGACCATCGAGATAGACTGAAAACTCTTTTGAACCATAAATTAATTTTACGTAGACATAATTATAGACAATGCTTAAGGGTGTGTAAATCTAAAACGGAACAAACCTCATCGGTATATAAATTTTGTTGTAATTGTTGTTGTTGTTATAATGTTATGTACGGTAGTGCTAGTTGTAACGCTGTTACTGTTGCTATTACAACAATTCCCTAAAGTGATTTACATTTGAAATTCTCTTTTATTTATTTATATATTTAAGTCTGTTCGGGCGCATCCGTCAATATAACATAGCAAACATACGGAAGAAGAACACACAAACACATACCAACCATCAAACTGATGAACGAACAAACAGACAGACAGAGAGAGAGAGGCACACAGACAGTTTTGTATAATGATACATAATTAAAAATGCCATCGGGATATGCCGACACAGTACGAGAGTCGTGGTCATTTGTAAATGTGTTTGTATTTGGATATGCGAGGGTGCTGCAAGCGACATGTAAATGTAGTGGTTGTGGCTTGCAATAATATCAACTCCATCATATCAAAATACTTGGACAACACCGGACCGCACCGTACTGCAAATAGTTCAAAAGCGCATATTAAATGCTTTTTATAGAATTTTCTATAAAATAACGTATCAGGGTCAGTTTAAAATTGATAGCTTTACATTTTAGAGAATACAATGTTTGTTTTATCTTTGCGTTCAACTTAAAAGTTTATAAAATTTAAATATCTATTAAAAAATAGCCATTTAAATAATGCTGTTTGAGTTTTAAACGATTTGGTAGTTTACTATTTGAATTTAATATTTTCATAAAATTTCAACAAAACCTGCTCAAATGACAAATTTAATACACTTAAGGGCAAAATGAACATCAAATATGTTTGATTGTCCCATAATTAACAGTTTCTCATAAATATACAAACACACACAGTCACAGACACTTCATTTGAGCTTGTGGTGCAGTGAATGCTTGAGATTCTTTCAATTGGAAAACCAACACCTACTCAAAGAAGTACTCTTTGTACCGTATTTTTTTTTTTTTTTTTCTTTTCTGATGCTGGTAAATCAAATGCAAAAATGTGCATCCAGGAGTAAAATTTCTAAAAGTACCAAGTTCAGCGCAGGTACTCTGAAAACTCCGCTTACCCCATCTTATTAACAAAGTGACACCAACTAACTGCCAAAGGGTACTTAAAAACGTTGAGCGTTGTTTTTGTTTATGAACAGCTCTTTGATTGCCTGCAAAATTGCTGCAATTCTTCTTTGCACCGCAACTTTTATTTGAAATATGTTGCAGAAAAAGGATGATTATGTTGGGGGCTTGTGTGAATGAGAGTATGTGTCAATAGGATGAAGGTTGTATAACTGATGCTACGAATTCTGAAATTAAATAACTAACTGTCAGTGCAGGTTCATTAAGTATTGTTTGTTAAAGTTTTTGGAAAAAACAAAATTCTTTCAAATACTCTTGCTTCTACATATTGCAGCGATTTGTTTTTTTAATTTAGCAAAAATGTTTTCTATTTATAGCGATACGGCTTAAGGTATATATTGCATTGCCTAGGTATAAATGTGTGTACAAGATACGTTTATCCTGCTTTTTCTCATCTTTGTCCTAATCTCTTGACTAATCCTTGTCCTAATCCTTTTCAATTCTTATTCAAATATTAAATAGTACAAATCATTGTCTAATTCTTGTCTTAGTTCTTGTTTTGAACTTTGTCATAGCCTTTGTACAAATTCTTATTGAAGTCTGTGTCTTAGTCCGCTCCTAAATCTTATAATGAGTATTTTTATATCGAAGGCTGAGGTATGCTCAGCCGCTCCAGGGTCCGTCCAAGGGGTTTCACAGCCCTTGGGCAAAAATAAAATTTTATCAACAATTTAATGTTGTTATTATAATGTTATTTACAATTAATTTATGACTAAATTGGTCTCGGTCGACATTAAGGTCAGAACAGAGAAAAATCAGAAAATGTCAATCACTAATTTTAATGTATATTTTGTAACTTTGTTGTAGTAAAACATTCACTTAAGTAAAACGTTCTCCTCGAAACGAAATTTTCGAGAAAAATTAAAAATTTATTTTTAAAAAAACAATCTTGTAGCTAAAACTTTCCTTTGAACTTCCTTTTTGTGGCTTTAACCTGTACAAAATCAAGATAAGATAGTTTCAGTCAAGACCCTTTCAAAACCCTTCCAAAACGCGACTTAAACTTTGTAAGGCAGTGATTTCTTGAAAGAAATAATTGTTTCGGAAGTATACAATTTAACTTAGCCATATTTTATCTGTAAGCTAATGTTTCATCGGTTGAAGTCCAAATTGGAAAAGATAGGTCTAAGGCCCCTTAAGAGAAAAGAAGCATTTTTATAACATGTTGTTGTTTATTTTATTTAAAGAGGGATATTTTTTTGAAAACAGTTTTTGAAGGTGATTCCTTTACGCTAACATCTGTCACTTTTCCATTACGTTATTAACGAATGAACTATGGAAAAATTAGAAAAACTTTCTCACTATTTCTTTCTAATAGATTTGGGGTCTCTTAACGAGAAAATCACAAAAAAATTTTTTATGTTAACATTTTTTTAAAAATATTATTTTTGAAGTTCTTCTGGCTTCTTCTAAATATAGTCGCAAATATTGAAATATATCTTTATAATCAAGCGTATCTAAGTAAGCTCAATAAAATATTCTACATGTTTGTTCAAAAAATTTTTACTTTTGGATGAGCAGTTTTCGCGCTCATTATTTAAAGGATATATTTAAAAAAAAAATATTTTTTCACATAAAAATGCAAGTCAAAAGTGTCTTTAAAATTTCATACAAAATTGAAAACCTCAAAGAGTAGTTTATTTTGCCATTTATTCTTAAAAATACATTTTTAATTAACAAAATAAGCCATCACCGAAAGAAATTCGTGAAAAAATTCGATATTCGTTCGCAAAAATATTGGAGTGTAGATTAGAGTGTATCGACTTGTATGGGAAAAATCTGACCCCCAACTCCAGTACCAAAATTAAATAGTACATGAAAAATCCTTTCGATTGGTGTACTTTTTTTTTATTTGAACCAATTTTGGCGTCCCCCGAAATGCATTTTTGTGCATTTTTTATCAATTTTTGTACTGGAGACACTTTAATGGTTGATTTAAAAAGAAAATCAAGCTTATCAATTAATTCCTTTCATATAAAAACACAGAACTGCGCATTTTTATCCCGGTTGACAAATGCTCTGACGAGATTAAACCGTTTTTTTCAAAGTGAATTTACTTGTTATTTAATATTTGATATGTTTTTATTTTTTGTATGAAAGTATTTGTATTGAGTATGTATTGAGTTTTTAACTTTTTGGGCTGAATGGGAGGTAGGCGTGTCCGTGGGCGGATGACGTTCATTTTTCAAAACCATCTTTGTTTTGTCAAAAAAACATGCGTACCAAATTTTATCTCTGTAGGTTACACAGAGGCTTATTTATTGAGTTTTCAATATTTGGGTTGTATGGAAGGTGGGCGTGGTCCGTGGGCGGACGATACCCATTTGATCCACCCACATGAGCTCATTTATGCAGTTTTAAATTTGTGCGTTGTATGGGAGGTAGGCGTGTCCATGGGCGGATTCCAAAAATATTCAATAGTGCAGATTCTTGGGCCCATGTGACCATGTGTACCGAGTTTCATTCAATTATCTGAACTCCTTCTTCATATGCTTTGTATACGGACATCGCACAGACGGACAGATGGACGAACGGACGGACGGACGGATGGACGGACATGGATAGCTTGACTCACGAGGTGACCGTTATCAAGAATATATTTACTTTTCTATACCGGACTCACTTCGTTCTATGCGTTACAAACGTTTGCACAAAGTTAATATACCCTGAGCTTTCAGGTTTAGGGTATAACAAGTTAAAAAAAAATCAAAAGTCGGTCTAATCCGACAATGACATGAACCCTAAACCTACTTTTTCAAAATACAGTAAAAGTATTAGAAATGGGCGAGTCCGTGGTTGGTATTATATACATTAAGATTTTGATGAACAATTTTTTGTGGGAGGTAGGTGTGTCCGTGAGTAGATGGTGCCCATTTAACACATCTTTTTTTTTGATATAAAATACTTACTTATTCAATATTATCTGTTGGTGAAACATACGCTCATTTATGGATTTTTTAATTTTTTAGTTGTATGGGAGGTGGGCGTGTTCTTAGGAAGATGACTTCCATTTTTCGAAAACATCAAAAATATAAACTTGTTTATACCGGACTCGCTTATTTCTATGCGTTACAAACATTTGCACAAATTTAGTTTAGCCTGACCTTTCAGGTTTAGGGTATACAAATAGTGCAATGCCGTGAACAAACATTTTTTTTTATATTTTGGGCTTAATTTGATAGGCTTGATTATAAAAATCGAATAAGTAGAATACAAGATATTCAATACTTACGACTAAAAGAACTAAGCAAATTGGCCATTTTCTCTTATGATCAATTGTATTATCAGATGTTTGCACACAATTGACCGAGAACTGAACCTACATGTTTTATGGCGACTCCGAACGGCTGAAGTTCATATTCTCAAGAAGCTTTACATGGCATTATTTACTAACTGAGGTTTGTCATTGTATGCAGAGAGGTAGTGACCGATCAGAAAAAATTGTTTATTGACAAAAACTTTTGCCGCGACTGAGGTTCGAACTCGGGCTACGGACGTGCTAATCCACACACTTAACCTGCACGACACAGCCACCACTATATTTGCGACTATATTTGGAGAAAGCAAGAAAAACTAAAAAAAAATTTTGTCTTAAGAAAATGTTACGATAAAAAAAATTTTTTTGCGAGCTCGAATCTCGATGTACTAAGCATTAACATAGTATAATTTAAGAAATTTAAAGAAATAAATAGATTAAAGCTTCTTTAAAAAAAAATCTGGTATTATTTTACATAACGTTGAGTTAAAGCATTAAATCCAATGTTTCAAAGTTAAAGCATTAAATCCAAAAAAAGTTTAACTCTGAAAAATATGTTTAAAATATATGAAAAATATACATTTTATTTATATAATTAGGTCAATATTATTTATATATTATAGTTGACATACAGTTAATTATTTGCCTGCCAATTAAAAAAAGGAATTTATTAATAAGTCACAAGTAAAAATTACAATGAAAATTAAATAATTGCAGAAAAATGTAGCAACATATATTAAATATTTCATAAATATTTGTAAATTAAATAAATCCGTGAAAGAGAAGCATTGATTTTGTCGAGAAACATTGATTTTGCAAAAAATATGCATAAAAAATTTAATGACTTTTGAAGATCAAACCCAAAATATATATTTTTTTCCCAATTATTTCTGATACCACTCTCGTCTACACTTCAATATCTATCTGCAATATATAGCAAAATAGCACAATTTCGGTCATTACATAAATAAAATGTTTCAAATTCTGTCAGCATGAAGAATTGTTAATATTAAATAAAAAAAAGGGTTAAATATTAAATTTCTGCATAATTGCCTTGTTGTCGAGAGTTTCATTTGGCGACAATAAACTCATATTTCAGGGCAACTAAAGCGAACAAAAAAAAATTAATTTAATTAAAAATTGGCAATATAACACTGGCAAAAGCCATAAAAAACCGATGTTCAATTGGCGCCAACACAAAAGGTAGCCGCCATAACAAATTGTCGGTTAGCGACAACAAGAAATAAAAACAAAAATACACCGAAATGAAAACAAACAAAAACACATAAAAAAAATTAATTATATCCAAAGGTAAAAGAGTCCCAAATGGGGAAATTTAAAAGTTGGGCTACACACTGGCAATTAGAAAACAAAACAAAGGAACATTACATGGGAGAGAAAAAAAAAACAAGACATATAAATAAATGATTCAATAATTTACAATTTATGCTTGAGTAAAATACCTACATTTAAAAATACAAGAGCAGTTTGTATGTTAAACTCCTTTGAGGTGTCATTATGAAAATGTGTTTGTGTGGTTGTGTGTGTGTCAGTGTTTTACGACTACCACATTGAAGGTTGACGCTTATTGCGCCTGAAAATATTGATCCAATGCTCTTGGCATTTCAATAAACCGTCATAATATCATATTGCTTGAAGTTTGTATATTTTTATGACGATGACGGAAATTAATGTTTTTAAGTTCGATGAGTGGTGACCGTGGCGTGCAGGTTAAGTATGTGGCTTAGCACGCTCGGAGCCCGAGTTCGATCCCCAGTCGCGGCGAAAGGTTTTACCAATAAAAAAATTTTTCTGATCGGTCACCACCTCCCTGCAGACAATGGCAAACCTCAGAGAGTAAACAATGCCATGTAAAGCTTCTTGAGAACATGAACGTTAGCCGTTAGGAGTCGACATTAAACATGTAGGTCCAGTTCTCGGTTAATTGTGTGCAAACATTTAATAACACACACAACACAATTGATCATAAGGAGCTCGGTGAAAGTTATTTCAAGGGCTGAAATGGCCAATTTTTTTTTTTTATAAATTTAAAACATAAAAATTTAATCACAAACAACTTCGGGCTTAAATTTGCATAAAAGTTTCAAAAAATTGTACTGTAACATAACCTTCTAGAAAATAGTCTTAAGGAAATGTTAGAGTTTTGATCAGAAGACAAGTTTAAAATACACATATCTCATTAATAGCTTCAAGAGTCGTAGTGCATGATAGTGACTCAATATAAAATATGAATATTTGGCACTGTTTACTGAATTCTAAACAGACTTAAAGCTTAAGCTATGATTATTACTCACATTTTTCTTTTAATATACAAAACTATGTTGTATAAAAGATCAAATAAGTTGTAACATGGGTGACTGTAATCTGTAACGTGAGTTACTTTTGTGTAATTTGGTCAAAAAATTGTTAACAATTGCCAGGAAAATGTTTATGATCATACAAAGATTAGAGTAACTTGGGGTAATGTGATGTAGGTATGTGATATAAGTATACCTTAGCTTATGTCGCATTACACCGGATATTTTTTGATGCATTTTGCAGTGTTTTACAACTTTGAAGCTTTATAGCGTAACCCAATTTGAAGCTTTTTCAACAAAATGACAAAAATTCCTGTAACTTCCCTTAATGAAATTGTCGGCTAAAGTGATATACCACGTTCGGATAATGTGATATACTATATATACCAATATTACATTACCCGAATAGTGTTCAACAGCAGTATCTATTGTTTTTTCAACCAAAATTAAAAGAAAACCAAGCTTTTGAAAAGAAAATATGCTGTTTTAGTGTTATTAATGTTGTTGTTGATATAATTTTATTATATCAGTGAAATTTACATAAAAGAAAATAAAAATACAGATAAAATCAACTGAATACAAATACGCATGTAAAAAATTTACAAAACAAAACACAAAGTATATAATGAATAGATATGATATGAAAAGTTGGTATATCACATTACCCAACTTTGACTATATCACTATAACCGAATTTGGGTTTCAAAATCTAAGTTTATTTTTGTAAAAATACGCTGTATAAAATCAAAATCTCACCTCATTTGTGACTAACTTAATTCAAACTCCAACATATTTATCTATTTCAGCTTACAATTCTGCTCTATTTATTGTAATTTACTCGCAAAGCGCACTCAAACAATAATATCGACTTCACCGACAAAACAATTTCACAACAATGAGAGCGAACACAGCGAATGACAGCGCGCATTAAGCTGCAGCACGTGTCTTTTTCTATTGCCGTTATGTTCACATGTTTATTCTTGTCGAAAATTGTGTATTTAACAAAATATGCAGGTATATCACATTACCCGAGCATATCACAATACCCTAAGTTACTTTACATTCAATAAAAACTTATTTGATATTTTAATTATACTCTCCCATCAACAGAACAGCAATTCAAGTCCCATCACCAATCACCAGAAGTCGAAATAAACGTGGAAAAATTTTTGTTTTAAAAAACATAATTTTGAATTTTTTGAAGGTGCATTTTAGGCATAAAATTTAAAACTCAGAGTTATTGATGGAGTAGTTTTTTAAAACATTGTATAATAAATTTATTATGTGTTTGTTTTTAATTGTTTTGACCAACGATGAAATGGTATGTTAGAATAAACGCAAAATTTTAAATACTGTTTAAAGATCGTACAGACAATAGCTTAATTTAACTTTTCTACACATATAATATATATAACTCATCAACCAGCTACCCCAATCATCTTCGTCGTCTTTCCACTAAATTATTTACTTAATTTTTTTTTATCAAATTTTCAACAAGCAATTCTGTTATTTCAAATTTTAGCTCTACAGTTTTTAATCTCAACATATATACTTAAATGTAGCAACAACCTTTTCATGCCACAAACACAGCCCACCGCTCACTTTCACAGTCACAACAACTCATGCCACACTTCATTGCAATGTTAACAAAATTTTTATCAAATAAATCATTTAAACGTAAACCAAATTGAGACTTTAATTGCTTCGCCACTGTGTGTATGGGCATCTGTGTGTGTATGCGTGTATGTGTGGAATAGCCAGCCAAGCGTATGGATATGAAATCGAACGAACCACTTGACTGACCTCGACCCACGGCGAACAAACGCACAAGGCAACATTTTTCCGCCCTATTACCACAAACATTGCGAGCCTTTGCTTATTAAACAACTCACACACACAAACAAAAACATACACATATGTATGAACAGATAAAATACACTCAGGCATTTAAGCACAAGCACATAACTGAGCATATTTCTGTCGCCTGCAGCCCCAAACCAAGCAACTTCCTTCCGCTTAAATGATATAGCATGCGTCACGCAAGCTGTTTATGTGTTTTTGTTATTGTTGTTGTTATACTTAAATTACACGGAACTAGCAAAGCATTTGTGCACATTTTAAATTAAAAAAAAAAAAACAAAAAAAAAACAAACAACAATCTCCTCAGAATCCTGCAACATATGAGAGCTGTTGCAGACATTAAAAAAAAGTATTAGCAAACAACAAAGTTTGGAAAGTGCTGGGGGATGGGATGGGGATGGGTAGAAATTAAATGAATATTTTAGAGATTTATTTGTTCTTCTTTGATGCTGTTTTTGTGCTGTCTTATTGCATGTTAGAGGAAGCAACACTTAATGTAACCACCCACAATTGTAACAGCCAACACAAATGAATTAATCAGATTTTGCAACAACATTTTTTGTATCAAATATCTTACTTGTAGTTTTAGCTCAGCAAAATATATAGTCTACATACAACAACGATATTGCTGGATATGAATCTATGCTCCAATCGTTATTTTTTTTTTAATTTCTATGGATGTGGCCGCTACAAGAAAAAAAAACTTGTATTTCTTCTACGAAAGTACTCATATAAAAGATGAATAGCTGTCAGCGTCAGATAAGACCTTTAGATAAGACCTTCTTCTACGATAAGACCCACCTGACTTTTCGAATTTGGAGCAGTCTTCCAATCATAACTGTGTTCTTGGTTTAGTTAGATTGGCGCAAAATTTTAAGAAAATTTTGTTTTTCCAAATGGTCTATTTTGAGGTATTTAAAGCTTTTTAGTCATGTCTATTAATAAGATAAGATATCTCGCGAAGCAGTTGTACAATCTTGGCAATCAAAGAAGAGAACTAAAGGTAGTGAAATTTTCCGTCAATAGTTCTTAGCGAGATATCTTCTTATTCAAGCAAGCGAGCGAGGCGAGCGAATCTCTTATGGAAAAAGTTGTTTGAAGATGTTTAGAGACAAAAAGCTCTCGAATGGATTGACCGATCTTAAAATTTATTTCTCTGAACTGCTCTACGCTTCCTAACTAAGGTTATATCCCTAGAACAAAATTTTAAAATTCCATTCAGTTCAAAAGTTAATTGAAAATAATATTTCCATTAGTTTTGTTGTTGATATTTGCAGAAATAATTTTCTTCTAACATGCTTGTGTATGTTTCAGTCAATGAAAAAACCAAACAACATGTCATTTAAGATATTTAATAATAAATTTCTTAAATTGTATTTCTAAAATCTTAAATTGTATTCTTTAAGATATTTAAAAGCAGATTAATTTTGTTTGCAATAGAAAGAGAAACGTATTTTTTTATCATTGAAAATTTGTCTGCTTTGTATTTTTTCAAGAGTTTTTTCACACAACTACAAACATCAACGAACCTTCGTTTTAACCGTTAATTAAAAATTAACGTTTGAAAAGAATGTCCGTTCTGAAAAAACTTTTGTATGCAGCACTCGATTATCAGCATAGTCAAGTGATTTTTTTTTTGCGTTATCGTGGAGAAATGAAACAATAAGACATAAGAAAGAAAAGTTATTATGTGCTGGTCGTGAAAAAAGTTCCTGAATTTTTAATACAAACGCTCATTTTGAATAAGTGATTACAAATGAACGTTCGTTTTTTTTTTTGTGTGAAAAAATCCAAATAGTCCAATTGGATTTTTATTGCCTTTAAGAGTTTTTTAAACAACATCTTTGGATTTGAATGTTCATTTAATTCACTTATGGCGTTTTCGTTTCTACGAAAAAATGTTGCCTTTTCATTGCCCTTGCCTTTTTTCGTGTTCGATTCTAAAATAAGTGCAGACGGGTGAGTAAATTCTGTGTTCGTTTCTTAAAATGCCACACTCACAGAGGGCAAAAAAGGCGCATTTTCTGCCCTGCAAACTTTCTCAGGGTAGATGATTGCCCTGCATATCAGCTGTTTTTAAAACGATAATATTATGACATGCGTGCGTTAGACAAGGATGGTTATATTCGTTTATTTAAGTTGACATTTTTCGAGTAGGCAAAAACATGCACTTTTACAGGGTTGCGGGCAACATTGAAAACATTTTGCACTGCGACAGGGCAACATTTTTTGGTAGAAACGAAAACGCCATTAAATAACATATTTTTAAAACTTTAAGCAGTTCAAAAGTAAAATAAATTAAAGG
This sequence comes from Tetanocera ferruginea, assembly GCA_958299015.1. Taxonomy (NCBI): domain Eukaryota; kingdom Metazoa; phylum Arthropoda; class Insecta; order Diptera; family Sciomyzidae; genus Tetanocera; species Tetanocera ferruginea. The sequence goes on from OY282642.1 coordinate 95,711,235, forward strand.
ATTATTTTTTAGAATTAGTTAAAAAATTATAGTTGTGTTAATCTGTCAATTTATGTGAAAACGTGAAATTATGAAACTGTAAAATATTAGTGTTTTTGTTTTAAATTATTATATTCATTGCAGTAAAAATCTATGCGGCCATTCCAAGCCTAATGCAAATTTTTTTCCAAAAATTTATCTCATGCTCTTAGATTTACTTGAAATTTTGTCTATAGGTTCCTTTTGTGCTTATAAGAATATAAGTTATTTGTGTTTTTTAATCATAAAAATGTAGTCATTTAAAATAAATCATATCTCCGGTATCTGTTACCATATATTTGTAAATGAAGTACCATTAGAAAACTATTGAAAAGCTTTTTAAAAAAAAATTTAATATTTTATTATTTTTATGCACAGTTGAGTACATTTTTGTATTTTTTTTTTTTTTTTTGTTTTCTCATAGTTTAACTATAAAATACCTACTAGAATCCTTTCATTAAAGGCCTCAAAGAAATTTTCCATTGAAAAATTTTAGAAACACTTCTAGAGAAGATTTAGGAAAGCATTCCTTCCAATGGCATGCATATGTTAAAAGAATGCCTTCTGGGTATAAAAGTAGAAGGAATGGAACTCAAGACTTTGATGCACTTTTTTGCTGGGCTTTTATCTATCTCTATCTCTTCTCTACATTTATATAAAGAAGAAAAAGTTTGTGTACATGTGAAGGGTAAACTCATTAACCGATGAATAAATTTAGATAAAAATTTCACTAACAAAAACTTTAATCAACCTGGGTGGACATAAGCTATGTTAAATAATGTTATCATATTTAAATAATAAGTGAAATTAATGAAAAGTACATGTTCTTAAGATTTTGTAATAAAAATAATTTATGAAATTTTGGAAGTCACCAATAATTAAAGCTTTGAATGGTTCAACTAAATGCGATCTAAGTAAATTTAAGTGGACGTCTTTCATAAGACACGTTTAGGTCACTCAAAAGAGAAATATACAAAATATATTGATTTTAGAGAAAAAGACTTTTTTTGTTATTGAGAAAAGATTTCCTTTTATTGCAAAAAATGCTTCGCATTGTCAATTTTTTATCAAAATATAAGAATTATTTTTCATTTTCAATATATTTTTCACTATAATTTTTTGTGCGAGAAAAATACTTATTAATATTAGAGACATGATATATTTTTATTCATGTCTTTTTCCACAAGTGAAAAAATATTTCTTGGAAAATGTGAAAATTTATTCTAGTTAAAGAAAAAATTATTTGAAAAAGAGAAAATTGCTATTATCAATAATAGAGAAATTTTTTATCGCAGAAAGATGGGTATTTTTATTTGAGTGCAGAGCTGGCCAACAGACTAGTGCTCTATACGCTAATATAAGGCGTATTAATGCGGTGTAAAGCCATGTGAAAATTTTTGGCTTAAGATCCTATTTCTTTCCGAAAGTCTTCAGTTATTCTTAACTCAACGAATTATACGTTTTGATGATATATGTTGCTGAATTAATTAAGTATCTCAAATATCAAGTATCTCTTTTAGCCTGTTTTGAGGCCTTATAGTCCTTATATATAGAGGAAAAACCTATATGATATTTACTTTATCTTAAAAAAGCATTAAATAAGTAAAATTTTTTAGCATTGCTGAATTGAAAAAGTGAACTATTGTCGAATTTATTACCATTAAAGTTATTTCAGATCCTTTTCTAAATTTTTCAATATAAAATATTTTTCTAAAAATTTCTCTACTTAAATTAGTTTTATGATCTTTTCAAATTAATTTTTAATTAAAACCAAAACTTCGCAGAACTTTATAACTTTATAAGCAACCCACACAAATTTGAGGGTACAAAAATTATTTATTACATCTACTAGTGCGGCGAGCAGCATTTTTCTGCATCCCCTTTTTACATTTATTTATTTTTTTGCTTCTTCTCATATTTTGCCCTTTTGTTTATTTTTTCGTAAGGACAATGTTTTATTAAAATTGTCCTTACGCATGACGGCATATATGAGTTTTACTCTTTGCTAAACTGGCTTTCGTTACTAACGTAGCACCATTTGTTTTTTAATATATCAAGGGAATAGCAAATTTTGTTTTTTTATGACCTCAGAACAGTCAGCAAAAATTTAATCCTTTTAAGTGAAGTCTGGCAAAACGACCCTTACGAAAAGCGCTATAAAGAGAGAGAAACCAAAAAAAACAAAAACACAATTCATAAAAAGCTCATAAAAAAAAATTAAAGCTCAGCATTATTTATAATTCTTCTCGAATGATTTAATTCTCTCCAGTGTAACTTTTATTATTATTTGTTTCGTTGACATATTGGGCGGCCACAGGACTTTTTTAATAGTTGACGTTTAAGTTTTGTTTTTAAACCAGTTCCTGCAATTTCCACATATTTACTTATGTCTTAGATATATTAGATGGGCATTTCTTTACATTCATTAATGTCCGTCATGAAACAGTCTGTATCGAAACCAATAGACCAAATATTACTTTTGGCGAGATATAACCTCTTTTATGATGGGCATGTACAGAGTCATATTCTTTTACAGCCTCTTAGCACCTCAGCCCATCAGGTGTTACACTTATTCAGACAAGCCTGTCTTAGTTTGAAATCACTTAGTTTAAAGCTATCAAATTAAAAGTGTGTGGGATGTTTTAAGCATAACAAAAACCCATAGAAACAAGTAAGCTTAAAATTCTTGATATATTTTGAAAGCCGTTATTTTATAGATAAATATTATTGAAGCTTAAATGAAAGAGCATCAAATTTTTCGTAACTCATTACATGGTTAAAAATTTAGGAATAATTTGGAATGAACCAATAGTTGAATTAATGCATTTTTTATTAGAATTGTACTTTTCAAAATACTAGAAATTTTTTAATCAAGGCTGTACTTAAATTTAATAAATTGGGAATAAAATTGGAATTTTAGTACTTAAAGTTTAAAATTTAATACAAAATAACTACAAGGTAATAAAAGCTGTATTTTGTATTTTGTATTTTGTTCATGCTCTAGCAAGCCACAGATAACCTTGAGGTTAGAACTCGCGACTCTAATGCGATGGTTACCGAAGTCATAGGTTCGATCATAGGTGGCAAAAAACTAAAATGTTACACAAAGCAAGTTTTATATTAAATAATCAATAATGTAAGAATATAATAAGATAAAAATAACAAAAAAATATAAAAAACAAAATACAAAATTAAAAATTTAATTTTTTGCGCGTGCTAATTGTATCCTTTAATGTTTACGAAATTTGAAAACTAAGCCGATTGGAGTTTAAAGATAAAATTCTAAACCAATGCGAGACTAAAACTTAGTTGTAGTGTTTGACGCGGTTTAAATTAAAACTTATGCGGGACTTAACCTTAGCTTTAACTAAAACGTGGTTTAAATTTTAAAACAATTTTGATGTCATATATACAGTACAGCATTGACTAAAATTTATTCCAAAATTTTTTATCGTGGACTCAATTAATTTAACAATAATTTAACAATTTTATCTAAAAATTTGGTGATTAGTCCAAATGAAATGTTTTTCATTTCCATTTTAAAACACACTGAGTTACAGGCCGGTTACACAGGCCAGTGACAGTGAAAGTGGGAAAGAATACATGTACTGTTCGAATGATTCGAAGAATTTCGAACTTTCATGCTAGTAGCAAGAGGTGCTACACATGCAAGTGAAAGTACATTCAAAACATTTCATCGTTAGCGAAGGTTCTCGCTGATATTACAGTTTGTGTGTTCTTTCACAATTTTAACAAGCCATCAGTGTTGCTTTCTGCACGAAATCGAGAAAAACTCGAAATAAATGCACCAAAAGTAATTAAAAACAACACTGATATCCCAGCTTTTGACATACACTAGCCGCTGCTGTCAAAATCCACTGGCTCTGAAATTTCGTTGCCAGTAGCGATGAAAGTGGCGTGAAAGTGAATCGAGTGTGAGTGTATTTGTAAAAAAGTGTGAATGTATTGAGTTTTTCGAACTACAGAGCCAGTGTACTGGCCTGTGTAGCATGCCTGTTAAACGTTTCTATTTCACTTCTGTGGAAATTTCTCTCACCTGGTGTTATGGCACTTATATTTTCAGAACTTGATAAAACTGATATATATGGTAAGTTCTTCACTTGAGGGAAATGGAAATATTTCAATGTCTCTAATAATGATGAGTATTTTTCTGACACAAAAAATTCTCATTTATATAGAAAAATTTTCCTATATTTTGAGAACATTTTCCTATATTTCTATGCGAAGTATACTTCTTTTGTATACTTCTCTTTTTCATGGAAGCTTTAACCCTCGAGGACTTTCGTCTATTTCACTTACGTCAGAATTATCGTTGGGTGTGATCGTTTGGCTTTTGATGAACTTATTTGGAAAGCTGAAAATATATTTAAGAAAAAGTTATTTAATAATTTTTTTCGACACAAAGTAAAATTTTTGTTCAAAAGTGAGCTAAATACTTACAAATTTTAGTTACTCTTACAGCTACTAAACATATCATCATAGATTGGTTCGTATCTGGCAAAGTTGATTCATGGCAGTACGTACATAGAAAATAGGTGTGACTTTTACAAATATTAGGGATTTCTTTTGATTTTATATAAGCAATCACATAAAATATTTCATTACTGATAACTATCGTGGGTGAAAAACACCCACAATTTTGAAACGCCGTTACTATCGAGGGTATAAACCACCCAAGCTTTTTAATAAACTGGCTTTATGTTAATATCACCTAAGTTTAAACGAGTAAATAATGCTTCTTAACTTCTTAATTAAAATGAGGATGAATAGTGATGATTTTCATGAAAAATTATATACTTTTCCAAGAAATTCAGCCTTATGGGTGGATTCCACCCAGACGATAATCCTCGAGGGTTAATCATTTTTAGGGAATTTTTAGCATCACATTTAAAAAAAAGCATTCTCTATAGCAAAGTAAATACAATTTTTCTCTAAATATGATGCCTTTTTTATCATATTCCGAGAATTTTTTTTCTGAGTGTAAAATTAAAATACCTTTTTTTCTTTCGATTTAAAACATTAATTTATATTTTAAAACTTACTAGAGCGTTACCTAGGCTAAAACAACTGAAATTGTTCTATGATTTATGGTTTTTTTATAACAACATGAAGATCTTCTTAAATTTCGAATACATAAAATAACAAATTGGCCATTTCAGCCCTTGAGAGGACTTCGACTTAGCTTTTTATGATCAAATTGTGTTGTTTGTGTTGTAAGGAAACCTACATTTTGTCAATTTAGGCCTGACATGTCCCTCTGAACCACATCTGACAAGAGGGCCCCGCCTAACCTGAACCCACCCTGAAATATATGAACCGCACCTGAACAAAAACCCGTTCATACCGCGAACAGCCCCTGTTCATAAACACGCAGCTGTGCGTTCCGCAATCAAAAAATAACAAAACATACAGCAAGCCAGTGGCATGATCACAGTAGCACAACAGCAAAACAACAGAACGAAGTTGCATAAAGCAAAACCGGCAAAACATACAAACAACATGCATTCTATGCACCCACAAGTGGCAATTACAAAATACTAGGGGTCAATAAACAGCGACTATGACAACAATAACATGCAGGGCAAAAGCCGCTAGTTTTAGGTAAGCGAGATTCAAGGTCGAGATCAGATAGAAATTTTGTGACACATACAAGATCCCGTTACACTTTCTGGGGATAAAAGAAGTCAGCGAACCAACAGTGGGTCTCATTTGAAGTCAGCACGTAAGCAGCGCACATCGGTGAGTTCAGTGAACAAGTGACCAAGGACAAGTGAACCAGTGAACCAGTGCCAGTAAATAAGTGATCAAGTACAACAGTGAACAGTGCTTTCTTGTCGGCCCGTGTGGTTTCATATCGGACGGCCGGCCATAAAACATCCTAGTGGTATCACGAAAGCTGTTTTTTTCTGTCGACCCAAGTGGTTTTATACCGGACGGTCTGCTCTAAAAGCATCCAAGTGATTTCATTTTTGTTTATCATAAGCTAAACGACATGTACGACCGAATTTTACATCTGACCCGAGTAGTTCCATACCGGATGGCCCATCGTAATTTTAAGTACACCATGGGTAGACGAACGGACTACAAATTTCACGAACCCTAGTTTGAAGTACTTCGAGGGAAATCGAGAAGGAGCAGACAATAATCAATTAAATGTGAATTTTGTGAAAAAAGGAACAAAATTAAAAGATTTTTTTTTATATTGTAGAAAATTGAACAGATTACATACAAAAGAGAAAAAAAACTGGCTGTAGTGAAAAAAACGGGGCCTCGTGTTTGCAGCGCTGGGCGTCGCAAAAATTGTCCGATCTGGAAAAAAATGACCTTTTTAAATCTTAACAAAATTGGTTATCGTATGACAGGAGCTTTTTATTTTAAATTTTTTTCAATGTTTCGTGATGTTCCAAATTTGAAAGTGTCTTTTTTTCGAAAAAAATATTGAAAAATTCATAAAATATCGAAAAAAATTAAAAAAAAAACAAAGCTCGTGTCATACGATAGCGAATCAAGTTTAAAAAAATACAAAAAAAAAGAAAAATTTCGTCAAAAAATAAACCCGCTAGTGCCGCAACCAGTACCTACGAAAAACATGGTTTCGAGATAAACGCGTTCAAAGTGTGTGAACAAGTTTTCCATGAGAAGTTTTCCGTAAGAAGTTTTCCATGAAATACTTTTTTTAGAATCTTAAGAATATTTACTAAAAAAATTTTAACCAACAAAATTATAAAAAAAAGTCGATTTCAAAAACTGGCCAATGGCATTTCCCCGTTAAGACATGTAGATAATTGGGTACAATATATTTTTTTTTTACTGATCTTTATATAATTATTGTTAATTAATTATACTGCAACATGTTATGATTACTATTATTTTTCAATGCAGGCATACATTTAATAAAGTATCCTACATTTTTGCAGACGCAACATATTCGCAGTTCAAATACAAAAACAATCAAGGCCAATTATGAGCACCCAACCACCCACAAGAAAAGTATTAAGCCGCAGTCAAACCAAAAACATACACAAGATAAACTTCTTTGCCGGTTTTATGTTATGTTTCTTTTGCTCTACAATTTTTATATTTTATTTTATTTTTGTTTTTCTGCTTCTTGCTTTATTTATTTACAGCAGCTTATATGGACCGCAGCTTATAGCCGCCAATACCAACACCGCATCAATATTGCAGCTACTACAAGTTATGAATATAAACCCAAAGATTATTGTTATTTTTTTATATGCAGTATATTAAGAGACAAAAAATGATAGCAAGGATTTTGCAATGAAAGAGTGGAAGACCCTTAAAAAAAATCAAAAACAACAACAACAGCAACATCAGCATCAACTTAAGAAAAACATGTGACACAGCTGACGACAAACGAATACATAAATAAAAGTTTTCAACTTTATGCAGCATGTTGTGGGAGGACAAAAGCAGGCACAGTGACAACCGGAAGCGGATATTAAATATAGAACATGTTTCTGAAAGATTGTTTGTGACTCTGTGTTTTTCTTTTAAAAACACATTTCTTGCTTGGCTTAAAATTTTTTTTAATACTTTTATTTTTTTTTTAAGAGCTCATAGTTAAGTAAACTGCAGACACAAGCAAGTTTATGTTATAAAACTTAAATGTATAAAAAAGTCGACTAAAAAAAAACAAAATCTAGAATCCATGTCAGCAGAACTTTAAAGATTTCTTTAATCTCTGTAATAGACCCTTTTATGTCGTAAACATTTTTATTTCATTCATTTCATTTTCAGCGTAAACAACAGTAATGCTGCAGGTTAACACTCCATACCTATTTTATTACTGGCCATTGACCGGTTTGAACCCAGGGGAATCAAGTACATAATTGTATTATTTCAAAATTTCAACCACCTCTGAAATACGAACGGAAACAAACGAACAGGTTTGTGAATGGCAAAATTACAAATTTATCTACATGTTCTGTTGGTAGGTATAACTCGATTGTCTACATTTAGACAATTGATGCTCATTAATCTGTATTTTAATAGCAACGGTCTTGTATCGAAATCAAATGACTTGGGTTGGCATATCTGAAGAGCTACTGACCTGGCCGTTGTTGCTTAAGTTAAGCTAGAAAAGCTTTATCTGAGCTCTGTGCAAATTATTTTTGTACAAATTTTATGAAAAAAAAAAACAAATCAAGAATAATTAATATAATAAGATTTCCAATTAAATAATGTGTATAAATAAATTATCAAATTCGACCAAGAAATTAATTGAAAATGGAATTTAAAATTATTTTTTACTCTGTAGTGATTTTGAAGTAGGTTTTTTTTTTGTTAAAAAGTTTTTATTTCTTCCATTTTAAAGAGTATGATAAATTTTAGAAGAAAGTCTAAATTAATTGAACACAATTATTTAAGTTCATAACTTAGAAAATGCTTTTCTGTCGTTTCTTATTCTGTACTCTTTCGATTTTTTTGATTTAATATATTTGCAGGAATTAATTTTGTTATATTATGTTTAAGGAAAATTTAAAATAAGAAAATTTTGTTCTGCCTCTTTACAATTTTTACTAATAGTGACACGCCTCTTTGTCGAATGCCGCCCACTTTTTCATAGTGTTTTCAATAATTCTACTCATTCTTGCAAAGAAACCAATGATCTTGAGAACCTCCTCCTTTTTGAAGTCGGTTAAAAACTCACAGTCACTATGACTTTAGCCCATTTCACCCCAGATTTTTCCTCTGGGTGCATAAGCGCAACCAAAGGGGGGTTTCGGGGTTAAAACCCCCCCAAAACTTATTGTAGTACCAAGCAAAATAGTATTCAATCAAAGTGAGTCATATGAAAAGCAATCACACGTTTTATAAAATGAGTGAAAACCCCAAATGTATGTTTCAAATCGATTCTGGTTGATGCATAATCTGCTAAATTAGTCATATTTTATTCCTTCAGACTGCACAGTAAGCCGGATCGATTTTGTGTGGAGAAAAAAAAGTGAGCCGGACACCGACTCAAAAGTAAGAAGTACTCTTTAAAACTAGAAAATATTTTTTTAAACACCTATAAAAAATGTATTTTTCTTGATATTCAAATGCATTTAGATTATTAGAAAAGTTCTGAGCTCTTCATTCTTTATGTGTATCGTATGGTGTTGTTTAATCAAAACTGAGTACTATGAAAAATGCGTTTTTTATAAGTGTTAAAAAATATAAATATTCGAAAATCATGAATTTTGTACTGGAGCGCTATCTGGCGCACATGTTACTAAAAACTGGTTAAAAGAAATCGATTTGCGTACCTAAAAACTCATATGTACCCACTAATATATATATACCCACCAAAATTTGCCAAAATCAAACAGTAATTACGGCAATTAAATAATAATAAGCTGAAGGAAGCTTTTGAATATCGATTTCTCACATTTTATATAATTGTGGCACTTAGTTTTGGTTAAACCGCACCATACGATATATCAATGGAAAGAAGAGCTCAATAATTTTCCAATAAATTTGAATTCACCTCTTTTCGAAAATGACAAAATATGGATTTTTTGGGGTCTCAATAGAGTTTGTAAACACAAAAAATTTCCAAAATTTTTTAGTGTACCATTAAAATCTTTAGTTTTTTGCTTATCTTGGGTATGCATACTGAAGAAAAAAGTTTATGCAGAAAAGACGTTCAGGAGAACCAAAACCGCTCCATGGGGATTTCTGCGATCCAAACAAAATTATACAGAAATTGTTTTTAAGAGTCCCTCTAACTTTTAAGTGAGTGTCTACAAATTTCAATTTTGATCCGGCTTACTACACATGTTTAATTTCTGTTATATTCTGATTCTGACCACTTGAAGGGTTGTTGGCAATACTTCGATTTGATTAATCTTTTCAACTTCTAGCATGGAGGAAACTTGAAATATTTGGAAACAAAAGTTGAGGAAAATCGGTTGAGTCACTCGCCACTGAAAAAATCAAAGAAATTTCCCGTTAAATTGTTATTTTTCGTCCTTTTTTAAAGTCAGTTTTTAAACATGGATAACATAAACTATACAGAATTAAGTTTATAGTGAAGTCATGTGATTCATTATAAAAATAATTCCGATTGACTTCCGAAAGTGGAGAAAAAAATTTACAATTTCTAATTTTCCATCTTTTTTTCCAAAATCCGTTTCATAAAATTTTTAAATACTTTCCGATATTAAGGAATTATGGCTTATAAGATAAAAATATGTTGGTATAATTTTCCTTCTGTTCGCCTATCCAGTGACATAATATAGTTAGTTAAACGCCTTATTCATAATCTTCCATTGGATTTTCAAAATCAGAAATGGAAGAAAATCCCTCAAAATTGCGCAAATTTAACCGATTTTGGAAAAGTGTAGGAAAGACCTATCGTTAAAAATATATTACTTCGATTTCGTCAGCATTTGCGCATTGGACAAGTAATACCAAACGATTTTTCAAATTCAGACTTTTTGTTTTTCATCCCAAGGTGTCAGAAATTTAGCGGTTTTTACTTTCGGAATTGAGCATAATAAGTGCTCACTAAAGGACGAATTTGAAAGCTAGTGCCAGCCAATTGGGTATTTTTACAACGAAGTGATGTATGGATGAAGAATTTTCACTACACTCAGTAAAAAGTTTCTCGGAATAAGTAAAAAGACATAATATTTAGAGAAATATGTTTTAGAGTTTGCTCCAGAGAATGCTTTTCTACTCATGTGGTACTAAAAAATCCCTAAAAATGATAAAAAGCTTCCATGAAAAAGGGAAATATATAAAAATATATCGTTTTTAGAGAATAAAACTTTTTTATTTTTGAAAAAAGATTTCATTTTATTGAAGAAAATACTTCGCACAATGAATTTTTTATCAAAATTTAGTAAAAATTTTCATTTTCCTTAAATTTTTCTCTATAAATGAGAATTTTTTGTGCGAGAAAAATACTTATCATTATTAGAGACATTGAAATATTTCTATTTTCCACAAGTGAAGAAATATTTATTAAAAAATGTGAAAATTTATTCTAATTGAATTATCAAAAATAGAGAAATTTTTAATCGGAGAAAGGTAGGTATTTTCTTCTGAATGTGTGGGAGATAAATATTGAATTTTTGCTGATCTTATTGGGACCCGAGTAAAAATGAAAATATTTTAGCTCAAGCCTTATAACCTTCGTACAACTGCCAAATAAAAAAAAAAATCCATTAAACGGCCTACAACTGGTGCATTCAAAATATTTTGGCCGAACAGATCCTAAACAACGTTGAAGCCAGTTTATTTTAAAACGACCGCTACCACTACTGTTCACCTTCTGTACGGATAGAATGTCCTGACAGTGACCGTATTAAAAAAAAAAATATGGTGCTGGTCATGACTGAAGTTTGAACAAGGAACCATTAGTGCAAAAATTGACCGCACTAACCGCTACAACTCAGCCGCTGTAATTACGTAAAATTGTTTTTATATATAAGTTCTACATTTGATAAAACCCCCCCCAAAAAAAATTCCTGGTTGCGCCCCTGTCTGGGTGTGCATATATAATGGTTTAGATTTGGGCAACAGATTTCAAACTTAGTACATACGTCTGTTTGTGACATCATCATATAGATGAAAAAGTCATATCCGCATTTTTTTGAACAAATATTCCACAGTGCTATAGCGAATTTGACATGTATCGACTCAGATAACACTGGTTTACAAATAACGAAAAGTTGTTTGTACTTTGAATGCAACTATCCTTTTCTCATGTAAAATCGGTCGCTAGTTCCGAAAAAAAAATTTTTTTTTTTCTGTCACTCCGTTTTCGAGATATTGCCCACTGTAGGGTTTTCAACGAAAAAAAAAAGTTGGTTCAACTTAATTTCATATATCTCCAGAACCAACAACAGTACTCAAACAAATGATATATCAAATAAAAGCTAATCAAATTTCTTACAAACAATGCCAACATCATTTTTTGGTTGAACTGTTAGTGTTGGCGGAATAAATTAAAATTTCGGGGATTTTTTTTATTTTTCAGAAAAATTTCCAAAAAAAGACAAAAAAGTTGCAAATTTCGTTAAAAAATCAAAATATTTTGTGACTTTTGATATTTTTTACTAAAAGCCTTTAATTTTCCAAAAAAAATATGCTGATGTTGAAGAAAATCTATTGAGAAATAAAAAAGGTGTGTTTTATGAAACGAGATCACCCAAATTGTGTGATTATCAATTTATGCATTTTGACTTATTTTATTGCCATAAAAAAAAAAAGAGAACTAAAGGTTGTTGTAATAAAATCACATTACATTATTATTATTATATTATTATATATTATTTACATTCTTTTTACATTATTTAAATTGTATATAATTATTATTAATTAATTAAATTTTAATATTAATATTAATTTTTATTGTTCCCTTAAATCATTTATATTGTTATTTACATTGTAAATATTTTTATTTATCATTCAAAAATTCAAAATGATTAGAATTCTTGTTTTGTCGTTTATTTAATTCGGGATCGGATTCTGATGAGAAACCAACAATAGTGGCCCATCATTCTTTCGTCCCAAAGTCCTTGGTACCGATTCTCAATTGTTTTCATCTGTTGGTGGAATCTTTCCCCATGTTCGTCGCTCTCGTCACCGAGATTCTTCGAAAAAAAATTCAAATGGGAGTGGAGAAAGTGAATTTTCAGAGACATAAATAATAGAGTTTGCAAATAGCACCAAAAAAACTTTTTAAATTATTGTCTAACATCTTCTCTATAATAATTACGATCTGTGGCCTTACGTTCACCTTCTTTTGTAAGTGAAAACGTAAGCAGTGTAAAAATTTCTGTTGCGAAGGTTCATATATGCATATCGTATATCGATACAGTACGGGTGTCTTACGTTTACATGCATTCATCCTACTTATTAAATAAAGTGCATTAGAATGGAAACACGAGCAATTCCGATTATCGGCAGTACATTCCGTGCACTTTATTTTAGTAAAGGGTCACGTAAGCACGTATGATGCATATCATACATTACAAATGGAAGCTTATAGTGGCTATCATACCTTTGTAAAAGTAAGGGATATTTGGTATTGAAGTTTACATGCCCCACGGATGAAAATTAAGTAAAGAATAATTTATTATGAAAGGATGGATTTTCCCACTGGGTATGCTTAAGCCAATTTTAATACATTCCCAATTTTTCATCCATACACACTCACTTTTACAACTGTCTGGTCAGCTAAATGAAGTTTCTTGGAGACTGCTCACGGTACAGGAGGTTAAGAAGAATTTGATAAGCGAGTGACAAACAAATCAAAAATTTCGGAGAATTTGCATTCTGTGCTTCGAGTGTTGCGTCGACTGTCTTGCCTGTCTTGCCTGTCTTGCGTCGACTGTCTGGACGCCTACGTCACACAGTATTATCAAATAATTTTGACAACTTAAACATGTTCTTGACTGTCTTATTAGTGCAAACTGTCTAGTGTAGACGACGTGCAAGAGAATATAAAAATATTCTTATATTATTAAAGTGGAAAAGATATTTTTAAATTGATTTCTCGTTAAATTTTGCAAAAATTAAATACTGACTCCGAATGTATTCTACAAAATAAAATGTATCTGGTGTGAATAAAAAATGAATAAAAAATTTCTTAAAAAAATTAACGAAAATATTCTTTGAGACACAAAATGTACCTTAAGGGGGGACATGACATTGGCCGAAATCGAAAAAAATTTCAAGGAAAAATTACTACGTGTTGAAAAGTTACAGCCTGATTAGTCAGAGCGCATTTTTATTTTTCTTTGCATTTTTCTTTGTTCACAAACTTTGAACGCGTTTATCTCGAAACCATGTTTTTCGCAAAAAAATTAAAAAAAAAAAATTTAAAAAAAAGCTCCTTTCATGTGATTACCAATTTTGTTAAGATTTAAAAAAGGAATTTTTTCCAGATCGGACAATTTTTGCGACTCCCAGCGCTGCAACCAAGAGGTCCCGTTTTTTTTCTCTGTCGCCAGTTTGGAGCTCTATGAAACCATGTTGGTGTGAAAAATATATTTTTTTAAATTTTTTTTTTTTTTGTAATTTGGAGGAAAAATGTTTGTTTTTGCCTGAGTTATGAATTTTTCGAAAAAGGTCTGTTTTATCTGCCGCGAATGTTATGTTCCACCTTAAAAGCTTTTTTTAATAGTTAAGATAATTTTGATAAGTCAAAAGATAATTTTCAAGCTTTAAACATGTTAAGCTGATATTTTAAGTATGACTAATAAAATACTGGTGGATGAAGTTCATTATTTGAACGCATCTTAGTTTTGATGCAGCAAACAGACATATGTACCAAGTTTGAAATCTGAAGCTCCAACATAAACCAGTTTATGGAGTTTTCACTTTTGCATTTCTATGGTACGTGGGCGTTTCCGTTGGCGAATAAAGCTCATAAATTGTACACGTTTCAGTTAAAATCATATATTTACATATAAGGTCTGTTCCCGTACTTTTTGGACTAAAAATGGTAAAACTGTCAAAAGTCTGAGAATGAGAAAAAATCTTTCGAAAATAGAGAAAAACACAAAAAAGTACGGGAACGCTTCTCGGACTAAAATTGTAAAAACTGTCAAATAAGATAGTTTGTCCAGCATTGCCTTGATGTGAAGCATCGTCATTGCAGACGAAATGCCTAAGATTTTTAATAATATTGAAATTAATTCTCAAGTTAAGAATTTATATTAGTTTTAACACATTTTCCCATGTTTCTGGGTTCCATTTTAATAGTTTCAAAGAAGTTTTGATGTATCGCAATTTCTTTGCTAACTTGTTAACAGCTGATTTTAAGCTGTTTGACACTTTTACTATTAGTTATGACGAAAACCGTGTTGGCGGTTCATACAGAGTGCCTACAAAAAAAATTGTGTGTCGACGTAACTCTGTCGAGGTAATCTTTCATATGAGAGACGGACTTTTGAAACTTTTTTTTTATGGAGCACCGACCCGGTCTATTGTATGTGCCTTTCTTCATGGCATGATCCTTCAGAAGAATCAAAATTGCTTCGGCGGATTTTCTCCGATTTGAAAAAAAAGTATGCAGAAATCATTATAATCAGTTCCTTCAACTTTTGAGACCTTGACCGGCTGACATTTTTTTCATCCATATAGGAATGATCCGGCCTAATGTACACCATCTATAAGGTGATTTAAGTACCTTTCAAATGACATATTAATCTTTACACAGTAAAAAGTTTGAGAGTAAATTTTATCTTTTTTATAACATTTCTGTCATTTCAAGTTTTATCCCATAAATTTAATCATATATATATTCCAGTTATGCACTCGGAGCTACTCGGCTTTCACGTACAAGTCGAGTTTTCGAAGCTACCGAACTTCATAGATTCTTGCAGAAAATCAGTTGGTGTTTGTTCTTCAGTCAATATAATTTCTACAATTTTTACTCTTTATTTTTCCGGTCAAATTGTTTTTGGAATTTTTAAAAAACAATATATCATGAAATCTATCAATTGAAATCTAAATATTATTCCTGATTTATGACTTTAAATGTAACACATATTAAGATATTTAATGTATGTTTACGTATGTGCCACATATTTTTATTCAATAAAAAGTAACCAAATGTGGTTTAAAAAGATTTTATACTGTTGCTTAAATCTATACCAACTTTGTATAAATTTCGTTTATACGATTTAATGGTATACATTTTATAACATATTTGGAATTGATATATATTTATACCAAATAGTATAAAATGTATCCCCATATATTTTTCGCTGTGTAGTTATGATAGGATAATAACAAAGAAATAGATGTTCTTTGAACAGATCTTTTGGTGAGAAAAAAAAATCGTTCGGCCAAGCACATTTTGAAGTAGAATTACGTCTTACAGCGCGGTTTGTATGGGGTCGTTTTAACAGATTTTTTTAAGGTCATTTGGCAACGTTTTTGGCGAATACTTTAGGGTATACCTACAGCCTTTAATACTCTTCGTTCAGAGATAATATATATACTAAAATATCAGATATATCCTGCGCTGAATGAATATCTAACTTTGGATTTTGTCACTATTATATTAAAGTCACAAAATAGTAAAATATAAGAAGAAAACTGCATGTTTTTATATAAGAAAATCAATCATCAGCTTCTTATGTGCCTGCTGCTTTCTTTGTTTTTCTTTCGTTGTTTATGCTTGTATGCTTTGGTTTTGCACGAACTGATTGGTTCGCTTTGGCAGCATTGTAAGCATTAGTTCACATTGGGTTTATGTATGCACTACTGTTCTAGTATACTATTTTGAAACCAGAGGTCATGAACCTCTTTTCAACTCAGTCAATGAACTCAATCTGTCAAATTTAACGAAATGGGTCTGTGATCCAGTTAGATTTAACTCTTATGAAAAAAAACGAGTTGGATCATATTTCTTTTTATGCTTTTACCCAATAGATGGCGTAAAATTTTAATTTTTGTTTATAATGCAAATTAATTTGGATTCCAGTTTGCAAACTATACATCGAACAGAGACGAAAGTGTAGCTAGCAAACTAAATATCAGACAGAGACGAGAGGAAAGGACATGTGCTCAGCGTGAAATATAGTAACCATACGTTTTTTTAAAAATTGGGGTCTTAATTTCAATTTGAAATTAGTAGTTAAACTGACTGTAGCTTGCAAACTATATATCGGGCAGAGACGAAAGTGGCACCAATGGAAAGTGCATTTGCTTCGCCTTCTTTTCAACTAAATCAATGAACTTTCTTTTGCCTCAACTGTGTATGCATTTAAGAATAAATGAAAGAAAAGGAAATAAAGGGGGAATCGACTTCAAGTGAGACCTCAAAAGGTTTGGTTCTCCCCGCAGAAGTTCGCAAAATTCTCGATTTTTCATAAAATCCCCACCAAAAAAAATTAAATTAATATGTTAGTTGCGTATGTTAGTTTACCCAAGGACTTCGACAGTTCGGTGCCTGCTAGAACAAAAGCCAACTTTTTTCATTTTACTACTGTTTTTTCTTTCGGTCTAACAATAATTAAGGAACGATTTTAAAATTTATACATTTATTTTGAAATGGTGAAAAAGAAAACACATTAAAAATTTAAATTTTGAAGCTACAAAACGGCAATGGCCTGCCCGATTCAAAGAATGCTAACTCAAATTGGTACATGGTAGCATGTTTTTTGGATAAACAACACCAAAATGTCATAAATTGATCACAAGTGAGCGTATTACTTTTTTGACAAACAATCCAAAAAGTTTTTAAATTGGACACATTCAATTTTTGATAAATGATCCAAAAATCAAATATATTATGCATGAATGGGCGCGTTAATTTTTTGATGAACAATCACATTAGGTCTTGATATCAAGAAAATAATGGCTTTCTCAGAATCAATCAAAAAATTAATTGATTTCGGATTGTTTTCAGCTCAAATTTCTCTCCGTGTAAGCAATCGAGTCTAAAAAGCAATGATTTATAACTTAAATAAATTTATAAAATTATACTCACACTGTCGTATCATTTCGACAGCCCACCCCTGGCTAAGCTAGTTATTTGCTTCCTTCTTTAGTCATATTCTAGCACTGCGCTAGTGCTGCAGCAGCTGAATGCAGGTGTTTTCGTTCGATAATAAATAAATTTTTTTTCAAACGATCCATTGTGGAAAAATAAACAAAACCAATAATTTTGGCAAAAATGGCTCGAATATTCAGTGCTCAAGCCGAATCCACACGTATTGGAGACGCAACCTTAGGTAAGAGTCGACGATCACATCGACCATCCGCAACCGTTTGCATGGTTCAGGCCGCCTTACAAGACCTAGAGGCAAGTAGCAGAAAAGGCATTACATTGTATGCAATAAAAAAATACATCAGCACTACGTACGAGATCCAGCTGACTGGAATACGTGTTAAATTGATCGGGAACTACTTGCGCAGCCTGTTACAAGCTGGAGAACTGGAAAACGTGAGTGGCAAGGGTCTGAATGGACATCTGCGCCATATGACGAAACAAGTCAGAATGAATGAAAGAAAATCGCATTTAAGACAAGCCAAAAAACTGATAGACAATCAGACTTTAAATGCGCCCAGGAGACCCACGAAGACATCATTTCATGCGACACAAACAACGCTACTGTTAGAGACGCCTAAAAGTTCGCAAAACCGCAAACGACTGCCCAGTTTAAACTGCAGCGATCTAGAGCCAGAGGAGCCGGTGCCAAAACAAAAACCGAAAAGAAGGCGTTTGTTTGACTTAATTAATCAAATTTAAGCAAAAACCTGTGTTGTTTTTTTGTTCAAACTTTAACACATGGTTGTAAATTTATTTAGCTTTATTTAGTTATTTATTATTTTATATTTAGTTAATTTATGCTGGCTTTGCCACATCGACATTTGTATATTTCTCTCGTTTTCAGGTTTCTGTTATATTGCTGGTAAATATAACAGTTAAATCCTATGCATTTGAATTAAGCTTTAAGCTCGTGTTAATAATTTCGTGAATATAAAATTTATTTTAAAATCGTTTAAAAATATTTAAATATTTATAAGTTCAATGTTGTTTTCATACGATTTTTTTTATGTTTTCTATAAATAAAATATAAGATCATTTCGAATTTAATCAATTTATGCTCAAAACTAATTGAGCAAGAACTAAAATATAATTCACATGAAGTTCATATAATTTAAAATTGTATTTTCGAGAATTATAAGACCAATAAATTTGTGCAAATTTAAAAATATTAACTTTATTTTAATTTATACAAAAACAAATTTATAAAAATAGTGTGTTGTCGAAAAAGTACAAAAGTTCCAAAACCTACGCTACTGTGCCTTTGTGAGCGTAAATTTTAAAAGTAGTTCATGAGAACTCGTTCACGCTCACAAGCGTATTCCGCAACTGAGACTTTATAAGATTCTATATAGCTACCAAAACGTACACGCTTGTGAACGCCAACGTAATTAACAACATTTGACGCTAATGAGACTTTCAAAATTTTTAAAGATATATAACTAAAATATCCATGTTTGACACCATCTGACACAGGATATTCTTTAAATAGAAATACATTTTTCTGAAAGGCCCTCACCTCTCTGCAGAAAATGGCAAACCTCAGAGAGCAAAAAATGCCATGTTTAGCTTCTTGAAAACTTGAACTTTAGCCGTTCGGAGTCAGCATAAAAAATGTAGGTCCAGTTCTCAGTCAATTGTGTGCAAACATTTTATAACACATACAACACGATTGATACTAATACGGAGAGAAATTTGGGTTGAAAACAATCCCAAACCAATTAGTTTTGGGAGTGATTCTAAGTCATAATATTCTTGATATCAATCCCTACTGTTATTGTTCATCAAATTCAATTGACACGCCCATTCGTGTATAATGTATGTGATTTTTGGATCATTAATCAAAAAATAATATGCTCACTTGTGCCCAATTTATGGCATTTTTGTATTGTTTATCAGATAAAAAGCATTGACCATTTGTATCCAATGCTTGCCTTGCCATTTATGGATTGTTAATAAAAAAATCAATACTCAGAGAAAACTGTGAATTTTCATTTTAAAATATCAAACGAACTTTTTAAAAGCTTATGTTAAAGTTTTTATTATAGAAAATAAAACGAACGTTTTAGAAGCTCATTTTAAAATGGTCGTTTTTATGGCTAAATCGCAATACTGCGTTAGGTCGGTCGTGCGTTGACAGCTCGAGTAGAGATCAACGTGTTCTTATGGTGCAAATCCAAATGCGACCTCAAGCGTTGGTCGTACTTTATATCGTAAAACAAGAAGAAGAGATAAAATACGACCAAAGTACGATCTAACGAGATAAGTAGAAAAATGTTCTACTCGGTCGTGCGTTTGACATTTCTTCATAGAGCAGAGTTGCATTTTCATTGAAAGCGCTTACAATGTGGGTGTTTTATGGTTTCACTGGCAAAGATAGATTTTCGTGGGATTTCTTTTATTATCGCTGGAATTTATGTTTTATATAATGTTTTTTAATAACTCATGCTACTAAAGTAATCAAATTAAGATTTTGATAAAGTTAATCTATTTGTATTATTCGATATCTTAGAAATTTATATAGAAATTGCGAGATTTAGAATTGGAGGAAAAACAACTTTTGTGTGCATTTTTGTGTAGCTGCTTTTATTGGCATCGCCAAAATAACAGACGCACAATCTGTCAGCGCAACATTGAGTTTTGTAAAGTAATAGGTCGTGCGTTCTGTCAGTTCATCTCGTAAAGTTTATGCAACGTCGATATAAAGTACGATCGGCGCACGACCGACCTAACGCAGTATTGCGATTTCAGCATTAAATTGAAAATAAACGTTAGAGGAGTACAATTTTTTCAGTGTATGCTCTCATATTACAAATTTTGTAATTTTCTTAACAATTGGACAGGATTTTCCTTCATCCATTTTATTTATTTTTATTTATTTATTTATTTTATTTATTTATTTTTGGACAAGAAAATATAATTATTGTTATTTTCTGCACTTTTATACTAACAGCAACAAAAACCTACTGAGAATTACGTCGAACAACCGAAGTTCACTTTTTCATGTGTAAAAACAACAACAACAAAATTAGTTTTTTTAGCACAAATTGACGTGTTTATCAAAACAATTTTCAAGCTCAGTTTCTGGCATAAACTGCTAACGTGAATAGAATGTTGTGATATGGTTTTGAGCTCTTTTGAGCTGATTTCAGTAACGAACGTTTTGAGCTTGATTTTAGTCCATTTTTTCTCTCCGTGATGAAGTTCGGTCAAAGTTCTTTCAAGAGCTGAAATGGCGATTTTTTTGTTTTGTATCATTAAAAAGTGGCAATTAAAAGAATTAATACTAATATTTTTAATAACGAGATTTGTCAAAAATTTGAATCCAAAGAGGCTTTGTTCAGTAAAAAAGGATCAACGGGATTTTAAATAGTGATTTGACCCAAAAAGCAATTATTTTGTTTAACAAATAATTTAATGCAATTAATTCATATGAACAAATATTGTCATTTCAAACGATTTTTACAAATTTCTCGCAAAAGGAATTTTTCAAAAAGTTTTGTTTTAGTGGGCTTTTGTTCATCCAACTTATTTCGAGGCATCTGACCAAACCTTCAGTTAAGTCGTTTTTAACCAACGGGATTTTTCGAAAATTTACGCCAAAAATAAACGAAAGATTCTGAGAAACAGAACATGTCATAAGCAAAATTTCCATCTAACGTCCATTTGATTTTGAAGTGTAATTATCAAGGGCACACAGGTCTGAGTCCTATAAGAGTCCAAAATATGTGTATTTTAAGAGTCAGAATTATGAATGTTTTTGTAGTCTTATAAGAGTCATATTTTAGTCATATTTTAGTCATAAGAGTCTTTTATGACTTTTAAGAAACCAAAATCAATAGACCTTTTAGTTTATTCAAATTGTTAAACAATAAGTTATAAATTTTTGTATTTTTAATTAATATACGGACATTTAGTGTTTAATTTTATTATATAAAGATATCTTAGAAACTTTCGTTTATTTTTGAAAATCCCGTTTACAAAATATTTCGAAAAAAACCATTTAACAGACATTTTTATAAAGTTTGTGCAGAGTTTTTGTACGATTGACAAATAACGTCCTATTTAGATGAGGTTAAGCTAATCTGGCTGTCTCTTTTTAGAGACCAGACCAGATGGTATTTAATGGTACCGGTTGTTGAAAGCCTTTAAGGAATAAGTATAAATCTCCAAAGATTTGCGTGAAACTCAAAAATCTTAGGAGGGATTATAGAGAAATTTTTAATCATCATTTGAAATTTTTCATTTTAATGATGATATCGTCGGTGAGCCTAAGATAGCGGCCAGAGTGAATCCAGCTGCAGACAGACAGGCTAAAATCTGTGTGAACAAGCGAGATAGAAAGCTTTTTGTATCTCGCTTGTTCGCATTGTTTGTCTGGATTCACTCTGATATGCAAACAAGGTCCAACTAGGTCTAGTATTTATTGGAGGTGTGGTTCCTTGCACTTCCTGCAGTTGCCTTTTATGGTAATACCCAACTTTTTCCCGTGGGCCATGCAGCAACTCTTGAAGATACCCACCAGTGACCTGCTGTCACATGATAGTTATATCACACATGATTCTTTATAAATTCGTTTCTTTCCACACACGATTTACTGCTTGCTTGTCTCTAGTTTCGCGGTTTTTGTATAGTTCTTGTAGTGAGTTAGGTACGTGTCTTAAGAGATTTCAGGCCGCCAACCTCCTTTGAAATTACGTCCGCCAACTCGTTTTCATGCATGCCCCGATGGCTTCGAATCCAGTAGCGAATTATCTTTGAATTGCTCAATGCATCTTTGCTCACTAGGACATTTCTGGACTTGACAATATCGGAGCACATGGATTTGATCGCCGCTTGGCTGTCAACAATGATGTTAATTAAAAAGCGATAAGTGTTCATACTAAAGGCTATCTCTGCGGCCTTTTTTATGGCAAAAATCTCAGCCTGGAAGATGCTGCAGTCGTCCGTTAGTTTGTATACCTGTCTTAAGTCGGCCTCTGCCCAATACACTGCCACTTCCAACCCGGAGGGTGTTTTTTAGGAGTTTGGCAATAGTTTTTCAGCTATAAGTTTTGCATGTATGTCTAGACATTCTAGCATAGAATGGATTCGAAAGCTTTCGTAGCAGTTAACTTCAGCGCACCTGTTATGTAAAGCGCAGCCTTCCGCTGAGTCATTTCCAAGTGTTTAAGGTATGTTGACTCCGTCAAATAGATCCATTGAGTCAGTGCTGCCCAGCAGTTTCTTGGATACGTATAGCGCATTGATTACCTTCCTCACTCTCTCATTCATATTGAGTCCTCACGTCAGTTTGACAGATATTTCATGTGAGTTTTTGGAATGAGTCGAGTGTCGTTTATTTTGGAACATTGGTATTTTGTATTTATTTGTAACCCGACTGAGTTCGCCCATCTAAGTACCTCTTTTACCTGATCGTACCTCCCCAGCCGCGGCGAAAAGTTTTTTTCAATAAAAAATTTTTCTGATCGGTCACCACCTCTCTGCAGACAATGGCAAACCTCAGAGAGTAAATATGCCATGTAAAGCTTCTTGAGAACATGAACTTTAGCCGTTCGGAGTCGGCATAA
The DNA here is from genome assembly GCA_958299015.1 of Tetanocera ferruginea. Lineage (NCBI taxonomy): Eukaryota > Metazoa > Arthropoda > Insecta > Diptera > Sciomyzidae > Tetanocera > Tetanocera ferruginea. The sequence goes on from OY282642.1 coordinate 95,734,362, forward strand.
AACATGTAGGTCCAGTTCTCGGTCAATTGTGTGCAAACATTTAATAACACACACAACACAATTGATCATAAGAAGCTCGGTCAAAGTCCTTTCAAGGGCTGAAATGGCCAATTTGTTTTTTTTTTTTTTTAAGTACCTCTTTTAGTGTGTGCTGCATTAAAAAGCCTAATGTCGAAAAGTATTTTCCAACTTTAATAATGCTTATATAGTCCCCATAAGCTATTATCTTTTGGGGTTCTGCCTTAAAAGTTCTTGAGTAGTTTTTTGACAACTAAAGTCCACAGTGGTGTCCGTGGCATGCAGGTTAAGTGTGTGGCTTAGCATGCTCGAGAGCCCGGGTTCGATCCCCAGCCGCGGCGAAAAAGTTTTTTCAATAAAAAATTTTTCTGATCGGTCACCACCTCTCTGCAGACAATGGCAAACCTCAGAGAGTAAATAATGCCATGTAAAGCTTCTTGAGAACATGAGCCGTTCGGAGTCGGCATAAAACATGTAGGTCCAGTTCTCGGTCAATTGTGTGCAAACATTTAATAACACACACAACACAATTGATCATAAGAAGCTCGGTCAAAGTCCTTTCAAGGGCTGAAATGGCCAATTTGTTTTTTTGTTAAAGTCCACAGAAGAGTTGAGAGAAATCCTCGAACTAGAACAAGATAGAAAAATTCTCTCACCATAATGGTTGTAGAGCCCCACACAGCTTGGACCTTTCACCAATTTAGAAGGTTGTCTATCCAGTAGTCGACTGCTGGTGGTGCATTATCGCACGAAGTGGACCTAATGCAAATTAGTTGTGTCATCTGCCATTAATCATCTGTATTTATTACTAAACTTCATTATAACAACTTACCTTTTCTTCATAGAAAACAATACTTTTTCTTCTGATGAGTGAAATCCATAAGTACACCAATACGAACAGCAGCTTTAAAAGCCAATTGGAACAGCAATAGCCAGCAAGTGTTGGTAAAAGAAAAACTTTTATTTCGATTTTTTTTTTTCCAAAGCCACAAAGTTTTTTTATTGCAACCCTTTAATGATATTCGAATTCATTATAATCATATGCATAAATTAAATCGAATTTATATTTAATTAAATATGATTTTGAATTAACTATGTATACAACTGTTTACCTTAAAAGCAGCATTTAATATGTATAGCTATAAAAAAATCAAATTCAATAAAACGACATTATTTAAAAAAAAAACATAATTACTTCAAATAAATGTTGATTAATTTATTTGCTGGGGGAGCTTTCAATTTCTATCAATATTATACATTAAATATATATAAACATATATTTATATATATTCTATTTATTTAAATTAATATTAATTATATAAATTAATTATTAAACTATAATTTTTTTGTTGCTTATAAGTTTCTTTTTTTACCACATTGTTATTGTTGCAGTTGCAGTAGTTTTTTGCTCTTGTGATCTGATGTTGATGTTTTTGTAGTATTTGTTAAACAATTTAGTGTTTGATTTCAACTTAGTTTTATGTTTTAATTAAGTGTTATGCAAATGTAACATGAACAGATTTACGTATTTAAATAAGCTGCATTAAACAAAGGCTTAGTGTGAAATATGAATTGGGCGCTGGGTTGGGGTTTAAAGTGGTGGCACTGTAAAAATATATATCTTCACATAGACACCTAACTAAGGCAATGACTACTACATTATAAAGACTAATAATATAAGAGGCGTTCTTCACTCAATATATTATACAACATATATACGATCCAAGCATAACAATTGATTGATTATAAAATTGAAGAATGCGATGAACAAAATGAAGTGACGCTACGAAATGTGTCTATTTTTTTTTTTTAACTGCTAAAGTAGACTGAAACAAAAAGACGCTGCATTATCTGAGTGTAAAACGAAGAGTACGAAGAAAACTCGTATCTTTTTTGGAATATTTAACGAATAAACGCTCGGTTGATCGCTATTCTAGCGCTCCAAACCATTTGGGGGGCAAAGGTAGAGAATTTGTAGATTTTTAGGACTGATCCTTGCGTACACGTCGCTTGCGTGTAGCAGATTTCGTTGTGGTTTCCTAAAAGCGAAGAGAGCAAAGATTGTGATCAACAATATTTTTATAGTCAGACATGATAATTACCTCAGCTCCTGCTGGCTTCTCCTCCTGAACAATATCAACATTATCTTCAACTGCTTCATCGGAATCCTTTTCATCACTGGCTTCATCGACCGCATCTTCAACTGTTTCTACATTCATTTCGCCAGCACCATCATCTTCTTTAATATCTAAATCAGACTTTTTCTTTTTAGGACTAGAATTATTTTGCATATTGTTTTTGGCATCGCCGCTTGAGGCAGCAACATCATCTTCCTGTTCAGCATCGGTTTTCTTGGCATCAGCTGCAGTCGTTTCCTAGCAAGGTTGTTAGAGTAATAAAACAAAAATAATTTAGTTATAAAAGCTTTAGCAGCAGTTTAGTTTCGCCAGCTATTATTACCTTGCTGCTGCTACTACTACTGAACAAGCGATATACACTGAAAGCTAACGGAGTACCAATGAGCACAATAGCAATTCTCCAAGCCCATGGATTTTCAGAAAAGTATGACATAACCTTATTCAAAAATGTTTCCTACAGTTGAAAAATAAAAATTAAATCAACATAAAAGAGTGCAAAAAAAGGGTGCCAGCATAAAAATATATATCTGTGTCGTTTTATAATAACAGCATGTCTAATTTCAATTTTTCAAGAAATCTTGCTTTTAAATTTGTGATCGTCATATAAGTTCCAAGCTTCCTCGGGTTCTTTATCATAACTTTGGATAGAAATACGCAAGAAGCTCCAGATTTGGTGTCTATATGGAGCTATACACGTGGAGCATAGCTGCATCAGTAACATAATTCCTTCTCAAGTCGACTTAAGTTGTTATTATAAAACGACACATAAATGTACGTGAGTTGTTTAAGGCTTTACATAAGTGCGCGTAGCTTTTTTGGTATAACATTTTAGCGGCTGATAGAGCAATATTTAAAAAAAAATTAAATTATTTAAAAAAAAAAATTAAACCTCCTTGGCCCGCATGTATAAGTAAGCAATATAACAGCTCGCCGGTATGAGCAGATATAGAAAATATAAAGCCCACCACCCGGGCTTGTAGTTCATGCGTTTCATAACACGATGGAAGAAAGTTTTCTTCGTATTTTTTGGTTTGTTTTTAACAGAGTTTTAATTAGTTTCTGATGTGTTTTTAATTGCTGTAGAACTCGCTTTTAACTTACCGACTCTTTGTCAATGTGTTTACGTTTAAGATCATAGGTTTTGGCGGCAAAATCTAAGGCCACAGCTAGCTCATCGGTAATGATAAGATTATCGAAAAGTATTTCACTGGACATGGACCATAGCTCAATGCCAATGGCCGCCTAAGGAAATTGCAAAAATAATGAGATAAAATATTGGCTAGTATTTCATTTGCAACATACAATTGGAGTCATCTTGAAGGGCGTCAAGTCCTCGAAGAAATGTGGATTGGGTATCCTGCGAGCAGACCATTTTCCTTGATAGTTTGGATTTTCAATGAGTGGAGCGCGCCACTTGCCCTTATATTCCTTGTTGGGTACGAGTGGTGCCTTCCATTGACCACAGCCAGCCACCTTCTCACACACTGGATTATCTACCATAGGTGCTTCCCATTCGCCATCGATTTCAGCATCCCAATCCTCCGGTTTAATGGCAGTTGGATCTGTGGTAGGGATAAATCACACTTTTAATGGTTTTTAAGGTAAGTTTTGATATTTATTATTATTCGGCTATATAAAGCAATCGAATTAAATTTATTTTCCATCGACTTTTTAGTATTTGAATGAAATTTTAGAATATTTTAATTTTTTTATTCTATTAGGTATTCAGGAGTGTTGAGACTATCGCTAATTTAGATGTCAGTGAATCAATAATTTTACACAACTTTATGAATATAACGCAAAAATGAATTACTATGATTTATACTATTTGTACCAAACTCCAGTATAAAAGCTGCGCTTATTTTACTTGTGCATTTTTTTAGCGATTTCTAGTTTTCGAAAAATTGACAATATTTTAATTGATTTAAGCTATGATTAAGATACCCGCACTTGTGTGACTGTTTCTATTTACCAGGTATCATTTCCGGTTCATCTTCCAACCAGCCATCAGGTCGGACAGCAGTTATATCAGGAATTTGTGGTGGAGCATCATCATCCCAATCTTCCGGTTTGACAGCGGTAGGGTCAGCAATCTAGCAAAAAACAATCCATTAAGATAAAAAATAAATAAAAAACGCAGTCTCGGCAAAAATCAAACAAACCTTCTCGCGCTCATCCCAGTCCTCTGGCTTAATATCTTCAGGATCGTCAATTTCACTTGGTGGATTAACTGGTGGCGAAAATTCGGTCAGCAATGAACCCTCATTGATGATTTTATGATCGACACGTATTTCATATGTGTTGTCGGGCTTTACAATCAGTGTGTACAAATGGGGGAGTTTATCTTTGAATGGTTCCTCTAAGCGTTCCCTAAACAGACAATAAAATAAAGCAAAATAAAAACAATATCAAACATTTTAAATTTGAAGTGGCAACAAATGGGGCATCACGTAGTCATTTATGTCAATTATAATAAAGTGCTGGTCATTCACCGCATTCAAAATGCACGCACGCACGCACTGAAGCAAGCAACAAGCAGCAGAGCAAGCAAACAGAGTGAAACCAAATAATTGCAGAACATAAGGGAATAAATCAATAAATGTCGGCATAAACAGAAATGCGTTGCTTTTATTGTTGCTACCGTTTTGTTTTGTTTTATATTTTTTCAGCTTTTCACACTCACTTTGGTTTACGGCAGTGTTTTTCCGAAATGCTGCCATTAATAGGATTAACATGTCGGAATATGAAATGCATTTTATAGTCGTTGCCACACTTGTCTGGGCCAAACATGATGGTGTAGGGTGTTTTATCATTGAACTGCATTTGATGGGAAAGACATGAAAAAAAATGAAGCAAATTATAATTACTACAACTTTGTAAACATGTCATTGACACCTACCTTGGTGAGGTCTTCAGTTGCTTTGCCTTCAGACAATAGCTTAATATAAGAACCACCGCATTCTTGGCCATCCTGCAAGTTTATGGAAAAAAAAAACAGAGAAATCAATAAGAAATATATATATAATTGAATTAGTTTTTGTTGTATTTTTTGATGTGTGCAAAGCGAAAGAAATCAACAATAGCTGATGCAATTGTAACAGAATTTTACATACATCATTGAGGTATATTAAACTCATGCCCATCAATATGACTTACAAATAGAGGTCCCCAGATGTCACTCTCCGATTTGAATGAGCTTTAGATATGTGATAGAGGACAAAATTCTAAGGTTGACGTTTTTTTTTATATCTGCTGAATTCAAGGATAAGACTTTCAAAATGGCTGTCAAAAATTTGCAAAAAATACGTTTTTTCGCAATCATTTCAATATTACATATTGAAACATACACAAATTAGGCATCACATGAAAGGCATTAAAATTTCACGTCGTTTGGTATACATTTTAAAAAGTTGTTTGTTGTTGTTGTTGTTGATTTTAACAAATTATTAATCAAATTGTGTTAATAACGTAACCGCTTCTTAACCAAACTTTTGTATGTGAATCCTCATATAATTTAGTAAGTCACCTTTTTTTCTTTTTTTTGTAATTTAAAGTTTTTTAATTAAAAAATGCACAATTGTGTTATTATTGATTAATATAATGTGCTTATTACTTTAACGCAGAGATTTTTCTCTCGTAACACCCGTCACAATATGTCTAACACTAGTCCAACATTAAAATATTCAATACAAAAACTTTCTGAAAGGTTTTTCTAATTTTTTTAAGCTTAATTTCTCATTCCCATAATAATATTCAGAGTGAAGTCAGATTTTTCAATAAGTACTCGTAACCCCCGTCACAGGTATTTTCATAAAACATACATAAACATTTACCATGATTTAAAAAGTTTTTCCCATACATGAATACACAACCATAAGTCATTTATGATAACCGCAAAAATTTTAAATGATTTAATGTATTCTAACAGATGGATGTTTAAGATCGTGCAAATGTTACACTTGTCACACAACCACACCATTACCTCACCATTACCACACTATGGCCATACAATTATCATATCATTATTTCCATTGACTTTTGCTGTATATAAATTGATTTTTCTGAATTCAACTGGAAATGGTGTTTTACAAAGATAGGTTTTTACAATTTTCATTGTCTGACAGTTTGTTATTTGGTTTGACTAGTCCAAAGTTCGTTTTATAAATTCATATGGAAATAAATATTTTTTAAATTTCTTAAAAGGCAATTAAAATTGTTTTTAAATTTTTTATTGAAGTTCGTTTTATAAATTCATATGGAAATAAATATTGTCCTCCATAAACGACATACGATAAAATCATAGTTACGCCATGTATTTATCATATCTATTAAAAAATTTAAAAATTATTAGACACTAGACCGGATAAAAAAAAATAATGTATTCGAGTACTCTGTTAAAACTAATTTTTTTGATAAATGTATAAGAAGAGCGCAACAATTTTGAAATTTTGGAATTTGCAAGTGTGATTGTAAAGTTTGACTAAATGAGGAGCCTCGCTGTAATGTTATTTCATTTCGGTTTTTTTGTTGCAGTTGGGCTTGTTTTCTTTTCAAAATTAAAAAAATTTTGTTCAAATTTTGACAAGCGTGGAAACTAATCTAACCTTTTACATTATTATACTAACCCTAAATGTGATTTTATTATCATGAAAAACAAGTACTTCAACACTCATATGTCGAAGTAGAATTATGTAAAAATTGATATAAACATATGTGTGAACCGACACGCATGGTATAAGTGCAACTTTAATCCAAAAAAGTTGAGTTTCAAGTGATTAAATGATTTACTTTTTAATATAGTCTTACTATAAAAGTTCCAGTGCTTAATACAATTTCGAAAAGTTTAAATTTTTCGTACCATCAACTTATCTTACTACATCCATCATACTATACTGTTAACCGCTTTAACAACAACGGTTTCTTGTAAAAACTGGTATGCAACTGGTAACTGTGGCGGCCGTCGTCGTGCGAACCAGCGGATCCAGAGTTCAAGCCTCACCTGGGGCAAAAGTTTTTGCCAATAGAAATACATTTTTCGGACAGACAAAGACAAGCCTCAGAGAATAAATAATGCCGTGTAAAGTTTCTTGAGAACATGAACTTTAGCCATTCTGCCAATTCCCACTTTGTTTTGTTTGTAACTGGCAATTTGCGTCGAATTAGTTGTGAAAAAGAAAAGCCTTAATTTTTTTTACCTTGCATTTTTTTTTTTTAAAGAAATGGCAGTTTGCTGATTTAAAGGTGTTCGAAAGGTTTAGCTCTTTGTTATAAAATTATGTAAAATTTATTTAATTTAGAAGAGGCAATTTTGGGCATGACTTAACGTGATTCAATGCCTTTGTCAACTCAAGGCCGAGGTTTTACGTAAGTTTTACTCCAAGTATCAATTCACCGAATTGATCTTTAAGCGATTAAAGCAGTTTCACTTGAAGTTTCAGTTCGAAAAGTCAGATTAGTTGGCAATTTTAATTGTTGGTTTTGTGAAGAAGAAATCTGCGTATTTTAGTAAAAATTTACATATTTTTACTTTCTCTCATTTGTCGGTTAGAATCATAATTCCGTTATTGTAGAATTTCGGAATTTTATCCTTGAAAAACTGAGACAGGTGCTTTTTGCATTCTTTCTTGAGACTATTTAACCTTCCTGACTATATTCACTTTTCTGAAACACGTTTCCATTTTACCGGTCTCTCAGACCGATTTTATATTTTTTGTCCTGAAAGGAAGTGTTCGAGCATATTTATTTAAAAATGCTTTTATTTATATAGAATCATATCAAATCTTTTACAAATTGAACTCATTTCTCCAGATTTTTGCATAATTTACTAACATTTTTTCTTATACTTAAAATTAACTATTTTTTTTTTGTTTTTTCTGTATAATGTTTCCTCATCCGCTAATTCAGCCCATGTGCTTTACACAGTTTAGAACTCATTTTTTATATAAATCGGAGAAAATATAATCAATAAACTCTCTTCTTGTACTTGCATTAATCGAACAAGCATCGACTTATTATTTCGCTCGTGCACTCATGCACTTTAGTTTTGGTAGAAGATTTCATTATCCAAAGTATACACAGTAAGGAAGCATTCAAAAAGTTTTACGGCTTTTCCATTAGCTTTTCCAAAGTCGAAAAAACAAGTTTTTTGAAACATATAACATCGGTTTTTATACTAATTTATATATCAAGTTTTTCATCAAAAGTGATGAATTGGTCTCACAGACAACGAAAATAGTCAGGAAGGTTAAATTTATAGAAATTAAAAAATGGGGATTAATAGGAACAAAGGATAATCGGACGCTATTAAGTCGTTAAATGATGATGTAATGCCTGAACTAAACTGTGGATGCAACAAATCTACATAGTCACTGTCTCTTAGCTTTTGTTGGTTCAGCAAAAATGTGTGTGGATCTTTTTTAAATTTCTTGCTTCAACCGAATTAATTGCTAGCAGTAGATATGAATCAAATGAATGATGCTGTCGCAGTACCACCAAGCATCGACCTTAGTTTTGAAACGTATTTTTTGCAAAAAGCTTGAAACTATTTTTGTGGTCGATCTTTACTTTAAAATATTCTTTAGCACACCGTTTACTCCAAAGAGTATAAATGCATATATCGACATACTCTACTAGATATATATGTAAAAGAACTTGTATCAACGACGAAAATACTATGCTATGTCTCCAGCAGTTTCCTTTCAACTGTGCTGACGAGGGTTGGTTTTTATTCACATATTCGACACATGAATTTTAGGTACGTTGCCAAAAGCAACATGTTTATATTCATAAACCCGGTGTTTAAATATTGCATATTCAATAGCATGTATTCAATTTAATTCACACAAATCATGTTTTGAATTAAGAGTAGAACTATTGTGTTAACCACCTACCTGCATTGTAACTTCGTACTGCACAACAAGAGGTTTAGTCTCCTTGAAAGTAAAGATTTTGCTTAAAGGTGCAGAAATAGCAGCATGTTTGGCATTTGACTTCAGCACCAGGCCAATATCATTACCCCAGACAATACGCTGCGGCGCTTCCCAGTTCCATTTGCCATCATATTTAGCAATTTCCTCAGCGATGTCATCTTTCTTGGCTTCCGATTTAATCCAACGCTTGCTTGACTCCACAACATCATCAAAATGATCGACAAAATAAAATTGTTTAGGATCAAATTGTGGACTCTCGTAATTAATTTCTTCAGCGTTATCTTCCGCTGCATTGGGCTCAGGAACATCATCCTAAGATAAGAAAATTAGAACTTTGTATTAGTTAAACAGCAATTCATGATGTTTAGTTGTAAAAATATAAAGATAAGACAGAGACTATTTGCAGAAAGGTGTGAGAATTTGAATTGTTATGACGATGAGAAGAGATGGACAGCACGCTTAAACAAGTTGACATAATTGTTAGGCGATAATTTTTGGTAGCATAAATTTTTATTTCAAAAACCTAGTGTGTCTGTAATAACTAAATAAGTGTCTTTATATTCAAATATTCATTGCATGCTCACTTTAACCTATTGTTGGTATTACAATGCTACGCAGCAGCTGCAGTGAAATTGGGTCAAAAAGTGAGGTTAGAACTGATACGCACAAAACAAACGCAATGATTTGCGCTGATTTCATATAGAAACTCAACAACTATTCAAGCATATACAAAGGCACACATCAATGACTGCGTCTAGTTTAGATGGAACGCATTGATAAGAAGTTCAAATAAAAAATATTTGCTACACGACTGGGTTTCAGTCAACAAATTGAATGAGGACAAATGTAGAACAAAGAAAAAATATAGGTATTAGAATAGAATAAACGAGATATTAACATTCTGCTTTTGAACTGTTATGCGTCATAAATGATGTACAAGCCACTGACGTGTACCTACAAAAGCAGTGCAAGTTTCGGCTTGAACTTTGATTGATTTTAATTGCAAACCCATGTTTATGCAAATTTTATTTTCTAATTAGTCTTTTTTTAATAAATACTCACATCCTCCACTATGCCATCGTCGTCGAAATCTTGCTCCGCTGCCTGCGTCCAATGCGTTGTACCGGCTAGCACCATTAGCGCCAGCAGCAGCGCCACGCTGGTCACTTCCAAATATTTACTCCGCATTTTCTTCCTGAGCTCTGCTTGGAGTTCCTTTGTGCTGACGTCTTGTCGTCTGCTTCTTTATGACACGATTAAACTAAAAAAAAATGTGCGTTAATTAATATTCCATTTCCAGTTTCTTATCGCTTTCTTTTTTGTTTTGTTAATTAAATTAGAATATAGCATATAAATAATTGATAATTTCGCTTACTCGACAATCGGCGCTGCTTCTTTATTACTCAATTAAAAAATTGTGAAAAAATGGTGGAGCACAATAACGAAAAACTTCTTGCTTTTTGTTCTGCAGCCGCTGGAAATAAATTAATTCCAGGTTGCTGGCATTTGACAGCAGCTGTCAGTGGCCTTGCATGTGGACTGTGGAATTTATAGCTGTGTTCAATGTAGAGATACGTTTATTATGACTGATATATATACTTGTTATACTAAAAGCAGCCTGCTGTTAGTTAACGGTACATTTGAAAGTTTTCGCTACGTGTCCTCAAAACTTTTCGTATTCTTGAAAAGAAAATAAATTTTTTAATTGAAAAAGAGTTTCTTATCATTGAAAGTGAAAGTTTATCTATTAATTAAAGTGAACATCGTAATCACTTCAATAGAGTAACATTGTGTACAACAGTGAAGAGATAAAACAGTAAACAACAAAGTAGAGGTATTCACGATGTGGTGTATTTGCCCTTGTATTGTGAATTTTTAATAAATTTGATATTTGAAGTAAAATTACAAAAACAATATGTACAGTGTTCCAAATACAACCCTGTAGCATAAATACAATGGCAAAACCTTATTGTATTATTTGCAAATATCGTTGTATATATGATCAACTGATCACAAAAACTTTTTGACTCAGCGTGGATGAAGGTACTGGCTGGGTAGTGTGTTTATTTAATAAAAGTTAATTTAATTCATTGCTTCGTTTCAATTCTTTTATTTTCTCGTACTGCTAAATGATGTACAAACCAGACTTTAATGAAAGTTTGTTCACAATCTCCCACGTAATTTAGTTTACAACAGTTGAATACATGGACGTAATTTGTACTAAATACTTTTTAACACATCTAATGTAGGCTTCAATTCTGCGATCTCGTGTGCCACACGGCGGACATTTCCAAACAGGTTTGAAAGTTAAGAAACTAGTATAGCACCAGTTTGGCACAACAGTTGGCTTGCTGGTAAAAACTTTTGATTTTCTCTGTCCAACAAAGCAAAAAAAAAATTTAAACTATCTCTTTCACAGTTGCTACTCGACATTTTTATTTGTGAAAAAATTTATTAAAAAATTGACAAAAAATGAAAACAAAGGACCAATTTTTCTGACTTTCACTGGCCTGACAATATTTTTTATAACAAAAAATTGACAATTGAATATCACTGAATTTCCCATTTCGACTTACAAAAGGAATGATATCAATATTCTTTACTACTGTATGCTGGCAATGTATTTAACTAGCTTACACCAGGATCAATTTAACTTTAGTTATTTTTAAAAAAATTTACTTTTTCTGTCTGTGAAATACTGCAACTCAGTCAAATAACATTGCTTGATTTTGATTTCCACATCGTTGGAAAGAGGACTGTATCTTTCAATATACAGGTCAGATTAAACTTGATGGAGATATGGCCATCTTACAAAAAAAGTACTACAGAATAGATAAAAAGTGATGTACATATGGTCCACTTGCTACAAAAAAGTACTACAAATATCTCGAAAATTTGTCATAAGAAAAACTAAATTTTTCACTCTATGAGAACACTGTTGATTTTAGAGAATAAAGTTGTTTTGTCGTAATGTAGCACAGAAATTTTTTTTAAGTTAATTTCGTAAAAATTTTCGTAAAAAGGACCAAATTATGAAAAAGGGGACCAGCGGACAAACGTTACAAAAGGACAGTTTTGGGCCAATTGGACCTAAGTGGCAACTGTGTTCTTTATAGTCTTTACGTAGCCAGAGTTGTATTGATAAGACTTATCAATACTTTTGGAGTACATCAAAAAAAAAACAAATTGGCCATTTCAGCCCTTGAAAGGACTTTGACCGAGCTTCTTATGATCAATTGTGTTGTGTGTTATTGAATGTTTGCATACAATTGACCGAGAACTGGACCTACATGTTTTATGCCGACTCCAAACGGCTCATGTTCTCAAGAAGCTTTACATGGCATTATTTACTCTCTGAGGTTTGCCATTGTCTGCAGAGAGGTGGTGACCGATCAGAAAAATTTTGTATTCAAAAAACTTTTTGCCGCGGCTGGGGATTGAACCCGGGCTCCGAGCATGCTGAGCCACACACTTAACCTGCATGCCACGGTCAGTACATACTACAAGTGGAGTACATATTAACATATTAACACGAGTGGAGCACAATTAATGGGTGCGTTTTCTAAACTAAATTTTACGCAACAGTTGCGCAACTGTTGACTAAAAGTCTTCTGAACGGCAAGTATCAGTTTCCGCTATTAACAACATGTTGTATATTTTTCGGAACGCTTTATATTTTCGCTACATTTAATCAAAATGTTATAATTTTCAATTTGACTTATTCACAAAGTTTGATAGATTTTAAAGCAATAAGTCTATAATGAAAATATTAATAATCTCGTCCAAATTCATATTTTTAATATTTATTAAAATTTTTGCGCACAAATAAGTTATTTTTTTAAAGTGTTTACAGAAAATTAAAATAACCGTTCAGAAGACACACAACGTGTTGTCAACATGTTGTATGTATCACTTTTCGCTCCTTTAGTTTCCAGAACGCATCCAATGATTTAAGTACGATGTTCAAAATATTTGGTACTTGTTATATTTTATTTGGTAGCGCTCTTAAAAGTTGCATTCAGTATATGTTATACCTTTGTTTGAATACAGTAAAGAGGTTATTTCAAGAAAATTATGTAGGTGTCAAGCATTTGTGCTTTATTTGCCCCACATAAAAATAATTTTATTTTGAAGCAATTAATACTTTTTTAAGAGTATACTTCTACTCTTCTCAAATGTAACTCTGTGTGTGCCAAATACATTCCGTAATTAAAACGCTCGCTTTCTCGAACATATACAAGCTGTCATATTGCTTGGCACACGAGTTAACTGATGTGAAAGACACATTAAAACATATATTATCAATCAGAAATGTGTGCAAAAAAAAAAAAAAAATTGAATTAATTAATTTCGCGCACACTGTCATAGTATAAATAACCACTACAATAGCAAATTCATTTTGCAGAGTACTAAGGCATACATTATATGCCATAGAATACCTTATTTTCAGTACTCTTCTGTAGTAAAGTGCTACCAAATTAATAAATAAAATTTTTCGTCCAGTGCTCTACTCTTACGAATTATTGCTTGGGTTGTTATGCTTATTATCTTTTGTTATCTCTTAATTATTCTTATTCCTTATTCTATTAACTTTTTAATTTTACCTTTTACGTTTTAAGACTGCTTTGTTTGAATAAAGACCTGTTTTTAAACTTTCTAACTATATTTTCCTTCTTGTTGGAAGATAATTTTTTAAAAATTTTCAAAATCTATAATGAGAATATGAAGCAGGCTCTGAAAAATTATTAAAATTAACTAAAAAGTTGCAAATTAAATTCGGACAGAACAACGAAGCTTCGGAACAAACTGCTGAGGAACTCTAAAAGCAATTCCTTTGCCACTCTTGCTGGCAAATCGCTTTTATGGCTAAGCAGCTTATAGTACGTTTGCATATCGAGATTAAGTCGATATTATTAATCGTTAAGCCTTTTGAGGAGATAAATTTGCCAATCTCGTAGAATTTGACGAGATTAGCCATACAAAAGTTAATCGCCTCAGAACGAGATTAAAAATTATTCTACTTGGTTATCTCCCCAAAATGGTTTGCATCCCTGTCAATAGTGATAATTCCTTAAAAACTGCAACACTGTAAATGAGTAAATACCGAATGAAAGCAATGGCTGCATTCAGCGTACTCAACTGCCAAGGTAGCGATACAAGTGAGCTAATAGTAAGTGAGCTAAAGTAATATTGTTGAAGGAGTTGCTTTGCGTCAGAAAAGTTGTCAAGTTAACGAAATGTAAGGTTGTGTGCTATATAGCTTAGTTAGCTATATAAATAAAAAAAAACTCACGTGTAGCAACGTACATGTGGCAGAAGTGAAACTTCTTAAACAGTAAAAAATAAGATAGATTTTATTGTGAAATAGAGAGAGAAAGTATCTGAAAAGAAATTCAATCAATACAAAATGGAATAATATTCTGTTTATTCGATATTTACATCCAGGGACCGTACCGGTTATGGTTTTTATCGAAAAAGTCACATAATAACTGTTATATAACTTTATAATAACTTTTTTCCGAGAAAAATAAAAGTTATTTGTGCCTAATCTTTTTCGTTCAAAAATAACACTTACTTTTTACTTTTATTTTATCGGTCAAAAATAACAGTTTTTTCTGCCGTTTATTTTTTCGGTAAAAAATATCAGGCAACTTGTATTTTTTCAAAGGTCATTTTACCGACTAAAAAACTTTTGATACCATTATATTCATTCTCATCGGTGGGACATTTTACACATGGTGTCAACAAATTGCCTGATATTTTTGACCGAAAAAATAAAAGTCACAAAATAATTGGTACTTTTGACCGATAAAATAAAAGTCAAAAGTTACCTTTATTTTTCCCCGAATAATAACAGTTAACTTTTAATTTTTAAAGAATCAGTCGAAAATTTAAAAGGCACTTAATATTCGTGAGGCTGAAGACATTTGTAGCTTTAAGCTAGGATTTGATATTCAACAAAAAAAAAATTTGCAGTAAGTGTTGCAATAAAATTATAAGTTCATTAATGTTATTAAAGCATTCATTACAGTTGTTATATTGATTATAAATGTTATATTGTTATAAAGATTATATTATCTGTCAGTCTGTTGCTTTTTCTTCACACAGTTGTTATATTTTGTAAAGAAATACAATTTCCGTGTATTATCTAACGATGAAAATCAAATGGTACGGAACAAAACGCGTTCTGAAGACATAGTGTGTGTCTGTGGTAAACAACACACGGACCAAAACCCATTCAATAGTACGGATCAAAACGCGTTGTTGAGACATGGTGTGTGTCTGTGGTATTCAACACACCCACCAAAACCCGTTCAATAGTACGGATCAAAACGCGTTGTTGAGACATGGTGTGTGTCTGTGGTATACAACACACGGACCAAAACGCGTTCAATATTAATTATATTTTGTTTGCATGTCTGTCAAGTTCCTATGTGGCGTAGTGGTAGGGTTTCTGACTCTTATGGAATGCAAAATAGAAAGTCCAGGTTCTAATCCTGGCGGCGACGATAATTTTTTTTAAAATTTTCATATGAATTTAAAACGTTAGCCTAGCGTCACGAAAAAAGACCTTGAAATTTCACTCGCCGCCAAAGAAGTTTCACTTCAAAAATTAAAATATAGCTAACAAATTAAAATAAAAATATTCAAAATTTTTATACAACTGTTGGTAACTTGAAGTATGCTGAATGTGATCAATGTGAGGGTAAATAACAAAACAAAACAACAAAATGTCAAAGTTAATATCTTTAAGGCAAGTGTAAACAGTGAAGATACGGAAAGAGACTAGCTTACTCTCGTTGCTCTTATTCTCCATATTTAAACATAGTATTGCAGTCGGCGATACACGGATGATTCTCAAATGAGCTCGGCAATTGAGAATGTTAGATGTAAAACAAACTAGTAAGGTATATCTTCGACTTGGCCGAAGTTAAAATACCCCCACGACTAATTCTTAAGGGTTAAATAATCTTAAATAAGAGAGCTTTTTGAATGAGATTTTAGAAGATTTTGTTATTTTTATGTGTCTAAAATACAAACATATCAAATTGTTTTTCTGAAGCATAAATATAAGCCTTTTTATAAAATATTAAATTTTGGGGTTGTATAGGAGGTGGGCGTGTTAGTGGGTGGATGACGCCAATTTTTCTAACACACCTAAGTTTTGACATAGAACACACAAATACCGAGTTTCAGTTTTGTAACTTTAATATTAGTCTCTTTATAGAGTTTTCAATTTTGGGGTTGTATGGGAGGTGGGCGTGTAAGTGGGTGGATAACGCCCATTTTTCTAACACACTTAAGTTTTGACATAGAACACACAAATACCGAGTTTCAGTTTTGTAACTATGATATTAGCCTCTTTATAGAGTTTTCATTATTTGTGTTGTATGGGAGGTAGGCGTGGTTTTCAACCGATTTAGCCCATTCTCGAACTTGATCTTAGTTTTTTAGAAAAAAGCTTAAATATCGAATTTCAGCTTAATAGTTTCAAAATTACGGCTGTAATTGTGTCCACAGACAGACAGACGGACAGACAGACGGACAGACAGACAGACGGACATGGCTAAATCAACTCAGGTGGTGATGCTGATCAAGAATATATATACTTTTCTATACCTACCACGCCTCCTTATGGGCGTTACACACGTCGTGACAAAATTAATATACCCCTTACGCAGTACGCGTGGGGGTATAAAAATGAATTCTCACCGGAATAAAAAAAAATGGCCGAGTGAAAAAATAGAGCCAAATGAAAAATAAAAACGCCAAAAACTGACCACACAAAAAAATAGACACTTTTGGGAATAAATAGCCTAAACGGCAACACTGACTATAAACTCCATTATAAACAAATATTAAAAATTAAAACTATAACATCCCAGTAACGACTTATCGCAAATAAATAACCTTCATGCCCAGAAGAATCGAGGGTATACTATAATTATTTTTGTAATAATCAATAAAGTTTACTTTATATTCTAAATTCAAAAATGGACATTTCCAAACTGGCGTTATGTACGTTTTTTAAGAATAAATAAAAAAAAAGAATGAAGAAGTCTAAGTTTTAAAAACTTTTTTTATATTTGCTTAGTAATAAAGTAGCTAATAATAAATAATTTAAGTGAAACAAAATAACAATCGACTCTAAGAATTAAAAGATATAAGCAAAAATATGCATTGGCGTGACGTTACAAAAAACAGAAGTGGTTTTCGACTTATACTATGTTCACAGTGAGATCAAATTAGGTAATTTCGAGCTTTTATGTAATTTCGACTGAAATTATCTAAAAGCTATGGTAATTTCAAATACAATTTGTTGATTTGGAAATTATCTCAAACAAGGTAATTTCGTCTAAATTACTCACGAAATTAGGCAAAAATGCACTGCAACCCTGAAATCTGAATATAGTGTGAATTAAACACACCTTTTTTTGGCGTATTAACAATCTTGCTATCCATTCCAGCTGAGCCGTCAAAATTATACATGACACTTGATAATGGCCACATTCAAATACTTAGCTGTTTTGACCCTTCGGTTAGCAACCCATTCAGTAAAACTTAGGTGAGCGATGTTTTCAATGAATTAAAGTTGCACAATTAATAACATGTACGGCTTTATGCGAAATAATTTTGCAAACTAACTTTGAGTAAGAATTTTCTATTTTTAATTGAACATTTAAGTTGGCAACTGTCGAGAGTGCTGAATGTGGCCAATAATGAATTGAAAAAAAAAAATAAATCAAACGTCAAACGAAATTATCCAAGCCCAGTGTGAACACTTTTGTACAATTTCGAAATTATCTCACGAAATTACCTAATTTGATCTTAGTGTGAACATAGTATTAGATTAGAAAATTTGCAAAACTCTGTGAATTGGGCAAGACTTTTTATACAAAGCTTTATTGGGAAGAATTTAAAATAATATAGGTTTATTTTGCTAGTTATCAAATTAAAAATTTTTTTTTTAATTTTTTTTTATTAGGCTAAGTCATCTGGCGTGACGTTACTGGCGTTACGTTACTTAAATTTCCATCGGAACATTTTAAGTTAAAATTTGTTAAAAAAAAATATTTGACGTAAATACAACATAAAGTTTAGATAATATATATTTGTGTTTTTTTGAACTCCTACCCCATCGACCATAAGAAGAAGAACCTGCAACCAAATTCAGTAACGAAATCAGGCAAACTTCGAGTAATATGGCGTGACGTTACTCACTTTTCAAATTTAATATAAAATTAACGGTTTTTTTTTAACGATTTTTTTAAATTTATTTAACTTTATTAAAATTTATTAAAATGCAAAATTTCATGAACTTTTGAACGTCAGCGTGGAAAAAAAGAACTAAATGCTGTTTTGTCTGGCGTGACGTTACCCCAGAATATCATTAAAAGCAAATCAAAATTTTATCGTTATTTGATATTTGTTTGCTCTTTTGCATTTATTTTGCGGTTAGTTGTTGTTGTAGCAAAAGTATTGCATAGGAGTGCAATTGAACAATTACTCTTAGAAATGGAAATTGTACAGAGAAAATGCTCGTAGAAATAAACAAAACTGACCAAAACTTTAACTTTTACTTGGTAGCCCGATATTTTGCCATCGCAACATGGGAAATATTTGAATTCTTTAATTAGATTAATTTTGAATACTTCTCACAAGTAAAAATACAATGTTGGTTAACTTTTAACTTTTTGGTCACGGTAGACTTTTCTGCGGAAATGCCCATATAAAATAAATAAACTTAAAACATAAAACTTGGATTTTTGTATAAAAAATAAAGCACATATTTATTTTATTGTCCAATGCGTGTATATAACCTAAAAAATTTAAAAAATATTAGATCAAAAACAATTAGTTTTTATGGTAGGGAAAATCCAATTACAGGATTCTCAGACAAAGGGTCTCACTAAATGAAAATATAACCATAAATTAAACTTTTAAAAACCCGGTATATCAAAACCGACTGCATAAACGTACGCTATATTGGTATGGTTTAAGTTTATGATAGTGATCTACAATCATAACAAAATAAAAACTGATGTTTCCTTAAAAAACACAAAAGTAGCATTCACCATGTAGGCCAACTGGTCTGGTAGATGATAGCAGAACAAATTGTGAACACACTTTTTAATCACACTTTTATAATCATTAAAAATCAAAGTTAAATATAAGGAAACGTCAAACACAGACTTGCATTTTACTGTGGTAGATTTGCTACTCAAAGATTTGCTAAGCAAAAGAGCTAATGTATAGCTAATTTATATCAAATGTATTTTGTTGTTGTTTAGAGCTAATCTGCTCTTTTACTCATATGCTAGACCAGTTGCCATGCATCGTGAATACCACTAATGTTACTTTTATATTTCGTTCTTTCACTTTGTATAGGGAGATAGGGATAGGGATTGTGGTAGTTCTTCAGTCGAAATGCCAAATGCGGTATGAATACAAAAAGAATGTGAGTGCGCTTTTGAAATGCTCGAATAAGATATGGGTTGTTTCCACTCTTTTGAAAAAACTAAAAATGGTAAAAGAAAATGAAAAAAACATCGAATAAGCGAATAACTTTATTTGATCTGACTTGAATCAGCTCAGTATAAAAAATTGTGCGTTTTTCCAATTTTTATTTCAAACCAATATTACCAACCATTATTACAGCAACAGTATAAAATTCGTAAAATATAAACAAAAACAAACAAGCGTTGAAAACCTCAGACTTCATCTGCTGAACAAACTTCACCTTTTCTCATTTGATTTTCAATAATTTTTGAAAAACTTACTCAACCAAAATGTTGATAAAAACATTCAACTTTTCAACCCACCTCCCCCACACATTGCACTATCTATTATTCCCTCTCTCCGCGAAATTAACGTAGATATTTTATTTAGCGTAAATAAAGCAACATGGTTTTAGATTTTCGCCATATTTCGGATCTGCCGGATGCCGACAATAAACTAAAATCTATTCGCTTTTTATTTTTTGTATTTAATGCAAATTTAATTTATTTCTCTTAAAGCTTTTTTGAATAAATTAACTGAGGCAATAATTTTCCTCGGGCTATTTCACACTTTGGCATACACAGGCACGCAAAACATACCCAGCGGGAAAAAGAGCACTCGACTGAATAACTGCATAAATATTGCGTGGTTTTAGAGTTAACTTGAAGTTTGGCTGAACAAACAAAACAGCAAAATCAATTAAAACGCACTTAAAAAATAATTTTGGAAATAATTTTTGTAATTTCAATTATTAAAGTGTTAATGTGAAGTGTACATTCTCTTGAAATGTTATTATAATGATTTTAATAATATGCAATTTTTTTCTACTTTCCATTTTGTTAAAATCTATTGAAATTTTTGAAAAATTTCATTACCAAGCTTAACGCTTAAATTAAATCAGATTTTGAATTTTTTACTTTTTTATTTTTTATTCTCTTAATATGTACATCACGCTAATTTTTATGTTTTTATTTTTTTGTTTTGTCTTGTTGTGGTCTTTTATATTCTCCAGCTTGCCTTGCTTATCCAGCTCGTTGATTTATTACCGAAATCTATTTCCAGAACATTGCCATCAAATCAACTTAGATCTGTCATGAATATTTAATGGCATCCATCTGTCATTTGGTCATTAAATACGTTGTTTTTATTTTTTTTTTTATTTGCAACATGGCGCTTTTATGCAAATGATTTTGGTTATTTGTGAGCTGTTTTCATTTTTGTGAGTTGTTTATTTATTGCTGGCCAAGTCCTTAAAAAGTGAATAAATAATGTAATAATGGCGACCCTGCCGTCATCGTCTTAACGACTAAGTACTTTATTTCAAAATCAGCTCATGTACCAAATTTTGTGTTGGTGCAAATTAATCTTACGACGAATTAATTGTTTTGCTTCATCGTAAGTAGTTTAAAAAGAAATTTCTTTGCTCGTCCTTTAAATTCACTCATTTTAATAAATAATCCTTTGTTGTTGGCACTAACATGCTGGGTATCAATTTGAAGACAAGGTTTAAGTTTTATCGCATTAAGTTATTATTAAGTCATTAGAATTAAGTTATTAAAACTTACATGTAAACTGTCTCGTATGAGATGTGGGTGTGTGTGTTTTACAGATATAATTAGGAGTTGTTCCAAGAAATTGTTTATTCTGTAGCGATAACAATAACGCATTAAATGTTATTTTAATGTTTTCAGAAATTTTGCGGAGAAGTTTTCAATCGCCATGTAAGTTCTATGAACGCTTCTATGAGTTTTGTGTCATAACTTTGGCAAGAAACTAGCTGTATACCGAGAGAAAAGAAAGGTATAGAGAAGTGTTTTCAGGCGGAAGAAACTAGAGGAAGAAAAGTGTGAGCGCGAGAACATTCTTGGTGCATTCTTTGGACATTCATTCTTGGAACATTCTTGGTTTGAACATTTTACAAGAAAAGGTTTAAATTAAGTTTAAACCTTTAAGTTAAGTTAAAGTTAAGTTTAAGTTAAGTTTAAGTTAAGTTTAAGTTAAGTTTAAGTTAAGTTTAAGTTAAGTTTAAGTTAAGTTTAAGTTAAGTTTAAGTTAAGTTTAAGTTAAGTTTAAGTTAAGTTTAAGTTAAGTTTAAGTTAAGTTTAAGTTAAGTTTAAGTTAAGTTTAAGTTAAGTTTAAGTTAAGTTTAAGTTAAGTTTAAGTTAAGTTTAAGTTAAGTTTAAGTTAAGTTTAAGTTAAGTTTAAGTTAAGTTTAAGTTAAGTTTAAGTTAAGTTTAAGTTAAGTTTAAGTTAAGTTTAAGTTAAGTTTAAGTTAAGTTTAAGTTAAGTTTAAGTTAAGTTTAAGTTAAGTTTAAGTTAAGTTTAAGTTAAGTTTAAGTTAAGTTTAAGTTAAGTTTAAGTTAAGTTTAAGTTAAGTTTAAGTTAAGTTTAAGTTAAGTTTAAGTTAAGTTTAAGTTAAGTTTAAGTTAAGTTTAAGTTAAGTTTAAGTTAAGTTTAAGTTAAGTTTAAGTTAAGTTTAAGTTAAGTTTAAGTTAAGTTTAAGTTAAGTTTAAGTTAAGTTTAAGTTAAGTTTAAGTTAAGTTTAAGTTAAGTTTAAGTTAAGTTTAAGTTAAGTTTAAGTTAAGTTTAAGTTAAGTTTAAGTTAAACTTAAACTTCCAGAAAACATCACTACAGATCTTAAAACAGATCTTAAAATGCCGTCTTAATACTTTGCTTCATGAACGTTTATAATTATATAAATCATATATTGTGAAAAATGTCGTATGGGCGAGAAAATATCTGCTACGTCCATCGCCCAAGTCAAATATATTGACTTCACACATATATTTTAGAGTTCTGACCAACTGGTTTTTGTGTAGGTTTAATGAAAAGCATTAAAGCGTTTTTATAATGCTCTCTACATAGTAGGGAGGCGTGATTGTGGGCGGATTAAAAAATATTTTTGTCTGTTTACATATTAACTGTTTACCCACACATAAAATTGAATGAATTATGACGAATCCCTCTATTTATTAAGTTTTTTTGCAATGAACGCAAACACGGAATGATGAAGATGCAGCCAAAGTAGATAGATAATGGATTATGATGGAAATTTTTGTAAAGTCAGTTGTGGCAAAACGTTCTCAATTGTGGTTTCAACAGCACATGTTGAAAGGAGTCACATGTTAACATGGAGTCACATGTTAAACTAAGGTGGCTACAATAACTGTTACGTGCGAGACCTCTTAGGCAAACGCATCATTTCGCGCTGATGCAATTTTAAACGGCCTCCGCGATCACCTGATTTAACTGCTCCTGACTGTTTTCTTTCGGGATGTTTGAAAGAAAAAGTTTACATCTGTAAACCATTAACCATACAGTAGCTGAAAATAAAAATTCGCAATAAAATTAACGTCATGATAAACGAAATTTTTCGAAATGCTAAATTCGAAATTAACCCTTAAACACACTTATTTAACTTATTACTTATTTTTTGCAGTCAAGTTGAATTTTTAGCTTAGGGCTTAGGGCCAATTTTACAGTGCTGGTTTAAACCCTTGTTAACAAGAGTTTAGTTAATCGTAGATTAAAGTTAATCAGAGTTTGAATACTCAATCAGTTTTTCAGTGCTCAGTTACGTGTCCAGCAGTTTTGTACTTATTGATATGGCAGCACCATCAAATGTCAAAAAATAATCGATTCTTATCGATTATTTTAATAGCTGATGATGAACTTGCCAGCTTTGATTAAAGAGATAAAATAAATTAAAATGAACAAAAAAAAAAACCAATTTTTCCAGTAAGGAAATACAATTCTTGCTTGCAACAATAAAAGTGTTATTGAGTGTGAGAAAACGGACAAGATGTCGAGTGACGAAAAGTCAGCGCATGGAAAAATGTGGAAAATGATTTCAACACCGAAATTAGAGGTGAAAAAAGGAGCTGGCAAATCCTTAAAACAAAGTTTTTTAATATGATGAAGTTTGCGAAAAAAACTTTGCTCTAGAAAAGCATCAGGTCTATAAAACCGGAGGAGGCTTGAAACCGTCATCAGTAGTTACAGCTTTGGACAGCAGTATTCTGGAACTGTGCGATGCTGAGCAGATGCTTGGCATGGAAGCCATCTACGATGACGACGTGAATTATGAAGTAGGTATCTGTTTTTCTTTCGTTTTTTTATGTAGCCAGTATAATAAAATTTATTATGTTGTAGACATTGAAACGGGGAGATTACGATTTCCGGGGCGCCGCGATTTGACGATGGATTCGAAGAGTACTCTTAATAAAAATAAGAATAGCCAAAGGAAATGTTGTGTTATCGATTTGTTTCCGAGTTATCGATTTTTAAAAATTTTTTTTTGCTATAAGGTCTATGAAGAAAACCGGCTGTATTATTCTTAATATATAACCGATATTAATGATTAAGATAAAATTTAAAAGGTTATATGTAAGGCTTTTAGAAAAATTTTAAATTAATGAAATCTGTTGAGTACTTTGTATTTTATAGGTATTTTTATGCAATACAAATATATTTTCTTACATAAAACCGTTACTTTCTCAAAAATTACCGTTATTACTATGAATTATAAAGAATAAATTATTAAAGCTTGAACATTTATCTTTCATTTGGTATATAATATATATAATTTATTTGACTTTTTGTCGTGTTTTTTATGATACAATGATTTGCCCTTGTACGGAAAATTGCTTATTTCACTCATATTTACCTTAGATGTTTTTCTTTCTTACTCCATATTTACGAATATCGCCATTACAATACAATATTTATATGAAATAACGGGATTTTCGAGTCAGTGAAAAAAATTTGTATTTTTTGGTCGATCAATTAATAAAAAAATAAATATTTTTATCTATCGAAAAAAAGGTAAAACTTTCAGCTTATCAAAAAATATATATTTTTAGTACCTTAAAAACGAAAATTTTGCAGAAAAAAAACGGTTCTTTAGTTAAAAAATTCTAATCTAATATATATTCGCTTATAAATTTAAAAAAATTTTTGAAATTGTATTTGTATTATATATCGTTGAAAAGGCATTTAATTACCTTTCGAATAGCATGTCAATCTTTAAGATCCATTGGATAACGGCAAAGATATAGAAAATTTTGTGAACAGATTTTTTAACAAAGAAAACATTTGGAAAATTTAAATTTTATGTAATATAGTGTGAAATTAAATAAAAAATGTATATTTTTATATGTCAAACAAAAGGTCTAACTGTAAGCTTTTGAAAAAAAATATATTTTTAGTAACTTAATAACGTAAATTTTTTATAAAATAACGGTTCTTTTTATTAAATAATTCAACTTTGGAATAAATTCGCTTATAAAATTAAAAATATTATAGCAATGATATTTACAACAAATATATATGAAAGGTTATTTAATGGCCTTTAAAATGACATATCAATCTTTAAGATCCATTGAGTAACGACAAAGATATAGATGTTTTTTTGAACAGATCTTTTAACAAAAATTTTTTTTTTAAAAATCGATAACTCGATAACTAATAGAGTTATCGATTTTTTGTTCGGCGAATCATGTTTTTTTGTTGTTTTCTACGAGAAAACATCTTCAAATCGCGGCGCCCCGGAAATCGTAATCGTGCCATTGAAACAGTAGAAATTTTGGTTGATAAAGCCGTAGTTTTGGAAAATGACAAAGAGAGATAAAGTTGTGCGCTAATTTTGGAAATGGAAAGTGACAAAGAGAGATAAAGTTGTGTGCTAATTTTGGAAATGGAATTAATATTTCATTTAAGCATGCAAAACCGAAAATTGGAAAACTATTTTTATTTTGAATTTAAATGATAAGGAAAACAAGCTTTCATCTTGGTCGAAGTACACGCCAAGACTTTTGAAAACCACAAAAAATGCAGTTCTTCAAGGCAAAAAGCAGAAGTGTACTAAAGATGTTGAGGCTGATGTGGCTACACTAAAATTGACGAGGTTAAGCTGGAAATGGAACACCTGAAGAAGAAAAGTGATGCTAAACTGACGTTTTTGGAGAAGGAAAACCAGCATACAAACGAGTGAGGTTAAATTTAGAGATAGAGCTGCTAAGAAAAAAGTTCAGTACGTAGTTCAAAACTATTGTTTTATCATTTAAAATGTTGCTTTTCTGGAGCAAAATTTTTTTTGTAGACTTCTTTAAATTAAAAAAATTTTTTTTAAGGATTTTCCAGCTCCTGAATACACCTCCAAATTTAGTGTTGTAATCCTTTCCACATTTTTGCATGCACTAACTTTTTCGTTAACACTTTTAAACTTGGTGATTGTTGCAAGCTAGAATTGTATTTCCTTACTGGAAAAATTAGTTCATCCTTAGTTTCAACTTTAGACAATATTCACTGAAAAACGTGCTCCTTGATTTAAAATTTGCTTACACCAGAAATAGAGTTTAACTCGCACTGAAAAAATGGCTCTTATAGATAGTAGAATTTTATGAACAATTTTTTTGTAGAACATTTTAATCCTTTATATTCCTGTTTTATGGGTATTTTTCTGATATTTTTCTCAAAGGCACAAAAAAGACACAAACATTGTAGTGTTACAGGGTTAAATATTTCACAAAAACATACACAAATTTTTGAAAATTTTTTGCTAGAAACAAATGTTAGGATAACATGGTTTCTTTTGCTGATTAACCATAAGAATGTGCAAAAAGAGGCAAATTTTTAATAAAACTCAGATGTAGGCTTTGAAAACGACGATGCACGTATATTTTCTCGCAACTTAGCTATTTTGGCAACCATTTCTTTAAACAGTTTCATGTGCGATTTATAGGTTTTATGTATGCATTGAGCTCCTGCTTGATGGAGTCTGTTTACTAGATTTTTTGTTAAAAATCAGTAATTTTTGATGTGTTGGACTGTGTAATTAAATGATTACTGCATTAATTTAATGAGCTAGCAACCTTGTTGTCAAAATTTACTTCATTGACTCTGTTTTGTCAATTTTCTAATAAATTCATTGGTGGGTTAAACACCGAGTTAAACTTTCTTCTCGCAGTCGTTGTTATAGTCACTTTATTAACGTTAAGTGAAACACATTGAAATCATATTAATTTAAACTGCTTTAGCTGCTTTCAAAATTCATTTAAAATCCTTGCATTAAATATCCTTATGTCGCGCTTAACTTGAATCTCACGTATTAGCACGCATATCCTTTCCACTTAAACGCTAAATATTATTAAATTAGCTGGCCAAGCAAGCAGCTCACAGCCTAGCTGCCACCCACTCCTCTATCCTCACGGCACATTCTCAGTCACCATTGGATTTAATATTCAATTTAGCACACTTTGATTTGCTGTGCCTTCCTTTGCTTTGCTTTGCTTCGCTTTGCATTGCTTGGCCTGGCTTTGCTTTTCTTTTTAATGCCTTGACTGGGTTTGGCCTTGGAATTAGTTAAGTGGCTTAAGCGTTGTTCATGTCGCACGCACGATCTCACCAACATGCTACTGGAATGGTGGCTACACTTTGGCCAGAGTTGCCAAGCGTTAATTCTTCGTCAACTATAAATTTGTTAGTTTAAGCATATTATAAACGTTTATTTCAATATGCATGCGCAGAGTGAAGTGAGAGGCGAGAGGCGTGCAAGCAACGGCAATTCAAAGCATATCAAGACTAACATCTACAACAGGCGGCCGTCTGGCATATGTGCTCGTTCAACTGTCTCCGACTTCGTGTCCTTGTGTCCTGCGTGAGGCGCATATCTTGTGTGGCACTCGTTGAACTTGTCGTCGTTTATTTGTGCCCCTCAACAAAAACAGCAAAACCGGCAACAACAACAACTACAACAACAGCTGCAGATGATCAGTGACAACAACAACAATAATAAGAACAACAACTAATATGATGAGTATAACTACTAGAACAGCTCTAACTAATATCCACATAGACCGGAAACGGAAGAAAGCATGTTAGTTCCGGGCAAAGTTTGTACGTGACTGGAAATTCCTAACATGCAAGCGTGAGCTTGTGTGTGTGTATGTTTGTATGCATGTTTCCTTACAGCATTTTTCAGACAGATTTTCTGAGCCGTAGTGGGTGGAGCAGTCACGATTTATTGTCACTGCTATCTGTCTGACTGTCCGTCTGTCTCTGTGTGTATTTGCGAGTTTCTGTGTGCGGCTGTGTTCATGTTTGTTGATACTCTTAATATGTGTTTAAATAATACTAGCCAGCCAGCAAACGCGGAGATTAAAAGACATACTAACACTCACTCACTCAAACACACACACTCATTCACTCACTTACAACCTACGCTGTGTCCTTCGGTACATTGGCTGCGTCTCGTAGTCATGGAGGACATTTTAACATATGAATGATTATATTTTGTCTCTTTGTCTGTCTGGCGGGTGATTCGTTTTATTAATAGAAATATCCTTGCCACATTGCCAACTGTTTGTCTGCATAACTATCTTTGTGCTAGCTGACTGACCATCTCGTTGTATTTACACATCTGTGTGTGTGTGTGTGTGTGTGTGTGTTTGTGCTTGTGTTCTAATGCATTTGTCCGTAACTCAATTGAAAGTGACTTGATTACAGCTCAATGTTGTTTTTTTTTAAGCTTCAACCATTTTGTGCTAAGCGTCAACACTTCACCCAGCTCAGCCGCTCTAGCTTGTGTGCGTGCTTATTAGCAATATTTACATATGTATTGGTAAGGTCAAAACTCACATAACCAACACAAATACTGCAATTGAGTAATCATATTCATAATTATGTTAGCTACAGTAAATAATAATTTACTTTGACCTGAAGGCCACTCGTATGCATTGCCTTACTTGACTCATTCATAATGGCTCAATCATGACCAATGCTACTTGGCAAGATAAGTTTATTTCTGGAATTAGTGATGAGCCTAGGCATTACTATGGCTCCATAATTAACTTGTGTACATTTTCTTTACGATTGTCACGAACTCCTAACAAAATTTCTCCGCCTTGTGGGTGGCGAAAAAAATGTGGCGTCTAAAAAGTTCAACAATATTTGCAAAATTCACACATTATTTAGATGGTCAGCAGAATATACGATTTTATTTGGGTAAAGTTTAAGTTTTCAACTAAAATATTTTAAATATTACCCTAGAAATGGTAATTTTGGTATGAAAACATGTATTAGAAAGAGTTGTGTGGGTTGTCTGCATTGACGTTACGATACTCCTTGTCTAGCCACGAGTTTCGGCGTGGACGGCGATAGCCAATCACTTCTTCAGCAGCCGTATGCATAGAGTTGGATATGTGCGAGATATGTTTCTTGAAGCAGGAGTTAGAGTTGAGTAGCGAATGCTTCGGTTGTCCGATTTGATTACAGCTTGGCAATATCTAGCTTTCTCTGTTTAGGATTGCGCGCATTCTTATCTTTGCATCAATTCTCGAACTGTGGGAGCCGCTGAAAAGCTTCTTTCGGGGAAAAAAGTTTCCGGCCGTTTTCGATCAATTCTTGGAATCTGCTTCCTCAAAATTGTGGATCTTTTTCATCAAAGAACGGACAAGAAATACGAAAAGTAAAGTAGGAAGGTCAGTACTAATTGTGTTCGCTTTTCACGCAGGCTGAGCATTTCTAGGGCGCAGTTCTTAAAATTTAAGGCGACAACGTTTCTGCCGTCGACGTGGCTCACCACTTGCACGCACTGTGCGTCAACATTTTGCTCCGACAAGTCGAAAAATATGACCGTGACCGTAAATATGTGTGTGACCGTGGCATGCAGGTTAAGTGTGTGGCTTAGCATGCTTGGAGCTCGGGTTCGATCCCCAGCCGCGGCGAAAAGTTTTTTTCAATAAAAAATTTTTCTGATCGGTCACCACCTCTCTGCAGACAATGGCAAACCTCAGAGAGTAAATAATGCCATGTAAAGCTTCTTGAGAACATGAGCCGTTCGGAGTCAACATAAAACATGTAGGTCCAGTTCTCGGTCAATTGTGTGCAAACATTTAATAACACACACAACACAATTGATCATAAGAAGCTCGGTCAAAGTCCTTTCAAGGGCTGAAATGGCCAATTTGTTTTTTTTTTTTTTTTTTTTTTTTGTTTAAGTCGAAAAATATTTGAGCCCGGACACAGAAGCTGAGTTAAACGAAGTCGTGACTAGTAGCAAAGAATTCAACAAGCAAACACTTGAAGATTAGTCCATTCAATTCTTTGGTAATTTTTCAAATGCCTCATTTATTTTCGTTTCCTAATCTTGCGCGATGGAAAAGCAATGGACAACATGAGCCAATGGACCGATTATTTTGAAGTATTTGAAAGCTTCTCATCGGTCGTCTTGGAACAATTCCCCGACTAGTCGGGTTTGAAAAAAATCTATGCAAATAGTTAGAGAAAAAGGAGCGTTCAATTCGCCTTTGTGCTAAATTACTGCTCGACTGAGAAAATGAATGAGTGCCTTTTTAATTTTTTGTTTTTCCAGCTCTTTGGCACCGATTGAGCGCGTTATCGCGAAGGCAAAGAAAATCTGGAAGCAAGATTCATTCCACTTTCATGTCACCACATGGAGTGAACTTTCAACGATTTCTACAATTTCTTGAAAAAGCGGCTAGACTTTTTGCGAAAAATCTCGTCTCAAAACAAATATTCTTTCAAACAACCGAGTACTGTCGATGTAAGCCCGATGTTTGTCAAGTTCGCTGACTCGGGCTCATCAATAAAAAATTAATATCCATTGAACTATTTATATCTACTGATTAAATACTGATTTTCGAGAGCAAAAAATATAGTGATTTTCAATCAGCAAGAGTTGGTATTATTAGTCAGGGTGGAAGGTAGTTCTCATGCTGATTTTGAAACCAGGACAAGTGAAGTTATGGTATGCATGGAGTGCACAGGTAGGGGTTAGCTTGCAAAGGAACAAGACATACCATGGTTGTACAATTGGTTCCGGATTGTCGTCGCCGGAAAACAATGACTTTCTCAGCAGCAGTGCAGATTTAGAGGGGATATATGAGCCCAAAGTCCACCAGTACCCTTGAAGCATGCATTACAAGATGTGAAATTAGTTTTCGCCCTTTTTGATTCCGGAGCAGCCAAGTGGCCTTGTTGATATCGAGGTGTATGAGTCTGGTACTACTAACTACCATGTTTTGCGTTGCGGTGAAGTCGATCATTCTTAGACCGTTGTTCGAAGTGGTTTCATGGAGACTGAACTGACCGACAGTAGAGCCAAAGATGCCTTCTTTTCCGCCTTCGGAAAATTAGGCTTCTGTGTAAGAATTTTGTTTTGATGCGGATTGTGGTCTTTCGTTTTAGGTGGGAATCGGGAAACAAGATGGAGTAGTTTCTGACTTACGACGAATCATCCAAATCATCCAAATTCACGCTTCTCCACATAGAAGCTGTAGAAGATATCATAGTCTGCTCTCTTTGAGCAGCCTTGTCCTTTCCATCGCATCTCCTGGATGTTGGTGTTGTCAACCTTTGATTTTACGAGAGCTGTCGTCAATTGGTTAGAAGCACTTTTCCCACTAAGGGCCGAACATTCCAGGTGCATATTCGTAAATCATTGTTCGTTTTTCGTTTGCGGTTCTCGTGAATATGGTAGGAATTGGTATCCGAGGCTGGTTTAGTTTTTCATTGGGCAGTTATAATGTGGTGGAGTCCTAAACCGTACACAGATTCCATTTTTAAGGTTTTGTAGGAAACCCTTAAGTTTAGAGTCTAAAAGAGACAGGTAGTTTTGAACATGGAGCTTTTAAGACGGCTCAGACTCACCTTGAAATTGCCAGTTGCCGGTTATGTGGGTTTTAAGCAATTCACTATCCGCAACTTCTGACTTGTCCGGTGGCTTGCCGCCGCATATTTCCTATTAAACCATGGAACGGGACGGTGATTATGTCGCTTAAGGTACAATTTTCGCTAGGTCGACTTATTTATGTAATACTGGAGGCTGTGGATCTCACGTATATGATTGAAGTAAAATACCCGGGAATATCCAAAAGAAGCATTTAATTTTTTTATCTTTGATTGAGTCCCTGCTCGGGCGCCATTTGGAACCAACTTTCTAGCCGGGGTAAGCTGGTCGGATAGCCGGGACTCGTACAAAAATATTTCCTGGTGCTAATTAAAAAAATAACAAAATAGTTTCTTTGCTCCTTTTTTTCACAAAATCCACAGTTCATTGATTATTTTTTGCTCCATATCGATTTCCCTCGAAGTGTTTCAAAGTAGGGTCCGTGAAATCCGTAGTCCGTTCGCCTACTCACAGTGTATTTTAAATTACGATGGGTTGTTCGGTATGGAACCATTTGGGTCAGATGTAAAATTCGGTCGCAGATGTCGTCTAGCTTGTGCTGAAGAAAATGGAATCACTTGGATACTTTTACAGCAGACCGTCCGGTATGCAACCACTTGGGTCAACATAAAAAAACAGCTTTCGTGATACCACTAGGATGTTTTATGGCCGGCTGTCCGATATAAAACCACTCGGGCGGACAAGAAAACACTGTTCACTGTTGTACTTGGTCACTTATTTACTGCCACTGGTTTACTTCTTGTCCTTGGTCACTTGTTCACTTGACTCACCGATGAGCGCTGATTACGTATTGACTTCAAAAGAGACCCACAGTTGGTTCGCTGACTCCTTTTATCCCCAAAAAGGGTAACATGACCTTACTTGTGTCAAAAAATTTCTATCTGATCTCGACCTTGTATCTCGCTTGCCTAAAACTAGGCAGGCCAACCTTTTGCCCTGCATATTATTGTTGTCATAGGCTGCGTTTATAGTGAACGCGATTCAGACAGGCAGGCAGGCAGGCAGGCTGAAATCTGTGTGAAAAACGAGATGCAGATAGCTATCTATCTCGCTTGTTCACATTGCCTGTCTGCCTGCCTGTCTGACTCGGCGTTCACTATAACCGCAACCATAGTCGCTGTTTATTGACCCCTAAGTATTTTGCTATTCCCACTTGTGGCTGCATAGAATGCATGTTGTTTGTATGTTTTGCTGATTTTGCTTTATGCGACTTCGTTATGTTGTTTTGTTGTTGTGCTACTGTGATCATGCCACTGGCTTGCTGTATGTTTTGTTATTGTTTGATTGCGGGACGCACAGCTGCGTGCATGTGAACAAGGGCGGTTCGCGGTTCAACCGGGTTTTTGTCCAGGTGCGGTTAATATTTTACAGGGTGTGTTCAGGTTCGGTGGGGTCTTCTGTGCAGATGCGGTTCAGAGGGAAGTGTAAGGCCTAAATTGGAAAAATTTTTTCTATATGTTAAATAACACATGTTAAACAACACATCGTTATGTCTTAATGGCATTCTAAATTAGTCAGAATGGCAGAGGTTAATATGTGACGTGACATTTGTGAAAAGTCGTCTGGATTTTGGGTTCACTTTAAGTCTGTGCTTTTTGCAGCCTTGCAATGGTACCCTGAATGCATTTTTGCTTAAATAGAATATCAGCTCTTTTGAAAGATACCAAAAAGCACACAAAATACATTTCCATTAAAAGACATTAAAGGACTTTGACCGAAATTTTTCGATTGAAAGATGGCGTTGTAAATCATTTTTCGTGCGTTCTCTTTACGAAGACATTCCAGATGAAAGTTCTTTGGGCATTAATCAAGTATAAAATGGAGATAAATAAGTAATGCACTTGAATCTAATGAAGAAATTTAAAGATTAAACGATTTCGCATGTCAGTTCGTACGTGGCGCCTGAATAGGTGAATGGTTATTTATAGGTGTTCACCGTCTGTATAGTCTGTCGATCTGACTCGAATAATCTTGTTTAGAGGTTGTTTGTTCAGATAAAAAATTCTTATGGTAACCAGTTTATAGCGGTGATGAGCTTGGCCGAGGACCTCTGAACTCGTTGGGCTGGCCCTTCGACGATTTTCGGGGGTCGTTGTGGCTTACTACTTAACTTGGGGGTAAAGCTTTACGCTCAAATTTATCCATAGCTGTATTTTTATTATCCAGATTAAGAAAGAGGTGGATACATTTTCACCCCCCGCCGAGATTTGTAAATGTAATCACAACTATAGTTAATTTGGTAGCTTTAAATGTTTAAAGGGCCGCCGGGCGACACAATGTGTAGGTCTCGTACTTAGCATTAAGCCTTCACCGCAGGGTACTACGTAAAAAATATTATATTATTTTTTTGACAGGTCTCTGCACCGCTTTTAAAGTAATTGTTTATCATAAAAAGATGTTCCATATTTTTATAACTTTTTCATAATATAACAAATTAAAAAAAAATCATCTCTTATCTCAATCTTTTCTTTTCTTTATATAACTTTACAAAAATCTGTTTTAAAAATTATGAAATAATATATTTTCTAGCAAAAGAATAGAAAACTATTATAAAACTCAATTTAAATAAGGGTTAACTGCACTGCGATACTTATACAAAGCATTACACACATTCATACAATTGAAAAATGCTGCTGGCGGCTGTAGAATGTTTGTTTTATATTCTTTTTTTATTTATTTCTTTTCCATTGAGCTGAGTAGAAAAAACACTGGCGGCTAATCTAAACGAAAAAATGCACACCAAAGTGCCACCAAACAGATTCGGCTGCACCGCGAGTACCTTTTTCGCCACAGCCATAAACACAACACTCACCTACCCACACACACACACACACACACACACACACACACACACACACACACACACACACACACACCTACACACCACACGCAAGCAACAATAGAAAAGATGTATGTATTGAAAAAGGGCTTAAATGAATTATATGCAAAAAGGAAATGAATAGCTCTCTCTGTTAGAGTGCGTATGTTTGTGTTCTATGTGTTTGTGTTTTTGTATCTTTGTGTTTGTTTGTGCGTGCGTCTGTAGGCAATAAAATTTATTATCCTTTTGACGTTCATTGCGTTCATTGTTTTGTATAAACAAAAACACAAAATATAAAACAACAAAAAAACAACAAAAAAAACTTTAAAATTGCGTTCCTGTCAAAAGGATGTTTCCGGCATATCGTTCTTGTTTTTGTTGTTGTTGTTTGACATTTTATTTATTCTTTTTTTTTGTGCTCTACTAAAATTATTGCAGCTTACACTATAGACTGCAAAATGCTCTGCGCTCCTTTACAAACCTCCTTCAACATTGCTCACTTTTTTCTACACGTCGACTTTCAGTGTTGTCAACTTTGTGCTTTTATAATTGTGTGGCTTGACAAGTGTTCTTGCTTTTTTTTTACTGCTTTTGCTGCTGCTGTTGATGCTGCCAGTGTTGCTGGTGTTTGTTATTGTTTTTGTTGTTATTGGTGCTGTTATTTTAATTAATTTATTGCATTTTATCTGGTGCGGGGAATTCTATTAAATGAATATGAATTGCAAAAATTTCAACAGGAAATCCAGGATATGAAAAGGTAATGATTTAGTGCTGTTGCTTTAAAAAAGAATTAAACAAGAAAGGCTTTTCACAGTGAATGCGCTATAAATGTTTGCTAAACTGTGTTGAATTGTGTAAAACGTTAGGTACATGTGTCAACTAACAGCCTTATTCTGGTCATTGAAAATTGTATAGTTATTTGCCCTGTATCTTAAATAAAATTTTTGAAGTGAAGCTTCTTTAACCGCGTATACAACATACGGCGAACGAAACAGGTAGTTAAACCGATGAAACGAATGAAACAGCGGCGAATTAAGGTGAATTTAGGTTAATTTAGGTGAATTTGGTTGAAATTAGGTGTTTTAAACACTTTATAAATTCGAAGCAAAAAAATTATCGAACTATGGTTTGAGTCCGAACTAACAGATCAATGTTCGGACTTCATTAACAAAGTTTAAGACCGTAATTTTTGAAAGTGGAATTTTCAACTAGATACGTTATGCTTCAATTTCCAACCGTGACACGTTACGCTGAAATTTTCAGCCAGTATGATTCACAGGCTTTGGAATTTTTATGGATTCCATGCATGATTTTGACCAATATGGATGATTCTATGGCCAATCGGATGCAATGGGATTTTCTGAAGTCATTCCATAAATGTGGTCCCTCAAATCTTTGTATGCAAATGTTTTTCTCTGTTCTGTTATGTTTAATTTGGCTTTAAGTTTTCATTTATTTCAAAAAAATATATATATCAATCAACATCATCTGTGTTGCTTCCTTGCGCTGAAGTTAGTGATTTGACATCTTTTTTTTTAAGCACTCTTATCAACGCACACATATTTATTAAATAAAGTTTATCTGTTAATTGAATCGGCGAGCAGAATGAAAATCGTATAAATTCTCTCTTATTTCCCCTCGCACATGATTGGTAAGCAGACATAATCGCAACCCTCCGCTCAAGGACTCGCATAAGGTACGCACTCACATTTGCATACAAAGAATTACAGACATTTTTCACGGGTCACAGCTGAAAATTTAGAAATCTCTTTGAATAGAATATCTAAGCGATGTTGTATTTCAGGACGTAGTCAACTAATTAATTTCAAGGGGAGTAATTTGTGACCTAGAGAAACTTTTTTTTACAAATGATTTTAATAAAGACCTATCAATACTGACCACGTGACAACATTTCGAGTTATCTAGTGCTTCATAGAAATATATGCTAAAAAATTATTCAAATTTAAAACAGTTACAAGTTCTGCGTTTTGATGGCTGTTTTAGTGGTCGTTAATTTGGGTCTCAATTTATGGGGGAAAAATTAATATAATAAGACACACCCTAGAATGAAAGTTTATGTGAAAAGTGTTTCAGAACTACAAAAAAATTGTTTTTGGTTGTTCCTAAAAACAGCCAAAATGGTTTTTTAGTAATAAAATTAGTATTTTAAGTATTTTAGTTATAATATATTTATTTTTAGTCAGATCATGAAGTGCAGCATATCGTTGGATTGGTCTGAAAGAAATATAAATTGTATTCTTTGATGTCATTGGCATCAGATGTCATCTACTTGTAGTTAATACTACCACTAAGTTAGGAATAATTTTAAACCAATCTTTTTTTTCATTAGAGATGATACTTTTCAAAACACAAGAATTTTTTTAGACAAAGCTGTACTTAACTTTCATAAATTGGGTATCTAAAGACTGTCCCAGAAATAACTGTCCTTTTGTTTTTAGGTTATTTATAAAAAAATGGTACTTCTATAGCAACATATTTGGTACCTAAATAAAGTATAAATATTGCAGATTAAAAAATATACTCATTAGTAAAGAAAAAGAGCTACTGAAAAAATGTCGTCTCAACAAGAAGAAAAGCGGAAAGCTATTATTTGCAAATACCTGGAAAATCCAAACACCACGTTCAAAAAGATCGCTAAAGAAGTTGGCGTGTGCGTAAAAACTGTCGGAAGGACCATAAAACGATACAAACAGCTTATCCCTTTATCAAAAACGCCAGGCTCTAGGAGAAAAAGTGATCCAGCGAATCAAGCGGTGGCCCAGAACGTTAAGCGACTGTTTTCTCAAAATCCAGTCACTTCGGTTCGTGATATGGCGGCTAAAACGCGAACATCGAAGTCAAGTGTTCATAAGATTAAAAATTGTGCAACCAAAGTAGCTATAAAGTACAAAAAGTACCTGATAGGCCAGAAGAAAAGGACGCCGAAGCCAAGAGGAGGGCGCGAAAACTGTAGCACGATTACCTGCCCAAATTTGATTGCGTGATCATCGACGATGAAACGTACTGCAAAGCGGATTTCAAGCAGTTACCTGGACACGTATATTATACTGTGGTTAGAAGGGGTGAATCATCCTCTAAATTTACCACCGAAAAACATACCAAATTTCCAAAGAAATACATGGTGTTGCAAGCCATTTGCAAATGTGGCCTTCGAAGTAAGGAATTTGTGACAGATCGCACAATCAACATCGAAATTTACATCAGAGAGTGTCTGGAGCGGTGTTTGCTGCCTTTTATACGTCAGCACCAAGGTTCAGTACTATTTTGGCCTGACCTAGCAACATGTCACCACGCCCAGAGAACGATGGATTGGCCATCGCCAAGCCAATAATGTCATTGTGGTACCAACAGAAGCCAAACCTCCGAATTGCCCCGAACTTCGTCCAATCGAAAGATATTGGTCTTAAATGAAAATAAATCTTAAGAAGACCAAACAGACTGCAAAAAACATCGAAATATTTCGATGTAAACGACTTCGGGCATACACTAAGGTCAACGAAAGGTCGGTAAAAATCCTTATTTTTTTTAAAATTTGAATTTTAGCACCTCAGTTTTTGAATGTAAAACAAAATAAATAAACTCTAAAAAATCTAATTTTTTTATATTTTTTTATTGGAATTTACTTAATGGTTATAAATTGGGAATAAAATTTGAATTTAAGTAGCTACCTATGGTGTAAATTTTAATATAAAATAACTAAAATGTAGTAAGAGCTGTATTTTGTATTTTGTTTAAAGTTTTTTCATGCTCTAGCAAGCAACAGATTAGCCCGAGGTTAGAACACGCGACTCTAATGCGATGGTTTGCTGCAGTCCACGGTTCGATCCTAGGATGTGGCAAAAAATTAAAATATTATACAAAGCATTTTTAATATTAAATAATTAATCCATACACGGAGAGAAATTAAAGCTGAAAGCAATACCAAACCGATTAATTTTGGGAGTGATTCTGAGCTAAGCCAATATGTTCTTGATATTAATCCATAACGTG
Organism: Tetanocera ferruginea; assembly: GCA_958299015.1. Lineage (NCBI taxonomy): Eukaryota > Metazoa > Arthropoda > Insecta > Diptera > Sciomyzidae > Tetanocera > Tetanocera ferruginea. The sequence continues at coordinate 95,772,490 of OY282642.1, forward strand.
ATTGTTTATTAAAAAATCAACACGCCCATTCCAGCGATTTTTGGATTATTTATCAGAAAAATAATATGCCCACATGCGTCCAATATAAACAATTTTTGGATTGTTTTTGAAAAAATTGATATGCTCACTTGAGTCCAATTTATGTCAAATTATGTCAAATGCCAACAAATAAATATATATACAAAATTTTAGATATTTTATTTGCAAAAAAAAAAAAAGAAGAAGAAAGGTTCATAAACAAGCAGTTATATTATATAGGCTTATGAAATTATATTTTCATTGTCCAAATTAGATATATCTGATTCAATATGGGCAGGAAAATATAATTTTTGAATTTATTTATACATTTTACAAAAAGCATACAGTTTTATGCTAACAGAAACAAAAACCAATTGGGAATTACGTCGTTTAGTTGGTTATTTTTTTTGATGAGCAAAAAAAATAATTACAAAACTAATTGTTTTAAAAACAATCATAAGGTTACACTTTTTAAGCACAAATTGACGTGTTTATCAAAAAAATTTTCAAGCCCAATTTCTGGCACAAATTGCGAACGTGCATAGCTTGTTTTGAGATGGTTTTGAACTTTATTGAGCTGATTTCAGTTATGAATGCTTTGAGCTTGATTTTAGTCCATTTTTTTCTATCCGTGTATAATTAAAATGAATAAAAGTGATTTCGCTTCAGGGGATTTTTAACCTTTTAAAATAGAAATAAATTTTTTTACAAAAATCCGCTATTTAGTCGATTTGAAATTTGGTTTGAGAAGAGCTTATGAATTGATCGAATTTTTAAAACTAAAAATTTTTAGCTACAATTATCTTTTAAGCATTCCTCAAATGTCAATTGTGTGAAAAATTCAGTTCCAAATTTAAAAATTTCTCTTTCCGAGCAAACAACTCTGTTGAAAACGGCTTTTTGTGTTTTTTTGGCATTTTTCTGTCAAAATGTGTTATAAATCGATGTTTTTTATTACATTTTAGGCTTTTTGCAATAAAAAATGAAAAAAAAATTAGTATATTTTTGAAATCCGCCCACGTACACGCCTAAGTCCAATACAATGCAATACAATGTAAAAATAAAATTTGGTACGTTTGTATTCTATATTAAAACAAGGAGTCTTCGAAAAATGGGTATCAGCCGCCCACGAAAACGCCCACCTCCTATACAACCCAAAAATTTTAAACTCAATAAATAAGCGTATGTTTAACCTACAGAGACAAAGTTTGGTATATATTTTTTTTTATAACAAATGACGATGCTTTTGAAACATGGACGTCATCCACCCACGGACACGCCCTACCTCCCATGCGCAGCAAAAAATTAAAAATTGTATAATTAAGCTTGTTTGTCTTTGTATGTATTTTATATTATAACAATAAACCAAAGATATTATTGAAAAATGGCCGTCATTCAAGCCCGGACACGTCTACTTCCAATAAAATCCATAAAATTGAAAACGTAATAAATAAGCCTATGTTTAATCTTCAGAGATAAAATTTGATAATTATCTATTTTATACCAAAATTATGATGTGTTCGAAAATTGCGTGTTATCCGTTCAAGAACACGCCCACATCCCGTACAACCCAAAATAGCGAAAACCGATCATAATGATTACAATTCTTAAAATGATGATGATTATACACCAGAATATGAAGCCTTCCACCAAATTTTCAGATTGAGTGAGCAATAACTTTTCTTAAAAAATTTTTATTCTCTGTATAAAACCACATTTCCACAGTCGATTTCCTTGCGCAAATAAAGTTGGAAGCCTACCAACTTTTGTTGTGAATTGCATACAATTTTAATTATTGAAAGCAATATAAGATTTAAACGTTCAAAATTACATGCAAATGTAATTCAATTCTTTTATTTTCTCGTACTTCTAAATGCTGAACTATCCAGACTTAAGTGAAGGTTTGTTCACAATGCATTGTAAATATTGTAAATTTTGTAAGAATATAACGCGCTTCAAAGTAAATTCTGCCTTTAACTGTTTTCGTCAGTATTCTTGACGTACTTTTGCTGATTAGAAAACTTTTTGCTGTACCTCAAAGCCCTGAATGTTTTTAGCACAAATGTCTATCTCTATTATACAAACCTATGTATGTACAAACTTTTAAGTTTTACATACCGAATTCAATTTTCATTCAGGTTTCATTAACTGACAACTTGTTACAAAACCCTAAAAAGATACACAATCGAATGCAGTTAACCTCTTAACTCTTAACAAAATAAAACAGTTTTTGTCATTTGCCGCTTATAGTTCTGCATTACAATAGGATGACCGACTAGATTTATACAAGCGAGTTATAAAATAGTTTTAAGTATTCTCTCATGTATTTGACTGATTTAGAGGGGCAACCCCCTTACTTATACCGTATTGAAACGCACCTGATTTGTCTGTTTGTATGTGTTTTTCCGCCTGTGTTTTTGTGCACTTTACGTTTGTGCTATTTTTCCATATCAGCGTGTTGCGATAAAATGTCTCATTTTTATTTTTGTGACTAATTTGCGTTGCTGTTTCTGCTACTGGTGCTGCTTTTCCTGCGACTTCTCGTCGCTCTAATTTTATCAGTTTAAATGATGAAGTTGTGTGAAGTAATGGCAAGAGCGTGACTTACGCTGTTTAGCTAAAAATAGAGAAATAGCGCAATTGATAGTACCTCAGGAATGCCAGTTACCAATGTGGGTTAAGTACGGTTGAAGATAAAAGAAATGGAAAAAAAAAACACAAGATAAAAAACACGTACTGGCAAGAAAGGAAGCTAAAATGCGGTAATGATGCATTTACAACATAAATCGATTTGATAAAAATAATAATTTTTAAAAGCAGTCATCGACTGCCTTTCAAAGTGTTCAGTTGCGAGTTCTCTTCGAGTTGCACTTTCTCACTGTTTTCTTGTGTTCATTTACACATATATAACTTTGTTGTTTTAGTTTATTCTTATTCTTCGGAATTAGTAAGTCAACCAATAATAATAATAATAATTAAAGTTTGAGTGATGAATAAAGACAGGCCGGTTCCTCAAGGGAACCGGTATAGATTACTTTCTGAAGAGGTTTTAGATTCCAATCCCAGTGCAAAAAAACATAAGTTAAACAACACTAAAGAGTCATTTCCATCTTTGAATAAACCGCTTACTGCAGCAAAAAATCCAAAATTTTTGACGGTTAAATCTACTGATCCAAACAAACCACTTTCATCTTTCAGCGTTTTCGCAAAAAAGAAAGCTCTGGACAGTATTAGTACGGAACTAGAACAAGTTAGTATACTACGTGACGGCAGCCTCCTTATCCTTACAAAATCCGAAAAAGTCGCCGACAAATTCTTGAAATCAAAAAACTTTGGAGGTCTGTGCCCCGTTTCAATCACGCTGCACGAATCATTAAACACATGTAAAGGAACTATATATGACCGTAACCTGATTCCAACCTCCGAACAAGAAATTCTAGATGACTTAAAAAACCAAGGTGTCGTAAATGTTTACAAATTTGTTAAAAAGCAAAACAACACATCCTCCCCAACAGGCGTAATATTGCTAACTTTCAATGCATTTAAACTTCCAAGTCAAATTGACATTGCCTGGTACAATGTTAAAGTACAGGAATATTTTCCAAACCCCATGCGGTGCAAAAATTGCCAAATAATTGGACACACAACTAAATGGTGCAAAAATGACTCAGTTTGCGGTACTTGCAATCTTCCCCCCCACGATCCTAACAAGTGTGACAGAATTATGTGCGCAAATTGCCTTGCATCCCACACCTCTTATTCCAATGACTGCCCAAAGTACCAACAAGCTAAGGAAGTTTTAAAAATTAAGACTCAAAATAAATGCAGTGTTTTCGAAGCACGCCGTATTTACAAACAACAATATCAATATAATTTGCAACCAACAAGAACCTTCTCAGAAGTCGCAAAAACTTCAACTTTAAACAAAAATTCAAAACTTTCAATAAACACAAGAAAACAAGAAGCAACAAATTCTAAGAATAATCTCTCACCGAAAGAAACAGATCCAACAACAAACATCAACCCATTTATTGACACCGATCTCCACACTGCAATTTCTCGTCAAACCACTTCTTCCGAAAATAACTCAAACCAAAAGCCCTCTGAAGCACTTCAATCACTCAACACTCAATCACTCAACACTCAATCACTCAATAAACCAAAAACCTCTTCTCTCATAACCAATACTCTTAACCCTCAACTCTCTCACACTGACTTCAAAATAACTCATTCTCACCAAACCACTCTATATAATAATCAATCAAGTTCAAAAAATTCTTCTCCAAAAAATATGAATGCAGACTCTTATCAGAACTCTCAACCCTCTCCTACTAATACACTCCCATCTCCGACAAAATATTACTCAAACTCTCCACTAAGCGTAATAAGCAATGATAACACAATGATAATAGATTCTTCCGATAACGACACTTAATCATGTGCATTGCTCTTTCTTAACAAGCAGCAACTGTCATGATGAAAAAAAAAAAAAAATATAAATGAAAAAAAAAAAAATAAATAAAAAATTATTTAAATTATTATGATACTTAACATTCTGCAATGGAATATTAAAGGATATTATAACAATTATATTGACTTAGAACTGCTTTTAAAAAAGCACTCTCCTCATATCTTTTGTCTCCAAGAAACACACATTAAGTCAAACAATAGCCCAAATACCCCTAAACAATATGCTGGATACTTCCATAACTTTATACAAAACAATACTGCTAAACAAGGCTCAGGTATTCTTGTTCATAAAAATACTCCTCACAAACTCATCGACATTCAATCCAATATCTCACTTGTCGCAGTAGAAGTCAATCTTAAATATCCAATCACAGTAATATCTATTTATATTCCCCCAAACCAATCAATAACCACATCTGATCTACACAATATTACTAGTAACATTAACACTCCTATACTCTTAGCAGGCGACCTAAACGGTTGGAGTCCCCTCTGGGGCTCATCAACCTATAATAGAATTGGTCAAATAATAGAAGACTTTATCCTCACATCTAACATCGCAGTACTAAACGATGGATCTCCAACCCACTTTTCAACACACAGAACTCTCACACACATTGACCTGACTCTTTGCTCGCCTTGTTTACTTCCAAATACAACTTGGACCACAATAGACGACCTTCATAACAGTGATCACTTCCCAATATCAACAAAAGTTACTCTTTGGTCCCCCCATAGAAATCCCTTCAGTAAGCCCTGCAGATACAACTGCAAATACGCCGATTGGGAAAAGTTTCAAGCTGAAATACGCACCAGAACTAATAACTCTCCAATTACAACAAACATTAACAAGGAATCTGCTCAAATACAAAAAATTATTCGTTCCTCTGCAAACAACTCTATTCCAGTTACAGCTTCTAAAAATATTCCCCGACAAGTACCTTGGTGGAATTGTAACCTTAATAAATTACGAAATGATAAACAACAAGCTTGGAAATCCTTTCGTAGATCCTTTTCTACTGAGAATTTAATCTCGTATAGAAGGAAGAATGCAATCTTTACCAAAGCAAAAAGAAAAGCGAAAAAAGAAAGCTTCGAAAAACTTACATCGCTTATAAATCCGACTTCCACTAATACTTTAATTTGGCAGAAAATAAGAACACTAACTGGAACATACACTCCTTTTTCAATAAACGCTATAAAACAACATAACACTGTCATCAAAGACCAGCAAATAATACTATCCTATTTTGCAAAATTCTATTCCAACAACTCCCGGTTTGAAAACTTCTCTCCCAACTTCAAAAACTCTTTCGACACAATCTTATCACTCCCTAGTCCAGATTATGATAACAATAAAGCCAGATACTTAAATAAAGACTTAAATATAAACGAGATGGAATTTTGCTTAAGGACATTGACAGGCAACACTCCAGGTTACGACAAAATTACATACCAAATGGTAAAAAACTGTCCCCAAGAAATGAAGTTGAGAATCCTCTCGCTCTACAACAACATACTCAGAACAGGAATCATTCCACAAAATTTCAAATCTGCAGTAATTGTTCCTATACGTAAACCTCATAAAGCAATTGATGAAATTTCAAGTTACAGGCCTATATCTTTACTTCCTTGTCTAGGTAAAGTTCTGGAAAAAATGATCTCAAAAAGACCTATGTGGTTCCTTACTTCTACAAAGTCTCTAACACCAAACCAAGTAGGCTTTAAAACAGGCACCAGCACGACTGACGCCCTTATGTACATTGACCATCTTATATGCAAAAATCTTTCTACAAAAAACCATATTTCAATATTATCGATCGACTTTGAGAAAGCATTTGACAAAATTGGTGGACATGTGGTTCTAAAAAAACTACACGAATTAAAAATTGGAGCCAACATTTACAACTATGTAAAGTCGTTTCTGACTAACAGAAAATTTCGCTGTAGGGTAAACAACGCAACATCTTCCACATTTTCACTATTTAATGGAATCCCACAGGGATCCCCATTATCAGTCACCCTATTCCTCTTAGCTTTTGACAACTTAAGTCGGCTCTTACTGACAAACAAAAACATACTCCACTGTCTATACGCAGACGATCTTTATATCATATGCAACAAGAAAGGTACTAATGAAATAAACAGGCATCTCACAGATGCACTTAATACTATAAATCATTGGTCTGAACAGTCAGGCGCTTTAATTTCACAACAAAAATGTAAACATCTGCATGTCTGCAGAAAACAGAATTGTAATCCAATTAACTTGTCTGTTAATGGAAATAACATAGAAAATGTAAACTCATTGAAAATATTAGGTCTAACCTTTGACTGTAAAAATAGTTTTAAGAATCACTGTCTAGATTTAAGAAAACAATTAGCTGCCAGGGTTAATGTTATTAAATATCTTTCATCAAATAAAAGTAATATTCACACTAACTCATTATTAAAAATTACTAAAGCAACAATTCTATCAAAAATCGACTACGGGCTGCAAATTTATGGAAAATGTTCAAAATCTACACTAAACCTCATTAAAACTCCCTACCACACTGCAATAAGAAGAAGCCTTCGAGCATTTAAGACTACACCCATAGAAAACCTTCTCGCCGAAGCAGGCTTCCTTTCACTAGAGAAGAGATCTGAATACTCAAGAAGCCGACTTATTTCTATTCTTCACTGCGACTCATCGCACATTCTTTTTAAAGAAATTGCACTCATGAAAAGACGAAAAAAGAACCTCTCAATGGAATCAGGCTTATCAAAAATCATGCACGCGCACATAAACTTACTACCTCACATCAGTGCAACCAAAACACCAAAATTAAACATACCACCTTGGAGACTATCCACACAGTCATTTATTAATGATCTTACAGTTCTTCCAAAAAACAGCACAACGAATCATGCTTACAACCAAACATTTTTGAATACGATAAACCTCCTTACAGAAGATTGGAAACCACTGTTCACAGACGGATCCAAAAGCCAAAATGGAGTTGCATTTGCCATAGTAAACAACAACGGCGAAACTCTTATAAACGGATCACTACCTCCTAACGCAACAGTTTTCGAAGCCGAAATTCAAGGTGTACTATCTTGTCTTCAATTGGTTCAAAAAATCAAATCCAAATTCGTTATTTGTACGGACAGTTTTTCGCTATTCAAATCTGTAAAAAACATCAACAATAATAACGAAGCTATAAGCTCTATTAGACAACTAATAATGAAAATGGAAAGGAAAGTGAAACTAATGTGGATACCTGGACATGCTGGCATTCGTGGAAATGAGTTTGCTGACGCCGCGGCAAAACTTGCAACAAAAGCCCCACTTATAACGTTTATGCCATTTACTAAAAAAGCCATCTCAATAAAAGGTTCCAACGAATTTCTAAAAACAGTAAGAGCACAATGGATTAACTATAGCCATAGCTATAAACAATTTAATACAACTCGTACTGCAATCTCACTTCCAACAACAACCTCAGTCTTGATGAATAAATGCTACCTAAGACTCCGATTGGGACACACAATCTTAACCCACCTACATATAATAAAAAGACAACCACAACCAATGTGCATTTTTTGCAATAACACAGCAATATCCATAGTACACATCTTAAGTAACTGTAACTCCATTTCTTCAATACGCCAATCCTTTTTTCAAAACACTAATCCTATAGATGCTCTGACTCACCCCACAGAAAACAACATTAATTTAATTTTTCAGTATTTAAAAACTCTAAATATTTGTAACAAAATTTAAAATTAAATAAAAGCCGATAGCCCTGGCAGCTAGTGCTTTGTAAATTGTATTAATTTGTAATTTTAATTATAATTAATAAAGAAATAATAATAATAATAATAATAATTTTTAAAAGTGTTGGAAAAAGTTTTCAATGTGGCGAAGGACGTTATAAGTGTTTGCTATTCTAACGCCTTGCTGACTTTTCCAAAGGCTTGTTCAAATAGCGATAAAAGCAAATTTCATGATAAAGTCAAGATAAAATAAAATATGTACGAGTTTATAGATAAAGACATAAGCTTAAGGTATTTGTTTTTATTTTTTTTTTTTAAATAACTCTCGTATATCAGTTACCGAGGTGATCGAATTTGTATGTTTTGAGTTAAAATATCAACATTAGCGAACTTGAAAGAGTTGCTTTTTTTAATATAGAATTTTTAATAGAATTTTTTTGTAAAAATTTTTAATTTGGTTTTAACAAAATTAATCTGTTAAAATTTGTAAATCTGTTTTTACTTAAGTGCAGTTTATAGCTCCAACTGATTTGTTGAGTTTTGACATAAATTATTTGCACTCTTATTATTTTGTTTCCTGTTATATTCACTGTTCTTCTTCATGCTCTTTTTCTTCAACAAACAAACTTTGAGCTTTTTGCGTTAACTACTTATAGAATTTAGCAAGACTTTCAAGGTTTTCCCTTGTGTAAAAAATAACAACAACATCAACAACAAAAACTTTCAAAATTGTTTAAAACAGTTTCGTGCTTTTTCAGCTGTTTATTTATAGTGCAATAAAGTTAAGAATAATAAAATTAAGCGACACAGTGTAACACATGACAATGCACAGTGATTCGATTTCATACAATTGTTGAATGAAATTGTAAATTAAAATTAAAATTCAAAAATTGATTTGTTCATCATCGTAATCTTCCATACCCATCGTTTCTTCGACACTCTAAAAATAACATAAAATAACTTATACTTAAGTTAAAATGAAATAAAATTTAAATTTATTGAACTTAAGAGATGTTCATGTGCCAATTCGGCGAAATAAATTATATAATTTGATTTGTAAAGGTCACTTTTTATTTATGTTATTAAAATTTTTTGTTATAAAAGGCTGATATCTGATAAAAAAATTGAAATAACTTATTGCCAGATGGTTAAGTATTACGTACAAAACAAAACTTTACTTTTAAAATACGTTTGTAAAATATGTTTGTGCCATTTTAATATTATTTTTTTCGTAAAAAAATTGGCGTCTGTTTTTCAAAAAATTCTTCTGAAAGTTTCAAAATTATACAAAAAGTAAAATTTGTAATTTTTAAACGCGTAAAGATCTGAAATGTTGGTCATTAGAAACTTGTTTTCCCAATCCTTGCCCTTAGCTCTGTTCTAATCCATGTTTGAATATTTCTCCTAATATTTTTTTAAAAACTTGTTCTAAGCTTTTGTTTTATGCTTGTCGTAATCATTATCTTAATTCTTGCCAAAGTCTCAATTTTTGCTTGTTCTAATTCTCGTTAAAGTCCCTGTTAAAATCCTTACCTTTATCTGTTTTAATCCATATTTAAATACCAGTCCTAAACTGCGGTCAAATACTTCTCATAATTCTCTTCCTGATCCTGAATTCTAAGACTTTTTTTACTTAATATTGTCATTATCTTTGTCTACGTCTTTATTTGTCTTTACATGTCCAAGCCCTTGTTTCAATCCTTGAAGCAATAATTATCTTAATCTTTCTCCTAATCCTAAGGTTTATCTTTATATAAAACCTCGTCATTGGTCTTTTCTAACACTTGTATAATTCCTATTCCTAATCCTTGTTTAAGTCCTCGCTCAAAGCTTTGTCCTTATTCCTGACATAATCATCGCATGCATCTCTATTAAAATCCTTGTCTGAGTCTTTGTCTTAATTCCTTGCCAAATTCTTGTCTTAATCCTTTCCAAATTCTTCTCATAATCCTCTTCCCAATCTTGTTAAAATCCATGTGTAACAATTTGTCGTAATGATTGCTCCCATACTCATCCCAATATTGTTCAAAACCATATTAGAATCCATATCTTCATCATATACCATGTACTTTTCCCTGTTCAAAATCCTTGCTCTAGTCTTTGTCTTATTTACTGATTTGTTATTTTGATCTTGTGATTGCTTTTGATTTTTTGATTACTTTTACTTTTACTCTTACTGACTCTGATTCTGATTCTAATTCCGACTATGATTCTGATTCTGATTCTGACTCTGACTATGACTCTGATTCTGATTCTGATTCTGATTCTGATTCTGATTCTGATTCTGATTCTGACTATGACTCTGATTCTGATTCTGATTCTGATTCTGATTTTGATTCTGATTCTGATTCTGATTCCGACTCTGACTGTGATCTGCCTTTCTCTGCCTTACTCTTACTCTTACTCTTACTCTTACTCTTACTCTTACTCTTACTCTTACTCTTACTCTTACTCTTACTCTTACTCTTACTCTTACTCTTACTCTTACTCTTACTCTTACTCTTACTCTTACTCTTACTCTTACTCTTACTCTTACTCTTACTCTTACTCTTACTCTTACTCTTACTCTTACTCTTACTCTTACTCTTACTCTTACTCTTACTCTTGCTCTTGCTCTTGCTCTTGCTCTTGCTCTTACTCTTACTCTTACTCTTACTCTTACTCTTACTCTTACTCTTACTCTTACTCTTACTCTTACTCTTACTCTTACTCTTACTCTTACTCTTACTCTTACTCTTACTCTTACTCTTACTCTTACTCTTACTCTTACTCTTACTCTTACTCTTACTCTTACTCTTACTCTTACTCTTGCTCTTACTCTTACTCTTACTCTTACTCTTACTCTTACTCTTACTCTTACTCTTACTCTTACTCTTACTCTTACTCTTACTCTTACTCTTACTCTTACTCTTTCTCTTACTCTTACTCTTACTCTTACTCTTACTCTTACTCTTACTCTTACTCTTACTCTTACTCTTACTCTTACTCTTACTCTTACTCTTACTCTTACTCTTACTCTTACTCTTACTCTTAGTCTTAGTCTTACTCTTACTCTTACTCTTACTCTTACTCTTACTCTTACTCTTACTCTTACTCTTACTCTTACTCTTACTCTTACTCTTACTCTTACTCTTACCCTTACTCTTACTCTTACTCTTACTCTTACTCTTACTCTTACTCTTACTCTTACTCTTACTCTTACTCTTACTCTTACTCTTACTCTTACTCTTACTCTTACTCTTACTCTTACTCTTACTCTTACTCTTACTCTTACTCTTACTCTTACTCTTACTCTTACTCTTACTCTTACTCTTACTCTTACTCTTACTCTTACTCTTACTCTTACTCTTACTCTTACTCTTACTCTTACTCTTACTCTTACTCTTACTCTTACTCTTACTCTTACTCTTACTCTTACTCTTACTCTTACTCTTACTCTTACTCTTGCTCTTGCTCTTGCTCTTGCTCTTGCTCTTACTCTTACTCTTACTCTTACTCTTACTCTTACTCTTACTCTTACTCTTACTCTTACTCTTACTCTTACTCTTACTCTTACTCTTACTCTTACTCTTACTCTTACTCTTACTCTTACTCTTACTCTTACTCTTACTCTTACTCTTACTCTTACTCTTACTCTTACTCTTACTCTTACTCTTACTCTTACTCTTACTCTTACTCTTGCTCTTACTCTTACTCTTACTCTTACTCTTACTCTTACTCTTACTCTTACTCTTACTCTTACTCTTACTCTTACTCTTACTCTTTCTCTTACTCTTACTCTTACTCTTACTCTTACTCTTACTCTTACTCTTACTCTTACTCTTACTCTTACTCTTACTCTTACTCTTACTCTTACTCTTACTCTTACTCTTAGTCTTAGTCTTACTCTTACTCTTACTCTTACTCTTACTCTTACTCTTACTCTTACTCTTACTCTTACTCTTACTCTTACTCTTACTCTTACTCTTACTCTTACCCTTACTCTTACTCTTACTCTTACTCTTACTCTTACTCTTACTCTTACTCTTACTCTTACTCTTACTCTTACTCTTACTCTTACTCTTACTCTTACTCTTACTCTTACTCTTACTCTTACTCTTACTCTTACTCTTACTCTTACTCTTACTCTTACTCTTACTCTTACTCTTACTCTTACTCTTACTCTTACTCTTACTCTTACTCTTACTCTTACTCTTACTCTTACTCTTACTCTTACTCTTACTCTTACTCTTACTCTTACTCTTACTCTTACTCTTACTCTTACTCTTACTCTTACTCTTACTCTTACTCTTACTCTTACTCTTACTCTTACTCTTACTCTTACTCTTACTCTTACTCTTACTCTTACTCTTACTCTTACTCTTACTCTTACTCTTACTCTTACTCTTACTCTTACTCTTACTCTTACTCTTACTCTTACTCTTACTCTTACTCTTACTCTTACTCTTACTCTTACTCTTACTCTTACTCTTACTCTTACTCTTACTCTTACTCTTACTCTTACTCTTACTCTTACTCTTACTCTTACTCTTACTCTTACTCTTACTCTTACTCTTACTCTTACTCTTACTCTACTCTTACTCTTACTCTTACTCTTACTCTTACTCTTACTCTTACTCTTACTCTTACTCTTACTCTTACTCTTACTCTTACTCTTACTCTTACTCTTACTCTTACTCTTACTCTTACTCTTACTCTTACTCTTACTCTTACTCTTACTCTTACTCTTACTACTCTTACTCTTACTCTTACTCTTACTCTTACTCTTACTCTTACTCTTACTCTTACTCTTACTCTTACTCTTACTCTTACTCTTACTCTTACTCTTACTCTTACTCTTACTCTTACTCTTACTCTTACTCTTACTCTTACTCTTACTCTTACTCTTACTCTTACTCTTACTCTTACTCTTACTCTTACTCTTACTCTTACTCTTACTCTTACTCTTACTCTTACTCTTACTCTTACTCTTACTCTTACTCTTACTCTTACTCTTACTCTTACTCTTACTCTTACTCTTACTCTTACTCTTACTCTTACTCTTACTCTTACTCTTACTCTTACTCTTACTCTTACTCTTACTCTTACTCTTACTCTTACTCTTACTCTTACTCTTACTCTTACTCTTACTCTTACTCTTACTCTTACTCTTACTCTTACTCTTACTCTTACTCTTACTCTTACTCTTACTCTTACTCTTACTCTTACTCTTACTCTTACTCTTACTCTTACTCTTACTCTTACTCTTACTCTTTCTCTTACTCTTACTCTTACTCTTACTCTTACTCTTACTCTTACTCTTACTCTTACTCTTACTCTTACTCTTACTCTTACTCTTACTCTTACTCTTACTCTTACTCTTACTCTTACTCTTACTCTTACTCTTACTCTTAGTCTTAGTCTTACTCTTACTCTTACTCTTACTCTTACTCTTACTCTTACTCTTACTCTTACTCTTACTCTTACTCTTACTCTTACTCTTACTCTTACTCTTACTCTTACTCTTACTCTTACTCTTACTCTTACTCTTACTCTTACTCTTACTCTTACTCTTACTCTTACTCTTACTCTTACTCTTACTCTTACTCTTACTCTTACTCTTACTCTTACTCTTACTCTTACTCTTACTCTTACTCTTACTCTTACTCTTACTCTTACTCTTACTCTTACTCTTACTCTTACTCTTACTCTTACTCTTACTCTTACTCTTACTCTTACTCTTACTCTTACTCTTACTCTTACTCTTACTCTTACTCTTACTCTTACTCTTACTCTTACTCTTACTCTTACTCTTACTCTTACTCTTACTCTTACTCTTACTCTTACTCTTACTCTTACTCTTACTCTTACTCTTACTCTTACTCTTACTCTTACTCTTACTCTTACTCTTACTCTTACTCTTACTCTTACTCTTACTCTTACTCTTACTCTTACTCTTACTCTTACTCTTACTCTTACTCTTACTCTTACTCTTACTCTTACTCTTACTCTTACTCTTACTCTTACTCTTACTCTTACTCTTACTCTTACTCTTACTCTTACTCTTACTCTTACTCTTACTCTTACTCTTACTCTTACTCTTACTCTTACTCTTACTCTTACTCTTACTCTTACTCTTACTCTTACTCTTACTCTTACTCTTACTCTTACTCTTACTCTTACTCTTACTCTTACTCTTACTCTTACTCTTACTCTTACTCTTACTCTTACTCTTACTCTTACTCTTACTCTTACTCTTACTCTTACTCTTACTCTTACTCTTACTCTTACTCTTACTCTTACTCTTACTCTTACTCTTACTCTTACTCTTACTCTTACTCTTACTCTTACTCTTACTCTTACTCTTACTCTTACTCTTACTCTTACTCTTACTCTTACTCTTACTCTTACTCTTACTCTTACTCTTACTCTTACTCTTACTCTTACTCTTACTCTTACTCTTACTCTTACTCTTACTCTTACTCTTACTCTTACTCTTACTCTTACTCTTACTCTTACTCTTACTCTTACTCTTACTCTTTTTTTTTTTTACTCTTTTGCTTTTGCTTTTGCTTTTGCTTTTGCTTTTGCTTTTGCTTTTGCTTTTGCTTTTGCTATTGCTTTTGCTTTTGCTTTTGCTTTTGCTTTTGCTTTTGCTTTTGCTTTTGCTTTTGCTTTTGCTTTTGCTTTTGCTTTTGCTTTTGCTTTTGCTTTTGCTTTTGCTTTTGCTTTTGCTTTTGCTTTTGCTTTTGCTTTTGCTTTTGCTTTTGCTTTTGCTTTTGCTTTTGCTTTTACTTTTGCTTTTGCTTTTGCTTTTGCTTTTGCTTTTGCTTTTGCTTTTGCTTTTGCTTTTGCTTTTGCTTTTGCTTTTGCTTTTGCTTTTGCTTTTGCTTTTGCTTTTGCTTTTGCTTTTGCTTTTGCTTTTGCTTTTGCTTTTGCTTTTGCTTTTGCTTTTGCTTTTGCTTTTGCTTTTGCTTTTGCTATTGCTTTTGCTTTTGATTTTGCTTTTGCTTTTGCTTTTGCTTTTGCTTTTGCTTTTGCTTTTCCTTTTGCTTTTCCTTTTGCTTTTGATCTTCCTTTTTTTTTGTGTTTTGGTAACGATTAATTTGTTAGACTGTTTGTAAATCACTTTGCGGCAAGCTTTAAAGTTACAATGTTATTAAAGCGCTGAAAGACGCATGGGCTCCTTCACACAGACACACAAACATACACTCTCAAACATATATGTACTTGTGCTTATACACTAAAATATGACTGATGCTATGTTTTTATATGCAATTGTTGCTTTACCAAAGATGTTATTTACTTGCCGCCCTGAGTGTTTGAATTGTTGTTGGTGTTGTTTTTTGTTTTTTTGCAATTTTGGTACCCATGGCTTTCTTGCTCTTCTGCCTGTGTTGTCTGTGAACTAGACACGCTTTCGTGCACTTTTAACAAGATTTGTTCGATTCGCAGCTTGTGTTTTATTTTTGGTTTTTTTGTTGTTGTATATTTTATTTTATAACATTTTTTCGTTATTGTTTTTGTTGTTGTTTTTGCGTAAGCAGAACCCCAGGAATTCTTTACTTTCTTTATAATATCAGCAACAGCATCAACATGAGCAGCAACATCCGAAGCAAAGGTTGTCAGCATGAGCTTGGCACACGCCAGTGTCTTATCATCTGCCTTTTTTTCCTACTCTTAACAACATCATCGCCATCATCAACAGCATCATCACTTGCATCATTATTATTTTTAGTATTTGCAGCAACAGCATCGTCGTAAACGCACCCAAGTGAAAAACGCTTTGCCTTTGCTTGAAATTTCTCACACAGCAAAAGGAAAGCGATTGAGTGCAAAGCGACTTTTGTCGAGTACTCGTCACTCGTCGTATTTGACGCTTGTTACTCAACATGTTATGCTGATGAAGGTCTTTACATCGTATATGTTAGAAATTTATGCAGCTTTCAACTTGAACCTTACAATAATGTTAATTACTTAAAACAAAACGAGGACATTTTTTTTTAAGAAAATTTTTACATTTTAAAAACTTCCTACAACTTTTTTAAGTTCATCTGCTAATAATATGAAAAATTTCAAAATTTTCTAGCTTTTACATGCACAAAATGGACAAGAGTCATGTCGACAAACAGCATCCGGTTTAAATGTTAAATTAACTTAACATGGCTATAACGTCAACTCAACAGTGGCACATACATTTACTTTGCTTATATCTACAACATTTACGATGACAGGCAGCAAAAACACAACAGTAACAGCGACACAAACACAACATATCCTTATCCGTTGCTGTTTGTGTTGTTGCGGTGGCATTAAATGTGACTGCTGATGCACCTTAACCGACTAAGAAAAGTCGTCCCAGTGAACCAACTGTATCACTAGAAAAAAAGTTTCTTATGCCTTGATAAAAAATGGCACTGGCAAGGAAAATGGTCAGAAGATTTGTTTAAAGTGCTATAAATGGAAATTTTGACGCTCTAAGTTTAACCGGAAGTGAGCCTTTAAAACGGCATACGAGAAGTTATATCAACATTTAGATGAAAAAAAGATTGAAATTCGAACCAAGAAAAAAAGTTTCTTATGCCTTATTAAAAAATGGCACTGGCAAGGAAAATGGTCAGAAGATTTGTTTAAAGTGCTATAAATGGAAATTTTGACGCTCTAAGTTAAACCGGAAGTGAGCCTTAAAAAACGGCATACGAGAAGTTATATCAACATTTAGATGAAAAAAAGATTAAAATTCGAACCAAGGACCAAGTATGTGACAGACAAGAACTTTATAATTTGAACTACCGAAATCTCCGTACATGATTTCACAAAAGTCCAACAATTTATTTAATTTTTGAAAGTGAAACAGCAGCAAGAGCTAAATGTTTTGTTTGTAACCGTGTTGAAAATCATTATATTACAAACTTTTATTCGTGGTTTTGTGAAAACTGATTTTATCAATCTAAATTTTTAAAGACTCAAAATATTGGCTAGACCTTTCTCAGTAAACCGAAAGATATTATTTGAAGTATTTAATGAAAATTTTTGCATAAAAAAGTACGTTATCGTTACTCAGAGCGAACTATTTTTAAACAATTTTAGTATGTCGTGAATTATTGAGTTCGCAGAAATAATAAAATATATATACTGTTTTTTTAATTTATTTGATGAATTACAATTATATAACTTTTATACAAAAATTTTTTTTAATAATTTTTTTCTTCACCGACGTGACACTTTAAAAAAAATTTTTATATTACTAATAATATAAAACTCTGAAAAATTAAACATATATTTTTAAGTAAAAGATATGGGCTCCTCTTACAATCCACCAAAGCGTCTAACTACAAGAACAACGAAAATAAAATGCATCCGAACTGTTGCAACCTGCAAATGTAGTCTAACCTTTCCGCCAAACTTTCTTTCAGTGGGTTTGTTGTAGTTTGGTGTGTTGTTTCTCATTTTATTTATGCACACTATGCAACTGCTCTTAAGTTGTGTGATTTTATTTTTATTTTTTTTTTTCACTTACAAATGTTGACATATTTGTGTACAAGTTGTAGCATACAAATGATCAATCCTTGAGATTACTAGGAGCGCGTTTTTATGTCACGAGTTAAACGACTACTTCATGTGATATCTCAAGAGTCTAACTACAGAATTGTCATAAATTTGGCAGCTCACGTCAAATATTGATACTTGTTTTTTTACTGTTAAACCACAACAATGAGTTTTTTAAACTAGAATATTGATAGAGAGTATAAAACTTGTATATTTAAAATAAAAAAATTGTTATAATAATGTTTTTGCGATTTTTTTTAACTTCACTGAACATTTTTAAACTTAATTATATTAAACAAAATCCGGTGGGTTATAAAATCCTTTTCAGAATTGAAATCTCTAGGGACCGACGGCATATTTCGGGCCAAGTAACAAACTAACACTCTAAAAGCTCTTGTAACGAGTCGAAATCCCTGTAAATAGCATCATGAATAAACGACTCATCTCGAAAACTCACACGAAATATTTGGGAGTTGTCCTGTACAGCAAACTGAGAGTGTGGGTGAGGAATGCTATCAATGCAAATTACGCATCCAAGAAGATACTGGACACTTGGTGCCTTTCACCCTCTCTGATGCAATTGATCAACAAAAGGTTATGGAAAAAATTTCTGGAATTTCAAAGGAGTTTTGGTTTTTGGCTATCTTTAAAAATATACAACAATAACATCAGAATATTGTAAACTTTGGTATCAATTGAATATGAAAATTCGAGAATAACAACTTGGTTTACAACACAAAAATTATACTTCATCAATATAACGCATCAGCATATAAGATTGTTTTAACAATGGCAAAACTTAAAAAATTCAAGTACGAATTGCTTGACCACTCACATTATTATCCTCTTCAGGCCTTCAAAAAAAAAAAAGTTTGTATTAAATGTTTGCATACAATTAACCGAGAACTGGACCTACATGTTTTATGCCGACTCCGAACGGCTAAAGTTTATGCTCTCAAGAAGTTTTACATGGCATTATTTACTCTCTGAGGTTTGCCATTGTCTGTAGAGAGGTAGTTACTGATCAGAAAAATTTTTTATTGAAAAAACTTTTCGCCGCGACTGGGGATCGAACTCGGGCTCCGAGCGTGCTAAGCCATACGCTTAACCTGCACGTCACGGTCACCACACAGGCCTTCCACCTGTTCCGAAATTTAAAAAAAATTCTTGCTGCTACGCATGTTTTAACTCAAATAAAAATGCAATTGTAGCTGAAACGATTACTTTGCCCAGCTTCAGGAAAATTATTTAATCAAGAAAAATAGAATTGTTAGTAAAGCTTTCGACTAATTGTATTCGTACTTTACTTCCAAAAGTACTTCTTTTGACTTGAAGTGAAGACCAAAAGTTCAAAAAGGGAACTTATTATTGTTTTATAGAAGATTTTTGAACTTATATTAAACTTCGGAAAGCAATTTTCGTGGCTTGCTTATAGCTTTAAACATACAACTTTAAAGATACACAAACACAATTTTCCGCTAAATGTACACCCTCTCACAATGTCCAAATCTGTGTTTATTCACACCTTGATGATGTCAATAACTCAACGTCAAGAACTGCAAATCAATGTTAAGCATAAAGCAGCATGCCTTGTGAAAATATCGTCAAAAATGTTTTGTTCTCCTTGTGTTACATTATTTCTTTTTCTACAAAACCATGCAACAGACAAAACTACGAAAAATCGCAACGTTGAAATTGATTTTATCATCTTTCCACTCACACTCATGAACAAACCTTAAATTTTGCAATTTCTTCCTCTATGCTTGTTTTTTTTTTGTTGTTGTGCTAACAGTTTTGCACCTGACCGCTGGCAATGCCTTCCTTCCGGTGGCGCTTCTCATTCAAAGAGGTGCTAAAATAAGGACTCAACCAACTCAATTCAACTCAACTTTTCGCTTAGGTACGCAAAAGCTTTTCAGCTTTGTTTTGTTTCACATTTAAAGCTTTTTGATTGCCTCAATGAATATATCTTGTGCCTTTGGGTATTTGTGTGCATGAGTGTTTAAGTGTTTGGCTGAGTGAGTATGTGTCTGGGTGTTAGGCTAGCGCTATTTTCTTTCGTTTGCCGGCACTTTTGCCGGTAATAAATTTCCTACCTTAGAGCCGACAAAAGGATACGCTTTACACCATATGCGCGTATTTCAAAGTGTCGGCAGTAAGTGTTTGTGTGGGTGTGATTGTGTCTGATGGCATGTGTGTGTGTGTGTGTGTGTGTGTGTGTGTGTATGTGTGTGTGCGTTAGTTTGTGTGCTTGTCAAAAACGACGTAAAGTACACAAAACTTTTACTTCATGTTCCGTGTTGCTTGTAATCCCTACGATTACATGAGCTGCTGGATTTTTTAACGTTTTTATAACAACAACAACAGCAACAGCAAAAGCAACAGCGACTGCTACTAAGAGCGCAAGCAGAAGAAAACCAACAGCAGCAAAAATAACTACAACAAAACAAAAAACAACATGCTATGCAATGATGATGTATGACCAACAATATAAGTGAAGGAGACGGTATGTTTGTGTGCATAACTGGTATGAAGTATTACTTTTTTTGCTGTTGTTGTTGTAGTTGTTTCTATTTAAGCTGTACATATACAAAAACAAACATTGCTAGTTGACTGGAAAAAATATTACCTTAGAGCATTTTTATTTGCATGTAAGATTACGTTATTAAAAGGTGTTCCAGGCACATAATTTAATGTCAGCCACTTAATTAATGTTACTCATCCGCCACCGAGTCTCAATTAGAAAATTGCTCACTCTGGTTGTTTGATATATTGATTAATGGCGTGTATGTAAATGACAAAAATTTATTGCTACATTATTTCACGAAATGGTGAAAAGATTACTTACAACAAACAGTAATTAGAGGTAGAGGTAGAGGTAGAGGTAGAGGTAGAGGTAGAGGTAGAGGTAGAGGTAGAGGTAGAGGTAGAGGTAGAGGTAGAGGTAGAGGTAGAGGTAGAGGTAGAGGTAGAGGTAGAGGTAGAGGTAGAGGTAGAGGTAGAGGTAGAGGTAGAGGTAGAGGTAGAGGTAGAGGTAGAGGTAGAGGTAGAGGTAGAGGTAGAGGTAGAGGTAGAGGTAGAGGTAGAGGTAGAGGTAGAGGTAGAGGTAGAGGTAGAGGTAGAGGTAGAGGTAGAGGTAGAGGTAGAGGTAGAGGTAGACGTAGAGGTAGTGGTAGAGGTAGAGGTAGAGGTAGAGGTAGAGGTAGAGGTAGAGGTAGAGGTAGAGGTAGAGGTAGAGGTAGAGGTAGAGGTAGAGGTAGAGGTAGAGGTAGAGGTAGAGGTAGAGGTAGAGGTAGAGGTAGAGGTAGAGGTAGAGGTAGAGGTAGAGGTAGAGGTAGAGGTAGAGGTAGAGGTAGAGGTAGAGGTAGAGGTAGAGGTAGAGGTAGAGGTAGAGGTAGAGGTAGAGGTAGAGGTAGAGGTAGAGGTAGAGGTAGAGGTAGAGGTAGAGGTAGAGGTAGAGGTAGAGGTAGAGGTAGAGGTAGAGGTAGAGGTAGAGGTAGAGGTAGAGGTAGAGGTAGAGGTAGAGGTAGAGGTAGAGGTAGAGGTAGAGGTAGAGGTAGAGGTAGAGGTAGAGGTAGAGGTAGAGGTAGAGGTAGAGGTAGAGGTAGAGGTAGAGGTAGAGGTAGAGGTAGAGGTAGAGGTAGAGGTAGAGGTAGAGGTAGAGGTAGAGGTAGAGGTAGAGGTAGAGGTAGAGGTAGAGGTAGAGGTAGAGGTAGAGGTAGAGGTAGAGGTAGAGGTAGAGGTAGAGGTAGAGGTAGAGGTAGAGGTAGAGGTAGAGGTAGAGGTAGAGGTAGAGGTAGAGGTAGAGGTAGAGGTAGAGGTAGAGGTAGAGGTAGAGGTAGAGGTAGAGGTAGAGGTAGAGGTAGAGGTAGAGGTAGAGGTAGAGGTAGAGGTAGAGGTAGAGGTAGAGGTAGAGGTAGAGGTAGAGGTAGAGGTAGAGGTAGAGGTAGAGGTAGAGGTAGAGGTAGAGGTAGAGGTAGAGGTAGAGGTAGAGGTAGAGGTAGAGGTAGAGGTAGAGGTAGAGGTAGAGGTAGAGGTAGAGGTAGAGGTAGAGGTAGAGGTAGAGGTAGAGGTAGAGGTAGAGGTAGAGGTAGAGGTAGAGGTAGAGGTAGAGGTAGAGGTAGAGGTAGAGGTAGAGGTAGAGGTAGAGGTAGAGGTAGAGGTAGAGGTAGAGGTAGAGGTAGAGGTAGAGGTAGAGGTAGAGGTAGAGGTAGAGGTAGAGGTAGAGGTAGAGGTAGAGGTAGAGGTAGAGGTAGAGGTAGAGGTAGAGGTAGAAGTAGAGGTGGAGGTAGAGGTAGAGGTAGAGGTAGAAGTAGAGGTAGAGATAGAGTTAGAATGGAATTGAATTGAGTTGAATTGAATTGAATTGAATTGAATTGAATTGAATTGAATTGAATTGAATTGAATTGAATTGAATTGAATTGAATTGAATTGAATTGAATTGAATTGAATTGAATTGAATTGAATTGAATTGAATTGAATTGAATTGAATTGAATTGAATTGAATTGAATTGAATTGAATTGAATTGAATTGAATTGAATTGAATTGAATTGAATTGAATTGAATTGAATTGAATTGAATTGAATTGAATTGAATTGAATTGAATTGAATTGAATTGAATTGAATTGAATTGAATTGAATTGAATTGAATTGAATTGAATTGAATTGAATTGAATTGAATTGAATTGAATTGAATTGAATTGAATTGAATTGAATTGAATTGAATTGAATTGAATTGAATTGAATTGAATTGAATTGAATTGAATTGAATTGAATTGAATTGAATTGAATTGAATTGAATTGAATTGAATTGAATTGAATTGAATTGAATTGAATTGAATTGAATTGAATTGAATTGAATGCAATTGAAATGAAATGAAAAGAAAAGAATTGAATTGAATTTAAATGAATTGAATTGTATTAAATAGAATTTTTTAATTGTATTTAAATTAATAAATTAAAATCATTATTGAAATTAATTTCAGGACACATCAAAAGATTGAGAGTGAGGCGGAGACTAACTACCTAAGAGGTAAATTGATAGAACACATTCAGAACTGCTTACAAAGAATTGTAATTATCAAAAGAGTCTTTGTTTTGAAGAATTAAGTTTTGTGGAATAGAGATAAAATCTTTTAACGACAAACATATTTTTTTTTGTTCAGCCAACTAATAATTTGAAAACCATGATTATCATCTTATTTTTTCCTTCTGTCTTCTCAACGTTTCTTCTTCTTATCAATCTCATCATCACCGCAATCGTCAACATCAAAGCAATTTACGCTTAAGAAAAAAAAAAAATTGGGTAGAAAATCTCACTTTTACGAATTTCAGCACATTAACTTATTTACAGGCTCATAAAAAAATTAGCAACTCCTACAAATATACGTGCAAGCCAAAGACTATGACCGTAAAAATGGTAAAAATGAAAAAATTTTTTTGTAAAAACAATGTCAAGCTCATTAGTGTTAATCCAAATGCTGAAAACTGAAAACCAAAATAGGAAAAAAACAAAACAGAAAGCACAAATCACACTTTCCTCTGAGCATTTTTAGTAGGGCTTTAATGAGATTTGGCAGTTACAGCAGCAGCAGCAAGAACAGTTAAGCAAACACACGCACGCATGAAAAAAATCCCGGCAAAAAAGGCCAACCAGCTAGCATCTACAAAAGGCAACCAGGTGCGGGTTGTAAAGAATTTAAATATTCATAATTCGCACCCAACCAAAACACCAACTCATGCTTAGTTTTTTATTTTTTTTTTTTGTTTTCTGTTCCTTCTTACGTAGAAAATTCAGGTCAGCAAAACAAACAATGAAGCCAAGCAGCCTGTATTTTCTTCCATAGTGATGACAACAACGCAGCATAAAAACTTGCTGAGAGAAAAGAAAAAAACAACAACAAAAATTTCGCAATGAAATATGGTGGCAGCTGTGTCACATGATTCTTGTGGCCATGTTCCGTGAGATCCTGTGACACGCACAAATGTTGCGTTACAAATCATAGCAATAAATGTGGACATCAAGGATCAAGCTTGAAATAGCTGACCCAAGGTGTTTATCTATATGCGTGTGTGTGTATATTTGAGAGCAATTTTGTGCATTTGCTGTTATTATTTTGTCATAAGTAATAATTTTAAACACTTTAATAACTAGCAGTGTTTAGGCAAAGGTAGTCGAGAAAAGCAACAACTTCAAATTATGATGTAATAAGCTAATAGTTGTCTAAATTTCTTATTTAAAGTATCTAAAAAAGTAAGCTTTTAATTATGATGAACAGCTTTAAATCTAGGCTTCAGAAGTTGTGTTGAAGTGTCACCGGAAAAGTGAATACAAAAACTGCCTGTCAACTCAAAATATTCTCGATTTAGTTCAAATTCTTTTGTATCTTTTAATCAATATAAAATAACTTTTAAAACAACTCAGAAACAGCTTATATGCTTGTCTTAAACCTTTATCCTTATAACACACTTATGATTTTTGAAGTGTTTTGTGTTGCACAAAATCGAAATACAACTCAAAGCTTGCTGCAAAAACAACTTAAAATACAGCAGAAAAAAACAAAAAAAAAACAACATGAACTTAAAGGAGACAGCTTTGGTCTAACTTATCCTCAAAGCCCAAACAAACAGAATTATAAGAAGAAGAAAAACACTTTTATGGTATATTCTTCCTTTCAGCAAAAACATTAGTGATTTGTTCTCCAAACCACATGTGGCACCAACAAAACATGACACTAACACTCTAACAATAACAACGATATAGACAACAAACGTTTCCCACCGGCTCTGCTTTAAAGTGCACACCTGCTGGTGCAGCAGAACGACTTCTCGACATTATACAGACGCATAGCAACTGATGTCCTTCGTTTGAGTATTACAAATATTTGCAGTATGGAGTGCCTACTACATGTGCTTACTATATAACGATTGAACTATGTTGTAGGCACAAGTAAAAAGCAACATTAATCCTTAGAAAAAAGTTTCGGTGTTTGAAATTTCCGCTTGGGTGACAAGGGGGTGATCATCATATGGCAACGTGTCTGACTGCATCAATTTGATAAGGCCAGCTTTATCCATCCTCCACGTGGTGACTTCTAGAAACGGGAAACTAGCAACCACTAGTCTTTATGGCTAATTTGAGCTACGAGCCCCTTTGGCCTTCTAGCAAAGGTTGTGCGTTGGATTTGAAGCCCGCCACATAAAAAAGCATTTCAATGAAAAAAATAGAAAAATGAGAAAAATTATCCCCAAATCTGATGACGTCCATTGCAAACAAAAACTGATAATGATTTACGCATATGCACCTGGAATGTTCGCACCCTAAATTGGGATGGTGCCTCTATGCAACTGATTGATATCTTGGAAAGATATAACGCTAATACCACTGTAATCCAAGAAATGCGACAGAAGGAACAGGGTTGCTTACGGCAAGCATCCTGTGTTAACTATTACAGTGGCCATGTGGAGAAGTACGAATTTGATTGCGGATTTGTAGTTGGCAAGAGAATACGGCAACTGTCCTGCGATTCATTCCTGTGAACGAACGACTTGCTATACTCCGCTTCAAGGCTACATTTTTTAACATTAGCCTTATATGTACGCAGGCTCAGACAGAAGAAAAAGACTCCGAGACCAAAGAAAGTTTTTACGAGCGCCTTGAAGATGCATACAAGCGCTGCTCCCGATATGACATCATACAAATCGTGTTTGATGATGGGCAAGGAAAACATGTTTGGTCTAACAGTCTGAAAGTTCAACCTCCACGATAACACAACCGATAACGGAATAAGGTTGATTGACTTCGTCACAGCTCAAAACATAGTCGTTAGCAGCACTATATTTAAGTATTTCAATATTCATAAGACCACCTGGTTGTGCCCTGATCAAAAAATACGTGCCATCAAATTGATCACGTTTTGATTGACAGAAGACACTCTTCTTGTGTATTAGACCTACGCAGGGTCCGCGGTGCGTAGGTCTCGGATAATAACGTCATTACGCTTACGTCTGTACGCAGCTAAGAATGCACAAAATCCTACACAGAGAAAGCTAGACGTCGACAAGTTGCAGTCAAAACGGACAGCCGAAGCCTTCGCTTCTCGACTCATAGGCTGCGATTATAGTGAACGCGATACAGACAGGCAGGCAGGCTGAAATCTATGTGAAAAAACGAGATGCAGATAGCTATCTATCTCGCTTGTTCACATTGCCTGCCTGCCTGCCTGTCTGACTCGGCGCTCACTATAACCGCAACCTTACTGCTGCTTCAAGAAAGCACTCACCCGATCAACGATGTAAAGGCGCAGGAGACGAAACATATATCTATGTGTACGGCTGCCAAAGAGTTGATAAGCTTTCACCGCTCTCGCCAAAACCAGTGGCACGATCAGGAGTGCAACGACTTCACTGCAGAGAAAGACACCGTCTACAAAGCCACTCTGCAGTCAGTTGTTACGCGTGCTGCTATGGAGCAATACCGAGAGAAGAGTGACACTGTTTTATGTACAACAAGTAAGGAAACTCTAAGGTCGGTCTAGCTCAACTATGGAATACCTTAAACCTCCTATCATATTTAAATATATATTGATATCAGGGACCGTACCGGTTATGGTTTTTATCAAAAAAGTCAAATATTAACTGTTATTTTTTAACTTTTATGTTTTCCGACAGAAATAAAAGTTATTTTGTGCCTTATATTTTTTCGGACAAACATAACAGTTACTTTTGACTTTTATTTTATCGGTCAAAAATAACAGTTATCTTCTGCCTTTTATTTTTTCGGTCAAAAATATCAGGCAATTTGTGTTTTTTCAAAGGCCATTTTACTGACTAAAAAACTATCGATACCATTATTTTGATCTCATCGGTGATCACGTTTTACATATGGTATCAAAAGTTTTTTAATCGGACAAGCGGCCTTTAAGAAAACACTGATTGCCTGATATTTTTGACCGAAAAAATAAAAGTCACAAAATAACTTTTATTTTTGACCGATAAAATAAAAGTCAAAGGTAACCGTTATTTTTGTCTGAAAAAATAAAAGGCAAAAAATAACAGTTAATTTTTAACTTTTATAGAATCAGTCGAAAATTTAAAAGGCTCTAACTATTCGTGAAGCTGAGGCCATTTGTATCATAATGGTATATTTGAAAATGTCCTTGGACAATTTTTGCATTGTGTCTTTTTCATTCGAAAATGGATAAATAACAGTTATTTTCTGTCCCTGATTGATATACATAAATAATGTTTATTAAACATATATAAATAACTTCTTATTTTTTCAAAATCCATGCGTTCCTTTAGAGTTTTTAACAGGTTTCATTAATGTAGTTTGTATGGGAGTTGAGCGTGTTCGTGGGCAAGGGACGCACATTTTGCGTGCGCATCTTAGTTTTGATATAAAATCCTCCCATATCAAGTCTTATCCCTGAAGTTAATATTGACCTTTTTATAATATTTTCAATATTGTGATTCGAATCGGAATAGGGCGTGTTTGTGAGCAGGTGACGACTATTTTGTGTGAACACCTTTTGATATAAAATCCTCCCATTCAAGTTTAGTTTCCCTGTAAGTCATATATAAACCTTTTTATGATATTTTCAATGTAGTGAGTTCTATGGGAGGTGGGCGTGTTTATGGGCTGGTGGCACCGATTTTGTGTACACACCTTAGTTTTGATATAAAATCCTGCCATACCAAGTTAAATCCTTGAAGGTCATATATAAAACTTTTTAAGGTATTTTCAATTTTGTAAGTTGTATGGGAGGTGGGCGTTTTTGGAAGCGTTTGGGAGGTTTTGTATAAAAAACATATACATTAAAATTCAGTACCTTTAATAAAACCCTCCATACAGTGATTTAAATTTTTTGGTTGTATGGGAGGTTGGCGTGTCCGTGAGCGGATTCCAATATTCAATAGTGCATATCCTTGGATTCATATGATCATGTGTACCAAGTTTCATGCAATTATCGCAACTCCTTCTTCTTACCCTTTGTTTACGGATAATACACAGACGAATGGGCAAACGGATAGACGGACCGGGCTAAGTCGACTCAAGAAGTGACTCTGATCTGTAACGTAACGTTACAATATATATTTACTTTATCTATGCTATTTTATAAAAGGAGACTCACGTCGTATTTGATAACGAGTGTTCTCAATAACCCCTGAACCGATTTTTATAATTTTTTCACTATTCAATTGCTATGATAAGCGGAATTACTATAGGGTACTACGTTTTTTACAAAATTTGTTCTTTAATTATTTAAAATTCATGTATTTTAATCCATGCTAATCCTATACAAACAGCACAACCAATAGTAGAAAACCAATGCTTTAGCTCTTGCTGTGATAGTATCTCTCAACGCAGCACGGCTGCCATGTTGTGTGGGGAGTTGCTCTCAGTTTGGTGCCATGAACAGTGTTGGCACATTTTTTTTTTCAGATGAAGTACATGTGTTTGTCTAAGGCGTAGCAACACGCGCCGGGTATTGCTAGTTTTAATTTAAATTATAGTTAATATAATATTTATTTAACTTTAAGGTTCATATTCATAATCATTCACATATATTAAATAATCTAAGCTACTTATCTAAACAAACTTACCTGCAGGCATATAAATATAAGATAGACCTACATGCAAGCACAAGACAACAATAACAACAACAACAACAAAGTATTTATTTTTAGACACCAGCCAACAATAACAGCATCAACAAAACCACAACTACATTCAGACGTAGAATTCACAATTGGTTTCAATTGCAAAGAATATAAGAGTGCGCAACAGGCTCGATAGAACAAAAATCTACTTCTAGGTAAGTACAACATTGTTCATAGTCTAATACGGCCAGATTGTGCTGATTACGTTAATTTTTGGTTGCACTCCACTAGAGTAATCCGGCCAATTTGTGCTGATTATTCTAGTTATATATTTTGCCGCCCTCTGCTCTGCATGGCTTAATACATAGGTGGTATGGAGTAGCCTAGCCGGATTGTGAACGGAACTCTGACATTCTGCCTCCCTCTGCTCTGCATGGCAAATTCATCGTTGTATATAATTAATACTTATAATTGCTGTCTTGCTCTGCCGCCCTCTGCTCTGCACGGCTAAGTATCACGTTGCCATGGAGTGGCCTAGCCGGGTTGTGCAGGCTGCTCCCACATCAAGTGACCATACTTAACATTGAATTCTTATACTAATGAACAATCTACTTCTAGGTCCAGTTACCAACCGATTACTTTACTGCTAACTAACTGGATACAAGCCGATTTCCGAACCACTTATCATCTGGTTACCAACCGACTACTGAATCGATAACCATCTGGTCACCAGCCGATTACCGAACCAATTACCATCTGGTTAACAGTCGATTACCGAACTGACTACCATCTGCTTACCAGCTGACTACCACCTGATTACCAGTCGATTATCGAACCGATTACCATCTGGTTACTAAGCCGATTACCGACGACTATCGACTTCACACTCGCCTTATTCGAAATATCCAAAGTATTTGGAATTAAAATATAAAAAATAAATATAAAAAATTCAGCTTAAAGAAAATCAATATTTCATGTTTTGTCTTTATTAAGAACGGACCCGTCATTTTTGACGGTAAAGAACTAGTATTATAAATAAGTCTGTATATAAGTATATTATTTTGAAAAAACTAAAAAAATTCTTGTACTGTGGAATTATTTCTTTTTTGTGCAGCCCAAAAATTAGCTGTTAAATTAGAGAAAAAAAAACACATATTTTTATTAAATAAACAAATTTTTTGTGTCAAACTGTTTTTTAATATAATATATTCCGCACATTCTCAGCTGGTTGAAATTTATTCAACTAGCAAGATCCTTTGCGTCTACAAACCGTTACAAATTAGCCACATTTAAATTTATAATAAGTGACGCATTTCCTTGAACATGTGTCCTTTTTTTGTTGTTGTTGTTGTTATAACAACAATTTTAATAAATTCTTGGCTATATTTTTATTTTCTATATATCTTGGGGTTTATTTCTTCTCAGTTTTTGTTTTTGTTTTGTTGTATCCTTCTAACGGATCCCTACTTGCGACTTATGCCCCAAAACGAATTTGTAACAATTCATTGCAATTTATTTTGTCTATATTGTCTCTGTTGTCGTTGTCCTTGTTTGGTTGGTTGGTTGGTCGATTGTTGCTGTTTCCGCTTTTGGTGTGTGTGTTGTTGTTGTTGTTTGTTATGAACCCTTTCAGCATACATTAGCAATTCAAGGACACAGTACTTTTTTATTATAATTTTTGTTTAGTTTTTATTTTTTCCTTATGCCTTATTTTGGCCACGCTTGTGCCTTGGTTTCTATTAGAAAAAAAAGGATGCCGCATTTTGCACTAAATAAAACAACGACGCATCCCTCACGGTTGGGATTTCTGCTGCTGTTGCTGCTTCTTGCTTTAACGAGTTGTCTACGAAGCATGTAAAAGGTTCGTTCTCATATTTTGTCGCTATGTTGCTGGTTGGTTGTTTTTGTTGTTGTTGTAATAAAATTTATTGCATCGTAGCATTTGACCTACAATGTTTTTGTTGCCCTTTTTTTGTTGTTGTTTGATATGAGCTGCTGTAGAGGTTTGTACTTTTTTGGTAGAATTTTTTTTTTCTTATAGCTACATATTGAGTTTTTTATTGTTGTGTTTTTGTTTTGGAGCTTTTTCGTTCTTTACGCTGGTTGTTTCATGAGTTATTTATTGGTTTAAGGTGTCAAAAAATATAATTTTTTAATTTCACGCATGTCTATTATTATAAAGCAAAAAAAACATGTTCATTATTGAGCAATAATTTTGGGTCTACGTTGGAGGGAGTGGTTAGATAAATAATAATTAAATATAAATACAGAAAAAAATTGAAAAAAAAAATACATTAAAAAGACATAAAATGAAGATTTAAAATAATTAAACCAGTTCAAGAGCACAAAATATTGAAAAATTAAATTTATTTCTATTATCATTTTATATCGAAATATTTCAGCATATTTCTAGATAATTTTTTTATGTAGTAAATAATCCAAAAACGTTTCCTGTACAACTCTGTGTAGTTTTGTTTTTTTAGTGAATTTTTGTCAAATTCGAAATTAAATGTTGTTAGGCTTACAAAAAAAAAAAAAGGCATAAAATACAAAGAGCGAAAAATTCATCTACAGCAAAAGCTTTAATTTAAATGTTGCGTCCTTTTTCCGTTTGTCTTATCACAGCGCCTTCGTCGTTCTTTTTAATTGCAATTTTTTTTTTTTTTTTTGCCTTTTCAATTATTCTAGCGTAAACAAACTGAAAATTACTTTTGCCTTATATTATGGCATATTCGCCGAACAAAACAGTATGGCATAGAGGCGAAAGGAGCAGAATGAGTAAGTAATAGGAAATCCTTTTTCTTGCCCTTAATGGGCGACTTAGCTAAATTAGCTCATATCGCTTTAGGAATCTCATCAGCGGCGCTGATCTTTGCACTAAGCAAAATTAATGCAAATACTTTTGTACGCCACAAAGAACCAAACCCGAATCACTCACTGCCGAAATCAGCCCCCACCACCTCCACACAATAAATAGATGTTCACAAAAAAAAAAAAAACAAAGAAAAAAGGATATAAATATTCATTTACAGCTTAACGTGGGTCACATGCAGCGATAACCATCTCGAAGTCAAAAAAAAAAAAAAAACAAAACCCAAAAATCCATGCCATGAAAAGAAAACCAACAGCAGAAACCAAAAAAAAAAAAAAAAATAAAGCAAAAATGTTAAATAGTTGCCATAGCGTCAACATCATCTTGATTACCGCTCGCCATACGCAGGACAAGCTTAAGAAATTCACTTGTTTTGTATTTTGATCATAGCATGTCAGAAGCCAAAGCCGAAACAGTTAAGAGGGCGTTGAGTCTCTGACTCACAGAAATACACACACACACACACATATAAACAGACTCATAAGAGTCCTTAGCATGAAATCCTCTTTGCTGTTATGCAGCAAGCAATCCTTTTTCTCACTCCTTTTGACTTGAGCGAAAACTTCTTTTGCTTTATCTGCTGCTGTTGGGACTTTGCTTGCCAAATCAGCGGCTAGTATTATAACTATGTGTGTGTGTGTGCGTGTTCATATGTATTTGTATATTTCATTTATTCAAGTATATGTTATATAAACTGATATTTTGTACTGTTTGTTCACTGTTTGTTTTTCATGATTTTATTTATTTTCACAACTAAAGCATATTTATTTAGGTCACATGTTAGTGAATCACTTTGTGCAGCTTATTGCGATCAAGTATTCATTTTTTTATTTTTATTTTTATTTCTGAAGATAAGCAAAAACAAATCCTTAAGTTGCTTGTGTTTTGGCAAGAAAACATAAACATAAGCTCGACTGTTAACTGTGATAATCTCTCTTTAGAAACCTGTTCAACCATTTTTGGTATAACTCTGTCTACATTTTTTTTTTTTCAGTCATACCTACTTATGAATAATTTTTTTTCTGCATAACTGATGTAAATTTTGCTAACCAGCAGACTAAGTCCTAAATTTTTTTAAAACACTTGGTTCAGCATTGAATGCAGACCAATCAAATAGTTCTTTCCGATCATAGTTGGTCAAAAATTCCTTTCAATAATAGCGACTGCCAACTAAACATTTTTCTAAAGTTTAGCCAAAAATTTAACTGCTCTTGCTCGAACTCAAAATTGCATAAATATATAGCTTTATTGCCCAAAACAATTCGATCAGTCGCTTAACTTTTTTATACCCTAAACCTGAAGGGTACAACATATATTAACTTTGTGCAAAACGCATAGAAATAATTGAGTCCGGTATAGAAAAGTATATAAATTCATGATCAGCTTCACCTCGTGAGTCGAGCTATTTATGTCCGTCCGTCCGTTTATACGTCCGTCTGTGTGCTGTCCGTAACCGCAGGAAAGGTGAGATAATTGCATGAAACTTGGTACACATGCTCACATGAACCTAAGGACACCTACCTCCCATACATCAAAAAGTAAAAAACGCTGCATAGAGGGTTGTATTTAAGCAATAAAAATAAAATTTTAAAGGTGTGTATTTTTTATAAGACGTAAAACTAACACAAAAAATGGGTGCATTCTATTTTCGTTAATTCTCTATAAAGAGAATTTTACTTGAGCTGCACGAATAAAATTGAGCAGATATTCATTTTATATTAGAATTTAGGTGTGAACGAAAACATGGGCGCCATCCGCTCATAAACACGCCTACCCTCCAAACAACCCACAATATTAAAAACACTATTAAAAGGTTCATATTTGACCTTGAGAGATAAAACTTGGTATGGGAGCATTTTATATCAAAACTGAGGTATGCACAAAAACGCTCACCTTCTATACAAATCACTAGAGTAAATACTCTATAAAGAGGTTTATATATGAGCTGTATAGATAAAACTTGGTATGTGAAATTATTGTATAGAAACTAAGATGTTTTTACAAAACCGGCGTCATCCGCCCTAAAACACTCCTACCTCCCATACAACCCACAATATTAGAGACACTATTTAAAGGTTCATATTTGACCAAGAAAAATTAAACTTGGAGGAGTATGATTTTATATCAGAATCAGTTACAAAAAACGGGGGTCATCTGCCCACCAACACGTCCACCTCCCATACAAATCACTAGAGTAAATACTCTATAAAGAGGTTTATATATGAGATATATAGATAGCACTTGGTATGTGAAATTATTGTATAGAAACTAAGATGTTTTTACAAAACAGGCGTCATCCGCCCATCTCCCATACAACCCACAATATTAGAGACACTATTTAAAGGTTCATATTTGACCAAGAAAAATTAAACTTGGAGTAGTATGATTTTATATCAGAATTAAGGTTACAAAAAACGGGGGTCATCTGCCCACCAACACGTCCACCTCCCATACAAATCACTAGAGTAAATACTCCATAAAGAGGTTTTATAAAAGCGATATAGATAACACTTGGTAATTATTGTATAGAAACTAAGATGTTTTTATAAAATGGGCGTCATCTGTCCATGAATATGCCCATCTCCTATGCAACCCACTACATTAGAAACACTGTTTAAAAGTTTAGTACCTGGGCGACCGAGCTCCGCTCAGAATGCCATCGCATATTTAAATGCTCCACGGCTTATAATGAATCGCAACTACCAACTTTATCTTAGAAACAACATACAAGATATTATTTTTCAATAAACTTGAAACGCATTTTTATTATGAGATAATTTCGTTTTTCAATTAAACGAAATTGATTTTGGTATTTTTATTCCTATAAAAATACGAAATAAAAAAATTTTTGATTCCGTTGTGCATTTCAGCCTCAAACTAAGTCATATTCAGGGTTGCCAACTCATTTTTTTAATTTCCCCGCAGAAGTTCTCAAAATTCCTCGATTTTTCATAAAATTCCTCACCTAAAGAAAAATATAATAAATTTATTTATGTGGTTTTAAATTGAACACACACTGAGAAAAATTTTAAATTTTTAAATTTAATGTAATTTACTTTTCAAAGCTATTTGAAAGGAATCTGCTTAGCTTTAAAAGAAAACTAAAAGTAATGTTCTTTTAATTATCTTTTAAATGCTACAAAACGTATTCGTTGCTTGCCGATGATGTACGAATGAGCAATAACACATGATACTGTCGGTTGTGAGCAAGATTCAATAATACTAATATATTATAAGATATATACAATATCTCACAATAGTTCAATGCAAGCGTGCTAGACTGTCACGCGGAAGACGTGGGTTCAAATCTTGACTGTGAAACTATCAAAAATTTTAATTTAATTATTGAAATGCTAATTCTGTTTTATAAACTGCTTCGTCAAACATAACCGTCAAAAGAAGTTTTACTTAAAAAACATTAATTAAACAAAAAAAAATTGGTGTTCTTGTTGGGGATTGAATCGAGTTCCTAGACTCGAACGCCAGCACACGCGGCTGAACTTGAACTTACAAAACTATGATAAAATTTAATTAAGTTCGATGTTTTTTCGATTCAATCAAGAATATTTTTAAGTTGATGACATCTGAATATTCAAAGAATTTATTTTCATTTAAAAAAAAGACAAGTCATTAGAAACAATGCAGCTTTCTTTATAAATAATAGCGTTTACTTTTCTCAATGAAAAATTCTGCCCTCTAGAGATGTAGAATTTTTTCCATTTTGACCTGAACTCACATAATTCTGACCTGATTTTGGCTGAGAATTGATCACAAAAAAACAACATTTTGTTTTAATGTTTTCGAGTTGGCACCCTTTTTGAAAAACTTCAAAAAAAATTAAAGAAAAAAAAAAAATAATTTAAAACTTCAAATTCAAACATTTTTTTCCCGCTAAAAAAATTTCATTTTTTTTTCATAGAAAAATGTTGACGTTTTCCGTAAAAGAGCTCAATTTTTTCTGAACTGTCAATGGTAACGTTACCTATTTTTCATATATGTCATTTTTTTTTTTATTCAGTTGGTAGCATTTCAGGTCAGAATTTTTCGAATCGTCGAAGTAGGCAGGGCAGAAATTCTGCATTTTTCTATTTTTAAGGTCAAAATTTTCGAGAAATGAACACGGTTCAATTTCTGAGGTCAGAATTTTATTTGAGAAAAGAACGAAAAAAATGCAAAATACTCAATGAGGGCAGAAAAAAATTCAAAATTTTTTTGAGAAAAGAAAACGCTATAAGACTCAACACATGTTCTTTAAATTAAAAATAAATTTTCGCCGGCTGGAAATTGTGCACATTTACTTTAAGTTTGAAAGATTTTCTTTTAATTTTAACGTAATTTTGCCACAGTATACATAAAAAAACAAATTGGCCATTTCAGCCCTTGAAAGGCTTTAAACAGAACTTCTTATGATCAACATCTTGTTTTACAAGATTATAAACGAACATTTATAAAAATTTAACAAACAAATTGTGCTAAAATATTAAAAAACTCAGAGGTCTTCCTAAAAAACTTGGTTCTTCGAATGGAGCCTTCAACTGGGTCAAGGAAAATAATTATAAACTTTTTTATATGTGGGTCTAATCAATTTATATACAGAAACAAAATTTAAACTACACTGAGGGAAAAATGTGTTCAAATTAAATGAAATTGTGCCTATATCTAACGAATTTGTTTTTAGAATAGAACTTGAAACAAATTCATTAAAACTAAACACAACTGTTTTTAAAGTTAAATTCAAAATACAAGTTTTTCTTTTCAAAACAATGTTTTTGCTATGAAAAAAAATTTAAAACAAAAATTTTAAATTTTAAAACACATATTTTAAGACACATTTTTTCGATGCCATTTTTTTAGCTTTTCCGATTTTTTAGCATCAGATTCCGGGACCCTCCGAATACCAAATGTTAACTCCATTCGATGAATTTTGCATTTGAAATATTTTAATATATAATAAATTAGTTTTTATTGTATCATTTGTTCGATTTTTGTCAAACCAATACAAAAAATCAAAAATTGCCATCGTACTAAAATTTTCGTTTGTTTTTTTAAAGAAATAATAAGAGAAAATTAAAAAAAGAAAGGAGTTTAAAGGTAGTTAAAAATTCAACACACTTTTTTAAAATTTTGTTTTGTAGAAACGCAAAGGCGTTTAATTTCTATTTTAAAATTTTTTGCTTAATTTTAAAGTATGTTTTTTTCTCAGTGTATAATGTTTATAAATTGTCTGATTGAAATTAGTCATAAAAATTTTACTTTGTATCAGAAAATTTAATAAAAAATCCAATTTCCCGAAAATATCACATAAAATATTAAATTCCCCGAATATAATTATTAAAACTTAGATGAAGTATAAAATTCCGAGAAAATATGAGACCATTCCCCGATCATTTTGAAATTCCACGCATATCGAGGAATTCCCCACCAGTTGACATCCCTGTTTATAGTGTATTGAATACGAAGACCAAGGCCATATGCATTTATAGAGAGAAGAGAGAGAGAGAGAGAAAGATTTTTTTAGCAAGAGAAGACATTTTTTTCCAATGAACGAATTTTGCCTTCAGCGATCGTAGTGGCGTGGGTTCGAATCCCACGACCGAAACTAATTTTTGCAGCAATTTTTTAATATTTTGTTTGATTATTTATTAGTTTTCATTATTGTTTATTTTTTTCAAACTATTTTATAATTGTCTTATTTATTCGCAAAAAATTTAATGTTTTGCCAATGAACGCATTTTCCCAGAAAAGATAGTGGCGGCCTGGGTTCAACTACCACGGTCAAAATTTTTTTTTCTATTTTGATATTTTTCAAATTATTTTCTTATTGGTTTTAATTTATTTTTATGAATTTAAAGCTTCAATGAAGCTGTTTCGGTTTTTATTCATAAAAATAAACAGAAAAAACAAATAAATATAAAAAAAATAAAGCTATATCCGTGCAGTTGTTTGTTTTATTTTGTTTGAATTTTTCTAAAGTGATTTGAGCAGCAAATTTTTAACATCTTTATCTCTAGATTTGAAATTTGCTGCACAGCTTTTGTTGTTGGTGGAATAGTGCTTTTATGTTGGCATCGCATTTTTAATAGGAACGAAGAAACATCAACATCTATAAAATAAACAGGTTCGATTTAGCTTCTAGTTTCGTTTAACTGCCTTCTGTATGTTTCATTAAATTTTAACCCTTAAAAGCCCAAAATTAATAAAAAAATATGTGTGTAGGAAAACGTGTAGGAAAGAAAATATTTTTTGAGAAGTTATTTGTGGAAAAGTGTTTGTATCTTAAAAGTAACACTGGGCAAAAGATACAGAGGTTGAGATTGCAAACGGCTCAAACGGAATAATTGCGTCAATAAAAATATACATATTTTTGAAGCAGCATATATTTTTTAGTGTCTTCGTAGATGTTCCAAGATTTTGCCCTGCTAAAACTGCAATAAAGGGCTGAGATTATCCGACTGAAACGAGGATCATCTTTAGCTTTCTGTTCGTTAGTGGTGGAATGAGAGGCTTTCTATTAGTTGTATTTTAAAGATACAGTGGTCATTTAAGGGTTAATATTAATATTAAAAACAACAAGCTTTTGTTGTTAACAATAAAACAATAAAATCGCATTGCTATCTTAACCAAATTCCGCCACTCCGTTTATATCACACCATAAATATATCTTGATTTGAAGCAAATAACTGCATGGATATAACTTAATTGCACGAAACACATTTTTTTTGTTATTGTTTAAAAAACAAAAACACTTACCGCGTTCGACAACAAAATAAACTGTAGCACGTGTATTGTTATCTCAAAAATATTCGAAATATGATTAAACTGGATTTGCGGGTTTGCTCTTCGTACATAGTTCAAAAGTGAAATTAAAATTACTGTAAAAAAATTTATTCAAATGTATTCAAAACGTCTACCAAATAAGTGCTGATTAATATTTTCAAGTTACTATGTTCGTGTCGTTGTAAAAAAAAGTAAAGGTGGCCTAAAAACGACTTGGAGTTTCTTCGGTGCTTAGATTTGTATTCAAATTAACTTCCGTTTGGTTAAATTTTTTTGGTAAATAATTTTTTTTCTTATAATGCTACAAACGTGCAAGTCCACATACATAAGAAGTTGCGCTCAAAAAGTAGGAGCAACATTTGTGGCACCTTGAAGAAGAGCTGCTGCATTCTTTGATCAAACTTTGACAACAAACACCCACAAAAAATTGGGAGCGGCAATTACTAGACCAGGAAGCAGTACTTATTTGAGGAAGGCTTTACCCATAAATAATTATTCTAGTGCTCTTTTCTACTCTACTTTTTTCAAAAAACTATATCGCATACTAAATATAAAACGGTCACAACTTAAAAAAACATAACTTTTCAGAAGAAGCGAAAAATAAAACTCTTTGCTTGAAACTGCAGAAGAAAAGAATTTTTCATTTAAGCATACAAACTTCATTCTTCCAGCTAATGAAAAAAAAATGCATTCCTCAAAAGTTCATTATGTGAAAAATGCAGTTCCAAATTCGAAAATTTCTTTTTCCGAGCAAACAACTCGGTCAAATTTTAACGGTTTAAAAAAAAATGTTTAGACTTTTTCGAAGTTTTTTCATTGAAATGTGTTATAAATCGATTTCGTAAGTGTTCCGTAAGAGTCTTTATTTTATTTTTTTAGTTTAAAGAAATCATATTTGTTCTCTTGAATCTCTTTTTACTTCATTTTTATTTAATATATTTAGTTATGTCTTATAATTTAGAAATTTAAGATCCGATCTTTTATTATAGTAATAATTTTTAGCTCAGTATTAATATTAGTGTAAGTCCGTCTTCGTTATTTTACAGTGACATTTAAAAAGTTAGTATCAGATATAAGCGTTTTAATTTAAAACTTTCAATTAATGACCTTTTATCTCATTATTGAGACTTGATATATCGTTATTGAGGAAAAACGCTTCTTTAATAGTACAGCATGTATTCAACATTAATTTTTCTAACTTTATATTTTGAATAAATTGCTCGAATTCGGGCAACAGGTTTACAAGTTATATATTAAGTTTTTACTGTTTTGAAAACTTCTTGATTACCGAAAAATATTATATACTGCAGTAAAGTTAAAGCTTTGCCAAAATATACGAAATGCAAACATAATATTGGTAGAGCAAAATAAGAAAAAAATTTGATGATAACAAATGAAGAACATACATTTTTTTTTAAATATCAGTATCAAAATTTCACCAAAAATAATAACAATGGTTTTTCAAAAAAAAAAAAAAAATTGAAATAAGTTCAAAATATTCCTTAAAATATACTATTAAAATAAATTTAATATTTGTTTTGGTTTGGACACCACATTTCATAATTTGTTCAGGTTCTGTATATTTTCACAATTAACTTAAAGCGATTTCTGCAATGGTCAGGGGGTCAAATTTGTTTGGTCAAACACGGTGTTCATTATTACAAAAATGTTTTTCAAAGTAATATGTCGGCTATTCCACGCAAAACGCAATACTTTTTTTCAAAAATTGACCTCATGGCTTTCGATTTGTTTTATTTTAGATTTTGGGCTATAGATTCCTTTTAAAATTATAAGAATATAAGTTCATTTATTTTTTTTTTTATCGCCATTCGTTGAAAAGTTATGGACCTCTTAATTCTGCAAATCGTCCGAAAACGCCAGAATCGGGAAATTTTCAATTAATTGTATCTACGTCGGCTTGTATCCAATTTTTATAAATAAGCTACCGTTGGAAAGGTATTGGAAAGAACTTTTTGAAAAAATATATAATTTTAAAATTTTGGTTGTTAGGGTTGCCAACCAATTAAAAAAAATGTATTTGTATTTTTGTATTATATGTATTTTTTTTAATTTGAAAAAGAATGTTGCCTTAACATCAAAAGAAATTTAATGATGGAGCTTTTATATGTTTTTTTCGCAATTTCAATTTTTGTGCACATACCTTATCATTTTGAGACACTTTATCGTTTATAAATTTTATAATGGCTAAGATGTTCGAAAATTTATTCTGCAAAATGGTTTATTTTGTTAAGACCTACATTTTATTCATAAATTTTGATGACCTTACACTTGACCTTGGTATAGAAAACTGGTAAAAACCGAAAAAAAAATAAAAAAAACACAAATTATTTTTTTAACTTGTATTCGCATAAAATTAAAAAAAATGTTTGTTGCCATATTAGAGATTATTAAATTCTAATTGGTTTTGTAGCAAAAAATTTTAAAATCGGTCTTAAAACAAAAAAGTTACGATGGTTACTCTGACGCTCTTTCAATAAAAAATTTACAATGACCTGTATGGGTTGACAAGTATGGATAGAGCGTCAGAGTAACCATCGTAACTTCTTTGTTTTAAGACTGATTTCAAAATTTTTTGCTGTTTTTAATATTAAAAAAAGATATCTTCGAAAAAAAAGGTATCATGTGAATATGGACACGCCCACCTCCCATACCACTCAAAAATTTAAAACTCAATAAATAAGCTTATGTTTAACCTAGAAAAATAAAATGTGATACGTATGTTTTTTGTAACATAACGAAGATGTTTTTGCAAAATGGGTGTCATCCGCCCACGGACACACCTACCTCCCATACAAACCAAAAAAATTGAAAATAACATAAATAAGCTTACCTTTATTCTATAGAGATACAATTTAGTATGTATTAGAGCGCGCAAACTCGTGACTATCGATAGTTTTGGATGGTTTTTGATTTTCATAAGGATTAAAATCCTTTTTCGTTTAACCTCATATTAATTTTGAAAATAAAACATATTTTCAAATGAAACGACCATGTATTCATAACTACTTTCGAAAACTATCGATAGCAAGTAAAAATCTATCGCACACTATCGATTATCACAACTATCGATAGTTTGCGAGCTCAAGTATGTATGTATTTTATACCAAAACTAAGATGTGGTCAAAAATTGGGCGTAGTCCGTCCACGAACACTTCCACCTCCCATACAACCCAAAATAGCGAAAACACTAAAAAGGCATTAGCATGTGAGTTACAGGAAAAAAACTTGGTAGCTATATATTAATTTTTCATCAACATTGAAATGTATATAAAATTTGGGCTTCATCCACACACGGACATGCGCATTTTCAATACTATTATTGTGTATTTCGAAAAAGTAGGTTTAGGGTATTTCACAGTCGGGCTAGACTGACTTTAGACTTTCTTTACTTGTTTTTGTATATATGTTATATTCAAATAAAAATAGTTGCAAAAAAACAAGTGTCATCCGTCCATGGACACACACAAAGTGAAAAAAAATTATAAATAAAAGTTTATAAATAGATAATTTGTTAAAGATATTTCATAGTCGAGCAAAACCGGCTTTTGATTTGAATTCAAAAATACACTACACAAAAAAATCAAGGTATAAATAGCTGAATACCAATAAGAAACAGTTAGTTTCTTGAGACCTTTCGTCTGAGTAAAAGTTCACATTCTACTTAAAAGGTAATACAAAGTGCAAAGAAAAAAAATATCAAATGATACAATACTCCTTAAATAAGTATACCAAAGGCTTCAACTTTTATGAAGTTCATGAGCAAAATTTACATTTTTTCCCAGCAGATTCTATAAAATGCAGAAACTTTCAATTTATAATCTAGCTGTTTTTCTTCTATTCACTTTTCTACTAATACTCAGCGTTGCAAGTCAGGTGAGATATTTCCAGTATAAAAGGCGAACAAAACTAATATTATTACTATATTTATTTAGCCAGCTGATGATCTAATTGCAAATGGACAACCTTGTAGAACTAATGATGATTGTCGTAGCGGTATCTGCTTTACAAAAAAATGCATCAGTTCTTAAGGTCATTTAGTAGGTTGATATTTATATCAATCTATCGTTCATGAAAAGATTATTCTGAATCTAAGTAATGTAGCAAAACTAAAGCAACATTTTCTTCATACGTTGTTTAAAAAATA
This sequence comes from Tetanocera ferruginea, assembly GCA_958299015.1. NCBI lineage: Eukaryota > Metazoa > Arthropoda > Insecta > Diptera > Sciomyzidae > Tetanocera > Tetanocera ferruginea. Next base: position 95,814,685 of record OY282642.1, read on the forward strand.
AAGAGATAGAAAAACCATTTGTGTTGAACTAATTATATTTTGATAAATTATGAGTTTTAAGAAAGGTCATATGTTAATTAAAATTATATTCTATTATGTGGCACCCAATTTGGCTGAAAATACAAATCAGTTATTTAAGGATTTTCAAAATAAGTTTTTTTGTGTTTTTTAAAATTTGAATGAATATATTTGGTTCAGTGAAATAACGCCCAATGAAATAACGCCCAAATAAAAAAAAAATAACGCCCAAAAAATTTTCATACAAATTTGGGCGTTATTTCATAATGAAATAAGGCCCAAAATATTTTAAATGATTTGCTTTGAAAATATTTTGGGCGTTATTTCACTTTTGATTTGGGCGTTATTTCATTTATTTTGGGCTTTATTTCATTTTTTATTTTGGGCGTTATTTCACTTTTTAAAGCCCAAAATATTTTGGGCGTTATTTCATTTTTTATTTTGGGCGTTATTTCATTGGGCGTTATTTCACTGAACCAATATATTTCACTAATTATTATAAAAAAGTCCATTTTGTCTATTTGAAATAAATCGATTTTTTGAAGAAGGTCGAATTTGTTACAGCATTGCCAGTTTTCAGTTTTGTGAAATATTTTCAAATTATCTAAATTATTATTATCTAAATTATCTCTAAATTTATTTTTGTCAAGTTGATACGTACAACTTCATTTCATAGTACCTACCAACGTATTTGACTTAAATTTAGATAATAAAAACAAAATTTATTTTCTGATGGAAAAATCCAGTGAAATAATAAGTTATCATACTTTTATTATTATAAATTTATATCAGTGGGAATTTCCTGTGTTAGCTTTTTGTACACAATATAAAGTTTTATATGTCTATGTCTTTTAGAAACCGGTTTTGAACCGATCAGAACTTACATCTCGTCATACAATAACTATCTTTCTGTTGTCGATTGCTCTTTTGTTGCCTTTTTGCTGTTTCATTATGATAAGATAAAGTCGAAAATTAGTTTCTTTAAAGACTAGAAGTAATTATCATGTGTTCTTTTGATATTGGATTTAAATTAAATTCAGTTTTAATCAAAATGCCGTGAGTTACAATATTATTGAATGAAGAGCGTGGCGAAATATTGGCATACAACGAGTCGGAACCATAATATAATAATTATAACAAAGTATTGACGGTTCTCCTGGAAAATACCATCTGTCAAAAAATACAACAAATAAGAGAGCATTCACAATCCGCCATTACATATAGCTAATTTCCATTGGTCACATTCAGCGTACTTAGCACTTGGCAACTGTTAAGACTAAACTTGATGCACTTAAAAATGAAGTTGCGCATAAAAATGCTTTTAAAATTAGAAAATTTTTTTATTTGTCGTTAGAGTTTCCATTGGTATTTGATGCAAAGCTTGATACTGCCGCAGCGATTGATGCCTAGACTGTGCATGGATGAAAGAATACAAGCTTACGACGTTCGCATGTTTTACCGCTAGATGACGTAATTGGAGCCAACTTTTCCTGTTAGCTAAAAAAGGATGGCAATAAGATGGCTGCATAGAGTTTGCAACACTTAACTGGCTCCAATGACGTCGATGTCGTAATCTTGTATTCTTTCATTCATGTTGACTGAGTATCTTGCATGTTGTGATAATTTTGTTGCTGCACACTACGTTGGCTGCTTTGTCATGCGTTCCAATCAGCCAAACGTGCTTGGAATAAGCTTTAAACAAGCTTAAAAACGTAAGTCTCAAGCTTGGATAACGCTTTCATTTACTATTGTAGAACGCTTACATGTAATTGTAGGATAAACGAAAGTGAACCCTTGGAATAATATTCCTTACTTCATGCTTAATCCAAGTGTTGTTTTTACAATTGGATATAAGTGTTTTAATAAGCTTTTTCCAAGTGTGCTACATTCAACAAATCAATTAGCACTTGCGAAAAATTTTTATTCCGTGGCTCAGTTGGTAAGCCACTTGTTTATTTGAACTGTTGTGATTTGGACATCCAAGGTTCAATTCCCAACCGGAACATTTTTATTTTTATTTATTTTTTATTTTCGTTTGTTTAAATTGAAGCTCATATTTATATGAAAAATTGCATGCCTTCAAAAATTGCTGTGTTTGCTACACCAGGGATCGAACGCGCGACCCACCGCATATGAGTCGGACACTCTAACAGCTTGCCGTAAGCCTTATGGCTGCTGAGTGAACAAAATGAAAATAAATTACAATTATATATGTATATAACAGCATCACAACTTTGAACAGTTGCAAAACTATTACCGTTGTCAGCGTTTTCTAAGTATGATTGCAAAACACTTACTTAATGCAAGCCTTTCCAAGTGTTATTGTACATCACTTGCTTTTTATGTTTTATGCAACAGTTATACAAAGCAACTTCGAAATTTATTACCTAGACAACTGTTTTTCAAGCGTGCTTGGATAAGGCTTGCTTTTTGCATTTCATGTAAGCATAATCCAAGCACTATTTCTAAATGGCTGAATGGGGTTTGCCTGCTTGTGTGTGTTGTGAATGTGTGTTGTTCTTGTTATGTATTTTTCATAACTAGTATCGCCTGCGGTCGAAATTCGACCAATTTTTTGTTTGCCTATTTATAATTACTAGTATCGCCTGGGGTAGAAATTCGACCAACTTATTGATTGCCTATTTATAATTATATGCGAGATGATAAAAGTAAGTTCGAGGCTATAACTTTTCATTGATTGGAGATATTAAGCTATTTTCTTAGAAACTTATTTTTTATATTATTATTTTGTTCAAAAACAGAAAAGCAACATTTTAAAAAAATTAAATTTTGTCAAAGAAATCATAAGGGGTAGCCTTGATTTTTTGATGGCACGGACAGTTTATTAATTTACTGTCAAGACAAAATAAATTCACCTAAAATTTGGTACAGACTTTAAAAGAAAATCAAAAATGCAATTTTGAGTTTTTGTTTTTTTACAACAAAAATTATTTTTACCCCATGTTTTAAGAATAAATCAAATTTTATGGTATTTTTTTAAAAAGAATAATTTAAATATAAACAAACAAAAAAAGGTATTATTTTCACAAGTTTTTTTAAGATAACTGATGAGACTTAAGTACAAAAAAGAAATAAATAAAATCTATTCACAGATGGCGGAGATATTGGCTTCCCAATTTAGAACATTCAATTTGAGACAGTTTTTTTCTCGTTCTTGGCATTTGGTTGAAACACACGCTAAATAACTAACGACAATATCCAGAAAATTCATTAAAAATACTTTTGGTTAGAACTTTGCTGTAATTTTTATCACAATTGAAAGAACATTTAACAAACTTTTAGAAAAAATTAGAAAAATTGAAAAACCGCTAAAATCCGACCAAGATATTCACATGGAAAGTCAAATTTTTTAATTCAAAACACATTTTTTTACAAATTTTACAATTGACGAATGAAAAAAACTACATTTATTTAAGAAATTGTTGCTTTTAAAAAAAAATTCAAATTCGACCAACTCAAAAACTCTCCTCCAACAAAATTTTATATTAATCAAAGAGCTGGTTTTTTCTCAAAAATTTAATTTCTTTCTTAGAAGGTTGGGAACTCCCTCTATCAGATATATCATTTATATATACATTCTGCACATCTGGGCAACATAACCTTCCGAATAATATAAGCTTTATTTATTTTGAGTTTTAATTAATACCACAAAAAAAAGCATACGACAAACTTTAATGTTCACGTATTAATATATAAGATATGCAGAAAAATATGACAAAGCTCTGTTAATCTCTACAACAACAGCAATCTATGTTGGCTACAGCAGCAATGTTTAACAGAACTGAAAAAAACCCATTGGGTAAAAGATGTTTGTAGGTTTCCTTCGATTTACCTATCTTAATGACATCCTATTCGAACAAAAATATTATTATGCACTTCTACTCAAAAATAACATTCCATCGACATTAGTATTATGTAAATATATTGACATTAACACTGTTAAAAGTGGGGCCCAAGAATCTGCTTTATTGAATATTTTTGGAATCCGCCCATGGACACGCATACCTCCCATATAACGCTAACATTGAAAACTGCATAAGTAAGCTCATAAACAACCTACAACAATAAAATTTAGTACGTGCATATATATTCTTTATCAAAACAAAGATGTTTTCGAAAAATGGGTGTCATCCCTCCTTGGAGACGCCCACCTCCTATACAACCCAAAAATGAAAAACTAAATAAAAATTCTTATGTTTAATATATAGACATGAAATTTAGTACGTATGTTTTATATAGCAAGCCAAGTAAGTTTTTGTAATATCGACAACATCCTCTTATGGACACGCCTATCTCCCATATAAACAAAAAATTTAAAAATGCGTAAATAAGCTTATGTTTATATTACAGAGATACAATTTGGTACGTATGTATTTTATAACAAAGCAAAGATATTTTTAAAAATTAGCGACATTAAACCACGGACACGCCTTCGATATAGTCCACAAATATAACTCAATAATTTGAAAACTCCATAAATAAGCTGATTTTTAACCTTAAGAGATAAAATTTGGTATGTATCTATTTCATACCAAAACTATGATGTATTCAAAAATTAGGCGTAGGCCATCCACGAGCACGCCCACCTCCCATACAAGTCACAATATCGAACACACTATGAAGGCATCAACATATAAACTACAGGATTAAAACTTGGTAGAGTAGCTTCGGGTATTGTAATATGGTCGGGTAATGTGATATACCTGCATCTTTTGCTAAATACACAATTTTCGACAAGAATAAATATGTAAACATAACGGCAACAGAAAAAACATATGCTGCAGCTTAATGCGCGCTCTCAGTCGCTGTGTTCGCTCTCATTGTTGTAATATTGTTTTATCGGTGTAGTCGATATTTTTTTAAGTGCGCTTTGCGAGTGAATTACAATAAAAAGAGCAGAATTGTAAGCTGAAATAGATAAATTTGTTAGAGATTTAACTTAGTTAGCCACAAATGAGGTGAGATTTTGATTTTCTACAGCGTATTTTTACCTTATCATTTTGAAACCCGAATTCGACTATTGTGATATAGTCAAAGTTGAGTAATGTGATACACCATCTATTCATACCATATCTATTACCATATAATTTTGGTTGAAAAAACAATAGATACTGCTGTTGAACACTATTTCTAAAAATATATTTTTTTTAGCATTATATACTAAAAATAAACAATTAAAATGCCATGAGCATAACCTAAGAAAACAAGATGATGAATTGAAGGGCTTATTGTAAAAACAAGATATGCCACATAAAAAATATTTCGAAATAACCGACCTTAAAGTTTTGAAAGAACGTATATTTGTATGAAATCATTAAAATGCTTATAAGAACTATTACGTATACGGCGAAAATTTATCGGGTAATGGTCGCAATATTTTCAGTGGATATTGATAATGCATCAAGGAACGTAATGAACATAAAATATGAACTTTTAAAGCAGTGTGGCATATCATGTTTTTGCAATAAGCCCTTCAATTATATGTTTGGGCTTAAAATAAACATAAGCTTTAAAAAAACCTTCTTCACGCTTTCTATGGTTAAATACCAATACAATGTTGGAATCCAGAAGAAATTAACAAGAAGCGCAACAACAAAATCTTTACAGAATTAATGCAGTCAACTTTTTTAAATTTTGCCTGTAAAAAGAGTGGTAAAACACTGCTTTGTATAAAGTGAGAAGTGCTAAGTAATTCCGGTTTGGTTTTGCTGCGTTGATGAGTCGATGAAGCGTCCGACAAAACAATGGTCTAGTCTGCTTGGTTTGTTCTGAGCAAATATTTAAAAAAAACCATATGTCTTATGATTATGAAATACACTTTATGTTCTTGTTCAGCGTCACATCTTGTAAAGCTTATTACTTTCAATTTTTTCTTAAATAGTGGATCCCATAAGATCAATGTGTAACTCTGGCCATTTTCTGAACTATCTTCCTCCCTTCCTTCACAACCTTGTTTGTATTTGCTAAGTTTGCAAAATAATTTCTTTACAAACTATACCAAAACATTAAAAGAATTTAGCGCACAATCGGTTAAAATTATTACATAAAAATATTTAAAAAAAAAATAACAACTCAGCAATAAAGGCAAATAAAACTTTTAAGAAGAAATGCATCCAGCATCATGTTGCAACATAAAATATTTCACTAGCTTTTTTTTTGCCATAAAGTGTCCTTCGCTGCGTTATACGAATCACAAACTCAAGAACACAAAAAGTGAACAAATAATATTTGCTGATTGTTTATGTCAGCAATAAATAAATTGTAGCATTCATTATAATACCAACAAGAAGGAAGAAATAAAAGAAGAAAACATAAGAAAATAAGAAAAAGTAAAATAAAAACACTTTAACGGCAGAAAAATGTCACAAACGTTTAGTATAACTATGCTATAGCTTTCATAGTTTATAACGCAATTTCTTGCTGGAAACTTTAAACAAGCTGTGTCTTTGCTATACTTCGCTAAACGAGGTCAGAACCAATGTTAACCGATTTAGTTATAAAATTGCTACTCATGGAACGTAAGCAAGAATTAGTTGGAGTTAAAACTAATTCATCATCAGAGTAAATCTGCTCTTCCATGTTACCTGCTTAGTTATTAGATCTAGAAGTATGCAGTATGCTTAAAAAATATCCATTTACCGCAATTTTTCGAACATTTCTGAATACGTGGTGCAGAAGTTTGGTTAATTTATTCGTATTCACACGGTTTGCATACATTTAAAGCACTGCATGTTATTTAAGTTATGGCAGAATAAAAATAAAATATGTAATCAAATTAATTTGAACTTTCGAGCACGTGCAAATATGTCAATAGGTGGAATGTACGAGTACAACAAAGTAAGCAGGAAAAGGCTAAATGTCAACATTATTCTGTGAAATTAATGCTCAAACATTTTGTTGCGAACAGTTGAGTTAATTTTATTTTCTATCAACTTAAGCGTGTAACTTAAGCTGAACACTCAAAACAACCACACCAAAGCAATTCTGCACAAAATTAAAAGAATTCTTTTTGTAATTAAATCATTTCTATAAAGGAGAGCATAAAATTTCATCATCATGATTGCGAAATTATTTTTCCTCTTTAGTAAAATGTATCTTTTATTAAGTAATATGAAAAGAGTTTGTGTAGATTTGTTCTTAAAAAGATTGTTTGGCAGAACTTTGCACTTTGCTTTATATAGCAATTTACCAAGAAAGACAAAGTCAAACTCATGTACACACATACTCACACATATGCACACGCATACACATGTTCATATATGGAAGACAACTCAGTGCAGTTGGTGCTATATCCGGCAGTTAAACTTTTGCTGTAATCTAAGACTGAAAACTTATGCTGCACCATCTTTGATTTAATAAAAAACAGGATATTAAATAATGAAAATGAAGTCTGATACATCAGGATATGCTGATGCTACAGCATGCAAGCAGTAGATGAAATCATATGATAAGTGAAGAAAATATGCAAAAATATAAATTTGTACTTAAAACGCTTGCGATATTAAGTTTGATAAATTTTCAATTAATTAATTTTTAAATTGGACTAGTTGTTATATAATATTTGAAATATAAATATTATTTTGATATGAACTTACTATTTATTAAAATTTCATAGAATTTGAACATTAAACGTCTTTCTAGCCATTTTCAAAGTAAATTTTTTTAATAAACCAACAGATATACTTTTGTTTCAATTTAAACTGAATTTTGTTTTAATGAACTTTTTTGTTTGTATTTTCAAAGTTATACGTACAACCTTCACTTTTAATACTAACGGTACCACAAATCCACAGACGATTGTCAGTTTTTGAGACCATTAAAATATGATATCTACAAAACCTGATAATCGATAAATCATTTTGGCACTGATACCGACATAAAAACATTTTAAGACACAGAAAAAATAAAAAAAACTACCTGAGCATCCCAGTAAGAAAAACAAAGTAATAAAAAACAAACGAAATAAGACTTCAATCAAGGCAAATAGAAGATTCGAAATTTAAAAACTAACGTTATTAGTTATTTGTTATTTGTTATTTGTTATTTGTTATTTGTTATTTGTTATTTGTTATTTGTTATTTGTTATTTGTTATTTGTTATTTGTTATTTGTTATTTGTTATTTGTTATTTGTTATTTGTTATTTGTTATTTGTTATTTGTTATTTGTTATTTGTTATTTGTTATTTGTTATTTGTTATTTGTTATTTGTTATTTGTTATTTGTTATTTGTTATTTGTTATTTGTTATTTGTTATTTGTTATTTGTTATTTGTTATTTGTTATTTGTTATTTGTTATTTGTTATTTGTTATTTGTTATTTGTTATTTGTTATTTGTTATTTGTTATTTGTTATTTGTTATTTGTTATTTGTTATTTGTTATTTGTTATTTGTTATTTGTTATTTGTTATTTGTTATTTGTTATTTGTTATTTGTTATTTGTTATTTGTTATTTGTTATTTGTTATTTGTTATTTGTTATTTGTTATTTGTTATTTGTTATTTGTTATTTGTTATTTGTTATTTGTTATTTGTTATTTGTTATTTGTTATTTGTTATTTGTTATTTGTTATTTGTTATTTGTTATTTGTTATTTGTTATTTGTTATTTGTTATTTGTTATTTGTTATTTGTTATTTGTTATTTGTTATTTGTTATTTGTTATTTGTTATTTGTTATTTGTTATTTGTTATTTGTTATTTGTTATTTGTTATTTGTTATTTGTTATTTGTTATTTGTTATTTGTTATTTGTTATTTGTTATTTGTTATTTGTTATTTGTTATTTGTTATTTGTTATTTGTTATTTGTTATTTGTTATTTGTTATTTGTTATTTGTTATTTGTTATTTGTTATTTGTTATTTGTTATTTGTTATTTGTTATTTGTTATTTGTTATTTGTTATTTGTTATTTGTTATTTGTTATTTGTTATTTGTTATTTGTTATTTGTTATTTGTTATTTGTTATTTGTTATTTGTTATTTGTTATTTGTTATTTGTTATTTGTTATTTGTTATTTGTTATTTGTTATTTGTTATTTGTTATTTGTTATTTGTTATTTGTTATTTGTTATTTGTTATTTGTTATTTGTTATTTGTTATTTGTTATTTGTTATTTGTTATTTGTTATTTGTTATTTGTTATTTGTTATTTGTTATTTGTTATTTGTTATTTGTTATTTGTTATTTGTTATTTGTTATTTGTTATTTGTTATTTGTTATTTGTTATTTGTTATTTGTTATTTGTTATTTGTTATTTGTTATTTGTTATTTGTTATTTGTTATTTGTTATTTGTTATTTGTTATTTGTTATTTGTTATTTGTTATTTGTTATTTGTTATTTGTTATTTGTTATTTGTTATTTGTTATTTGTTATTTGTTATTTGTTATTTGTTATTTGTTATTTGTTATTTGTTATTTGTTATTTGTTATTTGTTATTTGTTATTTGTTATTTGTTATTTGTTATTTGTTATTTGTTATTTGTTATTTGTTATTTGTTATTTGTTATTTGTTATTTGTTATTTATTATTTGTTATTTGTTATTTGTTATTTGTTATTTGTTATTTGTTATTTGTTATTTGTTATTTGTTATTTGTTATTTGTTATTTGTTATTTATTATTTGTTATTTGTTATTTGTTATTTGTTATTTATTATTTGTTATTTGTTATTTGTTATTTGTTATTTGTTATTTGTTATTTGTTATTTGTTATTTGTTATTTGTTATTTGTTATTTGTTATTTGTTATTTGTTATTTGTTATTTGTTATTTGTTATTTGTTATTTGTTATTTGTTATTTGTTATTTGTTATTTGTTATTTGTTATTTGTTATTTGTTATTTGTTATTTGTTATTTGTTATTTGTTATTTGTTATTTGTTATTTGTTATTTGTTATTTGTTATTTGTTATTTGTTATTTGTTATTTGTTATTTGTTATTTGTTATTTGTTATTTGTTATTTGTTATTTGTTATTTGTTATTTGTTATTTGTTATTTGTTATTTGTTATTTGTTATTTGTTATTTGTTATTTGTTATTTGTTATTTGTTATTTGTTATTTGTTATTTGTTATTTGTTATTTGTTATTTGTTATTTGTTATTTGTTATTTGTTATTTGTTATTTGTTATTTGTTATTTGTTATTTGTTATTTGTTATTTGTTATTTGTTATTTGTTATTTGTTATTTGTTATTTGTTATTTGTTATTTGTTATTTGTTATTTGTTATTTGTTATTTGTTATTTGTTATTTGTTATTTGTTATTTGTTATTTGTTATTTGTTATTTGTTATTTGTTATTTGTTATTTGTTATTTGTTATTTGTTATTTGTTATTTGTTATTTGTTATTTGTTATTTGTTATTTGTTATTTGTTACTAGTTGCTGGTAACAGCTTCTTTTGTTGTTGTTTGGTAATCACTGGAATATTCAACTTTTAACTACACCGTTAAAAGTCTTGAGTAGGTAAGTTTATGCTTTGTATTGTTGTTGTTGTTTTTTTTTTTTTTAAATCCCCAAACATTCATTTTGCTTATGTGAAACGCTTTTCTCGCTTCTCAACCTTAAAATCACACTCGAACGTGCGATTTTTACACTTATTCTTTTTTAAGATCCTTTCGCTGTTCCTTGGTGTATCTTTTCGTGTATGCTTGCGTGTTTGTGTGTGGGTTTGTTTGTAATAGGTGTGAATTTAAGCTTTTTTGCGTGCATATATATGGGTTTCTGTGTGGTATGTAAGTGTGTGTGTGTGTGTGTGTGTGTGTGTGTGTGCTTGCGCTTTGGCCTCAACTGATTTATGATGAAAAATGTTTCCCTTTTGTGTCGTTTCGTTCACTTTTAGTTCATATTTTCTACCCTTCCCTCTTACTTTCTTTCGCTTGAGTAACTTTCGTTTCTTCGCTTTTAGTTGATTTTTTTTTCCAACTCCGCCGTATTATTTCACCAGTTTCGTTTTCCATTTATGTGTTTGTAATTTATACTCTCTTCATAAGAGTTTATGTGTGTATGAGTGCGTGTCGGTGTGGGTGCATTTGTGTTGATATGCTAAGCAGCTTTGGTTTTTGCTGTTATTGATCACTTCGCTGATTTGCAATGGTTAACAAAGGCAAATGCGATGATGGTGTTAAGATTCTCTCGTGTTAGGATATTTTTTCTGAATTTTAATGTTATCGTTTTTGGGATTTACGTACAAAATGGTTGAAAAAGGCTGCATATTTAAAAAAGAAATAATGATGTGCAGAACGTCCTTGCTAAGAGGAACTAGTTGAACACGCTTAAAGTAAAAGTGAACAACATTTTTGCTTTAAATTTTATTATTTAAAAAAATATCAATGTCAATGCATGTTCGAATACTTGTCAATTTAAATTCGCATTTTACGCTTCTCCCTAATGTGAACACTTGACATTTGGTTGAATTTTCGAACTTCTAAATGCGCATTTAGAAATCAGTGTTAACGTACTATTAACTAACTTTTTTAAGCAAAACACCAAGAGGCGTGTTGCTTGATACATACATTGTCGTTAGATTTCGTATTTTGCCGTGTCCGGGTTGGACTTCACCGCGACTTCTGTCAGTCGGATATCCTCCCGAATACTTTATAGTTGTGATTGCTGCACTCGGTCGGAGTTCACCGTCGGCTTCGGTCGATCGGATATCCCTCCGAACACTTAGCTTGTTGCACTCGGTCGGGCTTCACCGTCAGCTTCGGTCGATTGGATATCCTACCGAATACTTAGCTTGTCATATTTGCATCGGCTTCTGTTGGTTATCTTCTCCGTTAGAGATTATATAATTAAGCCTATGATTTTTATTGTTTTAAAGAAATGTTAGCTATATAAATGTTAATCATATACATAAGATATATTGCTATATAAGAAGTATATATGTATGTAATTATTTAACAGTCAGGGGTATATTTCCAAGTTCAACACACTCTGTCGAACTCTGTCAAAAGCCAAGTCGCATAAACTCGCCACGAACGCAATCACCGATATTAACCGAAGCACCGTATACCGAGCATCACCGCACCCGAGGGCAATTGTTGGAAAATTATAGCTTGATACCCACGAATGATTGTTGTTGTGTATTTGAAAAGACTTATGTACAAAATATACACACTCAGGGAAAAATCACAACTTGAAATTAAATAACATCGTATCAATTTTACGTTGTTCCATTTTTACAAAATCGTCTTTAAATTCACCATGAAAACCTTCAAATCAAATTTGAAAACATATTAATATTCAAAAAGAAGTACAAAAACTTCAAAATAAATAAAAACTCTTATTTTCAATGAAGTATATCAAATTCGAAAGTAAGTTGAAAAATTACATTGTTTGGAGTTGAAGTCGTCAAAAGTAAAACGAAGTGGAAGACACTTCAATTTGAAGTTGCATACTTTCATGTGTCAAAATAAAATATAAAAATAGGAAGCTGGAAATTAAATCCTGATTAAGTTCATGTTAAGTTAATGTGTAAAAATAACAACACCAAGTGCAAACAAAGATGACATTTAAAAGTTATTGTTAATATTGGGCTCTGGATTGAATTCAGAGAGAAGTTCTTTTTATGGAGAAAACAAGACGACATTTTATGAATATATAAGGTACAAAGATTTCGCTTGGAACTCAACATAATACAATGTTTAATACAATACTTATTTAGATTGATATTTTTAAGTATATAAAAATAATTAATTAGTTTAAGTAATTTACCAAATGTTTCTTATGTGTCAATAAAAAAAAATTTCTGAAAAAAAAATAATATTGTTTAACTTATTTGTATGTATTTAATATTCAAAATTTTGACGATTCAATTTGAAGTTATTTCAACTTTGATTCATTAATATAACGATTTGGAATCTAAGCTAAAGAGCATTTAAATTAAAGATGTAAGTATTTCAATTGAATATGATTCCTTTTTTAATTAAATCTAAATCCACGTTAAATGGAAGTGGAATGCTTTTAATTTCAATGTGCATAAAATTTTAGTTTAAAGTGGAAATAACATCAAAGTGGATTTTTGTTTTTCGAAGTGGAAACACTTCGAATTGAATATTTTCGTGTTTGGTGCCAAATTGTTCCGAAAAATATTTGAATCGAAGTGGTTTTCTTTGATTTTACGTTGTTTTTTAGCGCAGTGTATTCATATATATTCATAATTTATCATATAGATTATTCAATAAAATTGATTGCACTTGAAATATTAAAATCAACAAGTCCTTTTATTTAACGGACGTTCGAAGGTCTTTCGTTTGATCTTGGAGCGGCTGAGTCATACCTCAACTTTTGAGAAAACCCCCTTACAGTATTTATTTGTTAAAAATTTAGAATTTGGCGTAAGTCTAACTCTCAGATATGTGTATCTAATACTTTAAAATTGGCGCTGCCAGTATTCGTTTTGTTGTTGTTGTCCTTTTCTTTGGCAATGTTGTGCATACGATACGCATGATATGCAATTTTTCGTTAATGTTGAAGCTTTTCAAACACCCTTACACACAAAATGCTCTTAACGGTTAGAAATCTTTCTTAGAAAAGGTAAAGGACAAGTAGCGAAAGTTTTTTGTTTTAAAAAAAATTAAAGGTATATTAAATTTTCATATTAAATTGTTTTGATTAAGCATTATTTTTCATAATGAAAATGGAAACCTCTTCCAAATTTAATTTTTTCAATATTTCCATATCATTTACTTTCTTTATTTAAGTAGAATAGAAATATAAAAGAAAATTTAAATATAAAAAACATCAGCTTAATTTTACAATTTTAAAAACTGTTTCTTCTAATAAGATAAATATTCAAATTTTATAGTTATAATTAACCCGCAATCATAAAATTTTGATAAATTTATCATTTACGTAACTTCAAATAACTTGTAAAAAAATATTTACACCCTCGACGATAAGGTCTTAAAATATTAACGGTTAAGCTAAGATTTACATTCAAATTAAGTTACATAAAAGTACACAAAAATCTCGCAGTAAATCTGCTACAAAGCACTTGATTGAAAAAAAAAAGAAAAAAAAATTGACCCAAACCCCTACAAACATTCAATCGTCTGTTGGCGAATCTTTATTAGTGAATCCTGGTCACGCATACTAAAACATCAAGTTATGTATGTATTCGATAGCGTAAAAACATTTATAACAGGCCAAAAATAGTATTCAATATAAACGAACGAAAAACAAAACAAAAACAAAAAAAAAAATTATAAGAAAAAAACACAAAATTATTGCTGATTTGCAAGCAAGACTTAGAGAGAAAGTGAGGCCAATAAAATGTTTTACATGGCGTTGGGGAATGCAAAAATATTGCCAACCAGGCAGGCAGGGTCACGGCAGTCAAGTTTAACCCAAGGCAAAACAAATTTCCCAAACATGCCGGAATGGCATATCAACACTTACGACCACGTTAGAACTAGAGCCAGCAAAGTCAAAACCCATTAGAAGCAACTGCTAAGGGGCAGAATATAGGGTGTGGTGTATTATTTCGAGGGTGTATGGGGGGGGGGGGGGGGTAAATCAGGCAGCCGGAAGGCGTTAAACATTTATGTATGTTCAACATAAGAAATCGATACTTCATTAAGATATCCTGTTTTTCCGTTTTCCTATGCCGTTTCCTTGATTACTCTTTCACTTGCCTGCCTCACCCACTACACCACCAGCGGCGCTGTAAATATGAGTCGGTATTTGTGTGAGTGTGAATCTGTATCTGTGTCTGTGTTTGTGTTTGCCGTGTAGTGCATTGCGCGCTAAAGGCTCGACTTCCTCTAAAGATGTTGTCTAAAAGTTCTCGGCTGTTAATTCGTAGCATTCTACGTTCTTCGAATCTAAGCAAAGCCAGGCAACGATAGCATAACGATAGCTCATTACGATAGATTCGTCAGTTGAAAAAGTAGATTTCAGCTGTTTTTCAACTGAGTGCTTATCACACGAAAAGTATCGAAATCACTAGAAAAAAATGAAAAAAAAAAACAAATTATTTTTTCACTGCAAGTCATGGTTGGTAGCTAACACGTAGCAACTAGCTGCCTACCAAAACATACTAAGTCACACAGACAGACAGACAGACAGACATATAGTGCGCAGCTTAACAAGACATGCAGGACAAGCGAACAAATAATCAGCTAGACAGAGTCCAAGACAAAATCTGATTGTTTTTGGTAACTCAATTCATTTGTGGCGCTAATGTTTTTTTTTTTTTTCTTTTTCTTTTTGGTTGTAGTTGTGGTGTGAATGTGTGGCAATTGGAATTAAACGAACGCCTCTTAGTGGTAAAACAATATCACCAACCAGCTCAATCGTAGCTAATACAAACGATAAGCGTTAATTGCATTTTATTTGAACGCCTCGGATATGTTTAGCAAAAACAAAAACAAAAAAAGAAGAAATGCTGACAAGAAAAGCCAGCTGGTCGTTTCGTCTATTTCAGCATCAGTATTGAAGTCAATGGCTTAATGTTGGAAGTTGGAGAAGAGGTAGTGAGCAACACATTGTAGCAAGTGTGGCAACATATATATATATATATATATCTAGATATATATGCGAAACAAATAAATAATTGGCTAGTACAGCGGATTAAGGGATTGAGATGGGTGCTCTGTTCTGTACGAATTTAATTGTTTGTATTTTATTTATGTGAGAAACAAAAAGAAATCAATTTGTTCATCAGGTTGTTTGAATTAGATGATGTCGCTTAGATGTTATTGAAAACTCTGGGTTGGTCTTGCTCAATTTTTTGAGTAATTATCATTGACACGATATTCATCAAAAGTTCTTATATATCCGAACTCTTTTCTAAGACATTGTAAAACACGTTTTTGACAGATAGGTTTTTTTAAATGTCATAGTTTTTTTTTTAATTTTCAATAGTAACGGCCGTTACCTCTCTATAGACAATGACAAACCTCAGAGAGTAAACAATACGCTGTAAAACAATACAATTTGATCTTAAAAAGCTTAGTCAAAGTCCTTTTGAAGAGCTGAAATGGCAAATTCGTTTTTATTTATGTTACACAGTGCAACATTTGAAATCCCTGGTGAGATAATGTTATTTTTCTGATAGATTTTGTCGAGTTGAAGAATGTGCTTTAATTGAAATTGACCTGACACCCTCCAAATCTGGACTTATGGCAAAAAAACCGATTTTGCTTATCCTTGCCCACTTTTTATGACCTATAAATTACCTGTTTCTCAAGCTATTTTAAAAATGAAGCCAGATCCTGGAATATGATCGATTTTTATCGCACAATATATATATTGTTGGAAAAGTTAAAGTTTCGTCTCTCTGAATCCATCTAAATTTTTATCTAATCTGTTGACAATCAGGTAAGTTATAAGCAATTAAGTGGGCAAAGGCAGGCAAAACCGGTTTTTATGACGTAAGTTCAGATGTTGGAGGTGTCCGGCAAATTTCAAGTTTAGAACATTCTTTAACTCAATAAGAGCCACAAGAAAAATTGTAACATATCTCAGGGATTTTAGACTGACTGCTTCGTGTTATTTATAGTACATGTGAACAGAAAAATAGGTATGAAAATAATTCAGAAAATATGTGCAGTAAAAACAAGTAAGAAAACTCTAAAGTCGGTCTAGCCCGACTATGGAAAATGAAAGTCAGATTTCAACACCCCCAAAAGTAGTTCCAAGACAAAAGTTCTCATCCTGAATTTTTTAAATGTGATAGCTTATGGAAAAAGGATGATTTTGTCTGCTATTCCCAAAATTGCTATCAACCGTACTTCATGCCGTAAAATGGCATGCAAGTGAAATAGTCAGGTTTTGTAAATGTCATGAATGGAAAGAGGCGTTTAAGTCAAAATTGAAAAGCGATTTGCTTGAAAATGACCAGACTATACCTTCAAAGTGTTTAAAAAAAATTTGCATTTATTTTTATTATAGAAATAGTCCTTCCTGTGGTGATTTTGCACCAAATGTATCAATAGTAATTTTAAAGATTTTTTTGGAAAAAAACGTCAAAAAGGGTAGAAGATGAAAAGTTCTCTTTCTGGATTTTTGCTTATAAAGGTTTTTTTATAAGCTTAATCGATTGGCACTATGCTCAAGTTTGACTTTTACGCCTCTTTCCATTCATGACATTTTCAAAACCCGACTTTTTCACTTGCAGGCTATTTTATGAACTTTTTGGCACCAATTTTGGTATTTTCATACAAAAATCCATATATTTTTTCTTTTTCGGCTTAGATCTCACCACGAAGAGCAATCGATCAGAACTGAAGCATTCTGCCTATCAAATTTCTACATCAAAATAAAAATCCTGAAATCAAAATCCAGCATGAAAAATTTTCGTTTTTATCTCTTTGAACGTTTATACTGGAAAATCTTTTAAACTTATTTGTACTGTTAAGCTGTTCTACGGTATGAAGGATAATGATTATAATTCGTTTAAAATATTCGAATAATATTATGTATATAATAATTTTCATAAATTAAGTTTAATAAATAATTACAATTCAGCGATAAAACGTAATTTTTCATTGAGCTTTTTAGTTTATAAAATCGTTTAATACGTTTTGTCAAAGTATGTAACTTAATAAAACACGATAAAACCTTATATATATTGAATATTCATAAATAATTGTTATTTTTATGGTTTTCTTAATTTTATTTTGCTTAAAAAATATCAGGCTTAGTTGAAGTTTTAGAAATGTTTTTTTTTTAGTAATTTTTATTCAATTACGGCGAATTTAAATTGTTTGACTAATTTTTGCGGCGAATTCAAAATTTGGGCTGAGTTTAAATGATGACACCAAAATTATATTAAAATTTAAACCCGTCAAATACTAAAACTAAGTTTCAATCCAACATGGGTTAAAAAATTCAAACCGTGTCAAATACTAAAACTAAGTTTTAGTTCGGCATGGGTTTAAAATTAAAACCACGTAAAATACTAAACTAAGTTTAATTCTAGCATGGGTTTAAAATTTAAACTTTAAACACCTATCGGTTTAGTTTTAAAATTTCGTAAACACTAAAGTACACAATTAGCACTGGCGAAAAATTTTATTCTGTGGCTCAGTAGGTTAAGCGGTTGTCGATTTGAATCGATGAATCGAGTCACTCTGGTTCGATCCTCAGCCGGACCGTTTTTTTTTTTTTTTTTATTTTATATTAGCTGCGTTCGATTTGCCAGTGCTCAACTCGCTTGTGAAAAACGTGTACTTAATTTGCTTTTATTTGCTCAGTAGTTGGGCAACACTTTTGTTATGACAAACCACATCAATAAAAAAATTAAAATTTTTTACCTGCCAATAAGTCAATCAAAGACATTTCCAAATATTTTGAAAATAAAACGGTTGACTGCTTGAAGGAATGCAATTTTGTTTTTGTACTCACATCACATTTTGGCAGAATCGATGACATTTCACCCCATCCTGTACACAAACCAACTAAAAAATAAGAACTTGCCAACGCAACTTTACTCAACTCAATCGGTAGTTGACTTTCTCTATCTTTAACTAGCTGGAGACTTTGTTGTTGTTTTCTCATACAAATTTCAAAATAAGCTATTATTATATTTAGCATGATGCCAAAACAGCGTTTTTTAGAAAAAGTTTTTTTTTACTGTTGAAGATGGTGAAGATATATAGTTCCAGCAATGTTTGTTCAGGGACTTGGCTGTCATTTTTATTCGTGGTAATTTAGGAGCTTTTTAAAGGTTACTTCCGATAGAGCTCAATTTGAATATTTAAACTAACCAATTTGTATTAAAAACTTCTAAAAGTTGAAAATTGACTGTAAAGCCCATATTTTGGTAAGACATTCTTAATGTCAATTCTGACTTTTGGATGTCAAAAATGCTGATCCTTTTAAAAAAATAAGAAAGGCGACATCTTCTGAAGCTGTTTCTACTAAATTTATTTGCTGACCAAATAGAAGATTTCATCACCTTTTCAACAACGTTTTTTTTTGTTAAAAATGATTTATAAACAAAAGAGATATTTAAAAAAAAATGTTTAAGGTAGGTGTTTTTTAAAAAAAAATCTATGTATAACAAAGAAAACTTACAAGTTTTTTTTATAAGTCGTTTTCTACGCTATGATTCCGCACATTAAAAGCTTTCAAAATAATTTCTTGCTTTCACACGTCTTTTTTAAGAGCTGCATCTTCATTTTCAGCTAAACGTTTCATGCATTCCAGTTCATTCCATTTTGCATTGCAGTCAAAGTATTTTCTCACCAATTTTGTGCCCACGATGAAATTAATGTTTTTTGTGTCATTATCTACCAAATCGAAGATATTTTGTGTACATTTATTTGAACGCCACTTTGATTTGTTGACACCTTGTAATGAGACATATCCTAATTTCTTTTTGTCATTGCAAAAATATCCTTTCAGTTTATGTTATTAAAAATTGAATAGACATCATCAAGTAGTCTACTTAAATATTTTTTTATTGTTGATTCTTAAGCCAAAAATTCTAAAGCATCTTTATATAACAAACGTTACTGTTTTTAAACGGTTTAAAAACTGAAATTAAAAACATACAATATTAAAAATTTAAATTCCACATAAGATTTTATTTGATCATGTATACATAAATATACACATTGAGCGTTGTCCCCATGGGCCTAAAACAACATTTAATCCAACTTTGATTCTACTCTATGCCCAATGTTGAGCAAAAAACAATTGTTTTTCCAGTTGTTTTTAATTTTTTTTTTCCAAACCTTACTTCATATTAAGGTTAATTTCTCAACAATGGTAAGGAAAAACTTAAAGCCACTCGGTGAATTTTTTAAAAATCCATCAATAAAAATTAATTTATGATTAATTTTTGTAGGCATTGAGCGACTAGGTTGGCATTTGATGCAGAAAAAGGGTCAAAAACATACTTTTTTTGTACTGAACTTTTTTTGTAGCTCATTTTTCTGCAAAACCATTGCAAACATCGTAAAGCCACTCGGTGAAAATTTAGATATCCATTAGTTTAACAAATGTTGCTTAGACGACTCTTTCTGATTCCTTCTTATATTCATGGCATTTTAAATATAAAAGTGCAATTTTCTTGCATTTTTCAAAACAACTATTTTTATAATTTGTATTTTAAAACTTGCAGTATAGAGCATTATTCTGTAAAGAAGATATCCTTTTTAATAATACAAAATTATAAAATGTTTGATTTTCAACGAGGAAAATGGATAAAAAGATTAAAAACACAACACCTCAAAAAAAAGAGATATTTTCAAACATCTAGTTATCAGGCACCCTGTATGCAAGGATATTTTGAAGTACTGCGAAATGAAGCTAAATCTATACTCTCTTTAATGAGCATAGTTACACTTTTATATCTTAAAGTTAAAAAAAGTTATTTTTTTGGCATCATGCTAATTATATTTCTTATTTTTTTATTTTTGGTTGTTACTTTTTTTTGCATTGTGTAACATTTCCACTTTTTACCACATGCTGGAATCGAATCGCGGACTGCGGCAATCATCGCATTAGAATAGCGAATTCTAACCTCTGGCTAATCTGTTGCTTGCAAAGAACATGAACGAAATATACACAAAATTCATCTTATAAAATCTTTTATTTATTTTGTATTAAATTTTTATCCTTAGGCACTAAAATTAAAATTGTATTCTTAATTTATTTAATTTTAGTACAGATTTGACTAAAAAAGTTCCTAGTATATTAAATGGTATCAATTTTTATAAGAAAAGGATTGACAAATGCTTTATTCTATTGGTTAGATTAAAAATTACTCCATGGCTTTTACCGTTTAGTTATTTTGTATTAAATTTAAAACCTGAGGTACTTAAGTTCAAGTTTTATTCCCAATTTATTAATTTTAAGTACAACCTTGAGTAAAAAAATTTCTAGTATTTTGAAAAGTATTAATTCTTATAAAAAAAATAGTATGAAAAAATGTATAAGTCCAACGATTGGCTTAAACATTATGCCAAGATTTTTAATCGAGAACGTTAACTTATCTGTCGTACACAAAATTCCTGAAAGCGAACACTGTCTTCAAGAATTTTGGTATTGTCCCAATAGGCAATTAAGCCAGCGCTCTTCAAACGAAGGCCTGCATTGACTGCTACTTTCCTCGCTGCTCTTATGAGCCCTTCTTGAAGGCCTTCTTTTTCTGCACAAAAGGCAGCACAGCAAACTTTTTTTCTTCTTTTAAAACTATTTCTTTTTTTTATCAATTCTATTATTTTATCTTCTCTCCTATGTTTTTTTATGTCAGATTAATTTCAATCTATAAACTTTAATACAGCAGTGAGAAGGGCCAGTATTATGTTTTATTTTTAAACTGATATATATTTTGACTTTAAACGAAAAAGTTGCCCTAAATTATATGAAAAGTTAGTCTTTGAAGGGAAAAAGTTTGTTTGAATCTCGGTGACGAGAGCGACGAACATGGGGAAAAATTCCACCAACAGATGAAAGTAATTGAGAATCGGTACCAAGGATTTTGGGACAAAATGATGGGCGACTATTGTTGGTTTCTCATCAGAGAAACCGATCCCGAATTAAATAAACGACAAAACAAGAATTCTAATCATTTTTAATTTCTGAATGATAAATATAAATGATTTAAGGGAACAATAAAAATTATTAATAATAATTATATACAATTTAAATAATGTAAATTATTAAAAGAAGAACAATAAAAATTAAGAATATATGATTTTATAACAACAACCTTTAATTCTCATTTTTTTTTATGGCAATAAAATAAGTCCAAATGCATAAATTGATAATCACACCATTTGGGTGCTTTCGTTCCATTGAACACAACTTTTTCATTTCTCAATAGATTTTCTTCAACAAGAACTTATTTTTTTTGGAAAAATTAAGGCTTTTAGTAAAAAATATCAAAAGCAACAAAATAATTTGATTTCTTAACGAAATTTGCAACTATTTTGTTTGTTTTTTGGAAATTTTTTTGAAAAATAAAAAAAATCCCCGAAATTTGAATTTATGCCGCCAAAACTAACAGCTCGACCAAAAAATGATGTTTGCATTGTTTGTAAGAAATTTAATTAGCATTTATTTGATATATCATTTGTTTGATTACTGTTGTTGGTTCTGGAGATATATGCAATTAAGTGGAACCAACTTTTTTTTTCGTTGAAAACCCTACAGTGGGCAATATATCGAAAACGGAGTGATATAAAAATAAAAATTTTTTTTTCGGAATTAGCGACCGATTTTACATGAGAAAAGGATAGTGGCATTCAAAGTACAAACAACTTTTCGTTATTTGTAAACCAGTGTAATTACTTAAATACAAAATTATAAAAAAAAAAATAGATTTAAAAAAACCGCCAATGTCATGTCCCCCCTTAAATGAATCACCAAGTCTTTCATTTGTTCATGTAGGTTGTACGCACACTTTATGATCTTTATGAACACTTGGTTTAGTGATATCCATGTTCTCGTGTTTTGTGTTTCTTTATTTTGTACATTAATATCATTAATAGTTCATGTGACTCATGTAATTGGGTGCAGAATCAAAATTAATGAATGCTATTCATGGATATTATGTAAAAAATTATGAATACTGTGCACTTTTTTGATTCAGTTGTTTATTGGTTGTTGTCTTTATTTGTTACAATACTGGGTCTGTAATAAAACCATGCAGCGATATTTTAAATTTAAAAGTTAATTTTGAAAGCTGTGTTCAATAAATTTATCACTTTATTGCTTAAACAAGGAAAACAAGACAATCGTTATAACTTTTGAAAGACTTTTTATTAATAATCCTTTGGTTAGCTTCTGTTTTTTTAAATATAAACGCAAAACCAACTTTAAGTCAACAGCAAACATTTTCTATGTCTTTATACCGTCTTCAATAAAGTAAGACTAAAGTTACTTTAACACCACTTAAACTTTGAGCAACAACAACAACAACAACAACAACAACAACAATAGGCTTAACCATAAACAACAACCTGGCATATCCTTGCGCTCGTGAACCACCTCCTTCAAACTATAAGCAATAATATTAATTTTTCTATTTTTGTCATAAATTTTCACTGCCTGAATGAATGAGACGAAGAGTTTTTCGTTAACTTTTCTTACCCACACCCTCCCAGCTCTATCAAATTTAAACTGACATTAAATATGAGAAACTTTCTTTTCTACGACGGCAATCTTTTTGCTCGTCTGCGGGCAGAACAAAACAACAGCTACCAACACTTGCACAAGGATCGGTCGCGTTGGTATCGGTGGAATGCCCTGCAGCAAACTGCAACCATTGGAAAGTTTTATTAAATACTAAAGCTGCTGCATTGCGTCGCTCTCGACGCGCCGTTTTAATATTGAGCTTAAAAATTAAAAGGCGCTGCACGCTGCAGTTGGGGGTTTCTTAATCGATTACCGCAATAGAGAAAGAGTGCTAACAACAACAACAACAACTGCTTGCTTTTAGTTTTTGTTGCTGTTGTTGTGGGTCCTCCATTAATTTTTAATAAACTTGAGCGGGATGAAACTTTTGCCGGCGCTTAAGAAAAGTTGGCGAATAAAAGAAGAGCCAGCGTACAAATTCTGTAAATCGTGCAATAATTCAAAAAGGCTTTTAAGCACACAAATCACACAGACAAACACACACACGTACAGAAAAGCATACTCAAACAACGGCTGCTCAGACAAATATCCTTATTTGTTAGCTGGTCTTGATGTTTGTCGGTAATGTTGTTGCTATTGTTGTTGTTGTTGTTGTTGTTGTTGTTGTTGTTGTTGTTGTTGTTGTTGTTGTTGTTGTTGTTGTTGTTGTTGTTGTTGTTGTTGTTGTTGTTGTTGTTGTTGTTGTTGTTGTTGTGGTTGTTGTTGGCTGCTACTATAGTTATTTAAGGTAGATTGTTGCTTAGTGTTAGTGAAGCTTCTGTGCTGTTTTTTGTTACTAAGTAGTTGGTATTAATAACAGTTTCAATAATAGTTTCGCACTTGATGTTCATTATTGTTATTATTACTACCGATGGCGCAACAGGTGGGCGTGATATGCTGGTTGTTAGATTTTATAGGTTTATGTGTGTTTGTGTGTATGTATGACCACAGTCTTGTGGTGCAGTTTTATATTTCTTACTCATTTTAGCTTCAATGTAAAAATATTTGTTCAACTTTATACAAAGTGGTTGATAGCGCTGCTTGGCGACTCAAAAGAAGTGTGTTAAGCTTATTGTAAATGCTTTTGTTTTTGTTTTTGTTTTGCTCAACAGTGTTGAATTAAGACGTTCTTATTTTGATTTCGTTTTTATTGTCAAGAATAATAATATTGTTAAATAATAAAGCGTTAAATATTAATATAATGCTTTTCCAACCTTTTGCTATTGGCAACACGTTTTGTGGTACTAGAACGCTAAGGCATTGCAGAAAATATTATGATATTAAATTTTGATGTTGAGTTTTGAAGTTGAATAACTTAATACTATATGAAAAAACTGGCTTTACATAAAAACAAATGCTAAAGGGTGATTTTTTAAGAGCTTGATAACTTTTTTTTTTAAAAAAAACGCATAAAATTTGCAAAATCTCATCGGTTCTTTATTTGAAACGTTAGATTGGTTCATGACATTTACTTTTTGAAGATAATTTCATTTAAATGTTGACCGCGGCTGCGTCTTAGGTGGTCCATTCGGAAAGTCCAATTTTGGGCAACTTTTTCGAGCATTTCGGCCGGAATAGCCCGAATTTCTTCGGAAATGTTGTCTTCCAAAGCTGGAATAGTTGCTGGCTTATTTCTGTAGACTTTAGACTTGACGTAGCCCCACAAAAAATAGTCTAAAGGCGTCAAATCGCATGATCTTGGTGGCCAACTTACCGGTCCATTTCTTGAGATTAATTGTTCTCCGAAGTTTTCCCTCAAAATGGCCATAGAATCGCGAGCTGTGTGGCATGTAGCGCCATCTTGTTGAAACCACATGTCAACCAAGTTCAGTTCTTCCATTTTTGGCAACAAAAAGTTTGTTAGCATCGAACGATAGCGATCGCCATTCACCGTAACGTTGCGTCCAACAGCATCTTTGAAAAAATACGGTCCAATGATTCCACCAGCGTACAAACCACACCAAACAGTGCATTTTTCGGGATGCATGGCCAGTTCTTGAACGGCTTCTGGTTGCTCTTCACTCCAAATGCGGCAATTTTGCTTATTTACGTAGCCATTCAACCAGAAATGAGAAATTATGAAAAAGTTGCCCAAAATTGGACTTTCCGAATGGACCACCTAAGACGCAGCCGCGGTCAACATTTAAATGAAATTATCTTCAAAAAGTAAATGTCATGGACCAATCTAACGTTTCAAATAAAGAACCGATGAGATTTTGCAAATTTTATGCGTTTTTTTTTAAAAAAAAAGTTATCAAGCTCTTAAAAAATCACCCTTTAGCATTTGTTTTTATGTAAAGCCAGTTTTTTCATATAGTATTAAGTTATTCAACTTCAAAACTCAACATCAAAATTTAATATCATAATATTTTCTGCAATGCCTTAGCGTTCTAGTACCACAAAACGTGTTAAAAAGTTATCAAGCTCTTAAAAAATCACCCTATATTAAGGGGAGTAAAAAAAAACTGAATATAGAATTTCGTTCGTTTAGAAGAACTCAAAACGGTTTACAACTAACCATCTGCTTCATCTTTAGCCGTTTATTCTTTAGTATAAAATTAACAAAAATTTTTAATTTTCATCACATACGCACCGTAGAGATATATTTAAGATATGATTTTAATGAAAATACGATATATATTTCTTTAATAAAAATGTTTAAAAAAAAACTTCAAGACTCAAAAAACTCACTGAAAATGTTTGAAATAATATCAATTTCATGTCTTCTCAACATTTCAATCATAACGATTCGTTATTTAATTATAATGCTATGCCTTTATAAACTTTTCTATTATTTGCTTACAATGACAGCATTTTCGAAATTAACTTTTAAAAACTAAAATTAGCATTTGAAAATTTTTAATTATTCATAAATTTCTATGAATTGATAGTGAAAAAGGTAACATGCCATTTTAAAAGTTTTCATAACCATAAATAAAAAAAAAGGACTTATAAAGCAAAGTAAATAATTTGTACAGACACTGGTGTTTAAAGTTGATATTTTAAAAAATTGGAGTTAGCCAAGGCATTTACAATATAATATATTTTATTTGTTTTTGGGTTCCAATGTTTTTTTCATATTTTTTCTTGATCTTATTTTTTATCCTGTTAATAATCTTGCTACGAATTGCAATATTTTTGAATATTGATTTTGATTTTTGTTTCGATCTTTGTTTTGATATTGATTTTTATATTGGTCTTGATCTTGATCTTGATCTTGATCTTGATCTTGATCTTGATCTTGATCTTGATCTTGATCTTGATCTTGATCTTGATCTTGATCTTGATCTTGATCTTGATCTTGATCTTGATCTTGATCTTGATCTTGATCTTGATCTTGATCTTGATCTTGATCTTGGTCTTGGTCTTGGTCTTGATTTTGATTTTGATTTTGATTTTGATATTGATTTTGATTTTGATTTTGATTTTGATTTTGATTTTGATTTTGATTTTGATTTTGATTTTGATTTTGATTTTGATTTTGATTTTGATTTTGATTTTGATTTTGATTTTGATTTTGATTTTGATTTTGATTTTGATTTTGAATTTGATTTTGATTTTGATTTTGATTTTGATTTTGATTTTGATTTTGATTTTGATTTTGATTTTGATTTTGATTTTGATTTTGATTTTGATTTTGATTTTGATTTTGATTTTGATTTTGATTTTGATTTTGATTTTGATTTTGATTTTGATTTTGATTTTGATTTTGATTTTGATTTTGATTTTGATTTTGATTTTGATTTTGATTTTGATTTTGATTTTTTTGATTTTGATTTTGATTTTGATTTTGATTTTGATTTTGATTTTGATTTTGATTTTGATTTTGATTTTGATTTTGATTTTGATTTTGATTTTGATTTTGATTTTGATTTTGATTTTGATTTTGATTTTGATTTTGATTTTGATTTTGATTTTGATTTTGATTTTGATTTTGATTTTGATTTTGATTTTGATTTTGATTTTGATTTTGATTTTGATTTTGATTTTGATTTTGATTTTGATTTTGATTTTGATTTTGATTTTGATTTTGATTTTGATTTTGATTTTGATTTTGATTTTGATTTTGATTTTGATTTTGATTTTGATTTTGATTTTGATTTTGATTTTGATTTTGATTTTGATTTTGATTTTGATTTTGATTTTGATTTTGATTTTGATTTTGATTTTGATTTTGATTTTGATTTTGATTTTGATTTTGATTTTGATTTTGATTTTGATTTTGATTTTGATTTTGATTTTGATTTTGATTTTGATTTTGATTTTGATTTTGATTTTGATTTTGATTTTGATTTTGATTTTGATTTTGATTTTGATTTTGATTTTGATTTTGATTTTGATTTTGATTTTGATTTTGATTTTGATTTTGATTTTGATTTTGATTTTGATTTTGATTTTGATTTTGATTTTGATTTTGATTTTGATTTTGATTTTGATTTTGATTTTGATTTTGATTTTGATTTTGATTTTGATTTTGATTTTTATTTTGATTTTGATTTTGATTTTGATTTTGATTTTGATTTTGATTTTGATTTTGATTCTCTTTTAATTTTTGCAAAATAAAACTAACGGCACTTAAACTTTCTTGGGATGCTAGAAATTGCAATAGCGCATAGATGGCATTGATAGACGTGTTGAATCAAAAGATATTGGCGTTGTGACAACTAGGACTTGAGACAAGGGGGACGACTCTCCCCTACAGGACAAAAGGTATGGAATAATAATAAAGATTTGGAGTAGGATTTTGACAATAGTTTTGCCAAAGAATAATTCAAGGCTTGTGACTTAAATAACAAGAAGTATTTTTACAAGATAACTTTTCAATTTTGTAACCCATTTTCAAAGACAATTTCTTGTAACTTCAGCTAGTGCTAATCGTACAGTTATTTTCTGGCACCGTTTTTATTCAAACTCAATTTTTTATACTTGATGCAAAGTACAAAAAGACCACCTTTTATGGTCGTAATTAGTTAATGTTGGTCACAGCATGCTCTAGTTCGAAAAAAAAAAAAAAATTTGAAATTATATTATTATTTCATAATTTTTAACAGATAGTAAAACTTAATTCCATTTTACATTTTCAACTATCAGTTAAACTCTTTATCCATAAAAAACTTTGTTAATTTTTTTATCTCCTTAACTCTGCAAACAATGCATTCAGAGAAATGAAAAATTATTTTAATTTAATTAATGCTAATGAAAGCTCGCCATATTTTATGTTATGCTCTTGTGCAAATTTTCACTACCAACAACATTTTGATGTGTAAGTGAAAATTAAGCAACTTTGCAAAATCGTCGCAATCATTTCCAACATCGTCATCATCATTATCATCATTATTATCGTTATCGTCATTAACGCAGGCAACATTAACAGACAGTCTGGATTGTATGCGAAAATCAAGATTGCGTTATAGTTTTAAAGTTGGCTGGGCAAGTGGACAGTGCAGATACTTCAAATTGTGCACACAAGCGAGCATTTTGCTTGTTGCATCAAAGCACAAACAGGCAGTTAGGGTAAGCAGCATGAGCTTTTTTTTTTGTTTTTGTAAAATACCAAAACTCGAAACTTTCAAGTAGCATTTTTGTTCTACTCTCTTTTTTAGAGGTTTTGGTCAACAGCAAAACAAGGAAACAAAAGAGAAAAACAAAAAACTATAAAAATATATGAGAAAGCGATATAAAACAAAGAAAGCAACTTCCGTGCGGTGCATGAAACAGTAATTAAAATCATTTTTTTGCTGCATTCAAGAATAATGCCAACACAGTTAAAAAAGTGTTATTAAAGGATAACTACCAAAGGTAATGATAGAGAGGATTAAAACATTGAAAATTAACTGAAAAGCTATTTAAGACATTCTTAAGGACATCGAGTTCTTTTAGCACTTTAAGAATATTAAAAGAAGACAAGAGCGCTTTATTTTCCGAATAAAACGCACGCACTAAGACGTTCGATTTAGTCGTAAGCATGCATACTGCACATACTGAAAGCTTTCTCTAAGCTTTAAATGCAAAAATTTCAAGTAAAAAATAAATAAATATTATTTCAGATGATTTTGTCGTCATGCATAAAATTTCATATAACAACGGAACGTGCCTCTAGTACAGATAAATGCGACGCGTAGTGTTTGATGTAACATTCTGTAGCTCTGTCTATGCTTGTGTAGATGTGTGCGTTTGTGTGCGTTTATGCACGTAGCACTCATACTATATGTGTTGTATTTGCTAACCGTAACAAACTGTTGCGTTACGTAAAAATGCAATCACTAAATATTTTCATAATTTATATTTGAAACCCGCAACCCACAACAACTACACTCTACCACCCACGAAGATCTTCCGCAGCAGCAAACACGAACTTCTACATGAAGTTACTGTTATTATTTTTATTTTTGTTGTTGCAATGGTATCTGTCTGCTTCTTATACGAGCGTTTAAGTAATTGATTAAATTTGTCATGGCTTTCATTATGAAAAAAAAGGAAAAACCAAACAACTACTTCGACTGCGTTAAAATAAGGAAGGTGAGTGAGAGTGTTAGTGTGAGTTGATGTGTGTGCTGACGTTTTAACATTGTGGTTTCCTTGATGTAACGAACTGCAATTTGTTAATCACACTTGTTGCTACAACGCTTACACTAATGGAATGAATTTTTCTTTTGTAAAGAGCAGCTACAAATTTTTTTTTTTTTGCATAATTTGACTAAATTTAACCATTTCATTTCTGAAATAATTTAAAATTCATCATGAAATAGTATGAACGCTGTGAAATGATGAATAAAATCTTCTTTGAATGAAATTTCTGGTATGTGGTTGAGTATTTTTGCTAACATTTTCCAACGATACTGATGCCAATCCGACATCAGGCACGAACCTGTACCCGGCATTGTACAGGTTTTAAAAGGAAATTTTAGTTATGCAATTAACGACGTTAATATTAATTAAACGTTAATAGTTTAACATTAATAGTTTAACGGGGGACATTACATTGGCCGTTTTTGAAATCGACTTTTTTTATAATATTGTATAATATTGTATAATATTGTATTTACATATATATTTTATATGTATGTAAATATTCATGGAAAAATTCTTACGGGTTCAAAAGTTACAGCTGGATTAGTGAGAGCGCATTTTTATTTTTCCTTTCATTTTTCTTTGTTCACAAACTTTGAACGCGTTTATCTCAAAACCATGTTTCTCGTACTGGTTGCGGCACTAGCGGGTTTATTTTTTGATGAATTTTTTTTTTGTATTTTTTTTAAACTGGATTTGCTATCGTATGACATGAGCTTTTTTTAACATTTTTTCGATTTTTTATGAATTTTTAAAGTCAATATTTTTTTCGAAAAAACACACTTTCAAATTTGGAACATCACCAAAAATTTAAAAAAAAACTTGAAAAAAGCTCCTGTCATACTATAACTTATTTTGTAAAGATTTGAAAAAGTTATTTTCTTTCCAGATCGGACAATTTTTGCGACTCCCAGCGCTGTAACCACAAGGCCCCGTTTTTTTCTCTGTCACCAGTTTGGAGCTCTATAAAACCATGTTGGAGTGAAAAATATATTTTTTTGAAGTTTTTTCTTGTAATATGTTCAATTCTCTACAATAATAAAAAATTAAATTTTGGACAAATGTTTGTTTTTGACTGAGTTACAAATTTTTTTGAAAAGGTCTGTTTTCTCTGCCGCGAATGTTATGTCCCTCCTTTATTTAAAAATGGCTCAATATCTGTAACCTTCAAATAAAAAATTTAAAAATTAAGATAAAAAAGTGTTATTTAAAAGCTTGCACGCAAAGAAAAAAAAAACGTTTATCGCCAGTTTGCTGCAAACGAACTTCGTTTATCGTGCTGAAAGTAATTTTTTGGAAACGTTTGAACAGTTGTCATAATAATAGTCAGTTGCGGGCAACGCGTTATTTAGTTGCAAGAAATTAATTTAGTTTGTCATTAATGTAAGTTCTTTTTAAATGACGGCAACCGAAAAATATGTTTTGTTCAACTGAAAACTTCATTTGTAGAAAAAAAGATCCATTTTTTATGATATACTTTTTACATTTCTTATGTAATCTAAAAAATTCATTCTATACAATATCTCACACTAGCGCAATGGCAGCGTGGTAGGTTATCACGTGGAAGACGTGGGTTCGAATCTTGGCAGTGTAAGTATCAAAAATTTTAATTTAATTATTGAAATTCTAATTCTGTTTCATTAACTGCTTCGTCAGAAATAACTGTCAAAATAAGTTTTATTAGAAAAACATTAATTAAAAAAAAATCTTGAAGCTTGAACTTCCAAAACAGTGATAAAATTTCATTAAATTCGATATTTTTTGTTTCAAGTAAGAATATTTTTAAGTTTATGATAACTGAATATTCGTTTGCGGTGAATACAGTTCGCAAACGAAGTATAGTTGGTGAATTTTTCAGTTGCGGTAAACGAAAAATTTCCTTACGTGTATAAGCTGTGTAATTATTTAAATTCTTATTGTAATATTAAGTACCGTAACTTTTTCCATAGATAAATATGATATAAATGATTTTTCGATATGAAGTATATTTGCAACAATATCTTCCGCTCGTTCGTCGAAGTTAAAAAAAGGATTAAAAAAAAAGCATTGTTCTGTCACTGTTCTGTCAAGTACACCCAAAAAAAAACGGAGTAAAAAAAGCAATATTCGGGCTCAATTTAACTCTTTTCATGCATGGTATTTAGCTAAAGCTGTAAAAACTATATTTAACTCCGTTTGTGCGTTGAAATTACTCCGAAATTTTACTTTGTTTGATAAGTCGTGCTAACTCCGTTTGTAGTTGTATTAAGGGTAGCAGACTTGCATTGAGAATTTTTAAATTTTTCGTTTTACTCAAGAAAAAACTTGAGCCAACTCCTTTAAATGTAGCATTAAGCTTAAAAAAATAAAAAAGTCAACCCACAAAAGAGTCAAAAGAAGAACTCGTTTTTTAAGGCATTTAGTTTTATTTATTTTTTGTTTTTATTGGACAACAATGAAAAGAAAAATTTATGTTAACAGAACTATTTCAATATCATTTTTTTAACAAAGGTTACATTCAATTAAAAGTAAAGGTTTTTGATAAACATTATTAATAATGAACTTAAAATATGCATAAAAAATATTAATAAAATATTAATATTATTAAAGTTTCCAAATAACACGTTTTTTAAAATAAATGCCAAATTTTCCATTTCATACCTAAACACGCACAAATTGTTTAAATTGTTTAAATATTAAAATTAGCTGTCATTGCAAACAATTAATTTTTACAGCACACTTGATTTGCTTGTTGAAATATTTGAGTAGTTTCTCCACAATCAAAGTAAAACAAAAAACGAAAAATTTTTCAACTCTGTTTCGTGCTCAGCAAAACTCCGTTTTAGCTTTAAAAAACAAAATATATATTCATAGATGGTTGAAATAAGCTTTAACAGTGTTAAGATGACAAATGTATGGAGAAGTTGAAGAGTTGATTTGAAACTGCTTCAAATTTAATTTCAGTTTTGAGAATGAATTTGTTCTAAGCAGAAAAAGATTTATATTAACAAATAAAAATATTGGTATAACTCCTTTTAAGTTTTAAAGCGACAAAACGAATTTTACCTCGCAAGAACTTGATTAAATCTCGAAAAAAACTTGAACTAACTCCGCAAATTTTTTCGGTGATAGTTGCAATAAATTTAAACAGAGTTAATGTGACAAATTTTCAGAGAAGACGCAGAGTTAATATGAAGCTACTGCAGATTTAATTCAAGTTTTGAAAATTAATTGTTTTAAGCACTAAAAGCTTTGAATTAAGAAAAAAACTATTGATACAATTCATTTTGAGTGTTACTGCGACAAAACGTATTTAACTATTTAAAAACTATTTCAACTCACGAAAAAACTTGAATTAACATCGCACATTTTTTTCGGTGTACACATTCAACATCACTGCGGATTTAATTCAGCAGCCTCGAAGTCAGCGGTAGTGCACTTGTTTGCAATCCAGAGGACCCAGGTTCGAATCCTAGCAATATTATGAAACTTAAATTCAAATTATTCATCAATGTTTACTGCTTATTTGGTGGAAACTTAATTCAAATTTGGTGCTTCTTGAGAAGCTACTGAATTGGATTTCTAGTAAATTCCCTGGAAACATTTTCAACCGCCAGGAAGAATCTCCTAGAAAGCGCCCGTGAATCTCTAACGAATCATTCGGGGGATGATACAATCGACAATCGATTTTATTTTTAATTTTTAATTAAATGAATTTTTCTGCAAATGTGTTTTTTCTATTTTATTAATAAAATTTTGTGGATAATGCATGCGTTTCATTTAGCTTATTAGCAAGTATTAAACTGATCTCATCATTGATGAATTCGAATATTTTTCAGCTGAAATAAAGAGCACATCTTTTGGAGAGCTCGGAGAATGAAAACAGTGACGATGTTCTCAAAACGGTGAGCGCTCTTTGAAAACAAACGAATAACCAATACGTGTGTTTGAAGCACTGATGCCATATTGAGGTAAATTTCCCTACATGAGGTAATTTTTGACTCATTTTTTGGGCAGAGGTAAAAAAGGTAATTTTTAACTGAAAGTGGTTAATTTTTGCAATATAATTATTTTTTAAGTTTCCAAATATTTTAAGTTTTTTGAACTTTTGTGACCTCTCTTAACGTACTCACAAGCAGTCCCTTATTATTGTTTGTCCTCTTTTGTTCCAAAAAATAAAAAATTTAGGAATTTGTTGAAACACATCAAGGCATAAGAAGTAATCAAATGTTTTGAAATTGCTTTGAATATTTCTTAAAAGAATATCGGAGAAGAACCGAATTGTTCAAGGCGAGCAAAGAAATGTTTTATTATGGAAGTAGTGAAGTGAGTTGTAACGACTATTATTCATTTAAAATTTTGTAATTTTTTTAGAAAGAGGTAAATTTTCTCAGAAAGTGGTAATTTTTTTCCCAAATTGTGGTAAATTTCAGTTCGGCTCTCTGGCAACACTGGTTTGAGGAGCTTATGCGAAAGCGAAGCGTTTAACGAGTTGCTCTGAAGAGATTCGAAAGAGCGAGAGCGAATTTTGAGTGCTCTACGCACTCTGAGAGCCTGAACAGAATCAAAAGTCGTTGCGACCGACGATATCGCAAAGCACAACAATACATGAAAATATATGAACACGTCCAAAATCAAATCGCAGGTCGTTGGTCGCAACGATAAATCACTGACTTAGAATCTATTCTATTTTTGCTTTTGCGACCGACGATTTACTCTCTAAGAGCCATTAGTGCTGCCATTTTTTGCTTATAATTGGGTACGTTCAAAGCCATTTTCTTAGTTGTTATTATGAACTGACGTTTGTTGTTTGCTTGTGTTGTATTTACACTAACACTTTTTTTCTTTTGTTGTATTTACAAAGTGTAAACCACAACTAATTGCTAACGAAAATCAAAAAATCGCAATCGCTTCATTCTGGACGCATTCGCTGCGTTCGACGACCAGAGAGGAGCGTTGGTCGCAACGACTTTTGATTCTGTTCAGGCTCTCAACTTGAACGTTAGGCCCATGTTCAGTGCTGTCACTTGAAAATTATTAATAGTGGTGGGTTATGTCTGAAAAGAGTGGTAGATTAAGAAAATTAGTGGTATATTTTTTCCTATCTTCAAAAAATGGGTCTTACTTGCAGTAATCTCATAAAAATTATGGTATAGCTTTATTTTAATAATTATTAAATTCTATTGGAAAAAAAAGATAAGTAATTGTTCTTAAATTATTTTCCAAAAATAGCATTACATCAATTTTCAATTGTGAATACCGGATCATAAAGACTGATAAACGCATAAATCTCGTTATTGGATCTCGCTAAGTTTTAGACGCTCGTGGCTCAAGCCGTTTTTTTTAAATATCCGTAACTCCCACTGCTTATCATGAGATGCAAAGTACAAACTGGACCTTGATCCAAGAGCCAAGTTAGGAGCTGCTCGCGAACCAGAAAATAAGCAACTTTCAAACAAAGTTTGCATTCGTACCAAAAGATTGTTAGATTAGGTGTTATATTGAATTTGAAAACTTTTTAAGAGTTGTAACTTAGGTAACGTTTTCGTGTCCTGCGAAATTAAAAAAAAAAGAATTTCGGGATAATTGAAAAAGAACTGAAAATCAAATTTTTATTTTTGTTTTTTGCATAGATTTTATGAATTATTCTAATGCAATACTATTCAAATACAATCACACATTTCAAAACTCCATTTCCTGCCTCGGTAAAATATTATAAAAATTAAATTAAAGAAACAAATAATAGATATTATTCTTTAAAAATAGATTGATGATAGAAATTGTGACAGAAATAAAATAGTGGTAGATTTTGGGTAAAGATAAATAGTGAGTGGTAAAAGTGGTAGATGTCAAAAAGTCGAAAAAAGTGGTAGATCTACCACAATTGCGATAAAATGACAGCACTGGTTACACCATGATAGAATAACAACTTAGGCGCATATTGGAGAGGAAGTGAACTAGATGCCAAAATCAGTTGTTCGAATTTGAGTTGTTCTAATTGTTGTTGTTGCCTTTTCGTTTGACGTTTATAGCACTCACAGCATTGTTTGTGTTAAATTAGACATTTGAGCAGCCGTATTAATATGAGCCTACCTTATTATTCTATCATGGGTTACACGACTGAAAATTTTGGGCGGACACATTTGACTTTTCGTTCAGTTTGAGTACCTTTTTCTACTGCACTTTTTTTCATGCACTTTGATAACAATTACTTTTAATAGCAAATTGCGTAGATAAAAAAGTGATTGAACGCGGTATTTGTTTGTTGTTTATTCAACATGGGAACTGATTATGACTTGGTAGCTTTAAATATTAGAAAATATTTATTATTAAATTAACAAATGAATTCCATTCATATATTAATAATTTTATTTCCCGATTCTTGCCGCTTTCTTGTCAATATTTTTAATAATATAATCTGCCAAAAATAGGGGTAAAAACAACTATTTTTCCTTTATCTTATAATAGGATAGTAGTACTTTTCCTTAAAAAATGGTACTTTTTAGCTACTGAAGCGTATTAAAACTTATTTCACCACACCGCCACAATGTCCTGCTCGTTGTCTGCTGACATGAACAACGGAAAAAATGAACATATTTTGTCCGCCTTGCATGAAGTTTATCCGCTCTCACAGTCACTGTTTTTTTACAGTTTCACATTGAATGCAACAACAACGGTCGGACAAACGGACATCGTGTAACATCGTCCTTACAAGTTGTTGCAAGCTTGAACTAGCGAGCTCGAAAGACGTAGTCCCTTCCCATTTTAATGATTTTTTTTTAAAAGTTCAACATTTTGATTTATCTTAACGATTTTTCAGAGTCTGTTTCTCATTCAAATGACAGAATTTGAAAACTTTTCAAAAAACCATCTTCCAACGATAGCGGGAAGAAGCGAAGGATTTGAAGATTTTGAACATTTTTGAATCGCGCATTCCTCTCTTCGGCGATCGAAAAGAGATCCATTGTCCAACGATTACCTTCATGAGCAAAGGAGGTCGATCACTTTCTGCCATTCACAGCACTTCCATTTGTTAGATATACATAGATCATGCCATATTCGTTTCCAAAATTCACTTTAATTTACTTTAAAAACATTAGAATATTATAAATCAGGCCATGATGTTTGCTCTTATTTTAGACAGTTTAATAAAAGTTTTACTGTTAAAACGTTTTTCGATTTGATTAATTATTAGACGAAATGCCAACACATAAGATTATTATTTTATAGAAAAACTTAAAAAAAAAACAATAAAGTCAAAATGAACTAATTTGAAATAGTTACGCTTGGGTTTATATGCATGCATGTATGCGTGTGTGTGTGTGTGTGTGTGTGTATGTGTGCGGTACAACAAGCATTTTTGTCTTTTGAACACTAAAAGAAATTTAAGTGCCCCCAAGTGAAGTGCTTGTTGGAATTGTTAATTTATCATTTGTTTTTGTTGTTAGTGTTCTGATTGTTGTAAGTGTTGTTGCAGTTGCTGTTGTCATTGTAGTTGTTGTCAACTACTTTGTTCCATAAACCAGTCAGAAAATTGTTTTAAATTGTTTTCTACTTTGCTAGCGAGTAACTCAAGTGGCACACATAGTCAAGTAAAGTAAACACACACATACACACACATATTGTCAAAAGTATTGTCCAAAAGATAATAAAAAAAAAAAATCATAAAAGCAAAATCAAAGTTGTTCGAGGTAAGAATAAAAATAAAAACAAAAGGCACTAGAGAAAAATAAAAAGTAGAAACAAGAACTCTGCGCGTACCAAAAATATTTAGTAAAACTGCAGTGCAAAACAAAAAGAGGAGTATTATGTTGAGTCAGAAACGCATACCAACGTACATTCAAACAGATAAATATATGAGAACAAATTATTCGATGGTTTTTAATAATATTTCTGTACAATTCCATTTTCTGTTGTACACAACTATATGAACTCCCCAATGCTATCGGAGTGCTGTTATTATTATTACGAGACTCCTGTTGAGTTTGCTAACAAAAGCTTAAGCAAAGGCATTGTTAACAATTAAAAATAATATATTTTAAAAAACTTTCTATTGAACTGGGCTACACTTTGAATGCAGAATGAACTGTAAAAAATAGGAACCGAAAATAAATGTCACTTCAAAAAATTCTAGTGAAAATTAATATTTTAGAGAAACTTGAGAAGAGTGCTAAAGCAAACAAAATCTCTACACTCTTAAAATTTATAAAGATTTTTAAAT
Organism: Tetanocera ferruginea; assembly: GCA_958299015.1. Taxonomy (NCBI): domain Eukaryota; kingdom Metazoa; phylum Arthropoda; class Insecta; order Diptera; family Sciomyzidae; genus Tetanocera; species Tetanocera ferruginea. The sequence continues at coordinate 95,852,551 of OY282642.1, forward strand.
TGATTGAAATTTTATTAACAAGGGACATGACATTTGCCGTTTTTTTAAATTGACTTTTTTTATAATTTTGTATTTTAGTAAATATTCTTAAAATTCTAAGAAAGCTAGTAAGGTGTATCTTTGACTTGGCCAAAGTTACAATACCCCCACGGCCGATTCGTAAGGATAAAAAAATTGTTAAACTGTAACGCTGTAAATATTAGCCCACTATAGAGTTTCCGCTATAGTGGGTTGTTTGAAAAGAGGGTGTGGCCTAAGGCCAATTTTGAGGTTGTATGGGAGGTGGGCGTGTTTGTGGGTGAATGACGCCCATTTTTCCAACATGTCTTAGTTTTGACACACAATGAATATATACCTAATTTTATTTTTGTAGCTTCATCAGAAGCCTCTTTATATAATTTTCAATTTTGAGGTTTTATGGGAGGTGGATGTGTTAGTGGGTGGAAGACACCCATTTTTCTAAGACATTTCAGTTTTATCATAGAACACACAAATATCAACTTTCAGTTTTGTAACTTAAATATAGATAGGGAGGTAGACGTGGTATTCATCCGATTTGACCCATTTCGGATCTTTGATCTTTGCTTTTTAAAAAGACCTTAAATATCGAATTTCATTACGATAACTTGAAAATTACGGCTGTAATCGTGTCGACAGGCAGACAGACGGACAGACGGACAGACAGACGGACATGGCTAAATCAACTCAGGTGGGTGATGCTGAGCAAGAATATATATACTTTTCTATACCTACCACGCCTCCTTATGGGCGTTACACACGTCGTGACAAAATTAATATACCCCTTACGCAGTACGCGTAGGGGTATAAAAATTTTATGGAAAAATTCTTACGGGTTCAAAAGTTACAGACGGATTAGTGAGAGCGCATTTTTCTTTTTCACTTTCTTTTTTCTTTGTTCACAAACTTTGAACGCGTTTATCTCGAAACCATGTTTTTCGCATGGATGCGGCACTAGCGGCTTCATTTTTTTTTTTGTATTTTTTAAACTGGACTCGGTATCGTATCGACATGAGCTTTTTAATTTTTTTTTCGATTTTTTATGAATTTCTAAAGTCAATTTTTATTTCAAAGAAACACACTTTCAAATTTGAAACATCACCAAAAATTGAAACAAAATTTAAAAAAGCTCCTGTCATACGATAACCAATTTTGTTAAGATTTAAAAAAGTCTTTTTTTTTTCCAGATCGGACAATTTTTGCGACTCCCAGCGCTGTAACTACGAAGCCCCCTTTTGTTCTCTGCCTCCAGTTTGGAGCTCTATAAAACCATGTTGGAGTGAAAAATTTATTTTTTTTTAATTTATTTTCTTGTAATTTGTTCAATTCTCTACAAAAATAAAAACAAAATTTGGAAAAATGTTTGTTTTTGAGTTATGAATTTTTTTGAAAAGGTCTGTTTTCTCTGCCGCGAATGTTATGTTCCTCCTTAAGAAGGAATGATATAAAAACTTTTATCTGAAATTGTTTTTAAATTGCAATTGAGTTTTAAAACATTTTAATCATATAATAACAGACTGTTTTTGTCTGTTTCTATGCAACTCTTGTATAACGGTTATTTTCTGTTTATTGCATCTACAGACATAAGACATGCGTCTTAGTAGTGTTTGTTAATCTTTTAAATAGTTTACTATCGATCGGAGTACTTCAAGTGCTGTTCAAAGGTCAACTACTGAGCAAAGTTTTCTAAAACATTATACACTTGTGTATGTCTGTGTGTACGTGTGCAAGTGTACAACAGCTGCCTGTACACTTAATGCCATCAAGTTGCTCATTTAATCCTTTTCTGCAATTATGCAGAGTTGAGCCAACATTTCGCAGTACAAAGTTAAAAATTGAAATAAGCAGCACTTCATTATAATCCTTGCTTTGCTGCATGGAACTAAATTATGCCCATGCCTCCAACCTCCTCACTCAAAAGCCAGCAACAACCGGAATTGGTCTCTCAGTCGCAGTTGGCTGTGCTGCATAAGAACCGCTTGCTTAAACATGCAACAGCTGTTGACCTTACAAGCATGACGCTGTGACGACTGACGGCTTGACTGCCTGCATGACTGCCTTGTCCTGCTGTGAACTAGTTTCCAAATTCGCCAAATACAATGCAAAAGTTCTTTAAGAAGTTTCAGCAACTATTTGAACAATTATACATGAATAATTAAAGCTTTGCTGTTTCTGCCGAGGACTGTAGAGTAAGGATAGAGAGAGATAGAGTGCAGCATGAGCCTTGAAAGAGATCATTAATTATTTTGACGCTAACTTATTTGCATTTGCCAACAGACAGTGCACAATGCTTGTCATTAAAATAGCTTTAACTCAATATAAAGTGAGCAGTGATGTTGGCAAAGCCACGCCCCTCGTACGCGTTATTATCATAGCTGAAGTTGAAATGATTTTTCAGGCCCATTTTTTCGCATCAATTTTTCACGCAATTAAAGCAAGGACATTGCAAGGAAGTCTACGCTTCAGTCTAATTAGTGCTAATCAATAGCAGCAGGTCTAACGGTCTGACAGCTTTTCATAGCTGCCGGCTATTGTTTACTTTTATTTTTTCATTGTGCCGTCATGCTATGTGGTAAAACGGAAGTTCAAGCTCACTTTTGTTGAAACAAAATAAAAAAAGGGCCAAGAAACGCACTCAGACAAAGCGTAAGATCAAGCAGAGCTAGAGGAAAAGTTAAAGCATAGCAGCTGATGAAGCGCAAAGCGACGGAAATGAAAGTAAAGCGCAACAAAGTATCGCACATTAATTCCATGCCATAGCCATAGCATGGAGCTTTACCTTGACTGGCACAAAAGGAAAATCTATTTGTAATTTTCCAATCTTAGTATTTGTTGTAATAAATTTTTTTTTTTGTTTTGTTATTATTATTTTCCCTACCGTGTTATTTTTTTTTTTGCACGGTGTGTGCTTGTAGTGTAAACTAATTAAGCCAATTAGAACTCACAGACCGCTTGTAGGAAGGAGGTCTGCTGCGCGACCTCCACTCAACCGGAAATTGAAAACTCAATTTAGAAAATCGCTACAACGTTCGTTTAGCGCGAACGTTCAGCGACACGCAGGACAAAAGAAAACGTGTTTAGCAAAGCGTGTTTATGAGCGAAAATAATAATTTGCTTGTGCAGTGAATGAATGAGATTTAAAGCCAGCATTAAGACCAACACCATTAACAGCACCAATACAATATTAGAAGTATTGGGCAGAGGGTGAAGTTTAAAACATATCATTTGCAATTAGTTGTAATGAAAGTCTTTAAAGCGAGACACTTAAATAGATTAGAACATTGTCAAAATTCAATATTTTTGCTGTAATTAGAAGAACTTATGCACTTGAAAAAAATGCTAAGCTTATTATAAAATATTAATAAATATTAATAACGAGTAACTGCGAGTAACAACATAAATTATAAATTCGGAGTTGTAATAAAGTAGATGATGTACCCGCTGCGCTTTACTTCACTATTTTATTTTTTAAGCAATAAAAAGCTTTTAACTACTTTTTTAAATATTTTAAAAGCTTTTTTATAACATAAAGACTGTCCCAGAAATAACCTATTGTCCTTTGGTTTTAGGTTATTCATAAAAAAGTGTTACCTCTATAGCAACATATTTGGTACCTAAAAGCATAAATAAAAGTGTAAATATTGCAGATTAAAAAAAAAATACTCATTAGTTAAATAAAAGAGCTTCTGAAAAGATGTCGTCTCAACAAGAATAAAAGCGGAAATCAATTATTTACAAATACCTGGAAAATCCAAACACCACGTACAAAAAGATTGCTTAGGAAGTTGGCGTGTGCGTAAAAACTGTCGGAAGGACCATAAAACGATACAAACAGCTTACCCGCTTATCAAAAACGCTAGGCTCAGGGAGAAAAAGTGGTGGCCCAGAACGTTAAGTAGCTGTTAACTCAGAATCCAGGCACTTCGGTTCGTGATATGGCAGCAAAAGTGGGAACATCGAAGTCAAGTGTTCAATGGATTAAAAAATTGTACAACCTTAAGAGCTATAAAGTACAAAAAGTACCTGATCGGTCAGAAGAAAAGGACGTCGAAGCCAAGAGGAGGGCCCGAAAACTGTATCACGATTACCTGCCCAAATTTGATTGTGTGATCATCGACGATGAAACGTACTGCAAACCGGATTTCAAGCAGTTACCTGGATACGGATATTATACTGCGGTTAGAAGGGGTCGAGCATCCTCTTAATTTACCACCGAAAAACATACCAAATTTCCAAAGATATACATGGTGTGGCAGGCCATTTGCAAATGTGGCCGTGGAAGTAAGGAATTTGTGACAGATCGCACAATCAACACCGAAATTTACATCAGAGAGTGTCTGGAGCGGCGTTTGCTGCCTTTTATACGTCTGCATCAAGGTTCAGTACTATTTTGGCCTGACCTAGGAACATATCACTACGCCCAAAGAACGATGGATTAGCAACAAGCCAATAATGTCACTGTGGTACCAAGAGAAGCCAATCCTCCGAACTGCCCTGAACTTCGTCCAATCTAAAGAAATTGGGCCTTAATGAAAATAAGTCTTAAGAAGACCAAACAAATTGCGAAAAACATCGAAATATTTCGAGATAAATGGTGTCGGGCATACACTAAGGTCAACGAAAGTTTGGTAAAACCTTAATCAAAAAGTGCATAATTTTTTTAAGTGTATTTTTTTCGTTGAAAAAAATTTTCATTTAGTTTGTAATGTTCACTTTATAATAATCTGAAAAAATTTTTAAAAAAAAGCATCATTGGTTTTTTTTACAATAAAAAAAAAACAAAAGGACAGTTATTATCACCGAACATCCTTGTTTCGTGCCTCCTGTGCTTCCTCCGACATTTGTCCAATAGGCATCATGCAGCTGCTAATGATAGCGCTTCCATCATAAAGCACCTTATTTACTGTGGCTAGAATATAGTACCATGGATAGAGTTGTTTATATAAATCGGTTTCGGCATATTTTTAAAATTCATTGTCATTGATTTGAAACCCCAAATTCGAGCATTCCAGCAAAGTACGAAGGCAAATAATGCCATCTCGGTAACTAATTGAGTTAAATATTTGGTTTAACACATAATAAAGGCTGATTAAATTTTAAGGGCCCATGTTGAATGTGAACCACACTTAAATGTCAAATTTTTTCTGCATTTAATTTGACATTTCTTAATTTCAGACTAACTCAATTTGAATCATGGAAGGATACACAATCGAACAACGTGTTAAAGTTATTCAGGCTTATTATGAAAATGGAATTTAAATCAAAATGCATATCGTGCACTTCTTGATTTTTTGCGGTCAATTTTATCGTCCAAATGTGCGTACAATCCGAAAAATCTTGCAAAAATTTGAGCAAACCGGGTCTGTAGGAGATGTGAAAACATCAGTGCATGTTCGTACAGCTCGTACTGCAGAAAATATTGCTGTTGTTCGCGATAGTGTGGCAAAAGAGCCGTCCACCTCAACTCGTCGTCGTGCCCAACAATTGCACCTCTAACGCTCGGCGTTGGTGAACATGAGGTGCAATTGACTCAAGAACTAAAGCGTCTTGTCCATTTCAACCATTTCAAGCACCGTCAATAGTCAGAATGATCATATAAATTCAATGGCCGTGTTATCTCACGTAGTGGCGATGTCAATTTTCCGCAAAGATCATGTGATTTGACACCGTTGGACTTCTTTCTTTGGGGTTATTTGAAAGAAAAGGTGTACTTCGATAAGTCAGCAACAATTCAAGAGCTAAAGGATTCGGCATATTGACGGCATAGAACCTCAGTTATGCCCCAACGTCATCGAAAATTTGGACCATCGGATGAAGGTGTGCCGCCGAGGTTGCAGCGGCCATTTGGTCGATAATTTGTTCCATACATAATTGAACCAAACCAATATTAGCATAATAAAAATAAATGACAATAATTTTCTTAATAACTTGTGTTTTATTCAAAATCAACATCGGCCCTTAAAGTTTAACCATCCTTTTCAATAATAAGGTAGGCTCATATGTGTTTGGCTGCTCAAATGTCTAATTTTACACTAACAGAGCTGTGAGGCCTATAAATGTCAAACAATAAATCCAGCATCTACAATAAGAAAAACTAAAATTTGAACAGCTGACTTTGACATCTAGCTCACGTCCTCTCCAATAGGGATGGATAGTCAACTAGTCGAAAAGTTGACTTGTTGATTATTCTTTCAAAATTTATTTTTTTTTAAGTCGGTTATTATTTTTGATTAAAAATCTAATATCGGTTCTTTGAATGGACTATTCGTCCTTGTCAACACGCAGCCAACTTTGAAAAAAAAATAAGTTTGTTTTTATTATTTATAATTTTTAAGCATTTAAAATAACTGCATTACTTAAAATCACCTGCAAAGTGATACGTTTTTATTTCCTTTATTTTTACTTTAAAAATGTTTTATTAATATATTTCATTAAAATTAAGTTATAAAAATATAAACGGATTTAAAAAAAAATTATAAAAATATTTTATTTTAAAAATATTCGTCTTAACACCAAATTTGAAAGATGCTTTAGCACATATGATACTTTTTTCTATTTTTAAGAACTTTTAAATCTAAACTGAGATGTGCTGCTCAAAAAAAAAAGCAGATGTATTTTAAAATTGATTTGAAAAGTAGTTTTAAAAAATCCTGAAATGTCACTTTTAATAGCAGAAAAACCAACAATTTGGCTTTTTAGCCACTAGCAGCTAAAAAAAAAGTCGAAACCGGTTATTCAATTCGACTATCCATCCTCACTGAAGAGATCTCCATGTTTTTATAATGTTAATTTTTATCTCTGTAAGACAAATATAAGCTTATTTATAGAGTTTTCACTTTTTGCATTGTATAGGAGGTGGGCGTGAACTTGGGCGAATGACACAAAATTCTCAAAAACATCTTCGTTTTGCTATAAAAAAAAACATGAACCAAATTTTATCTTTCTAGGTTTTATCTTTAAATTTTTGGGTCTTATGGGAGTTGGGCAGGTGACACCAATTTTATGAAACCATATTTGTTTTGATATAAAACACACGCTTACCAAAATTTATTTCTATAGGTTTAAATTTTTGCATTGTATGCAAAAATCAAATGTTCATGCGATATTTGTGTTCAGTTAGCTTGTTTTGTTTGTATTTTGTTTGCTCACACGTCATCAGGCTATTGGTATGATGGTTAGTGTGTTGGACTACGATGAGCGAAGGTCCGCGTTCAAAGATGGTAAATTGGTGAATTGTTATGATATACAGTTTTGCCTGAAATTATTTACTTGTTTAAAATTTAATAAAAACCAACCAATTGAACGACCAAAACGCTCTTAAATATACGATTTTCAAAGATTTGTGGGCTGTGAAAGGGAGTGGGGCCTTTATCTTTTTATGTACATACATAGAATAAGATGGTGGACAAAAACAAAACAAAACGATAACAAGAAAATTTGACTTTCTTTTACGTTCTCAAGATATGGAATTTCAAACACATTTCACATTTCAAGGTAAGAAAGTAGTCTTACATCATATAAATAAGTCAACTCTTTCCATTGCTTTGCCAACGTAATGAGCTCATGATTCTGCCAATAACCTCCATCACCTCTACCATCTAACTTGGTCAAACTACAGTACTTTTACCGCTCACTCTAACCACTTTCGTTATACAATCTGCTGCATTTTATCTGCAGTTTAAATGAGTACTTAAACAAAAAATAAATAAGTTCAAGTTCGCCTCAAGGCTTGAAAAAAAATCACTAAAAATTTAATATTTCATAAATAAAAACAATGTTTGAAAAAAGTAGTAACAATTGGTTTGCCAGCACAGCTGCGACAACGACAAAGAACGCTCTTGACATGCGGTGCTACAAGCCAACAAACCCACAGAAATACTCACTCACATGTATATGAAATATTTTTCTTACAGCCATACTCACACATGTATACTCTTATGCAGCTTTGGAAAATATGTAGAAAATACAATCTAATTTATTTTTTTTTCCATTGTTTGTAGAAATCCTGCAATGAAAAATCTGCCAACTGAGTAAGTTCAGCAACAGCAAAAACAACTTGGCTCTGACTTGACTTGTTGGCAATTTTATTTATTTGTTTCTTAATTTAATTATTAGCGAGCAACATAAAGCGTATGACAGCGAATCAGTGAAAAACAAAAAAGCAACTGTATAAAAAATAAAATAATAAGTTTTGCTTGTCTTTCTCCATTTTTTCTACTAACATATTTAAAATTACAAAGAAAAACTCAATTGTAGCGTTTGAAAATTGCTTTTTTCCAAATAAAATCGTGCAGTTGGGGTTTACAAATTGCGGCAAAGCAACTTTATTATTTGACATTTAATATGTTTCGCAGTTATTGGCATAAGATTTGATATTCCTTTTTAACAAAATGATCAGTAATGATCAAAATCCACCCAAAAATAACATTACAATCAAAATAATATGATGATCAAATAACCAAAAATCAACACCAAATCCAAACAAAAGCCCAGATTCAACCCAAATCAAAATCAAAATCAAAATCAAAATCAAAATCAAAATCAAAATCAAAATCAAAATCAAAATCAAAATCAAAATCAAAATCAAAATCAAAATCAAAATCAAAATCAAAATCAAAATCAAAATCAAAATCAAAATCAAAATCAAAATCAAAATCAAAATCAAAATCAAAATCAAAATCAAAATCAAAATCAAAATCAAAATCAAAATCAAAATCAAAATCAAAATCAAAATCAAAATCAAAATCAAAATCAAAATCAAAATCAAAATCAAAATCAAAATCAAAATCAAAATCAAAATCAAAATCAAAATCAAAATCAAAATCAAAATCAAAATCAAAATCAAAATCAAAATCAAAATCAAAATCAAAATCAAAATCAAATCAAAATCAAAATCAAAATCAAAATCAAAATCAAAATCAAAATCAAAATCAAAATCAAAATCAAAATCAAAATCAAAATCAAAATCAAAATCAAAATCAAAATCAAAATCAAAATCAAAATCAAAATCAAAATCAAAATCAAAATCAAAATCAAAATCAAATCAAAATCAAAATCAAAATCAAAATCAAAATCAAAATCAAAATCAAAATCAAAATCAAAATCAAAATCAAAATCAAAATCAAAATCAAAATCAAAATCAAAATCAAAATCAAAATCAAAATCAAAATCAAAACAAAATCAAAATCAAAATCAAAAATCAAAATCAAAATCAAAATCAAAATCAAAATCAGAATCAAAATCAAAATCAAAATCAAAATCAAAATCAAAATCAAAATCAAAATCAGAATCAAAATCAAAATCAAAATCTAAATCTAAATCAAAATCAAAATCAAAATCAAAATCAAAATCAAAATCAAAATCAAAATCAAAATCAAAATATCAAAATCAAAATCAAAATCAAAATCAAAATCAAATCAAAATCAAAATCAAAATCAAAATCAAAATCAAAATCAAAATCAAAATCAAAATCAAAATCAAAATCAAAATCAAAATCAAAATCAAAATCAAAATCAAAATCATAATCAAATCAAAATCAAAATCAAAATCAAAATCAAAATCAAAATCAAATCAAAATCAAAATCAAAATCAAAATCAAAATCAAAATCAAAATCAAAATCAAAATCAAAATCAAAATCAAAATCAAAATCAAAATCAAAATCAAAATCAAAATCAAAATCAAAATCAAAATCAAAATCAAAATCAAAATCAAAAATCAAAATCAAAATCAAAATCAAAATCAAAATCAAAATCAAAATCAAAATCAAAATCAAAATCAAAATCAAAATCAAAATCAAAATCAAAATCAAAATCAAAATCAAAATCAAAATCAAAATCAAAATCAAAATCAAAATCAAAATCAAAATCAAAATCAAAATCAAAATCAAAATCAAAATCAAAATCAAAATCAAAATCAAAATCAAAATCAAAATCAAAATCAAAATCAAAATCAAAATCAAAATCAAAATCAAAATCAAAATCAAAATCAAAATCAAAATCAAAATCAAAATCAAAATCAAAATCAAAATCAAAATCAAAATCAAAATCAAAATCAAAATCAAAATCAAAATCAAAATCAAAATCAAAATCAAAATCAAAATCAAAATCAAAATCAAAATCAAAATCAAAATCAAAATCAAAATCAAAATCAAAATCAAAATCAAAATCAAAATCAAAATCAAAATCAAAATCAAAATCAAAATCAAAATCAAAATCAAAATCAAAATCAAAATCAAAATCAAAATCAAAATCAAAATCAAAATCAAAATCAAAATCAAAATCAAAATCAAAATCAAAATCAAAATCAAAATCAAAATCAAAATCAAAATCAAAATCAAAATCAAAATCAAAATCAAAATCAAAATCAAAATCAAAATCAAAATCAAAATCAAAATCAAAATCAAAATCAAAATCAAAATCAAAATCAAAATCAAAATCAAAATCAAAATCAAAATCAAAATCAAAATCAAAATCAAAATCAAAATCAAAATCAAAATCAAAATCAAAATCAAAATCAAAATCAAAATCAAAATCAAAATCAAAATCAAAATCAAAATCAAAATCAAAATCAAAATCAAAATCAAAATCAAAATCAAAATCAAAATCAAAATCAAAATCAAAATCAAAATCAAAATCAAAATCAAAATCAAAATCAAAATCAAAATCAAAATCAAAATCAAAATCAAAATCAAAATCAAAATCAAAATCAAAATCAAAATCAAAATCAAAATCAAAATCAAAATCAAAATCAAAATCAAAATCAAAATCAAAATCAAAATCAAAATCAAAATCAAAATCAAAATCAAAATCAAAATCAAAATCAAAATCAAAATCAAAATCAAAATCAAAATCAAAATCAAAATCAAAATCAAAATCAAAATCAAAATCAAAATCAAAATCAAAATCAAAATCAAAATCAAAATCAAAATCAAAATCAAAATCAAAATCAAAATCAAAATCAAAATCAAAATCAAAATCAAAATCAAAATCAAAATCAAAATCAAAATCAAAATCAAAATCAAAATCAAAATCAAAATCAAAATCAAAATCAAAATCAAAATCAAAATCAAAATCAAAATCAAAATCAAAATCAAAATCAAAATCAAAATCAAAATCAAAATCAAAATCAAAATCAAAATCAAAATCAAAATCAAAATCAAAATCAAAATCAAAATCAAAATCAAAATCAAAATCAAAATCAAAATCAAAATCAAAATCAAAATCAAAATCAAAATCAAAATCAAAATCAAAATCAAAATCAAAATCAAAATCAAAATCAAAATCAAAATCAAAATCAAAATCAAAATCAAAATCAAAATCAAAATCAAAATCAAAATCAAAATCAAAATCAAAATCAAAATCAAAATCAAAATCAAAATCAAAATCAAAATCAAAATCAAAATCAAAATCAAAATCAAAATCAAAATCAAAATCAAAATCAAAATCAAAATCAATATCAAAATCAAAATCAAAATCAAAATCAAAATCAAAATCAAAATCAAAATCAAAATCAAAATCAAAATCAAAATCAAAATCAAAATCAAAATCAAAATCAAAATCAAAATCAGAAGCAGAAGCAGAAGCAGAAGCAGAAACAAAATCAAAATCAAAATCAGAAGCAGAAGCAGGAGCAGAAGCAGAAGCAGAAGCAGAAGCAGAAGCAGAAGCAGAAGCAGAAGCAGAAGCAGAAGCAGAAGCAGAAGCAGAAGCAGAAGCAGAAGCAGAAGCAGAAGCAGAAGCAGAAGCAGAAGCAGAAGCAGAAGCAGAAGCAGAAGCAGAAGCAGAAGCAGAAGCAGAAGCAGAAGCAGAAGCAGAAGCAGAAGCAGAAGCAGAAGCAGAAGCAGATGCAGAAACCTAAGCAGAAGCAGAAGCAGAAGCAGACGCAGAAGCAGAAGCAGAAGCAGAAGCAGATGCAGAAACAGAAGCAGAAACAGAAACAGAAAGGTTCAGAAACTTAGTAATAACCATTTTCTGGTCCAAACACAAGGGTTTGGGCTAGAATTAGGAGAAGGATAATGAGAACTGTCTGGACATGGATTAAGTCAAGGACTGTGACAAGGATTATGAACAATCATTAGGACTAAGAAACGATTAGAAATAAGGTATGAATTACCACACGGAGTTAGGATATTGATGCAGAAAAGGGATAAACCCATTGATAAGACTAGGATTTTGACAAGAATTGGCTGAAGGACTAGGATAAATATTACGACAGGATTTAAACAAAGAGTTCATCGTGGATTTGGGCAAAATTTGGAAACAATGAATAAGAGAAGGATAAACGCAATTATTTTGAAAAGGAGTAATGCACGAAATTTAGATAACAATTACGAAAAGGATTAAACAAGACTTACCAGAATGATTTGGGCAAAGATTAGAAACAAAAAATTATTAACAGAGTTTGTACAAGGATAAGTAAAAGAATTATTTGTGTAAAGTTAAGAAATAAAAAAATAAAATAAACAATATTAATAAAATAAATAAAATAAACAATTCTTGTAATAAAATAAACAAGAATAAGAACAAGGGTTTTTCAAAAGGTGACAAGGTTTGGAAGATGATAAGATGATGATGAAGGATTAAGACAATAATTAATACAAGGATTAACACATTAATTTGAGAAAGGGTCAAGAACAAATTTAAAATTGTGACAAGGATAAGGAGAAGTATTACAATAATGATTTGGAGAAAAAAACATGACGAGGATTAAGTCATGACTAACGAGAAGATAACAATAAGGATTTGGACAATAATTGGTATAATAATGTGCACAAGGATTTGGACAAAAGGACAAGAAAATTAAAAAAACAAGAATTTAGAAATGATGTCATCAGGGGCGCAACCAGAAATTTTTTTTGGGGGGGTTTTGTCAAATGTCGAGCTCATATATGAAAACAATTTTACGTTATTATGATGGATGTGATGGATGGTTAATGCGTTCTATATTTGCACTAATGTTTCCTTGTTCAATCTTCTGGCAGGGCAAACCACATATTTATTTTTTTCAAAAGCTTCATATCACAGCAATAAATTTCAATAATGTTCAAACAAGTGTGTTTATTTTTATTTTGTTTTTTTAAGCTGGTATGACACTTGCTTTATTTCGCATTTTTAAGATCTTAAAAAAAGCAGCGGCTAAAAGGGAGGAATATACTTTTTAAAAAAGGATAATTATAGCAGGCTGTTGAATTTAGCATTTAAGTGTTATTTTGAAAAAATTTGTTTAAATATTAAAAGTTGAACTTTCTTGCAGTTCGTGTGTTAATTTGTGTTTATTTGGTTTTTTATATTCATTATAAATAAACAATAAAAAAATTATATCGTGAAATGTCAGAATTTAATGTGCCTCTGTCAGATTTTAAGCTGCTAGCGGCTGAAAAAGTAAATCTTTTTTACATTTTTCAGCCATTGAAAATGACTGTTCTGTATTTTTTTTTGGACTTGTAGCGTACTGCTCACATCAACTGAAAATTATAAAGCTTCGTTTGGTGTGTTGCTCTATTTGTATTAAGATCTTAAAAATGCGAAAAAAGCAAGTGTCATACCAGCTTTAATAAAGGGTGATTTTTTTGCTATTTGTTTTTTCAATGTAATTTTTTACAACTCACGCGTGATTGGTGGCAAAGCCAAAAATGCTCAGAAAAGTTTGCCATTTCACCATGAATAGAGTAACAACTCCTGCAAATCATTTCATTTATTTATTAAGTCGTTCTCTGAGAGGAATTCAATCATAACGGCAATTTCATGGTTGTCATAATCGACCCACCGAACAGGTCATTCAAGGTATCGTGACCAAATTTCGCACCAGTTTCACATTATTAGACGTAAATCCACCAACCCATAGGCGGAGACTGCCGAGTACCGGGAAAATATTGCTGCTGAATCGGTCAGTGTCAATGCACAATGGGCCCTCAGAGAAATTGGATGAAGATCCAGTTAATTATTCAAAAATTGTCTTCACTGACGAAGCTTATTTTTGGATCAATTTTGGTGGATACGTCAAAAAACTGAATTGCCAAATTTGGTCTGAAGGGCAGCCAGAGGCAGATTAAGATATGCCAATGCACCGAGAAATATGCACTGTTTTGTACGGTTTGTGAGCCGGCGGCATCATTGAATCGTTCTTTTTCAAAAATAATGAAAATCGTACTGTCACAAAAAGCAAGAAACTGTACGATGATAAGCGACTTTTTTTACCCCCAAATTGGAGAAGTTGGACTTATTTGATATGTGCTTCAATAGAAACATTTTCAAATAAATATTTTACTAACTATTTCAAATATTCCTTTATTTGGAAAAACTAACCGCTTCAAATATTGCCCTTTATATCAACTGAAATATTTAAGTCGATATGGAATCACACAATCTTGTCCATTGTCAAAATTTGATCTCTTCCCGAAAAAAAATAAATTTTTTAACTCATGCCATCACGTTCGTGCAACGGACGAACTAGAAAAAATTATCGTTTTTATGCTGTTCAGCTTCTGTGTTGCAAGCTTCCGTTGTACTGACGTTTAACGACTTGTTTCTTACATATTGAGTTGAGTCCCTCACCACCTACGTAGCCGAAGAAATTTCCTTCAAACTCGTTATTTTATGTCGTAATTTTTTGAACGTTTACTACTTACCCAAATGCTTTGTGGGAATCAAGTATCAAGTGAAGCCACATGATACAGGTCAAAAATAATTCCGATTGCCTTCCGTAGCTGGTGAAAAATATTTTATAATTCATAATTTTCCATTTTCAAAACCTGTTTCAATAAAATCCTTCATTGGAAAAGTGTCGTGAAGACAAATCCTTAAAAGATTATTTCGATAGAATTCAGCCTTTCAGCAGTCAGTATTCCTGCTTATTAGTATAACTTTAATCAAGAAGAAAAATCAGACCAACACATTTTTTTTCTCTTAAGCCTTTATATCATAAAATCAGATAATATTTGGAAATTTAGAGAAATTTTTAATGAACCAGAATTCGGGAAAGTTGTTACAAAATTATGAATTGTGAATTTTTTCTCTAGTTTCGGATGTCAATCGGAATAAATTTTTTACTGAATCACAGGACTTCACTTTTAACTTAATTCTGCCGAGTTTGGGTTTGCGTTAAAAAAAAAATTAAGACAGAAACCGGACGAAAAATGACAATTAAAGAGGGGATTTCGTTAATTATTTTGGTGGCGAGTGACTCAACCGATTATCCTCAAATTCAGGCTTTATTATTTTGTATTACAAAACTTAAGTTTTTTCCCAAATATTTCAGCCGCTTTAGTGGGTTCTATGCTAAAAGTTAAAAAGACAACTCAAACCGAAGTATTGTCAATAACCCCTAAGTGGACAGAATCAGAACTGAACAAAAATTTAACAAAACCCAGAAATTATAAATCAGCGAGAATTGAATTGAAATATAGATTTGGCGTTTTTACTCATTTGATAAGACGTGTGATTATTTTTTTTTGTAAATCACTTTGATAGAATCCTATTTTGCTTTGTACTACAATAATTTTGGGGGGGGGGGGGGGGGGTTTAAACCCCGAAACCCCCCTTTGGTTGCGCTAATGGATGTCATAGATATAAGTGTAATAAAGAAAATGATTTAGTTACGGATAATGACAATAATTTCAATAAGAAGTATTATGGATGATTAACCAAAACAAGTATTAGAAGAAAGATTTGAACTTTGTGTGGGAATAGTAATTTTTCAAGGAAGAACGAAAGGAAATCGCAATGATTTGAACAAGCATAATGAAGTAGGACAAGGTAAGGACAAAGATTAGAAGGAAGCGTAAGTTCTAAGATAAGGTCAAGAATAAATACTAACATTGGAAAAAGGATTGCAAGCAATTAAAAACAAACATGACTCAATTGATCATAAAAAGCTCGGTAAGTCCTGTCAAGGGCTGAAATGGCCAACTTTTTTGTTAGTACACATGATTTTAAATAAAACGTAAGCAACTTTGTTTTCAGCGCTTCATTTCGTTTCTCGTGTTGTTAAAATTTGAGCAACAATAAGAGTTCTAATCATTTTTCGTGCCTTCATTAAAACCGTGAAATGTTCAAATGGTATCACACGTTTCGTGAAATATTGATAGGGTAGCTAACTATTTCTTTAACCTCTCAAAAACAATATTTAAAATAGGTTGCAACATATTCTGAACTATTTTTTTAATGCATACAGAAACAAATTAAAATATGTTAATGTTATGTCAAGGACTAGTAAAAACTAAAGTCATCATAAAATATGCCCTAAAAATAGCCCATAAAAACCTTTGAGTAACATTTACTCTTTCATCAACTTCTATGACTACCCTCAAGCGGTTAAGAAACACCAGCAGCTTCATCATGAATTTTAACAACTAGAAAAAAAAACTTTTAATTGCGTAACGTGTGTCACAGCTGCAGCGGTGCATCAACCCAGTTAAGCTGCTTCCTTAGTCATTTCGGCATATGGCAGCCGGAAATAGAACGTAAATCAAATAAGCGCAGCGCACATAGAAGAGAGTTCAACTTGGCAGCACGCATAAGAACGAACGCAGATAGCAGCAGGCAAGCTAAACTAAAAAAAGGGGGACGGACGCACTTAAAGTTAATGAAAATCTGTTAAAAATGAAAATTAAAACTTTTGCTGCATTTTTACGACGAAAGCAGTGACAACTGAAAACTAATTTTCTTCTTGTTTTTTTCTTTGTTATGTGTTGAGAAAATGCTTTTAAGGTAACACGATAGAAACGGAAATAGAATGAGGTCAGCAGTTTGAACACGCCCTGCTGCATATTGCATTTTACTCGTACAGTATTTGCAGTAATCAAATTTTTAACAGCCTAAAGGCAAATTTTTACGAATGAAATTCCTTTTGAGAAACGTGTGATGGGAAAATTTTGAAATGTGCAATTTTTTTTAGTGACACATTCGCCATATTTTTTACACACAACAATTTTTTAACTGTTTTACACAAAAACAAAAAATTTATCAAATAACACACAAATGCATTGCTTATTTTTATTAACCGACTTCAAAAAGGAGGAGGTTCTCAAGTTGGTTGGTTTCTCTGTTTTTTTTTTTTTTTTTTTTTTTTTTTTTTGTGAATGTATGTACATCGATTACTCCTAAAGCACTTGCCCGATTGCCGTAATTTTTTGTCAACATATAGAGATTATCAACGCGGAGGTGCCCGTTTATGAAAGGGGGCGGTATTCGGAAAAGGGGCGTGTCTCTATAAGAAAAACACTGTATCTCAGTAAATATTGACACTACGGTAATAAAATTCACAGTAAAATTACAAGGGCAAGCACAAGTATTAAAAATGACGATCACTTAAGTGGGCGTAATTCTAAAAAAGGGTGTGGCAATATTGTAAAAACTCTGTATCTCGAAGAAAATTGACACTAGAGTACTGAAATTAAGTACAGAGGTAGGTACAATTATTGGAAATTACTATAACAAAAGTGGGCGTAATTCGAGAAAGGGGTGTGGCAATATAAGAGAATTACTGTGTTTCGAATAATATTGATACTAGGGTACAGAAATTTATTACAAAGGTGGGAAAAATTACTACAAATTTTTGTAAAAAAAAAAATGGGCGTTAATCGAGAAGGGGAGTGGCAATATTAAAAAAACACTGTATCTCGATTACTATTGACACTACGATACTAAAATTTAGTACAAAGGTAGGTACAAATATAACAAATTACTGTCAGTAATGTGGGCGGTATTCGATAAAGGGGCGTGTCACTGTAAGAAAAACACTGTATTTCAGTAAATATTGACACTAGAGTACTAGAGTTAATAAAATTCACAGAAAAAATGCAAGGGTAGGTAAAAAATAACAGTCAATTAAGTGGGCGTTAGTCGACAAAGAGGTGGGGCAATATTAGAAAAACTCTGTATCTCGAATAATATTGACACTAGAGTACTAAAGTTAACTACAGGGTAGGCACAGTTATAAAACAATTAATTTCAATACAGTGGACCTTGTTTGATAAAGGGGTGTGGCAATATATAAAATACACTGTATCGCGAATAATATTGACACTAGAGTACTGATATTTAGTATGGAGGTAGACACACTTATAACAAGTTATTGTGAATAAAGTGGGCGTCATTCGACAAAGGGGTGTGGCAATATTAGAAAACACTAAATCGAATACTGACACTACTAACTGAAAAAGTACAGACGTAGGCACAATTATTACAAATTACTACCGAAGAATTGGGCGTTATTCAACTAAGGTGTGTAGCAGTGTGTAAAAAACTGTATCATATTGACTTAAGGGTGGTAAAATTCATTGTTAGAATGGGTAGAACTATTGAAAACATTATGAGAAAGAGTGTGATATTCTCGACAAAGAGGCGTGTCAATATTATAAACACACTATATTTCAGTCAAGATTGACATTGGGGTACTGATAAAAAAACAAGAGTAGGTACTGATAAAGATACTGACAAAGAACAGAATAAGAAACGACAGAAAAGCATTTTCCATATTATGAGCATAAATAAATGGTGTTTAAGTAATTTATACACTTTTTTAATATATATAATTTTCTCTAAAAAGAAAGAAATAAAAACTTTTTAACAAAAAAAAAAACCTACTTCAAAATCACTAGAAAGTAAAAAATAATTTTAAATTACTTTTACTATTTATTTCTTGGTCAAATTTGTATTTTTATAATAAATATATTTATTTTTTTATGATAATAAGAGCTTCGAAGTCGGCGCTAATATAATCAGATTTTTTGTGCTGCTGCAACACACATATAGCATTTTAATTAAGATTTAAGAAAAATTAAGATTACAAATTAATACAGCGTCACCCAAGCAGGATATTTACAAATAAAAAAGTCTTAAATAGAGTAGGGATGGCGAAAAAATCATGATTTTACGTCAATGATTAGCGCTGACTAGAAGCTTTTATTATCATAAAAAAATAAATATATTTATTATAAAAATACAAATTTGACCAAGAAATAAATAGTAAAAGTAATTTAAAATTATTTTTTACTTTCTAGTGATTTTGAAGTAGGTTTTTTTTTTTGTTAAAAAGTTTTTTGCAATATTTAGTTCGAAATCAAATTATCTCTTTGCTCACATATCTATGTATAATTTAAAAACACTTGTCACATGATGCAGTCATAAGGAACACTTAAGCTGGTACACTTAAGCTTGCGAGCTATGATTCTTTTTCTTTTGACGCTTGCTCGACATTTTGAAAAAGTTTAAAATTTAAAATTAATAATTACTTTGACGCCAACGACGTACCACTCCAGGGATATATGGCAAAAATTTTGCCTTCAAGTAAATGTAGTGGTTGGTGGTGATGGTGGTGGTGGTAGCGGTGGAGTTGGTTCTGAAAGTAGGTGTTGCGCTATGAGCTCCAAGTGATACTTGATGCCGCTTTTAAATACACTTGATGAGCTTGGTTATAAATGTGAATAAGTGTGTCGTTGTGGGACTGGCTGTGTGTCTGTGTGCATGTGCAGAGCTTTGAGACTTTGCGGTAATTAAAGTGTAATTAACAGCAACGTCATATGGCAGTGCAACGGGCACAATTGCAAAATTCTGCGCTTAACTTTTATAAGTAAAGAGGGGGGTGAAAAATACTAGTAGACTTTAACTGAGTGGTCTGAAAAGTTATATAAATCTAACTTTTTCTTTTTTGTTTTTAGTTTGCATAAAAATTCAATTACGTCAACTAAGCTGCTTGCAGTGATATGTTGGAAGGATTTTCATGTGGTTGGTTTTTGTGTGCAGTTTAACTGCTAACAAAATATTTTCGTAAGTGCTAGTTTTTATTTGTAAATTTAATACCACTGTGGTGACATCAATTAGGAACACTAAAATGGTTTTTTGTTAACTTGAAAACTTTAGTTGGATATGGTTCATTGAGCAAATTTAATAGCTTAACTGGCGCCTATAGCCATGAGTCGATTATAGCCTTATCCATAAATTAGTACTAGCCACCTGTATTTGCACTAAAATTCAAATGTGTCCTCAAAATGTGTGCTGCAAGCACGATACCGTAACATATTATAATTTTTACGTTATACTATGTGCCAAAATCTGAAAAAATTCCTGTACATGTCATTGAACTATATTTTTGGGGTCTCTAAACACAAAAATCACAAAAACAATTTTTTTATAAAAACGTTATTAACCGACTTCAAAAAGGAGGAGGTTCTCAAGTTGGTTGGTTTCTCTGTTTTTTTTTTTTTTTTTTTTTTTTTTTTTTTTTTTTTTTGTGAATGTATGTACATCGATTACTCCTAAAGTACTTGCCCGATTGCCGTAATTTTTTGTCAACATATAGAGATTATCAACGCGGAGGTGCCCGTTTATGAAAGGGGGCGGTATTCGGAAAAGGGGCGTGTCTCTATAAGAAAAACACTGTATCTCAGTAAATATTGACACTACGGTAATAAAATTCACAGTAAAATTACAAGGGCAAGCACAAGTATTAAAAATGACGATCACTTAAGTGGGCGTAATTCTAAAAAAGGGTGTGGCAATATTGTAAAAACTCTGTATCTCGAAGAAAATTGACACTAGAGTACTGAAATTAAGTACAGAGGTAGGTACAATTATTGGAAATTACTATAACAAAAGTGGGCGTAATTCGAGAAAGGGGTGTGGCAATATAAGAGAATTACTGTGTTTCGAATAATATTGATACTAGGGTACAGAAATTTATTACAAAGGTGGGAAAAATTACTACAAATTTTTGTAAAAAAAAAAATGAGCGTTAATCGAGAAGGGGAGTGGCAATATTAAAAAAACACTGTATCTCGATTACTATTGACACTACGATACTAAAATTTAGTACAAAGGTAGGTACAAATATAACAAATTACTGTCAGTAATGTGGGCGGTATTCGATAAAGGGGCGTGTCACTGTAAGAAAAACACTGTATTTCAGTAAATATTGACACTAGAGTACTAGAGTTAATAAAATTCACAGAAAAAATGCAAGGGTAGGTAAAAAATAACAGTCAATTAAGTGGGCGTTAGTCGACAAAGAGGTGGGGCAATATTAGAAAAACTCTGTATCTCGAATAATATTGACACTAGAGTACTAAAGTTAACTACAGGGTAGGCACAGTTATAAAACAATTAATTTCAATACAGTGGACCTTGTTTGATAAAGGGGTGTGGCAATATATAAAATACACTGTATCGCGAATAATATTGACACTAGAGTACTGATATTTAGTATGGAGGTAGACACACTTATAACAAGTTATTGTGAATAAAGTGGGCGTCATTCGACAAAGGGGTGTGGCAATATTAGAAAACACTAAATCGAATACTGACACTACTAACTGAAAAAGTACAGACGTAGGCACAATTATTACAAATTACTACCGAAGAATTGGGCGTTATTCAACTAAGGTGTGTAGCAGTGTGTAAAAAACTGTATCATATTGACTTAAGGGTGGTAAAATTCATTGTTAGAATGGGTAGAACTATTGAAAACATTATGAGAAAGAGTGTGATATTCTCGACAAAGAGGCGTGTCAATATTATAAACACACTATATTTCAGTCAAGATTGACATTGGGGTACTGATAAAAAAACAAGAGTAGGTACTGATAAAGATACTGACAAAGAACAGAATAAGAAACGACAGAAAAGCATTTTCCATATTATGAGCATAAATAAATGGTGTTTAAGTAATTTATACACTTTTTTAATATATATAATTTTCTCTAAAAAGAAAGAAATAAAAACTTTTTAACAAAAAAAAAAACCTACTTCAAAATCACTAGAAAGTAAAAAATAATTTTAAATTACTTTTACTATTTATTTCTTGGTCAAATTTGTATTTTTATAATAAATATATTTATTTTTTTATGATAATAAGAGCTTCGAAGTCGGCGCTAATATAATCAGATTTTTTGTGCTGCTGCAACACACATATAGCATTTTAATTAAGATTTAAGAAAAATTAAGATTACAAATTAATACAGCGTCACCCAAGCAGGATATTTACAAATAAAAAAGTCTTAAATAGAGTAGGGATGGCGAAAAAATCATGATTTTACGTCAATGATTAGCGCTGACTAGAAGCTTTTATTATCATAAAAAAATAAATATATTTATTATAAAAATACAAATTTGACCAAGAAATAAATAGTAAAAGTAATTTAAAATTATTTTTTACTTTCTAGTGATTTTGAAGTAGGTTTTTTTTTTTGTTAAAAAGTTTTTTTTTAATTTTTTTTTTTTTGGTTTTTCTCGCTTTTTTAAATATAGTTGCATATATTTAAACATATCTCAATAACACCAAGCTTATCAAATTAAGCCTATCAAAATTATCTACAAATTTTGAAATTTCAATGTGTTATTTTTGCGTTGTCAAAAGAAATATTTTTAAAAATTATTTTTTCACGGAAGACTGCAATTCTAAAGTATTTTAAAGAAATCATAAAAAACCGAAAATTTCAAAAAGTGGTTTATATTAACTCTTTATCTTAAAACAAAATTTTTAAAAAAATAAATACACTATCGCCTAAAGAAATTCGTACCACAATATGCATTTGAGTGTAGATAAAAAGTTCAAGGCCGGCCCAAGAATTTGTGGCGCTCTAGGCTAAGGGTTAAAATTGCGCCCTTAAAAGTTGAATAAATAAAAAGTTTAATATAGAAAATTTAGACCTTAAAGTAAAACAAAAGTAAAATAATATGAAATTCTCAACTATTTAAATTTTTGGTCAAATTATTCAATAAAAAGTTTGAAAATTTCAACTACAAAGTTCAAAAAACGAAAATTTATACCGAAAAAATTGAAAAATTTAACAGAAAGGTTGACTTTCTTTACCCATGTAGTTAGCAATACAATTAAATGACCAACTTTTCAGCCGCAAAGTTGAAAAATTTAACTAACAGTTGACTTTTCAACTCAACAAGTTGAAAAATTCAACAAAAAGACTTCATCAACGCTTGAAGATAAAAACTTAACTAGAAGGCCAATTCTTCAACCGAAGAAATTGAAAAATTTAAATAAAAGTTGACTTTTCAAACCTAAAAATTTAGAAATTCAACTCAAGGGTTGCTTTTTTTATTTATTTAAATTAAAACATTCAAATAAAAATTGGTCTTTTCCATATAATCCTTAATAACAAAAAAATATGAACAATTGATAATTTCTAAAATCTGTTTTTTATTGATATAAAATTATAATTGATAATTTTTTGAAACTGTTAGTACTCATGTAATTTGAAGTCACTGCAGTAGGCTGTAAAAATTTTATTATTCCTGGCAAAAAATTTGTTATAAACATGTTGAATTTTTCAATAAGTTTTTTAACCTATATAGATGAAAATCTGGACTTAAATAGTTGAAAAAGTAATTTTTAAAAATGCTCAATTTGCCTCTTAGGTCGAAATGCTTCTACAACTCAGCAATGAAGAAAAACTTTACCAAAATAAATTTTTTCACATAATTTACTATAAAAGTTTAAAAATTCGTTTCCTCAAGTTCCAATAAGTTTATGGTTTATGGTCACGCCTTTTATGGTTAAATACCAACAAAATGTTGGAACCTAGATGGACACGTGATAAAGAAGTAAACAAAAAGCGCAACAACAAAGTCTTTGCAGAATAAATGTAGTCAAATTTTTTGAAATTTTGCAACTAGCAAAAGAGTAGAAAAACACTGCTTGTACAAGTGAAAAGCTTTTTGGGTAATTCCGTTTTGGTTTTACTGCGGTTAAGCTTATTAACTTATCAAAGTAAGTGGACTGCATAAACCACAGAGACTACTGATGAGTCGGAGTAGCGTCCGACGAAACCATGGTCTAGTCTGCTCGGTTTGTTCTGCAAAGAACTTTGTTGTTGTAGCAGCCTGTTTGACTTCAACAAATTATTTGGCATCAAGCTCTAAAAATAATTCTTAAAAAATATGTTTTTTAAGAATTATAAAATAATATATCCAATAAGTTTTATTTACTTATGAAAGTTGAAAATTTGACGTAAATAGTTGAAAAATTATGAATAAAAGATTAGTCCCTTTTGTTTAAATAATTTTAAAACTAAAAAAAAAACATTGAAAAACCTGACTCAAATACAGTGGAATTCGGTTATAGCGACCCTGAAGGGACCGGATTATTTCGTCGTTATAACCGAATGTCGTTATATCCGAACATAATTTTTTTTTTGTTGTTTTTTATTAATTTAATTAATTTATTATAAAGAAAATTAATTCCAATTATAAATATTAAAAGCTTAAACATAAAACTTAGTGGAAATACATACAAAGACGATATACGTTATTGAAGTATGTTTATGAATAAAATAATAACATATGCATATGTAATAAACTTATATTTGCTTTAAATAATCTGTAATATTGACTTGGCGTAAGTTGCTCTTTGCAGTGTAAATCCGCTCTGACTTCCGTTAAAGTTCAAAAAAGGTATTCAAGAGACAAATTTTCAGCACCTTAACCGAATAAAGCAAACCTTCAAAAACTTTAAAACTAATGTATACCTTGTCTGTAATAAATAAAAACAAACCACACAAACAAATTGGCCATTTCAGCCCTTAAAAGGACTTTGACCCAGCTTCTTATGATCAAATGTGTTGTGCGAATTATTAAATGTTTTCACACAATTGACCAAGAACTGGTCCTACATCTCTTATGCCGACTCCGATAGGCTAATGTTCATATTCTCAATAAGCTTTACATGGCATTAGTTACTCTCTGAGGTTTGCCATTGTCTGCAGAGAGGTGGTGACCGATCAGAAAAATTTTTTTATTGAAACAACTTTTCGCCGCGACTTGGTATCGAATACGGGCTCCGAGTATGCTAAGCCACACACTAAACCTGCATGCCACGGGCACCACATACTGTAATAAATACAAACCTTTTAAAAGAAGATAAAGCATTAAATGCCGCTCTGGATGGATGAATTTGATCCTCTAATGCAATCTAAGTGAGAATTTATTTTATAACGGTAATTTCGGTTTCATAAAGCGAGATTTTCAAATATCTAGTTACATTTTGCTTTTGACATGCATTCGTCGTCGCTATATGTGAAAATATTTTACCATATTTTATGAAAACTGCGTCGCTTTATGCGAACTCGTCGTTATATCCGACGACGTTAAAAGCGAACTCAGTTTCAAAGGAATAATCAATTAAAATGTGCGGACTTCAAGAATACGACGTTATAACCGAAATGTTGTTATAACCGAGGTCGTTATAAGTGAATTCCACTGTAGATGAAAAATTTTACTTAAACGTTTGAAAAAAAGAATCTTGTATGTTTTAATTTTAAATATTTATTGATTTCAGCCAATGAAAGGTTTAACATTTGAACTTTAAAGTTGAAAATATTATGTAGGAAAAAAGTTGGTTTCAATCAAAAAAAAATTCCACTGAGGTTGAATTTTAATTTACTTTTAAATACATGCAAGTCTCGTAGGTCCTTATAACTTATGATAGATTGATAAATATATTTTTATATATAGATGGCGCCCTTATCTGCATGCGCCCTGAGCCCGGGCCTTACTGGCTTGGCTCTACGGCCGGCCCTGTTAAGGTTTGGCATTTTACTGGTTAAATATAAAATAAAATTAGTTCATAATAAAAAAACTGATTATTTTCTGATAACATAACGAACCTTAAACCTGCACAGCATAAAAGAAAACAGCAACATTTAACATATTTACTTGTTGTCAGAGCTTAAATCTCTCTTAAAATGGTGTTTTTACCGTAATCATAACAAAAAATTTAAGCTCCATTAAACTGTTGTCGATAAAAAAATATCAATTATCGGTTATTTTCATAGTGAATTAATGTATACGAGCAGGTGGATATAAATTTAACATACATTTTCAATACTTTCAAAAAATGTTTTCAGGCAGCGCCAACAGCAGCAGCTTTTAATACAGATTTCTAGGCAAGGGTTTGAGATTGAAATGAAATTCATTACACAATTAAGCTCCGAACGTTAATGGATATTAACAAAAACAACAAACATATTGGCAAAAAAACACACAAAAAAAAAAACAACAGCAACTACGACAACAAACAACGCATTATAAACGATAAGGATAGCAACATGACACCAACATGTAACAACACATGTTGACACATGTTAAGCTGAAAAAAAAGAAACAACGTTTTGAATGAATTTATTTCAGATACTACTAGAGGACACTCTAAACAAAACATAACAATTTTGCAACAGCAACTTTTTTGCGGAACACCAACTTAACTATGCATTATCATTAAAAACTTTTAATGACAACTTGACTCTTGGCTTGTATATATCAGAAACAAAGGCAGAAACTTAGACATTTCATTACCTTTGATACTTGAAAAATTCGACATTTTTGCTGATTTTTTCAGAGAAAACTAATAAATTCAACAAAATTGCGAGTTTACAAGCCAGTAGTAGCATCAATTAGCAATTGTCTCTCTTCGCTTAATCTCCAGGCTGACATTGTTGTTGCTGTTTACGGCGCACAGTGATTCGTTCCATAGACCAAAATCAAAAAAAATTTACGGCAGAGAATGGGAATGTTTTGATACCGATTTAAAGGTAGAACGTCAATTGAACAACATAAGCAAAATTTGTTTTCCTAAAAGTTAAATTAACTTCCGCTATATGTTTAAAAGTTGTTTTAAAGTCTTGAAAATGGTGTAAGAGAAGAAAAAAAAAAATATGACAACTACAGATTTTGAAATCAAAATTATATTTTTCTAAAGATAATGAAAAGTTTGAATTAAAGTTTTCTTAAATTGTTAAAATAACATAAAAAATTTAAAGGTTATGTAACTTCAAAGTTAAGGTTTTTTATAAATAAAATTATAAAATTGCAATATTGCAAAGACATTTTAAAAAATATGAACAAATTTCGGTAAGATTTTGTTTTCATATATCATTAGTCTTGACTGTAAACAAACAATATCTAAAGAAATCTTCTCCGCTTTCGTGCGCCTTTTAGAAATATTATTCTTTTTCCAAACATCAATTATGTTGATTTCCATGAATTTTTATGGAAAAATGCAACACCTTTCATCAACACTTTCATGCAGACCCATGAAATTTGTTTTCACAAAAGAATATAAACAAATAATTTCGATAAATATTATTGTATGTGATACATTTTTAAATAATGGTTAAGACGCAGAGGTTCATATATAAAGATAGGTCAGCACCATGATTGATGGGTCAGTAGCTACCTTTTTCGGAAAGTACAAGTGCAAGTAGATGTTTAATTTGCAAACTTTTCTCCCAAAACAATAAACCTTTCGACAAAAACTCGTTTCAACAACGAAGATCATTACAAATTTGGTTTATATATTCTACATTGTTAGATTTGATTTTTGGAATGCATAATATTGCCTATCTTCCATTCAAGAAATCGCAAGTGAGAAATGAAAATAAACAGACAATTTATGAAAACAAATATCATATTCAGCAAAAATTTAAAGAAGAAATGGGAGAGTTTATCGATCAAGTCAAGCAGCGATACGGTACTACGAACGATAAAAACACAAATGGTGAATTACTTTCCAATATGAAAACTGCAGCAAGAATAACAAAGTTTGAAAGGGACTATTAATATTAACATTAATATTAATATCTATATAATTAATAGGCTAAGGTTTTTTTTGTGACTTCAACTCATCCCAGACCAATGGACCGATTCTATCGATTTAGATGTCATTAAATCAGGTTTAAGCTGTATATGTGCAAACCACTTTTAAAAATTGTGATTTCACTTCAGGGGGTTCCCAACCTTTTAAAACAGATATAAAATTTTTGTACAAAAATGCGTTATTTTACCAACTTGAAATTTAGTTTGAGAAGAGCTTATGAATTGGTCGAATTTGAATTTTTTTCAAAACTAAAAATTTTTAACCACCATTATCTTTTATGCATTCCTCAAATGTCAATTGTCCGAAAAATGCAGTTCCAAAATCAAAAATTCCACTTTCCGAGCATACAACTCAGTCAAATTTCAACGGTTTTCAAAATGTTTTTGTTTTTCTAAATTTTTGTTCAATTTTCTTAGAAATGTGTTGACAATTACAGTAATTATCTTACCACATGTATTTTTAATGAATTTTCTTAAAATTGACTTTAGTTGTTTAACGTGTATTTTTATCAAACGCCAAGGCAGAGAAAAAAACTGTCTGAAATTTAAAGTTCTATATTTGGAAGCGAATATCTCTGCTACTTTTTAAAAAATTTAATTTATTTCTTTTTTGTATTTAATTGCAATTAATTGACTTTAAAATAATTACAAAGTTTTTACCGTTACTTTATTATTTATATTTTAATCATTGCCTTTAAAAAGAGTCCAATAAAATGAATGTTTTCTCAAAAAATGTATTAAAAATTGTTTTTGTTGTAAAAATAAAAAAATTTAAAATTTGCATTTTTGATTTTCTTTCATTGAATAGTTTATTTAAGACGAATTTGTTTTTGTTTGACAGAAAAATTTATAAATACTATGTGTCATCGAAAAAACAAGGCTACCCCCTATGGTTTTTTGCTCGAAATTTTTTTTTTTAAATGTTGCTCTTATATTTTTTAAATCTTCAACAAGCTTCAAAAGCAATATATTTTAAAAAAATTTTCATTAAAGCTACAACCAATTAAAAGTTATAGCCACGAATCTGTTTTAATCATCCTGCTTATCTATATAATTAATAGGCTAAGGTTTTTTTTGTGACTTCAACTCCTCCCAGACCAATGGACCGATTCTATCGATTTAGATGTCATTAAATCAGGTTTAAGCTGTATATGTGCAAACCACTTTGAAAAATTGTGATTTCACTTCAGGGGGTTCCCAACCTTTTAAAACAGAAATAAAATTTTTGTACAAAAATCCGTTATTTTATCGATTTGAAATTTAGTTTGAGAAGAGCTTATGAATTGATCGAATTTGAATTTTTTTCAAAACTAAAAATTTTTAACCAAAATTATCTTTTATGCATTCCTCAAATGTCAATTGTCCAAAAAATGCAGTTCCAAAATCAAAAAATTCCACTTTTTTTTTGGGTTATTCGGTGTTTTTTCATCTAAATGTGTTATAAATCGATGTTGTAGGTGTTCTGTAAGTACCTTTTATTAATTTCTGAAATAGATCTTAGTATTATTTCCTAAATCTATTTTTTAATGCGTTTTTTTTAACATTAGTTATTTTTTATAGCTGGAAGAGTTAAGCTGCGATGTTTTCGATTAGTAATAATGTTTTTCTCAGTTGTTATATTAGTGTTAGTCCGTCATCGTATTTTGACAGTTACATTAAAAAAATTTTGTGTCAGATCAAACGTTTCAAGTCAAACCATTCTGATAATGATCTTTTATATCATTATTGAGACTCAATATATCGTTATTCGTGATAACTTATTGAATAGAATATCATATATTAAACGTCTATAATGTTTCTAACAATTAATTTTTATTGAATTGCTCGAATTCGGGCAACAGGTTTACTAATTAATATTAATATTAATATTAATATATTAAGAAAAATATTAAGAACAATTTGTTTTTAATATTGAAAAGTATTTATATCAAAGAATTTGATTTGCTCTTGCCTACACTCAGAAAAAAGCTTATCGGAATATGATAAAAAAGGCATCATATTTAGAGAAAAATGGTATAGACTTTGCTCCAGAGAATGCTATTCTCTAATTTCGATACTAAAAATTCTCTAAAAATGATAAAAAGATTTCATGAAAAAGAAAAACATATCGTTTTTTGAGAAAAAACTTTTTATTTTTGAGAAAAGAATTGTTTTTATTGAAGAAAATACTTATCTTAGTGAATTTTTTATCAAAATATAAGAAAAGTTTTTCATTTTCAATAAATTTTTCTCTATAAATGAGAAATTTTTGTGCGAGAAAAATACTTATCATTATTAGAGACATTGAAATATTTTCATTTCCTAGAAGTAAAGAAATATTTCTTCGAAAATGTGAAAATTTATTCTAATTTAAGAAAATTTTATTTGAAAAAGAGAAAATTTCTGTATCGAAAATAGAGAAATTTTTTACCGGAGCAAGGTATGTGTTGTTTTCTCAGTGTAGAACAAGATATTTCTCTCTTAAAAACTAAAGTTTATACTATATGTCCAGCTCAGTGCATAAGATACAGAAGGTGCATACAAAGAACAGAATTCATCAGATACTTCGACTTGCCAAGGAATTATTTTAATATGATATATTTAAAAAAGAAAAAAAATTTAGTTCAAATTTGGAAAAATTTTTTTGCAGGTTCTCTTTCTGCTTTGAAAGCAATTCATAAAATTATTAAAAATGCTAGAATTTCCTACACTAGAAAAAAAGGCGTAAAAATATAAATTCAGATTTAAAGTGGTTTTTAATTTGGTTATTTGATCTGGGGAATGTACCAAAAAATAATTTGATAAAAAAAGTGCAAAAGCGAAATGCTTTATACCAAAATATTTGGTTGAAATTAATATTGAAGGCTCTAGCGAAATAGATAACCTTGTGGAAATGTTAAGTGATTTAGCAGAGAGCTCATACGATGAAAGTTACATTTTTGATTAATACATTATGCAAAAAAATGTAATCTCTGATTTTTGTTTCTTCGATAAAACTAAAGAAGTACTGCTTTATTTCCTGGTTTTTATTTAAATATTATATTCATATTTAAACTAACATGTGTGCCTTTAATTATTTTGACTAATGATCTTCATGATGAATAATATGCAAGTTTCTGAATACTTTTATTAAGAAATTTGTATGATGCAATGAAGTTAAGAGTAATTTGTTTATATATTACATATATATAAAATATATCTAAAACATTTTATTAACAGTTTTTTTCCAGCTAAGCATTAAAACCTATGATTATTATATCAGTAATGAATAAGCCAAGTAACTAGTAAAAAAAAATCGATAAAACCCTTTTTTTAAAGATTTTTTAAATTTTTTTTAATTCAGTTTCAAGTACAATTTTATTTAATTCTGACCACTTCTTCAATTTTGCCATCGTTTGTATGGACTTGAATCACTGTGCGCTTTACAATAACAAATGCTTGCAAGGAAAAAAACCACACTCGACGATGTTAATGCTTATGTTGACTGTACCGTCACTTGTGGATAGCGGGTCATCTTATCTGAAACTGTGTTCTATGTTCAAAGTTCCGGAGAGGTCATTTCCTATCTAAACGGTGCTGCATGTATTGCTGAACGTCATCCTGCAGAATCTTATCAACTTTGCAGTCATACTGAACTCAGATATTGTTGTGTACATCCAATCCTGCATCGGGCTATCGAACACAGCTTTAAAATCCACAAAGATATGATGGGTATTGATTTAAGTGATATGGTTTTTTTCAGGATTTGGCGTTGCGTAAAAATCTGGCTTATGTTTTATTTGCTAGGATGAAAACTACATTGTAAAGTTTCAGTCGGTGTTTTGGTATGCGGCATCATTCTCAAAATATTCTTGAACGAACCTTATACGTGATGGAAATAAGACTGCTACTTCGGTAGTTGGCGCACAATCTTACAGTTTTTTTAAAAATAATTGTCGGAACAGAGTTGTAAAATAATGGTTTTATATTTATTTTGTGAAAGCTTCATAAAACTAGTGTCCGAAATCTGAACACATACCCTTTATAACTTCGGGGTTTTGAAAATATATAAATCGCACCCTAGTTTTGGGTAGGTTTTTTGCTTTTATAACAAGTTACGGCGGAAACCGATGATTTTTGTCGAACCAATTTTTAAACCTTTGAGACTTTTTCTTCGGACTTTCTTTTGTACTTTCTTGAATACATCTTTCACGATATGAGGGTCGAAAAAAGTCTTCCATTAAAACGTGTTACATCGGTTTTGAATAAAACGAATACGGTTCGAAATTTGTTCATATATTTTATTTCGTTCAAAAGGTCACACAATAGGATTATGTGTGAAAAATTATTTCGAGGATATGTTTTTTTTTGTTTTTTTTTTTTTGGATTCGCCAAATGAGTGTGAATCTAATGAATACGTATAGACCGTACTATACGATGCACGACTTATATTCTAAAATCTATCTGGATCAACCGGAACAGACAGAATGCACCTACGTACTAAAACACACACCCAGTTGACGAAGTATGAATTTCCACTAAGCACATTAATTGGCTTTTCAGCGGAACTTAAAAATTTTATACAAAAACACGAATGTATTAAGAATTATTGAATTGAAACTTTACATAAAACTGTAAAACAAAGAGACCAAAGTAACTATAAATAATATGAATATTAGTAAGTTTGCGGCCACTATACAACCTAAGATCCTACGTGGAAAAGAGATTAAACTCTTAACACCAAACCAATTCTAAATATAACGCAGATATATACGTGTAAATATGTACAAACATATATGTGTACATATATACGGGTTACTATGTAATTTTGGAACACCGTGCTTATGTTATTAATTGGATATGTATTTGGGCCAACGCAGGCGTAAACTTGCATAGAAAAGAGATAAATTCTTGAGCAACAAACTAAGTAACTAATTTGTCAAATGAATAAGAAAAATTTTAAAATTTTTTGATTAAAAACAAACAAGTTTAAGCATACATATCATATTCGATGGTGTTTACTTCATCAAACGCAATAGTATAAAGGAAAAACAACTGAAACAGTCTCGAATATATGGAATAACTTCAGCCAACATTTTAACAGAATATAACAATATTATTAAACGAGTTAATGTTTGAAACAAAAATTCTTAAATGTATCAGTTATTTAAATGTTAAATCATTTTCCGTTTCAAGGCATCCACCGAATCACAAAAATTAATTAAGCTGTAGCTATTGTTGAAATCACTAGACATACATCGTAAATGGTCATGAAGGGCAAAATTTGAAGTGCACTGGCTCAACTTAAAAAGCACAAAATGTCTAGATCCTCTTCTTGGGATGTTACAGTTAAGAGATGAGAGAATATATTGGGAGTCAATATCACCACAAATTAATTTATATAGGAAGGTGACATTAAGCACCATTCTTCTGCTTCTCAAGGAAGGCAGTAAAATTTGTTAAAGGCGGGTTTCATACGAAGGAAGATTAATATCTGGGTTCCAACGATGATGACGTAAAGCAAAAAGTAAAAACTGTTTTTGAGCCGATTCTATTGCATCAATGTGGACGTTATATTGAGGATTCCATACTACGGAAGCATATTCAAGGATTGGTCTTACGAGAGATATATATAGTAATTTAATGAAACCAAGAACACCACTAACCTCATTTACCGCCAAATTTACGTGGAGATTGAAGTTCCATAATAACACCAAGATCAACAAAACTATGAACAATTTCTAAGTGGATGTTATTTATAGTGTAGTTTGTGCTTTGAGCAGTTCTACGTGAGAAGGTCATTGATTTGCATTTTTTTAAGTTAAGGTTTAATAGGTTGAAGTTACACCAATCCACTAGTCTGTTTAAATCAGATTGTAAAAGGTGTTGTTCGTCGAGTGACTTGTAGGTAAGAAAAAGTTTCACATCGTCTGCATACATTAAGACGTCACAGTGTTTCATTGCCGAGGGAAAGTCATTAATAAATAGTAAGAATAAAACCGGTCCAAGATGACTTCCTTGCGAAACACCAGATGTAACCATAATATTTTGTGATAGAGAATTTTTATATAAAACTTTTTGAAAACGTCGCGATAAATACGATTCTATCCAATTTAGCAATTTGACAGCAAACCCAATTAGCTTAAGTTTATTCAATAGAAGATTATGATTGACGCTGTCAAAAGCTTTGCTAAAGTCCGTATAAATAACGTCAGTCTGTTTTCCCAAGGTGAAACCTTTTATTACACGAGTAGTTAACTCCAAAAGGTTTGTTGAAGTTGATTTACCCTTTAAAAAACCATGTTGAGTGACAGAAATGGAGGAAGATACGAAGTGGGTTAGTTGTGCAGTTATGATTTTCTCAAATAATTTAGGGATTGCGCTTAATTTGGCGATGCTTCGGTAGTTAGTGACATCAATTTTGGAGCCAGATTTATGAAGGGGTATAATATATGAATCTTAACATATAATGGGAAAATGTCCACTTTGCAAGGATATATTAAATATGTTTGTTAGAGGAGCACACAGGTTGCTAGCACATTCCTTTAGAATGCAACTCGGAATTTCATCAGGGCCAGTCGAAAAAGAGCATTTAACTTGACGAAGGTAGTTCATAACAATAATTGAATCTTTTATTGGAATTTCAAAAGAGTTAGCTGGAGGTGAATAAGGATGCTCAGCAGCGCCGGATTAGAACATAGTGGGGCCTGGGGCTTAAATCGACACGGGGCCTACTTAAGGAAAGAGAACTTAGCTTGGATCTTTAAATAATCCAAATATTAATTTTTACGCATTTACATATGTCTTGAAGTGAAAAAATACTCTTGAATTTTTATTTAAAAATTTTTTATAAAATGTTAAAAGGCTATATGGGCATTTCCACGAAAATTTCAAGCATAGCTGAATTTTTTTATCTAGTTAAATACTGTTGTATAATGGTCGAATACTCGCATTATTGTGGGTATAAAAATTTATCAATTTTTTTCATTTGTCGATAAAACTTGTCGCTAAAATGTATTCATCGAAGATGTATACAATTAAAGTGTGGAAGTTTCACCTTTAATTTTATGCTTTTTTTTCACTTTTTTTTTAATGCTTTGGAATCAGAATTTATTTGTTGCAATAGAATACATATTTTTTGTATTTAATAAAATAAATCTATTTTAAAAAGTCTTAGTTGGTCTTCTTAATTACACATTTTCTTAACGGAAATTTTGTCACGTTGATTATGTCGTGTGAGTTTTTTTTCCTTTATTTAAAAATTAAAAACAAAAACAAGTTATTTGGGAAAATTCGCTGAATTTTTACAATCTAAAATTGCTTGTAAAACACACTTCCGTTTTTTGTCGCGTGAGTTACGCCCATATTAACCACTGTTATTCTTAGTTAGTTACAGGAACGACAATTTTGGTAAATTATACTATTACTATTTCTCCTAAGGGTATGTAAATTAGAAAAATTTGTTCATTAATAACACAAACTTCCGAGAAAACGAAGCTTAATGACGTGAGCTTGTCGCATGAGTTACGATGGAAATGCCCATATTCATATTTGGAAAAATTACGATCATGCTT
Organism: Tetanocera ferruginea; assembly: GCA_958299015.1. Taxonomy (NCBI): domain Eukaryota; kingdom Metazoa; phylum Arthropoda; class Insecta; order Diptera; family Sciomyzidae; genus Tetanocera; species Tetanocera ferruginea. The sequence continues at coordinate 95,887,701 of OY282642.1, forward strand.
GAGACCACGATCTATTTAAGTATTTGCAATGAAACTATTGTATTATTTCTGTTATTAATAGTTTGATATCTCTAAAAAAAAAACAAACAAAACATCTCTCAGAGACATCCTTCAGGTGGAAGTTTCATAAGCGGAAACTTCAACAAGGAAATTCACTCCCACTTCTAATTTTTCGTTTTCACTATCCATGTATTTGCAGAACAATCCAAATAGTTTTGGTATGTGTCCATGTGCTTTAATTCTCTTTTTAATTCCATTGCTAACTTATCAATTAAATCAAAAAAGATTCGATATTGAACCTATCAGAACCAGTCAAATTGATTGTTTCGGGTTCTTTCTTGCTGTTTTTTCTAGTTATTCTTCTCGCATAGTCTTGGCAAATAAATCGACTCAGGTTCTTAGCACTATTATCAAATCCTGAAAGTTCAATTCGCAAACGTGTTACGAATTCGATAAGAGAAGAAAACATATCGTTAGTAGCTATCAAATCAATATCTACTTTTTGGAAATATTGGCTGGTTGTTTTGAAGCGGTTCAAAATTCAGTTCCGAAAAACTATCATGAAAGGGTTTTGAAGTTTTATTAATTAATTCAATAGTGCAGAAGCTTCATGCCGAGTTTCGGATTTTTGGTTTTGATCTTCACATAACATTCCTATGACTATAAGAGATGCATATTATAAAAACGTGATAAGCCACATTGCTTCAAAAGTTAATATTTTACGTTCATAACATCTTGATGCATTATTAACATGCTCTAGAAATATTGCCACCCTTACCAAATCAATTCTGGCACTATACCTAAAAGGAATTTTTAGTATAACCACGATTTCTTACAAATTGGCTTAAAACTTTAAGGGCGATTACTTCGAAAAAGAATTGTATACTGCATGTCATAATTTAACAGTAACCACTTCATATACAAGAGCCTTCGGGGCCCCTGCCTGCTCGGGGCCCGGAGCTGCAGCCCCCTCTAGCCCCCACCTAAATCCGCGCCTGATGCTCAGTACACAAATTAAATGGTATATTGGAGTAAGTTGATTTGAAGAAGCTTGCAAACATATTGAAAATAACATTGTCACACGACGATTCCTCTTGATTGAATCTCAAAAGAGGTGGAAAGTTGGAAACCTTACGTTTTGAATAGAATACGTATAGAAGAGTTTCGGATTATCATTAAATTGAGATTTGATGTTGGCTATATAAGTAGAATAACACTGTTTATTTAATAGCTGGTATCTGCAACGACAAGATGAATAACAAGCAAAGTCTATATTAGAACCAGATTTTTCATATTTTTTAAATAAGCGATTGTAACGAAGTTTTTAGCCTGGGTATATCTCGCCGGATACCCAGGGTTCTGTACAAAAATATTTATATATTTGAGACCAAAAGCGTTTTTTTTTAAAAGTTATTAAGTTCTGATTTATTATTTAAGTTCACTATTTTTAATGCTATGATTACAAATTTGATTAATTTTTCATTTATATTATTAAGCTTATCTTTCAACTATTATTATTTGACTATAGTTACTAATCTTCCTGATGCCCTGCGATGTCCTGCGATGTCCTGCGTTTTCTCGATCCTCCGGTCTTCCGCTGCGTTTGCTGACTCGTGAAAGTGGGATTTTAGGAGTTTATGAGGGATTTTGAGGTTCCAGGATGTATCTTGTGCTACTAGGGTAATCGCTTAGAAAAGCTCGAAACCCGAATCATACAGTTTTCTCTAGTTCTACTAGGGTAACCGCTTAGAAAAGCTCGAAACCCGATCTTATAAATAATATTCAAATTCTACTAGGGTAACCGCTTAGAAAAGCTCGAAACCCGGAATAAAGGAATAGGAAGGGATGTCTTACCTTTCACGATCAGCGATCAAAGAGATCGATTCTGTCTTCAGCCTCCCTTTTTATAGCACAAAAATCGCTGCATTTGCTAACGGGATCTTGTTTGTGCAATTTTTTATCAAATGTTTCTGCACATCTAACTGTGCACCAGTTTCTTGTTGTTGTCCTTAAGCCGCGTGTTTACTTCTTAGCTTAGTAGTTACAGTACACCCTGCAACACTACCCATAGAAAATAAAATAACGCATGGTAAAGTGTTCTTAATATAATTCCAAGAACATTTTACCATATAAAACCCATGTTTGCTATTTTATGACACACTTATGTCGCAAACATGCCACACTCTTTTTAGTCACAACTTGTGCGGCAATATTAAATTACAAAATCTAAATCAATATTGAAATTGCTTACAGATTGCTCAAGTGAATTCTTTCGAAACCACTTGAGTAACCAAAAACTAAGTCAGCCAACACAAGAACATTCTACTGCCCTAGCTAAATTCCATGGAAAGAAGCGCAGGCAGAATTGTGCAAGCGAGTCAGTCGTTCACTTATCGACCTAGTTCGATTCTTAAGAAAGAAGCGCAGGCAAATTTGCGCTAGTGAACACATGCTGACCAATCATCGCTTGATGAAAGCGAAAGCAAAACATCGACTTAAAGAATTTATTTTGAACCAATAGCAATGGAAAGAAAGTGTTATACGGAATTTGCGTCACTTTCTTTCCCATCAAAACTATCTGCTAAAAGAGCAGAAGAGTTAGTTTGAGACTTCGAAGTATAACAATTAAGTAACTATAAATACTAGAGTTAAGAGTATTTTTAAGCAGTTAACAAGTTTAGTTGAAAAATAAAAGATCATAAGTAATCTCCAACACTTTGTGCGTTGTTAATTAAACAAAAGTTAAAACTGGCGCAGTCGGTAGGATTGTCAAAGCAAATAAATTTTATTTTTATTTTTGCGTGCATTTTAATGCTTCAACGACAATCAAAACGAACCCTGAAGCAAAAATTTGCTTTTCATCAAGATTAACTTTGAAAGATCAAAGCTTTTCACACCAAATCAACGAAAATCTACAAAATTGTGCAGACATAACGAGAGATTCTTTTTCTCTATCACAACGAACCATACTTTGGAAGACCAAAGTATTGCAACAGCAAGGAGAACATAGGATTGTTCCCATCGACATCATATATAAAGTACAAAGTGCGAGAACGAAGCCTGCAGAAACCCCATGCCATTATTCGGTGACGACGAAGACACCTGGGACTTTTCAGAAAGCGAGCAATTTCAGCAATACCTGCGAGACAGAGCGAACAAACAAGAGAAAGACAGGTCAACTAAACTCCTACCAACATTACCAAGGCCAAAACCAACAGCAACAGCCGTAGTGAAACCTACCTTTCGGAAACAGTAAGATCAATTTGCCTCACTTGATTATCATTACTATTATTTTGTTATTATATTAAGTTCATAGAGTAAGAAAACATTATTATCATTAAGCTTATTTGCATATTTGAACTATTTTTAGTACATTCGTTTAACCGATTTAATTTTAAACTAAATTCTTGTTTGTGAATAAAAATGACTGCTCCTACTCCACTCTCTGTGTCAATAAACCCAGTTAAATATTTAAATTCACTCCCAGAATTTGATGGGAAAATTAAAGATTTACAAACTTTTTTAACACTGATAGACAGAATACACCCATTCCTACAAACATTCGACGATACTTCACAGCTTCTCTTCTCTGACATAATTAAAAGTAAACTTAAAGGGAAGGCACAAGAAATCCTCGAAATTAATTATCAGGCTACATTATGGGTGGATATAAAAAACATTTTACAGAACAATTTTGGTGACCGGTTATCTTGCGACGAACTTTACGATGAACTAAGGGCAACCACCTTTAAAACAAATAGTTTAGAATTTTTTAATGAAATTAAAACCAAACTTAGACGACTGAATAATAAAACTTTGGTTATAATGGGAGAAGGAAGCGTATCAAATCAATGTGCTGAAAACAACAGACGCACCGCTCTTAATTTATTTAAAAGTAAAATTCCAGAGCCAATGAAAACTATACTGACTTGTAGGAATCCAACAAGTTTAGAATCCGCAATGGATATCCTTTTCCAAGCTGGATACGCACATTTGAATGGTATTCAAAATACGAGATCAAATAACACAACAACATATAGACCTCAACAAGGCCATCAAATAAGACAAAACAATTTTAATGCAAATTACCACGGAACAAATACACGACAGAATTTCCCTAACAAACGACAACAAAATAATTTCCAAGCACAACAACATACTAACAACTATAACAGACGACAACAAAATAACTTCCAAGCACAACAACATACTAATAACTATAACCGACAACAACACAGTAATTTCCAAACACAACAACATTATAACAATACAAGTAACAGACAATACAATCCGAACCTTGAAGCAAATGACAGTAGGCAACCAGCCCCTGAACCTATGGACGTTAATAACATTGAAACCCTAAATTTTCCTTCACACGCCTCGGAGGAAAATTACCATATATAAAAATAAAAACAAAATTAGGATATCTGGATCTTATAATTGACACTGGTGCAACTAACTCAATTCTAAATCCAAATATCTGCAATCCAAAATGGAATATTCCATCTGAAAATATTTCCATTAAAACACTACAACATACAATTACTATCAGAGAAAAGGTTAAAATACCAACATTTAGAGAATTCGAAGACCCAGACGGAACGCTAGAATTCATAATTTGCAAATTTCATGACCAATACGATGGCTGAATAGGAAACGATATCCTGAGGCATTATAAAGCAAAAATCGATTACTCAATCCCAGAAGTAATCATAAACAATAAACCATTACCTATTCATTTTCATGAACACAACGATGAAAATAAAGTAAACTTAATTTTTAACATAGAAAATGGTTTAGTTTTGCTAGAGGAAAAGAAATGCACTAACGGGGAAACAATAATTGAAAAGGGAATTTACAATATAGAAAATTTTAAAACTGAGGTAAAAACTAAAGCATTATGCAAAGGTGAAATTCGAGTAAAAGATACCGAAATAACTAAAATTACAACGGAAAACTTTTGCGTATACAACGAGAAGCCATGGTGGGATGCGCTTATTGGAAAAATCAGGCGAGAACATCTAAATTCAGAGGAACATCAGGAGCTACTCAAATGCTTAAAAAAATATAAAGATATATTTTTTCAAGAAGGAACAAATTTAACCGGCACAAACGCAATAAAACATAAAATTCGAACCACTAATGACATTCCAATTCACACAAAATCGTATAGGTACCCCTACATTCATAAGAATGAAGTAGACAAGCAAATAAAAGAGATGCTGGATAGCCAAATAATTCGGCCCAGCAATTCTCCTTACAATGCGCCTATATGGATTGTGCCAAAGAAATCCGATTCTAGTGGAAGGGAAAAATGGAGATTAGTTATTGACTATCGAAAACTAAATGAAGTAACGATCGATGACAAATACCCAATCCCGAATATTGATGAAATACTAGATAAATTGGGAAGATGCCAATATTTTACTACCCTCGATTTAGCGAAGGGGTTTCACCAAATCGATATTGCAGAGGAAGATATACACAAAACCGCGTTCAGCGTAGAAGGAGGTCACTACGAATTTCTCAGAATGCCCTTTGGTTTAAAAACGGCCCCAGCAACGTTCCAGCGCCTAATGAACAACATCTTGGGCGAACTTATTAACAAAATATGTCTCGTCTACCTGGACGATATCATAATTTTCTCTACATCATTGCAGGAACATATAAATTCACTAAATTTGGTTTTTGAACGACTAAAACAAGCTAACTTAAAGGTTCAGTTAGATAAATGCGAGTTTCTAAAGAGGGAAACAGAGTTCCTCGGACACATTGTTACGCCCAATGGAATAAAACCAAATCCTAAGAAGATAGACTGTGTAATGAAATTCCCAATTCCAAAAACCCCAAAGCAAATTAAATCATTTCTAGGCTTAACAGGTTACTACCGTAAATTTATCAAAGATTATTCAAGAATAGCAAAACCAATGACTCAATTCCTAAAAAAGAATTCCAAAATCAACATAGAAAATCCTCAGTATATTCACAGTTTTGAAACACTAAAACGATTACTGACCAATGATCCAATTCTACAGTACCCCGATTTCAACAAAAAATTCACAGTTACAACAGACGCTAGCAACTACGCACTGGGTGCAGTCCTTTCACAAGACAACCACCCACTATGCTTCGCCAGTCGTACGCTTAACGCCCACGAAATCAATTACAGTACGATAGAAAAAGAGCTACTAGCTATAATTTGGGCAACCAAATACTTTAGGCCCTATATTTTCGGACGAAAGTTCTTTATCGAAACGGATCACAAACCATTAACGTGGCTTTTTTCAATAAAAGAGCCTAATTCCAAATTGGTCAGATGGAGGCTAAAATTGTCGGAATTTGACTACGTAATTAAATACAAAAAAGGAACAAAAAATAGCAATGCCGACGCATTGTCCAGAATTGAGCCTGCAAATGTAAACACACTGGAACTAAATTCTCCAACGATAAAAGAAGGCACGGCACCCATCAACTTGTTTAAAAATCAAATCATAATAAGAAAAATTACATCCGGCTCAGCAAGAACAAGAAGCAAGGAAATATTCAAAAATCTGAGAAAAACTATCGAAATCAAGGAACTTGACCGAAACACAGCAATCATTATCTTTAAAAATCACTTTAAGCCCGCACACTTAAATGGTTTTATGATAGACGAAGAATTCTTCCCAATGTTTAAAAATATATATGAAGAACTCTTCCCTAACCTTAAAATGATAAGATGTTTTCAGAAATTAGAGGATATACAGGACGAAACCAAACTTATCGAAACTATAGAAAAAGAACATTTATCTAAGAACCATAGAGGTATACTAGAAGTTTTTGAAGAACTGAAAACCCAAATTTATAACCCCAAACTAAAATTAAGAATAACTCAATTTATAAATAATTGTGAAATATGTGCTCTCGAGAAATACGAAAGGAAACCACCAAAAGTCCCCTATAAAATTACTGAAACACCCTCCAAGCCAAGAGAAATAATACACATCGATGTCTTCTACACATTAAATAAACAACTATTTATGACAACAATAGATAAATTCACAAAATTTGCAGCAGCATTCAAAATTGATGGAAGAACTTGGACAGAATTTAAACTAAAACTAATGCAATACATAAGTACTTACGGCAAAGTGGAAAAAATAGTAGTAGATAATGAGTTAGGTTTTAAAGCTATCCCAATACAGCAGTTCTTAAGAGACGAAAACATCACAATACACTACACATCCAACAGCAACCATAACTCAAATGCAGACGTTGAACGGTTGCATAACACTATAAACGAGCATATAAGATTGTTGAGACATGATGAGCGAAACGAGGACGAAACTATTGAAGAAAAGATACTTCGAACAATTAGCTACTACAACAATACTATTCACAGCACTACAAAAGTCAAACCAATTGACTTCTTAAACGGAAAAATCCACGAAAGTAAATATCCCGAAATTCACGAACTAATATTGAAAAAAAAGGAAAGATACATAAACAAACTGAACAAATGTAGAACGGATGTACAGCTAACCGAAGGAATTAATTTAGTGAAAGAAATAAGAGGAGGAAAAAACCATAGGAAATTTAGGAAAATAGTTGCAAGAAAAATCGATGACGAACATTTAGAAAACACACGAACGGGGCACAAGTATTACAAAACACACATAAAACAAAATAGGAAATACCAAAATAAGGAAAGTCCTACTATAAAAAGCAAATAATAAACAAAGACCTTTTTCAGATGACACCCCTGGTAATGTTTATAATCTTCACAACAACCGCAGCAAAAATAATCGACATCCAAGATCTGAACAACAACAATGGATTCGTTCCGGTGAAAATAGATGAACTCACTCCAATCGAACATTACAATAAAATCCTGCATATAATTAATACAACAACCTATGTAAAAACCATGGAATTCATAATGGATAATATTCACTCGCTCGAAGAGATGACATTTCAATCCAAACCACTCTTGAACACAGTACACAAGAATTTTGCACTACTAAAGGCTAAAATTGAAGGACTCAACCCGCATTTTAGAAGCAAACGTGGATTGGCAAACGTAATTGGCAAAGGTTTAAAATTTATAGCGGGAACAATGGACAGTGACGACGAGGTACAAATAACTAACTCAATAAAAACTCTAAGTGACAGCAAAGAAATTATAGAGGGAAAAATTAATAAATTGACATACTTAAACAATTTCCTATCCGATCAAATTCAAAATATTACAACACACATTAATCACCAACAAGCTCGCATCGGACTTTATTTTAATAGTTTCAAAAACGTATTACAGAACAAAATTGCAAGCCTAGAGGACGAAATAACATTTATGGGACAGGTATACCAATTAAATAATGACATTTCTCTTCTGCAAGACCACGTAAACGACATCGGACAAATAATTTTCTCTAGTAAACTCGGAATAATTCCTACGGACATACTGACTAAAACAGAACTCGATCTTATAATGGATTTCAATAGCTATACCAATATTAAAGTATCAGTAGCAATTCAAACCGATACTATAATTGTAATCCTCCTTATACCCAACTACTCTAAGGGCCCTCTGTCTAAAATTACTCTGGAACCAATTCCCAACATATACAACAAGTCAATTTTATTGAAAAATTACAATATCCTTGTAGACTCAGAAAATAATGTTTATGAAGACTTCATTAAAGAAAACCTCAAGAAAAATTTAGTACGCATTTATGACGAATGCTTAAACAATATTTTCAACTTCAAAGAGGCACAATGCGAAATGCAAACACTAAAACAAGAAAACGTATCTGAAATTTTCCCGGGCATATTAATTTTCAAAAATTTCTATTCATTGTCATTTTCTCATAATTGCAGTAAGGTTAAAATAAAAATTAGAGGAACTTTCCTAGTAAAATTCGAAAATTGTGAAATAACTGTGCTTAATAAAACATACACAAATGTTAAACTTAAAGTCTATGATAATTTTATTTTGCCAAATGCAATAACAAAAATTAAAGGAAGTTCCAATGCTACTCTACTTTCCGACATAAAACTAGAATCATTATATATCAAACAAATTGAACACGAACAAAACCTAGACAAAATAATATTTGAAAATAAGAAAACAAAAATTGTAAACGTAAGCACAAACATTATAATAATTGTTGTAATATTAATTTTAATATCCTTTGTATTATACAAGAAAAAAAGTACAACAATTCAAATTTCGTCGGAGCCTCAAACTAACGGTGGGGGAGTTACAGTACACCCTGCAACACTACCCATAGAAAATAAAATAACGCATGGTAAAGTGTTCTTAATATAATTCCAAGAACATTTTACCATATAAAACCCATGTTTGCTATTTTATGACACACTTATGTCGCAAACATGCCACACTCTTTTTAGTCACAACTTGTGCGGCAATATTAAATTACAAAATCTAAATCAATATTGAAATTGCTTACAGATTGCTCAAGTGAATTCTTTCGAAACCACTTGAGTAACCAAAAACTAAGTCAGCCAACACAAGAACATTCTACTGCCCTAGCTAAATTCCATGGAAAGAAGCGCAGGCAGAATTGTGCAAGCGAGTCAGTCGTTCACTTATCGACCTAGTTCGATTCTTAAGAAAGAAGCGCAGGCAAATTTGCGCTAGTGAACACATGCTGACCAATCATCGCTTGATGAAAGCGAAAGCAAAACATCGACTTAAAGAATTTATTTTGAACCAATAGCAATGGAAAGAAAGTGTTATACGGAATTTGCGTCACTTTCTTTCCCATCAAAACTATCTGCTAAAAGAGCAGAAGAGTTAGTTTGAGACTTCGAAGTATAACAATTAAGTAACTATAAATACTAGAGTTAAGAGTATTTTTAAGCAGTTAACAAGTTTAGTTGAAAAATAAAAGATCATAAGTAATCTCCAACACTTTGTGCGTTGTTAATTAAACAAAAGTTAAAACTCTTAGTCTCAAGCTTTGGCTCGCCTACGTTGTTGTTATTGTGCTGTGGCTTTGTTGTTGTTCATATTTCGGCGCGTGTTTAACATTGTTGTTCTAATTGTGTGTGCCTGCATTACATACCGTTGTTTGGTGGCGTGTGCAATTCTTGTAGTTATGTGTTTTTGTTTGTCTGCTATGCAGTTGTTGTTGTTATTGTTCCTGGTTTTGTGTTTGTTTATTTTTTATTGCACCGCTGTTGTTGTTGTTGCTGCTTGGCTTGTTATTGTTCAAAGCCTGCTACTATTTCTTTTTCATGTGCCCGCTGTTGTTGTTGTTGTTGTTGTTGTTTTTGTTGTTTTTGTTGTTTTTGTTGTTGTTGTTGTTGTTGTTGTTTGTGCTAGAATTGAACTATTGTTGTTGTAGTTGTAGTTGTTGTGGTTGTTGTTGTTGTTGGTGTTGGTGTTGTTGTTTAAAGTTGTTGTTGTTGGAAATAAAATATTGTTGATGTTGTTGTTGTTGTTGTTGTTGTTGTTGTTGTTGTTGTTGTTGTTGTTGTTGTTGTTGTTGTTGGTGTTGTTGTTTAAGATTGTTGTTGTAAAAAGTAAACTATTGTAGTTGTTGTGGTTGTTGTTGTAGCGGCTGTTGTTGTTGTTGAACTTTCATGTGGGCTGAAATTTGTCCCAAATTTCAGTTCCTCACACGATTTTTTGAATTTTTTAGTGACTTAAGTTCACTTGTTAGCCAGGGTGGACTTAAGGGTTTAGGTTTAGAATTATTTTGCTTTGTTGGGACGCACAATAAGAATCACCTTGTCAAAGTATCATTAAAAAACTGTACCGAAGTTTCGACGTCATAATATGAATACGGTGGTTTAATAGATAGAATTGGTGACCAATCAGTCTGCGAGAGTAAGGCGTTGAGTTTCATCGCGACTATTGCGTATTTATCTCACTCTTGTGGCCATATTTTCGATGACATTTTGCAGTATGCTCTACGGAATGTCATGAATCACCGATGATATATTGGTTCCATGGAACATTTCGCACACTAAAAACAAAACAGTCACAACTCAAAAAACATGACTTTTCAGGACAAGCGAAAAATAAAACCCTTTGGTTAAAACTGCAGAAGAAAAGCAGTTTTTATTTGAACACACAAACTTCATTCTTCCAGTTAATGAAGAAAATAATGAAAAAGATAGTGAGATATTTGTTTTGTGAATGGATTTATAACAAAAAGTCGATATAAAAAATTTCGAGTTGTGACTGTTTTGTATTTAGTGTGCGATTTGAACAAAAATGTATGATTCTATGGCCATGGATTTTCTGAGGTCATTATCACTGTTATGGATTCCATGAAGCATTGCATTCCATAAACATAAATATATATTTCTGCGCTCAAGCGTAGATCTAGAGTGGCTCATTTGAAACTAAATGGATTTCATATTAAAATTAAATTTTTGAAGAGATGAACTTAATTTAGATTTAGGTTTTGGAAGAACACTGGGAACGTCTAGATATGGTTCAATCAGCACGAGTTGTAAACAATTTTATTTCAGACTTTTACGTTTCGAGTTTTAGTTATTTCAAAGTTATTGTCACAATTTTTGGTAACGACATAACATATTGGTAATGAAATAAATAATGTTAACTGTTAAAAAATCATGAATTTATATATTTACCCACTTTGCCTATTGTACAGAATAATATTAAATTTCCAGGCAATCGATAAGAAGTAAACTTCAATCTGAGCTAACACGCACACGTTTTTGGTTCTATCTACTTTTTTAATTTATTTTCAGTAAATTTCTTAACTAAATAGAATTTATTATCAGATTATCAGAAAATGGTGAAGCCATTTTAAATATCTGCTACATAAAAATTATTTTTACCGCTTGGCTTGCTCGTTCCAAAAATTGTAACATCCATTAAATTTAAAACAAAAATATTTTGAAGAAAAACAAAAATAAACTTAATGGAAAAAAGTGCTTCATAACCAACCAAAACACTTGCACTAATGATGGTGTTTTCGCTAAAGGGCGGTTATTTATTGAATTGCTTTTTGGTTTTAAGAAATGAAAGAAATTTAACTCTAATAACATGAAATGTTGTTTTTTATATTTTCAAGAAAGCAAATTTCTTGAGTGGTTTAAAGATGTGCTTGAATGAGTTAACAGCTTCCTTTTATGCCTTTCGAACCACTTCTGTTATGAACTATAACTTATTTTGATGTGAAAAAAAATGTCAGGCAAGTTTACTTTCATACCAGCAATTTCTACCAGCGATTCCCACTTGAGTTAGCATGATTTTTATACAAAAAAACTAAACAGCCAACAAATCTTCTTTGCAATTCAAGCTATATATTTTGAGAACAATTTAGAAACCCACAATCATGTAAATACTAGATATTAACGGCAACAACAACAGCAAAACAAAAAAAAAAAAAAAAACAAAAACAAAAACAATGGCTAAACAACCTCACTTTACTTGCATTAACAAATGCCACAAGATAACGGAAACGGAAACGTAAAAGGTAAATTATTCATCTTAATACCCTGCAGGCATATTCGTATTTATAAAAGAGTTCAGTTTAGGCCGCAATAAATAATATTCTTCAAAACATGGTCGAGAAGACAATAAAAATACCCCCAAAAATATATATATATAAAAAAAAATAAACAAAAACAACGAATGTAGCATTATCAAAGAACGTACCAAAGGGAAATAAACCAATTCTGTTGACATTGGGGAGCAATGTTTACTGTTACGTGATGTGTGACAATGTTTGTTTCAACAGCTAAATCGCTGGCAAAATGGCAAAGTGTCAAAAGTAAATAGAAGGAAAAAATGATGGCAAGCGGCAAAGAGAGTGTGTGAAACATTTGGAAATTTAGGCGTAATGAAAAGAAATCAAAAGGATTTGCAATGGGGGAAAAATATTTTTTGTTTTTTGTTGGCTTAAGCCTGCTTTAGGTCTACTAAGCCGTTGAAATTATTTTTCTTTTCCTGTTTTATTAAGAAAAACACACAATGAAAACAAACAGAGAAAAAAGTAAAAAAAAAAACGAAAGGATAAAAGGTGTTTGCATGAAAGGATTACTTGAAAGTTTAGCAAGTAAATAAACTTTGGCTAATAACAAGCCAAAGCCAAAAGGCTGAGCTAAATTCACTCTGGCCAAATTAAAGGAAGTGACTTTAAGACTTAGTTTCAATAGAGTTATGAAAAACAGTCTACAAAACATACCTAGCTAGTTTCTAACATTTTCTAAATATATAACTTAATTGACATTAGTGCAATCCTTTTAACTTAGTCCTTATAAGCGTTATTTAATCGTTTTTCTCTTTTCGCCGTATTTTGATTTTAAATTTATTCAAAACGACAAACTTATCCATCACTTTATCACTTTTGTTCAAAGCACTAGCATGCAAACTATTCCAGCAACAGCAAAGTTACTGCTTGTAAAAATCCTTAAGCAACAATATCCTTTATGCTGCGTCGTGCTTCCTCCCACCTCTGGTTGTTTTTTTTTTTTTGTTTTTTTCTTCAATTTGTAAATGTTTGAAGTCACGTCATGTCATTAAACTGAAGTTAAACCTTAACAAATCAGTCTCAGTCTAAGTCACACTCACTGTTTTACTTCTTTCTGCGTGTGTTTGTGTGCTTTTCCTATAGAAACGTGTCAGTGTGTCTTTATGTTTGTGTGTTAATAGCTTTACGTATGGTGGCTGCTGGCTCCTGCTGCTACTGATTTCTGTTTTAGCATTTAACTCAACTTGTGTTTTCGTTCGTTTGTGTGTCCCTCCGTCTGTCTGTCTCAGACAACAATGTTGAACGTGCGTTTTTATTGTTGTCGACGATTAAATTAATTGTTTATTTGCTGCCTTAATTTCTCTAATTTACATACACTTTCATATAAATACACATGCATAAAGTATGTGAAGTAAGTCGACAACATTACCTCGTTATCTGGCTGCAACAGACTATTTGTTCTGGCTGTAAATTGCATTGAGCTGGGTGCACAGCGTTGTAGGTAAGAAATTTTTTTTTGGCGGGGTTGGGGTAGGAAATGCACATAAAACTTTACTTCTTGGTCTACATAATTTATGCCCATTTATTTATGTAATTTATTTTCTATATTTAGCTTTTTTGTTACACTTTATATGTAAGTCAAACATTTTTAAAAAAATGTGTCTTATGTACATAATCGCAGAACGTCTGTTTCCGTACTCACTTCAAGTAACTTGAAGTTACTCGAAAGCGTTTCTTTACACATTTTTCCAGCAGGAGAGAGAAGAAGAACAAGCAAAATGTCACTTTTTGTCGCTCTCCATTACTCGAACTTTACTTGAAAAATTTCTTCGAGCACAAATCTCGAGCTTCAAACAGCTGATAAAATTAAATTCTTGGATTGTGTTTTAAAAAAAAAAATGTATGCAATTGGTTAGCAAATTAATAAAAATAGTTAAAATAACCAAAATTAACGCTTACGAAAGTGTTCTAAATTCAAAAACAAAGCAATTAAATTTTACTGTTTTCAAAAAACAGCTGTTGTGCTTGAAATTTACTTGCAACCGTTTCCGTACTTCATGTCAAATTTTCTCATTTTGACAGATAAATAAATTACTCTCTATTACTCGAACTTTACTCGAACTTTACTTGAAGTGCGTACGGAAACAGACCTAGAATATTTCATTCTTTTACGACAAATCGAAAAATTAAAAGAATTAAAGGGAGAAGAAAACCAAACCTTCTTTATTTATAACATTTATGACACCCAAAAGTGTTGTCTTTTGATTTATGGAGTGAGAATTACTTCAGAACTACGTTTAATAAACGTTACGTTTGAAAAACTTCTGAAAAATGAAATTTTTTTTAGTTAATTATTTTTTTAACTGAAAAAGGATATAAATGTTAAAAAAAAAAAAAAGCGTTCGAAACTGTAGACAAAACTTAAGAAAATAATTGAAGTTTAGAGACAAAAACTTTTTGTACAGCTTCAAATACTCTTTTTTGTAAAAAATCGTGAGGAAATTAAAACTTTCGGAATATAAATGATATAAATCGACATTAGTGTCCTGTATGAGAAAAATTCAACAATCTGCATCAACTGCTGAGCTATAAGTCTTATTTTCATCACGTATAGGGATCTTTCGAGAGGCCCAATACAGTGATTGAACCTTATCAGTGTACATCAGAGGTCATTTACTACCTTGACGAAGCTGCATGTATTGCTCAACGTCATCCTACAGAGTCTTATCAACTTTAACTGTAAACCAAACCAAGCTACATAGCTTTTATCCTAAAATGTTCACCATAGACCAGATTTTTACACTACGCCAAATCCTGAAAAAAAACCCATGACAATCAAATCGACAGCCACCATCTCTTTGTTGATTATAAAGCTGCTTTATATAGCCTGATTTGGGATTGCCTGGGTGCAACAATGTCTGAGTTTGGTTTACATGCAAAGTTGATAAGACTCTGTAGGATGACGTTGAGCAATACATGCAGCTTCGTCAAGGTAGTTAATGACCTCTCTGAAACTTCAATTAGTTTGAATGAGATTTCCGTTAAGGTGACCAGCTATCACTTTATTTTTTTCATGGAGGGGAGCAATCGAAAGGCAGGTGTACATAAAAGTTGAATAAAAGTTGAAGTTCCCACAGTTGAAATAAGAGTTAACACGGAGAGAAATTTGAGCTGAAAAAAAAATCATTAAATTAATTCTTTTTGGGAGTGATTCTGAGTTAAGCCCAAGGCTCATTTATGTAAGGTTGCGTACATTTTTGACGTTTACTCATTTCGGCACCCTCATTTTGAAATGAGAGCAAAAGAGCGTAGTCATTTGAGCAAAGAACTGACACGGTTGCCTGAATATAATATTTTTTGCAGTACTATTTGGTACATTGAATACTAAAATTTTTGCTTAGTGCTTTTATTGCTTCTATTTTTCTATCTGTAAATTCGGATGTCCTGATAAAATTAAGCCATTGAGTTTGATCTAACCATAATTTTAATTTTGATTAAAGGATTTCAGTATTATACCCCAAAAAAGTTTTTATGAAAGAAATATAAATAAAGAAAATCAGCAAATATAGACCAAATAAATATTTTCTGAGTCAAAACTTGAATTGTATAGGGCAACGAGGATCGTTAAAACCACTTTTATTTCTGATTTTGACAAATTTCAACACATCTAGACTTAGTGTGTACACAATATAACAGAAAACTGCACAAACCCTGAAAAATACTTTTTTTTTCTCGAGCAGCACAAAACCCTACTTTGCAAGCGTCAAAATATTTTTGCTTACATAAAATAAGAATGCGTCAAAAAATGTAAGCCATAATATTTTTATGGCTTAACTAAGTGATTGTTTATCAAAAAATGAACACCATGATTTTTGGACCATTTATCAAAAAAAAAAAATATGCCCCAAAAAAATATGCGTCCAATAAAAGAAATTTTTGTATTGTTTTTCAAAAAATTAATATGCTTACTTGTGCCCAATTTATGTCGTTTTCCAATATTTTCATTGTTCAAATTAGATCCAATTCGGCTAGAAAATATATTTTGTTAATTTATATTTTGCACTTTTATACTAACAGTAACAAGAACCAAATGAGAATTACTGCGTTTGGTTGTTCATTTTTTTTGACGTGCAAAAACAACACCAACAAAATTAATTTTTTACAAACAAGCCATAGATTATTCATATGTTTTTTTATTATTCACGTGTTTATCAAACAAATTTTCTAGCCCAATTTTTGGCAAAAGTTGCGAACTTGAATAGCATGTTTTGAGATCTAACGAGCTTTTCTCTGCGTGTAAGTCGAGAAAAAAAACAAATATTTTTTTTACAGTGTACTCTTCGTTAGGAAGAAGGCTAATTTAATTAAGGAATTTTTACACATTTTTACAATTTTATAAAATATTTAAAAAGTATGCAGTTGTAAAGACTGCATGCAACATATTATTTTTTTTATATTTTATTTTATAAAACAGGTTGTGCCAAATTACTTTATTTATAATTATTTTTTAAATAATGCTCTTACATATGTTTTTAATAAATTTTAATCTGTTTTTTATTTCAAACTAGCGGATGTTACCCGGTGTTACTCAGGGTTGAGTCACAAGCACAGAATAAGGACGATTTTTAAAACTGCTTGCGTTTAAACATTTTTTAAATTATCAATTAAATTTTTAAAATTTTTAAATTATTATTATTAAGGGATTAATAATAATCTTCCTCCCTTCTTTGTAAGATTTAACTCAAATTTCCGTAAAATTGTACCTGCCGGAAATGATTACAAAAAAAAAAAAAACACATCTCTTCAACGTCTAGATCGTTTGGTTTCTGAGGACAATGGTTATACAGTTGAAAAAAATTATTTCGAAAAAACTGTGTTTAAAGTTTTTCTTAGCATGCATTTCATATGCATTTTCATCTCAAAAAAAAATTAAATTTAAACAAATCCTTTCGGGATCGATTCGATTTTTGATTTGTCTTTGTTCAACGAGTTGTTTTGGACAATATCTACGATTTGGTTGATTTTTGTTCATATTTATATAGCTTCTGTTCGTATTCTTTAAAATTATTTTTTTTCGTTAGTCTTTGGTTCTTGACTTTGTTTGCCTTCGCCTTATTCCTTGATTGTTGTCGAAAGAACTTTAAAAGCATAGGATTTATTTCAGTAACAGTTACGAATGCTTACCAAGTTTTATCAAAATCAGTTCATCCGTTTTGACGTGAATTTGCCAGACATAGTTGTTTGAATAAAGCGCCCTCTTACGGAAGAAATTGAAATTGAAATAGCCTGAAATAGAAAAAGTCTCAATTCTGTTGTAGGGTCAGGTTATTTCAAGTACCAAATTTAAGTAAAATCGGTCAAGTTATTTGAGAGTTATTGAGTCTTAACAATGCACTACTTAAAGCGCCCTCTTGCGGAAGTCTTTGGAATTTTTATAGCCTATGTTTTATCTTCATACCAAATTTTATTGAAATCGGTTCAGGCGTTTAGCAGTGATTGAGTCTTAACAATGAACTACTTAAAGCACCCTCTTGTGGAATTAATTATATTTTATGTTTCATCTTGGGTGCAGTTAAACCTTGATACCAAAATTCATTGAAATCAGTACAGGCGTTTAAGAGTTATTGAGTTTTAAAAACGCACTACTTAAAGCGCCCTCTTGCAGAAGTCATTTGAATTTTTATAGCCTAAATTATCTTGGGCGCAGTTGAACCGTCATATAAAATTTCATAGAAATCAGTACAGTTTTTGAGTAGACCGAATTAGAGTTTTTCAAATATTAGTTTCAGAGGAGCCTCTATAGTCGAATGGTTAGCGTGCTTGATTGCTAACCCAGAGGTTCCGGGTTCGAATCTCGGTCTAGCCATTGTCCTACGATTTTACCTTTCTTTAATTCTTTCCTCATTACTAATCAATTGAAATAAAAAATTCATCAATATATACGGCTTTGAAAGTTGTAGTTGGTGGTAGAGATGTTTGTGGAATGAGGTTGCTTAATAAATCGAATAGACTGCAATTGAAAGGCATAACAATTGCCTCAGATTCGAATTCGTATGTTAATTTAGGGCTCTGCCACACATACAACATTCTACACTTGTTTCTTGTTTAAAATTATCTTACTCCCCATTTCCGAACTAAGGCAGAGTCGATTAAATAGGTTTGACACCTGAAATTGTTGGTTCAAAGCTAAAAAAAAATGTTGGTATGAGTAAGAAATTTAATATTTCAGCAGATGTGGGTGGGTATGCGTTCTGTGAGAAATAAAAAGTTACAAGCAAAAACATGTTTTTTTTTACCAATAAAACCTTCAGGAGAATCAAAATTGGTTCGGCGAATTTTCTCCGATTTGAAAAAAGTATGCAAAACGCGGATTTTCTCAGATTTAAAAAAAGTATGAATTTAAATGAGTTCTTCTAACCTTTGAGACCCCTACCGGTGGAATCTAAATTTCGACCCTGTCTAATATGTATATTTAATTTGTTTCCCCTAACCATAATAAAATATAGAATCGCCTTTTTTCATTAAAAACTGAATTATAAAACATATTTTTGCTTTTATTGTTTTGAGATAAATTAATTAGAGCGTGTGACTCAACTTAATTACATCCTCAACGTATTCATTTATGTCTTCAACTAAACTTTGCGTTATCCAGTAGCAAACGAAGACAATGTCTTTAAAGGCAACGTTGAAGATAAAGGAGTAATAATGCTGATATTTTGCTGTACCTTTGTATATAAATTCAAAGAAATGTTTGTCAAATAAAACTGCTTCAAAATATTTTCTTCTAAGAAATATCAAAATCACAATTAATTTTTATGTCATTTCAAACAAGTTAGAGAAGGAAAAAATCAAGAAAATGTTAAGGAGATCATGGAATGAACAAGGAGATCGCTAAGCTTGAAACGAGAGTAAAATTTAGTGCTGAAAAAACAGATTCTGAACAAACGCGTATATTTTGCAAGACTTATTTTTGTATATTTTTGGAAGCCGTCCGTCGTCGAAGACGTTTTGCTAATTTGTTCGTAAATGTCTTCGATGACAGCTATGGAAGTTGATTGATCCATCGTCTACGACGAATAAGTGTCTTGAAGACGTCTTCAAGGACGGATCGATCCGTTTGCCACTGGGTAATAATTGCTAAACAACCGCTATGGCCTAATTAACATAAATTCCTTGCTTACACGAATCTAAAGCAGTTTTGTATAAGTATTGAAAGACAAAATTTGTTTTAAAAATTTATAATTCTGCTTTGGTTTAGTAGCTTGCAAATTATTGAAATAAAATTAGAGTATTAGAGAAATAGTATTCAAGTAAGCCAATTCAACATTTACTATAATTTGACCTAATAATACTAACCTACGGTTATTGTACTCCGTTCTTGTAAAAATACGGTCATATCTATGAAGATGAATTCGCAATTTGTCAGTAAAAACGTGTTAGTGTTGTAAAATTTATGTAAGTTTTAGTTACAATGTTTCAGTAATTTTTTGGTAAATAAGTTAGAGAAATAAGACTAGTATTCTAGGGTTAAGCAAACAAACTGAAAAAAAATTTGAGTAAAAATTAACAAAACCTTTTGATTTTGACAACATTTTGACAACCTCAACACGTTTAAGAATTGAGAAATAGTACATTTCTTTGTTTTATATATAATAGAGAAATCAATAAGGCGTTAAGCTTCTTTGCTGGCTTTATTTTTTTTTTACCTCTTAATCGGACACACTGACATATATTCGTTACACTGCTTTGCACAATTTATTATATTTTTTTTTTATATCCTTATCTTAGCTCGTTCGTTTTATGCACTTCTAATGCTATTGTCTTCGTGTCAGCTGCACATATGTTACTGTTTTACCCTCGATTGTTGTTTTTTTGTTAGTTTTGTTGCACTTGTAAGCAAAAAGCTATGCAATTAAATTATTATATTTAAATATTTGCACACATAAAGAGCAAAAAACATGCGCTGCCTTGCCTGCAGGACAACTAATGCCAGCCTTAATATTTTGCATAAAAAACAGAAGCAAAAACAATAATAATTATAATAAAAAGAAAAAAAAACAACAACAACAACAATGACACTAATTAATGCACTTACCGTTAACGGCCAGAGGCGCACACATTTGCTGTTTGAGAAGTTGTAATAGTTGTTGTACAAGTTGTTGTAGTAGTTGTTGTTCATGGCTAAAAGGAGTTAATAAAATAAAATTACTTAAGTTTAGTAGTAAAAGTCGTTTTATTCTTGTTGGCACTTTGCTGCATGCAGCTTGAATGTGTATGTGTGTGAGTGTGTTGTGTGTTGTATGTGTGCGCTGTTTAATGTATGTTGTCATTAAGTCAGCTATTAACGGCTTTTAAGTTTTAAAATTAAGCTCAAGAAAAATATAGAGAACATAAAATAAGCCAACAAAATAATATATTTTATAACTTTTGCATAACTCATAAAAAAAGAAAAGAAAACAAAACTGTTTCTGCATCAAACACACGTGCCATGATCAATCTATTAAAAAACCAAGACACAGAAAGAAATTATTTGGCGTGTGGCACAATTTAATTGAAATCAATGCAAATAAAATCAAATTGATTTCAATGAAGAAGGCTCACGACTTGCTGTTGCCCAAAACATGACATGATGTGCACGCTTGAATGCGTTCGTTTAGCTCGTAATCCAGCCGTAGATACTTTAATCCTCTTCATAGCGACATTAAAATCGAAAGCGTTAAAAAAAAGAAAATATATACGCAGCTACATACACACACACACACACACAAAATAATCTCTGCTATACGTACACGCAATTAAATTGCACAGCTACACAGACTGAGTGTGTGTGAAAGTGGCGTCGAGTAAGTGTTAACGAGTCAGTTGAGAGGGAAAGTGATGCTGCTGCTGCTGCTGCTGCTACTTCTGTCTGCGGCAACCCTCTTTCGGACAGACACATAAATTGGCTTTCATCATCATTATTCATTGGCACTATAATAGGTCGGCAGTCAGTCACACTGTCACACAAACACACACACACACATACACATTATAATAAAGTGGCTTGCAGTCGATCGAAACATATGAACGCATTCGCACAAATGTCACAATGACACATTTGAACACATTTAAATCCTGCGCAATTATCACTTTATCCTTATTTGGGTTGGATTTTTATTATTTATTTTTTGTTTTTTTTTTTTTTTTTGGTGTTTATTTTTTCTGACTGTGTGTCGTCTATCCGTAGAGTCGTCGTGATTAACGCTCTGTTCTGTGGCAGCGGTGCGCCATTGAGGGTTGACTGCGTTGTTTGTTCGACTGATGTTGCATGTTTTTCGCCGAACTCATTTGAAATGCATTCTTTTGGGATTTTGGTTGAGCTGCAAACATATGAATATTTCTTGTTGTTATTTATGAGTTTTCGGCAATTCAGCGGAATATGAAAGCTGTTACTTTTTGAACCATATGTAACTTTTATTGTTTCTTTAATGCTTTCGCAAAAAAAATGTTAACTATAACGTTCGTTCAACCTGTGAAGATTTGTTTGAGGGAAATTTCAAAAGCCGAACACCTTTTTCTTAGAATTGGTGGTGCTTTTTGTTTGGTTCTATTTAAAACAAGAACATGTTCTTTAAAAAGTATTTATTTGCCCGCCGTTGATATCGAATTCATAACTTATCGATAGATAGTTCTGCAAACTACCAACCAATTCAAACACGTTCGTTAAGTGTAGTTGTTGATTCAATATTAAGTACTAGGGATACCCGATTCGCGTTGCTCTACCTACACACCATATTTTCCAATGCCCGTGCCAATTTTCTAGCAGAAAGACATAACTTTATATTGATTTTCAATGTTATGCGATATTTAATACCAAAGCTTTCAATATGAAACATTTGAATTGTATGGGTGGTGCCATACCTCCTTATCTAATACTCACGCAATTTTTCCAGTGAAAAATTATATTTGTTCCAAGTTTCATAAATATGTGACTTATATTTCGAAAGTTATACTGGCAAGTTTAAATGCTAAATAATGTTTAAGGAATAAGGAATGCAGGCTCTTTTTATTCGTGAAGGGGAACCTTCAAAAGGTCCCATCGGCGCATGTGGGAATGTGCAATTTTACCAATATGAATCCCGTGAAACAACCGTAAGGCGGGACGTGGGAACAGCACTAAGCTGAAATCTGATCTGTCGGAGTACTATCAAGTTAAGAGCCTAAATTTGCTACTTTCCTTCAAGTCGACTCTGGGTCGGGGAGAACCCTAAACTTCGTATATATTAATGTCTAACGCTGACCTATTCGTAAACGCTTGACTCTCCGAAGTTCGTCGATAAGGCGTTTCGACAAAGAGCTTACCACTATCCAGTTGGTTTCACTTCTCAACATGAGCTTTACCAAGTTTTGGCGTGTCATCACTCAGAATTTGGGCGAGGTAAAAGTTTACTAAACCGTGACTTCTACCACACCACACCTACCGATTAGGGATGAGCTGAAGAGTCCAGCGTCCTTTACCCGATCTATGCTTGCCACTGTGTCATACTTCTTTCTCAAGCCAGTTTCTTACGAGAGGATGCACTCTCAGTATAAGCTCCTGGTTCGGCCTCGTCCACTTCGATGAGGATCGAACTAGCGAGCACCAGAGCTGCATCTTCAGACACTGAAGGTGCAGCACACTCTAAGAGTGCCTAGTCTATATACCGGCTCTACTTCTCGTTGGTAGGACTTAACCTTTATCGCTGCGGGACAGGCCGTTGATACGTATATTAAAATCTAACGCACAACGTTAAAAAGGAGTGTTCTGCGAGCTTGATTTGGTCCTGGTGTATTTGGCAACATCCTTGCTAGTGCCTGACATGAAGTGGCTGCTGTTCGAAGGCGGCTTTGTTATCGACAAAAAAATAGTGTGTGCCGATTTCTGAAAGATTTGTTGTAGATGAAGGACTTTTCAGGTCTGAAGCCACACTGATATCCTACGGTAGTTGGCGCAAATGGTGGAACTTCACCTCCATTCTTATATAGCTTAGCCGGTAGACAATCGGCTCAAGCGGTTTTGTTGTTTTTAGAACCGAGCTATCGCTGTTAAGACCTCGTTATAGTCGGGCAGCGGAACTTCAACGCTGGCATCTATTATTAGAGTTTCCGGGATATCATCAATATTGGTGGAATTGCTGTCAGCGTCGCCATTCAAAAATCTAGAGAAGTCCTCGCTACATTTCTCTTGCAACATTTTTTCACCACAATTTAATTAAACTGACTATTTATTTTGAAGTGAAAAGTGACAGTTGTCGAACATTTTTTGTTTTTAGATATTTATTTTTCTCAATTTTGAAAATTAAAGCATGACTTCTTTAAAATTTTTCAATTTCTTCACAACAAAATAATTGTCGAATTATCACGTAACAAAAAAATGAATGTTGCGAGCGAAATTTCACGCGAACAAACAGAATACTAGGCTTTACAGGAATAGGCTTCAGTCTTAAAACCCTCGGGCAGGCATCTTATCTTTTCGAAAATTTTCGATTTCCATTCATGTCGCCATGCATCTCTATTTTCTCGCACTCACGTATTTCTGCCTCTAATTTTTTTGCCTGAAAAGATGTCTGAAAGTAGTAATCCCTGGAAACAGTAGTAAGAGTCGAGTAGCGCAGGTTTCGGCTGTCCGTTTTTACTGCAGCTTGTCAATGTCTAGCTTCCTCTGTATGGTATTGCGAGCATTCTTAGCTGCTCTCAGACGTTTATGTTCCGGTATATACTTGTCAAGAGTATAATTCTTATATTGACGGTAAATTCTTGCATTTATGGATGAGAAACGCGTACATCAATTTGAGAGAGTGAAATTCAAAAGGTAATAGCAAAGAATTGACCGACTTCCGGTTAATCTCTTCACCATGGAGGGAGTAAAGCTCCAATTGATAAAAAAAAAAAACGTTTTAATCAAAAACATCATAAAAAGTATCGAAGTGTTTTAAGTAAAAATACAGTCAGTCGCATGGAAGTCCCACTTCGATCTTTTGAGATGTTATCGTTTAATATAAAAAAGTGAGAGCGTTCGAGTTTTCGATAAGCAATCACATGTATTTGATAATAAATTTTAACAAAGGATACAATAATCATAATTGGTGATGGCGTTTTAATCCTTCGGATTGGCCAATTCAGCTCTAGTTACTCTACGGAATTCTAGAATAACTTAAATAAAAAAAAAAAAAAATAAAGAATTTACCATCTATTCATGACAAGTATTTATTTTTTATTTATTTTATTTATTTTATTTCATTTGTTTCGCGGCGTTGTTTCGAAGTTCATTCCATTATCGGATGTGTGGTCATTAAGGTGGGTCACCAAAAAAAGGTTGGGTTTACCGCCCCTAATATGAAAGCTTATGTTGAGAGGATTTCAGAACAATAAAAATTTTTTTTTTTGGCGAACCCAAAATCTGCCCCAAATGGTCTTTTTTGTATAACTTCGCCAGTTTTAACCCGATCTTAAAAAAAAGTATACCGTTGAAAAGGTCTCAATTAGTGCAATAACCCGTTCTGATAACAATTTTACCTAGGAATTCATCTTTGACCAAATATTTCAATTTTTCGTCGTATTTCCTCAGTACCCCCAAAACTTTAAACTTTTTTTTAAAATAATAAAAGTTCATACAAAATCATTAAACTTTTGTGAAGGAACTATTAAATTTCATTCGTAGGAAAAAAAGTTACAGCGAATCAAAATTTCAGTGAAGTTCGTCTTCGCTTTTGGAGTTTAGCCTTCGGTTCATCTTCGTATCCCCTCGGAATGACTTCGTTCAACTTCGGTTTTGTTCGTTAGTATTCGATTCATCTTCGTTTGGGTTCATCTTTCATACCAAATTTTTTTAAAATCGGTCCAGTCGTTCAGGCGTTATTGAGCCATATATATTTTATTACTTTAAGCGCCCTCTGTCGAAAGTTTTTATAACTTCTAAAAGTCTATCTTGTGTTCCTAGGTCAGAAAATCTTCGTATCATCAAAATCGCTCTAGTCGTTTAGCCAGAAACATATTATTACATGAAAAACAATGCAACAATCAGCAGCAACTATAGGAAAAAGCACACAACCTCACACACTGTGAACAAAATATTATCAGTACTAAAAACAAACTAGCTATCTGCTATTCCTAAAAAATGCTGTTCGTGAAAAGTAACACAAACTTAACAAAACTACCGTCTAATCGCGATGTTATTAAGTATCTTCTGTTTCTTCAGTTTAAAGGTACCGTAAGTGTCGCCAAGCATAGAAAACTTTCATATTATAAACCAATTGTGACCAAAAGGCACGTAACGAACAAATATTCCTATAGTTTTGATATCAACGATACAAAGATAAATTTTGAACCTGACTCCTTTAATAAAGTTACGTGCTCTTCGGAAACTTTCATCAATCTTGTTTCGTTTAAAACTACCTTGTTCTTTAAAGTCATTTCTTTCTTGCCATCGAACGAGATGCATTTTAACAAATCATAGTATTGGGATGCTGCTTTGGCTTCTGCCTGAATTTTGTTCTTTCTCTTTGAATTTTATTTTTATCGATAACTAGATTATTCAATTGCATAATTTTTTCGGCAATATCATCTGCCTTTTGTACATCACCGTTCTGGCAAATTATCGAAAGTCAGTAACCTGGTTCCACATTGGTCGATGAAGAATTCAATTTTGTTGAACGGAATTCTTTGAGTCGCAGAGCAGCTACATGTTTTTCTTAACTCAACGTCACACTTGCATTGCGAAAGTATAAAAATCTTATTCCATTCGTTTGTTTCATATTTAATTGGATGTTTCATTACATCATTATACTTTTTTAAGAGATTTGTTATTTTCCTTCG
Organism: Tetanocera ferruginea; assembly: GCA_958299015.1. Classification (NCBI taxonomy): domain Eukaryota; kingdom Metazoa; phylum Arthropoda; class Insecta; order Diptera; family Sciomyzidae; genus Tetanocera; species Tetanocera ferruginea. The sequence goes on from OY282642.1 coordinate 95,913,992, forward strand.
TATCGTTGATATCAAAACTATAGGAATATTTGTTCGTTACGTGCCTTTTGGTCAGAATTGGTTTATAATATGAAAGTTTTCTATGCTTGGCGACACTTACGGTACCTTTAAACTGAAGAAACAGAAGATACTTAATAACATCGCGATTAGACGGTAGTTTTGTTAAGTTTGTGTTACTTTTCACGAAAAGCATTTTTTAGGAATAGCAGATAGCTAGTTTGTTTTTAGTACTGATAATATTTTGTTCACAGTGTGTGAGGTTGTGTGCTTTTTCCTATAGTTGCTGCTGATTGTTGCATTGTTTTTCATGTAATAATATGTTTCTGGCTAAACGACTAGAGCGATTTTGATGATACGAAGATTTTCTGACCTAGGAACACAAGATAGACTTTTAGAAGTTATAAAAACTTTCGACAGAGGGCGCTTAAAGTAATAAAATATATATGGCTCAATAACGCCTGAACGACTGGACCGATTTTAAAGAAATTTGGTATGAAAGATGAACCCAAACGAAGATGAATCGAATACTAACGAACAAAACCGAAGTTGAACGAAGTCATTCCGAGGGGATACGAAGATGAACCGAAGGCTAAAGTCCAAAAGCGAAGACGAACTTCACTGAAATTTTGATTCGCTGTAACTTTTTTTCCTACGAATGAAATTTAATAGTTCTTTCACAAAAGTTTAATGATTTTGTATGAACTTTTATTATTTTAAAAAAAAAGTTTAAAGTTTTGGGGGTACTGAGGAAATATGACGAAAAATTGAAATATTTGGTCAAAGATGAATTCCTAGGTAAAATTGTTATAAGAACGGGTTATTGCACTAATTAAGACCTTTTCAACGGTATACTTTTTTTTAAGATCGGGTTAAAACTGGTGAAGTTATACAAAAAAGACCATTTGGGGCAGATTTTGGGTTCGCCAAAAAAAAAAATTTTTATTGTTCTGAAATCCTCTCAACATAAGCTTTCATATTAGGGGCGGTAAATCCAAACTTTTTTTTTCTCCATATGTGGTGACCCACCTTAGTGGTCATGGAGGTTGAACTATCCAACTGTTGAACCAAAAATGTTTTCCTAACCCACGAATTTTATCACGCCAGAGGCAGTACTCATATGCGTCTTCAAGGCTCTTGTAAAAACTTTATTTGGTCTCGTTATCTTTATCTTCTCTCGGAGTGTACGTACACTCAAAAAAAAAAACACATATCTTTCTCCCATAAAAGTTTCTCTATTTTCGATTATAGCAATTTTCTCTTTTTCAAATTAAATTTTCTTCAATTAGAATAAATTTTCACATTTTCGAAGAAATATTTGTTCACTTTTGGAAAATGGAAATATTTCAAGTATTTTTCTCGCACAAAAAATTTCTCATTTAAAGAGAAAAATTTATTGAAAATGAAAAAATGTTCCTATATTTTGATAAAAAATTCATCATGAAAAGTATTTTCTTCAATAAAAACAAATATTTTCTCAAAAATAAAAGGTATTTTTCTCTAAAAACGAAAAATTTTATGTATTTCTCCTTTTCATAGAAGATTTTTTTAATTTTTAGTGAATTCTTAGGATAACATTTAGAGAAAAGCATTCTCTGGAGCAAAATCTATAAAATTTTTCTCTAAATATGATGCCTTTTTTATCATATTCCAAGAAATTTTTTTCTGAGTGTACATATAAGACTAATTTTCAAAATTTTAGCCTTGAAGCGGATTATGTCAAGTCGTTCGTTCACAGGAGTGAATCGCAATTACAAATTCGCATCCAAACTCGTGCTTATCCTCATGACCGTTGTTGTAGATGCTTGGCGTAAAAACCCTGATCCCTTCCATGGCATTCCTTTAATTGCAGCGATATCAGTATTTTATCTTTTCAAGATATCAATCCCTAGGATGGAGGCACCATCCCAATTTAGGATGCGGACATTTCAAGTGCATATTCGTAAATCACTATCAATTTTTCGTTTGCGTATCATTATTCTCATTATTCTTGTACGTTTCATTGAAATGTGTTTTTATGTGGTGGGCTTCAAACCCAACGCACAACCTTTGCTCAAAGGCCAAACGGGCTTGCAGCTCAAATTAGCCGTTCCAATCGTTCGAAACAAGCGGTTGCTTGTTTGCCGTTTCCAATCGACACCACGGGAAAGTTTTAGTTGACATGAGATGATTTCGACATGAAAAATGCTGGCCTTGCCAAGTTGAGACCGTCAGACACGTCGTCATTTGAAGATCGCTCCCTTGTATCTCTCATTAGTCCAGCGTTTATTACATCGTTTTTTAATTTATCTTCTAAGTAAAGGGTTTTCCCAAAGTCCTCCAAAAAGGCGTTTGTTCCAATCACAACCTCTTCATTCGACTCAAACTTCTTACCATCTAAAGGCTAAATCTAGAGAAAATGCTAGTTAAGTAAGCTGTTCGTAGCCCGAGGCGGGAATACGCCGACGATTTGACAAAACTTTACTGAGACCTTCAATGTATCAAAACCAACCATTAGTTAACGTCTCATTGGAAAAGTGTAAAAACTTAATCGATGGACTCCTTATGAACTAGCCGAAAGAAACAAAATGCTTCGAATTTAGGAAGCCCCTTCATTGCTGATGCGACATAAGTTTTTGAAGATAATTGTCGTTTGTGACGAAAAATTAATTCTTTAAGATAAAAAGAAACGTTCTGGACAGTGATTGAATTGCGGAGCAGCTTCCAGACAAGAACGAGACTGCACTCTAAAAATGTCAAGGTGATTGCTTGGTGGACTTCCCAAGGCATTGTTCACTATTCTTTTTTTAATACTGGTGAAATGAGTACTGTGGAAAACTAATCTGCTCAATTGATGTGTCTAACTCTGATGTTTTTTATTAATTTGTCATCTACAAAGATTTATTTTTTTTTAAATAGAGAAAATCTTGAATGAACTTTACACATACACACCTTTGGTGCATTACCACTATTTATAATATACTCCGATGGTTATTTATTAGTTTTTATTACTCTGATGGTTGAAGAAGATGCTGATTTTTTAAATAAATTGATACCGGAATGAAAATTTCCATTTTGAAAACCCCAGAATTGCTTTAACTCTTCAACAAAATAGACACCATTGCTGGTGGAGGTTTTTTCATTTTCCATTAGTGTAAATTGTTAGATTTTCATTTGAAAAATAACCTCCCTCATACAGTTTTTTATACACTCTTATTTTTATTTTGCAATATGTTGCAAGCTTTATTCACAATTTACTTAGAAATTGAATGCTAAGCTGCCTAAATGTATGCAGCGCACTCTTGCATAGCCTGCAGCAGATTTAATTTTCTTTATTCAATTGCTTTTGACAGTAGGTTAATTCGTTTGAGTTGCAAACGCTGTCGGAGGTCTATTTAGCAGTTAACACCCTGCTGTCAGTTAAACAAAGCAAACCCTCTTTAGTTTTACAAACGCAGAATCGTTGAAGTTGTTGCAACTGTTTACTTCATTTTTTGTCAACAACAATAGAAAAATCAGAGCATTATTTTTTGTGCTTATCAATAATAAGTTGTGGAAATTGCAAAAAAAAAAAAAACAAAAAAAAAATTACTGTCAAGATAAAATGATCAAAAAGTTTTGAGTCAAAAACATGTGTAGCGTAAAATTGTGTTAAGCAAGTAGTTGAGAGAATTGGAAAAAATTAAATAAGCGGACATAAAAAAATTAAAAAAAAAACCATATCAGATATCAAATTGAAGGGCGGTATTCATGTTGTTATTGAAGTTCTTGCTATTTTCATTTGTGTTTTTTAGTTCATGCCGAATTTCATGTTCTTGTTGTTGCTGCTGTTACTGTGCTACTTCATGCATGGTATGCCCCAGTTTTGCACTTTGCTGCAATCTCTTCATTTATGGTTTTTTCCCGCTATTGATCTTAAAAGTTTTTCATCTGCTTTGCAGTTTTTTATTGTTTTATTTTTGATTTATTTTGTTTTTTTTTTTTGTTGTTTTTTTATTCTGCTGCACTGCGAATATGTCGAGTGTTGCATGCAGCTTTTGCCGCACCACAGCATATCATTAACATTAGCTAATAAATCACTGTCAGCTGTCAATGGCAGCGAATTTTATTGTTTGGTTGGAACAAAATATAGGGTGTAAAAGTGCAAGTATGAGCATAAAAAGCATTATGAATTATTAGCTGTGTTTTGTTTTTTTTTTGTGTTTTTGTTTTCACTGTTGAAGTAGTGATTTTTTTGTAGTTTGACGCCACTCTAATCGTCATCGTCTTTGTCTGTATTAATTTAGAGACTTGCTTAAGGATAATTTGTGTATTTAAAACCCCTTTTATGCAGGGATTATTTCTAGCCATGTTGAGCAACGCTTTTGCTGTCAGAACAATCTTCAATAAAACAATTATGAATGAGTGTGTTTGTGTTGGTTCGTGGATATATGTGCGTGTGTGTGTGTCTGTGTGCATCTTTGCATTCAGTCACTTTACTTGTGCACTTGACGGAAGTGCCCTTGGCAAGCATCAACATTAACACTAGTCCACCCAACAACAGCAACATGGAATGTAGCTGTATCTCAAGTGATGCAAGTGCATCCCGCAACATGCTGCGTCCTACTTCGCTTACCAACTGCTATATATATATATTCACCCTTAATTTGAGGTGAATTGTTGTTGTCGGCGTCATTTATGCATTAATTTCTGGTTTTTTTGTTACTTTCATTCATTTGCAATGCTTTGCTTGCCATTTCGTTATGCTATTTCAGTTATCTTCCGTTAATGTAACATTACAAGCTAACTACCCCGGTACTGCTCTGTCTGCCTTCATCATTCACTGTTTACGTCATACGTAAGTTTTCGTTTGTTGTGTCGTCGGTGGTGCGTTTTGATTTAATTGCATTGCATTCTTCATCAATACATATATTTTGTATTGTTTTTTGTTTTTTTTTTTTTTGGTATGGTTTAAAATTAGTTTTGGTCTTGCGGAATCACGTTGATTTGATGCGGATACTAAATTCGTTATTTATACATTCATGAGGGTTGTGGTTGATGACAGATAACAACAGATAAGAAAACAAGAAAAAAAAAAATCAAAAATTGTAATGTTGCAAAATGTCCATGATTTTTATCTCGAGTCTTGCGAGAGGGTAATATTATCAGTTTAATGATTTGATTTTCCGATATTCGATTAAAATACTCAAAAAAAAATAAAAATGTTTATGAAAAATAATTAAATCGGAGTCTTTCATTTCGATGGATTAATAGAAACAAAATATCGCTGTCAAATGAAAAAAAAAAAAAACATGAAACAATAACAAATGAATATTCAGAAGAGACTTTTAAAAGAACTTATATAGTAGACGACCTTTTTTGCAAAAGTATTTTGGATCCTCCCGGAGAGGGTTGATTCTTAAACTGACATTCAATAGACATAGGAAGGCTGAAAAAAAATTAAGAAATTCCAGAAGCTGAATGCGCTACTCTTACAAATATGATTTTAGAGGGTATTTTTCAATCGTTTCAAATCGGATTTCTTAAAACGATTTAACCTTCTTGAAAATTAACAATATTATATTATGTTTATGTAAAATTGGCCGATGAATTCATTTTCGAAATTCGCAAACCATTCATTTAGTACTATTTTTCATAATTTTTCAAATTCATTCGTTCCCCACGTACAAAAGAATGCATTTTTTTTTTTAAATAAATGCTCTAGGATTCTTGGTAATGTAATGAAGTTTATTAAAAAAAAAAACAAAAAATTAATTTAGAAAATATTTGCACAAGAAATATTTTTTCTTTGAAGCAGTCAAAGGTGAATACCGAAACTTAAACGATAAATAACAGCTATCACTTGTAGCAGTACTACTCAGTGATGCTATCGGATCATTTTCGAGAGTACTTTTTTACAAAGGCAAATAGCACTTTTTTATTGTTTAGGGTACTTTTTATTGAGTAATGATATGTGAATTAATACATAAATTAAAACCAATAATTTTTTAAATGTGATTATATTTATCACATAAAGGAACAACAAACAATCAAGATTTCTTTCAGAACCCGTTAAATATGTATATTACGGTGTCTCGACCTCTATGGGACAAAAAAAAATTGTCATTGCCACCAACTTAAAATGAACCTTGATCGATTTTAAGACGAATACACAACATTTTTTGTTCGCCACAACTTGGCGATAGCCGCCAGTGAGCTAAACCATTTTGAAAAACCATGTCTTTCGTGAAAATATTAGCTGGTGCAGCGGTTACAAATAAAGAAATGGTTGGAAATAGTAGTACTGAAGAAGATCTTACTATATGGTCCAACAAATTTCAAATCTTTGCCGGCTGACCAAAGATATTGCGCATTTTAATGAAAATTTTGGACTTTTTCTTTTAAAAGCTCTTGTTCTGGAAACATTTCTAAAATCAACGGCAAATAATTCGTGACTGCACGAGAATTTTGGCAATAAGTTTATGACTTAATTTTCAAAAATGATTTTTTTTAACTCTTGAAAAAATTTCAAGTAAAATTCTTTAATATACCAGAGTACTTTTTTCGGCAAGAAGGTACTCGGGTACTTTTGTAGAGTCAATAGTACTCAAAAAAGTACTATTCCACTCAAAATATCATCCCTGGTACTACTCATAAATATAACTATAGACTTATTGTAGCGAAAGCTGTATGCAGTTCTCTCGAATTTACATAAAATGTGAGCACTATGTTTCGATACAACAAGTTCATATACTTTTAGTACTTCCAACTTTTTGATTTTTAGATATATTTTTTATGTTTTTTGTAGAGGAGGATGCCCACCTGCTGAACACGTTTCGCTTAGAGGTCATAATTTTGGTTTGAAGCATAATTTTTGGGAAATTTAAATTGAGTTTTAAATTTTTACAAATTAGAACACCATAAACACATCGCTGTAAAAATTAAACAAATGATGGTTTAACCATTAGTATTTAGCATTAATGAAAAATTTAGTCTTTCAGTCGTTTGCAGAGACCTACTAAAATTTACACAGTAGAAAATTCATTTGGATTTGTATATATATAAAAATATATACGGTAAAATTGTGTGTGCATGTTAGTTATAAACTCCGAAACCGCTAAATCAATTGATATGATTTTTTCTGTGTAGCTGTCGCAAGGTATTGAAAGTGTCCCTGTGAGTTTGGTACCGATCGATAAAAGAGGCACTTCCGATGTAACTCAAATTTGCAATATCGGTTAGCTTTGAAATTACAGTTCACACAATCTCAGGATTAGGAACATAATCTCAAACAACACGTGCCGCCATTGGTAACATTTTATGGGCTTTCTACAAGGGGTGTGTCACTTTTTGATCAGCTCAAATTTTACGTTTACATTTTGAACTATAAATATGTATACACTAGAGTGTATCAAAAATTTGACCCCCAATTCCGGTACCCAAATTCAATAGTACATGAAAAATCCTGTCGATTGGTATACTTTTTTTTTATTTGAACTAATTTTGGCGTCCCCCGAAATGCATTTTTGTGCATTTTTTAACAACTTTTGTACTGGAGACCCATTCATGGTTGATTTAAAAAGAAAATCAAGCTTATCCATTAATTTATTTCATATAAAAACACAGAACTGCAAATTTTCATTCCTGTTGACAAATGCTCTGACGAGATAGAATAGTTTTTTCAACGGTAATCTACTTGTTATTTAATATTTGATATGTTTTTATTTGTTGTATACACTCTAGTATACACCAATGAAACTCTACACGACATACTCTTTAGTTGTGTTCTTTGACTGGCAAAAATGAACAAGTAGTAGTCAAGGGGCGTGTCACCGTCATACAAAAAAAAAAAATATTCATATAAAATAGCTTTGTAACAAAATGTCGGATAATAATAATACTCAGTATGCAGTAATTAATTGATCAGGTTTTTCTACTGGAAAACTGGCACGAACATTGCCAAGCTGTGCGTGGCATTGTCACTTTAAGTCTCATTTTTTTAACAGATAATCTATGAAATTAAAATAAAATCGCTCATAAATATGATATTTGCCAAAGATCTCTATATTGCGCATCAGTTTTTAGTGCTGATGCTTAACTTCGTCATTAAACTAAGAATTCTGTATAGCTTTATTAGTTAAATCTATATTATTTAAAATTATTTAATAAAACAAATTTTAAAAAAAATTTAAAAAAAGCGTTTTAAGGATTTTATTATATAAAGAATAACAAACAAGGTTACAACAAGCAGCAACCAAAATTGGTACCATTGTGTTTATAATGCTTTATATTTTCATATACATTGTTTTGATCACTTGATTACCTGTGGAAGTTGCATTTGAAAGAAAATTGATTGTTTTTTTATATTTTCTTAAAATTTTTGGTATTTCAATAACTTTTCACTTTGTTAATTAACCCTTTATCTCCGTAGAGTGTGAAAATAGGCTCCCACTTCTATACGATTTTTTTTTTGCTCAACTTAACATTAGCTTTCACCTGCGTAAAAAGTTACAATCAGTTGCAGGACAACCGGTATATACCTCAAACCCAGCAAACCACAAGATATCGTTTCGATATCGAAACAATATATTCAAGGTAATAATTTGTATCGTTAAAGTATATCGAGACGATATCATAACGATATTGAGAATTGACTGTTTTCGATACGAAACTGTTGTGCTTTGAAATCGAAATAATGTTGAAAAATTTAACTATCGAGATTTGATTTGCTGGTAATGTTCATATTTTTTAGTGCAACCGATATTGTTGACTAAAGTTAAAAATGAGCAGTATGAAAAAAATTCCCAAAGAATCCGATTTCTTGGGTTCTATGAGAAATCTTCGGTGGCTGAACTACAAGCCACTGGACCGACCAATGGATAGCGAATGACTTCTAAATATAGAGGTTAGCCGCGTCCACGCGTTCCCGGACAAGAATCAGGTGACTAGCTAGGGTGATGCATGGCGTGGTGCTGGACGGGTCCTGCTTCTTGAATGAAAATTCTATATAGCAATAGACTGTGTCATAGCGAAACGGAGCGGCCTTTAAAACTCCTTGTCCGAAACTTCGTGTCTCGTCTAGACTCTTAAACTGAGAGGTCCTTAAAAATCCCTACAAATGAAATATGCATATGGTGCTTGTGGTGGGGGTTTGGGTCTCACCACATTATAACTGCCCAATGAAAAGCAAACAGTCTCGGATAAACTACTATTACGTTCACGACCACCACAAATGAAAAACACACAATGATTTACGGATATGCACCTAGAATGTCCTGACCCTTTATAGGGAAGGTGCCTCCGTCTAATTAATAAAAACCCTCGAGAAAATATTGTCATTACCACCATCCAGAAGATGCGATGGTAAAGATAATGCTGCTCTAAGAAAGAATACTGCGACATCTCATACAGCTGCCATGTTGAGAAGCGCAAATATAGATGCGGATAAATCGTCAGTTAGAAACTACGCCATCTTGTTCTTAGTTCACATCTGTGAACGAGAGGCTTGCTATAATCGATATCAGAGGGGATGTTTTGGATCACTGCTTGGTCCACCACGTGAAAATAGCTCTTTGCGGTTTCAACGCTTAGGTCGGAAGAGAAAGCACCTTTGACTCTACTCTCGATTCAGATTCCTACACCTTGAAACCCACATAGTCATATGCCTGTCCCCGGATCAAAAAACACGAAACCAAATTGATCATGTTGTTATCGGCAAAAGCCACGCTTCATACGTACTAGATGTATGCATGTTAACAGAGACAATATTGACTCCGTTGCAGCCAACGACTAGGTACGACCAGGAATCTCGCTAGGCGACAGCAGCAAAAAACAACGAAAAGAGGAAGAGTCTTTTCAGATGCAAAAAAGTGAGCAGGATAAGCGTAAGCGTTAAGAAATATAGAGCAAAAAGGAGTGTACCAGAGCAAAAGGATGCGCGTAAATTTTATGCACAGGTTAAGCATCTAACCCACGATTTCAAGCCCGTTTCAAGCCTGTAGCTTAAACTTAAATGACCTAGAAACTAACAAATGTTTGTTTCTGAAAAATAGCTCAGCTGCATGTTATCATGAATATTTAGATAATATTGAGCTGGGAATAATGCTTGATCCAAAGAAATTTTGGGAATTTATAAACACAAAAAACCAAAAACTAACGAGTAGCAACGTACACGTGGCAGAAGTAAAACTTCTTAAAAAGTAAGAAAATAAAAATAAATTTTTATAAGAAAGATTTTAGTGTAAAATAGAGAGAAAAAGTATCTGAAACAAAATACGATACGAAATCTTGATGAGTGAACCTGCGGAAAGATATTTCTCGATTAATCTTACAGTCAATGTCAATATATACTACCAGGGGCGCAACCAGGATTTATTTTTGGGGGGGGGTTTTATCAAATTTCGGACTTATATATAAAATCAATTTTACAAAGGCTTTATATCACAGCAAAAAGTTTCAACGCTTGTGAGTAATATTTTCAAATAGAAGTTTAGTTAAGTTAATGGGATAGGTGGGTTTTGAAGGCTCAAACAAAGTATTAACTATTTTTTGTTAATATACGATCTAAATATTTCAAGCACTAGATAATGTATCTTGAAGAAGGTTTCCAAATATTACCCAGATTGGTTATAACTTTTTGGGAAATCATGACAACCAATTTGCAAAACTAAGTGTTAAATAAGCTAAAATCAGAATATTTTGGACATATTGTACAATGTCATAAGGCAAAAACAAAATTCATTTTCAAACCGACCCAACCCATTCAAAAAAATGCATATTTAAAATTTAAGTAAAGTTTTTATAATAGTATTTTATTAGCATTACAAAATACTTCAAATATTGTTTTCAGTTGTACAGTAGTCGGCATAATTATTTTGACGCAAGAAAAGGCAAATATTTCCAGTTTTTAAAATAGTTTGAGAAAACGCGAATCAAAATTTTAATATTTGGTCAAAATCTTACCAAAAATGTGTGATTTTTCTTAAAAATAACTTATAAAGAAAATATATTAGAAAAAACTTCATTTCAAAGAAGGCATAACTATTTTGAAAGTTCTGTTTTATACAAAAATCAACTTAAAGATAAGAAAATTTATGACAAAAACTTAACAACTTCATAAAAAATATATCCACCATTAACTTGTATTACTTTTTGAAGTCGTTTTGGGACTGATTCCACAAGATTTTTCAAAATATCTACCGGAATTTGCTCTCATAGACTTTTTATTTCAGATATTGTCTCTTCCCTGGTCCGAGTCAAGCAAACGCTTCGTTTTCTTTTAATATAGACCCACAAATGCTCAAAATCGTTTTAGTCAGGACTTTGGGTTGGCCAGTTTAAAACTTCTACACTATGGCACTGGCGCACCAGTTCGATTCAAAAAGTTCATTATAAGCTTACTCTTTTGACATGCTGCATTGTCTTATTGTAAAATAAATGACTCACCAATAAGTTTGTCAACTATTGGAACCATATCCCCATGACCACAAGAGGAAATGCTGCCCCAGAACATACCGATCCGCCGCCATGTCAATTGCTTGTAAGACTGGAGCGATTTCTTTGCGTGAATTCTTTGAAATTCGAACAATTTTTGTTTAAGGTGATCCATGATTAGGGTTCCCAACTGTCCCTGACTTCGCGGGACGTCCCGCATTTCAGCTAATTTTTTAGCGTTTGTCCCGCATTTGAGAACTTAAGATTGTTTGTATTAAAATTTCCAATTCAATATGAAACACAGTTTCCTAAACCGTTTAATTTTATTATCAAAATATATTTATAGCTCGTTTCAAAAGAGAAGAACATTTTTTAGTTTCATTTTTTGATGCAGAACATTTTTTAGAGCGTAGTTTCTTGCTCTTTTTGTACTGTTCGCTGAACTTTATGCTGTTTTTTAATGTTTTTTACTGTTTTTCTTAATATTTAAATGCGCAAACATTTAGAACAAATGGTCGCACAAGTACGGTGTTGCACCGACGGCATGCAGCAACCTGCATCTTGAAAGAGAAATATAATAAAAATTACATAAAAAATTAATTATTTTCTCAAGAAAAAATTGTGAAGTGAAATTACGGATGACAAAATATTTTTTTACACACATTTTTTTTTAATTTTGGTTGGTTGATTTTGATAAATAAAATTCAGTACTTCCGCAGCGCAGTTGCGATGATCAACAAAATTCAGGAATATACATTAATTTTTTCATATATTTTTCTGCTCAGAGAATATTCAATTTTATTTTTAATGTCGACCAATCAGAATGAAGAACACTCTCCTAACTATTTTCTTATTCTCAAACATGCGCGAAAATGTTCTTCTCTTTTGAAACAGGCTATATCATTTATTTTTCATACATTTTATTTATCAAAACGATTTGGATTTATTTTTTGGTTTTTTCATGAATTGGGCAAGAGTTGGAAAGAAATCTAAACAATATCAAGGAACCATGCGATGGTGTAAATGCATCGTTGATACCCTGTATTTCTCAAAGAATACAAGGAAATATTTAATAAAATAAAAAATTCTAATGTTGTCCCGCATTTTTCAGCCAAGTCCCGCATTTTTGATGGCTCCGTCCCGATTTTGTACTTTTCAGAGTTGGCAACCCTATCCATGATACTCAAACGTACTTACATCACTCCACTAAACTCGGTTTGAAAATCTCATAGTCTTACAAAAAAAATATTTGGCAAGTTGGAGTCGTATGATTTTATTTGCCGGGGTTACTTACGGTATTTTTCTTACGGAATATGTACCGCATTGGAATTCTTTTAAACGTCTGCGAATTGTGCGTTTGCTTACTGGATTCTAAAAAACATTTTTCATTTGTAATTCTAGCTTTTCGGTGTTAAGCCAGGGTTCTTTGAGAACTTTCGTATAATTAGCTGGTCTTCTTTACGTGTTTTTTCTGCCCGAAAGTGGAAAATTTTTTACTGAATTTGTTTTTTTTTTCCTTAGTTATTTGATAGTGAACGGTTTGCCTTGATACCTGTAACTCGGTGCATATTTCTTTGACTGAAATACCACAATTATGCTTCTCCACGATTTCACATCTCATTTCAACGCTTAATTCCTACTTCTTTTCCATTTTTTTATAGAATTATAACTAAAATAAACAAATATATTTGAATAAAATTGAATATTTATTTAAAACTCCGATTTTACGTACCAAATCGTTATTTGCTTACAAAATACTTCTACCACCAAGAAATCCTTTCTTCTTGTATTTAACGAATTACTTCCTCGAAAAGCGTGACTTAAATAACCTCGTTTAATTATGTTAAAATTTCTCACACTATTTTTTTACAATAAACTATCGTTGTAAAAATAACCAATTGGGGCAAGCCTAAAAATTTGTCCTTTGGTTAGCACTAATGGACCTCATTTCCGAAAGTATAAAACTCACAATTTCTGACACTTTGGGATGAAAAACTAAGAGCCTAATTATGAAAAAATTGTTTGAGTCTTTCGCCACCTAAATAACCGATGAAATTTCCTTTAAAATTGACTTTTATATCGTCAAGTAATTTTTATGAAACAGATTCGGGAAAATACGATGGAAAATTATGAATTATAAATTTTTGCTTCTGTTTCGGAAGTCAATCGGAAATAGTTTTTTACTGAATCACATGACTTCACTATAAACTTAATTCCTGCAGAGTTTGGGTAAATTTGTGTCTAAAAAAATAATTATAAAAAAAAGCGAAACATAACACTTTTTGAGGAAATTTCTTTGATCATTTCGCTGGTGAGAAATTCGACCGCTCTTCTTCAAATACAGGCCTTCTTATTTTATATTTTTTTTTAATTAATTTTCATCCAAACATTTCAAATCGTTTTAGTGGGTTCCAAGCTAAAAGTTGAAAAGACAACTCAAATCGAACCCCTCAAGTGATCAGTATCAGTCTGAAAGAAAAAAATATATAAAATTTTGTATATTATGCATCAAACAACATCGATTTGAAATATACATTTGGGGTTTTCACTCATTTGATAAGATGTGTGATTGCTTTTCATACGAATCAGTTTGATTTAATCCTATTTTGCTAGGTACAACAATAATTTTTGGGGGGGTTTAAACCCCGAAACCCCCCTTTGGTTGCGCTTATGTATACTACACTATATACCACACTCCGGATTTTTGACTACGTCCAGTTGATGTTTCTACGTTTATTGGTTCTTCAGATACTTCTTCAAGCACAACAATAGCATCGACGTGTGAATATGTTTCATCGATCATAAGTTTTTGATTGCTTACATAAAATATAGTTTTTTTTCCGTTTTCTATAAGCGTTAGAATTTTTTGGTTTGGTAGTTTGGCAGGCAGATTTATAATGTGGTAACATTTCAGATCAATTATAAGATTTTTATTCCGTGTAAAATGTAACAATTTTAAAGTTATTACGGTTCATGTTGCTCGCTTTTGTGTTTTCTTTCGAAGTTTCAGCCATTTTATTTGGAATTAAACGATTTCGAAGTATACTTAGATGCATAATATTGTCTTTATTATCACTGTCTTTGGGTCCTATCATCACTTGTTGTATGTTTAAAAATGGGTTGTCAGAATTTTTGTATTACATCAGAATTCAATTGAGGACTTAACTTACTAGGATTGCATTTTCAGGGTTAAACATTTTAAGAACTAGCTTACATCTCCTCTGTCAACAGCTATGCCTAGAAAATTCGTTCTGTAATTTATCTATTCGTAAGGTGAGAATAACATGTTGGTCCATTGTTTGGATATCGGCGAATAGCTGGATGCTATATATAAAAAAAATATGGAACCATAATTTGTTGTCAGAACATCTGAGGGTGGACGGCAAGGGACTGGCAAAACTTCTTGAAGAAAAAACGTATTTTTAACAAATCTTTTAAAGTATCTGCAATCATGACAAATTTTTTAAACTTTTATAATCTACCAGAATAACGGAGGCTTTGAAGTCTTAAGATTTTACTTAATGAAGTCCATTAGCTTTTATGCATGCCAAAAACGTTACTTTAGGTTTTTCATGTTTTCTACCAAGTGCAGTTTTCTCAGCGCTGTGAACATATGCGTTATCCGGCATCATCTTCCAAAAATTATCTGATTCATCTACGTTATAAATCTCCACTTAGCTGAAGATCATTGGTTGTGTTGGTGAGACGTTGTTGAATGATTCATCTGGTTTCTCAGATTCAAGTTTTTGTTCGCATATTTTTAAGAGTTCAAACTTAAATTCAATTTGAATCTATCCAGTCACATATCACTGGCATTATAGCCTTCTTTTAGTATTGTTTTACCAGAAATGATTGTCAGCCTTGTATAATTAAATTCGTTTTATAAAAATAATTTTTTATATTAGTGCAAAAATTTTGGTAACTACTTTGACATTTGTTGGGTTGTTTTGTTAAAAAAAATTTTTCGATTTCGGCAACCCTGGCGTATGAATGGTGTATCTCCACACAAAAAGTTCGAAATACTTTCGTTCGAAGCTTAAAGAAATAAATTTTTCGTGCACACTTTGAGGATGAAAATAAAAGGTTACAGACCAAAACACGTTTTTGAAAGACATGGTTTGTGTTTGTGATATACTAGATATGGACCAAAACGCGTTCAATATTAATTACATATTATTTGCCTGCTTATCATGTGCCTATGTGAAATAATGGTAGCGCTTCCGACTCGTATCCGATGCTCAGTAGCAACAGTCTGGGTTCTATTCCAGCTTGCGGCAATATTTTTTAAAAAATTTTTATATTAATTGAAAACGTAAGCCAAGCGTCAAAAATAAAAGACCTTGAAATTTCACTCGCCACCAAAGAAATTTCACTTCAAAAATTTAATCATTCAAAACCATTGTTGGATTTTGTGACGATGCCGTTATGGTTTGTGGCTTATTTCCCAAACTTTTTAAAGAATTATTTTGTTCAGATTGTTTTAATCGTGATGAAGGCTATTTTGAATACATGAATTCAGGACCCAAAGTTTCTTTGAAATCTATATCCTTTAACCCTGAGCATATTTTAAATTGAATTGGATCCATCCATGAGGACTTTATATCAGTTCAATTTCCAAAAAAAGCTGCAGGCATGATGTTATTAACTACAGGCCTATTGCCAAGCTCTCTCGAATAGGGTTAAAATTACAAGTATCTTATCAAATACGAGTCCGAGGAGTTTACGATTTCATCTGCATTTCTGGCGGAATCAGGTGTTGCTCAAGGTAGTCACTTTGGTCCACTTCTGTTTGTTTAAAGATAAATCAAACCTACTCCATGTCGATTGAAATCCTTTAAAGTTTGGTGTTAGAAAAATAATATGTTTCTAAATCCAGATAAATGCCAAACTTAGACCATTTCGCGAAAAGGGAATAATTTAATATATGATTGCAATATAAAAGGATACTGCTTTAAGTCATGTAGATGCTGTCAAAGGCCTTGGTATATGCATGGATTCTTATTAGTTGGTCAACATTCATATATAATATATCGTCTTTTTGTGCCAACTCGTAACCAGTGTATTAGATTCTACAGAACTCCTATATCTTATTAATTTTTACACTAACCGTAGAAGCAGTAGTCACCGGTGTCCCAATGGTTGTCAAAATCTTAAGGGAAAATCAAAATAATTCCAGAATCTTGAATATCCAGGTTATTCGAAGCAACCTTAAAAAAACACCACCTCGGAAGCACAAAATTCCAACGAAAAGAATGACAAAGCAATGCGTTCCGATACACAATTCTTATGGAGCCAATAAAACTTCGTTGTTCGAAAAAATATATTAATTTGAAACGAAGACATCTTTGAATTTGACTATAAAATAAAGTTTATTATTAGAAATAAGACATGCCACACAAATTAGAAACCAAATAAAAATACCTCACCTACAAATTTAGCCATCATAGAAGAAGCTTCTCCAATTTCACCAGACCTTAACCTCACAAGTAAACTTCGAAAAATTGTTGTAAATTAAAGTATGTTTTCAACCACCCCTTAAATAAGAGAAAAGCTGTCTGATAGCCAAGAAAACTGCTGTTCAGCACCAGCAAACTGTTAAAATCAAATTCCATTGCATTCCATTCTGTGCCGTTAACATGAAAACAACCGTTGTTATCAAAGAGCAGAAAGAGCTATTCGGAGTCAGTGTGGTGAATAGTTTTAACAACACCGAATTTTACCCTCTACCGTCATAAGCTTAAGCTCTAAGAATGCGCTCAATATGCTCAGCAACCCTTATGTACCGATTCCAACATACCCAACCCCCAAATCCAGCGACACAATGACATTGAAACACTTTACTTACTTCGTATGTTTGCATTTTTTTCACAGTCATTCACAAAAATGCTTGTGCAAAATATTTAAAATATAAGAAATATTTGTTTCATTTCCAATTCGTTCTAGCGACATAACAAAAAATTCCTAGACAGTGCAATAATGTTTCATTCTAAACATTCTATGGCGTAAACATACATCAAAATTGATTGACGAAACGCGCGAATTTACGAATCACAATTGAAACGAACATATAGCGAAATGAATTTTGCGGAAAAACGAAGGAAAATCAGTTTCGTGTTGTTTGTGCGCTCGTTAGGATGTGTTGCGTGCGTGTTCGCGAGACGCTATAACGGTATTTTAGTTCAAATAGTGTGCAAAGGAAATGATTGAAAAAATAAGTAAATAAAAAAAAAGTGTAGCTATAAAAAAAATTGTCAAAAGTGAGAAAAATAAATATTAATATATAAAAAAAAAAAAAATATTTAAAAAAGGTGCAAAGTTATGTGAGAAAAAAATTGTTTATAATTAACATAAAAATATTAAAAAAAATTGTTAAATTGTTGGCGGATTTCTACAAAACAAGCCAACAAGTAGTGTTTTTTAAAAAGGTGTGCTTAAATGTTTTTTTTTTAATTTTATTATGTTTTTTTTTGTGCTGTTAACATACAAACCAACGCACTCAAAGGATTTAGCCGCCCAGCAGAAACAAAAATATTGTTCAACTACGTCTTACAAACTTTATTTGTTTTTATATTTTTTTTTTTTTTTGTGGGTTTTTGTTTGCCCTCCTTTTGGTAAAAAATTAAATAATTTCCTTTATTTAAATCAAGACAATCTGAGGCAGCAAATCTCTGCCGCCGCCTCCTTGTTGCTGCTGCTGCCTTATTTTCTTTAAGACATGCTTTGTTTTGTTTGCTGCTTGCATGCAAACGACCTTAACCAAGTTTAATGCTGCTGCCTCACCAACTGCTGTGCTCTTAGCCAAATGGCTGTTTTCATTTGTAGCAGCGTTTCATTGTTTTTGACTCTTTAATGGTTTTTTCCATTTCAAGCGTTGTTGTTGTTGTTGCTCTTGTGGCGGCTCTTAAGCTTTGCACATCCTAATTTTATTTGAGCCACGTAATGGTTTGGTTTTGCTTTTTTCTAGCGTGGTTTTTTTTGCTTCACTTTGCCCTTCGCCTCTAACTTGAACAAACTTATTTGAGCTGAGGTTTTGCTGCTTTTATATGCTGTTATTTTCTCTGTTGTTTGTTATTGTTGTTGCTGTTTTTCTGACCTAGTTCAAGATATGTCCATTTTTCATGTTCTGCTTTAATCATTTCTATTGCTTGATTTAATTGCCAAAAATTGCTGCAACACATGTTGATATGTGAACATAATTGGCTAAAAGTAGCCAATATTTATTTTTTTTGTAAGCTTCGGTTCAAGCTGTTGTTTATGGCCTGTTTAAATAATGAATTACCCTAAATTGGGTGCTTCATTATTTATGTAGATTTGTTTGTTTTGTGGCTTATTTTATGTAAGTTATATTCGACCATTTATGTTGTTATTGCAGTTGGCAATAAAAGGGACATTATTTTCATTGAGAATAACCAGTTTGAAGTAGTTTATTGGATGACCTATTTTGTTATATGCTCGAACTGAAAGTTGCAGAAGCAACAAGTTTGGTTTAAGTTGAAAAGTTTCTACTTTTGAAAATTCATCATAAAATATTGATTATTTTAGCACCAGAATGGATTATCGTGCACTAAAAAAAGTACGAATGTCAAATTAGCAAATTTTGAATTTGTATTTCATGCCATTTTTTCTAGACTTAAGAGGGCCGTGCCGTCAAGTTTGAGTTATTTTCATAGTTGTTAAGTTACTTAGTTGTAATAATTTGAGAACTTGAATCAATAGAACACTAAGGACAGCTTTAATTTCCTTTTATAAATCGGAAATTTTGATAACTCTCATGTTTTACATACAAATATCGTAAATAATTCTCGATTAATAATGGAGTAAACCTTCCTTAAAAAAATTAATTTTTTTAACTTTTTTTTTTGGAGCCAACTCTTGTTACACCGGAGCACCTGTTAAAAACGTTATTAAAATGGTAGCTTAACTAGCAGAAACTAGCTTTGACTAAATTTAAAATTTGGCTTAGCTGCTGGAAGTCTTAAAATAATTTTTGCTCAAACTTTGAACTTTACAAAGAACTTATATTTTGTTTCAAAATAACATAGTTTTAAGACCAGAATCTGAAATAAACTTTTACAAATGATGAATAGTTACGAGTTTTATTTACGAATTAGGATCTGCAGCGGAATTCCCAAAAAGTTAACGACAATAATCGTTGTCGATATCGGTCATTGTGCGTGCCACTTTAATAGAAAATGACAGTCTTTGTAAACTAACGACATCGAAAGTCGTTGTTTAGCCATTTGAGAATTCCACGCTAACGTTAATTTTAACGATAGCAAAAATATGTTTTGTTTCGTTGAAGCGAAATCCCAAAAAAAAAAAAAAAAACGATCATTCAAAAACCGAAAAATATTTATTTCGTTTCGGAGAACACGATATAAACTTTTTTCGTTTTTGTGCCCAATAAACCGTTAAAAATAACGTTAATTTCAACAAAAAATTTCGTTTTTTTTGTATCAGAAGAAATTTTTTTTTAGCATGAGAGAAAATAATAAAAAGTTTTTCGTTTTTCAACGAAAAGAAATTTGATTGGATGAATTTTTAACGTTATTTAAAAGCAAGAGATAAACTGATTGATTTGATCATAAAAACATATATAAACATTTATTCTTTTTTTTTGTCAAAATTGCAAAAATAAATATTTAGAAAAACTATGTGTAGTTTAAAGAAAAAAAAAATTATTTTTGTTTCATAGAATTAACCTGGATCTTAACTTCTTTACCCAACCCAGCATTTTATATTATAGGGTCTGTAACTAAAAATATTGATTACTTTTTTATTTTTTTCCCACAAAAAATTTTCAATTACCGAATAGCGTGTGCAAATTTAAAGAAGTAGTAAGAAAACTCCTGAATTCTGAATTCATGGTTTAAACATTTATCTAGTGCTCACGTTATTGTAGTAAAATTGAATAAGAATAATTTTTACAAAATATTTTTACCCTCTAGCTCCCTTTGTAAGGTGTCTCTTTTGACCCTAGTAAAAAAAAATTTAAGAAAAAACTCTTTAAAGTGGTCGTAGAGGCTTAAAATATTTTACAAATTTTAAGAAAAGTGTTTTTCATAGTTATTTTCTTTTTGTATTCTTTGCAAAAGCTTTGTCTATAGCTTTTATCTTTAGAGAAAAATATTGACAATAAGTAAATAATGCACTTTTGGGGACTTCTTTAACAACTGATGAAATGTGGGATATTGCAGTCCCACAGTCTTCCATAATAAAAAAAAAAAATTATGCAGATATAGTTTTAAAACTATATCGCCATATTATCGCCGGGCTAGACGCCATATTGAATCCACCAGTTTGAAAAATTTACGTACTGATTTCGTATTTAATCAATAAAGCTTAGTACTCTGTCCAGTTTCATGTGAAATTTCACTCGAATCTACATACAAAAAACTATAGCTGTAAAGTATGTGTGAAATGTTTCACAACATGTTCGTCAAAGTTGTACTCTGTTCCGCTGTGAAAAATACAGTTTTGTTCCGCTGTGGAAAATGTTGCGACAGTTCTCTTGCAACATTTTTCACGACAATTTAATTGAACTGCCTATTAATTTTGAAGTGAAAAGTGACAGCTATTGTAAATTTTTTGTTTTTAAATCTATATTTTATTTTATTTTGAGAAGTAAAGCACTGACTTTCTCTAATTTTTAAATTTCTTCGCAACAAAATATTTGTCAGAATTTTCATGTAACAAGAAAATGAATGTTTAGAGCAAAATTTCACGGAAACGAACAGAGTACTAGGCTTACGGTCACCTTTTACCTTCGAATATTTTTTTTGCTTATATGAACGAATATAGTATTGGAAACATACCTACTGTGAAAATATTTCAAATAAATCCTATAAGTATTTTTTTTTTTGTTGAAACAAAAAATTAATATTTGATGATTATAAATTCTCCAACGTTAGGCGAAATCTCCATATTTGAATTTTTTGGCGAAATTTTTTAACTTGAACCCCAAAATTTAAGAAAGTGAATTTTTTTACATAAAAAAATATCTTAAGCCTAAAGAGATTACAATTTTTAACGTTTTTTATTCAATTTACCATAGTCAGTGAATGTCCGCTTCGAAAGAAATGGGCTTAGGTCATATTCCAGTCTAAGGGTACAAATTTCGGGCAAACAAATTTATATCAGAGACCGTAATCGTTATGAGCAATATCAAAACCATTAAGAAATATTCATTTAATTATGCTTTTTAATATTTTTATAATATTTTTTATAAATTTTTTATTTTAACAAATTTTTTCAAGGCCATGAAACTTTTTTGACGAATACTTTAGGGTAAGCCAACAGCCTTTAATACTCTTCGTTCAAAGATAATAGCTGTGTTTTTTATCAAGCGAGTAGGCAAAAAACGACTGCTTACTCGCTTAAGAATTTTTTTAAAACTTGGAAGCATTTTCTGAAAAGTCAAAAACGTTGTTTATGTTCTGATCAAATTTTTGTAAACAATTTTTGACAAATTTATTTTATATATCAAAGTTTTGACAATTAGTGATGCATAAATTTTCAGATTTAAAGCATTGGAGACTCGGTTCTGAAAACAAACCCGATACTCAAAAGATTTTCATTGCTAAAAGTTTAAGCAAGCAACATAGTTTTACATAATGAGTATATTTGATAAATTTTGTTTATCTTACCTGTTAAATTATTATGTATTTTTATTGAAATATTGATCTAAAGCAAATTATGAGTATTTCGTGAAAAGTATTTGGTACAAAAAATTTTCATTTCTTACATCACTATTGACTATCAATCAGATATAGTTGCCACCTTTGTAGGAAATTTATACAATTATTGAAACATAACTTGGAAGCATTTTTTTTCGTTTGGTCGGCAAACTTATAAGCGAGTAACAGTTTCCTGTGTTATTTAAGCGAGTATACATATGATAAGCGGTCGTTTTTTAACTACTCGCTTGATAAAAAACACAGCTAATATATATACTAAAATATCAGATATATCCTGCGCTGAATGAATATCTAATTTTGGATTTTGTCACTTTTATATAAAATTCACAAAATAGTAAAATATAAGAAAAGAAATGTTTGTGTTCATATAAGAAAATCAATCATCAGCTGCTTATGCTGTGCCTGCTGCTTTATTTGTTTTAGTTTCGTTGCTTATGCTTGTATTGTTTTTCTTTTATACGAACTGATGCAGTCTTTTTCATTGAGTTCTTGTATGTACTACTTCTTTATTGGGTTCATGTACGTAATACTTAGAAATGAGTGCTCTATTTTCACACAAGATGTCAATCACAACCTCTTTTTAACTCAATCAATGAACTCAAACTGTCAAACTTAACGAAATGGGTCTGTAATCCGGTTAGATTTAACTCTTATGAAAAAAATGAGTTGGATCGTATTTCATTTTATGCTTTTACCCAATAGATAGCGTAAAATTTAAATTTTTGTTTTTAATGCAAATTAATTTGGATCCCACATTCCACTAGCACTAGCGAGTGTAGCTCGCAAACTAAACATCGGACAGAGACGAAAATGGCACTAATGGAAAGGACATGTGGTTAGCGTGAGATTAAGTCACTAAAAGAGTTTTTTAAAAATCGGGGTCTTCATTTTATTTTGAAATTTAAAGTTAAACTGGCTGTAGCTCGAAAACTCGTGAAAGTGCATTTGCTTCGCCTTCTTTTTAACTAAGTCAATGAACTCAACCTGTCAAACTTAACGAAATGATTGAAAAAATTTTACATTTTGCTTGTTTCTATTTGTTTGCTCATTTTATCATGCTTGCTTTTAACTTTTTCTTTGTTTTGGTCTCAAGTAGAATTCCATAATTGAGTGTTATTCATTTATTTGCTAATTTTCGGAAAATCAATAAAAAATACGTGTAAAATGAACAAAACAATCGGACCAAAGAGACAAAGTAGAAAAGTTTACAACTTAAACGGAATTCTACGTCTATACTTATGGTACTATCGAAACAGTTTTTTTTTATTTTTAATTTTTTGTTATTTCACGTTTTACTTAAACTATAAATCATTTCTGATTTTTATTTTTTAAATCCATCAAAAAAATTATTTTTAATTTTTATATTTTAAGCAAAAAAAAAATTATTTTTAATTTATAATTTTTTTGTCAGAAATACACTCTAAAAAGTAAATCTTAATATAAGGTGAAAAATTGTCTTAAAATAAGCTGCAACAGCATTAAGACGGCTTTTGCTGAAATCACTTTTGCCTTTTTATACTGTAAAACAGCATTCAATGATGTCTGACTTAAAGGCAGTTAAATGGTAAATTCAGCCTTACCTTCGCTGAATTTCAGCCCTTATCGTAAACAAACTGGCCTGAATAGCAATGCAAGCTATCTTAAATTAAGACTCATATGATGAATTGTAGACATTTTTAATACAAAAACCAATAAATTTGTTTAAATTAAGCTGGCTTGTCTAAAAATCAACTTCCAAAATCTGACTTCGAATATGCTTCTTTGGGTTTTTAAGCATTTAGAATACTACAATTCAAAACATGCTTAAATTCAGGCACAAGTTGATTAAAAGGCAGTCTTTAAAATACGCTTTACTTTTTAGAGTGTAATTTCATTTGTTGATTTTTATTTTATCACTCAGTAATTAAAGTAATTTTTTGATTTTTATTTTTTTGTTCAGATATATCGAATTTGATTTCAAGAATTTTTATTTCAGAAAAAAAATCGTCTTAACAGGCTCTCTTTTGTAAAAGATGTTTTCTGCAATTTTGGTGAAAATTATTAAAATTTTTTTAATTAAATATAAAATTAATATATTTTTTGTATTTTTTTATTTTTATATGTGATAAAAAAATAAAATTCCGCAAGTGAGTTTTTATTTTAAGCAAAGAAAAAAAATCATAAATAATTTTTATTTTAAAACAAAAAAAAAAAACTGAAAAACTATTTCTTTTTTATGAGAAAAAAAAAATAATCCAAAATAATTTTTATTTCTGAGCAAAATAATAAAAGTCAAAAAATGTTTTTTATTTGTGAGGAAAATAATAAAATCAAAAATGGTTTTTTTGTTGTTTGAGCAGAACAATAAAAATCTTAGAACAATTTTTATATCAGAACAAAAAAATAAAATTAATATTAAAATAATGCTTGAAAAACAAAAATCACTATTTATTCGAAGAGGCCATCAAATTCTTATAGTTCGGTATAGTGAAAATTTAGAACGTGCTGATTTTTTTCATTAAAACTTGAAAAATAGTAATTTTTTTGAGTTCCTGACTTTTGTTCTAATAAAAAGAATAAAGTAGTAATTTTTTCATAAACTTTTTATTAATGTTCTAATTATAAAAAAAAAAAAATAAATGTTAAAAAAAAATGTTGAAAATTGAAAACTTACACGCTGGTAATGTGGAGGGATGGAGGAGGAGTTCGGTCGTAAAAAATAGAGAATCTTGACATTATTTAAAATAAATGAAAAAGTTTCTTTATGAGTACGAATTGCACTATTGCCAAAACCCAGATATTAAAAAAATTGTAAAAATGTACTAATATAAGTATCGATAGAGTGGGTGGGGGGGGGGAAAGGGAGGGGGTCTCAGATATTGTAACGTGACCAACAAAATAAAACTCGAAACAATTAGAATTAAGAGCACCAAATCATTTCAAATCATTTTTATCCTTACATCTTCTTCAATTCCAGTGATTGAGAGCATCGACTCTTGGATTGAAGACGGAATAGTTTTTATTGATGCAATTAATTGATTTTTAAAATTATTTCTTATATATATCTAGTCAGTATAGCTCATATACTAAGAGCTAAACAAGATAAGCATTTTTTTATATATATTTTTAAAATTTTTTAATCAATTCATTTTTTATTTCATATACTACGTACAGCGTTGCCAGAATGTGAAAAATTTACCAAAACTGGTAAATTTTTTTTTTCGATGTGAAAATGTGAAATTAAGTTTCATTTTGGTAAAATTTTGTGAAAATTTCCCAAAAGCTTAAGGGCGAAGTAAGGGTTTCAGCGTAAAAAACACTTTTTTTGTGAATTTTTTTAAGAGTATGAATTGAGCAAATTTATTAAAATCTTTTGTACATTATTGAGTGTACTTTTAACAATACTCTTTTTCTTCCGGAAATATTGAAACGCAAGCTGGTGACAGAGCTTTACCCAGAGCGTCTTGGAAAAATAGCAATTTGCGGTGTTCACTATGTCTCGGTCGGAAATTACCTGAAATCAAAAACCATTAAAATTTAGTCAACGTTGGAGGAAAGAATTTTATATGTAGAAAATGTGTACCAAGTTTGAAATGAATCGGTCAAGTAATTTCTAAAAGACTTGCAGTGAACACGGACTTTGAAAACACAACTTTTGGGAAAACTGCTTTAAAGTTTTGTACACGTACGTTTGTACGTTCGAGGTACACTTACTTAAAAATTTGTACCTCCGTTAGTTTTACTCGGATTGACTTCAAATTTGGACACAATATTCTAGATATGTTGAGCATTCATATAAAAAATGGTTAAAAACCTCACCGCCCTTAAATGATCGTCTCTTTTTTTTATCTATATATAAATAGGCGTAGGGAAAATAGTAAAAAACCATTTTCTCACGTGTTTCCAGCCGATTTTGATTTATTTCTTTTAAATGAATCAAAAAGTGGAGAACGAGTGCACCGACTATTTTTTGAAAAAATTTGTTGCCAAATTTTTATGAAGAAAATTTGTTTTTCACATTAATTTTGTATCGAGAGAATGAAAGTGAAAAGGTCGAATTTCGGCCACTATCGAACTCCAATTAGTTTTAAAAACGTATTAAAATTATTGGCCTTCATCATATTGAAAAGAACATTTTTAAATTTGTACTATCGTAATACTTAATAATTTAATTACATTTTAGGGTTATTTTAGGGCTAGGATTACAGTCGCGGTTACGTGCCATGCACAAAAACAAGATTCAGATTCTTCAAACAGTGACACTGAAAACAGGTATTTAAAATATAAAAATGGGGTAGTACCAAAGACCGTAAAACTCAAACTCGATATTACTCGTTTTCTTCAATATCATCGCAACAAAAATAAAGCGCTTTTCAGAAGTTGAATTTTAAGTTCCAAACACTGTTAAGAAAAATCATTGGAAATTCCTCGTTTAACCATGATATCTGCTACATGTTTAAAAATATTTGAAACCTGAATACATGAATACTGATATACAACAATATTAGTTGTGTTCGATGACAAATACTCAGTGCCAAAAGCAAACAAATTAAGAAATAAGCCAGAAAAATTACTAGTTTTCATTTAACTGTTGAAATAGGTAAGCAAAGAACCTATTTAATGCTCTTTCAATTTTTCGAATTTTTCAAAAAGAACCAAAATACTTGATTTATTTAAATGTTACTCTTACTTACACCACAAAAAATATAAGCGTACAAAAGAGATGAAAGCATAACTTACAGCAGCTTCAAAAAACAAAGAGCAATATCAAGTAAGAGGAGGTAAAAAGACAAAAATGTCCTCAATGAACAGTTTTTACTGATCTGTAGTAAGGAATCTAAATCTAGAGGAGTCATCAAACACAGCTTTTGTTATTACAATTTTATTGGATGAAACATATGTCCAAAAAGTAAAAATATTTCGTTTTTTTGATTGATCACACATATTTGATATTTTTTTTTGTGGATGTGAAATTTTTTTCTTAAATGTGAAATATTTTTGGGAATTTTGGTAAAAGAAAATTTTAGGCTGTGGCAACCCTGACTACGTACTTTATTGTAGAGTTGTTTAGACTTTTGAAATGCCCTAAAAAGAGTAACGCAGGGGGAGAAGGGGGCTCCAAAAAGGTTGAAAATCGGCCAAGTAGTTCATAAATGTTCCCTGAATTTTTGTAATTTCTTGAGGTTCATGTATTTGCAGTCAGATATGCCTTATTCTGGAGTCTTGGAAAATTCAGCAAATTCTTGATTTCGTGTTGGTTCTGAGATTTCCATAAATTGGTGAAGGGCAGCAACACACAAATTGCGTTGTTGTTGTCTTCTTTGCAAGCTTTGAATTTGGAAATATGCATGTGCCTGACTTAGGTTGCGGTTATAGTGAGCGCCGAGTCAGACAGGCAGGCAGGCAGGCAATGTGAACAAGCGAGCTAGAAAGCTATCTGCATCTCGTTTTTTCACACAGATTTCAGCCTGCCTACCTGCCTGCCTTTCTGACTCGGCGCTCACTATAGTCGCAGCCTTAGAATGTAAAGGTTTGATATGAAAATGACATTTCAAGTCGTTGATATGAAACTAGATTTTTTTAATAAAAGATCCGCATAAATATAAGAACATAATTATTTTCAGTAAACCTATGTATTTTCGAAAAAAGAGACATACAATTTTTTTAATTTAAATTTTTCACATAACTTTTTACAATTTTGATATTTCAAAATAATAAGTTTTGGCCTTCGACTTCTGTCATACTCGTGCTTCACCATCTTATATTTTTGAAATCTGTATTCAGATTCATGACTTCTGAATTTCGTAAACCATGAATAAGTTTTATTTAGAATTGCTCAAAATTCAGTTTTCCGTAAGACCGTAAAATAAAAACTAAAAAAGGTCTGTCGCTCAAAAACTGCAAAAAAAAAAAATTGATTTATAAGGAAGTGACTTTACGTTTTAAAAGTTTCATAAATCTTGGTTAGCAAATTTAACTCAAAACTAGCTTGACTAGTTATTTATAGTTTTAGTAGCTGAAAATGAGATAACGGCAGAAATTAGTTCGACTGTTTATTGTTTTGACTATTGTTTTATGAACATACTAACATTTAGACAACATTTTTGAGAAAATAAAAATTAAATTAAAACTAATATTGAATTTAAATATTTCTGATTATTTGATTTACCAAATTAACTTTTGATTTAAGTTATTTCAGTTGAACTTTTTGTAAATTTCTTGGTACCTAGGAAGGGCAAGAGTAAAAGCAGAAAACTCCTCTCCTAGCAACCGGCCTGCTTGCGTGCATAAAATACCTTTTTACTGAGACACATTTTAACTCGTGGATGCAGAAATTAATTTAACTTGTAATTTTTCTCATGTCTGTTGTCTGCATTTAATAAATTTCTTGTCTTTTAATAACTTGCTTGTCTTTGTCAATGTCTCAGTTTAAAAAATTTAAATAATTGCGCTGTTAAACTTTGATATTTATTGCTTTTTTTGTGGAAATGGAATTTTGCAGCAACGCATAGATAGATATTTAAATTTATTAAAAAATTCAAAACAGTAATTTTTTCGCTTTTTATATTTTTAAAACATTTTTTTGTTCTAAATAAAAACAAAATTATTTAGTAACAGCTTATTCGGAGTAGATATTTTGGAGTCATAAACTTTTTTGCTATTTTAAGCAAAGTATTTATCTATAGATTAAGACTTCAGCTAAAAATAACGTAACAATTTTGGATCTATAAACTTGAAAGTGTGCTCAAGATTATATATTAGTACCTACTATTTTACCAATAAGCTCTAGTAATTCAAAGGGATCTTTTTTTAAGCCAAACCTTATCAAAAATCTGTTTTATCCATCTTTTACCACACACAGACGGCAAAAGCTTACACACACACACACACACACAACAACAAAATTTATTATCTCTATGTTTTTTTTTTTTTTTTTGTTTTTGTTCTGATTAAGTGACTTAACTCGACTTAAGTTTGAACTTATTCTTGGCTATGCTTTGTATGCCATGCTTCTTTTAGCCAAAGCTAATCATTTGAGTTTTGCTAACGTACAGCTAAGAGCAGCTGAATATTTATTCAAATATTTATTGAATAAAATATCAAAGGAAATATTGAAACTTACTTTATGGATTTATTTTGGTCGCTTGCAAACAAAAGGAAAACCAAAATGAAACATTGATTTCGAAATTAACTTATTTAGAAATGAGAAAAGTAAACTTAAGTATGGTGCAAGTTTTGAAAATCATTTTTTGGCATTAAAGCTAAAATTTTTGAATTATGGCAATGATTTTAAGAATTCAGTTCAAATCAGTGGGTTTTTTTAAATCAGTTCAAATCAGTTTTTATTGATAGATAAAAACATATCAGCAATGGTTTATATCCAAACTAACAGACCTAGCAAACTTAACAACAAAATTCGAAAATTTGAGAAAGTGTTGCATTAAATAAGTAGAAAAAAAAAAGTTTGGTAGATGAACCGATAAGGTAGATGAAAAGATAAGTAGATGAACCATTTGGCTACAGAAATTATTTTTAATTATTAAGTTAATGACAAACTTTAGTTAGTGCTTCAGCACATAACTCACTGTGCTGTTTAATGTCTACATTGATACAGAAATCAGCTGCTCATCGTTATGGCGCAATTGAGTTAACACTTCAAAATAAATCCTTGTGTGCCCAGTTGAATTCCGCAGAATGTAACTCAACTAAGCTCAGCTTGCTTTTTGAGTGTATTAAAACTCAATTTGGTAAATGCCTAAAAGTATGTTAATGTACAGTAGGGTGTCCCAAAAACAATTTTTTTTTTCGAGTTTCATAGTTGCTCAACCTTTGTTTGAATGCTTATACTGTCAAGTATTTTTGAGAATTTTTTCAGATTTTTTGGAGGACGTTTAGAGGTCGCGCTAATCAGATTTTCCATAAAAATCAGATTTTTCAGAGATTTTTCGAATTTCAATCATAAGTTGATTAATTACAAACATTTTGTTTGTATTCGAGTCATCATTTTGAAAGAAAAATGCCCAAACTTTACTTTACCGTACATAATTTAGAAGTTTTGGCTTTTTGTTTTGTAATTTGGATGTGATACATTAAATTTTTTCGTAAAAATTTTCGTAATTTTTTTTAAAAATGCTTCATAACTTTTTAAAATTCCATCAAAATAAATTAAAGTAATGTTGCAGTTTGAAGTATGGTAAAATTCTAAGCAATTTAAAAAAAACAATACTTGATTTTAATCTTGCCGTTCCAGAAAATATTGAAATTGTTGAAAATAAAATAAAATATAAGTTTTTCGTATTTCTACAAATATATGCTTTCCTTATATAAAGACTTTACGAATTCTTATAAGGCATTGGTTTATTTTGGTTACCACCGAATCCACAAAAACATAAATAAAAATAAGAGGAATCTGTACATGGTACAAAATCATTTATTTGATTCCGTACGATGTAGCTCTATGTCCTGTAAAAGATTTCGAAAGTCCATTTTAGAAGTTGTAAGACCGATGCAAGTGCTTGCCAAGGCCACACCACGTTCTGCGACATCATTTACCACTTGCAGTTGTTGAATTATTTGTTTTGTTTCCTGGAATCATTCGTTGCTTATCCATTCTTCTGGGACGGTTTGCAAAAAACAATTGAGATGTTGCAGGCTTCAAAAAAAGTATGGCTGGATTTAGAAATGAAATCTTGAATTTTCATACTTTTTATTATGTTTTGTGTTATATTGGCTTGTTCGGTTTTATTATTTGCCGTATTAATATTTTTTACCATCAAACGCAAAGTTTTGGTTTTTATGCGTTCATCACATAAAGCTGAGGGAGCTAGTTTCCCCGGATAGGTACCAATGATGCTCCAAAAAAGTTTTCAGCGTGGCGTTTGCAACGTGTGCATTAAGTGCTTGTAGCTAATCAATTTTATAAATAAATTGAGGTCATTCAGAGGAGCGTATCGAGGGCACTGACAGAGGTACCAATTTTTTATGTACACTCTTAAAATGAATGAACTAAACTCAAGCAAGGCATCAGTCTTTGAATTGCTTACAAATGATCGCAGCTGGTTTTGAAAAATGCATATTTTTAACTAGTATATACTTTTCATCATACAGCGAGCCCTATTAATAGCTCCTAAGTTTTTGATTGAATGACCGGTTCCTTAATTATCACACAAAAAAATAAGGCCCAGTAACAAAAAAAAACCAATGTCTTATAAGAATAAGTAAAGTCTTTATATAAGGAAAGCATATGTTTGTAGAAATACGAAAAACTTATATTTTATTTTATTTTCAACAATGGCAACACAGCATTAACGGTAATAACTCTGAAACGGCAAAAGTAAAATCAAGTATTGTTTTTTTAAATTGCTTAGAATTTTACCATACTTCAAACTGCATCATTACTTTAATATATTTTGATAGAATTTTTAAAAGTTATTAAGCGTTTTTAAAAAAAATTACGAAAATATCACGAAAAAATTTAATGTACCACATCCAGATTACAAAACAAGTAAAGAAAGTCTAAAGTCGGTCTAGGCCGACTATGAAATACCCTAAACCCACTTTTAAAAAAAAAAAAAAATTTATTGTAAATGGGCGTGTCCGTGGGCGGATGAAGTCCATTTTTCCAAACCATCTTTGTCTTGTCATAAAAAACATACGTGCCAAATTTTAGCTCTGTAGGTTAAACACATGCTTATTTATTGCGTTTTCAATTTTTGGGTTGTATGGGAGGTAGGCGTGTCCGTGATCGGATGACATCCATTTTCCGAAGACATATTTGTGTTAGTATGAAACACATACATATCAAATTTTATTGTTGTAGGGTAGTTATGAGCTGAGCTATGCAGTTTTCAATTTTCGCGTTGTATGGGAAGTAGGCGTGTCCGTGGGCGGACGATGTCCATTTTTCAAAACCATCTTTTTTTTGTTATAAAAAACATACGTGCCAAATTTTAGCTCTGTAGGTTAAACAGAGGCTTATTTATTGCGTTTTCAATTTTTGGGTTGTATCGGAGGTGGGCGTGTCCGTGAGCGGATGACGTCCATTTTTCAAAGACATCTTTGTGTTGGTATAAAACACACACATATCAAATTTTGTTGTTGTAGACTTATTATGAGCTGAGTTATGCAGTTTTAAATTTTTACGTTGTATGGGAGGTAGGCGTGTCCGTGGGCGGATTCCAAAAATATTCAATAGTGCAGATCCTTGGGTGCTTGTGACCATGTGTACCAAGTTTCATCCAATTATCTCGACTCCTTCTTCTTATCCTGTGTATACGGACAACACACAGACGGACAGACGGACGGACGGACGGACGGACGGACGGACATGGATAGCTCGACTCACGTGGTGACGCTGATCAAGAATATATATACTTTTCTATACCGGACTCGCTTCGTTCTATGCGTTACAAACGTTTGCACAAAGTTAATATACCCTGACCTTTCAGGTTTAGGGTATAAAAAAGCCAAAACTTTTAATTTATTTACGGTAAAGTAAAGTTTGGACATTTTTCTTTCAAAATGATGACTCGAACACTAACAAGATATCTGTATTGACCAACTTATGATTGAAATTGGAAAAATCGCTAAAAAACCTGATTTTTACGGAAAATCCGATTAACGCGACCTCTAAACGTCCTCCAAAAAAACTGAAAAAAATTCTCAAAAATACTTGACAGTATAAGCTTTTAAAAAAGGTTGAGGAAAAAAATTTTTTATTTTTTGGGACACACTAATGCGCAGATGAAAACAACTTACGTTCAGATGCAGCTTCTTATGCCTTGTCGTCTAGATGGAGAGTCTAGTTTGCGTTTAGTTTGAGTTCAACCGAAAACTGTTCACTAATGATGCGTCGCACAGTGGCCGAAATGGTCTACCTAGCGGCAATTAATATTAAAATATCAAAGTTAAATTTTTTTAAAATAAACAAGAAGTTGTGTTTATTAGTAAGTGTGACTTTTGGAAAATTAAAAATAAAAAAATCAGTTTATTTTCATTATTCATGTTTGTATTTAATACAAAGTATACATTGTAATTTTGACCACATATTTTATGTGAAATTTAACAGTTTAAGTTCATTGACTGAATTGAAAAGAGGTGTTTAAATAGAGCACTCATTTCTAAGTACAAACATGTACCCAGTAAAGAAGTAGTACATACAAGAACCCAATAAAAAAGTCTACGAATCAGTTCGTATAAAACAAAAGCAATACAAGCAAAACAACGAAAAAAAAACTAAGACAGCAGCATGTACAGCATAAGCAGCTGATGATTGATTTCCTTATATAAATAGCTACATGCATTTATCTTCTTATGTTTTACTTTTTTGTGACTTTAATACAATAGTGATAAAATTCAAAATTAGATATTCATTCAGCGCAGGATATATCTGATATTTTAGTATATATATTGTCTTTAAACGATGAGTATTAAAGGCTGTATGCTTAACCTTAAGTATTCGTCAAAAAAGTTTCATGGCCTTGAAAAAATCTATTAAAACGACTATATAAAAACGGCACTGTAAGAAGTAATTCAACGTCAAAAAACATTTTGTTAGTTAAAAAAGTAAGAAGTCTTCTTTAAGACCCAAATTAACAGGAAGATATGTTGCAAATCCTGATAATCCCTTATTTTGTTTGAAAGGCCAAAAATTAAATGTGAAAAAAACTAAAAGCTCATATTAAAATTTTTGTAGTTATAAAATTTTCAAACGCTGATACTCGTGCATAGTGTTTTCTCTCTCTTAGTCTCTCTTAGATATAGTCTCTTTTACCAGGATGTTAATTAAAAATCGTAAACTGTTGGAAAAAAAAAAAAATATACCCGAAATTTATAACTTCACAAATTTAGAAATTTTTTTTCTACATTTGGTAGTTATGAGAATAGGTCGTAAAGTATTTTTCATCCTCCTATCTGCGAGGGGCGTAACACTTTTTCAAGACCACAATTTTTTAG
Source organism: Tetanocera ferruginea (assembly GCA_958299015.1). Lineage (NCBI taxonomy): Eukaryota > Metazoa > Arthropoda > Insecta > Diptera > Sciomyzidae > Tetanocera > Tetanocera ferruginea. The sequence continues at coordinate 95,948,011 of OY282642.1, forward strand.
TTTAACTTTCGACCACACATAAATTAATCTCGATACGATTTAGTAATGCCTTTCGACTGGAAAATTTGAGCAACATTTTTGAAAGGGGCGTGGCACCACCCATATAATTAAAATTTTTGATATCGAATAGATTTGGAGCTAAATGTCGTGTAACAATCATCAGACATAGTACGAAGTAACTTATTGATCAAGTCTTTCATTTATAAAATTGACACAGCCATTGGAAAACGGGAGTGGATCCGCGCATACAATTACATTTTTTGATACAGAATAGCTATGAAAATAAAAGGCACTGAACATTTAACTCAGAATTGAGTGATTATTTGGTGGTGTTCCGCCACTGGAAAACTAGAGCGGTCATTGTAAAGGGTGATTTTTTAAGAGCTTGATAACTTTTTTTTTAAAAAAACGCATAAAATTTGCAAAATCTCATCAGTTCTTTGTTTGCAACGTTAGATTGGTCCATGACATTTACTTTTTGAAGATAATTTCATTTAAATGTTGACCGCGGCTGCGTCTTAGGTGGTCCATTCGGAAAATCCAATTTTGGGCAACTTTTTAAATCGACAAATTTTGTTCAGCGATGAGGCTCATTTCTGGTTGAATGGCTACGTAAATAAGCAAAATTGCCGCATTTGGAGTGAAGAGCAACCAGAAGCCGTTCAAGAACTGGCCATGCATCCCGAAAAATGCACTGTTTGGTGTGGTTTGTACGCTGGTGGAATCATTGGACCGTATTTTTTCAAAGATGCTGTTGGACGCAACGTTACGGTGAATGGCGATCGCTATCGTTCGATGCTAACAAACTTTTTGTTGCCAAAAATGGAAGAACTGAACTTGGTTGACATGTGGTTTCAACAAGATGGCGCTACATGCCACACAGCTCGCGATTCTATGGCCATTTTGAGGGAAAACTTCGGAGAATAATTAATCTCAAGAAATGGACCGGTAAGTTGGCCACCAAGATCATGCGATTTGACGCCTTTAGACTATTTTTTGTGGGGCTACGTCAAAGTAAAGTCTACAGAAATAAGCCAGCAACTATTCCAGCTTTGGAAGACAACATTTCCGAAGAAATTCGGGCTATTCCGGCCGAAATGCTCGAAAAAGTTGCCCAAAATTGGACTTTCCGAATGGACCACCTAAGACGCAGCCGCGGTCAACATTTAAATAAAATTATCTTCAAAAAGTAAATGTCATGGACCAATCTAACGTTTCAAATAAAGAACCGATGAGATTTTGCAAATTTTATGCGTTTTTTTAAAAAAAAAGTTATCAAGCTCTTAAAAAATCACCCTTTACAAGGGGTGAAGCTCCACCAATATAAGGCACACTTTTAAAATTCAATAACTTTGGAAAGAAATGTCAAAGTTCAAAGAAACGCGGTTTGAAGTAATTATTTGGTGATATTATACTAATCCTATTAACTCGAAAACTAGAACGGGTATTAGACCAGGAGTGTGGCTCCGCACATAAAAGAAAGCTATTTTTTATATTAAATAGTTTTGAAAATAATGGTCACAGAATATTGAAACTCAGAGTGGAGTTACTTTAGTTGATGGCCTTTTATTTGCAAACTGGAACAGGTATTGGACAAGGATGGCAGCTACTCACCGGGTAGCACCTAGTACATTAAAAAAATGTGTAAAAATTAAGAAACAATTTTATTACTTATTAAAACATACAATAATTGAGAAAGTAAATTTATTCAATGGAGTTGTAAAGTTTACAGAATAAAAAAAAAAATAATTTTGCAATAAATATTCAAGAATCAGATGGTTTTTGACCTTGCTCAGCAAAAAATCTGAACATCTGTAACTGAACACATCTTTTTATGTGAACATTAGCATACTTTTAGGAATTTCTCAAATTGAGTTTTGATAAACGTAGAAAGCAAGTTGAGTTAGTTGCGTTTTCTCCTGCATAATTGTACTGGAAACGCCAGCGTTTATATTGAGTTCAAGGGCAAAACGTAACTTTGTACTGGAAACGCAAATTAAACGCTCAGTGTAGACATGCTATGAGCTTGATTAAGAGTATTAGCGATGCATGTTTTGCTGGTTATACAAGTGAAAAGTAAAAACTAAAGAATTTTAAAAAGAAATTCTTTGTTATATTATTTGTTTTATTGTAAAATTCACTTAGCATTATACGAGTGTGAAATGATCACTTTAAAAGACTGACTGAAACGTGTCAAGACAAATTTGCTCAGCAAAAAAAAAAAACTATCAGGAAAACAAATAATAAAAAAAATATATAAAAATAATAGGTTTATAAAAAGCAACACAAGACAAACTAAAGTGTTGAAATATTGTTTAAAAATGTGAGTTGAATGCAAGATAAAATAAAGTGTTTGAAGTGCAGTGCAGAAAAGATGCGCCAGCACACAATAAAAATAAAAACAAAAACAAAGAAAAAAACAAGTAAACATACACAAACACACCCACTTGCAGGTTGTTCATGTTGCAACTCACACATGCTTATAACGAAATTTCAAACAAATAAAAATATTGTACGTGATGCAGACAAAAAACCAGCCGAGTGTTGATAATTTTCGAGTTGTTTTCATTGTTGTTGTTGTTGCCATTGTTGCTATTATTGTTGTTGTTATTTGTTGTTGCTTTTGTTGCTATTGTTGTATCATTGCAACTATTAGCGAGGCGTGTAGCACATAATAGTTTTTCCATTTCCATTTTCATTTGTTTTATAATTTTTTTTTTTGTATTATGTATTTTATTTGTTATAATTTTCGATTTTAACAAACTGCTGCATGCGTCATTTACAAGTGGCATACAAGTGCTGGCTGTTGTTGTTGCAACATGCACTTGATGTTACAAACATCAAAATAATCAACTTCTCGTCTCTTCATGCCGCATGCATGTAGCTACAATTGTTGTGTGAGCTCCCTAAACTATGCAATGTTATACATGTTTAGTGCTTGTTGGCTTTTAGTTGTCTGCTTTGCCATGCTTTTTCCAATTTCAGCTGTCTTTTTTTCTCTTTCTCTCTCTCCCTTTCTCAGACTCTTTAGTTTTCTTTCCTATTTGTCTTGTTTTGTGTTCACATATGCTCTTCACTAAAGTGTCCTGGTAGTGCATCTATTTAACATGGCAACTGTTGGTTGTATTTTGCTTACTGTGCAGCTTCCGTTTCCTTTGACTTTCCACTCACTCAGCTGTGCTTTACCTTTTTCCGTTTTAGTTTAGCTTAGTAAGTTTTTCTTTAGCTTGTATTCTTTTTTGTTTTTTTTTTTTTTGTTTTTGTTCTTGAGACGTGTTGTTCTTGTTGTCTTAACTTGCACTGCTCAAGGTTCGTTTTTGATTATATTGCACAAAAAAAAAAAAAAAAAAAAAAAAAAAAATAAAAATAAAAAAGCAATCTTAAGAAACTCTTTTATATTTAAAAAATATGTTGAACATTTTTCTTGGCGTGTCTTATTTTTTTTGTTTTTTTTTTTTTTGTTTTTTTTTTTTGTTGTTTTTTGCTTACTTAGACCGAAATGTCGGTCGGTCTTTGTCTTTAACGGAAACTGTTGTGAGTTGTTGTTACTGTTGTTTACTGGTCTGGCTTTCTGCTACTTGTCTTGAGTACTGCTGCTGCTTCTTCTTAGTTTACTTGTTCTTCTTCTGCGTCACCTTCGTCTTAACTGTTTGTTATTTTGTTGCCAACGTTTTCAAGTCAAATCGGTCATTGGCATTCTTAGCGTGCGCTTGTCTCTTTTGCTAAAGAATTTTGCTTTAACTCTGTCTGTTCGAGTTTCTATTCAGGTGTAGCATTCCTTTGCACTTGAGTAAGTTTTGAAGAAATATTGAATATCTTGAAATCATTTCGCTCTAATACATTTTTGACAACAAATTGAAATAAATTCACTGTAAAGTTTGCATAAATTTTTTAGAGATAAATTTTTCAAGATTTTCAGAGAACAGTTATATATCTAAGAATAGTTTGCCTTGAAAATTAAAATTCTGTCAGACAAACAATAACCATTTTTCTCAATAACATCATTATTCCATAGAACTTATTTTCGAGTAGAAATATTTTAGGCAATTCCAATGAGGGATGGAATACTTTTTTTTCGAATAAAAAACTGCCGCACAAAATTTATTCTGAAAGTTAGGAAAAAAAATTTTGAAATTTCTTTAATTATAGGTTCTGTCTGGTTGCAAAACAGAAAAAACTTTATATTTTGTTGAAAAAAACTGTTGTTTTAAGTCAGGTATTACAAGAAAATGATTTTTTTTTTAGTTCTAAAATAACTAAAAAATAACTTATAAAAAATAAAATTTAGTTCTAAATTGTCTAAGTAAACTTAACAAAATGATGTAGACATCAAGGGGACGGAAGCGGCCAACCAGCACCCAAACTTCTATAAAGATTTCAGCAAGCTTTATAGTAACTTATACTGACAGTTATGCGCTTCTAAAAGAAGCAAAAGTTTATTGTTTCGTAAACACTTCATGACCTTTCATTGAATTTTGGAAAAGAACTATCGTAAAAGTGGTGTAAGTTGGCTCATTTTATCATTATAAAGGTAATATTACAGTGTGTGCCTAAAAACGTTTTTTAATAATTTTTTTACATATTATAATTAATTTATTTGATTCGAATTTTTTACATAATGAATAGTTTTAGGTGAATATATAAAAATTTTTTTTTGTTTTTGTATATATTTTTAATTTTCTAGAGGTCGTGGAAAAAGTTCATATAATTGGCTTCTCGCCTCTATCATTTTCAAAGCATCTCAAGCCCTCAACCTACCTATGCAAATAAAAAAAACACACACACAGAAATGGCAGCCGTTGAAATAAAAAAATTTGAAACAAAAACTCGCGTGTAGCAACGTACACGTGGCAGAAGTGAAACTTCTTAAAAAGTAAAAAATAAGAGAGATTTTAGTGTAAACTTGAGAGAGAAAGTAAGTGAATAGAAATTCAATCAATACGAACTGGAATAATATTCTGTTTATGCAATATTTACATCCACGGACCGTACTGGTTATGGTTTTTATCGAAAAAGTCAAATATAAACTGTTATCTTTTAACTTTTATTTTTTCGGACACAAATAAAAGTTATTTTTTGCATTATATTTTCTTCAGGAAAAATAACAGTTACTTTTGACTTTTATTTTATCGGTCAAAAATAACAGTTATTTTCTGCCCTTTATTTTTTCGGTCAAAAATAACAGTTATTTTCTGCCCTTTATTTTTTCAGTCAAAAATATCAGGCAATTTGTATTTTTGCAAAGGTCATTATACCGACTCGTGCATTCTTTTAGGATACAAATTAAGAGACATGGTTTGTGTCTTTGATATACTAGATACGGACCAAAACCCATTCAATATTAATTACATTTCGTTTGCCTGTTTATCATGTACCTATGCGGCATAATGTCAGCGCTTCCGACTATTATGAAATGCTCAGTTGAGAAAGTCCGGATTCAATTACCGTTTGCGATAGTAATTTTTTTAAATTTTTATAGAAATTTAAAACGTTAGCCAAGCGTCACGAATAAAAGACCTTGAAATTTTACTCGCCGCCAAGGAAGTTTCACTACAAAAGCATTTTTTCGCAGAAATTTTTAACTATTTTGCCCCGGTGACTGCGTTATAAAATATGATAAATTCTGCTTATGTAGGGAATTTTATGAACAAATTGGTTAAATAAAGTTAAACCAATTTTTATGAAATGCTCAGTTAAACTCGGGTAAAGTCTTGAGAGTGTTCCTGAAAAGTCAGGTAATGATCAAACTAGGGGGCGTGCCACCTTCCATACTACCCAAATTTGCAATATCGAATAGCGCTGGTCACCCAGTCACGGAATTCGGTATTCGAACTCAATTTACGAGCGTTGTTGCAATGGTAATATTTAATGGGCGCTTAAAGAGTGGCGTAGGATTTTGTCTGCAGCCCAAGTTTTTGGTATACTTTCAAACTAGAAGTCACACATCAGTTAAACTCGCTTCAAACTAACTTGTCGTATCCTTTCACTGGAAAAACTGCAGTAACTCTAGACAAGGGTGGCTTGGCACCACCCTTCAAATTCAAATCTTTGATATCGACAGCTTTCGAACTACATGTTGCATAAAAATGAAACTCAGTACTTCCCCTTTTGGGATTATAAGTACCAAACTAACTTCATATTGCGAGGACATAACGGAAACCTTGGTTTAGGGTCTTGGACCCTTTGGGTCTAAAGAACGGCACCTGAGTTGAGAATGCAACTCACATAACGATCAAAGTAGCTCTGGTAGTGAAACCTCACCGCCACAAAATCTATGTGCATAAGACTTTCCGTGGTATCAGTTTTCAGGTAAGGACCTGAGGGGTCAGTCCTTGTATCATGTTTGCCAGCAAGTGTCATTTTTGCAAGCATGTGAACATTTAACAGCGGAACTCGAGCTAAATTTGCATAATTTAATTAACATTTTCGTGGACCGAAATATAACTTACAACTTTTAACTTGTACCAGTTGACAAAGACAAATATGGAACTGAATTAGTTTGAATTTTTTGTACTTAAAATTAATTAGTTTAAGATGTCACAGAAAATGAATACACAGACTTGGTTCGAAATATCCTTTTTTCCGTGAGAAAAGTGAAAAAGTCACTCGGTTGGCTCGTCAGCCGAACTAGGGTTCAGCTTTGTAATTGAGCTTGCAGAAAGTTTTTTCTGAATTTTGAGATGAAAGCTTTAATGCAGCTTCAAAAATTAAAATCCAAAAATTATATGCCTTTTAATGCTATGCGATGCGAGGCTATTGCGGTAAATTCGATAAAAAAAACAAAGAATATTTTTTTTTACTTGTCATTTTTTAATAAGTTATTTATTGATATTTTTAATACACAAAAAAAATTTTTGAAAATTTAAATCTTTAAATGCGTTTTTTTCGAAACTACTTTTATATACATACGTCTTATACGTCTAACATGGCTTCTCAAGTTCTAATGAACCGATTAAGTTGAAATTTGGTGTGAACTTTCTTTATATATCCCTCTATGGAGCAGTAATTATATTAAAAGCTATGTTTATTTTTGACGTAGAATTACGTCTTACAGCGTAGTTTGTATGGGGTCGTTTTAACAGATTTTTTCAAGGCCATGAAACTATTTTGACGAATACTTTAGGGTATACCTACCGCCTTTAATACTCATCGTTCAAAGATAATAAATAAAATCTAAAAATTTATTAGTTTGAGATTGTTTTTTTAAGGATTATCTTAATAACTTTTCCAAGTAAAAATTCTGTAGAATGTTTTGTAAGCCATTTATTTGTTTCTTACAAATTATTTTCGTTTTGTTATTTATTTCTTCAAAGCTTTATGTAAGAAACTCTAAACAAGAAATTTTCAATCTCATCGACTTCCTGTATTAAAGCTTACTTTAACACAAGAAGCATACAAATTATTATCTTATTTCCGTAAATTAATAAAACATAAAATAATTCATAAGATGCTATGCTAAGCACGCTAAGTATTGACTCAGGCATAATAATTTTGATGCTTAAGTCGAAGGGTACTCAACTTTCTGCGCGTGGAAATACATTTTTTTCACGATTTTGTTTTTTTTAAGATATCTTTACTTAACACTGAAAGTCATTGTTAGTAATTTTGAAATGGAATATATAATTATTTGCTGCAATTAATTATTCACCAACCTCACTTTTGACGACATTTTCTCTGAGGCATCATGACAGTTTCAAAAGAAAAATGAAATTTACAAAGATTTTCTGCATAAAAATAAATTTAAATATAATATACATACATACACGTTGTTATGCATGAAATCACGTAAATAATATTTATAAATGGCTTTGAATAAAAGTAAGTTAGTTGCCTCTACCTCTTTTTCTTTCTCTCTTTCTCTCGCAATGCTTTGTTTACAATATCAATGTTTGCCTGACGGTCTTTTTTGTTTACACGTTTGCTTGTTTTTTTTTTTTATTTATTGTGTTAATGTTCTTCCAACAAATATTTTGATACAACAAAAAAAAAAAGAAGTATAATTAAAGTAATTATAACGAAACAATAAAGGATGTTGTTGTCACCAAAAACAAAAACATGAGACACAATCATGGCAAACGTGTACAAAATGCTCGCGACAAACAGACACACTTGAAAAAATACACACATACACACTCATAAATATAACCGCACACAAGCATACAAAAATATTCGCTGTATGGCTGTAAAATAACTTCCGCTGCAACGTACGTCTAAGTGCGAAATATGTGTGTTTTTTGTTTGTTTCTGTGAGTGTATGTGTGAATTGGTCTGAGTACCTACACTGTAAGCATTTAAAAGTTTTAAGGTAGCGCAAAAATAATTTTTTAAAAAAAATAAAAAAACAGCCACACGTATTTGCGGTGAAACTGAGCAATTTAAGCGAAAAGCACAGCGAAATAGAGCTTCAACGTGTTGCAGACTTTTGTGCATTTGTTGGAGTGAGTGAGTGTGTGTATACATAAACATATATATATATATAAATATATATAAATACATTGTAATGCCTAGAAGATCAAGCGGAAAAGTGGTCGAGTAACTAAAACCGACAACATACACAAAAGCGTGCACACACACACACACACTCACATGCACACGCAAACACACTCTAACCAAATAGCAAAAATTCAATGAGTGTGTGTAGCACGCGTGGGAAGCTAACATTATAAATGTAACAAAAACGGAAACGCTGAAATGTTGACGCGCGCCGGAAACGGAACTTGTTTTCAAAACGTTGTGGTGTGCAAAGAAAACATTGACCAACAAAAAAACATAACAAAACTTAAAAAGAAAAACGTGTGAAATGCTAGTTCTTTTTTTTTATATTTTCGCACTTGAAAATAAAACACTAGACAAAATAAAACTTTAAAAACTAATGCTTTTATGTAGCAAAACGAGCAGCTTTTAAAAGTGGTTGCTTTTTAAAACTTTTATAACAGTAACAAAAGTGAACAAAACAAAATATATGAAAAAAAAAATAGCATAAAACACAACTTTAGTCATATTAAAGACACAATTTTTCTATTCATCTAAGTCACGCCCTCTGACATTCACACTGCCACTCACACAAACGCTTACGGTTAACGCCCTGTGCGATAGCATCACTTTGTCGCACGCTCAATGTCAACTAAACGTTAAAGCCTTACAAAAATTTAACTTGGCTCAGTTTTCTAGATTTTTGTTTTTTTTTTTTATCTTAATTGCTGCTAATGAGCTTTCGTGTTTTTTTTTTTTGTGTTTTGCGTTTTTGTGTTGCTCTTTCTTTCATGCCAATTTCCTCAGAGTTCCTCGTTTAGAACGCGATTTGATCCCGTAGCAGTCAGGCAGGCAGGCACGCAGGCTACAAAGAAGACTTTCAAGTGATGGCTAAAAATAGCTTAACTTCGTTTCACAAGCAGATGAAGCAATTAAAAAGTAAAAGTTTCAGCTGTCAATATTGTTTGCTAATGTGAAAAAAAGTATAGCGTAAACTTTTTCACTTCGTGTCAATAGGACCCCTTTTTGTTTTTTTTTTTTTTTTTTTGAAAATAATACAAAATAAAACCTTTTCGAGGTGACTATGATAAAGTAGTAGAAGCGTCGAAAAAAGCGTCAAAAAGAACTAATTTAAAACTTTTAAACGATTAAGGGCAAAAATAATAAATAAGGGCATAGCTCAATTAAAAAAAAAACCTTATTTTCAAAAGCCAGCAAGTCATAGATTGAGTGATCAATGTTTTTAAAATGCTGCTAACTCTGTTACATGTTTTAATTTCATACAATTGTAACATAAATTTCCAATCATAATCTACACTATCTCAAAAAATTCTCTGTACACAAGAAATCTCGCACGAATTTTGACTGTATTTGCGAAAATATTTCATCGGATTAAACGAAATAACATTCTTTTAAATGCTTTACATCCTATCTTCATAAATAAAACTAAAAATTGGGTTTGCTCGAATTTATTTTATTGTAAATTAATTAAATGTAACCAAACTTCAAAATTCAAAATCAAAGAATTCTCCGTACATCAAAAAAACTGAACATAAAACTTATTTAATACGGTTTTTATTGAAGTCTAATACCGAGTGTGATATCCCTTCGCCGAAATTACCTCTAGTAAACGTTATTTCATAGATAAGGCCAATTTGCTTGTGATATCGGAGCCAATTTTCCTCCATTCATCTTTTATTACATCTTTTAACATTTGTTTGTTACTTATGGTGCGTTGCCGTATTTTTTGTTCAAGAATACCCCATAGATGCTCTATGGAGTTTAGATCTGGGCTCTGGGGAGGGTGGGGAAGCACTTCCTTTACATTATAAAGCAACCATTCCCTCACTATCTTGGATGCGTGCTTAGGGTCATTATCCTGCACAAACCGAAAATCGTTACCTAGACCCAAGTTCGACTTCAAATTTTGTTTTAAAATGTTTAAATAACATGTTTTGTCCATAGTCGTTTCCACAAAAACCATATTTCCCACGCCGCCAGCTGACATCGCGCCCCAAACCATGACGCTTCCGCCTCCATGCTTTACAGTAGCTTTCAAATTTTTGATCTGCAGAGCAGTATTTGCTTTTCGCCAGACAAATCTTCGGCCATCCGACCCAAAAATGTTGCACTTACTTTCGTCTGTAAATATGACTGATTTCCAGAAGGCATCGGACTTTTTAACATATTTCTTTGCATATTCCAAACGAAGCTTAACATTTTTCTTTGAGATGAAGGGTTTCTTCCGAGGAACACATGCCTTATATTGTATTGAATGTAAAAAATTTCGTATGGTTTGTGGATTTACGGTTACATTGTCATATTTGGCAATACTATCGGCAATTTTTACAGCACTTAGTTTGGGGTTATCCTTAACCATCCGTTCGATGTTTCTCTCCAACTGCTTGTCCAACAGTTTTTTGCGGCCTCTACCTGGGGTTATCTCGAAAATTCCAGTTTTCTTAAAGTTTTGAATCACGTATTGGATTGAAGAACGTGGTCGGGAAATAATGTTCGATATTTCTGCCAAAGTTTTTCCCTCCTTATGTAATGAAACAATTAATTTTTTTATATCAACCGGAATCTTTTTATGATTAGTACTCATTTTGTTTTGTTAATAGTGAACGCACCGACGAAAATAATCAAACTGAGTGAAAATTAAAGAACAATGCATTAGCTTAAGAAATAAAACTAACTGATTTAAGGTACCGTTTTAACAACAACAAATTGAAAGCGCTCTGGTTGTGTACGGACAATTAATTGAGTTTAAATATTATTGTATGATTCCTTATACAATTTTAACAATTACAATAAAAGAAAAAATACTTTTGAAATTTTTTATTTAAAAAGAACAATTATTAAGCATTCTAAAATAATTTATTTCAAACCAAATAATTAAACAGCTTTTTAAATATACTTGAATGAGTTTTCAGATACCTTGTGTACGGACAATTATTTGAGTTAGTGTATATCCTTTTGTACAATGCGAAGAATATATGCACAAGTATGCAACGAAAACTAGATGTCGCTAAGCTGGAATCACAAAGGACCAACGAGGCCTACTATGCTCCACTCTCGGTTAGGCTCAACCAACCTTACTCTTGTCCCGATGACGCATCGCACAGTGGGGTGTTTCATCTATATAGACGGAATTAAATCTGTAACTAGGATTTGAGGACACGTTATGACTATTCATTTAGGCTATTCAGTGTGATATCTTCCAAACATGTAAAACGGTAATTTTTGCCATATCGTAGGAAAATTCGACGAACTGATAGGTTTTTGCCAGCTTTTAATTTTAAGATTTTTTGAATCTTATTTTATTTTATTCATATACCAGCTCTTGTGCCCGGTTTTGCCCGGGATGAATAATTGTGCAATTTTTGCCGAAGTTTCTTATCCCAGTAAGTACAAATGTTAATACATACATACATTATATTTTTAAACCAAGGGTTGAACTAACAGTAATTTGAATTGTAATTTTTTATTCCAAAATATTTTGTTTTTGAACAGAACAAAAAAAAGTTATGCAAAAATTTTGTTCTGATTTTGAACCCAAATTACTGGTGTTCAATTTATTATTTTGTCTTTCAACGATATTAATTTGTGGAACAATTTAAATTTTGTTCAATTTTGTTTGTTCATTTGAAAATTTTTATTTTAATTTTATTAGCTTTCAAAGAAATTCAAACATTATTATTTTTTGTATATTGGATATACAATAGGCTGAGTTTATTGGTAAACCGATGTTGCTTGGTCGATTTTCAGTTCGGGTATGAATAGTTATTAAAGAAAAAAAAAAAAAAACAGGGGGCTAAGGGTGCAGGTTACACTATCACACCATCGATTTCGTTAATGTTTTCTTAAGAAATTTTCAAATAATGTTCAACAGAAAAACAAAATATGCCTGAAATTAAATCCTTGCACCCGATTCAGCCTTAAAAACGCTCTTACATGTATGCGTTTTTATACAAAAATTTAACATAACAAACTCCTATGGAAAAAATTCACAAAATTCAAGGTACAAACTTAGAGTTGGTGCGTATGTATTTTTTATCATCTTAGTTCAGTACCTATCCACCTTACATTCACACTATATATTTGTGTGGTGCTCCGAAATATTTTTTTAGACCCCCACGCGTACTGCGTAAGGGGTATATTAATTTTGACACGACGTGTGTAACGCCCATAAGGAGGCGTGGTAGGTATAGAAAAGTATATATTTTCTTGCTCAGCATCACCACCTGAGGTGATTTAGCCATGTCCGTCTGTCTGTCCGTCTGTCCGTCTGTCTGTGGAAACGATTACAGCCATAATTTTCAATCTATCGTAATGAAATTCGGTATTTGACCTTTTTTTTGAAAAACTAAGATCAAGTTCGAGAACGGGCAAAATCGGATGAAAACCACGCCTACCTCCCATACAACCCCAAAATTAAAAACTCTATAAAGAGGCTAATATTAAAGTTACAAAACTGAAACTCAGTCTTTGAGTATTCTATATCAAAACTAAAGTGTGTTTGAAAAATGGGCGTCATCCACCTACTAATACGCCCACCTCCCATACAACCCCAAAATTGAAAACTCGATAAAGAGACTAATAGTAAAGTTACAAAACTGAAACTCAGTCTTTGAGTGTTCTATGTTAAAACTGAGGTGTGTTTGAAAAATGGGCGTCATCCAACCACTAACATGCCCACCTCCCATATAACCCCAAAATTTAAAACTTTATAAAGAGGCTAATACTAAAGTTACAAAACTGAAACTTGGTATTTGTGTATTCTATGTCAAAACTGAGGTGTGTTGAGAAAATGGGCTTCATAAACATACTAACACGACCACCTCCCATACAAACCCAAAACTGAAAACTTTATAAAAACCCAATAAACCACATAGCGGACTCGGTTTAGTTTCGAATTAGTAATGAAACCGAGAACTCGGATTAGATATCTCGTATTCGATTCGAATTCGAAACGAGTCCGCAATCTCGTAAAATAAATAAATTTTTATATATCTGCAATTAATCATCGCAACATTGATTTTTTTGTTTTAAATTTTTTAAAAAATAGAGAAAAAACACCAAAAGCAAAAAAAAAAAACAATGATACATTTTTTGCCTGAGCTGGGAGTCGAACCCACTTCCTCAAACGTTTGTTTTCATAATGAAGTAAATTACGCCGCTTCTAAACAACAAGTGCGATAGGCTAGAGGATAACGTAGGAGACTGGCATCCGGGAGACGCGGGTACGAATACTGAACATGTATATTGTTTTTTTTTTTTTTTTTTTATTTTAATAATAATAATCTTATAATCTCTTATAAGATACGCGTAAGACATGAATATATTAAAAAAATTTAATTTAAAAAAAAAAATTGCTAAAATTATTCGAAAACGATTTGCTAATGTTGAAATTCTCGCTTCGGTAGTGATTCGATTATGATAAAAATCTCGTTTCGAGAATGAAATGTGCATTTCTCCCGCCATTGGGTTCATTAGCAAAACATTTTCGAACTTCGTTTTCGAAATAAATATCCGAGATCTCGGATTCACCTCGAATTCGAGGCAAATTCGTTTGGTTTATTGGGAAGGCTTATATTTATGCTGCAGGAAAGCAATTTGATATGTTTTTGTATTTTAGACAAATAAAAATAACAAAATCTTCTAAAATCTTATAATCTAAAGCTCTCCAATTTAAGATTCTTTAACCCTTAAGAATCGGCCGTGGGGGTATTTTAACTTCGGCCAAGTCGAAGATATACCTTACTAGTTTTTTGTTAAATCCCTCTATTTGCCATGAAAAAAGGCAAAAATCAAGAACAAACCCTAGTAGCTGTATGAAATTTCTTCTTAAACAAAATCACGAACAAAACCTAGTAGCTATATGAGATTTCTTATTAAATTAATTTAAAAAGACTAGCCAATAACTTTAAAAAGAACACCTTCTTGAAGTAAAACCATAAAGAAATCTTCTTAAGTTTCTTTTACGTTATTAGTTTTCTACTAGTTCTTTTCCGTCAAAAATAACGGGAAATTTACGGCCCGATTTTAATAAAGAAAAAATCATAAAAGATAGATTTTCTTTATGCTGAATTAGTAATCAGCCATGGTTTCATATTCGATATTTCATATTCGATCATATTTCGAACGGAAACGTACATAAGTAGGTACGACGAAATAAGCTTAAAATTTTTTGTAAAAGTGAAAATTTCAACATGAAAAAAAAAATAAAAAGTTTTTGAAGTTTCAATAAATAATAAAACAAAAAATGCCTAAAAATATGCTGTTAAATTTTTCAAAAAAATCAAGCGTTCCGCACTCACATTTTACGGAATTATGTTATAGTAATGTGGCAATTTTTCTGTGTGTGTCATTTCTAAAGTCGGTGGCCACGATTCCAAAAAGATTAAGGAACCAATCAATTTAACCCATTTTTTGCGGATGTTGCAAAAACACATCGTTTAACCATTTGACACCTAAAGCCTTCCTGATGAAAATATTTAATTTGGTTAAGCATTGATTCTCAAAGCCAATGCAAGTATCTAACCAAAAACTTTTATTCTTATTTTGCCCAAAAAAAGTGTTTTGATGGTTTCATGAACCTTGAAAATTAAAAATTTTAAAAATTTAAGAGTACCGTTTTAATACTTAAAATAATAAATTTAAAAATTATGGTTTTTACAAAATAGTGTTTCTTCCAATCAAAAAAGTTATTTTTTTTTTTATATAAAAGAAGCATTTTATGCCTTTTGTGGCCATTTAATTGCACGAAAATACCCGTGTTTATACCAATTTTGCCAAACAGTGCAAATATGCAACGTGAATTTTTCGGAAAACTAAAAGCTTTTCCGAATATATTCTTTTGAATTTCTTCTTATTAGCTCACAAGCAAATGAAATCTATAATTTTCAATTTCTAGCTCAACTCGAACTAGTAGCAGCCAAAAATGCGTTAAAAATTTGTACACATATTCAACATTCAAATGGCTCTCAAATTGACGACGAGTTTTTCTATTTCTATAAATCTTACAATAACATATACATAGATCTAGTTACTGAGAAAAGATCGACATTTCAACTTTAAAATGTTGCAAAAATTTTGAAATTGATAATATAATAAAAACTTGACGTCAATTGAGAGATCAACTAATCAACAAATCAGAACAATGATTTTTATTTCATATCGCGGTAACAGCAAAATCCAATTTTTTCGAGACACCAGCGGAGATCTGCAATAAATCCGGTATACTTTATATATTTGAACCAAAAAATTTTTAAATATTCATCAAATGTTATATTTTTATGCACCAATTTTTGAAATAAATCTGTAGCAACAATATGGTATAAAAAATTCTGAAGAGAAGGTCTTTTTATGAATAAAAAACTTTACTCCGCCCTTAATTAATGTTTTTTATTGTTTATAAGAGCAAACAACTTTAAAATTTATTAATTTATTTTCATAACAAACTCAATAATAAACTCAATTGTTTGTTATGATTTTTACTTATATCTTTTATAAAACTGCGATTACATTTAACATAGCCTATGTCCATTCAAGAACGTTCAAGTTCCTGTTAGTGAAATTTTCATCGAAATCTATCAATTGGTTTATGAGTTTACCCTTCACATGTCATAAATCTTTTACTCCTTTAAATAATAGCCTAGAATCAAAGTCTTAAATTTTTCTTTATTTGTTTTTCTAGGTGAATTTGTCTCTTACAGCTTATTTCTGCTGTGGTTTTATGTAGTTTATTATGCATTAATATAACACAATATTCCATAATATTCGTCAGTATTAAAGTGTAATATATATACAAAAAAATAAAAGAAGACATAATATATGAAAATATGACAAGTTAATATCTCTAAACATGAAAAATTTCTGGAAGGTACTCGAGGGTAGCAGTTCATCTTCTGATTTATCTACCTATGGCCTTAAATCGTAGGATTCATAAAACATACCCAAACCAAATTCCATAATTTCAAAAATTATATTAAATAAAAAATATGGATTCAAAAATATTTTTCATCTTTATTTATAAAAAATATGTATATAGAAAATTTTTTTATTTTAAAACTCACTTTAAAAATGGTGCTGCTAGGTTTGCATAGCTTTGGACGGCTGTAAACTAAGACTTAAGCAAAGAGATGAAGGAAATCTTTTATAATTTAAAAAAAATACGATCTATCATATATTTAGATAAAATTGAAATGATAAATTATTATGAAATCAGCAGCATCTTCAGAAAATTTAAAGAAGAGCATATATATTGAATGCCTTATTATTCATATGCAAATTCATTTTTGCGAGCACATATATAATGAACATGATGAAACAACATTAAACGCAGATTAGAAAAAAATTTCATTTTTTTTTATTTTTTCGTATAACCCTAGAAGAACATGCTTATTTTTTATACATAAAGATCATGCTTCGTCGAATCGACGACATCATATTTTAAAAGGCTACTACCGATGTCCTATACGAAAAAATCTTTAGAAATCACTTGTTTTTGATTATTCAGATTATTTAGAATATGAGAAAATATCAAACAATTTTATGTATAATAGTTTTTTTTTAAAAAATAAATCTTTTCTGTTTGAGTTTATTTGGTTTTTTTTTTAAAAAAGGTACATAAAACAAAATTAAGCTATTAACTTCTTTAAGCATACATTGAATATAAAATTAATTTTTATTTTAAAAACAAAACTCTAAATTTTATTCAGATAAAGTTTTTAAATGTTACCAGAGCAAGCCCTGAAACAATCAAGTTCATCATTGGATTCGTTGTAGATCGATAAAATTTTTTCCAATTTCTTAATATTTATATATGTTTTTGGTTGCAGATTTTGCGTTCCAGCAATAAAAATGGAATATTAATACAAAAATTACAAAAAAAAACCCAAAATATGAAACTGAAAAAGTTACTTAAAAGCCATGCTTCGTCGTTTCGACGACGATAATTCTTAAAAATCATACTTCTCAACTATTTTTTTGGTTCTACGTCTGCGCATACGTTCAAGCTAGACTTTGACTGGTGCTATAGAAAAAATCAGAAGAAAACAAAATAAAACAAGTAAGGTATATCTTGGACTTAGCCGAAGTTAAAATACCCCCACGGGAGATTCGCAATGGTAAAAAATCTGAAATTGTAGCTCTTTTCATATGAGATTTAAAAAAATTTACAATTTTGATGACGTGATGAATTACTAAATCTAATCTAAGTCTAATTCATACCAAATTGTTTTCTGCAAAGTAAAGACAAGCCTTTTTATAAGTTTTTAATTAAGGGCTGTATGGGAGGTGGGCGTGTTCTTGAGTGGTTGATGCCAATTTTTTGAACACGCCTCAATTTCAGGTCTGTAGCTTAAATATTAGCCTATTTATAGAGTTTTCAATAATATGGGTTGTATGGAAGGTGGGCGTGTTCATCAATGGATGACGCCTATTTTTCTAACACGTTTAAATTTCTATATAAAAATAATAAATATCTAATTTTACTTTTGTAGCTTCGACAGAAGCATATTTATATAGTTTAAAATTTTGGGGTTGTATGAGAGGTGGGCGTGTTCGTGGGTGGATTACGCCCATTTTTCTCTCACGTCTTAATTTTTATATTAAAATAATAAATATCTAATTTTATTTTTATACTTTAGACGCAAGCCTCTATATATAGGTTTCAATATTGGGGTTGTATGGGAGGTGGGCGTATTAGTGGGTGGATG
This sequence comes from Tetanocera ferruginea, assembly GCA_958299015.1. Classification (NCBI taxonomy): domain Eukaryota; kingdom Metazoa; phylum Arthropoda; class Insecta; order Diptera; family Sciomyzidae; genus Tetanocera; species Tetanocera ferruginea. The sequence continues at coordinate 95,966,205 of OY282642.1, forward strand.
ACGCCCATTTTTCTAACACACCTGAGTTTTGTCATAGACTATACAAATACCGAATTTAAGTTTTGTTGCGTAAATATTCGCTTTTTTATGGAGTTTTCATCATTGGGGTGGTATGGGTGGTAGGCGTTATTTTCATCCGATTTAGCCCGTTCTCGAACTTGATCTTAATTTTAATAAAAAAAGCTTAAATATCGAATTTCAGCACGATAGCTCCAAAATTACGGCTGTAATCGTGTCCACAGACAGACAGACAGACGGACAGACAGACGGACATGGCTAAATCAACTCAGATGGTGATGCTAAGCAAGAACATATATATTTTGTTATACCTACCACGCCTCCTTATGGGCGTTACACACGTCGTGACAAAATTAATATAACCCTTACGCAGTACGCGTGGGGGTATAACAAAGAAGAAAAACGATTTAATGTAACCATGCGTCGTCGATTCGACGAAGCATGTCCTTCCAGGGATAAATACTATTTTTACATATTTCTTCATAAATAACTGTTTCTCCGAAACCAAAAAATTACACATTTTAATTAAAATATTTTCTTGATATTTCCTTTCCAAATTATGTTTCAATAGTTTTTTAGATCCGACCTAAATCCGATGGAGAACTTTTGGAATATATTGAAGAAAAAAAATTATATTGAGCAATACTTCGCCGAATAACGTTGATGAGGTCGTAATGGTAGGGAAAGATCAATACATAAGTAATCGATCTTTGAAAACTTAATGAATAGTAACTTAAAAAAAAGAATCCTGCAAAAGAAAGTCACATTAAATATTAAAAAAATGTAAAAATCTTCATGACTTAAGTGTTCTTAACATAAAAAAATTGAAAAAATTTATTATTGTTTACTTTTTTAAAATACAGTTGATAATAGCTGCGTTATGCTATGTCTACACAGAGAGTTAAGTTAATTTTAACTAACATTTAACCGAAGTTGTTCACACAGAGATACCATAGCAGAATTGAGTTAAATTTGCCGACAATGCTGCTGGTGTCTCTGCGTACACATCTTTTTTTTCTTGCTATGCGAAATCTCTGCCCATTTTTGGATGAAAACTACTTTCCGCACTATTGCCCAAATCCTTTTCGAAGTTCTTTTACTCATTTTTTAAAGAAAATAACAACATATAGTTAAAAAAATAAATTGTATAATTAACGAATCAGCTGTTCTATTTTGACAGTTCTTGTAAAAAAAGTTTCTTTCATGAAAAATACCACTGAATATAAACATTTATATTATTTTGTAGTGTACTTTTAGGCACTTTTTACATTGAGTCATAAAAACTCAGAATATATAATGAGTTAAGTTGAGTTAAATCGTACATTTTTGTACTGATAACGCAAGAGTTTATTTCTCGTTAAATGGGAAAACTCAGCTTAGTACTGGTAACTCAAACTTAACTCTCTGTGTAGACGTAGCATTAGATTCACCAGCTTATACTCAGTTAATGTCGCTTATTTCAAAATGTGTATAAGAAAACAACAACAAAGTCTCCAGCTAGTTAAGTTTAGAGAAAGTCAACTACTGATTGAGTTGAGTAAAGTTGCGTTGCCAAGTTCTTATTTTTTGGTTGGTTTGTGTACGGGATAGGGTAAAATGTCATGGATTCTGCCAAAATGTGATGCGAGTTAAAAAACAAAATTAAATCCTTTCAAGCAATCAACAGTTTTGTTTTAAAAATGTCTTATATCCATTGATTTTTTTGGCAGGTAAAAAAATTATAATATATAAATTGATGTGGTCTGTCATAATAAAAATGTTGCCAACTGTTGAGTAAATAAGTGGACATTTTTGCACAAGCGAGTTGAGCACTGACGAATCGAACACAGCTAATATGTTGTTTTAATATTGTAATAAAAAATAAGTCAACATATAAAATTGTGGAGTTTGACTGTGAATAATAGATTAAAAATTTATTTTTCCTTTCTTTCTTGTAATCATTAACAAAAATGTAATTGCTATTTTTCTTCTTTACAGATAATAAGAGTCTCAAAAAACAAGATAGAGCTCAACGTAGACAACAATTTCCAACATGACTATTTTTGTAAAAATTAAAGGATATGGAAATGAGTTACGTCAGCTACAAAAGGCAAAAGTTTTCATATAAAAAAGTGTATTCGAGCAGCAGTTAAATTATAAGAGAAAAAGTCATGGCATAAAAGAGTAAAAAAAAATAGTGTTATATACGTGCAATATGTTGACAGCAGTAATAAAAGCTTCTTAAGCAAAAGCAAATATAAGAAAGAAAAAAAAAAATCACAACCATTTTAGGCCAGATTAATAAGGTAGCGCACCAGCTGCGATATTGACAACATCGACTAAAATTGCAAGAAATATATAAGAAAAAAACCAACAACTATAACGGCCTCAAGATGAAATTCAGCAAAAATTATCAACATTTCGTTTATGGCGTGCTGCTGTTGTTGACCACGTTAACAAGCTGCAATGCGGGGCGCATATTTGGTGAGTTAATTTTTTTATCAATAACTTGTGCGTCGAATTCTATTAAAATTTTATTCTCTTTTGGGTAATTTTTGTTGTTTTTTAATTGAGTTGGATAAATGAATGACGGTTCGCGGTGTTGGTGGCATGCATGTTAACCTAGATTGTATTGTTGTTGTTGTTGTTGTTGTTGTTGTTGTTGTTAATTAACTATGCATTATGTAATGGCAATGGTAACGGTTGGTTTAATTAAGTCACCTCAACCTGGGTTGCGTTAATTTGGAACTCCTGCAACAAGCACGCCCTCAGCAAGTGTTGTCCTTTATTCATGTTTTTTGTGTTTTTGGTTCTTTATTAAATGTCACATTTATTAACGTCAATGTGTATGTTTGTATTGGTGTGTGTATGTATGTGTGTGTGTTTATTTGTGTCTCAGTGTGCGTGTTTTTGTTTTTCGTGTTTTTTACCAGTTTTTGTTTCTGATTTTTTTTTTTTTTGTTTTGCTTTTTGCGTTGGTCAGCAAATTTTGGCTTCAAGCACTCTTAATTGCTTGACATGTTTTTCCATTATTAAGTCTCACAGGAGTGACGGGACTTACTTTTAAACTCTGATCCTGTGAAAATTTCTGTAATTTTCTCTCCAACAAGCTGACCTCATTTGCTAAATATGCTCTGCTATGTTCCGCCGCAAACTTTGCAAGATTTGCTGTTACTTTGGTTGGAATTCATTACAAAAACAATTGTTGTTGGCTTGCGTTTTAAGCATACCATCTCACTCTTTCTCTCTCTCCTCTACTGTCTCTTTTTTTCACTTTATTACAACGTTGCACTTTAATATTTTCCTGTTCTTCCGGTTCTTAATATTTGCTGTTGCCTTTTATATCTCTAATGTTGTTGTTGTTGTTGTGCTGTGATTATACTTAATGTCTCGTGTAATAATTAAAAATATTTACATTTAAAGCTTGATTTGTGCCAAAGTGAATGTGAAAACTTAAACACAAAAATACAATTCCCCAAACATAGCACGTAGCCTGCTTTTAAAATCATTAGAATCAGCTTTTGGTTCACAGCTTGACCAAGACAAACTATATTTTCCCTTACATAAAACACAATGAACACTGAATTAATTACTATAATTGGTTTCACAGTTTATGTCATATTCAAAACGCTTGAAGTAGAATAACAACTATTTTGTGAACTTTTACAACAAAGGATTATGTCAAATATTCATCATGAAGCAATTAATTTTAGTTGAGAAAAAAACTTGTAGAAAATAAGTTTGAAAAGTTAATAACAATGACCAAATACGATATATGATTTCTAACGGCAAAATTTGTATATCCTTTTACGTGACTTGTTATCTGAAGTTATATTAACATAGCTTTTATCTAGTCCAATTAGAAGTCCAAAACTATGCCTTATGAGAAAATTGTAAGATGGCTTCTTAGCTGACTGAAGTTTTGACATGTTGGTGGTCATGTCATATAAAATAAATTGTTGTTGCATGTCATTGCTTGTTTTTTTTTTGCTATCAGCAATGACAGTTTGGAACTTACTTAAGGGGGAACATGACATTGGCCGGTTTTTTGAAATCGAATCTTTTTTTTATAGTTTTGTATTTTATTAAATATTCTTAGATTTTAAGAAAAAAAATTTTATGGAAAAATTCTTAAGAGTTCAAAAGTTACAGCCGAATTAGTGAGAGTGCATTTTTAATTTTCGCTTTTTTTTGTTTGTTCACAAACTTTGAACGCGTTTATCTCGAAACCATGTTTTTCGTACTGGTTGCGGCACTAGCGGGTTCGTTTTTTGACTAAATTGTGTTTTTTTTTGTATTTTTCTAAATTTGATTCGCTATCGTATGACACGAGTTTTTTTAAATTTTTTTTTTCGAGTCTTTATGAATTTTTAAAGTTAATATTTTTTTCGAAAAAACACACTTTCAAATTTGGAACATCACCAAAAATTGAAAAAAAATATAAAAAAGAGCTCCTGTCATACGATAACCACAAAAAAAAAAAAAACAAATTGGCCATTTCAGCCCTTGAAAGGACTTTGACCGAGCTTCTGATGATCAATTGTGTTGTGTGTGTTATTAAATGTTCGCACACAATTGACCGAGAAACTGGACCTACATGTTTTATGCCGACTCCGAACGGCTAAAGTTCATGTTCTCAAGAAGCTTTACATGGCATTATTTACTCTCTGAGGTTTGCCATTGTCTGCAGAGAGGTGGTGACCGATCAGAAAAATTTTTTATTGAAAAAACTTTTTTCGCCGCGGCTGGGGATCGAACCCGGGCTCCGAACATGCTAAGCCACACACTTAACCTGCATGCCACGGTCACCATACGATAACCACACTCAGGGAAAAAAAAATGCTGTTTTATCAAACAAATCATGGGTTGAAATAACAGATTTCACTGTTAAATACCATCCAACAAATGAAACTTTCAAATCAACAGTCGGTTGACTGTTGGTCTATGGAACACGAAACCCGTATAAAAACTTATTTATTAAAATTTGATCACTGGTTTGAAAGTTCATGTATGGCCGAGTGTGCTAACGTGTGCGTCTAGTACTCGAATATCCAAGGTTCAAGTCCGGCAAGGCCAATAAAAAATTTTTTTTTTATTTAAAATATTTTTTTTTAAATAAAAACTGAACTTTGCAATTTTTTTTTTTTTTTTAAGATTGTAAGCATTTTATTTTGAAGGTAATTTTTGTCCAAACAATTATTGAAACAGAATTATTATTATTTCAATTATTAAATTACAATTTTTGATACTTACACAGCTAGGGTTCGAACCCACGTCTCCCGCATGACAGTCTAGTGCACATTCACTGAGCTACTGGCAAAGAAAATATAAATAAAGCAAAACACATATGAAAACTATTGCTTAGAAAAAATTTACAATTCAATATAAGCACTAAAATATTTCAACAGATGATTTTAACAGCACAAAAATACTTTGAAACGTTCATTCAACAAAGAAAATTGTTTACTTAAACGCAAATCATTCAATCGAACAGTGTTTTGAATAACATCGACCGACTGTTAATATTACAGTTGATATTTTTCTGAGTGCAATTTTGTTAAGATTTAAAAAAGTATTTATTTTTTAAATCGGACAATTTTTGCGACTCATAGCGGCCCCGTTTATTTCTCTGCCGCCAGCTTGGAGCTCTATAAAACCATGTTGGAGTGAAAAATATATTTTTTTTTCATTTTTTTCTTGTTCAATTCTCATAATAATAAAAACAAAATTTTGGAAAAATGTTTTTTTTTTTGTCTGAGTTATGAATTTTAAAAAAGGTCTGTTTTCTCTGCCGCGAATGTTATGTCCCCCTTAACACATTAAATTCAAAATAAAAATTGAGTTATAAATTGGTCTTTAGTTAAAACAAGACCAAATACGTTTTTGCTATTTTAAACGTATATCTATACAAAATACATATGAAGAGTCGACGTAAATAACATTGTAGGTGAGATTTTTCTTGGAAAAGGTTTTTCGAGAATTACCGTTATAAATTTTCCACTAGATTATAACAAAATAATTAAATTGAGTGAAAACTTGCTAGTGTAGACATTTAAAAAGCAGTTGAAAGCTTCGGACAGTAGAAAAATGTTGAATGAAGCTTATAAAAAAAATACATAAAGAAAGTCTAAAGTCGGTCTAGCACTACTATGAAATACCCTAAACCTACTTCTTCAAAATAAAATAATAGTATTGAAAATGGGCGTGTCCGTAGACAGATGAAGCCCATATTTTATATGTATTTAAATTTTGATGAAAAATTTACACATACCAAGTTTTATTCCTGTAGTTCACATGTTAATGCCCTTATAGTGCTTTCACTATTATGGGTTGTATCGGAGGTGGGCGTGTTAGTGGACGGACTATTCCACTTTTTTTTTTAACACACATTAGTTTTAGTATAAAATACATACATACCAAATTTGATCGCTGTAAGACAAACATAAGCTTATTTATGCAGTTTTAATTTTTTTGATTTGTATGGAAGGAGGGCGAGTCCGTGGGCGGATGACGTCCACTTTTCAAAAACATCTTCGTTATGTTAAAAAAAAATACGTATCAAATTTTACTTCTATAGGTTGAACAGAAGCTTATATATTGAGTTCTAAATTTTTGGGTTGTATGGGAGACGAGCGTGCCAGTGGGCGAATGACACATATTTTTCGAAGACATTTTTTTTTGGATATATAGTATATGCATATCAAATTTTATTGCTGTAAGTTAATTATGAGCTAAGTTATGCAGTTTTCATTTTTGCGTTGTATGGGAAATAGGCGTGCCCGTGGGCGGATTCCAAAAATATTCAATAGTGCAAATCCTTGGGCCCATGTGACTATGTGTTTTATCTAATTATCTGAACTCCTTCTTCTTTTCCTGTATTTACGGATAACACACAGACTGAAGGACGCACGGACAGACGGACGGACGGACATGAATAGCTCGACTCACGAGGTGACCCCAATCAAGAATATATATACTTTTCTATACCGGACTCGCTTCGTTCTATGCGTTACAAACGTTTTCACAAAATTAATATACTCTGCCTTTTCAGGTTTCGGGTATAAAAATGAACACTGTAACTTGATCCATGAATTGTTGTTTACTACGTTATTTACTTTGGCTCTTCAAATATATACAAATGAAAACTATTCAGCCGTTTAGCAGGTAGTTTTGAAAAAAATTTATTATGGATAACAAAAAAATGTTTTTTTAACTTGCACACTTAGGAAAGTGCTGTTATATCGAAAAAATCATGGGTTGAAATAACAGATTTCACTGTTGAATGCCATACAACAAATGAAACTTTCAAATAAACAATTTGTTGACTGTTGATCTATCGATCTATACGCTTCATAGGAAAAAAAAAGTTGTTCAGCACAGTTGCTCAAAATAATCCTTGGTTTATGTCATGATGATTACCCAAATATTTCGACTCTAGCGAGAACCATCGGTGAGCTGGAATCGTTTGAAATAACCTCTAAAAATCAAGGTTTTTAGTAAAAATTATTTGCTGGTTTAAAATAAAAAATGGTCAAAAATAATAGATATCATAAAGTTCTTCCAATCTGCATGAAAAAACATTGGAAAAAACACTGCATCAAAAACAAAACATGGTGAAAAAATGCTTATATTCTTATAATCATTTATATTGGAAGGGTTTTGTTTTTTTTTTTTGCTACAGGAATAACAGTGGCAACTTTCTATAGGTCAGGGGAAAGAAGAAGACATATAACAGAAATTAATAAAGTGCGTTAAAGGGTGTATTATGTGTGACAACAAAAGTTTAATAAAAAGAAGAGATGGCATTCGATTCGATTTGTAATATACTAATACCGACATAAAATTCAACTACAGGAGATAAACTAAAAAATTGTTGAATGAACCGATTACATGAGTGAATCATATTATTATTAGAATAAGCAGCATTATCAACAAAAAAATTATTCAGAACAATGGAATCTAAAGTGCATTCAGTGCTATTTTTGTTGCAAACCCAAAGTTTTTTTAGTTTGTTTCAAAGCGCTTTTGTTGGAAGAGAGTTTTAAAGTTTTCTCGAAAAATATCGGTTTTTAGCCTGCTTTGTTAAAAGTACAGCTTTATTTCTCACTAGCCTATAGACTTCCCAGTTATTAGAGGACGGATTTCTCCGGCATGTATTGCGATACTTTTTTCTTTTTTTTTAATGCATGAAGAACATTTTGGATAAACCAATGACTAGCCATATATTTAATTTTACAATGACGTAATGGTATATCTTAATTAAACAAAAATTTAATTGGATCGATGAGTTACTTTAGCGTATTATTTATGTAAGTCTGAAGCCAACAGTCAGTACATGATACCAGAGAAACATTACGAAAATGACAAGTGTAATTAATGTAATGCTTTTATATTAGATACATTAAGACGAGATAGATAGACAGTTAATCAACAAAAAATTATATTATGATCCGAAACAAAATACAATTGACTTAAAAGCGAAATTATGTAAGAATACCATAAAGTAGAAGACTAGGAGTGGTGTTGTTGGAAAACCGTGTGGGTATCATTAACAACGAATAAACCCAATGACGATACTTTTTCATACAATAATTATTTTTGTAAATTGTTAGTGAGAAGGTTGATATGAAAATCACCACACCATAACAAAAGATCAAAATCAAAAATGGCAAACTTGATGTCAATCCTTTCACAATAGCCTATATTGGCTCAGGAAATAAAACATTCGTTCCCCTAATTTAACAACGATTTATGTTACCTTATCAAAAATATCGTTTAAAAACTCTAACATTACTTTCATTTACTAAAAATTTTAAGACTACGCTATAAATTTAAATAATTTGACGCCTGAAATTTAATAACTATGCGAGAAAATTTTTTTATTTACGAAATAAGTGTTAACTTTAAAAAAAAACATTTTACTTCAGCAATAATAATTTAAATAATGAAAAATTGACTAATTGGCGAGTAGTAAAATAAATACTTTCTACCAGAAAAAGTTAATAAATGTAATCAAAACTTACTCTTAGGTTATATGGAAGCGTGAAAGTTTTTATGTTTAGTGCCTTTTTTTTGTGTTTTTTTTTTGTTTTGTCAAAAATATCGTGCTCAAAAAAATTAGCTACAAAAACATTGGGTTAAATGACATATGCTGCTGTTAACAGCAGCTTGTTGTTGTTAAAAAAAAACTCTCGAAATATTTTAAAAAAATGGTTTAATTCAACTACCACGTTCGTAAAATGGTTAAGAACGAATACAATATAATTTGAGGCTCAATTTTAAACAACGCGCTGTGTGCAAAAAACATTCATGGTATTCGAGAAAAGTTCATTACATTATCGAACATGTGAAAAAAAAAAACACAACATGTGATCTCAAACCACACACAACTGCATTCAACTTTGGAATTCAGGGCGCAGCTAAAAAAGGGCGCAACGTTTGTACAAAAGAAAAACATTTTGTGAAAATCATTTCGGAGACTGAAAATAAGTTAATAAAAACGTTTCAATGTAAAACAACGAATAAGAAGAAAAAAATAAACAAACCAAAAGAAAACATGTGAAAGCGTTGACAAAACAAACAATGAAATATGCGAAAAGTTGTGAAAATTTGTAGAAATGACGTTAAATAAGCAGCGTAAAACCTGAATTGACACAGTTATTTGCAATACAGTGGAATATAGGAGTGCACACAAGCACACACATACAAGCAAAAAAAAAAAAAACAACGAAAATTGTAGTGATGCAAAATGACAATTGATGGTATTGTTGTTGTGGTTGTTGCTATTGCATTGCCATGCTGCTGCATAAAGTTCGTTTTGTTGCATTTTTTCTGCTCTGTTACATTTTGTTCTTGCTGCGTTTTTGTTGCAGCGTGTGCCATATGTGCAACACTTTTAGCTTTTTTTCAACATTTTCTTTTTGTAAAGTGTTTTTCCAGCAATGTTCTATTTTATTTTGCATATGTGTCAATGTGTATGTGTGTGTAAGTGTGTGTGTAAGTGTGTGTGCCTGTTTCCTCTTAGTTTGTAGTTTTTGTGGGCGGCAATCATTGCAGTCAGGTTGAAGTCTGGGCGCTTAGCTGCTAGTAAAAAGCATGATGCAGAAGTCAAGCTTTTCTACAAATAAGTTTGTTGTTTTTGTTGTGCACAAGAAGCTACTTAATTGTGATGCCATAAAAACGCACAAATAGTTCAGAGGTTTTTTCTTGCTTTTGGTAGGCTTTAAAGTTGTTTGTTATTATTTAAGTTGTTGTTTGAAATTTTGTCTTTTTTGTGAAGCTTTTGTTGTTTGCGGCTTTTAAGGTCTTACGAGATGCACACGTGTATTTTGTTATTGTTTTAATTTTTTTGTTTTCTATTTGTAAATAAAACGTCAAGCTTCTGTTGACGCATTGCGGTTGCTTTTGTGTGGGTTTTTGTGGGAACTTTGTACGAGCGGCTTAAAAATGAAAAAAAAAGCAAATAAGTTATCTTTCTATGTTACTTAACATATAATATAATATAACATAAAAACATAACATAACATAACATAACATAACATAACATAACAGAACATAACATAACATAACATAACATAACATAACATAACATAACATAACATAACATAACATAACATAACATAACATAACATAACATAACATAACATAACATAACATAACATAACATAACATAACATAACATAACATAACATAACATAACATAACATAACATAACATAACATAACATAACATAACATAACATAACATAATATAACATAACATAACATAACATAACATAACATAACATAACATAACATAACATAACATAACATAACATAACATAACATAACATAACATAACATAACATAACATAACATAACATAACATAATATAACATAACATAACATAACATAACATAACATAACATAACTTAACATAACATAACATAACATAACATAACATGACATAACATAACATAACATAACATAACATAACATAACATGACATCACATAACATAACATAACATAACATAACATAACATAACATAACATAACATAACATAACATAACATAACATAACATAACATAACATAACATAACATAATATAACATAACATAACATAACATAACATAACATAACATAACATAACATAACATAACATAACATAACATAACATAACATAACATAACATAACATAACATAACATAACATAACATAACATAACATAACATAACATAACATAACATAACATAACATAACATAACATAACATAACATAACATAACATAATATAACATAACATAACATAACATAACATAACATAACATAACATAACATAACATAACATAACATAACATAAAATAACATAACATAACATCACATAACATCACATAACATCCTATTACAAACACAGCATGACATAATAAAACGTGACTTTATACGTGAACTGAAATTACATTGCATGGCACAACGTGACATGAAATCACATGACCTGACATAACCTGGTATGAAATGACATGAAATGACATGACATTACATGACATAAGGTGACACGATACGATATGACATAGCTTGACATGAAATGACATGACATAACTAGCATGACATGAATTACATGGCATGACTAACATGGCATGGCTAACATAATATGACTTACATGACGTGTCTTACATCATATGACTACATGACATGACTAACATGACATGACATGACTAACATGACATGACATGACTAACATGACATGACATGACTAACATGACATGACATGACTAACATGACATGACATGACTAACATGACATGACATGACTAACATGACATGACATGACTAACATGACATGACATGACTAACATGACATGACATGTTTAACATGACATGACATGACTAACATACTGACATGACTAACATGACATGACTAACATGACATGACTAACATGACATGACTAACATGACATGACATGATTAACATGACATGACAACATGACATGACATGACTAACATGCCTTACATGACATGACATCACATGATATGACCAACATGACATGACATGACATGACATGACATGACATGACATGACAAGACATGACATGACATGACATGACATGACATGACATGACATGACATGACATGACATGACATGACATGACTAACATGACAATACTAACATGACATGACAATACTAACATGACATGACATGACTAACATGACTAACATGACGTGACATGACATGACATGACTTACATGACATGACACGACTAACATGGCATGACATGACTTACTTGACATGACATTACTAAGATGACATGACAATACTAACATGACATGACAATACTAACATGACATGACATGACTAACATGACATGACAATACTAACATGACATGACATGACTAACATGACTAACATAACGTGACATGACGTGACATGACGTGACATGACGTGACATGACGTGACATGACGTGACATGACGTGACATGACGTGACATGACGTGACATGACGTGACATGACGTGACATGACGTGACATGACGTGACATGACGTGACATGACGTGACATGACGTGACATGACGTGACATGACGTGACATGACGTGATATGACGTGACATGACGTGACATGACGTGACATGACGTGACATGACGTGACATGACGTGACATGACGTGACATGACGTGACATGACGTGACATGACGTGACATGACGTGACATGACGTGACATGACGTGACATGACGTGACATGACGTGACATGACGTGACATGACGTGACATGACGTGACATGACGTGACATGACGTGACATGACGTGACATGACGTGACATGACGTGACATGACGTGACATGACGTGACATGACGTGACATGACGTGACATGACGTGACATGACGTGTCATGACGTGACATGACGTGACATGACGTGACATGACGTGACATGACGTGACATGACGTGACATGACGTGACATGACGTGACATGACATGACATGACATGACGTGACATGACGTGACATGACGTGACATGACGTGACATGACGTGACATGACGTGACATGACGTGACATGACGTGACATGACGTGACATGACGTGACATGACGTGACATGACGTGACATGACGTGACATGACGTGACATGACGTGACATGACGTGACATGACGTGACATGACGTGACATGACGTGACATGACGTGACATGACGTGACATGACGTGACATGACGTGACATGACGTGACATGACGTGACATGACGTGACATGACGTGACATGACGTGACATGACGTGACATGACGTGACATGACGTGACATGACGTGACATGACGTGACATGACGTGACATGACGTGACATGACGTGACATGACGTGACATGACGTGACATGATTAACATGACATGACATGACTAACATGACATGACATGATTAACATGACATGACAACATGACATGACATGAATTGACTAACATGACTTACATGACATGACATCACATGATATGACTAACATAACATGACATGACATGACATGACATGACATGACATGACTAACATGACATGACATGGCTTACCTGACTAACATGACATGACATGACATGACATGACTAACATGACAATGCTAACATGACATGACTAACATGACATGACATGACTAACATGACATGACATGACTAACATGACATGACATGGCTTACATGACTAACATGACTAACATGACTAACATGACTTACATGACTAACATGACTAACATGGCTAACATGACTAACATGACTAACATGACTAGCATGACATGACATGACTAGCATGACATGACATGACTAGCATGACATGACATGACTTACATGACATGACACGACTAACATGGCATGACATGACTTACTTGACATGACATTACTAAGATGACATGACATGACTAACATGACATGACATGACTTACATGACACGACACGACTTACATGACTAACACGACATGACGATTATGTAATGAAGTGGTTAACATGACATGATTTGAAAGGACTAACACGACATGACCGACATGACATGACATGATATGACATCGCACGAAACGACGTGACAACACAACACAACACAACACAACACAACACAACACAACACAACACAATACAACACAACACAACACAACACAACACAAATAAAAACAAATTGGCCATTTCAGCCCTTGAAAGGACTTTGACCGAGCTTCTTATGATCAATTGTGTTGTGTGTGTTTATTGAAAAAACTGCGACTGGGGATCGGGGTCCGCGGTCACCACCGCAACACAACACAACAAAATAATATTTTTTCCTGCCATAATTTGATTTTGCTGCATGAGGCTTCCTTCGGCGCTTTTTAATCTTTTCCTGGCAATATTTGCACATAGCTTGCTGTTAACGTCCACCTTCGTTTGCTGCTGGTTGTCGTTTTTTCTGTGGACACTACATCAAACAACAACCTTTACCATTAGCTTAACCACCCGTTCATATCTAATGAACATTTTTGTTTGAATGCTTGTTTTCTATATAACTCTAACTTAATTTTATGGCTTGTGGTTGTTTAGAGTTCTAGCGCTGATTTTTTTACTCTCTCTAAACAGAAAACATAAAATCAGAACACGTTGTCGCTTGCCATGTTGTCAACAAGAACAAGGCAAAAATTAATGTTTTTCAACTAAAACAAAAACTATACACCACAGCAACTACGTGTACCGTGAAAACAAACAAAAAAAAAAAAAATAAAAAACAACGATGAAAATAACTTTAACTTTAACCACCACAACTTTGCAGCATTATTAGTGAAAAAAAAGTACAACTTTTGTCATTATTTGTTTAAGCTATGCATAAGTTTAAGGATGCTTCATTATAGTTTGTTGTGGTGTGTCAGTGTGTTTAGTTGATTTAACATGCTTTTAAAGCGTAAACAACCATCAGTTTTGCGTAATAATTTTATAATTTATTTCATGTTAAAACAACATTTTGTGCTCTATTTTTGGTAAAACTTACTACTTGCTGTATTATACAGCTCTCAAATTTTTTTTATATCTATGCCAGCTTTTCGTGGTTTTCACACTGTTGATCTCATATTTTTTAATTTCGATTCAATAATCTAAAACAGCGGTTTATAGTTGCTCAATTCTGTTCTGAAAACCAAACTGTGCCCTGAATAATATTCGAAATACTGTAACTGATAATTTGATATCCGCATTCCATTCACTTTTGCAGCATTTGTATCGTTAATTTTGTCTAAATGACAGGTGACATCAAATAAAACCACTGTCATCTCTGATAGAAAGTCGTAAACTTTAAAAGATTATCCTCGCATAGAAAGTCATATAACCATCATAAAATGGTATTCTGACAAATAGTATCTTATAGTTTAAAATAAATATATACAGCACGTAAATATGGGTGTAATAAAACTTCGGTCCAAGCTAAAAAAAATTTTTATATTCAATTCAAGTTTATGTTCATAGATTCTGTTTTCACTTTATTAAACGCGCCTTTGATATCATTATTAGTATATATCATTAGTATTTTAAACATTTTGTAATATTTCTGCGCAAAACTTCACGTCAAAATTCAATTTCAAATAGTTTGTAAATTCATCCTGGAAAAATAATAGAAAAAGGTAATATTTCTGTAGATTATTTACAATTTTTTTTTTCTGCGTTGGAAAGGTCACAACCTGGTCAAAATTCTACCAAATTTCTGTGTGCCTATTTATAATTATTCAGAATAAGCAAGATGGTTACAACAAGTTCGAGGCTATAACTATTAATTGATTGGATATACAAAACTATTTCCTTCATATAAATTATTTTTTAATTTTATTAATTTTTAAAACATAAAAAAAACACACATTTTGAAAAAAAATTTAATTTAACAAAAAAATCATAGGTTTAGGGTTGTTTGCTTTTTTGATGGCACAGTCAGTTTCTAAATTTTGTAGCAAAACAAAAACTTCTTCTAAAATGCGTTACAGACTTTGAAAAAAATTTAATTATTCGCTTTTTCCAACAAAAATAATTTTGAACCCATATTTTGAGAAAAGATCAAATTTTGTGGTCTTTTCATAAAAGGAAAAATTGAAATATAAACAAAAAAGTAATGGTAATATTTTTAAAAATTTTTTTAAGAAAACTGATATGGCTTAAATACAAAAAAGAAATAAATTAAATTTGCCGAAAGATGGCAGAGATATTGGCTTTCCAATTCAGAACCTTCAATTTGAGACAGTTTTTTTCTCTCTTGGCATTTGATTGAAATACACGCTAATTAACTAACGACAATATTAAGAAAATTAATTCAAAATACTTTTGGTTAGATTTCCACAGTAATTTTTATTACATTTGAAAGAAAATTTTGCAAAATTTTAAAAAAAATTAGAAAAATTTAAAAACATTTAAAATTCGATTCACATATTGACATTTTTAATTCTAAACACTTTTTTTTTATACAAATTTTATAATTGATGAATGCATAAAACTAAATTTTGTGCGGAAATTTTTACTTTTGAGAAAAACTCAAATTCCACCAACTCACAATCTTTATCTCAACTTAATTGCATATTGTTCAAAAAGTGTGTTTTTTTTCTCAAAAATTGTAATTCTCTCTTTGAAGGCTGGGAACTTCCTTCATCAGTTATAATAGTACCTTGTTTTAGCCTCAAAAAATGTTTTTTTTCATCTATTTTTGATTCACAATTCTGTTGGTTGAAAACAAAAAAGTTTGATTTTCTCCCCACTTGTGAAATCATATCAATGTGTTAAAACTATTGCCGAGCTTATTTAACATTTTCTGTTTGGATTACCTGAAAATATTTTTTTATTTTATGCTTATAAAATATTTTTGGCTTTAGTGCATTATTTGTGGCGGCGCTTGTTCCATGCATAAGTTTACTGCGAGTAGTTGTGAGTGTGTGGTTGTCTATTTTTGTGCTCTCTAATACTAGTAGTTTTTCATGGAGAGTTCATAACCAGCTTGTGCATCTGACTAACACACATAAGGAATTTACCCATAACGCCTTCCACTTCTTGTCTTCATACGCAGGAGTTGTATTTGTTGTGGCGACGGTTGGTTTTTGTGGTCCCAGAAGCATACACTTGGCTGCTTATGGGTGAGTGCAATCGTATGTATGTTTTGTTATGTTTTTTGTTTTCATGCTCCAGCTCTTCTACATTACAAACTTAATATCATAAAATGAAGCATACCCAGCTAGCATTTTATCAAATTTTTCAATATATAAGAGTCGTTTTCGACTCTCCGCCGCGAAGGTGACAGTCGAATGTACGCTCATTTTCTGTTCCAAAAAAATACTCTTTATTCGGGAGAAAATGGTACCCTACACGCGACTCTCCTTCGAGTCATTTTTTCAAAAAATGATTAAAAGACGACATTTTCGAATCATTTTAGAGTCGTTTTTTGATCATAAATATACCTAAGAAAAAGACTAAAAAAACGACTCGAAAATTACTACCGAACAGAGTCATTTTCATTCAGAAAATGAGTACACAATTAGGAGAATCGAAAACAATTCTTATATGTTCAAAAATGTGATAAAATGCTGACTAGGACGGGTGCTCTTTAATAATGTGAGATTGTTGTGATAGAAACGAAAACGACTTGAATTTGTTTAAAAATGTCACAAGCAGCAAGGTTGACTTTATTCCGAGATTGCTTTTTCAAAACTGAGCGATATGGCTTGAAAAATATAATTTTTTCAATTTCCCGTCAGTTTTCACGAAAAAAATTTTTTGATTGTTTAGCGGAGCTTCCGGATGCTTCCGCACAGGACATGTATTTTGTTTTTGTTGATCGTCAAGTGGAGTCGAAAATGACTCCTTTAGGCGATTGTCAGCAAAACAGTCTTCCACATGCTCTAGCTGGGAAGTAATGCGAAGCAAATCTATGTTAATGGTTATGTGTGCGAGCGAGTGTGTGTGTGTGTGTGTGTGTGTGTGCAGCTGCTGGACCGTTATTATCTGCTTAACTTATACATACATATTATTTAAATTTTGTATATTTAAATTTTTTGTCAAGTTCATTAGCCGTGCTTTTCTTACTTTTTAAAAATATAGGAATGTTTGTTTTCGGATTTGCTTTGAACATGGAATGTGTTATTTGGTTATTTCACAAATTTTTAAACTATAAGACAAACGTCATGCTCCGCACGGTTTTCGTGCAAATAATAATTATTTTCAGCTATTTAAGTGCTTTTCAAACATTTCAAATGTTTCAAACCGAAATCCGAAACAAGTTTCAACTTTTCTGTTCGTTTGCGTGAAATTTTGCTTGCAACATTCATTTGTTTGTTGCGTAAAAATTCTGTCATATACTCTGTTGCAAAGAAATTGAAAAATTTTGAGAAAGTCATGCTTTACTTCTCAAAATAGAGAAAAATAAATATATATATATATTTATATATAAATATATTATGTTATTACAATAACAAAAAATTTACGAGAACTGTCAATTTTCACTTCAAAATAAATGGGCAGTTCAATTGAATTGTCGTGAAAAAATTTTGCTAGAGAAATGTTGCGAGTTTATTATACAGCGGAACAGAGTACTACTTTGACGAATATATTTTGAAAATTTCTACTCGTATTTCACAGCTATTGTTTTTTGTATGAAGAGTCGAATGAATTTTCACATGAAATTGAACAGAGTACTAGGCTTTAACCTGTCAGGATATGCAAACATTTCAGGACTTTGTGCAAACATTTCTTTATTTAGAAACAAGCGATCCCGGTATGGAAAATTATGTACATTCTTAATCAGCGTCACTTCATATCCATCCACAATCTGGTTTGGTTATATTATTCTGATAATGCAGGAGATATACTTTTGAACGAGAGCAGTTAGAAGGGTTATAAAGAGTTAAAAAGCTAACCTCAACATAAATAAAGCCTCATGGCTCTTTTGATCAGCCCTAGCGCAATCTTTTCAACATCTCTTATAAAACAGGAGATGTTGAAAAGATTTACCTTTACCTTTACCTTTACCTTTACCTTTTTTAAATAAATGTGCTAACATTTTATTATTAAATCTTTTTTTTACTGACAGCGTCACTCATGTTGTATCATGCGTATTAAATTTTGCTTGTTCGTATTAATGTTATAAGTTTATGGTTCGTGCAGCTGCTTTCACTCAATTTATTCCAATATATTATATAATTTAAATTAATAAACTGACATCAAAATCACCTCAACATCTGCATTTTACGACTGTCACAACTGTCATTGACCTCAGTATCGACAAACTTACATGGTCTCCAGCTGAGCTCTGACAATATGCTAAACTTTACCATGTATCACTTGAAGTGCATTTAGGTGTGCTGCACTTCCACACCTGTATGTCAGTGGGTTAATGTTAGTGAGAGTATTACGTCAATGAGTTTTAAATTTGTTATCTACCCAACAAACAATTATATATAAACATACACGTTTTGTAAGCGTTCAAATGTAAGCAAAACGCTTATAAAACGCTACTATGACATTTATATAACGCATCAAAGTAAGCATTTTATAATCGAAATGCACCAATCTTTATAAGCTTACAAAAGACGATTGCAAAACTTGTTATTTAAGACACGTTATTACGCGTTTTGAAAATGTGTTAAGAAAATATTTTATAATTAATTTTAATACGCTTACCATAAGCTGTGTAAAAACGGTTACAAAACACATATTTTGATTGAAATAAGTAAGAGTGTCAAACATTAACTTTTTTAGTGTTCTATGTGTTTCTTTATTAGTGATAATAAACAGAAAATAAATTACAATTAAATAAGGGTTTTTCATCTTCTTCTCCTTTCGTTCAAGCTTTTTTAAGCTTGGTTTACAAAACGCTTGTCAAACTGTTTGCTGGGTATGGATTTGAAAATGAATGTGTGTATGTTACATATAGACTTCGAAACCGCTAAACTAATTGTTATGAAATATTTAGGAAAACTGCAGCAAAGTCTTGAGAGTGCTTCTGTAAAGCAAAAACATGCGGCATGGCATCTCCCATATAACCCTTATTTTTAATATCGAATATGTTTGGAATTCCATGTTTCTTACCTAATATCAAAATTCAGAATTCGAGCTCTATTTGTACGCGCTGTTTCACTGGTAACATTTTAGTGGCGTTACAAAAGGGATGTAACACTTTGTAAGCAATAAAACTTGTCGGTATAACTGTCGAATTAACTGTCGACACACATTTATGAAACGCGCAACGAATATAATATCGTGGTAATTTCGAATAGTCATGTCTTTTGACTGGAAGAATTGGGCGAGCACTGAAGAAGAGGGCGTGGCACTCTATATAACTTCTAAACGCCTGAATGAAATTTGGTATGGAGGTTCAACTGCGCCCAAAATAAAAGAAAGGCTATAAAAACTTACAAAGACTTCCTCAAGAGGGCACTTTAAAAAGTCCGTTTTTAAGACTCAATAACTCCTAAGCACCTGGACAGATTTCAATGAAATTTGGTATGTAGGTTCAACTGCACTCAATATAAAGCATAGGTAAAAATGTGGGCATGGTACTCTATAATAACTCCTTAACACCTGGACCTATTTCAATTAAATTTGAAATGAAGGTTCGACTGCGCCCAAGATAACATAGGCTAAACAAAATTCCAAAGATTTCCGTAAGAGGGCGCTTTAAGTATTGCGTTTTTAAGACTCAATAACTCCTAAATAACTTGAACCTGCAACAGAATTGAGGCAATTTAAATTTTAGAAAACTTCCGTGAAAGGGCACTTTATTCAATCAACTATGTTTGGCTCATTCACGTCAAAACGGATGAACCGTCAAAGACGAACGAAAAAAAAAATTTAAACGAACACGAGCAGAAGCTTTATCAAGATGAAAAACATCAACCGAACAGTATCGACCAAAACCGAAGTTGAACGAAGACAATCCAAAAATCGAATCGATGCTTATAGGATTTTTTTAGAATTGGAATTTTTTGAGATAAAATTGCATATTATATGCATGCTAAGAAAAACTTGAAGCGCATTTTTCTCAAACTGACTTTTCAAACTGCACTCAGAAAAAAGTTTCTCGGAATATGATAAAAAAGGCATCATATTAAGAGAAAAATGGTTTAGACTTTTCTCCAGAGAATGCCTTTCTCTAAATTGCCTTTCCTAAAAATTCTCTTAAAATGATAAAAAAAGTTTCTATGAAGAAGAGAAATATATAAAAATATATCAGTTTTAGAGAAAGAGACTATTTTTTTTGAGAAAAAATTTGTTTTTATTTTCAAAATTTTTCATTTTCAGTAAATTTTTCTCTATAAATGAAAATTTTTTGTGCGGATGAGAATATTTACATTTTTTAGAAGTGAAGAATTACTTCTTCGAAAATGTGAAAATTTATTCGAATCGAAGAAAATTTTATTTGAAAAAGAGAAAATTGCTATTATCGAAAATAGAGAAATTTTTCACCGGAGAAAGATGTGTTTCTTTTTGAGTGTGGGTGACCATTTTCCTCAGAAACCAGACTTCAAATCGAGACGTTGAAGATGCCATTTTTTTTTAATCATATCTGGCAGGTACAGTTTTACGGAAATTTGACCAAACACTTTCGATGGAAGGAGGGGGCAAAACCCCAAAAAACATTTATTTAAAAAATTTTAAAATTGAATTGATAATTTAAAAAATGTTAAAATGAGAGCAGTTTTGAATATCGTCCTTTTTCTGTGCTCGAGGCACAACCCCGAGTAACACCGGGTTACATCCGCTAGTATTTCATAAAAATATATAAATTTTAATAAAGTCAACTTATAAGTTTCTATATCGATTTTTTTTGCTAAAACCCTGCATCAAATCACTGTTATAGCAATTTAATGAAATCAAATTTGAGACTAGAGGGTTACTATAAATTTCATGAATTTTATTGGATTTTGTTTTTGATTTTTGTTTGAAAATCATTTTGCTGTTGACCAACACTAAAATTTACGCTTGAAATAAAAACAAAAAACTGTTCAATCAAAGCTTTTGCTTTGAGGCAACAATCGTGTAACAGTATGCGAAAGCCTATGTTGAGATTGTTCAGAGAGTATGGAAAATATTGACTTGTTTTTGCCGCTCTTCTGGTCGTGGTTATTGTTGATAGGCTTTTGAAAAGCGTACAAATTGATCCGGTGCAGTTTTTCTGTAGAATTGAATGGTCGTCTGGTTGCCTTTGTGTCTGTAGTATTGACACGAAGGTGCCCATGCACACTCACACACACACACACAAACACATTATACACACGAGCTCTCTAGCTTTTTGCTAGTTTATGGCCAATAATCCACTTTCAATTTATTGAAACTTTCAACTTTTGTTTTTTTTTGCTAATGTTTGTGTGCTGTTTCATTTGAGTTTATTAAAAAAAATTTAAGTCTTCATAAATGTTATTTAAGGGTAGTTGTTTGTTGTTTTTGCTTTTTAATATCATATAATCTGCATATGTCAATAAACACACATACATACATACGCACACACACCCTTATACAAACATAAACATATGAAATATATATTTTTATATTCTCTTAAAACAGCTTATTAATTTATTGATGCACACAACCAAAACAAAATGCATTTTGTTTTTATAAAAGCAAAATACAGGGTGGGCTAACATATTTTAATATTCGCTGAGCCGTTTGCACTTAAATAGATTTTAATGCGCGTTTTTAATTTTTTCTTTCATAGCCTATAAAACCAATACATCTGCTTTGAGAGCTTGGCTTTTTTTAGTTTTTTTTTTTTTTGCTTTCATACACTAAAATGCAATATTTTATTTAAAGAATTTAATATGTGTTTTAATAATTTACATGCATTCATCGACATTGTTTGCCAATATTCTGTTTGTTTTTTTTTTTTGCTGTTTTTTTGTTTGTTTTGGTTTTTTGTCTTGTATGCCAGTGGTTTAATGTAACGGAAGCAAATTGCAATTTAATGCATTATTAATTATATCGTTAAAAGTTTTTTTTTCATTTTCATTTTGAATTTTTTTTTTAATTTTTTTTTTGTGCAATTGTAAAAATTGCATAATGTTTGCTAACGTTATATATGCTGCTTAAACAAAATTTAATAGAAATGTTTTCTTAATTTATTTCCATAGTTTAAATAAACCTTTTTATGCACTGATGCAAGCAATAAATTAAAAATTTTAATAAGTTTGAAAATTGAAATGGTAGCTGGTATGAAAAAAAAAATAAATAATTTTATAAATTTGTAATTACGTAGATATGTGTTTCAATTACTTTTTTCTAGGTTGCTGTGTTTTTTTTTTAAGGATTGCCTTACACATGATTGCTTTTTTATTGCTTTCTCACAATTACTATTAAAAGAAATCGATGAAATGTTCAATGTTTGATTATTTATATCAATTATTTACTCACTTTTTATGTAAATTTAATAATTTTATGGCAATAGTAATATAGAAAGACTGTACTTTTATATACAACCAGATAATTAATTTATTTCGATCATAACAAAACTTAACTGACAGAAAGCTATTTCGAGTAAAATTTCCCCTCTCTCTTGGAAATTTGTGCAATTTTCCTCAAAGGAATCTTATTTACAGCATTTTGAAGAGACACCTGCCGTGTTAGCGTCACGGTTTCAATAAATTGAACTAATTCCTAATAAATTGTTTTCAGAACTCAATGTCATGCTTATTTTAAGCATAAAATTTAATCTGTTTTGTGGAATTTTATTGTATGGCTGCTGATAATGCTTATTGACAGATGTACAACCTGTCAACGCAACATTTGCAATTGCAAAGTATGAGCTCATTTGAGCTTTTCTACAATATAAATTTAAAATGTATTCAAGCTTAACAATACTTAAAAATTATGTCAAACAAAATGAAAATATATGTAAGTATAAGTAAATATAATGAAAAATAAACATATATACTTCTTAGAACAAAAAAAAAAAAAAAAAATATATATCGCTGCTTAAAAAATAAAAAATTATTTCAAATTTATACCAAAATAAAAAATATTTTTTTAGGATATTTGCTCAACTTTCTGCAGATAAATTGTTACCAAAAAATTGAATCAACACTCGGCTTGAAGCACCCTCCATTGAGTCAAAAAAAAGAAAAAAAAAAGAAAAAAAACCACAGAATGAACAAAATCAACAGACGACATTCTTGGCTAGGCCACAGAAATGTAACAAATTGACACAAGTGCCAAAAGTGACAACAAATATATGGCAACAATTTGCAAAAGTGAATGAATAGTCGCTAGCGACGACGAATGAAGACAAACGCGTTACGAAGTATGAGGTAGAGTAGGCGGAGGAGGATAAGAAAAGCATAGCCAGACAACGAATGTCAAACTTGTCACTGAAAATTGTGAACCGTTCATCTAAATCCCCACAAAATGACAAGCGATCATTTGTCTTGCGACAAATAGCAAAAACAATGGCAGCGCAGGCAACGTAGGAGCTGCAAGAAAAACGCAAATAAATAAAAAAAAACAACAAAAAAGAAACATAAAACAAATCAAAGAAATACAAAAAGAAGAAAACAGCTAAAGACAAACTAAGAGATACATATGAGTGCTGCTTAATGCGGCATAACACTTCAAAGCGCGCTGCCGAAGGATGATGTGAGGCAAAACCTAAGCTAAGCCAGCGTGTTAGTGAGTGGGTGTATGGATGTGTGAGGGGAAAATAAGAGATTTTCTCTTGGAAATCTGTGAACTATGAGAAAACTTTTTAAACTCTCTGTTAAGCAGCGTTAAGCTTTACTGTTGTGTATTTTTGTGTAAAAAATAACTTTTCTGAAAATTTGAAAAATGTAAATTTGCAAAAAGTAATTATTTTGATTGTTAAAATCTTAAACAAAAACACTCTATTCATACCTACACCTTAAACTTTGCTTATTTTTCAACCTTATACTGTGCTTATTTTTCGTTCTTATTTCTTAAAATAAAACATTATTTCTGAAAGAAACGGTCTAGTCCGACTATGAAATACCCTAAACCTACTCTTTCAAAATACAATAACAGTATTGAAAATACTCTCAGAAAAAAGTGTCTCGGAATATGACAAAAAAGGGATCATATTTAGAGAAAAATGGTATAGACTTTGCTCCAGAGAATGATATTCCCTCATTGCGATACTAAAAATTCTCTAAAAATGATAAAAAGCTTCCATGAAATAGAAAAATATATCGTTTTTAGAAAAAATACTTTTCATTTTTGAGAAAATATTTGTTTTTATTGAAGAAAATACTTCTCATAGTGAATTTTTTATCAAAATATAAGAAAAGTTATTCATTTTCAATAAAATTTCTCTATAAATGAGAAATTTTTTGTGCGAGAAAAATACTTATCATTATTAGAGACATTGAAATATTTCCATTTCCTAGAAGTAAAGAAATATTTTTTCGAAAATGTGAAAATTTATTCTAATTGAAGAATATTATTTTTAAAAAAGAGAAAATTGCTATTATCAATAATAGAGAAAGGTGTAAGGTGTAAGGTGTAAGGTGTAAGGTGTAAGGTGTAAGGTGTAAGGTGTAAGGTGTAAGGTGTAAGGTGTAAGGTGTAAGGTGTAAGGTGTAAGGTGTAAGGTGTAAGGTGTAAGGTGTAAGGTGTAAGGTGTAAGGTGTAAGGTGTAAGGTGTAAGGTGTAAGGTGTAAGGTGTAAGGTGTAAGGTGTAAGGTGTAAGGTGTAAGGTGTAAGGTGTAAGGTGTAAGGTGTAAGGTGTAAGGTGTAAGGTGTAAGGTGTAAGGTGTAAGGTGTAAGGTGTAAGGTGTAAGGTGTAAGGTGTAAGGTGTAAGGTGTAAGGTGTAAGGTGTAAGGTGTAAGGTGTAAGGTGTAAGGTGTAAGGTGTAAGGTGTAAGGTGTAAGGTGTAAGGTGTAAGGTGTAAGGTGTAAGGTGTAAGGTGTAAGGTGTAAGGTGTAAGGTGTAAGGTGTAAGGTGTTAGGTGTAAGGTGTTAGGTGTAAGGTGTAAGATGTAAGATGTAAGGTGTAAGGTGTAAGGTGTAAGGTGTAAGGTGTAAGGTGTAAGGTGTAAGGTGTAAGGTGTAAGGTGTAAGGTGTAAGGTGTAAGGTGTAAGGTGTAAGGTGTAAGGTGTAAGGTGTAAGGTGTAAGGTGTAAGGTGTAAGGTGTAAGGTGTAAGGTGTAAGGTGTAAGGTGTAAGGTGTAAGGTGTAAGGTGTAAGGTGTAAGGTGTAAGGTGTAAGGTGTAAGGTGTAAGGTGTAAGGTGTAAGGTGTAAGGTGTAAGGTGTAAGGTGTAAGGTGTAAGGTGTAAGGTGTAAGGTGTAAGGTGTAAGGTGTAAGGTGTAAGGTGTAAGGTGTAAGGTGTAAGGTGTAAGGTGTAAGGTGTAAGGTGTAAGGTGTAAGGTGTAAGGTGTAAGGTGTAAGGTGTAAGGTGTAAGGTGTAAGGTGTAAGGTGTAAGGTGTAAGGTGTAAGGTGTAAGGTGTAAGGTGTAAGGTGTAAGGTGTAAGGTGTAAGGTGTAAGGTGTAAGGTGTAAGGTGTAAGGTGTAAGGTGTAAGGTGTAAGGTGTAAGGTGTAAGGTGTAAGGTGTAAGGTGTAAGGTGTAAGGTGTAAGGTGTAAGGTGTAAGGTGTAAGGTGTAAGGTGTAAGGTGTAAGGTGTAAGGTGTAAGGTGTAAGGTGTAAGGTGTAAGGTGTAAGGTGTAAAGTGTAAGGTGTAAGGTGTAAGGTGTAAGGTGTTAGGTGTAAGGTGTTATGTGTAAGGTGTTGTGTGCAAGGTGTAAGGTGTAAGGTGTAAGGTGCAAGGTGTAAGGTGTAAGGTGTAAGGTGCAAGGTGCAAGGTACAAGGTGTAAGGTGTACCCTGTGGAACCCTCGAGGCAGGCGTTGAAGAGCTCGAAAAATGTTTGAGGTTGCTCTAAGATGGCGAGTTTTAACGCACGGTTAGGAATACCATCGTGCCCTGGTGCCTTTTCGTTCTTCATGGATTTGGCAATTGTCACCACCTCGTGAGTGCTTACCCTTACTATTTTATTCAGATCGTCTTCATCTGCATCGTGGGGCACAATCGCTGGTTGTGGCGAGAAGAGAGTCCTTACTACGTTACTAAGCAGGTGTGGGTCCGTAGGAGTGGGCTGTATAAACCCCTTCAGCTTTTTTGTTACTATCTTGTAGGCGATTAACATGGGCCAGCTTCTGCCTCATCACATAGCTGCAGAAAACACTTGTGATTGCTCCTATTAATTGTTTTTTTCAAAGATATTTTGAAAATTCGCGATTTGGATTCGGATTCGACCTTTTGAGCGGTAGTATCTTCTTCTAGCTTGAATGCATTCTCTGCGTGATTGTGCGATTTCTGGGGAACACCAGTAAACTGGGCTGCGCTGTCGTTTGCTTGGTCTTCTTAGGAAGTATGCATGGAAGCGTCGCGAGCTCTCCTGACTTGGTCAGTAGTTTGTCTTGCCATATCGGTTGCTGTGCCGGCGAGGTGTATGTCGGCCATCATAATTCTGAAGATGTCTTCGTCTAGCAAATCTGTTTTATAAGCAGATCTGTTTTCACTACTATTCCTTCGGCTACGATGTTGTCTACTTAGCGTGTATGTAATGGCATGGTGGTCACTGTGCGTTTAAATATCTTGTACCATCCACACAGTCTGAATAGTGAGTTCACTACTGGCGAATGTCAGATCAATAAAGGAGCTATCTACTGCACTGCTAAATGTGTGCTGCAATCCGGTATTGAGCAGCACCACGTCACAGATGCAAACTCCTCACGAAGTGTGAAGCCTCTTTGATTTGTACGTTGACTTTGATTTGTAAGAATCGTGCTCTGTTCTTTGACTGTTTGCGCTAGTAGGTCTTTCGCTTCAACTAAGATTCAACTCTAGAAATGCCATCTTATCTTAGGTTTCGTAGCTATATTAAAGGATGGACATGTCCAACTTCTAGCACGGTGATTTTTCTCTGTGCCTTTTTTTGCTAAGCATAAAAAGCAGATTGCCTCCACACTACACTCCTTCGCCTTGAGGTTCTCTTTGATCACTAAAATGCATTGATAATTGTGGTCTCAAATCTTTTACGGCAACTAATAAGCACCCCCTGCATCTTCTGTTCTGCTAAAAAAGCTACAGATACAAATAAACTTTAAATATTTTTAATTCTTCTACACCCACTTCTTGTGGCTAATAGCGAATCTGAGGCGTAAATATCCTGTGGTAAATTTGGAATGTCTTTTTTTTTTTATTCGATAACTTTTGAATTGTAATAAAATATTTGGAATACTTAAGTTTATTTGTGGGTTAGAATTCTTTACGGCGAGGGATAGTGGTTATTTATGTGAAAGGAATTCACAGACTATCGCTTAAAGAAGCACAAAAATTTATCATTCATTTTAAATTTATATATTTTTTTTTCTTCTGTATTTGTTTGTTTTTCATTTTTTGCTTTGTATTTTGTGTTTTATTTTGGGTCCTCTTTATAACAATGAACTGCTTTGGCAGCACATTAATTGAGACTCTCAACTGCTATCACAACAGTTATAGATATAAATACCTGCTTAGGTTGACTGCCTCTTACGACGCCCTACCCTCTGGCCAGCTTTGTGCCATACTGTGCTCTATACTTAATGAATTATTTGCTGTGCTTCTGCATTGGCACCAGTATTCGCTACCGCAACAACAACAATAATAATAATAACAACAAAAATTAAGCCAACACAATGAAAAGAAGCCATAAATATCCTGCAGGCAAAAAAGTTTTTCTCAGCAATTTTTCAATCTTTGCTCCATTTGTTGAAACGGGTTCGATTTTGTGGCTGGTTCTGCAATCCTACTCCTCTTCTGACTGCTTATGTTTGCCTGCAAGGATAACAATTGATTTTCTTTTACTCTTTGTGGGTGACTGTGTTTGTTATATTACTCACACAAATATACAAACACATACACACAAGCATTTGAATTTATTTATTAAAACATTTTCGGACCATTAAATACGTTCACCATCAACTCCAACATCAATACCAACACTAACACAAGTAGCAACACAACCAGCTCGTATTGCTCACAGTTATGGAATGTGTCATATTTATTAGATAAATAAATAAATAATAATACAGATATAGCAAAACACACACACATACACACACAAATACAATAGATAAATAATAAAAATACTTAATAATAAAGCGTACAAAATAAACAGCTATGAAATGAAATACGACAAAATATGAATTGCTAGCTGTCATTGAGCGGAAATAAAATTAAGTGCTGGCGAACACTAAGATAGCATGTCGTGTCCTTCGAAACCACAAAAATGGATATTTGCTGTGATTAAGTATTTTGAAGATGTTGCAAAAATATTTTTTTTCGCTAACATCATAAGCTGATTGTATACAAGAATTTCTTTTGTACAAAAGAAAATTGAAAAAAAAATCTTCTTATATCAATTCAAATAATGGCGAATTTATTCATAAGTAAAACAAATTATTCGACATTTTTGTGTTATTTTGTTATTTTTAGTGAGGATTTAATCATAAGGTCCTTTGCTCATCAGAAATATTGTTCAATTTATATACACCGGATTAGCTCATCTCTATTGTTATTTTATTAAAAGCTATTTTTGTTCAGTTGTTATTTTTTTTTTTTTGAATAAATGAAATTAAATTTCATACTTTTAGATGAATTGATTTGAAACGAGGTTAAGGTCAAGGAGAAAATTGTTTAATAAATAAAAGATGAAAATAAGAAATTGTTCATTTGGAAGTCGTTGAGAGCACTTTGAACGAGCTGCTTTTGGCAAATTTTGTGAAGCGTGCTGTTAAAAGTTTGTTAACAATCAATGTTGTTGGAATAACGTAGTGTGGACTACGAATGGCTAATGTTCGTGTTATTTAGAAGTTTTTATGGGTGAATTATTGAACTCATGAAATAAAGAGCATCATGAGGTCGCATAGACATTCGCTTTAGCAACGAAACTGCAAAATTGTTGCATGAAATTATTGCTCACTAAGTATCAAAGTAACGGTGAAACTAATTACATGTCAGTTAAAGATGCAACCAAGTTATAATGTCATGAGGCCGGGTACAGAGCCACTTTAAAATCAAAAATGTAACGCTCATGCAACAGCGTTGTATGGAATTACTCATAAGTGGGTCAAAGCAAATAAACAAACAAACAAATTGGCTATTTCAGCCCCTGAAAAGCCTTTGACCGAGCTTCTTATGATCAATTGTGCTGTGTGTGTTATTTAATGTTTGCACACAATTGACCGAGAACTGGATCTACACGTTTTATGCCGACTCCGAACGGCTAAGGTTAATGTTCTCAAGAGGCTTTACATGGCATTATTTATTCACTGAGGTTTGCCATTGTCTACAGAGAGGTGGTAACCGATCAGAAAAATTTTGTTATTGAAAAAACTTTTACCACGACAGGGGATCGAACTCGGGCTCCAAACATGCTTAGCCACACACTTATCCTGCATGCCACGGTCACCACATGTGGGTCAAAGCAGAACTGAGAATATTTTAAAATTAATATTAAAGATCAGCCTCATTCATGTTAAAAATGAGAAAAAAAAATTATACAAAAGTCAAAGCAAACACAAAAACCAAAGAAAAATAGACTAAGGTAGGGTAGAACAAGATTAAGTGAAAAGGTTGGAACATGGATTCAGTCTTAGAACAGAGATTTGGATTAATATAAGGACCATTCTACAAAAAGGCAGTGTACACGGCTTAAATGAAGATAAGAACAAATGTTGGGACAAAGATTGCACAAAAATAATGACAGAGATAAGGACAAGGATTAAAACAAGAACAAGGAAAAAGTTAAGAATTACGTTGAAGATTTGGAAAAAAAATTAAGGAAAAGCATTGGAAAAAGATTTGAAAAACGATAAGGACAAGTACTTAGGCTCAAAGTACTAAGTACTAAGGTCAAAGATAAGGAAAAAGATTAGGTTAAGGTTTTAAACAAGGAAAAGGACAAGGGTAAGAACAAAGATTGGGTTGTAGATTCATATAAAAATTGCGACAAGAAACAAGACCAAGATTTTAATTTCATGAAGAGAAGGATAAATACAAAGTTAAGGAATTAAACGAAGATTAGAATAAAAACTTTGACAAATATTGGGATAATGATTTGGACAAAAAATTTTCTTGGGTAATGAAAAGGATAAGAAAAAAAAAGTGGGGAAAAAGTATACCAAATGTTTGGAAAAGGACTTGGCCATGGATGAGAAAAAACATTAAGTCAAGAATTTGGATAATAATAAGGATAAGGATAAAACAAGGATTTGCCCAAAGGTTAAACGAATTTAAACAAATACTACCATAAGGATTAAGACAATGTTTAAAGATAAGGAAACAGATAGGTGAGGGTTTTGATTAAGGATAAGAAAAAAGCTTGGGAAAAATGTTAGAATTTTAAAAGAGATTTAGATACGAAAAAAGAGAACGATTGGACTTGCACAAGCATAAGAATGAATATTAGTTCAAAAACTTGAACGCAAATAATGTAAAAAATTTGGAAAAAATTTGGAAATTTGGCAGTGCGTTCTCCAAGTCAATGCTACGAATTACAACACATACAGAAGTTTTGAAGTTGGTGTATAGTTAA
Organism: Tetanocera ferruginea; assembly: GCA_958299015.1. NCBI lineage: Eukaryota > Metazoa > Arthropoda > Insecta > Diptera > Sciomyzidae > Tetanocera > Tetanocera ferruginea. The sequence goes on from OY282642.1 coordinate 95,997,702, forward strand.
TCAGCTTTGAGATTTACAACTCTGGTTAGAAGGATTACAAAACATACTTCTAAAATAATTAGACAGAGTATCAAGATAAGAATGTAAACAAAGAGAAGCAGTAGAACAAGAGTTAAAACACAAATTGCATGGCTTAGATTGAGACAAAAATTAGTACAAGGATTGGCATTAGAATAAGTCAAATAACTTTCGATAAGATGAAGAAAAAGCATAAAAAAACAAACTTCAAACAAGCCTTCCACGTCTTAAAACATGCTAGTGTTTTGAAGACAAACCCAACCAACAACTTACTTTAAAATTTCTTTAACAAAAATATTTCTTGTTATTTTTTTTTTTTGCTTTGCTTGTAAAAATTTGTTGCAAATTCTGATAAATACTGAAATAAAAATAAATGAAAAATATAAAAAACTTTTTCATTAATAAATAACTAAATCAGTTGTTATTAATTTATAGCTTAATATATTATTTCATTCAATGACCAGCGCTCTTTTTTTTTCAAGTTGAAAAACATAATGAAAATTCTTTGCTGCTCAGCTTCGTACGTTTGCATTTCTAAAATATTAAACCCTTGCATTCCAACTCTTGAATGTCCAGGCAAAAATTTTTTATTACATATTTTAGATGCTTTTCTCAACAGAAAATCAAAGATAAAATTGGAAAAAAAATATATATATATAAAAATAAAGAAAGACAAGACAAAACTATGTCTTGGCAAATCGGTGCACTTTAATATTGACAGAATATGCAATATTTTTTAATATCTGTTAGATTCTTTACGCTTAGCTGCCTCTGTGTGTAGCTGTACTGTGTGACATGCTAAAATTCCAATCGACTAAATATGCCACGTTTTTAATATTTGAAATAGCTGACATTTTCTTTGCCCGTGTGCAAAAATGTATGTACAGGCGCGAGGGAGTTTGCTTTTTATTTTGCTTTATTTGGTTTGTAAAAAATGCCGCTGGTCATTTAAGGATATAAAATCATTAGAACTCAGTTTTAGCTCTGCGCATATTTAAGTTAAATAATAAAAGCAAGAGACAGACGCACACACACACACACACACACACAAATGCTTATATATATATATATATATATATAAAACCACTTACACTGGGCTGCGTGGGGCAAGTATATTACGCAGAGCTTTCGAATTACCATTAATTCTGGTGATATCCTTCGGGCCTGTCGAGTTGTCGGCTAAAAACTCTTAACTAGATTAGCAGCAAGCAAGCCAAATAAATCCAATTTTCTGCCGCGAACGCTGAAGGCGAGAAGAACAATCTTGTTTTCGTTTTTTTTTTTATTTTATTTTTTATTTAAAGCAATGCGAAAATGACAGAAAAAGTGGGTAGTGTTTGGATGTAGCGCGGTTTGCAGAAGATGGCGTCAGAAATCTCTGCCATGCCTTAAAAGAGAAACCAATAAAGCGTTGTGAGGTAGATAGATATACGCTGTAACAAGCTTAAAGCGCCACACAAATTTTATTTTCTCTTACTGCTTAGATGATATGGCAACGCCGTGCAAGCTGTAGAGCATGCACAAAATCACAGAAGAAGACATCGTGATAGCCGCCGCCACGCACATACTCCGACACACAAACATAGTCAACAGACAGATTCATTGAAATCCGCCACGGAAACGGAACTCACGCTGGGCGCCGCCAGAGTTGTTGTTTTTTTTTTTTGGTCTGTTTGCCTGTGCATGTACCTTGCAAAATTTTTTCCACACTGCAAATAAACGCTGAAGTCAGTGTGAATATAAAAAAACTATGTGTTTTTTTGTCGACAAGCTTAAGTAATGTCTGAACACACAACTGCGGAATGCCTGCTTTCAAAATAAATAACTTTTTGTCTGCTAGTTTTTTTATGATTTTTTTAAAAATCGCTCCTGATTTGGTACGAATGAATGCGCTGGTTTACTGTTAACGCAATTTATTATTAACATTATGCATTTGTTCGCTGTGTGTGTGTGTGTGTCGGAGTGTGTAACTATGTGTGTGTTTGTTTATTGGTATATTTACAATCCTTTTAAAATAATGAAAATTAAGCCTTCAACTGTGGTTCATATACAAACCAACAAGCGGCGGCCGATTGTTTGTGTATGCAAACTTTTCGAATTTAGTGTTTTTTGTTTTTTGTTTTTTTTTATTGTTTTTTAATAATATTGCCTGCGCGCTAATTCTCAGTGGGTGACAATTTGTGGTTGTTGTTGAAAAAGGTGTTTCCCCGTTTTGTTTGCAGTTGAAGTCTTTTAATTTAAAGCTATTGGCAGTTAGGAAGAAACAGGCATGCACATATACACATGAACAATAAAAGAGGCGTTAACCAGCCGGAATTGCTGTTTTATTTATTTGTCAGTGTCTGCGTCATATAAAAATGTAACTCGATTTAAATGTGAGCGCATGTTGGAGGCTTGTTTATTTTTTTTTTTTTTTGCGAGATTAAACTTCTTAAGGCACCGAGAGTGTCTATTCACAAAATGAACAAAATGTAACATATATCGTTTTTCCACTGGGAATGCAGGCTAACTGTTATACGACAAAAGTTTTATCAAATAATATGAGAAGACGTTTACTTATTAAATTGAAAGCAAACATGGTCATTTCCACAGAAAAGTCTACCAGGACCGAAAAAAAAAAAATATTAAATAAACAAATAATTTGTTTGTTATTATTTAAAAAAAAATTGCTTGAATTTTTAGAATGAACTGCATTTAAAACTTATTTCAGTTTTTATTCTGAGAAAATTTGCCTGATATCTGAAAAATATGTTTTTCTTGCTTTTAGCTACTTTTAAGCACTTTTTCTCTTTAGTATTTTTCGTTTATTAATTAACATTTTGTTTGCACTCTTCTTATAAAATCCATCTATAAACTACAAGTAAACAATAAAAAATAAAAAAATACATAACAAAGCACGACTTACGGTAAATTTTTTATATTGCTTTAATTAGTATTCAAATGACGCGTTCTTGTACCTAAATCATCATTTGTTATCAGAACTTCGTGATCGTTCTAAGCAAGTGTCTGAAAATTGTAACTTAAATCAAATTTGGTAGCCTCATTATAAAAAAAAGTTACTGCAGGTAAAAATCATACTCAACATTTAATATTGATTTTCAAAGTATGTTGCGTTCGCGATCATGCGCCGTTTTTTAAATATACTTTGTATGGGAAGTATGGAAAGATTTCATTCGATTTTGCTGAATTTTTTACTAAGTGTTAAAAGTTATAATTTAAGCTCATGAGCTAATTCTCAAGTCATTGGATTGATTTTTAATAGATTGTTAAGAAATTTTCTTTTTGAGAAAGTCAATTTGTATGGGAGGTATAGGTGGTTTTCATCATATTCGGCCTATTTTCGAACATGATCTTTATTTTTACGATATAAGCTTAAATATCGACTTTCATTACGATAACTTAATAATAACGGCTGTTATCATGTCAACAGACAGGGGGACATACATGGTTTAGTCAACTTAGATTGTGATACTGCAGGATAATGTATGCACTTTTATGTATGTGCCACGCCTCCTTAAGGGCGTAAAAAACATCGTCATAAAGTAAATAACAACATACGTAGTACGGGTGGGGTTAAAACAATATAAATATCATAATTTTTCTCACAAGATATGAGGCTTGTATTTTTTTTTTTTATTAATATTACTAAAATAACACTCCCAAATAATATTTACGATGTTTTTGGTAGGTAATACAATATTTAGCTTAAATTACTTTAACTAATTCTTATCACGTTTGTAGATGAGAACAAATGTCGCGTTCTAGATGTCGCGTTCGTGATCAGGCTTAAGCCCAATAAATAAAAAAAACTAATGGAAAACTGTCAAAATGACAACTATTTCTTGAAAGCCACAATAATCTGTTTTAATTTACAATTTACCGCTGTAAAATTTGATGTTGCGTTTCGCAGATATATGCATTTTTCTAGATGCTGTTGAAAACGAGTTCCATTTTTTGTCGCGTTCGCGATGCCATGGTTGTTGCTAATATTTTGGAAACATAAAATCTAGAGAACCTAACAATTTTTACTAAATATAGTGCAAATAAAATGCTATTAACTTGAAAAAAAAAAAGAAAATTTGTTTTGAGTTTTCTTTATTATTTTGCTCCTCAAAGGCGTAGGAATGTCGCGTTCGCGACTATGGAAATATAAGGTGTGAATATAAGGTGGATAATGCAGTGATTCAGCCATGATGGTCACAATTACATACGCACCAACGATTAGAATATACTTTGAATTTAGTGTAATTTTTCCTTTAGGAATTTGTTGCGGTAAATTTTTGTATGACAACGTATACATGTTAGACCGTTTTTTGGATGAATCGGGTGTGAGGATTTCATATCTGGCGTTAGTTTTGCCTTAGCTGTGCACGTTTTTTAAAAAAAATTTATTTTTAAAAATTCCTATCAAAAAAATTCACAAAATTGAGGGTGCGATGGGGTAAAGTGTACCTACAGCCCCCTTTTTGTTTTTGTTTTGTTTGATAACTTTTCATGCCCGAACCGAAAATTGCCCTGGCAACATCAGATTTTTTTGCCTGCATACAAATCGACCCAGCCTATTACATATATGATAAAACTTAAATGTGGGTTGAAGCTTTTTCATATCTAATAAAAAGTGAATTTTTTACCAAAATTGTATGCCTCTTTTAGAAGTTTGAGAACTCCTTCAGTCCAAATATATTGTATACATATTCTGTACATCTGTGCAACAGCACTTTTCAAATGACATAGTTGCATTCATTTTGAGTTCTAATTGAATCTTATTCTGTCGTCCCTATCGAAGGATTGTGAAGCTATTGTGGCTGACCAAATATCGTCGTTTTTAGCACTTAATAATCTTTATGATTTTCTAATAATCTTAAGATCTATAAAATATATAATGTTTTTTTTTTTTAAAACGATATCAAAACGAATTTAAGCCGAAAAGCTATTTGAAAGACGTGGACTTTTTTTAAAATGAATGTTTTTTATTATAAAATTTAAATAAAAAAAAAGATTTTCTTATCTGATGAGTTTTTTATTGACAAAGTTGAGGCTTTGAAATAAGAAAAAGATTTTTATGATTTTTCCTGCTAAAAATCAAATAAATTTTCTAAAGAAATATGAGAAAATGTATTCCATTTCTTTTGCATATCGTAAAAATGTCCGTATTTGGTACATTGGATGATTAAAACTATTGTTTACTGGTGCGATGGAACTTATAAGAAAAAAGCACACATTTTGTATCAAAGCCGTATGAAATGTCAACTTTTCCGATAAAATATTTAAACATGAGAATAGGAAATAAAAAAAAAAAATTTTTTATACCCATATTGGGTACGTTTAATGTAATAAAATTTTTTCTTTATGGAAAATAAATGCATTTCAATTAAACAAAAATTTTATTATAAATAGTAACAAATTTAAAAAAAAAAAACAAAAAAAGACAAGTTAACAAATTAACTTAAATATAACATTACTAAAAATTACAATAACAAAATTACAACAAAATTTTAGTTGTGAAAAATTGATGATGGTACCGAACTTGTCAATGTTTCCATGGAAAAAAGCGAAATTATAGCAAAAAAACGAAATTTTCCCTGATTTTTGAACGCGAGTTTGAAACCTTAAACCATCAATTGAGCACGTATAAAAAAATACGTCCACCTTAGATTTTTGTCTTCTATCACATATCCGAAAATCATTCAAATCGGAGACTGTCACCTGGTGACCTTTCCTTGTCAATACAGACTTCAACGTGTACTCAATACAAGAAATATGTAAAATTTATGTGTGCAGAAAACTATGCCATGTATACATAAATTAATATATTGAGTTCAAAGGTTTTTCCTTCTGTGTGTCGGCGCAGACCACTTTACCTTTAGAAATTGTTCAATAGACCATCTCAGACCATGAGAAATTTTATTTTACATGATCTTCAACCGCTTCGAAAATCTTGGAAACTGTAAATATAACACCTAAAACAGTCCTAAGGTGTCGAAAATGTATAACTGAGAAAGCAGAGCAGCTCAACATCGTCCCATGTTGGATCTCTGGATATATGTGCTTTCCAGGAAACTGCTAAGCAGATTGAACTCGCTGGCAATCGTACTGCCAAAATTTTATCAAAAGTAAAGTAAACGTTGGTATATCCCTCACCACATATAAACCACTTACAAATGAACAATCCATTAAAACTTTCCAATGTAATGGACATGCATTTGAAATGAATGTAACGGAATGCAAACCGTTATTTTTGATACAGAATGCATTGAAAACACTGTATTGATCTACTTTTTCCCTCTATTATTGCCTTTCATAACAACGTTGTTTATAGTAGCACCTACTCGATGAGTAAAGTTTTCGTGCAACAATTTTGAAAGTTTCGTTGTTTAAGTGGTTGCTTGCTGTTATGAGCTCAAAGAATTACTTTCTTTTTTTAAAATTATACTTATAAGTTGCAGAAATGTTAAGATTATAATCTTTTTTAATTTCATTGAACTTTTTGCAACTAAAATTTTGTAAACGAATTAAATTGCTAACATACAAAATATACTTTCATCGTCAAGAAAGTTGCAAAAATATTTCTGATTGATTACATGAGCAACCAGAATTTGTGCAGTAAATTGTTGTGCTGTTGTGCTGTACTTATTCAAAAACTACTTCACTGATTTTGTGAAATTTCATTTTATGCTATTGAAATTTGCCAAAGAATTGTAAATAACAAAAACAACAATAATAAAAATTGATTTGTTTGCAGAAAAGCATGCAAATTAAGCTTGCAGTAATTTTGGACAAACGAGTGGCGGGATGATCGATATATGCTGTTCAATTAAATTAACCATAAATGATTGTATGTGTATGTGTATGTGTATGTGTGTGTATGTGTGTGTGTGTATGCATTTTCATTTATATTTGCTTACAACCACTACGCTGACAGCTTACAACGAATTTGAATTAAATTTGTTTGCATTTATTTATTATTTATTATTTGCATTTGCCTATAAATTAAAACTGTGCAATTTTCTTCTCTATTTTTTTTTTGTTTTTTTGTTGTTGTTGCTATACAACACATTACCGTTGATACTATACTGCTATGTTTACGTACGCCTTTTACTGGTTCAAATCATTTATTAAATATTCATAAAGTTGGCTTTAAATAATATTTATTTGTTTTTCACTTAATTGCCATGATAACGGATTTTAATTGCTTTTTCATGTGCAAAATAATGTACACATGTTCTAAGTATTGGTGCTTCAGTATATTCAAACAACCACAAATATACCAACCAACGCATTTATATACTTATATTTTTTTTTTCTATATCTACAGAGATTCATTCGAGAAATTAAATAAAATAAATTAATGAAATCGTTTTCCGTTTTGATGTATATTTTTTTGCGACAAAATTAAGCAAGAGAAAAAACCAGTAATATTTTCAAACAACATAAATAATTTTTTTAAAAATTTCAAGGAAACGAAAAGAACCACAGTTTTAAATAGCTATAAAGTATGCCGTTAAAGTCAACTTCACTGTTTACAAATTTATTAAAACTTCAACTGTTTTTAAATGTGTTCCTAAACACGGTAAGGCAAGTGTCAATATTTATGAGTCAAAAAATTTAAATTTTGTACTTATTTCAATTAAATATTGCTGTGTAGCCTGTGGCTTCTTTGTAAAGAACAACTAATCAAAAAAAAATGTATTTTTTTCATTAAAAAAAATTTCACCTACATAGTTAGAGGTTAGGACGTAGGCAGATAAACATTTTCACTAACAGCATAAATCTCTTTAATCTCAACCCTAAAAAAAAAGATACCAAATTTGAAATTTATTTGCTCAAAGCCAATAAAAGTAATCAATCAATCTACATAATATATAATAATTCCTGCTTAAGCTGCGCATAAATTTGGCATTCTTCTTAGATTTTGTTCGTTTTTGTTTTTTGTTTTTTTTTTATAAATGCCGCTTATGTACTATAATTAATAACGTTCAACTCGAACAGATTATTTCTGTAATCAAGCCAATTTCTGTGCAACTAATTCATTTGGCAGCCTCTGCTTTAAGCCACGATCTATTAATTATATGAAGCTCGCATTTAAAATAAGCATTTGTCGAACTACTTAGGCTAGACCAAATGGTAGATAGGCAGTCAGGCAGGCAGGAAGGCATGGTTGTATAGAGCCTTGGCAAAAGCCTGATGCCAAAATAATAGCACCATTAAATTCCATTTGACGTCCCTGGAGCGAGGCTCAGCCTCATCGTCGTTGTCGTTGTCATGTTTGCTAAAGGGACGAATGCTAGGCACTGGCCTAACGAATACGAATAGAGCAAAAATAGAGACTGATTTATGTGCGGCTGCCCGAAAAATCATTCAATGTGACGCTTTAGCAGGCCAAATGCTTGGGCTATGGATGAAGTAGAGGGTAAGTAGAGGGTTTTTTTTTCACTCTGCTATGCAGAATCATTGAATTAACTACATAGCTTCTACGCAGCGCAGCCGCTGTCACTGAAGGCAATGCTGATTTGTTCTGGCTGTCGTGAATGTGGTTGGAAGCATCATGGGCTGGTTGATTGTGTTGTTATGGAACAACGGCTGCTGTAGCGCTAATGTGGCATTTTTAGTATTCAGCAAAAAATATGACATTGAAATGTTTTTCTTAATGTTTAGATTTTTAAGAAATATTAATAATATATGAATAGCCAGTCTTATTGGGAACAGTATTTATACAAATGACATTATTTACGATTCATTTATTATTGCTCGTTGTGAAGCAAAGAAACGGTTTTTATATAATCTACTTAAAATCAAGTGGAAAATTAAAGTGTTTTGAACACATGTTTCGTTATTAAAGAAAAAAAAAATGACAACGACAATGACAATGACAATGACAATGACAATGACAATGAAAATGACAATGACAATGACAATGACAATGACAATGACAATGACAATGACAATGACAATGACAATGACAATGACAATGAAACTGACAATGGCAATGACAATGACAATGACAATGACAATGACAATGACAATGACAATGACAATGACAATGACAATGACAATGACAATGACAATGACAATGACAATGACAATGACAATGACAATGACAATGACAATGACAATGACAATGACAATGACAATGACAATGACAATGACAATGACAATGACAATGACAATGACAATGACAATGACAATGACAATGACAATGACAATGACAATGACAATGACAATGACAATGACAATGACAATGACAATGACAATGACAATGACAATTACAATGACAATGACAATGACAATTGCAATGACAATGACAATGACAATGACAATGACGATGACAATGACAATGACAATGACAATGACAATGACAATGACAATGACAATGACAATGACAATGACAATGACAATGACAATGACAATGACAATGACAATGACAATGACAATGACAATGACAATGACAATGACAATGACAATGACAATGACAATGACAATGACAATGACAATGACAATGACAATGACAATGACAATGACAATGACAATGACAATGACAATGACAATGACAATGACAATGACAATGACAATGACAATGACAATGACAATGACAATGACAATGACAATGACAATGACAATGACAATGACAATGACAATGACAATGACAATGACAATGACAATGACAATGACAATGACAATGACAATGACAATGACAATGACAATGACAATGACAATGACAATGACAATGACAATGACAATGACAATGACAATGACAATGACAATGACAATGACAATGACAATGACAATGACAATGACAATGACAATGACAATGACAATGACAATGACAATGACAATGACAATGACAATGACAATGACAATGACAATGACAATGACAATGACAATGACAATGACAATGACAATGACAATGACAATGACAATGACAATGACAATGACAATGACAATGACAATGACAATGACAATGACAATGACAATGACAATGACAATGACAATGACAATGACAATGACAATGACAATGACAATGACAATGACAATGACAATGACAATGACAATGACAATGACAATGACAATGACAATGACAATGACAATGACAATGACAATGACAATGACAATGACAATGACAATGACAATGACAATGACAATGACAATGACAATGACAATGACAATGACAATGACAATGACAATGACAATGACAATGACAATGACAATGACAATGACAATGACAATGACAATGACAATGACAATGACAATGACAATGACAATGACAATGACAATGACAATGACAATGACAATGACAATGACAATGACAATGACAATGACAATGACAATGACAATGACAATTTGCTCTCAAGAAGCTTACATGATATGGTTTTCTTACTGAGGTTTGCGATTCTCAGCAGACAGTTGATGGCCGATCAGAAAATTTAATTTCTATTGGACAAATTGTTTCAAATTGTCGGATGGGCATTTAAACCCTGGTCTGCCGAGATTAGTTGACTCGCACAACACTCACTTAGCACGTACGGCTACAGCCGCCACAATGATAAGATAGCACACGAGTAAGTTAAAGCTCAAATCAAAGATAAAGATAAAAAATGGTTTAGGCAAACTTTTATGTAAGGTAAACAACAATATTTTTTCAACAAGGATAGGTAGCTTTTTGTTTTAAATCCTTTTATCCTATTGAAACAAAGATAAGAATTAGAATTTCGGAAAGGTTAGGAATGAGAATTTGAACAGGGATTTATACAAAGATTTGTGCAGATATGTGCAAAATATATAAGAATAAAAATTCTGTAATGCTGAATATTTAGGATTTGCATAAATATTAAAGCTACATAGTTGAAAAGGATAAGTACTAGGATATGGTTTAGGATAAATTTTGACAACGATTAGAACAAGAAAATTAATTTGGACTAGAACTAGCTGATAAGCACATTTTTTGATTAGTATTATATCATGCATTGAAAAAGTATATAAACAAGGATATGGACGTTAGTTTGAGCAAGTTTTGCACAATAATTAGAAAAATTTGTAAAAGTTGAGACAAGTATTTGTGCATAGATTTGTGGTCAAGGACTTGAACGGAGATTTGGATTTTATTAAGAATAAGCATAAAGTTTAGCACAAACTTAAATTAAGCTTTAGATGAGGATAATAACAAGGTAAAGCGCAGATAAACAAAAAGATAAACAAAGGAAAATGATTTCAACAAAGATTACGGATTATGAAATTACAAGTTTTAGGGTATAAATCCCTTTGTATAAATCCCTGTTCAAATTCTCATTCCTAACCTTTCCGAAATTCTAATTCTTATCTTTGTTTCAATAGGATAAAAGGATTTAAAACAAAAAGCTACCTATCCTTGTTGAAAAAATATTGTTGTTTACCTTACATAAAAGTTTGCCTAAACCATTTTTTATTGATAATGACAAGTATTTATAACTGGACGTAGGCAAAGATAGGGTACGGATTAGGATAACAAGGATTAGGACACGGATTTAAGCAAGAATTTTGCCAAAGATACGCAAAAGGCTGTAAATTAAGATTAGAATAAGGTTTTGAATGTAGATTAGGTTTGAAAACAAGGTTTGAAAACATATCAAGACTAGAATTTAAGCATGAAGGAATACAAGGTTATTGCCAAGGAATAATAAACAAAGGTAAGGTAAAGGATTACGACAAAGATTTGAAAGGATAAATTTTGGAAAAAAGTTTTTAATAATTTGAACAATTATTTGAACTAGTATAAAAAAAACATGAAGAGATATTAAGACAAGGATTATCACAAGGATGTAAAAAATGATAATTATTTGAAAAATTGTTGAGCAAAGGGTTGGGACAACTATTATGATAAGTATAAGGTAACAGATTATGATACGAATTTGGAAAAAGATTTGGACAAAACTTTGGGATATAAACAAGGATGGACAGAGATAACGAGCAAGATTTGGACTTTGGTTTGAATAAAGGTTTAGAACAAAGATTAAAACCATATATACACTTAGTTTAAATATTAAGTGACAAAAATTTGGAAAAGAATTAGTAGAAATTAGTAAAAAATGTGAATAAGGATTAACACAATGATAAGGACAATGCTTTAACTAAGAATATTATAGAGAATTTAAACAAAGATTTGAACAGGGACTTAAATAAGGGTTAAAATGAGACTGATAACAAGGATTTGCACAAGAATTATGAACATTTTTTTGGAAGAGGTTTAGGAGTAGCTCTAGAGAGTTCACGCTGTTTGAGATTTTTCGAAATTTTGTAGTTAATTGGTCAATAACAGGAATTTTCTGAGTTTTTGAGTCATCATTTCGAAAAAAAAAAATATTTAAACTTAGCTTTACTGCACATAAATCAGATTTTGTGGCATGTTTTTTGATCATTTGGATGATATACATTACATATTTAAGATAAAGATTTAACTAAGGATGCAAAAGACAATAATGAGAAGATTTAAGACCACCATTCAGACAAGTCTTAGAACAAGGATTACAGCTAAGATTTATATGAGAATTGGGACAAGGTTTTGAAAAACTAATAAAAAAATTTAATAGAAAAGGATATAAAATAACGATAACTATAAGATGAAGATAACGCCAAGGGGTTTAAAACAAGGAGTACGACAGCGATTAGGATAGAGTTAGATGATTGGGTCAAAGTTGAGAATTAAGATGAAGATTTCTAGCACTGACAATATAAGAATAATAAAGAAAAAAAATTGTTCGACAGAAATTATTTTGATAAAAAATTGATATAAAAATTTGAAAAATGATAAAGAACAGGATAAGAAAAAAAAAATTAGTAAAAGGACAAGAAGATGAAGAACAAGAAACGTTATTAAGTACTAACAGATGCGAGTAATTTTTTTTTAATTAACCCTTTGTGACTGTTATACCTTAGTTTTCAGAATTCTACTGACATGGTTACACACAAGACATAATTTTTGAGGCTTCTTCTTATAAAACTCTTTATATATTCAAACCATTAACTTTTTTAGTGTGTATGTTAATTACTTATGTATATATAAAACAAAAACCAACTTCTATAACCGTTACATTTCAAAATAACATTTCAAAATAAACGACTCAACACAATTTTTTCGATTTTGTAATGTCTGTCCTACTACCACATCAGTCGCAGAGGCTTTAGAATGCATCATAAACCAATTTTTTTTTTAAATTCATGGCATCATTCGAAATTTATGTTACAACTAAAAGTTAATGGCGTCAATGTAAAATGAGACAGATGACGTATGGAACAAATTTAAGTACACAAAATATGGTTCTTCTGAGAATTTGGTACAGGTTTGCCAATCAGTCGACTAAATACGCAAACAAATAGCAAAACAAATTTACTTATATATATTAAAAATGCCATAAGAATCATGAAAATTAAAGTTAAATTTGTAAAAATTGCTATCCAAAGCAATTTTTGATAAATAAGCATAGGATTTGCTTTAAAAAAAAATTACTCGCAGATATCACGCTTCATTAAATCAACCCACAAAATATTTTAATTAAAAAATTCTCTACAGATATTAGTGTTAAAAAATACTTCCTTTTGCTAGAAATTAAAAATAAAAAACACTAAACATAAAGTTTAACAATAAAAATATAACGCAAATTAGTTTTTAAGCTTATACTTGTTCGTTTATGTTCCTGTGATGTCTACCAGCGTTATATTTTTATTGTTAAACTTTATGTTTAATGTTTTAATATAACAGTGTCCCTGATGATGAACTCCGGCGGAGTTCGAAATATTGGACAAAATAAATAAAAAACATTTTATTATAAACAAATTAATTTGTTTTAATATAAAATAGTGACCGGACCTTAAGCCCAAACAAATAACAAATCAACACATTAAGAGAGGTCGACGAAATATTAAATTATAAAAAACACCATAAGAAGCTTGCTTTCAACAAGCGTTAAGTTTTAAACCACAAACGAGCGCTTCCAAAACTCTTTTCAGAAAAAAAAAGTTTTGGCACACGTTAAAGCTGTGAGACTGACAAGACCTTTTTGAGTGATTTTACATTTATTCCCGCTCTTAATACATTAAAGATGTCTTAAGGAAAATTAACAAAATTAACTGAATAAACTTGTTTCATTTCTGCTCTAATCAAATTGAAAAACAGCGAAATTTAAGGCAACAACCATGTCAAAAATTTTGTTTCTTACCACAGAAGAATGCCGCTATGTTTGGCCCATAATGAATTTAATAAACTTTGTCCAATTATTAAATTTCCATATCTCTCGGTTTGTTGTAATGGAGAGGAGGTGTATTTGGGCATTGTTGCTAAGCACAATATATATATATATATATACTATGTCATGGTATTTGTGGCTATGCCGCCACACTGCCTTCAGCACTGAGCCGCTGAAGAAAAGTTTCCGTACCGAAGGCGAAAATAAGCAACATTTTTGCGGCAACAAAATATTTACCATCAGCAACAAAAAGCAACCAAAATTTCATCAGGTTATGCGGCAAAATACTATCTATTTAGTTTTTGGCATAAAAAAATAGTGGTTGCCGGAAATTTTTTGAAAAAACTTTATAGCCAAAGTTTAAGCCTTTTGTGGAAAGTGGAGAGGAAGAGTGAAAAAGAGCAGCTTTAGAAACCAGCAATAGTTTTGCTAACAACTAGCAAATTAGTAAAATGTTTAGATGTGTGTGTGAGTCCCTAAAAATTAGTGGTTTTATTTCAAGCATGGCTCTATGCTGCACTCTATTTTCATCTCGTTGCATTTCGGCTCATTTATCTGCAAAATAAATTTATTTGCTGTTGTCCTAGATACTATCTGCAATCGTATAAATCTTAAGCTTACAGCAGAGTATGTCTTCATGACTCAATTTCTTCACATTCCTTCATGCTTGCTTTATATGCCTTCCACCTGCTTCTTGCTGCTACAAGTACACGCACGCTTTTGTTAACTGAATTCTATATATATATTCGCGCCTAACAAAGGCACCAACACTTCTTCAGTTAAACATAAATAATGGACACCAATGTGTTCCACTTTTCAGCTTACATACACACACACAGTCACACACACACAAACAAGCATGCAAACTCATACAAAAATCCATTGACGCATTTACGCCACAGCCATGTTTCAAGCAACAGGCACTTTAATTTAAGGTTTTTTTTTTTCTACTCAGACACTTTTATTAATCCTTAAATGCAAACATTTATGTATACCTCAAGGATGTTTATGCTGTTTACTCACTGGTTGGTATTCTTGAAAAAAAAATGCCTTGTCTATAAAGAGTAGGTGTGCTTTCTTTATGTGCAGTAATATGTAAACACAGAAGTGTGCAAAATTTTAAATTTCTTCAATTATGGTTAGCTCCATAACGACTTTCATCAAGATGTAGAACATGATTTTATGATGCATTACTACGATGCTCTTGGTTTTTAAATGATGTTTGTTTAGATATCCCTTTGGCTATAAAGTGATTTTGTTTGATATCCGAGTAAGTTGAAAAATCTTTTCTTTCAAAAGAGAGAGGGAGAAAGAAAAATAATACAGTCAAACCTGTTTTGGTGCGATCCATTTTTGTGCGATTTTATTTTTGTGCGGATTGTTTTATGCGAGTTTTAATTTTATGCGACTTTTTTTGTGCGATATTTTTTTATGCGGTTTCAGTTATGCTTGCATGCGATCTTTTTTATGAAATTTCTTTCAAGCGACATATTAATGTCGGGAAGTTATTCGCCCTATGAAAGGTCGCGGCGAAATAAGATCAATTGCATATTGCGCCATATTCTTAACTATTGCATCAGCCATTTTCATTATTAGTTTATTACCAACCTCCAGAAAGCATATAGACATAATTTTTTACTACTCATTAAGTATTTTTGTAAACTGTGAGATTAAAGGTAACTTGATTTTAATAAATTATTGTTCCATGATTTATGATTTATTTTTTTATGATTTTTATTTTTAGATATAAGTGCCCCCCCCCCAAAATGAATAATAATCATAATAAAAAAAGCGTTAAAAGAAATGTTATCACATTGGACTCTAAGAATTTGATATTAAAAAGACTAGCAGATGGTGAAGGACCCACAGCTCTTGGTAGGGAATTCAATTTAGGTGAATCCACTATAAGAGCAATACAAAAACGTGCAAAAAAAATAAATGAATCTTATAATTGTGCAACAAACGAAAGTGGTAAAATAGCATCATATTCAAGAAATATTGTAATAGTGAAAACAGAAAAAGCCCTTATACTTTGGATTAAAGAATCAACTCGAAAACCAATTACAATTGACGGAGAATTAATTAAACTGAAAGCCAAACAATATTTCCAACAGTTGAAGGACTTAGAACCGTCTTCTTCCTCTTCCCACTTTGAAAACATTAAATTTTCTGGCAGCAATGGTTGGTTAGCTGGTTTTTTAAAACGACACGAGCTTCACAATGTGAAGTTGCAAGGCGAGGCCGCGTCCGCTGATGAAACAGCTGCTAGGAATTATTGTAAAATCCTAGAAAAAAATATTAATGACGGTAGATATTGCCCAGATCAAGTGTTTAATGCGGATTAAACTAGGCTCTTCTGGAAAAAAATGCCCAACAGAACATTCATCGCTAAATCTGAAAAAACTGCAAGTGGCTTTAAGGCTGCAAAGGATCGAATAACTATCCTTCTTTGTAGTAATGCATCTGGTGCAAGAATGTTGAAACCACTTATTATAAATAAATCTTTGCACCCACATGCACTAAAAGGCAAAAATTTTGCTGAACTGCCAGTACATTTCATGGCAAATAAGAAAGCGTGGGTCACATCATCTATTTTTACAACATGGTTCAACGATTGTTTCGTACCAGAAGTTCAAAAATATCTTCCTTTCAAAGCTTTGCTTATTATTGACAATGCACCCGGGCATCCTTGTTTAGAGCATCCTAATGTACAAGTTGTGTTTTTGCCACCAAATACGACCAGCCTTATTCAGCCTTTGGACCAGAGCATAATTGCAACTTTTAAGAAATTATATGTGAAATTAACTTTTAGACACATTTTGGATAAGCTTGAAAACGAAGGAATAAGCCTGACAGAAGTTTGGAAAAAGTTTTCGATTTAAGATTGCATAAACTACGCTACTGAAGCAATAGGTCAAATAAAACAACACACTTTAAATTCGTGCTGGAAAGCGGTATGGCCTGGATGTGTAATTAATAGAAATGTAACTGAAAATTCAACCATGTTATCATCAGGAATTATTTCGCTTACACATAACATTCCTGGAGAAGGATTCGATATTTTCGACGAAAATGATCTTATCGAAATGATTGAGGACGATTCCTTTAATGACAAAGACGTAATCGATATATTAACTGATCATGAAGATGAACAAGGAGAATCGAATTCTATGACAGCAGACAACATTTATGCAGGAATCCAACTGAGCAGCAAATTAGAAAGACATTTTCTTAGAATTGATAACAACTCCCAAAGAAGTTTGAAATTTCAAAAAAAGCTTCGATCGTGTGTATCTGGCTATCGCGATATTTATAATAAGCTAACCAAACGACCGTCGTCACAAAGACTTATACCGACTATATGGTAGCAGATTGTAATTCAACTACAATGGTGGAAACAGATAATAATTCCCTCTCAATATCTTCAATTGATGAAAACGACTACGAACCAGATCAACATAAGAAAATGCGCGTTTTGGACTACGACGAATGTTGAAACACGTATGAATATATATTTTGTGAATTTTTCTTTACGTTGAATACGGAAAAATAATTTTTTTAAACGTTTCCATGTGTTATTTACTTATTTATTTTGATTGAAGAGCAATTTTTCGCTTTTTCATAGAATTTGGTCATATTTCCTAGGGTAAACTTTTTTTATGCGGTCTCTATCTACCGCATTAAAAAAATTTTTTTTTTATTGGATTGGTCAAAGTTCAATATTATAGCTATTTATGAAGTTTCAGAAAATTTTTTTTTGTGCGTTTTATTTTCTGCGGTCCCTATCTGCCGCACAAAAACAGGTTTGACTGTATATAAAAATTATGAAAAAAGTTGCATCTTTACAGATATAAAAAAATGTAAGTAACATTACGTTTTAATTGATTTGAAAAGTTCTAATCTATATATATTTACAGTGGTGGACACAAGTTTAGCACATTAAGAGCATGGAACTTATTAAAGCAAATATTTCTTTTTGTTTGCATTTATTTTAATAACTGTTTTTTCAAATTAGTTTTTTCAATAAATTACATTTTATTAAATACTTAACATTAAGTTGGATGTCCATGATTTTTATTAACAGCTGCACATCTTCTTGGATAAGCCAAATTTTTAGATTTTACTGTAGTAATATGTTGCTCTTCATAATTCCAAATATTCTCAATAGGATTGAGATCCAGTGTTTTTATCTGCATATGGAATTATTGCATTTACCAGTAAGTTATTGTACACATTCTGATACATCCGTGTATCAATTTTGCGTGTGGGACTTAATTATCTTAGTATATTTTGGGCACCAAACGTATTGTTCTCCATCAGATCCGAACCGACAAAATTTTGATTCGTCACTCCAGAGGACATTTTTCCAATAAATCATGGTTTATCTAAGTGCTCACGGGCAAATGAAATTGGACTCTTAAACATTTTTTTTGACAGGTGTGGCTTATGCTGAACAATGCATCCATGCACATCCATTTCATTAAGTCTTCTGCTAATAGTTCTTGAGGAGACATTTATGCCAAATTTGTCCGAAACATATTTTTTATTGTATTTTAGCTCTTAAATGGGTCCGCTACTGAGGCTCTTTAAATCAAAAAGACTTCTTCTTTTGTTGTTTTTCTTAATCTAAGACACTGTTCAATATTTTTTAAGGTCCCGTGGGTTTCAATATGACTTAATGCTTTGCATACCATCTTCCTGCAGCAATTTAAAAGTTTTGCTAACTCCGCAACTGTTTTTCCAGTGGTATTCAATTGCTGAATCACCTGTTGCTGCGTCTCCGAGCGCAATTTTCCTTTAGCCATGTCTAATTATAAATTTTGTTATATAACAACTTCAACTTATAAAAATATTTACGAAACTTAACAAACAATTAATTAAATCAGGAGAAAAAAAACACAGTAAATAACATCATCATAATATATAAAAGACAAGCGTACTGCTCCGTACTCTATATTGTAAAACATGTTCAGCCTGAAGCAGAACTTGTTGTAAAATTATCCATTTGAAATGTTTGTACTTACTAAACCTTTTAAAGCCTGCTCAGCCTGGACCAGAACCTGTTTTTAAATTATGTATTGGAAATCTTTGTACTTGAAGACTATCATCATTTTCCTCAACTACTATACATCAAACATCATGTCTTGCTATTACAGTGTTTCTTAAGTAACAGAACCAGAACTTTTTCGGTCTGCATAAACTGAACAGCAATTATTACATTCAGTGACGTTGGTGTCAATTGGAATTGCTAGAATTAAATCATAATGTTCGGTCCTCTGATCCAATTTGTAGCGATTGGCTACTCAAATTAGGAAATGGAGATGAAGATATCAAAGAAATTCCCGATCATTTTGTTTGTAAAGGTTCGCTTATTAACCCTTATTAATAATGGACAATGTTTTTGAAATAATATTCCCATTATTTAAGCAATAAAAAGATTAAAAAACATCCCTCTGATTTTTACATGAGCTGCTTTGCTTTTGGCAGGCTGTCTAATATAATGGATAAAACCACGATAACGTTGTATTATAATATTTTAGTTCAACTAAAACAACCGGAGACAAATGCAAATGCGCTATTTATGCAAATGTTATTATAAAAAAAAAATTATACGTTGCACACCAATCACAATTATCACTTCTTTTTTTGCAAAATTTATTAACACGCGATATAAAAAAAATTGAAGGCTACTGTTGGGCATAAAATCGAAAATCTAACTAAGTTAAACTAAGACATTATATATCTCCCTAAAATTATTTTTGTCATGTTGGCACAACTTCATTTCATAGTACCAACCTATTTGATTTTAGAAAAGACGTTGGAAAATAAAAAAAAAAATTTTTCCGAAGTGTCCAATACAATGGACAAATCCATTGAAAGGGTTAAATAGATTTTTGGCGATACTTTGAGTCCGAATAACATCAACCGTTATTCCAAAATTGCTATCGTGTGCCCAAAAAATTCCGATGTGAACGAAGTCAACGAACAAGTTCTAAATATTTTAGTTGGTGACACAGTGAGAGATCTGAGCACGGATTAAATTGAAGACAGTGGTGAAAACGATAAACAAAATTACCCTGCCGAGTTTTTTAATGAAGTTTATCCTTCAGGAATGACACTGCATAAGTTATACCTCGAAATTTGAAGTATTATAATATTTCTTCGAAATTTCAATACCAAAAGAGATATCTGTAATGGAAGGTGGTTAGTTTTGAAAAACCTAAAAACTTAATTAATCATCGCACAGGTATTGACAGGCGCACTGGCGAACATGAAATAATTTTCATACCTACAATTGATTTGGCCTCGAAAAACACAAAGTTGCCTTTCACTCTCCGGAGGTGACAATTTTCAGTTAAACGGACATTTTCAATGACCATAAATAAATTGCAAGGTTAAATATTGCAAAAAGTAGAAGTTTTTCTAAAAGAACTGGTATTTAGTCATGGGCAGTTTTGGCGGGCTGATGATGTAAAACTAAGCATTATAGATGGCAAGGGACAAGGTTAATTGGTTAAAATTCTAAGAATTTTTTACTAGAAATGTTGTATATAAGGAAGTTTTATAAAAATAATTTAATAAACATATTTTCATATAAAAACCTTTGTATATAAATCCAAACAATTTTTTGTCGCATTTTGTACTCTAAATGGTTCCTTCCCGTCGTAGGACGGACTTTTACACTAGTCATTAATAAGATGTGCTAAATTTGCGTTCAGCCAATTCTACGTATTACTTGCAATTGAGAGAAGTAAAACAGAGCACAAAAGAAAGAAAAAACAAAGAACGGTATATACTGATCACACCATAACCAACACTTTTCAACATATTTTGGCTCAATTACGATTATTAGAGAATATAATTTACTTTTAAAAACAATACATGCAAAGTGTGCTAAACTTGTGACCACCACTGTATATACAGGAAGAGAAATTTGAGCTGAAAACAATCCCAAACCAATTTTGGGAAAATTTTGGGAATGATTCTGAGCTAAGCCAAAAGATTATTGATATAAACAGTTGTTTGCGAAACATTTTGTTTTCCAATATGGCTAAATACACAGCGTGACCGCTAAAATATAACAAGAACCATTTGTAGAAATTCTCAAAGATGAAATCTTTGCAAATTTAACGCACCTAGTAAGACGTCACAATTTGATTTAATTGATTTTTAAAAATTATATCTTCGAATTCTGTTGCTCCGGTATTCAATTACGTCTTGCAGTTATTTGCCTTATCGGAAATAGAAAACAAAATCCATTTTATATTCAATAGAATTTATGGTAGAATAAGACTGTGCAAAAATAAATTTAAGAAAAAGTCTAACGGAGCGTGAAGCTAACCCAAATTCTTGTAAATTTCTCCATTAAATGTGTGTTTCTTTTGCTATGCTTTTTCACAAAACTAACCTTTCTATAAAAGACCATTTCAAACAAAAAACAAGTAAAGAAAGTCTAAAATCTGTCTAGGCCGACTATGAAATACCCTAAACCCACTTTTCAAAAACAAAAAATAATTGTATTGTAAATGGTCGTGTCCGTGGGCGGATAAGCTTTTATTTTTTATGCATTTAAATGTTGATGAAAAATTTACACAACATATCACATATCTTCGGTCGAAAGCAGACGTGTTCTTTTGGAGCTCGGTTTATATTTAAATTCACTAATTAATTCTAAATAGATTAAAGTGAGTTCGCATAAATTGCGGTTGTTTGTATGATTCTTGTGAGTCATAGAATTTTTTGAAAACAATATATGTGCGAAATAAAGAAAAAGAATTTGAAATAATATAACAAATTGAGTAAACACAGAAAAAAAAAAAAAATTTTCCCGGTCTTTTCGCTGCAACATTTAGTAAGAACCACTCAAACTAATTTCGTCAACTAAACATGACTAGTACAAGAGCTAAGACTACTCAGTCCAAACATCTTCTCTTGACGCCTACGCAAAACGGTACCATCGGCTCGAGTGTTGCCAACTCCACCGTCACTCTTAAAGACTTAGATGATCGCCTCAACAAACAAAGTGAGCTGCTTATCAAAAACATCAACAATCAAATAAGTGAGCTACGCGAAGAGTTTAAAAATAAGTTAAGTGAGGTTGAGCAAAGCTGGGCTTGTAAGCTAGAGAAGGTTAATGCTGATCTTATGAGTGCTTTGGAACGAATTGACACCATTGAAAATGAGCGAGAGCATGCTGGAATGGAGCAGCTCAAAGAGTCTGTGTATGAGGCAAACAAGAAGATTGGTAACCTAGAGCGGAAAGAGGTTGCTGCAGATGCTGTTTTACTTGGTGTTCCTGAGTGTGCAGATGAGAACCTAGCAGTACTATTTAATAAATTGTGCTTTACGATCGGGTGCAGACCTCCACCTCTTAAGAGCATTTTTCGTGTTAAGAGAAATGCACGCAATACAATTGTAATTAACACACCAATTGTTATAAAGTTTAATGCGTGGTATGAGAGAGACACGATTCTGCGGTGTGCCTCAATATTTCGGAAATGTAATAATCGAAATCTCTTGCTGAATGATGTGGGACTTGACTCGACGTCTAGCATTTACATGAATGAGAGCATTACTAAGCGGAATCGACAGCTTCTTCAGAATGCGGTTAAATTGAAGAGAGAGTAGAAAACTTTTCTCTGTTTATGTAAAGAGAGGCTTAATACATGTCAGGAAGTTCGAGCGTGGAGAATCTTTTATAGTTGGCTGCAAACAAATAATAATAAAATATTTATTTTTCTTATACGAGTATTTTATAAGTAATATTAAAAAATGTCTAGGTGTCTTTTATTCTCTTTCTGAACTATTTCTTCTACTCCTAACCTATTTCTACAATCTCAATCATTATATTTTTTTTAAACTGAACTGGATTCTTGTTGATTGTTTTGTACTTATTTGTTTTAGTGATGTTGGTGGTATGTTTCATATTTATAACTTTTATATCTCTTATGATGTCTGGCTTAAATTTTAATTGTGGTGGTACTAATGATAAATGTCTTGTTGAAATTTTGTGTAGAAGACAAACTGGTTTGAGAGTTGCTCATTTTAATGCAAGAAGCCTGAATTCTGCAAAATTAGATTATATGAGGTATGTCTTTGAAAATTCGTCAATCGATATTGTGTGTGTCTCGGAAACCTGGTTCTGTAGTGATGTAAGTGATGCTGTTTACAACATGAAAAGCTTTACCCTATTTAGAAGTGATAGACCTGAAAGAAAAAGCGGTGGGGTAGCAATATATTGCAGAAATAACTTCAAAGCTAAGCTAATTAAAAAATCCATGTCGTCTAATGTTGAATATATAAGCATCTGCATATCTGACCATAGAATGAAAATCTTTGTTGCTTGCGTATATAATCCGAGTAAATCCAATAGCTTAGATACTTTTTTTTTGTGAAGTGTCCAACCTGTCAATTGATTTCGACCATTTTCTTATATGTGGTGATTTCAATGTTAATCTTTTGTGCAACAACAACCATACTAGTTCTTTGTGTGATAATATAGCTTCCGTCGGTCTGTCAATTGTAAATGATACCATTCCTACTCGTTTTTCGTCTAATGATAGTCCGAGTCTTCTTGACTACTTCGTAGTGTCCGAATCTTCTAAAGTCCTATTGTTTGATCAAATTTATTTCCTATCTGATCATGATCTCATTTTTTGTACACTGGATATACATCTTTCCTATTCTGCGACCCCTCAAACTTTTACCTACCATGACTTTAAAGGTATTGACCATCAAGCTCTTCTTCAAGACGTACTTGTTATTCCCTGGAATAATGTATGGTATCATCCCTACGTTGAAGATAAGTTATCTGTTTTCACAAACTCCGTTAAAAACCTTTTTAGCAGACATGTTCCTCAGAAAACAGTGAACATAAAGAATTCATCCTGCCCTTGGTTTACAAGTCGCGTGCAGCAAGCCATAAAAAAGAGAAATAGACTGAGAAGTATATGGAAAAATAGTCCCTCTAGTGAGAATTGGGAAAACTATAGACGTGCCAGAAATAACTCCACTTTGCTTATAAGGCAGTCTAAGATTAAATATTGCTCTTCCAAACTTAGAACGTCTCTTCCATCTAAAATTCTTTGGAGTAATATTAAAAAGCTCTGCCTTGGTGAAACACAGGCTTCTCAATGCCAGGCTGATCCGAACGTTCTCAATGACTTCTTTCTGTCAAATACTATAACCCCACAAATAAGTACTTTTGATTTCCCAAACCCAATAGAACAAACTTTTCAATCCTCAATGGTCACGGAAAATGATGTCGCTAAGTATGTGATGAAAGTCAAATCAAACGCTGTGGGTGAAGATGGAATTTATATTAAATTTATTAAGATTATTCTTGCTCATGTTATTAGTCCACTTACTCATATCATAAACCACTGCTTTACCACGTCAATTTTTTCCGAAAACTTGGAAAATTGCTACAATTACGCCTGTTCCAAAAAACAGCGCGCCTTCTGAACCCAAGGATTTTCGGCCCATAAGTATTTTGTCGTCACTGTCTAAAGTTTGCGAAGCAATAATGGCTGACCAGATATCAAAATTTATCTTGTCTACTAATCGTTTTTCTTCACTACAATCTGGCTTCCGTCCTAGACACAGTTGCTCAACTGCTACGTTAAAAGTTATTGATGATATTAGATCCTCCTACGATGATGGGAAACTAACATTACTCTGTCTGCTGGATTTCTCGAAAGCTTTTGACACAGTAAATCATAAGCTTCTATGTCTTAAGTTAAAAAACCTTTACGGTTTTTGTGATAGTGCGGTCAATTTATTGAGTAACTACTTAACAGACAGAATGCAAAGAGTAAAAGCTAAGAACTGCTACTCACAGTATAAGTTAATCTGCAGTGGAGTGCCTCAGGGGTCGATTCTCGGACCTCTTTTGTTTTCTGTTTTTATAAATTATGTTTTCCAATGTTGCAAATATACTTCAATGCATGCTTATGCAGATGATGTTCAACTCTATGTGTCAGGTAGAATGAATCTCAAGGAAGACTTAACATCTAAATTGAATGAAGATTTGAGTTCCATTAATCAATGGTCTCTTAGAAACGGTTTACGACTGAATGCCTTAAAATCCTTCGTACTTCCTATATCGAAAGACAAAATTTACTTTAGTGATATTCCAGTTGTAATGTTAGGTGAGAAAAATCTTCTCTTGGTTAACAAAGTAACAAGTGTAGGTTTTAATATTAACTGCTCCCTAACGTGTACTGACCAAATAAACAATGTAGTTCGAAAAATATATTTTATCTTGCGTAATCTTAGAGTTTCAGCTGAGTATACACCAATTGATACAAGACGTAAGCTCGTAATCCAACTTGTCCTGCCTGTGATCACGTACTCTGCACTTATCTATAGCAAACTAGACTCGCGCTCTCAGCTAAAATTGGAAATTGCATTTAATCATGCTACTAGATATGTATACGGACTACGAAAATTTGATCACTTAGCTCAGTATAGAAACTGTATACTCGGTTGTAACATTATAAGTTACCTCAATGCTCGCAACTGCATCTTCTTGCACAAGCTTATTAAACACAAAACTCCATTTTACCTCTATGAGAAATTGCACTTTGGTCAGTCGCTCAGAAGCCCAATGCTAATCCTACCTAGCTTTAATTTTCAAAACTCAACAAGACTATTCTTCATCAATGCCATCAGACTATGGAATTCACTACCAACTCACCTTAAGACTATAGTTAATGAGCTTAAATTCAAGTATGCCATTCTAAGACATTTCTCTCCACAAAATCCTTAACAATATTCAGTTCTCTTAATCTAAATCTCTTCTTTAAATATTTCATCTGATTACATTTTTTGCCACTTTATCTTCAATGTCTTTCTATATTTTCTTATTTTACTTTGTCTTCACTGCTTTTAACCTTTATAATTATATTAAAATAATTTATTTTTAATTATATTTTTATTTATATTTACATCTTTGTTAAGTCTGTACTGCTGTTTTACAATTACTTGTCATTTTGTATTGTTTACTATTAAATCTTAAGCAAATTACATGTATCATGCTTTGTACTTGAAAAGAACATGGTTCTTATTGTACTAATGAAAATCAATTCATAATAATAATAATAATAATAATACCACGTTTTATTCCAGTAGCTCACAGTTAATGCCTTTATTGTGCTTTCGCTATGGAAGGTGGGCGTGTTCATGGATGGATTACTCCCAATTTTTGAACACTCCTTAGTTTTAGTATAAAATACATACATACCAAATTTAATTTCTCTATGACAAACATAACCTTATTTATTGAGTTTAAAA
The DNA here is from genome assembly GCA_958299015.1 of Tetanocera ferruginea. Taxonomy (NCBI): domain Eukaryota; kingdom Metazoa; phylum Arthropoda; class Insecta; order Diptera; family Sciomyzidae; genus Tetanocera; species Tetanocera ferruginea. Next base: position 96,024,227 of record OY282642.1, read on the forward strand.
CTTTTTGGGTTGTATGGGAGGTAGGCGTTTCCGTAGGCGGATGACGTCCATTTTTCAAAACCATCTTTGTCTTGTCATAAAAAACATAAGTGCCAAATTTTAGCTCTGAAGGTTGAACAGAGGCTTATTTATTGCTTTTTCAATTTTTGGGTTGTATGGGAGGTGTGCGTGTCCGTGAGCGGATGACGTCCATTTTTCGAAAATATCTTTGTGTTGATATAAAACACAAACAAAAAAAAAAACACATTGGCCATTTCAGCACTTGAAAGGACTTTGACTGAGCTTCTTATGATCAATTGTGTTGTGTGTGTTATTAAATGTTTGCCCACAATTAACCGAGAACTGGACCTTCATGTTTTATACCGACTCCGAACGGCTCATGTTCTCAAGAAGCTTTACATGGCATTATTTACTCTCTGAGGTTTGCCAATGTCTGCAGAGAGGTGGTGACCGATCAAAAAAATTTTTTTATTGAAAAAACTTTTCGCCGCGACTGAAGATCGAACTCGGGCTCCGAGCGTGCTAAGCCACACACTTAACCTGCACGCCACGGCCACCACAACACAATTTGATATAAAACACACACATATCAAATTTATTTGTTGTAGGCTAGATCAAATTTGGTATGTATGTATTTTATACCAAAACTAAAGTGTGTTCAAAAATTGGAGTAATCCGTCCATGAACACGCCCATCTCCCATAGCGAAAGCATAATAAAAGCATTAACTGTGAGCTACAGGAATAAAACTTGGAATATGTCAATTTTTCATCGACATTTAAATGCATACAAAATATAGGTTTCATCCGCCCACAGACACGCCCATTTTCGATATTTTTTTATTTTTTTTGAAAAAACAGGTTAAGGGTATTTCATAGTCGGCTTAGATCGACTTTAGACTTTCTTTACTTGATTTTAATAAATATTTTCTGCAATATATTTTTTTTGCTCAATTTGTTAAAACTTAACTGTAAATAATGTGTCGTAGTTATCTGGATCGAAACAAAATTCTTACTTTTGTGTTATTTTTTGTTATAAAAAACTGCAATTATTCAATCGATATCTGCTGTGATGAGTTAGTTATGTTTGTTTAAAATTAAACGGTGCTAAGAAATCAAAGTTACTTCTAAGCAACGTTGGGGTCAAAAGGGTTAAACTGTATTATTAACGTAAAACCATCTTACAGAAAAGAGCTATTAAATATTGCAGAATCAGGAAATTGTCATTTTTGACGTGTTTTATCCTCGAAGTACTTCAGTTCATTTTATTTTCACGTAAACAACATAAATCTTAAGTCGATACAAATAAGACATACTCATTGAAGGATTTAAAATTTCAATGATAGCAACATAAATTCTGCTAAGTAAGCTGATCGTTAAATTAAATTAATTGCATAAAATAACAAAATAAAAAGATAAAGTGCTCAAAAATACTGACTATTCGCACACTTGCAGCTTGAAAAAAGCACAAACAAGTGTAATAAAACAAGCTCATTAATGAAAATTGGCTATAAGTGTGCATGTGTTGCTGTTGTTTCACATAGAAAGATAAAAAGAAAAAAACGTAAAAACAACACACTGAATTAATAGCTAAATAATTAAATGCGTTAAAAATAAGCCGCACAGTTGCTAGGCATTTAAAAAAGAAATAAAAAACAACAAAAATCTTGATAATCAAAAAGCTTATCATCTTACCGTCTTGGCATAAGCGAGCACATGTTTGAGTAGAGTGTTTTTAAGAAGCCAAGCCAAGTAAAACGATATGCTTGAATATTCATGTATTTTACATTTAAATATAATTTTGCTTTTATTTCGTTTTACAACAGCCGGCTTTTCTGACGCCAACTGAAACTTTGCAATATATTAAAATACTTGAATCTGCTTCTGCTTCCATCGTTGTAAGCAGTTTTGGTCGAGATTGCCGCAAAATTTGATTTGTTTGCCTTTTTTTTATTTTTTTCTTAAACTTTAAATGAGCCGCTTTCAGGTTACGCTAAGCCGACAGACCCACACAAAGGTAAAGTGCGTTTGCCGTTCTGTGTATCAATGTCTGTGTATTTATGTGCCTACACACTTGACTCGAAGACAATCACAAACATGCTAGCAAACAAATCGTTGTTTAAATGTCGCCGCAGCGACACTTTTAACTAGAAAACAAAGCTCATATGACACAATATATGACAGTTGGCGACACTTAGGCAAGCCAAAAAGCAAAAAAAGCAAGATAGTAATATGCGCGCTAAGCAAGACTGAGTGTTATTATTTTAAAGCTTTGCGTGTGATTGTGTTTTATTTTTGACATTTTGCGGATTTTGTTTTTTTTTTTTTTGTTTTTGTGCTTCAAAGAGGCTTTTAGACAAAGTTCGACAATTTTGTTGCATTGTCTTTTGTTCTTTGACTTCTACCAACAACACAACAAAATTCAAGATTACAAAGTCAGCAGATTTGTGTTCAAGCAGTTTGGTGTAGTAGATGTAAAAGAGCGACATTTAACGCTGCTGTGAACTTAACTTCAAGTTTGATTGTTTTGCTGTTGCTGTAAATGTGCTTATGTGCTGGCATGGCAAACATAGTTCTAGGCGCAAAACGACAGTATCACGTTCTTGATGGTTATAGATTAAAAGACGTCTTCTGCGTTACTTGTTTGTGTGTTTTTGTTGTTCTTTGTTGTCATGTGTAAATGCTTTTGGTGCGTGCGTGTTGATTATGTCACATCTGTGTTAACGACACTCGTAGGAAATTCAATTTCTTTGAAATGTATGGAATTCGGTGTTACTCATACGCAGTGCTGGGCTTAGGAGCGAGCTCTGCTGCTTAACAGAAGCTACTTGCCAGAGCATTGAAGAATTTTAAGAATATTTATATATATACATACAAATAATTACATGTATGCTTAAAGTCTTTAATTAAAGTCTTAGCATTTGTGTAAAATTCATTGGAAATCATTAAGCCTTTTGTATGTAAATAAAATGTATTCGTATCACTCATACGCAGTGTTGTACCAACTACTGGAAACAACTTAATTATTCATTAGATATTGAACAAAGCAGCAATTTCTTTGAATATTTAATTAAATTCTTAAAAAATGTGAACAAATTAATATTTAAAAATTGTTTACTTTTAAATTAACTTTACTTTAGATTAACTCAGAAAATATTGTACAGCAAGCAAAGCATCAAAGTGGTTTTATTTTTTTTTTTTTAATGGTTTTGGCAACAAGGAAAAACAACATTCATCAACTGACGACAAAATTAAGTTAATTACATTATCTGATGCGCAATAAGCTATATTCTATCATACATCAAAATATTCATACATCAATATTCATCAAATGAAAGGTATTAAAATTTCACGTCGTTTGATAAACATTTTGAAAAATTTGTTTTTGTTGTTGTTTTTTTTTTTTGTTGCTGTTTATTTTAACAAATTATTGCTCATATTGTATTGATTACGTAACCGTTTCTTTACCAAACTTGTGTATGCAATTCCTCATACAATTTAGTTACTAAACTTTTTTATTTATTTTTTTATAATTTAAAGTTTTTTAATTAAAAATTAGTTTTTAAAAAATGCAAAATGGTGTTAATATTGATTGTTAAAAAGTAATTTTAAATAAAGTATACAATATGAGTACCAAAAATTTTGCTATTTTTGAAGAGTTAACATTTTGTATTTAAATTTAACTGTAAATGTTATTATTTTTTAAAGCTGCCAACCAAAAGTGGTTTTATATGTACTTTATACTCCAATAAGACACCTTAAATGTCTTATTTTAAAAAATATTTGACAGATGACTGCTTGACTGTTTGTCGCCAAAGAGGCAAGAGTTTTTTACATTAATTTTTAAAAATGTTAATACTATTAAAATATAAAATTCATTACAACCTGATATTGAAAACATAAATACTTAATTAAAAAAAAAACAAAAAATATATAAACATTTTTCCAAAATTTTTTTATTATTGTAGAGACTTGAACAAATTACAAGAAAAAAAATTAAAAAAACAATATTTTCTACTCCAACATGGTTTTATAGAGCTCCAAACTGGCGGCAGAAAAAAAAACGGGGCCTCGTGGTTGCAGCGCTGGGAGTTGAGACTTTTTTAAATATTAATAAAATTGGTTATCGTATGACAGGAGCTTTTTTAAATTTTTTTTCAATTTTTGGTGTTGTTTCAAATTGGAAAGTGTGTATTTTCAAAAAAAATATCGACTTTAAAAATTCATAAAAAATCGAAAATAATTTAAAAAGAAGCTCGTGTCATAAGAAAGCGAATCAATTTAAAAAGCTAAAAAAAAAAAAATTTCGTCAAAAAATGAACCCACTAGTGCCACAACCAGTACGAAAAACTTGGTTTCGAGATAAACGCGTTCAAAGTTTGTAAACAAAAGTTTGTTTTTTAGAATATTAATAATATTTAATAAAATACAAATTTATAAAAAAGAGTCAATATCAAAAAAATGGCCCATGTCATGTCCCCTCTTAAATTATACAATTTAGCAAAGGGGTGTGTGATCAACCTTTGTTTGATGTTGATATTGGGGACGACCTTTCCTTGTCAGTTAAAAATTGCCAAAATGGTGTACTTTATAAGAATGATGTACTTTATAAAAACTACATATTTTTCTCATAGATTTAGACTAACGAATGGTAAGCCATGTTATCTCGATTTAACCTCAGCTGAACTCGAACTCTTACAAAACTTGTAAAAAAACTTTAAAAAATTTCATAAAAGTGCTTCACTTGTTCGGCAATGCAGAAGTATTTAGAGTAAAATGAACTTAGTTAAGCCTACTATAACTATATAGCATTTCCTAAGATCGCTTATTAATTTTTTCGCTTTGAGCCAAGAACTGCAATTGTCAAACCTATTTAGTCAAGTCTGCCTTGGTTCGGACATTGGGAGATAATTAAGTAGGAGAGAATCGAAGAATCAAGAGAAACAAGCGTAGATTATTTTATGTGTGGTGGATTCCTAGATCAACAAATTAATTTGAATACGTTGCCAATGTTAAGCCTTTATATCAATCAATTGGAGTTATAAAGCAATCTTAATTCAAAAACATCTCTACCATCAACTTCAACTTTCAAAGTCGTATATTTTGATAAATTTTTAATTTCAGGTGATTAAAAATTAAGAAAGAATTAAAGAAAGGTAAAAGCTTGGGACCAGGCCCAAGTCGGTACCTGGAACCTGGAATCTCTGAGTTGGCAGCAACGCTTACTACTCGACTACAGAGACCGCCGGAATTCAAAAACACTTTTTTTTATATCCTGAACGCATAGAACGAAGCGAGTATGATATAAAAACTATATATATTCTTGATCAGCGTCACTTCGTAAGTCGAGCTATGCATGTCCGTCCGTCCGTTCATCCGTCTGTGTGTTGACCATAAACACAGGATAAGAAGAAGGATTTGAGATAATTGCATGAAACTTGGTACACGTGTTCACATGGACTCAAGGATTTGCACTTTTGAATATTTTGGGAATCTGCGCTTAAACACGCCTACCTCCCATACGATCATAAAATAAAAATCACTGCATAGAAAGTTTTATATAAGCTACACAAATAAAATTTGATATAAATATTTATTATTTATCAAAACCCAGTTCTACATAAAAAATGGGCGTGGTCTGCTCATTAACACGCCCACCTCCCATACAATCCACAATATTAAAAACACTTTTAAAAAGTTCATATATGACCTAGAGAGAAAAAAAATTGGTATGGATGCATTTCATATCAAAACATATAACTTATGTACAATTGAAAGTTAAAGACTAAAATAAGTTATAAAGTCTTAGGCCCGTTAACTGATCTACGAAGTTTAAATTCCTTAATCTCAGATTTCGTAAACAGAGTTTAAATTGTAAACTCAGTTAAAATTATTTTCGTAACTTATCTCATTTTTATCGGCAGTTTTCTTAAACTCTGTTTAAAAATTTAAACTGAGATTAAAAAACATATTTGAGCGGCACTGCAGTAAAAATTCTACAACTTTGACGTAGAACATCAAAATATTTCAAAAATTTTTGACAAAATAATGCAAATTGTCAGTTTCATTGAAATATTTTTTTTTTCAAAACTTAAAATATGTTTGTTTTTTGTTTATTGTTTTGATTTTTTTGAAGTATGATTTTTTTATTTTTTATTTTTTGTTTATGATTGAGAATATTTCCAATGTTCTCAGAGAATTTTTGACAGAATCTAAGTTTAAATTTTTTAAACCTAGAATTTCTGTGTTTAAATTTAAACTTGCCTCACCAAGTTAAACTTAGATTTTTTGAGATGAGGTATCGGCGTTACAGTTTAAACTGAGGTTAAGGAATTTTAAACTTTGTTTAAGCTAAACTTTGTTTAAAATTAAGATCAGTTAACGGGCCTTAATCCATATAATTCTGATTTCTTATAAATATTTTTGCATATTGAACATTTTATTATTTATTTGATTTTATTATTTTTGAACTCCTTTAAATTATTTTTTATTTCATTGTAGCTCATTCACATAATTTTCTGAATAATATAAAATAGAAATAATATATATGATAGACTTGCAGAAACACAAATAATTTTCTCGTTTTTGAGCATATTTTTCCCATTTTTCCGAATTATTATTATGAGTTATTATTGTTGGTGGAGATGTGTTCGTCGATCTTGAACTATCGTCGTTAAAGTTGTGACATCAAGATTAAACTTACATTTTAATTTAACTGTACATAGTCTTTTTTCAATTCTTATAAACATTAAACCAGTTCTGACACACACACACATATAAATGGTATGCCGCTGGCGATATCATCAAAACTGAAGAGAGAAAGATAAGGAATAAAACATACTCAGCAAAGAAGCAATGAGCATAAAACCAGTTCTGGCACACATATACTCATAACCAGTATGCTGCAGGCGATAGCATCAAGACGGAAGAGAGAGCGAGTGAGGGATAACACATACTTAGCAAAGCTATCAACATAAAACTAGTTTCAACATAATGGCCTCGCAGCTAGGAGTGAAGGTTTAAAACGCCAGTCGCAGCATTGAGCGATCTCTTGTTTTTCGTGCAGTCAAAGTGGTCGGACGTGCTTGGATTATCAGTTGTGTATAATAATATTATTGTTTCTACTCGTAGGGTGCCGCGATTACGTATTGGTGGTAAGCTTTCTTCCCCAATATTATAGTCAAACTTTTTCAGTTGCCAGTCTAGTAGATCATATAAAGATAAGGTCACACTTCCCCAGAGAACGCTCTACTTCCACCAAAGTAGCACATGACAGTCGACAACAACAGTCTAACAAGTTTTTCTTCATCTCAACATCGCCAGCAAGGTCTGTATCATCGCCAACATCTCCAGCAAGGTCTGTATCATCGCCAGAAATATCAAAACAAGGTCAGACTTCCCCAGAGAACGCTCTAATTCCGCCAAAGTAGCACATAATAGTCGACAAAAATAGTCCAATAAGTTTAACTTCATCGCCAACAAGCAAGTCAATGTCAACTCAAGGACATAACTAAGTACGTCGCCAGCAAGTCAATGTCAACTCAAGGACATAACTAAGTTCATCGCCAGCAAGGTCTGTATCATCGCCAGAAAGTCAATATCAACTCAAGGACATAACTAAGAACATAGCCAGCAAGTCAATGCCAAATCAAGAACGTAACTAAGTACATCGCCAGTCAGTCAAGGTCAACTCAAGGACATATCTTTGTGTATAAAGACTATAGATTTTCATTCAAATAAGCCACTACGAATATTATTGATGATAATTGCATAACTAATAAACTTAGATGAAATATCTGTACATAAGCAAAAAGGGTCTCTTATTATTATAAATTTTCTGCAACGAACCCTAGACACTGGCGAGTATACCCCAGCTGTAAAATCCGGAAAACGGAAGTTCGTTTCAATGTAAAACTCTTCCACATCGATGCTGATATTGTTGTTGCTCCTTGCGCCACAACAACAAAAAAAAACCTCCGGCCATTTTTATCTCTGAAAAACTTTGACCGAGCTTCTTATGATCAATTGTGTTGTGTGTCTATGTTAAGGTTTACAACGCACCGAGAAATTCCAAGATTTATAAATTTCGTTTTTTTTTGCTTTTCTTCAAGTTGAACCTCTTAAAAATGTCTGGAGTAATGGCCGATTGGCTCACACATGGGCCTTTCATATAAGTAGGTGCTCAAAATTCTGAAATACTTTTCTTTCCATCAATCTCGGTTGATCTTGATCTTGAAAACTTAACGCTTTGAGGACCATGATTTAACCCATTGTTTGATATAAAGTCTTAAGGAGGGACATTAAGAAGGGAAAACAGACCTTTTTTTAAACATTCATAACTCTGTCAAATACAAACATTATTGAATTGTAAAGAATTGAAAAACAATTGAAATTGAGAAAAAATTCAAAAATATATATTTTTTACTCCTACATGGCTTTATAGAGATTCAAACTGGCGGCAGAGAAAAAAACGGGGCCTAGTGGTTGCAGCGCTGGGAGTCGCAAAAATTGTCTGATCTGGAAAAAAATTACTTTTTAAATCTTAATAAAATTGGTTATCGTAAGACAGGAGCTTTTTTAAAATTTTTGGTGATGTTCCAAATTTAAAAAAAGCTCGTGTCATATGACAGCGAATCAAATTTTAAAAAATAACAAAATAAAAAAAAAATTTCGTTAAAAAATGAACCCGCTAGTGCCGCAACCAGTACGAAAAACATGGTTTCGAGCTAAACGCGTTCAAAGTTTATACGTAGGTACAGCTGCCGTACGTAGGTAGCGCGAAAATTAAAAATGCGCTCTCACTAATCCGGCTGTTACTTTTGAACCCGTAAAAATTTTCATGAATTTTTTTTCTTAGAATTTTAAGAATAATTACTAAAATACAATAATTTTGTTTATGTCAAAAAACGGCCAATGTCATGTCCCCCTTTAATTAAAACTTAATTTATTACATTTTATTGTGCAAAATAAAAAAAAAAGATTTAATCAAATAATGACCTTGACGAACAGGTTAAGTGTTCGTGACCATGATTTAGACTATTAAATACATTTTATATAAAAACTGAAACCAATCGATATTGATTATAAAATCCATACGAATTTTAAACGATTAACCAGTTGCTTATAGCTTTGTTTTAGCCAACTAGCGAACAGGATACCATCTAGATATGACAAAAATAAACGTTTAAAACTTTCACTTGAATGTGAAATTGAAAGATGAATTGTTTTAAATATTGTTGGTTTTGATCAGATTAATAACAAAAATAATTGTATTTAAGTTACAATATAAGTATTTAAATAATTTAAATATCAATAGTTAAGTTAGGTCAGTACACTGTCAGTTTAGGTTACAACCTGGATAATTAATTTGACGTTTTAATATGGAAAATTTTAAGTTTAAAATTAAAACAATTAATGTTATAAGTATAGCTAAAAATAACATAAAAAATTATATAGTTTATGGGTTAATCATATTTTGTAAATGTTTTTTAAATTTAAGCAAATCACTTTAGTATTTTTAAATAAAATGTACTAACGAGCATCTGCCGTGCCCGGTTGTAAAGGCGCTATAAATAAAATATGCCAAACTTTTCAGATAAACTCTTCTTTTAGTGCTTTTAAATTTTTCATAAACTATAAGTTTTAGTAAAACAAAAAAAAAAAAAAATTATAAAAAAAAATTAAGGAATTTCAAAAGAACAAAATATTTTGCAATAGTGCTTGAAAAAATAAAAATGCGTCAGACTGAAAAAATCAGTAGCATGGCAACGTTAAAACAAAAAAAAAATTAAACCAAAATATAACCAGAATTTCAAAACAAAATGAGTTAAATTGACAGCAGCTGCTTGCTAGTTGGCAGAAGCTTGACGTTGCTTATTTGAAGATAAACAAAAAATGAGCAACAAAGCAAACTGTTGCATGATAATGTTTCGATTTTAATTTTGTTATTTTCTGTTTTTGTTGTTGTTATGCTTATGCTGCTTTCTTTCTCTGCAGCTGACATGACAAAACAATGAAAGTTCGTACAAAATGCATAAAAGTGCAACAGTTTTTGAGAGTTTATAGTATACATGCATGTGAGTGTGTGTGTGAGAGCTTTGAAGCAATATGTGCATTTCTATATCTACTATTAAACTTTGTTGGTGTTTGGTTTGGACCATACAATGACAAGCAGCAATAATGAAAAATGAACATTGATGCTGACAACAACGATGACGCTGACTGATGACGATGATGATAATAAAGATGTTGGCACAAGTCTGACTGCAGAGACAGCATGTATGACAGGCCAGTATGTAAATTAATAAACATTAAATTCCAGTGATTTTGGCAAAATTTACTGTAGCAAAAAATAAAAATTAAAATTCTCAAATACAAAAAGCCATAAATGCTTTTAGATTGTTTTGTTTGTGTGTTTTGAAGCATTTCTGTATTGACTGCTGTCTGTATTAAGGCTATAGAGGTAATAAAAAACTCACATGATAAAGCTTCAATTTTACAAAATCGTCACAGACACGTATGTGTAGGCTTATGTCTATGCTTGCATGTGTGGGCGCTCAAAAGTATATCAAGACATAAGCATATCAAATGCTTGCTACGAGGTCAATAAAATATGACACAAAGGCAAATAGACAATAAGACAAACAAGCAAAAGCAAAACAAAAAAAAAAAAAACAAAGGCAGCAGCTAGGCAACTTTTTTGCATAAGCAATAAAAAAGACGATAAAAACAATAAAAGCGACAAACTTCAATCTTTGTCAATTTGTTAAATTTGAGAATGTCCACAAATAAACACAGAATGTCTACAAATATAGGCATGAAGTTGTGTGCGTGAGTTTTTTTGCTTATACTTCTACTTCTTCTTTTATTGTTTATAAACGTGAATACTTTAGCATTAAAATGACCTTCAATTTAAATTGTAAGCGTGAATTTTAAATCGACAGCCATTCTTTATTTAAGTATTTATTCAGTTTTTTTTTTTTGCGGTAAAAGCAAAAATGCCTAAAACCAAGAAAAATATGTTTTATAAATTTCAACAATCATCAAGAATTAGCATAAAAAATATAAGCAATAATTTTATAACTGTCACCGTGCTTGCCTCAATTTTTGTTTTTTTTTGTTTTCTTGTTTTTAGCATCTTCAGTTATGCGTTGCTTTTATCTGCACGCCTGCCTGCCTGCTGCTCTGCTCCGCCTCTGCATTCGCTTCGTTTGGCTGCTGCTGCCTGTCTTTAATGAAATAATAAAAAGTGTGACAAATGCGCGCATAATAAATAAAATAAATGCAAATAAAAAGTTTTTTTTATTGTTTTGGCTGTGCCCACAGTTATGTCTCTGCTCATTGCTGCTTTATAGCATTTTTCGTCTTTTATATCTCGAGTATTCAGCATCATTTTCAGCAATGTCGTCATCAGTGAAAATTTCTGTGTATTATTTTTATATATTTTTTTTTCTTTCTTATATTATTTCGTTTAAGCTGTTGGCTCTGTTTTATTTTTTTTTTTCATTTTCTATCATCCGGTATGTTTTGTGGCAAGGCTTTGTTGTTGATTAAATTATTAAAACATAAGAATAAAAGCAGATAAAAGAAAATATAATAATAATAAAACAGAGCGAAATACAAAAAAATCTTATGTACTAAAAATGCACATGAAATTTTTTGGTTCATCTGTACATACACAAAATAACACACACAAACGCACACACAATAATATACACTCATAAATAATTGTGTGTACATGTGTGAACTTTTGATGTTTGCACGGATTAAATATACTCGTGTTTATTTTATTTCAGATTGGATTTTTTTGTAATCAACACAAATGTTTTGTTTTCTTCTTGTTTTGTTTTTTTTTTGTTGTTTTTTTTTTTTGTTTAAATAAGCAAAACTTCATATATTATTATTATTCTGAGAACATAAAAAACTTGAATAACAAATACATAAGAATAAAAAACAATTGATTATGAAGTTGCATGAAACATAAAACGATGAAGTTGTTAAAAATAAGTGTTACTTTATCGAAAACTGTGGTGAGCGTCACAGGTAAAGTGTATGGCTTAGCATGCTCGGAGCACGAGTTCGATCCCCAGACAAAAGTTTTTTCAATAAAAAAATTTGTTGATCGGTCACCAACATTCTGCAGACAATGACAAACCTCAGAGAACAAATAATGCCATATAAAGCTTCTTGAGAACATTAACGTTAGCCGTTCAGAGTGTGCAAACATTTATTAACACACACAACACAATTGTTCATAAGAAACTCGTTCAAAGTCCTTTTTTTGGTTTTTTATCGAAAACTAGGTTTCTTCATATCTTATTGCAAACAACCAAATAATTTTAAAACACAAAAAGCATTTTAAAATAGCACCGTTAATAAGTTTTTCAATAATCACAAGATGATATTTGGAAAAAAAAACAATATAAGACAAATTTAAATTCTTGCAAGCTTAAGTTCCTGAATTGTATTCAGTTTATTATTGATAAAAAAAAAATTTACAGATATATTAAAAAAAAAATGAATCAACTGTGGACACATTAGTTTTCTATCGGAAGTTGTAACGAACTTTTTAGCCGGGGTTAGCTCACCGGATAGCCGGGGTTCGTACAAAAATATTTTTTTCCGTATATTAAGAAATAACAACTTTGTTCATTTTTATTTACGATTCAAGTCTTTTTATTTTGTTTCTTTCACAAAATTCACATGTTATTCTTTGATGTGTTCTGCTGCTTCTAGATTTCCGTTGATGTCTTTCGCTGCAAGATCCGTTAAATTCGTAGTCCGTTCGCCTGCCCTCGGTGAACTTGAAACTACGTTGGGCCGTGCGTTATGAAACCACTCGAGCCAGATGCACAATTAAGTCGTGGATGTCGTCAAGCTTGTTTTTGAACAAAATGGACTCACTAGGATGCTTTTAGAGCAGACCGTCCGGTATGAAACCACTCGGGTCGACAGAAAAAGACAGCTTTCGTGATGCCACTAGAATGTTTATGGCCGGCCGTCCGATATGAAACCACTCGGGCCGACAAGGAAACTCTGTACACTATTGTCCTTGTTCACTATCACTCCTTGTCCTTGATCACTTTTTCAATCACGACTAACCGATGTGTGCTGCTTGCGTTTTCACTTCAAACGAGATCCACTGTCCGTTCGCTGACTCCTTTTATCCCCTTTTATCCAAACGGGACCTTGTTTGTGTCACAAACTTTACATCAGATCTCAAACTTGAAACTCGCATGCCTAGAACTAGCGGCAACCTTTTGCTCTGCTTGTTATTGTTGTCATAGTTGCTGTTCATTGACCCCTATGTATTTTGTTATTGTCACTTGTGGGTGCCTAGAATGAATGTTGTTTGTATGTTTTGCTGCTGCGATCAAACACTGGCTTGCTGTATGTTTTGTTATTGTCTGATTGCGGGTCGCACAGCTGCGTGTTGATGAACAGGGGCGGTTCATGGTATGACCGGGTATTTTTCCAGGTGCGATTCATAAATGCAGGGCGGGTTTAGGTTAGGTAGGGCCCTCTGTTCCGATGCGGTTCAGAGGGAAATGTAAGGCCTAAATTTTTGTTTTTTTAGCTTTGAAGCAAGAATTTCAGGTGTTAAACCTATTCAGTCAAGTCTGCCTTGGTTCGGAAATGGGTATATAGATAAGTAGGAGAGAAAGTGAAATCAAGTGAAACAAGTGAAGAATGTTGTATGTGTGGCTGAGGGATATATCAACATGCGAATTTGAAACTGAGGCAAGTGTTATGCCTTTACCTCAGTAACGTCTCATATTTTAACGGTTAAAAAAATTTGCAGGTATTTTGCAAGTTTTAAAACATATTTTTTCCGAATTTTTATGATTTTAATTTCTAGAAACAAAAAAAAAATAAGTGCCCCTGCCCGCCACTTTGACTTTTATCTTATATTATAGGAGCGGACCTCGTATGGAGCTCTACAATGAATGGCTGATTGTGAAAAATTTGAAATCTTATAATTTTGAATTCTTGTGTTTTCTTTTTACTTAATATTTAAATTTTACGTATCATTAAAATAGTTCTTCTAGCTTTTCATTTTATGGTTGAAACTACATGTATCAGAAGATTTCGGTATCTTTATTATTAGTAAAATATGTATGTATATTAGGCCGGATCATTCTTATATGGATAAAAAAGTCTACCAGTCGGGGTCTCAAAACTTAGAATAACTAATTTACATGATTTCTGCATACTTTTTTTTTCAAATCGCAGAAAAACCACCGAAGCAATTTTGATTCTCTTGAAGGTCCTTTTTGGTAAAAAAAAAACGTTTTTCGCTTGTACCTTTTTATTTTTCACACAACGCATACCCAAATCTGCTTAAATGTTAAATTTCTTACTCATACTTACATTTTGACATACAAAATTATTAAAATTTTGTTTCATTGACCACCAAAAATTTAATTTTTTGCTATTTTTATAAAGACATTTTTTTAACACTGCTTTAAAAGACACATTTTTTTATTAGATTTACGTAGCGTTGTTATTGTTGGAAAGATATTAAGTTCTTCTTTCGTTCTGTGTATCGCTTTAATCAAAGCTATGTGATTAAAAAAAAATTTATCGAAAACTGGATGATAAAGCAGTGAAGAAATGAAATTAATTGTTTGTATGAATAAGAAATAATTCATTTTATCAGATTTCTATAAGCTCACATTCTCTCAGTTTTCACACACAGCTTATTTTTAAAGATATTTTTTTTGTTAAATCAAATACGTAACTTATTTTGCACACATTAATTACTTTTGAACATAATAACTGCTGCAATATTTACACTACAACAAAAAAATACATAAATAACAAAGTTATGACAACGTATTCTATAAAAAGATTTTAAGGTAAAATTTTTAATTGACCCCATTTTGATTATTCCTAAGGTGAAACGGCGTTAAATTTTAAATTCAGCCTTACAAAATACACAATATTTCTATTCCTTTTTCGGTTTTCCGGCAGGATATTTTCTGAGCCAGCGATAACGCAACAACCAACACGCAACAAAGAATCCTGGAACTACTTAGGCCCAGTAGGTTATTTTCAATGTTGAGAAAATAAAAACAAAAAATTCTTCAACGAACAGAATGTGATCTACACGCCAAGAAGTCATGAAGTTTCAGATCAATACGCCACAAAATATTAGAGATATACATGTTTAAACTCAAAATGGGTCTAGTTATGCTAAGTGGTCCCTCCTTAGGTTAAAAGTTGCAAAATACTAAAACAGACATAATAAAATATTATATACGTAAATTTCTTGAACGAATTGTTTGTACATAAATTTCAAATTTCTTGTCTTATAAGCATGATGAAATATGATCGAATACAGATTCTACTACGATGATTCTAAGAGATGAGCAAAAACATTTCAAAAAAACTTACTTCGGTTAAAGGATCCGTGCTCCAAATTGCCGCTTAAAGTGATGTCTACGTTTAAATATTCTGCTCGTGCTGAGCCAAAATTATGTTCTAGAGCGCACCTGAGCGCAACATTACCAAATAATGTCACTCATACGCAATGTTGTACTTTTTTGATGTTTCAGTGGTTAATTTATATTTTGTCTGACTTACATTATGAATACCGAAACTTAAACCACCAGGTGTGGTATTTGAAAATTTAAAAAATAATAATTTGTAAGCATATCATTTCATTCCTTAAATATGCTCATCAGTTCATCAGCATTATTTGTTTAACTTACTTACAACATAAAAACATTAAAATCGCATTGATGTCCAATAAATGGATTAAATTAAAGCAAAAGCACAAGAACATCAAGAAAGTAATTAAATGTATTTTTGACCGCAGTGATTTTTACTTTAACTGGCTGTCCGTGCAAGTCAAAAGGTAATAAAAATATGCAACGCATATTAATGAGCTTCATGACGCCGTACAAACGTACGTGCTGCTGATGAGCTATGCAAGCACTTTAAAACACATATGTACAATTGAAAATATGTTTGTATGTACTGAGGGGAATTAATATACAATTTTCAGTAACATAAGAGTGCTATTTTAGCACTGATTATGAACATTAGTCAGTGATTAATCTTTGCCCAAACTTCGATCAAGCTCTTCTAAGAAACTCAATTAGAACGCTGATTGAAAGCCACAGAGAAGCTTTTAAGTTTATGCTACACACCCGCACTCTGTGTGCTGTACAATTTCAGCTACTTCAAGTGCATGCAAGTTACTGCAATGAACGACTCTACCGGCTATTATACGCTCATCGTCTTTGCCGCCGCCATCGTCATCATATCCTGCCTGCGGTCAATTCAAAGTCACTCGATCTCATAAGTCAAAATTAATTGGGCATTTAACCAAGCGAACTACCCAGCCAGAAATCAGCCAACAAGCAATAAAGCTGCTCATAGCTGACACTCTATGCCATGCCATGTCAAGAGAATTCAGCAAACTTCCGAACAGAAGCTTGAAATTAAATTCGGTCAGAGTTAGCAGAGTGACGGGCAGAGTTTCGTGAAATGAACTGGCTACTCATGAGAGCGTAATGGCGGACAGTTAGCTCGAAGGTTGTATGCGTGTATGTGTTTTAAGTGCCTGATTTGTTTTTGTAGTCTTGCCTTAAGGGTTCAGAAACATTACATGGCAACATGCGGTGGTCCAACATAAGCATTGCCTTGCATAAAATAATCATTTTAATGATTTGAATAACATTACCAGACATACACATAGAAAAGCACATAGAGGCACACATGAGTAAATATGCATTACATCATCTACATAGTCATCAATATCATAACCGGCATCATCAGCATCATCATCATCATCATCATTTTTAACTACATCATTGTCATCATCTTCGTTATCATTATAAACAGCAGCTTCATTATCATAATCGATTGCCACACCCATGAGCTATACTATGTCACCTCCTTCACCTCTTCCTGCTATTTCGTCTTCTTTTTCTGCTTCTTTATAGTAGCTCACATGCTCCGTTTTGCATCTTCTCATTTCTTTCGTTTCACATGCAGAAAACGACCCAGTTTAATGTTTATTTACTCCAAACATTCACACTGCTTGAAGCAGCCGTTGTTGTTGTTGTTGTTGTTGTTGTTATCTTTAAATATTATGCGCACAGACACACACACTTATAAACTATATAGATTGCATGGTACCTAGTCAACCACTTCGTCACATCAATTTCAGGCGTTTTTCCGTCAGCTTCTATTTATTGCTGCTGTTGCTGCTGTTGTTGCTGGTTTTTCTTTTTTATTTGCTGCCTTTCTTGTTGCTTTTATTTTCTGTTCTCTGCTGTCATTCTTATAAAACTCATTCGTCTTCTTTTCTTCATTTATTTTGTTTTATGTTTTTTTTTTCTTTTGTTTTTTGTGGTCCTGCTTTTTTATTAAATTGCATATATGTATATATCATATATATATTTATATATATATATATATCCATACATAAATATATATATAAAGATATGTCTTTATGTTTTTATACACATTAGTGTATGTGTGCATGTGTGTGGTTTTGTGTGCCACTAGAAATTAATGCACGCTATTCGGTTGTGTTATTATTTTTTTCTTTGTCCCATTATTATTTGACTCTTTTTTTTGCTACTGTTGTTGTTGTTTTAATTGCTCATGCTTTTGCATACGTAATGTTGTTGCTTGCTTACCCAGTTGTTGACTTCCATCAGCCTGCAACCTCCATTCCTTCATGCTGCTTGTAATCATGGCAAGCGAAGGATATTCATTGATTGATTTACACTTTGCTGAAGTTGCTGTTGTTGATTTTTTTGTACTGTTTGTTATTGTTGTTGATGCTGTTGTTTTTGTAAGCTCTGTTCAACTTTTAAAACAGCATCACGTGTTGTGACAAGTAATGTCTATATTGTGATGAATGTCTTCAACACAGCACACGTTAAGCAAAATTGCAGAAGTTTTGTGGGTAGGGTTAATTAATGTTGTTCTTTTCATATTTTTGAATATTAAACATGGTTAAGTGAATGTTTTTCAGTGGCTTCAAAGTGGCAGCATATTTTTTGAAAGCTTTTAAAAATTTAAAATTAGGCATGATACATAAGCAATTCAGTTTTTGTGTTGTCTAAAGGGGAATTTTTTAATTTTTTTTTGCTTCCTTGTGATGACCAAAAGTAATTAAAATTAAAAAAAAAAACAAAACACATAACCATAAATATTTGTCCAAAACAAATACAAAATACAAAATACAAAATACAAAATACAAAAGAAAAAATTATGAAATACGCATCGAAACTAGGTTAGTAAAAAAAAATATAAATTTGTAATGTTGAAATAATTGAGAAACAATTGATGTTGCGTACGAGTGACATGAAGCAACTAGTTGAAATTTAAAGTAATAATTAATAAAAGTAATAATTAATAATTTAAAGTTATAATTAATAAAAATTTTAAAAAATTTTTAATCATGATATCAACTCACGAATATCTTGAGATTTTTTTGATGTTAATTTAAATAATTTATAACTTTTGCGAACAGAATCAATGTGAGTTCTGAAAAATATTTCTGAGCAACTTTTAAATCATGTTTCGAACTAATTTTATACACGCGATAAGCATACTCATAATCAGCTTTATTACATTTACGAACATACCAAAAGTTAGTTTACCTTTTGTTAGTTTGTTTCTCCGACAATTATGTAAGAATGCAAATAACAGAAATTTGATATTGAGCTGAGATCATGTGTTGCTCCCAAGTGCAATGATGAAACGTATTAAGCGCAAGTGTAGATTGAAAGGCTATGCAATGAATTCAATTTTCTAAAACATTAATTTACACATACACTTGCCAAGAAGTTAGATAAGCTCAAGAATATTTTTTTGTAAAAAATCAACAGCGGTTGGTTGTGACGTAAGCAATACGGTCACACACAAACGCACATGTAAGCACACACATAAAGAGAAACATGCAAGACAAGTAGTTGGCGTGTGAAAAAGATGCCGCAGTTTAAAAAGTTTATAATTTAATTTTTGTAAGTGTCTGAGTGTTTGGGGGTATGAGTGCGCATTTATTCAAATGCTTAAATGCACTTCTATTCTCCCCCTCTCTCAAATTCTTTTAACATTCATCTCACAAACCCTTATTTTTATTTCTTAACAACAACGCAGCAATATTTTGAGAGCAAAAGCAGCTCGCTTTTTTCTCTGTAGAATAAACGCGTTTATTGAAAACTTTACGCTCACACAAAGTTAGACAGACATACAGGCAAAATATACACCCATACACATACGCATTGGGAACATTATATTGTATGTAATTTATTTTAGTTGCAATCGTTGGACATCTCATTAAGTGTTGTTGTCAATATTTAGCCAAGTGGTAGCTCTTGTCCAGGCGCCAAATTGACCAAATATACTTGAAGCACATAGACATTAACGTGTATGGGTGTGTGTGTATGCATACATATACTGTAAAGTACCCTTATCAAAACGACGACAGACAGACAGACAGACATACAAACATATTACAGCTATACAGCTCCAACATGCAAGTTTTTGACATCATTCGAATTTATTTGATGTTACGCAGTGCGTTGAGCATATCTGGAAATCGGTTTGCTTCAGCAATATGTGTATGTGTGTGTGTGTGTGTGTGTGTGTGTGTGTGTGTCATCGCACTATTTGTCTGTCTGGCGGTTCAGATGTCCGACTGCTTATCTCTTGCTTGTCTGCCATCTCGCTTTCAGTCACTGTCAGTTAAAGTTGCTATCTATTTGGTCCATTGCTGCTGCCTCTGTTGCCTATATTTGCTGCTGTTGCTGCTGCTGTTGCCATTCTATAAGCATCCATACATTCGTTGATTTTAAATGTATGTAAAATGCTCACATTATTTGTTGCTTATCGCTAAAGCTGCTGCTATTTATTTTCATTTTGCTTTCATTTTTACTGTTTTTTTGCTACAATTTTTTTTTTTTTTGTTTTATTTATTTTACTTTATTTGTTTTATTATTATTCTATGTTGTTTTTTTAATACTGCCTGCGGTGGGGTACCCTTAGGATTTGTTCGCAGTGGGCGTCGTTTTTTGAAGCCAAGCCTCTAATCTCTGTAAAGGCATCTGTGAAAATATTTGGTGCACAAGTTTATTTTCTCCATTTATTTATTTATTTGTTTTTTTTTATTTTTTATATATTTTTTTTTATTTGCTCTCGATGTGACTTCATTTTATGTGTTTTAATTTTCAGTAGTGATTGTGTTGAGCCACACTCTATTTGGTTGGCTGCTGTAGATGGAGAAAGTCCTGCGGTGACCTTTGTTGGCAAAGATTTTATTAAGTCACTCTTGTTCTAAGCCACTCGGTCACATTCTCAGTCGACCCAACATTTATGTGATTAACATTTGGGTCTTTTGCGGATGATAATAATGAAAGTATGCGTCAGCTTAGCTGTGAAAGATTTGAATGTTTGAAAATTGACTTTTGAGTTTTTATGAAAGAAAATGAAAATGATAATAAAAGTCATATAATCTATACTATTATATAAAAGGAGACTCACGGATTTGCGGCGACGTGTTCTCAATAACCGCTGAACCGATTTTTATAATTTTTTCACTATTCAATTGCTATGATAAGCGAAATTAAAATAGGGTACTACGTTTTTTACAAAACTTTTTCTTTAATTATTTAAGAATTCATGTCTTTTAATTCATGCTAATGCTATACAAGCAGCACAACAAGCAGCAGAAAACCAATGCTTAAGCTCTGGCTGTGAGAGTAACTCAGCACGGCTGCCATGTTGTGTCGGGAGTTGCTCTCAGTTTGGTCTGTTGAGCAGTGTTGCCAACAATCTGACATCGTATTTGTTATGGTTTTCAGACTTGAATTGTTTATACATATTTACAGTCAAAAAATCTTTTTCCTCTTATGCCTGATATATAACCAAATTATTATTTTGTTATTTATTGCAAATGTTATTCATCGACAATAACACAATCTCGACGGATTGAAAGCTTTATACAATAGTTCAGATTTAAAATTTGTTTTTATGGCAACACTAGCTACTTTATTTGCAGTCAACTTCTTGCTCAGAGAGAAATATAAATATATTAAAATCTTACCATGAAATGGGGGATGAAATTTTTTATTGTTGTAGTTATTTCAGTATACAAATATTCCATTGCATATGCTCAAATGCTTCTCAGAGGATCTTAGTACGATCTGAAATGTCGCATTGATATGTCATTGTTTGTGTTCATCTGCGCAGAAATTTTGTTCATGCATACAACCTTATAAAATAGATTTCCTTTAAACTTTTCAATAGGTTTATATTGGACGCATCAGAAAATAATTTTTGTTTTTATTTTCCAACGTCTTTTTTAAAATCAAATAGGTTGGTACTATGAAATGAAGTTGTAACAAAATGATGACCATAAATGTAGAGGAATACCAATATAACTTCTTTAATTTAGTTGGATTTTCAATTTTGTTCCAAACAGAAGCCTCAAAGTTTTTTATTTCGCGTGTTAATAAATGTTGCACATTAAAAGAGTTATTGTGATTGGAGCATATTTTTTATTTTTAACCGATTTCAAAAAGGAGGAGGGTCTCAAGTTGGTTGGTTTCTCTGTTTTTTTATAATAGCATTATAAATAATGCATTTGCATTGGTCTCCAGTAGTTTTAGTTGAACCTTAATATTATAATTCAACTTTTGAATGGTTTTCCATTATATTAGACAGCCTGGCATAAGCTACGCAGCGCATGTAAAACGCATCGAAAACGTATGTTTGACGCATATTTTAGTGTTTAAAGGATGCGTAAGTTAAGCATATTTTAAACAAGCTGTTAACATCTTCTTTGTATATTAAAATGATTGTATGTACAAGTAGACTTCAAAACCGCTAAACCAATTGTTATGAAATTTTCAGGGAAACTCTAGCAAAGTCTGCAGAGCGCTCCTGTGAAGTTTGGCATCGATATCGAATAGCTTTAGAATTACATGTTGCACAGCTCCAAAATTCTGTATTTGACCTCAATTTTCACGTGCTGTTTTACTGGTAAAATTTTAAAGCCGTTGCAGAAGGGGCGTGACACTTTTAAAGCATTCAAACTTTTCAGTATAATTTAAGAAACATAAGTCACAAATTTGTGAAACTCGGAAGGAATATAACATTTAGTCGTGTCCATCCACTGGAAAAATTCAGCAAGCATTGGAAATTGGGTCGTGACACCATCAACATAGTTTAAATGTTTAATATCGAATAGCTGTGGTACTTAATATTTCATAATATTTAAACTCAGTATAAATTTAATTTTTGGAAATGTCTTTCGACAAGAAATATAGCACGGGCATTGGAAAACGGGGTGTGAATCCGCCCATACAAGCCAAATTTTTAATAGCAAATAGCATTGGAAATAAAAATCGCTGATCAGTGAAATTCCGAATGGAGTTGCCATTTGGTAATGTCCTTCTAATAGAAAACTGGTCTGAGTTTTGGTCAAGTGGGTGCACCTTCCCCTACAAGCTACATTTTTGATCGAATAGGTTCTGAAGTCACAGATGAAGTACATGTGTTTGTCTAAGGCTGCGTGCATTTTCAACGCCGATTCAGACAGACAGGCAAGCTGAAATCTGTGTGAATAAATGAGATACAAATATCTATCTCTCTCGCTTTTTCACACACTCTGCGGACACAGGCAGGCAGTCTGAATCGGCGTTTACTATGCACGTGGCCTAAGGCGTAGCAACGCGCGCCGGGTATTGCTAGTTTTTAATAAGTTGAAAGGCACTTTTTTTAGTTGTTTTATTGGTTGAATACTTTTAAGTACTGGCCTGTCTCTGCAGTAGTTGTGTGGCTTTAGAGATTACTTCATGTAAATCAGATAAAGCTTTAGACTAAGCTAGCTTTTCTGAGCTATAGGTTGAATATTTTTGAAATTAAGACTTAATATCCATATCCGTTTCTATTTTCATAAAAACATCCATTTACAATGATGTGCAATAAAATAGAACCAATGCTCTAAAAATTATTCAAATCAAAAAATCTTAGAAAACTTGTCATTTTTAATAGTAAGCTTTAATAAGTAAAAAATAATAATTCATTTAATTCATAAAAAAAAAATAATTTAATCAACTTAAGTGTAAACTATAAAATTTAAAATTCAATGATATGTTCTCTCTCGGCTATGACTTGAAATAAAGTCAGAAGTTGTTACTTTATTTAAGCTATGACCTGTGATTAGAAAAATTGAAATTTCATTATATAATCAAAAGAAATGTTTAATATATAATTATTTCTACCTCAATATTAGAGTATCCATTTCCTTCTAATAACTTCTGAACAATGCTTAGGCGGCGAATCCACTAGTTTTTGGCGCTTTATAGCTGGCATTTTCTCCGACGCGTCCTTGATAAACCTGCAAAGATAGTTTTTTTTGGTCGGATGTTCGTCTCTAAGAGCCACTTTAAACTCTCGCTATAAGTTTTCGATGGAATTAAAGTCTGGCGAGTCTTGTGGCCAGCTTTAAAGTTCTATGTTTTTTGTCTAACTCGTAGTTTTAGACGCTTAGATGTGTTGGTTTCTGGTCATTATACTGCTGAAACACCCATCGAAGAGGCATATTAAACTCTATGTACGGCAACATGGTTTTACTGATAATCCTGGTCCATCATTTCCTCGATGAAAAAGAAGGAACCTGTGCCATTATATGAGAAACACTCGCAAACCATTACACTCCCACTGCCATATAGCGTTTTTATAGCGTATTGAGGAAGGAATTTGTTATTTAGGGTCTTCTCTCAGAAAAGCTTTATTGGTGTGAGAAAACTAAATTCACTTTGAATTTATTTGACCAAAAAATATTTTGCCATTTGCTCGTTGGCTAATCAGCATGATCTTTAGCGAATTGTTATCGCTTGCCGACATTAACGTTGGTCAGGAACGGTACCTTCCGAGCAGCATTAGTCTTCAATCAGTTTCTTTATAAGTCACAATTTTTTTTAATTGACATAGCTTTAGACTTTGACAACTGGTACTTATTTTGGGTTGTTTTCCTTTGGTTTCTATTTTTTGTGTAAACCTTAATGCATTCTCAACCATTTTTTTTTGAGCACCCATTTAGAGAGGCTATTTTTTTTTTTTGCTTTTACCTTGATAACGCACATTTTTAATAATTTTTCATAACTGCAACGCTTGGCAGACTTTTGCAACGCTCTTTCCACTTTAAGACCTTACTTTCTCAAACACTAAAATTTATTTTAAAATCATGAATCTGAGAACTCTTACTTACGCTTTGTAGTACAACTTCTCCCTTAATTTTAATAAATTTTTGTTGACTCCCTTCTAAGGCACTGTTTTATCAATATCAAAGTATCATAAAATATCACAAATAAAAAAAGGCGCAATTGTACTCAAAAACAATTTAACAATATTCATAGCAGAAGTGGTTTTTAAACTACAATTGGTTCGCAGCATGCTAAGTTGTTACAAAAATGTTTACTGAAGTAATATCATCAGAAAATGAGTGGCTCTATTTCATCAGTGCATATTCATATCCATATGCATATAAACATCCATATCCATATCAAAATCCATGTCCGTATCCATATCCATATCCTTATCTATATCCATATCCATATCCATATCCATATCCATATCGATATCGATATCCATATCCATATCCATATCCATATCGATATCCATATCCATCTCAATATCCATATCCATATCCATATCCATATCCATATCCATATCCATATCCATATCCATATCCATATCCATATCCATATCCATATCCATATCCATATCCATATCCATATCCATATCCATATCCATATCCATATCCATATCCATATCCATATCCATATCCATATCCATATCCATATCCATATCCATATCCATATCCATATCCATATCCATATCCATATCCATATCCATATCCATATCCATATCCATATCCATATCCATATCCATATCCATATCCATATCCATATCCATATCCAAATCCATATCCATATCCATATCCATATCCATATCCATATCCATATCCATATCCATATCCATATCCATATCCATATCCATATCCATATCCATATCCATATCCATATCCATATCCATATCCATATCCATATCCATATCCATATCCATATCCATATCCATATCCATATCCATATCCATATCCATATCCATATCCATATCCATATCCATATCCATATCCATATCCATATCCATATCCATATCCATATCCATATCCATATCCATATCCATATCCATATCCATATCCATATCCATATCCATATCCATATCCATATCCATATTCATATCCATACCCATATCCATATCCATATCCATATCCATATCAATATCCATATCCATATCCATATCCCTATCCATATCCATATCCATATCCATATCCATATCCATATCCATATCCATATCCATATCCATATCCATATCCATATCCATATCCATATCCATATCCATATCCATATCCATATCCATATCCATATCCATATCCATATCCATATCCATATCCATATCCATATCCATATCCATATCCATATCCATATCCATATCCATATCCATATCCATATCCATATCCATATCCATATCCATATCCATATCCATATCCATATCCATATCCATATCCATATCCATATCCATATCCATATCCATATCCATATCCATATCCATATCCATATCCATATCCATATCCATATCCATATCCATATCCATATCCATATCCATATCCATATCCATATCCATATCCATATCCATATCCATATCCATATCCATATCCATATCCATATCCATATCCATATCCATATCCATATCCATATCCATATCCATATCCATATCCATATCCATATCCATATCCATATCCATATCCATATCCATATCCATATCCATATCCATATCTATATCCATATCCATATCCATATCCATATCCATATCCATATCCATATCCATATCCATATCCATATCCATATCCATATCCATATCCATATCCATATCCATATCCATATCCATATCCATATCCATATCCATATCCATATCCATATCCATATCCATATCCATATCCATATCCATATCCATATCCATATCCATATCCATATCCATATCCATATCCATATCCATATCCATATCCATATCGATATCGATATCCATATCCATATCCATATCGATATCCATATCCATCTCCATCTCAATATCCATATCCATATCCATATCCATATCCATATCCATATCCATATCCATATCCATATCCATATCCATATCCATATCCATATCCATATCCATATCCATATCCATATCCATATCCATATCCATATCCATATCCATATCCATATCCATATCCATATCCATATCCATATCCATATCCATATCCATATCCATATCCATATCCATATCCATATCCATATCCATATCCATATCCATATCCATATCCATATCCATATCGATATCGATATCCATATCCATATCCATATCCATATCCATATCCATATCCATATCCATCTCAATATCCATATCCATATCCATATCCATACCCATATCCATATCCATATCCATATCCATATCCATATCCATATCCATATCCATATCCATATCCATATCCATATCCATATCCATATCCATATCCATATCCATATCCATATCCATATCCATATCCATATCCATATCCATATCCATATCCATATCCATATCCATATCCATATCCATATCCATATCCATATCCATATCCATATCCATATCCATATCCATATCCATATCCATATCCATATCCATATCCATATCCATATCCATATCCATATCCATATCTATATCCATATCCATATCCATATCCATATCCATATCCATATAAATATCCATATCCATATCCATATCCATATCCATATCCATATCCATATCCATATCCATATCCATATCCATATCCATATCCATATCCATATCCATATCCATATCCATATCCATATCCATATCCATATCCATATCCATATCCATATCCATATCCATATCCATATCCATATCCATATCCATATCCATATCCATATCCATATCCATATCCATATCCATATCCATATCCATATCCATATCCATATCCATATCCATATCCATATCCATATCCATATCCATATCCATATCCATATCCATATCCATATCCATAACCATATCCATATCCATATCCATATCCATATCCATATCCATATCCATATCCATATCCATATCCATATCCATATCCATATCCATATCCATATCCATATCCATATCCATATCCATATCCATATCCATATCCATATCCATATTTATATCCATATCCATATCCATATCCATATCCATATCCATATCCATATCCATATCCATTTCCATATCCATATCCATATCCATATCCATATCCATATCCATATCCATATCCATATCCATATCCATATCCATATCCATATCCATATCCATATCCATATCCATATCCATATCCATATCCATATCCATATCCATATCCATATCCATATCCATATCCATATCCATATCCATATCCATATCCATATCCATATCCATATCCATATCCATATCCATATCCATATCCATATCCATATCCATATCCATATCCATATCCATATCCATATCCATATCCATATCCATATCCATATCCATATCCATATCCATATCCATATCCATATCCATATCCATATCCATATCCATATCCATATTCATATCCATATCCATATCCATATCCATATCCATATCCATATCCATATCCATATCCATATCCATATCCATATCCATATCCATATCCATATCCATATCCATATCCATATCCATATCCATATCCATAACCATATCCATATCCATATCCATATCCATATCCATATCCATATCCATATCCATATCCATATCCATATCCATATCCATATCCATATCCATATCCATATCCATATCCATATCCATATCCATATCCATATCCATATCCATATCCATATCCATATCCATATCCATATCCATATCCATATCCATATCCATATCCATATCCATATCCATATCCATATCCATATCCATATCCATATCCATATCCATATCCATATCCATATCCATATCCATATCCATATCCATATCCATATCCATATCCATATCCATATCCATATCCATATCCATATCCATATCCATATCCATATCCATATCCATATCCATATCCATATCCATATCCATATCCATATCCATATCCATATCCATATCCATATCTATATCCATATCCATATCCATATCCATATCCATATCCATATCCATATCCATATCCATATCCATATCCATATCCATATCCATATCCATATCCATATCCATATCCATATCCATATCCATATCCATATCCATATCCATATCCATATCCATATCCATATCCATATCCATATCCATATCCATATCCATATCCATATCCATATCCATATCCATATCCATATCCATATCCATATCCATATCCATATCCATATCCATATCCATATCCATATCCATATCCATATCCATATCCATATCCATATCCATATCCATATCCATATCCATAAGCATATCGATATCCATATCCATATCTATATCCATGTTCATATCCATATCCATATTCATAACCAAACACCATCTAAAAAAAATTTCTTCGCCATATTTTGTAAAGCCAAATCCCTTTCTGACTAAAAACTTATATTGAAATCGATAAGTATCAATTCAAGTTAAGCATTTACGTTCACAAAATAGTCTTTCACCAACTTTAACTTTTTAATTCGTAAACATTGAAGAATTTTATATTAAGTTGATTAGAAATGAAAAGTGAAAAAATTGTAAAGCGTAGGACCGTGATCTGGGCGGTATTTGATCCCATTAACTCCTAGTTTGATGTCAAGCTCTCTACTTCTCAACTTTTCAAGCCGTGTATCATATTAACATTGTCCTAATCTTATCCTTATCTTGCTTATTAACGGCTTCGTTATGCTATTTTATGCTTAGAAAACTGCCCAGTAATTACGGCCTTTTCGTATTAAAATTAAATTAAATATTCTATTCCAACAGTTTATTTATGTGACACACACACACCAAATATTTAATAAAAAAATTTCAGTGTATGTCCTTTTAAAAAACGTTATGACTATTAACTATATAAAAAGAAAAAAAGTATATGAAAAATTGTTATTTAAAAATAAATAAATCAATTTTAAAAACGGTATCCATTTTTTGCTTACTACTTTCCCAGATAAAAGTTTTTTATATTTACAAGTTTTTTAAATTTTATCTTTCACCTCCCTTCCTTAGCCTGCTTTGTGCTACTGAAATACGTCTGCTGATATTGGATAAAAAAAAACAAAAATAAACTTGTTTACTAGAAATGAAACGAAGCAAACGCTTAACTTGCTGAAGCAAACAGGCAAACGTTTCGAACAGAAAGGATAACAAAACTTGTGAACATTTAAACGCAATTTAACACACCTGCGGTTAAAAGTTTCACGATGCGTTGCGCAAATGGAATTCATAACTTAAAAGAGCTCAACCCACAAATACACACCCACAGCCGACATACACAGGCAAATTCATACAAATATAATTGAGCATACATGCTTCAGTTAACACTGTATTGCGGTTGTATGGGCTAAAGTGTGCTTATGTGTGTGTGTGTGTGTGTATTTGTGTTTATATTTGTGTAGCGCTGTATGTTGGTTTTTGCTTGTGCAGCTACTTATTGACAAAACTTCATAGAGCAAAATAAGCAAATAGGTTAAAAAAAAGTTGCAATACAATTACTAAGAATGCAGTTAATAGCAACTAAGTGAGGCCCTACAACTCAATTAAATTGAAAAGATTTTTTTATGAGCATTATATTTTGAGATAAATATAGAAGAAATAAACTTCAGACACGCCGATTTTGATTTTAAATTTTCAATGCATTCAGTACAAAACTCGTATTTCAACTGTTTACTGAGCAGTATTCAGTGATTATTCATTTTCAACAACTAAACATAAGGTAGATATTTAATTGACGAGCTTTAGTGAACTTAACCAATGCTATTGAACTCGCTCTTAATATTGAAATTAAGTTTTTATTATTAAGATTTAAATTGAGGTCAAATTGAGGCTTTGACTAGACAGCACCATTTCGTTGGTTGCTTAACCAACTCATTAGTAGTCTGACGTGATTTTCACTGTTGTTCCCTCATTCGCTTAAATTTTATATGTTCACAAAAACATCCAAAAAGTATATCTTTTTACTTCTTCTGCATTCAGTTTTATTATGAAATTTTTTTTTTTAAGCAACATGTTTTTTTGTTTTTCTACTTTATATCTTTTTTGAATGAAGATTTTGAAAGATAGACCATAGCTTTTTCTGATAACAGAGTTCTTGTAATTGTGTTTGTATTATTTTTCTACTTTTTCACAGATTTAAGAAGGTTTGAGCTTATCTAGCTGATATTTGAACCATGGTAGTTGAAATTTTTTTTTTATTTTATAGATTGTTTCTTAGATTTATTAAAAACTAGTAAGGTATATCTTCGACTTGGTCGAAGTTAAAATACCCCCACGGCCGATTCTTAAGGGTGGACGAATCTTAAATTGATGAGCTTTTTGTATGTGATTTTGAGAGATTTTATTATTTTTATGTGTCTAAAATACATACATATCAAATTGTTTTCCTGCAGCTTAAATATAAGCCTTTTTATAAATTTTTAAATTTTGGGGTTTTATGGGAGGTGGGCGTGTTAGATTGTGTATGACGCCCATTTTTCTAGCATACCTCAGTTTCGACATAGAATACACAAATACCGAGGTTTTGTCTTGTAACTTTAATATTAGCCTCTTAATAGATTTTTCAATTTTGGGGTTGTATGGGAGGTGGGCGTGTTATTGGGTGGAGAAAGCCCATTTTTATAACACACCTCAGTTTTGACATTAAATACACAAATACCGAGTTTCCATCTTGTAACTTTAATATTAGCCTCTTTATAGATTGTTCAATTTTGAGGTTGTATGGGAGGTGGGCGTGTTAATGAGTGGATGACGCCCATTTTTCTAACACACCTCAGTTTTGACATTGAATACACAAATACCGAGTTTCCGTCTTGTAACCTTAATATTAGCCTCTTTATAGATTTTTCAATTTTGGGGTTGTATGGGAGGTGGGCGTGTTAGTGGGTGGATGACGCCCATTTTTCTAAGACATGTCAGCTTTGACATAGAATACACATATACCAAATTTCAGTATTGTAGCTTTAATATTAGCTTCTTTGTAGAGTTTTCAATTTTGGGGTTGTATGGGAGGTAGGCGTGGTTTTCATCCGATTTAGCCCATTCACGAACTTGACCTTAGTTTTTTTAAAAAAAGCTTAAATATCGAATTTCATTACGATAGCTTCAAAATTACGGCTGTAATCGTGTCGACAGACAGACGGACAGACGGACAGACGGACAGACGGACAGACGGACAGACGGACAGACAGACGGACATGGCTAAATCAACTCAGGTGGTGATGCTGAGCAAGAATATATATACTTTTCCATACCTACCACGCCTCCTTTTGGGTGTTACACACATCGTGACAAAATTAATATACCCCTTACGCAGTACGCGTGGGGGTATAAAAATGTAACTCCAATTGCGTTGGAGTCTGTAGTTAGTTAGTTAGTAATAATTTAATAATTTAAGAGCGTGAGACAATCACAAAAAGGCCATGCCATCGGGATCCTTCAGTTTGTACTAAACCTCTGCACGAGTAAGCTTGAAATGCGCCTGATTGAATAACAAGGTCGGCGCATATTTGAGAGGAAGTGAGCTAGATGTCAAAATCATCTGTTCAAATTTGAGTTGTTCTAATTGTTGTTGTTGCCTTTTCGTTTAACGTTTATAGCACACTCAGCATTGTTTGTGTAAAAATGTGCATTTGAGCAACCATATTAATATGAGCCTACCTGATTATTATATCATGGAATTGCGTTTCAAACCACACATTTGTGGTGCAAGCCTTTGCTATGTTATGTTCTCATCAATGAAGTCAAGCATAACACTGCAGAGAGCACTCGTCGCTTGAGTAGAACAAGAGACTAACTAAAACCGATTAAATGTTATGCACGTTTTGACAAAGAAGAATGCAATGACTGGAAAGTAATGTAAAAAACAGCAGAACGCTTGGTGTCATGCTGTATTCTTTAGTTTTTAGGCATTAGGCATTAATATATATATAATAACCTGTTTAGGTTTTGGTTATTATAAGTAAGAAAACTCTAAAAGTGGTCAAGGCCGACTGTGAAATGCTCTTAGCCTACAATTATACTCGGGCGAATCAATAAGTACGTGACTTTTTAAATGAAAAACAGACTTTTTGACAAAAAAATTTTTTTTTTTTTCAACAATGTTGTCGAAATAGATATTTGTTTATTTGATGATTTCATTATTGAAGTGAAATTACTTTCCGCCGAGCCATTGCTTTAAGTTAGGAAACAAGAATTTAATTCTCGAGGCTAAGTCCCGAGAATGCAGCAGATACGGAGCAATTCGTAACCCATTTCATTCAATTTCGCAGTTGTCACACGATTGCACTTATGGCCGATTTTGAGTTACCGCCAAGTGATCATTCAAAATCGAAACTGTTTGATAATATAATTACCCCTTTTACATTAGTAAAAGAATAAGAATTGAAGTCAATTTTCTGAGCTTGTAGGCCAATTCGCCGCAAATAGGAAGCGACGAAAGAGGAAAAAGTTGACGGTACACAGTCAAGTGTACTGGCAAGTTTTTCGAACTCGAAAAATTGCTTTCATTTCTTGACTAGTGTAAAAGGGGACAATGCTTGATGAGCAAATTAAATGCATTTTTTCCATTTTCTCGATAATGCATGAATCAACTGGCAGATGCTTGTTGACAGCAGCAGTGTTGTTTTCCAGTTAAGAGGTGGAAAATTCAAAAAGATCCTTCCTCGTATGTTAATTTATGATCCTTCCTCGTATGTTAATATATATGAAACAACTAGTGTAAAAGCCCGTCCTTCGACGGGAAGGAACCATTTAGAGTACAAAATGCGACAAAAAATTTATTGGATTTATATACAAAGGTTTTTATTTGAAAACATATTTATTAAATTATTTTGATAAAACTTCTTTATATACAACATTTCTAGTAAAAAATTCTTTGAATTTTTAACCTTGCCCTTGCCATCTATAATGCTTAGTTTTACATCATCAGCCCGCTAAAACTGCGCATGACTAAATACCAGTTCTTTTAGAAAAACTCCTACTTTTTGCAATATTTAACCTTGAAATTTATTTATGGTCATTGAAAATGTCCATTTTACCTGGAAATTGTCGCCTCCGGAGAGTGAAAGGCAAATCTGTGTTTGTCGGGGCCAAATCAATTGTAGGTATGAAAACTATTTCATGTTCGCCAGTGCGCCTGTCAATACCTGTGCGATGATTAATTAAGTTTTTAGGTTTTTCAAAACTAACCACCTTCCATTACAGATATCTCTTTTGGTATTGAAATTTCGAAGAAGTATTATAATACTTCCAATTTTGAGGTTTAACTTATGCAGTGGCATTCCTGAAGGATAAAATTAATTCAAAAACTCGGCAGGGTAATTTTGTTTATCGTTATCATCACTGTCTTCAATTTAATCCGTGCTCAGATCTCTCACTGTGTCACCAACTAAAATATTTAGAACTTGCTCGTTGACTTCGTTCACATCGGAATTTTTTGGGCACAGGATAGCAATTTTGAAATATCGGTTGATGTTATTCGGACTCAAAGTATCGCCAGAAATCTATTTAACCCTTTCAATGGATTTATCCATTATATTGGACACTTCAGAAAAAAATTTTTTTATTTTCCACGTCTTTTCTAAAATCAAATAAGTTGGTACTATGAAATGACGTCTTTTCTAAAATCAAATAGGTTGGTACTATGAAATGAAGTTGTGCTTACATGACAAAAATAATTTTAGGGGGATATATAACGTTTAACTTAGTTAGATTTTTGATTTTATGCCCATCAGAACCCTTCAATTTTTTTATATCGCGTGTTAATAAATTTTGCAAAAAAGAAGTGATTATTTGGATTGGTGTGCAAAGTATAATTTTGTTTTTATAAAATGAGCTAAAATATTATAATACAACGTTATCATGGTTTTGTCCATTATATTAGACAGCCTGCCAAAAGCACAGCAGCTCATGTAAAAATCAGAGGGATGTTTTTTAATCTTTTTATTGCTTAAATGATGGGAATATAAGCTCAAAAAAATTGTCCACGATTATTCTAGGCAAGCCATTGAAAGAGTTAATAAGCGAACCTTTACAAACAAAATAATCTGGAATTTCTATGATATCTTCATCTCCATTTCCTAACTTGAGTAGCCAATCGCTAAAACTTGGATCAGAAGACCGAACATTGTGATTTAGTTCTAGCAATTCCAATTGACACCAACGTCACTGAATGTAATAATTGCTGTTCAGTTTATGCAGACCGAATAGGTTCTGGTTCTGTTAATTAATAAGTACTGTAATAGCAAGACATGATGTTTGATGTATAGTAGTTGAGGAAAATGACGATAGTCTTCAAGTACAAAGATTTCCAATACATAATTTAAGAATAGGTGCTGGTCCAGACTGAACAGGTTCTAAAAAGTATAGTACGAACAAAGATTTCAAATAGATAATTTTACAACAGGTTCTGGTCCAAGTCGAACAGGTTTTAAAAAGTACAGTACGTACAAAGATTTCAAATAGATAATTTTACAACAGGTTCTGGTCCAGGATGAACAGGTTTTAAAAAGTACAGTACGTACAAAGATTTCAAATGGATAATTTAGAAGAGGTTCTGGTCCAGGATTAACAGGTTTCAAAAAGTACAGTACGTACAAAGATTTCAAATAGATAATTTTACAATAGGTTCTGGTTCAGGCTGAACAGGTTTTACGATATAGAGCAAAAGGTTTAGTAAGTACAAACATTTCAAATGAATTATTTATAACTGGTCATGGTCCAGGCTGAACATGTTTTACGATATAGAGCACGGAGCAGGACGCTTGCCTTTTATATATTAAGATACTAACCCAGCAGTTTTGTTGGCACTAGTACATAACTACCGATTTCAACAGCCTCTAAGTAGCCAGTACTAAAGTTTAAAAATTTTAAATTTAAAACAAAAGTTTTTGTTATTCAAGCAATGTTTTAAAATATAAAACCAAATTATAAAACAAAAATTTTAATATTTAAAACATGATTTTTTCGATGCCAATTTTTCAGTCTATCTGAGTTTTTGGCAACAGATTCGTAATCAGCGACCTCTAGAACCCTTCGAATAAATTATGTTAACTTCACTCGATGAAGTTTGAATTTTAAATATTGAAACAATTAAGTAGTGAATATTTTATCTTATGTTCGATTTTTGTAAAACCAATTCAAAAAATTATATAAAAAGAAAAAAAATTCAAAGACATAAGACAAAACTAGTAAAGAAAGTCTAAAGTCGGCCTAGCCCGACTATGAAATACCATAAACATACTTTTTCAAAATACAATAATAGTATTGAAAATGGGCATGTCCGTGAGCGGATGAAACCCATATTTTATATGCATTTCAATTTTGATAAAAACTATACAAAAATTTATAAAAATTTCAAGTTTAATTTCTGAAGCTTAAATGTTAATGCTTTATATTCTTTTCGCTATTGTAGGTCGTATTGGAGGTAGGCATGTTCGTGAACGGACTACGTTCAATATTTGAATGCATCTTATTTTTGGTATAAAATACATACATACCGAATGTTATCTCTGTAGGTTTAAAAAAATCTTATTTATTAAATTTTAAATTGTTGGGTTGTATATATGGGAGGTGGGCGTGTCCGTGGTTGATTGACATCCATTTTTCAAAACCATCTTCGTTTTGTTGTAAAATACAAACGTACCAAATTTTATCTCTGTACGTTAAACATAATCTTATTGATTGCGTTTTCAATTTTTGGGTTGTATGAGAAGTGGGCGTGTCGATGGGCAAATAATGTCCATTTTTCAAAATTATCTTTCGTTTGTTATAAAATACATACGTACCAAATTTTATATATGTAGATTAAACAAAACCTTATTTATTGAGTTTTCAATTTTTGGGTAGTATGATAGGTGGGCGTGGCCGTAGATGGATGACACCCATTTTTCGAAGACATCTTTGTTTTGATATAAAATACATACGTACCAATTTTATCTCTGTACGTTAAACATGAGCTTATTTATTGAATTTTTAATTTCTGGTTGTATGGAAAGTAGGCGTGTCCGTGGGTTTTGATATAAATGACATATTTACCTAATTTTATTGTTGCAGGCTAATTATGACCTAATTTATGCAGTTTTCAAGATTTGCGTTGTATGAGAGGTAGGCGTGTCCGTGGGCAGATTCCAAAAATATTCAAAAGTGCAGATCCTTGGGTTCATATGATCATGTGTACTGAGTTTCATTCAATTATCTCAACTCCTTCTTCTTATCCTATGTATACGGACAACACACAGACAGACGGACGGACGGACGGACATAAATAGCTCGACTCACGTGGTGACGCTGATCAAGAATATATATACTTTTCTATACCGGACTAGCGTCGTTCTATGCGTTACAAACGTTTGCACAAAGTTAATATACCCTGACCTTTCAGGTTTAGAGTTTATAGAGATTATAAAGAAAAAGAATTTTAATTTAAGAAAAAGAAGAAGTCTTTAGTTGTCTTTGTACGCAAATACTTTAAACTTTTATATTAAAATTTTTTGTTTATTATTAAAGTATGTTTTTATCTCAGTGTAGGTTATTCAACTGACCCGTCTATGCATTACGTAGAGTCAGAAAAGTAGCTAGTTAGTGCGTATAAAACTTGTTAAATAGCTTGTGATAAGAAGGCAATTGATTACTCTCAATGTTTGCAGGACATAAAAATACATTTTTTTATTAGCTTTAAATTTCTATATTTAGAAAAATATTTATTTTTGTAGTGACTAGATTATTATTGAAAGTGTCATTTTTTTTTTTTTTGTTTCCTGAGTTTTGAAGTGTGATTTTTTAAATTAATTAAAAAGGTGAAAATAAACAGATGTTCGTGATATGCTTAAAATATACGATCCCGATTAACACCGGGTACATCAGCTAGTATATTTATATTAATATAAATGTATGCATATCAAAAACTTATCACTTGAAAGGTTCTTCTTGTTACGACAAAAGTTCTAATGCCTGTGTGTTTGTGCACGAGTATGTGTGTCAGCGTATAGGTATGCGTGTTACCCGCATTGTTATCTAAAATTGTTTATTAAACATTGTCTTGCTGTAACTTTGTTGGTATGTGGTTTTAGCTGATGCTTATGCTGCGGCTGTTGCTTTTGTTGTTGTGGTTGTTGTTGTTGTTGTTGTTGTTGTTGCATAAATTGTTTGGCTTGTGTTGTGCGCTGTGTTGATGCTAGATGGTCCGCTAACAAATATTTGTCAAAATACGGCTAGCGTTGATAATATAATTGCACTTGATGGCTGATATGTATATGTTGTTGTTGTTGTTGTTATTGTTGTTGTTTTTGTAATAGTTGTTGTTCTGCTTGCGTTTAGTAAAGCTGCTTTTGCCCAACATTGGTATACGTACTAAATGAATTTTGTCAAGTGCGTATGAATATTTGTATGTACACACACAAGCACACACAACGCAATATAAACCTCTACCACATGCAATCAAACAGCTACTAAGATGGGCAAGTTGTTGATGGTTTTGATGTTGGTTTATATTTATATTGATAATGTGGTCTTTCTGTCAATTGATTGCATGCAGGATGACAAGCTAAACATTAAAGGATATATTTGCTTGTGTCATAAGCGCGAACGAAGTATGTGTAGGCGTAAGTTTGAACAAGTGTAGGTGCATGTGTGTTTGGGTATTAATACAAGGTAAATGGCTGTTGAAATTAAACTGAAATCTGTGGTAATTAAAATTAAGCTACTCAACCAACAATTATTTATGTCTCTTGATCCCTGCAAAACGGATTGGTAATTACTTTTGATGACCTGTTGAAAATAATTTGTCGATAAACACAACAGTTGTGGTCTTAAGTATAGACAAATTTATTTTGAAATACTTTTTTAATTCTTTTAAGAATCTAATAGTCTCTTACATAGCTTGCGGGGCGCGCGTCTTAATGTTTTACTTCCATTTTGCTTAACTGTTTTTGCAACAACAACTGAGCATGTTTGTTTTGCACTTTGTTAATATATATAACAACGTTGATGTCGTTGTGAAAATGGCTTAATAAATATCTGTAAGCTGTTTGCTATTAAAAAAAAAATAAAAAAAATAATAACAACAACAACAACAACAACAACTAGAAAATAAAAAAACAGTCAGTCACAGAACATAAAAAAAATACTAACTTCAACAACAATCCAAGCAAGTAGCAGTCATATTTATGCTGTTGCTCTTATTATAACGACCTGCAATTTATTTTGTTAACTATTTTTCCTTTATTCAAGCCAGTCTTTGAGCACAGACGTTGTATAACAACAACAAGCTTAACAATGCCAACAACTATAACTACAACAACCAACAACGTAAAATAATCTGCAAAAATAAACTGACAAAAAACAAAACACGAACACGAATTCCGCCACGTTAGAAGTATGCCCTCTACGGCTGCAATTTTCAGCAAGTTATGTAAATGCTAATATTAACAACAACAACAGCAATAAAAATAGCAACAACAACATTAACACTTGCACAAACAAAAGCAACAATCGATGCAAGCAACATTCTCGAATGCCTGGCAAACAATGATTATATTGCAAGAAGTTGTTTGGTCTGTCGTTGTTGTTGCCACTGTTGTTGTTATTGTTGTTGTCGTTTTTATTCCAAAATAATGGCAGTTTAAAAATGTGTT
Organism: Tetanocera ferruginea; assembly: GCA_958299015.1. Classification (NCBI taxonomy): domain Eukaryota; kingdom Metazoa; phylum Arthropoda; class Insecta; order Diptera; family Sciomyzidae; genus Tetanocera; species Tetanocera ferruginea. Next base: position 96,063,083 of record OY282642.1, read on the forward strand.
AAGCAGCAAAAATCTGTGCCAATTTTTTAAGTGGCCTGGTTACTGTTTACATTAAGCAGTGATTTAGAGCATTTTAAGCGGTATGTTTAGACTTGGCTATGCCAGACAACGTACGTGGGTGTCATATATGTATATATGTATATTAATCTAATTTTCGATCCGGTCTAATGTATATGTATTAGACTGGCCGCAAATTGTATTTTTAAGACCTTTTTATATTTGCGCCCTTTTAAATATGAGATTTGATATCATCAATATGGCATTAAGTTTTTAATTCCGATCCGTCGGTGCCTTGTCGTGCATAGTTTAGCCCAAAGTTAGGTAAAATCGATTTTTTTTTGTGGTTTTTTTTAAGCTGAATTGGCCAATTCGAAGAATTATACCGCATTGATGGATATAATTGGGCATTGATGAAGCTTGGAAGTAATCTACCAAAATCGCTACTTATCGTTTAGTGTCTTTATAAAGCCTTTTTAAAAAATGTTATAATAAAATTAAATTGCATTTCATATAATAATTTAATATAAATAGGTGCGAAAGCAGAAAAATGCAAAAATGCACTGGGCGTGAATACCAGAGTATGGACTAAAAACTTGTTAAACTACGAAGTTCGCGTTCAGTTTACTCTGAGAGTAAATTTTCGAATGAAAACTTTAAAAGGATACTATCGTTCCTGATTCGCTGACGAAGGCAACATTTTATAATAAACGATTTTTATTGTTCTAATCAATTTAGTTTATCATAAGGAAAATAAAATTCAAGTGAGCATGTTGGAAAACTACTTGTCAAATTATACTTGATAATTTTTATGATCATCAATCAAGTTATCTAAGATTTAATAGTTTGATATTTCATGTATATGAAAATAAATTTTGTATCATGATGTTGGCAACGGACTTTTGTCAAAAATATAACAAGAAAGAGAGCACTCACAATCCGTCATAGTATACAAATAATTTTCACTGGTCACATTCAGCGTACCCAACAGTTGCCAACTGCTAAGTCAAAACTTGTTGCACATAAATATTTTAATTATAATTTGTCGGTAAAATTTCCATTCGTATTTGATACAAAGCTTGATATTTCATAAACTTGATAATTTTTCTGAAACTTCAATACCGATAATAGCGCTCCCCGGTGTGTTGCTCTCACAACAGTTGACACAGCTGAATGTGGCCAACGAATATAACAACGAACAGATGTTTTTGACAAGCGTTCGTTTACTTGTAGCTGAGAGAATCAACATTTGTCAGCAATACCTGGTAAAATTATTCTATCATGATTTTGTAATAAATGTTTAACTTTTAAACGTTGAAGACATCAAACTTCCAATAACAAGTAACGCTATTTTTTCGCTCAGCAGTTAAGTGAACTTTACAGAAAGCGTCGTTAATTGTGCTTCTGATATTTTAGAAAATTAAAATTGTTGTCGCGTTAGAAGTACAAATTATAAAACAATTACTTAATTATACAAAAGAGTATGAAGTGAAGTTATCTCGGTAGTAACATGCTGCAAAATCAAAACTTATTAGAAAAACAAGCCTTCGCTATAAAACTGCCATCAATTAAAGAAGTGCTGCAATTATTCTTTCACAAAATGCGGATAGAAAATATGACAGTGATGAGCAGCATGAAGTTTACTATTGGCGTTACACTGTTATTTTGGAAAGATTTTGGTGACGAAATAGATACTTTTATATTTGATATCGCTTCCCAGACGCACTTGATAAAATGAGGATACGGGAGTATAAAGATTTTCCTTTGCTTCAGAGAAGAGGAGGCCGCACAGTGGTTTAGCCCCATACAAAAAGTGTCAATAAATAGAAATAATCGTCGTAGAGCAACAAAATTTGGCACATGAGTTGAAATTGTAAGTATTAAGAAAAATACAAAAAATTTTTGGAATCCGAACACAACCACGCCCACCTCCCATACAACAAGAAACTTCAAAACGCCATATTTTCCTTCATATCGGACCGATTTGAAAAAAAATCGGTATGGAGGTATATATTTATGTCCTGAATTGAAAAATATATAATTTGGTTTCGCCCACCTCCCCCACAAAATTTTTATAATTTTCTGTTTTTACAAATTCCATCTTTCTTGTGAAATAGCGCTTAAACTATATGAGTTAGAGTTTAATAATGTTCTAAAAAAATATTAATTGGACTTTTTTTTAAAACATGAAAAAAAAAATTAGCTTTAAGAACCTTATTGTTTGATTTTTATTAAATACAGACTAAGTGAACCTCACACGTTTCGAATCAATTTTTGTTTACTTTTTGAAAATTTTTGGTGCATAATTTTGGGCATAGTTCTACAAAGCAATCGTATTCTTTTTGTATTGTATACTTTATATTGCTAATTTGTGTGTTCATAACACTAATATAACACTCCTCCAAACATAAGATGCATGCATGTTTAAATATTAAATGTATATTTAGATTTATCAAATTACAGTTAAAATAATATAATATGCTCTTTTATTCTGAGTAGGGTGCAAACAAAAAACAAAATAAGTTGTTGCTTGTTTGTTATTTGTTGTTGTTACTATAATAGAAAATAAAAGGCGTTGCATACTTTATATTGTTAGCTTTTTTAACGTAAGCCTGAAAGCATGCCACAAAAATTAATAAATAATTCGACAGCAAAACTCGAATTTTTTGGTAAAACGCTTTTAGTTTTTTATTCACCAAAAGTTTATTGGCAGATATTGGCAGCTAATTTTTTTTTTAAAGTTTAAGTAAAAGTCCAATAATTACATATTTCCTAATGAGCGATCACCGCTCGGCTCCGCAAGACACATTTTCCTCTGCGAAAAATGACAAAAAATGTTTTTTTTCATATTTTACAATATAAGTTTTTTGGCTTCAAAAATAATAAAAAAAATAAATTTCCATATATGCAAATTTTTTCCTTAACTATGCTTCTTATAAGCAAAAAAAACCGAACAGCAATTTATTCAGTAGTTTAGATGTTATTTTACGTCAAGTTCACTACCTATTTTGAACGATTTTGTGAACTGTTTAATATTTATCGTCTTTAAAGGTTTCTGTACAAAAATCCTGTGCAGATTTCTGTGAAAATCTTTTGGAAACATGCTAATTAGACATTTCTTTAAATATAAAAAATTAAATATCGACCATAGGAAGTCATAAAATTTGGTATTTTTTTCCACCCTTAAACCACTGTGGGCCGCCGAGGAACAATGTCTGGTAAAGATGCAATTCTAGCCAAAAAAGAAAAACGCAAAGAGAAATGATTGGAAGAAGAAAAAAAGCGTGTCTAAAAACATTAAGCTCATGGTATGTAATGTTATCAGGGACCGTAACTGTTATGACTTTTTTCCAAAAAGTCAATAAATAATAGTTATTTTTTGACCGATTTTTTTTTCGGTCAAAAATAAAAGTTAAAATATGACTTTTATTTTTCCGGTCAAATATACCTATAAATAAAATTTAGACCGAAAATAACAGTTATTTTCGAAATTTCAGTTCAAAAAGTCAGACAGATAAAATTTGTTTATTCGATATGTGAATACAGCAGTATTTTTGACCGAAAAAATAAAAGTCAAATTTTAACTGTTATTTTTGACTCAAAAAATAAAAGTCACATTTAACTTTTATTCTTGACCGAAAAAATATAAGTCAAATTTAACTTTTATTCTTGACCGAAAAAATATAAGTCATATTTAAACTTTTAATTTTGACTGAAAAAAGAAAAGTCAAATTTTAACTTATTTTTTTTTTTTGATCGAAAAAAAATCGGTCAAAAAATAACTATTATTTTTTACTTTTTTTAAAAAAGTCAAACAAATAATAGGCTTTCAAGATTATTATTCCTTAGCTTACAAGCATCGCACTGCTATATTCAAATATCGAATAAACAAATTATTACTGTTTAACTTTTTGAATTGAAATTTCAAAAATAACTGTTATTTTCGGTCTCTGAATGAATTCATTAAATTTATATTGTTTTCTAAAAAAATCAAATCGTTGCTGAATACTTTTTATTGCATCAGTCTTGAGTGCTTCAGATGATTCAGAAGCTGAAAATGTTGAACGGAACAGTTCAGAAAACGCTGGTAACATTTCGAATAATGTGGTTCGGGTTCAAAATGTCGAAAAATTAGGCGTATTTCCACGTCGAAAATAAAAAAATTACACGACGCGGTACAGTAAATTTCCTTGACGACAGAATGACAGCAAGCATGGACAAATTGTATTGTTACTGCAACAGCTGCCGCCATCCTGAAGAAAGTACAAGACGATTTCCCTGGTTCAACAGCAATAAATTTACAAGATCTTATAATAAATTGTACCACAGTTCACTCAGTGCGAATAGACTACCGTCGAAGAGAAGCTAAGCAGATTATCGATGAATTCAATGAATGAAGATTGTTTGTTAGATTTAAGAATCAGTTTAATAAGTTTTATTTTAGATACCTGAGGTATTTGTACTTCATTGGGATGGAAAACTCTTTGCTGAAAATAAGGGAATAGAAAAAAAAGATAGGTTACCTCTCGTTGTAACCAGTGAACGAATGGAAAAAATTATTAAGCATACCAAAAATAGAAAACTCTTCCGTAGGAAATAAAGCTGAAGTTATTTGCAATTTTTTACGCGAATGGAAAATTGATGGCTTGGTTGAAATTGTAACTTTTGACACAACAGCTGCTAACGCTGGGTCTAAAAACGGTACTGTATACTTGCTTGAAAAAAAAATGGGACGAAATTTACTTTGCCTTCCATGCCGTCATCATATCAGTGAGTTGTTTGTTAAATCTATATTTGAATTTAAATTCGGGAAAACATCGGGACCGAAAGTTATTCTTGGATTTAATTCAAAATTACGAAGACATACCCAAAAGAAAGCTTGCAACAATCAAGGAAATATAATTTTACAATACAAAAGATATATCTTACTTCGTCTTTTCAAGAACAACGTATTTGCAGGACCCCTGACCCCTCTGAATGGCATGAACGATTACTGTGCTGGTGTATTACTGTGCTGGAAAACGAAAATGTCAACATATGGCTGTGGTTAATGATGCAGCTGAATGAGCTTTCAAACTTATTACTGACTAAAATCACTCTTTAACATATGATGAGGAATATAAATAGTTCTTACTTCATATTGTTGAGCGTTATCGGCACATATACCCATCTCACAAAAAATCCTCTCTCATAAACGCAACATTATTAAATTACGCTAACATATGTATTTATCCAGTTTTGTGTTTTTTTTTTTTACCAGCACTTTTATGAACAACAATGAAATTTAAACTATGAAACTTCAAACCTCTTTCTTAACACGTACAAGAATATATTTTTTTTTTCAAAAAATCAATTTCTTTTATATTCTATTAAAACATGTTCCATGTATCAAAATTTGACTTAACTTGGCGTTAAAAAATCAAGTTTGACCTTATTTCGGGCATGTGGCATCTAACTGCATTTTTAGTTTTTTAAGTTTTAGTTACGCCTGAAAAGTCTAAGGTACGTCTTAGGTACGGCTGTATAAAATTCTTCTACTTACATGCATGCTGAATTGGTTTTTTTCCCGTTTAATCAAAAATTTGTGTGAACTACATGAAAACATGAATTCATGATCAATATAAAATGAAATAATTAATATGGTTTTCTCTCTCTTTTTCAGGTAAGTTTATCACCACATATATTCAAAGGAACTTATTCGAAAAAAAAAGAAACTATTTACAAGGACTTGCAAGCAAAATATTGGGTAAATAACATATTAAGATCAACTTATTTACATGGTAATATTGAGTGAAGAAGATACAATAACACATAACCTCAACCTTCTACGTTGTATCCAAAGCTATATAGGATTTACCTACTGTACAGAAAGTAGTCAGTAGTTATTTTGATGCTTTTAACTATTTCTCTTGATTTTTCAACTGCACGTATTCTGTATATCTTTCTCTCTCTCTCTTGTATACTCTTTTGCTTGAATTGCATCTCTTTCAGCTGTGCCACAGACTTGCCCGGCTACCAACAAAGTAGCGGTAGCCAGAGTGTAAACTACGATTGGTTTTGTTTTGTATTTTTTACCTTATTTGCTTGTATATTCTAGGGTTACCCTCAAGAGCAATAAAATTAAATGCATTTCATTGCACGAATTGAAAATAAAAACCATACTTAGAATGTTTTGTACATTTTTTTGTGTATATTTTTTGGTACTGTAGAAACTGCTGCTTATCTGCTGCTGACTGTCGCGCTGTCGCTTTGGCTGTCTGTCTGTCTGTCCAAATGTCTTGCCACTTGAGAGTTTTGCGTTTATTTTGGTTGGCATTGCTTTGTTGCAAATTTTTATAAGATTACTTCTTTGTTGTTGTATTTAAGCTTATTTGTATTGCTAGCTATCTCACTTGCACACTTTTGAGCTGCTTCACTGTTCTTAACAGTAATAGTTGTAGCTAAAATAATTTTTTTTTTTTTCATTTTTCTTTTGTCTTAAATGCAACAAAATGTCAAGTTAGCAGAAATTGCTGTTAAACAGAAGAACTATGAAAAGAAAAGAAAAAATAAACGAATATAGAAAGCGACAAACAAGAACAACGCCATTTACAAGAGCAGCATACTTTTTCGTCAACATGCTGCAGTTTGTTATGCTACTTGTTGTTGTTGTTATTTGTGTTGCTGTATAAACAAAATTTATTGCTACTCTTCCACCCATTGCTGTCGCAAGTTCTACTCTGCTTATGCTTATGTTTCGTTTGATGAATGATTTGTTTCACTTGCTATGAAGTGTGCTACTCTTTGTTGAAGTTGCATGCATTTAGTTGGTGTTTTTCTGTTCAATATTTTGAAGAAGTGACTTTTTTCACTAATTGTGAATATACTGTGCTACACTTTAAAGTTTCTAGTTAAATAGAAACTGTATTACAATGTTACATTTTTTAATATTTAACTTCTTAAACTGTACTTGTTTTTGAGTAAATATTTAATAACGAATATTAAGGCATGAAATGTTTTCAATTTGTTATTTTATTGGTAGTCGTATATCAAATAGTTATCCCTTTCAGCACCCACTAACACAATTGTGCGGGTAAATTTCTGCTATGTTCACGCGTTTGGCTTTCACATGTATGATCGTTTGCTTCCTACTCTTCAGTTATTTTACCGTTATTCAAACTATTCTCTCTTGTTGTGTGCATTTGTTTTTGACATCTTTTTCATTGTCGCGTTTATATTTACCTTTAAGAAACGTCATGTTGGAGCAGCAGCCACGTGCATATCGTAAGTTAATTTTTTGTGTATAAAAAAAAACAACAATATAAAAATTGGTGAATTTAAAAAGTGATTGAACTAAAGAAAGTTTATTTGAAATATTTCCAAAGTTTAATTTTAACGATAACAAAAATATCTTCTTGCAAAAATAGAGTAACACATTTGTGTGGGTTGGTATTTAAAGCTGTCATTTCATGCAAAATTTCAGGCTAAACTTTTTGTTTGAACAACGACAGTGATACGACAGTATTGTGGCCAATGATGTCGATATCATCTGCATACGCCAGCAGCATAACACTCTTATAGAAAATTGTGCCGCTACGTCTCAGGTCAGCAGCTTGGATGATCTTCTCCATTACTATATTAAAGGGAGAGGTCCGGAAGGGAGAGGTCCTTCCCGATTTTCACTGCACTGCTGGTGTTGTTCAGTGTCATCCTGCAAAGACGTATTAGCTTCGCAGGAATACCAAATTCAGACATGATGGAGTAAAGGTGACTCCTTATTGGACTGTATAAGGCGGCTTTGAAATCGACAAAAAGATGCTGTGTGTGTGATTTGTTTTTCGAGGGTCTTTTCCAAGATTTGTCGGAGCGTGAAGATCTGGTCGATGGTGGACTTTCCAGGTCTGAAGCCACACTGGTAAGGTCCAATCAGTTGGTTAACGATGGGCTTCAGTCTTTCACATAATACGCTCGACAGGACCTTATATGCGATATTAAGAAGGCTAATCCCACGGTAGTTGGCACAAATGGTGGGATCGCCTTTCTTGTGGATTGGGCAGAGCACACTGAGGTTGCAATCATCTGGAATGCATTCTTCCGACCATATTCTGCATAGAAGTCTGTGCATTCTATGCATGCATTTAAACAGAGCTTCGCCACCGGTCTTAAACAGCTCAGCCGGTAGGCCATCGGCTCCTGTGGCTTTGTTGTTTTTAAGCAGAGCTATAGCTGTTAAGACCTCGTTATAGTCGTGCAGCGGAACTTCAACGCTGTCATCCATAATTGAGGTTTCCGGGATATCATCTCCACTGGCAGGATTGTTGTCAGTGTCGCCATTTAAAAGACTAGAAAAGTGCTCCCTCCATAACATTAGTGTACTCTGGATATCTGTCACTATCTATTAAATCTATTAAATATTTGCTTCATTTTCGAATGGACATCTCAGAAGACCTCCTGGCCAGCTTCAAAAGGACAAGAGATGACGTTGACACATCGTCTGATGAAGACGATGGCCTAGATTTTGTTATCTTTGGAAAATGTGCGCCTTTGCCTGCACAAAGTAAGAGGTTTGATTTAACTGGACATTGGCCAGTGGTCGATAAACTTAATAGCTCGCGAATGTGTCGTATGAAAGATTGTTTGAGTCGAACACGCACAAGATGTGAAAAGTGCAATGTATACCTCTGTGTTTCTTCAGGAAAGACTTGTTTGAAAGCATTTGACTTGCCTTAATAAATTAAATATTTTTAAATCTCTTTCTTCATAAATTTTGTTAGAATAAGCTCGTTTTGTCGAAATAATAAATACATATTCAAATTAAACAGAATTAGCGATTTATTTATTTTTTTACTCGTTTCAATACCAACCCGCACATTTGTGTGGGTTCTTTTCTAAGAGTCATTTGGGTGATATCTCAAAACTTTGATTAAATTTCCTAATTCCATTTTATAATTAACCAGTGATGAAAAATTTACTCAATTCTAACAAGTTTTAAGCATTCCGGCATTGAAAGGGTTATGTCATATATCGTGAAATTTTCTATGAATACAATCGTCATTAAACACTTCGAGCATCTGTAAATTTTTACATAATATATAATCGGCTACGTGCATTCATTCGATAAAACTTACAACTTATTTTTAGCATATTGTGTTAAGCTGTTAAGTACTGAGGCCACATGTACACATTGTTGCATTATTTAAATTTAATTCATACACATTTATTGGCTATCATGGCGTATGCGCAACATTAATAGCTAATTTTAACGTTTTTTTTATAACTATCAATTGCAATGCGCTTTACAAAAATAAATAAATACAAAAAACAAAACAAAAAAAGAAACCAAAAAAACAACAGCATAACGTACCTCACCCATGCATGTCGTAGTGATTGACAGCTAAGAGCTTAAATATAAACGAGCTTGATTGCGGCCACGTCAAGCGGATTGCAACATAATGCAAATTGTTTTTAATCACCAAGCTTAATGAGCGCTCATTTTGTCGGTAAATGACAAAACTGCACAACTAAGGTTTGCATAAAAAAAAAAATTAAGCAAATTAAAAATTAAATAAATTGTTCGCTATAAATTATGTAAATATAAACATGAATTAGATTTGAAAAATGAAAACCGCTAAGAGTAAAGTTTTAATGCTTTGCTGCATGTGCAGCTTAAAAGCAGAGCTAGCGTTTTTTGTTTGTTTTTAAAAAAAAAAAAAAAATTCAGCTGAAACTAAACAAAAATTTTTTTAACGAGAAACATCACTATTCCATTTAATGTGGTTAGCGCTTAAAAGCGTACAAATATACAACGCCATCAAGCAGCACAAAAACATTAAATAGAGTGAATAAAGCACTGATTCTGTTTATTTTTTTTTTTTTTGTGTTTTTGTTTGGATGCTAAATAGTTTTTTACTAATTAGAAACAACAATACACAGACAACGACATGTCAGCATGCATTTGCTTAGCCATGTTTCTGTCTGAGTGTGAACTATTTTACACAGTTTCCTGCTAATTTATGCAACAACACAAATTTTATGTGAATTATTTGGTCCTGATTGTTGTTGTGTGTGGACAATACTAGAAGTTGGCACAGTAACAGGAGGGTACTTTGAAATTATAATTAAATGAACAATCGTGACAGATGCTAAGCTAACGCGCATAATTATGCGGAAGTGACACAAGTAAGCGCCTCATTGAACAGTTGCACAATTGTTTGGTGTAACATAAAAACTCACAAAGAGATGTCAATTGAAGCAATGGCCTGTGGTTATACAGTAAAAAAAAGATATAAAGACTAAGAGCAAATAACAAATTTATAAACATCTCCCTACCAACATTTTATGAAGCTCTCCAAAAAATGACTCTAGCGTGTTTTATGATAACTCATTAAATTGACTCATGAAAGAGTCTTTCATATGATTGGCAAATGATTGCTCAAAAATAAGACTCAAATAAGAGTCATTATTGTATCTGATTTATGAGTACACATAAAAGAGACTTATTTAAGAGTTCTAAATATGACGGTGATATGATTGTTCATAAAAAAGACTCAAAAAAGGATCTTATATTGATTGATATATGCGTAATCATAAAGAAAACTCATAAAATAGTCTTATATACGAGAATTTCATGAGCACCATATCTTATAAATATATAAGAACTTAATCGAGCATATTCCCTACAAACATTTTATGAGGCTTTCCAAAAACTTACTCTAAAAAGAGTGCCTTTTAAGCGTGTTTTATGATGACTCATTAAATTGACTCATGAAAGAGTCTTTAATATGATTGTTAAATGATTGCTCAAAAATAAGACTCATACAAGAGTCATTATTGTATCAGATTTATGAGTACTCATAAAAGAGAGTCTTAAAGAGTCCTAAATATGACGGTAATATGATTTTTCATAAAAAAGACTCATAAAAGGACCATATATTGATTGATATATGCGTTATCTATGCGTGGTGACCGTGGCATGCAGTTTAAGTGTGTGGCTTAGCATGCTCGGAGCCCGGGTTCGATCCCCAGCCGTGGCGAAAAATTTTTTCAATAAAAAATTTTTCTGATCGGTCACCACCTCTCTGCAGACAATGGCAAACCTCAAAGAGTAAATAATGCCATTTAAAGCTTCTTGAGAACATGAGCCGTTCGGAGTCGGCATAAAACATGTAGGTCCAGTTCTCGGTCAATTGTGTGCAAAAATTTAATAACACACACAACACAATCGATCTTAAGATGCTCGGTCAAAGTCCTTTCAAGGGCTGAAATGGCCAATTTGTTTTTGTTTTTTTTTTTATGCGTTATCATAAAATAGACTCTTAAAAGAGTCTTATATGTGAGTTTTTAATGAGAAAATAGAATCGGATTATTGCAAAAGCACCATATCTAATAAATAAATAAGAACTTAATCGAGCATATTCTTTTTTTACTTGTATAAAACTTTGTTACTGCCTGTATGCGTACATCCTATCCTGGAGTCGTTTTTCAGAGAATTGTTTGTTTGTGGCGATAAACATGTATTAAAATTGAACTACAATAAATGTTCGTTGCAAAAAAATTCCCATATGGGCATCTCCCAGTGGCACGAACGCGATATTCGCACGGTTTTAATTACTCGAAAAACAAGAAAGAAACAAAATGAGCCGATATATATTTAAGTGTTCTAACGCGACGAAAGAGTGCTACATTTTATAAAAATATTGGCGAGATATAGTACAAATTAATACAAAATAATAAGCAATCATTCAATGGAACGGACGCGACAAAACATAGAAGTTTTTTTAAGCTCGTAAAGAAATATGCAAAATTTAGCTAATTTTGAGAACTTTTTCTTATATATAATATACATGTTAATGGAGGTCAAAGGATAACTATTCTTCGTAGACTTATGAAATATAAGAATTATTTCTTATCTTTTTTTTAAATAGATATAACACGAATACGGACGCGACATCATGGACGCGACAAATTTTTCCACAGTAGTAAAATACAGTAAAGATGTTCATTATAAATTTTAATAAAAATACATAATAATAAGTTGAATTCAAGTTACATAGCAGTAATACTAATCAAAATAAAAAAAAAATAAAGTTAAAAGCTGTTAGAGTGCTTTATTTTAATGTTTTTCTTCACTTTTGGTGGACCTTTTTTGGGAGATGCCCATATAAGTCTTAAAAGAGCATTAAATATGAGTATTAAAAGAGCATTAAATATGAGTATTAAAAAAGCAATAAATATGAGTCTGAAAAGAGTATCAAATATGAGTCTTAAAACCGTCATTACTATGAGTCCAAAAAGACTCATAAAACAATTATTTTTATGAATCATATTTTGGGGCCCACAACATACGAAAATGTACTCATAAAAGAGTCTTTTTTAAGCGAATTATAACGAAAAAACCTCATATATATGAAGCTACACATAAGAGTCTTTTAAGAGTCATAATCTTTGCTGTGCTGCTTTTCACTTTTTATTCGAACTAATTGAGTGAGTTAAACTCTAAAAAAATAATGATTGACTCTAAAAAAATTTAAAGAGTCATTTAATAGACATATGATTAACATTTTTGAACAACAACAATTTGCAAGAAATAAATTGCTTTACTTACTTACCATTCACTCTCGCTTACAATATTTTAATGAAGTTTAAGGGGACGTGACACCTTCAAAAATATTCTTTTGCGAAATATATCTACAAAAATATATATATACTTAATTTTTCAAAATAATATAGCCTGTTTCAAAACAGAAGAACATTTTCGCGCATGTTTGAGAATAAGAAAATAATTTTGGGAGCGTTCTTCATTCTGATTGGTCGAAATTAAAAAAAAAAATTGAATATTCTCTGAGCAGAAAAATAAATGAAAAAAAAAAAATAATGTTTATTTCTGAATTTTGTTGTTCATCGCAACTGCGCTGCGGAAGTACTGAATTTTATTTTTCAAAATAATAATATATTTTTTATTGAACTCAGGCACGCACCCAGGAAAAAATGGGGGGAGGTGGTTTCATGTTTTTATTTTCTGAATTATTTGAATTTGTAATTCATTAAATAATGCTACAACAATGCCTATTTTTCTTATATTTTGGACCATTGCACTTGAAATGTTCTTAATATTACTTTCTAAACCCCTACGAACACTTAACAGAGATAGATCATCTACTAACCAAGTCTGCCCAGTTTTATAAACCCATTTCTGTCAAATCAGATCCGCTCACACAATTTTGATAAAATTTCGTACACGATTGTGTGATCAATTGATTCAAAATCATCAAATACAAACATTCAGCTCCATACCTCAATGCGTTGCTGAGATATTGATTGGGTATTTTTCAACCCATTAGGCCATCGTGTTAGCTTTTCTTCGAATATTTTAAAAATAATTGCAATGCGTATTTAACGACAAAACTGCTAATCGAAATCTGCATTGATTACTTTTAGTGGTGCAGAGCAAAATTAACAACTGACCGGCTGATTTGTTAGAAAAATACTCAAATCAATTAATTACTTATTACTTTCTTATTAATAATGCGATCGAGCCAAATTGGTGTCGATGAAAAGTCAAGATAAAAAACTTAATATTTCTGTAGTGCGTTGTTTTATAATCTATATTTTCTGCTTTCCACTGCCGCTATTTCCACCACCGGAAACTTAATGATTTTCGTAGTCTGGTAACTCTAGTAAAATGGCAGAATTTCAAGGATACATCTAGGAGTCTAAGAAATGTTGATTTATTACCTAACCATCCCCATGAAAAGTATTGCCATATTTCTTATCCTAACTTTTTTGTGATTTTCTGAAAAAAATTATTCTCGTGAGTATTTTTCTATCCAAATGGGTTTTCCAATATCAAATGGTTATTTGCATATGTTTTGAGTCTTTATAGCCTCAAGTCTTGTATATTATATATATTGATATTAGCCGGGTCATTTTTTTTTTTCAAAAAATCGTAGACGCAAAAAATGTTCAACGGAAAATTCTGACCATCCTTTTCCAAAAAACCACTAAGTCTAAAATCGATTTCGAGCCTCCTGTTTTTCGAAAGAAATTTTGAATTTGTGTTTTGCTACAAAATGTGAAGAAATTGAAAAAATAACCAAAAAAGTACTGTATTGGTTGACAAATACACAAATTGTATTGGTTAGTGGTTTCGAACAAAAAATGAAGATATTAATTTAACGCCCACCTTCCATACAACCCCAAAATTGAAAAAACTTTAAAGAAGCTAATATTAAATTTACAAGACGGAAACTCAGTATTTGTGTGTTCTGTGTCAAAACTGAGGTGTGTTAGAAAAATGGGCGCCATCCATCTACTAACACGCCCACCTCCCATACAACCCAAAAATTTAAAACTTTATAAAGAGGCTAATATTACAGGTACAAAACGGTAACTCGGTATTCGTGCATTCTATGTCAAAATTGAGGTGTTTTAGAAAAATGGGCGTCATACACAAACTAACACGCTCACCTCTCATACAACCCCAAAACTTAAAACTTTATAAAAAGGCTTATATTTAAGCTGCAGTAAAACAATTTAATATGTAAGTATTTTAGACACATAAAAATAATAAAGCCGTGGGGGTATTTTAACTCCGGCCAAGTCGAAGATATATGAAGGTTTGAACCATATATATTATGCCGGATCGAAATTCTAATTTTGCCGGACACCGACTCAAAAGTTATAGGGTTTCTTAATAACTTTCTTTTCATATTTTTTTTTATGTTTTTGGATCGGATCCCCATGGAGCGGTTTATGTGCGTCTTAACCTTTTTTTTACCAAGAACCCAAGTTTTTTTGCTTACAACTTTTGTTTCTTCAGAATAATTACGTAAGATAAGCAAAAACGTGAAGATTTATATTGTATTCAAATATAATTTTGAAATTTATTATCCTTACAAACTCTTTTGATACCCCAAAAAATCGATATTTTGTCACTTCTGAAAATATGTTTTTTAAACACCTAAAAAATGTGTATTTTTTTATGTTATTCATGGATTTAAACTTACTAATAATGTATTGAGCTCTCCTTTCCATCGATGCCACAATTATAAAAAGCGTGAGAAAAAGTTTTTTCAGCTAAATTATTATTTTATTGCCATAATTATTATTCGATTTTGACAAATTTTGGTATAAATGAGTTTTTAGGCACCCAAAATCGGATTCTGGCAATCCGGTTTTAGTGTATTATATTATAGGCTTGAGGATGCTAATTTTTTTCAAAATACTTGTTTTCTATACTTATTTTTCAAATAAGTTAAAATTAAAATTCAAGAATTAATTCATTAAAATTGCAGGTTATATTTTTTCGAACTTTTTTGAAAAGCATACTAAAAATTTTCAAAACAATTTTTTATGCAAACCAGTTCTGTTAACTTGAATAACTTTTTATATTAAAACCATGCTCAGAATCCTTACTATTATTTTTCCTTATTATCTTTTTATAGCCAACAATGAAATTGCAAGTTTTAACAGCATTTGTTCGGGCATTAAAAATATTTTGCCATTAGCATAAAGAAATTAATAACCCGAACATACTAATTATATTTATGCCAATCCTACGGCTAAAGAATCTTTATGATTTGTATTAAATATGCTGAGTTGCTAGAAATGTACAAAATGCCAAACGACACAAAAACTATGACTCATACTTGAATGACTGATACTTTAAGATGACTGCTGCAAGGACATCGTGCCTCACTCAACAAGGCAAAACCCACTCTAAACGCACAAAGTCAACAACATGCGTCTGTCGTTATAAAAGTAAGGTTGGTATAATAACAAGAAATTGAATATAAAAAGTTAAGCTAACAAAGTTTATGTTAAAATAACCTACCAACCTATAAACACATAAACATAAACATAAACATTGTTTATTAGCTGAGGTAACAGAGGCACACAGAACAAAAGACGCACAACAAAGCCAGAACCGCATTTACTGCTTTTTTTATATTGACTTTCATTTATTGATACTAACAAAACATTCCAAACATCCAAATCTACACGAATTTTGTAGTAATCTAAACAGCATTAAAAGGACTTTTTTTTCTGTTGTTGTTTTTCGTCATTTTTTTTTTTTTGTGTTTTTTTTTTATTTTTTTAGCGCTGTCAAGCATAAGACGATGGTGGCAGAAAGCTTAAATAGAATACAGGAAAACAGGCAGAAAAAATGTAAACAGCTAAACTTATTGTTAAACAGCCTAAAAGCAAGCAACAGGAAATGCGTGTTTAGCTACAATGTTTGTATTTGCTTAAATGCCAAGAAGCAGCGAAGCTAAAACAGCGATGCCAGCGTCAGTTGGCCAAAGTGCCCAAATATTTTTACAGCTAGTTGTTGGCAGAGAGATGAGCATAAGTTGGTGGCGGCAGGCAACAGCAACAGCAACAGCAGCAGGTGTGCTTCAGTGCGTTAGTTTAAATGTCAGTATGTGTGGCTGTGTAAGTTTGTTGCTAAGAAATATTTGCGCAACGCGTACGTAACGCTTTGTCATTAATTATTTTTGTTGTTTTTTTGCTTAGCAAGAGCTTTCAGCTAAGGTGTAGCTGATTTTTTTTTGTTATAGTGTTTGTCGTGCAGAGGATTTGTTTTGTTTGCCGCAGCTAAACAACCACAGAAAACATGTTGCTAATGTTGTTGTTTTTGTTGTTGTGTTGTTGTTGTTGTTGTTAGTGACGAATATCATAAATTAATTGGTGTTGTTTATGCTGATGTTTATTTTTATGTTTATGTAGTAGTTTTTGTAGGCAGATAAATAAACGCAAATAAAAAGGTATATGTTTACTGCTGTTAAGAAAACAAAAAAAAAAACAGGCGCAATTTGTGCTACTTATGACAAAATTAGTGACACTCTCTTACATGACAGTTAAAGCCGCCAAATTTCAAGCGAAAAAGTGTTGGTAAAATTGTTCTTGATTGAAATTAACTAAATTTTCCATAATCAAATTTATTTCTATGAATTGAATGAGATCAGTTTTTTCAACTATAAATTTTTTTTCACCGTGAGCCTGAGCATAATCGAATATAAACAAAATTAGTGACCTTCATATTGAAATTTCAATTGGATCAAATTTCAAAGCAGAACTTCTTTTAACATTGAACAAAGCTAAAAGTAAAGTAGAAAGCGTTCGTAACTGAAATAAGCTCAAAACATGAAAGTTACGTTTGCAGTTTATGTCAGAATCTGGGCTTCAAAATTTTTTTGATAAACACGTCAATTTGTGCTTAATAAGTGTAACCTTGGGTTTGTTTGTAAAGAAATTAATTTTGTTGCTGTTGTTTTTACACATTAAAAAAGTGAGCAACCGAAAGACGTAATTCTCAATTGGTTTTTGTTCCTGTTAGTATAAAAATGCTGAACATAAAAAAAAAAATATATTTTTCTGTGCAAATATGATGAAAGAAAGTCCTGTTTAACTGAATTGTTTAGCATGTGACACTGAAAATAATAATTTTGAGTTTGCTTGTCATCGTTGCTTTTTTTTTTGATCGGTTTCTTTATGGCTAAATCGCAATACTGCGTTAGGTCGGTCGTGCGTTGACAGCTCGAGTAGAGATCAACGTGTTCTTATGGTGCAAATCTAAATGCGACCTCAAGCGTTGGTCGTACTTTATATCGTAAAACAAGAAGAAGAGATAAAATACGACCAAAGTACGATCTAACGAGATAAGTAGAAAAATGTTCTACTCGGTCGTGCGTTTGACATTTCTTCATAGAGCAGAGTTGCATTTTCATTGAAAGCGCTTTAAAAGTGGGTGTTTTATGGTTTCACTGGCAAAGATAGATTTTCGTGGGATTTCTTTTATTATCGCTGGAATTTATGTTTTATATTATGTTTTTTAATAACTCATGCTATTAAAGTAATCAAATTAAGATTTTGATAAAGTTAATCTATTTGTATTATTCGATATCTTAGAAATTTATATAGAAATTGCGAGATTTAGAATTGGAGAAAAAACAACTTTTGTGGGCATTTTTGTGTAGCTGCTTTTATTGGCATCGCCAAAATTACAGACGCACAATCTGTCAGCGCAACATTGAATTTTGTAAAGTAATAGGTCGTGCGTTCTGTCAGTTCATCTCGTAAAGTTTATGCAACGTCGATATAAAGTACGATCGGCGCACGACCGACCTAACGCAGTATTGCAATTTCAGCATTATTGATGCCAAACAATCGAAAATTAATTTTTTTATTAAAAACCCATAAATGGCCAGCATTGAATACAAATGGGCATATTTTTAACCTGGGCGTCTTAATTTTTTTTATGAACAACCCCATTAGGGCTTAATATCAAGAATAGTGTGGCTATGCTCAGAATCGCTTCCAAAAATTAACTAGTTTGGATTTGTTTTCAGCTCAAATTTCTCTCCATGTATCTATTATATAATCGTTTATAGCATATATAATTATAGAACTCTATATTTCGTCGCTGTGTATTACAAGCTGATTATGTGTTAAATTTGTTTTTTGTTACCATTCTATACCATTGTTTTTTTTTATTATTCTCAGCTAAAATTTCCAAAAATTTGGTGCTTTTAAAGGGTAAAATTTGATGAAAGCCTGAAAAGAATGTTTTGAGTACAACAAGGCGTATGCGTAACATTAATATAATAAGAGATTTTGTGATTAGGCTACCCCAAACGATACTACAAGTCGGATGGACATGTAGTTCGACAAAATAACGGAACTTTATGTCGTTTGTCCTACACGATCGGACATGTCGAATGGACTTCATTATTTTATAGATTTCATGGAGTAAACATCAGCGCACTTATTATTTTACAGCTCTAAAATTTATTTATTTTCATTATTTTTATACTTTTTTCTTTCAAGTCTCCGTGAGATTTCCTCAGGTATCAACAAATTCATTTCAAAATACAACATTTATTAGATTCGTCACTTTATGCGCGAGATGTAGTTCTCTCAAAAATTGTTATCGAATGACAAAATGCACCAAGTTGGATGGACACGCACACAAACGATACTACATGTCGGATGAACCGAGCAAAAAGTCAAAAATATTTTTCTTTTATCGGACATGTCTATCCAACTTCATTTTAAGCACACGAACGGTACTACATGTGCGTAGACATCACAGGTCCATCCGACATGTCGTATCGTTTGGGGTGGCCTATTAATCTTCTTGCAATTTATGACACACTTTTTTGTTTTGCGCTGCTCTTTACGAAATAAATTCTAAGTTTTTAGATAAACAAATAAAAAAAAAAAAACATTAAAATCTGATATAATGAAGTAGGTCTAACGCTGAGCTTACAAAGAAGACATCTTGTGCTCTCATTCAAAGGCTCACCTTTGGTTTTTCCTCATGAACAGAACATAAATGGTCACCTCATGATAACCTTATGAAAAGGCATACTCAAAAATATAAAAACTTAAAATTCGTTAGATCCATAGCAATCCATAGCAACATAAAAACAGCATTAAATACAGAAATAAAAAGATATCGCAAAGTTATTTTAGATTCACATAATAAAGACTTAACTATTCGCTTTTTACCATACATAATTTTGTCCCACTCGTAACACTGTTCGACGGACAAAAAACTATTAATTTTCAAAAAATTTCAAAGTCTTACTGTCTTTATAAAAAATTATGAGCCTCTTATTTTAAAGGTTTTACTAGAAAAATATCAGAACTTGTATTCATAAACTTTGATGAACCCTTGATAAAGCATTTTTAAAATGTTTACTCTCATCTGAGCACAAATATTGTCAAGAATACAAAAAACTATATCAAAAATATGAAAATATGGCAAAGCATTTCAAAATATTGAAAATAAAAATAATGAGTTACAACTTTTTCTGAGCACATACATACATAGATAACAAAATTGTTTAACTGTTTGAATGTCAAAAAATTGATAAAATTGTGACAAATAAACAAAAAATGATTGATTTTATCAAATTCACATTCAATTTTTGACACTGTACTTCAAATTGAAAGTGTTATTCACAACATTTTTATGAATAACAAAATTTTAAAGAGCATTTTCAATCAAAAAATCTTTTTAGCTTTTATTCATTTTAAAGCTATTTTAAGATATTTTTATGAATAAGACCGGTAATTTATTTCCCAGAAAAGCATTCTTCTCGAAATAATACACTTCGAAATTGCAATTCTTTTGTCAATCATTTGTGACAAACGATGGTGTGCGATATGTGTGCGATGGTAAGGAAATAATGGTGTCAGGAAATATGATGACGCATAAGTTAACTTAATGCTTATTCCTATCGTGCTCACATGTAATTTAAATGAACTTAAAATAAAATAATAATTTCAGTTTTATTCCTTAATAATAATCGGGCCATCATTTCTTACGGGAATAAATGATATGTATCATTAAAATGTTTAAGAAAATCATCCTCTTGCAGTAAATAAAATTTTAGGAAATAAATTCAAAGTATCCAGCAGCTCACACAATAATATTTACTGCAATTTTTATTTCAAGTTGATGAGTTGCTCTTTTAATGACTACCTGCAATACGAGTTTCTGCTGCTTTTGAAAGTTTGTTTCCAATCTGTTGGAATTTTATTGCATTTCTGCATTATTGCTTTTTTTTTTTGTTTGTTTTGGTTTTTGTTACTCCACCACCTTCATCATTATTTATAGTTTGAAAACAACGCTGTCTATTGCAGTCGTAGTTTAATTGGTTTCACAACGTTGTCATGGCGACAGAATTTTCATCGCTAAATAATATTCTTCTTTTGCTTGGCACTATTGCAGATTCTATGATTTTATCTGCTTTCTAGTTAATGTTATAGCATCAAAAGTTAAACTGCTTAGAAAGTTAGTTTGTGGTTTCAAAAAGCGAAACTCTAAAATAAGCTTGTATTAATTTAACTAAATCCTTTATAAATTTAACTAACGTTATCAGTAACGTTTTCGCGTTAAGGTAACTTAATGAGTTTTGTAGTAAAAGCAACAAGAACAAAATTTATTGCACACAGAATTCTTAACAAAGCTTTAGATCTTTCTACTTATCTTTCATCTCATTTGTGAACCAAGGCAGATTTGATACCTGAAATCATATGTTCCAAGCTAAAACCAAAAAAAAAAACAAGTCGCGTGTAGCAAGGCACACTTTTATTCGATGCACAGTTGCGACAGTCCGGGTTCAATTCACGCTTGCGGCAATAATTTTTGTGTGGAAATTTTTAAATAAAAATTTGCTTTTGACATTATTTATAAACTTTACGAAAAAAGCGACCTTGAAACTTTTTATATAAATTGAAAACGTTACGCAAACGTCACGAATAAGAGACCTTGAAATTTTAATCGCCGCCAAAGAAGTTTCACTTAAAAAAAAAAAGTCCAGCTCTTTCTTCATTTTATGTGTAAATTTGAAGTAAAATCTAGTTTAAAAAAAACTTAACCCTAGAGGGACATGCTTCGTTGAATCGACGACGCATGGTTACATTAAATCATTTTTCTTCCTTGTTTTATTTTGTTTTCTTCTGAGTTTTCCTATAGCACCAGTCAAAGTCTAGCTTGAAAGTATGCGCAGACGTAGAACCGAAAAAATAATTTAGAAGTATGATTTTTAAGAATTACCATCGTCGAAACGACGAAGCATGGCTTTTGAGTAATTTTTTCACTTTCATATTTTGGGTTTTTTTTTGTAGTTTTTGTATTAATATTCCATTTTTATTGCTGGTACGCAAAATCTGCAACCAAAAACATATATATATAAATATTAAGAAATTGGAAAAAATGTAAACGAGTTCATCTACAACGAATCCAATGATGAACATTATTGTTTCAGCGCTTGCTTTGGTACAGTGGAGGCTAAAAAAAACTTACTGTCTATTGCCTATAGTATTACCTCATCCATTTAAAAACGTCATCTGAATAAAATTTAGAACTTTGTTTTTAAGATAAAAATTAATTTTATATTCAATGTGTGCTTGAAGTAGTCAATATTTAATTTTGTTTTATGTACCTTTTAAAAAAAAAAAAGCCAAATGAACTCAAACAGAAAAGATTTATTTTTTTTATTAAAAACTAAAAAAAAAAAACAAATTGGCCATTTCAGCCCTTAAAAAGGACTTTGACCGAGCTTCTTATGATCAATTGTGTTGTGTGTGTTATTAAATGTTTGCACACAATTCACCGAGAACTGGACCAACATGTTTTATGCCGACTCCGAACGGCTCATGTTCTCAAGAAGCTTTACATGGCATTATTTACTCTCTGAGGTTTGCCAATGTCTGCAAAGAGGTGGTGACCTATCAGAAATATTGTTTATTGAAAAAAACTTTTCGCCGCGGCTGGGGATTATTAAAAACTATTATACATAGAATTGTTTGGTATTTTCTCTTATTCTAAATAATCTGAATAATCAAAAACAAGTCATTTCTAAAGACTTTTCCGTAAAGGACATCGGTAGGGGCCTTTTAAAAATGGTGTTGTCGATTCGACGAAGCATGACCTTTATGTATAAATAATAAGCATGTCATGCTAGGGTTAAAGAATTACTCCACTCAGCTGTTAGAAGTAAAGGGTTTTCCAATAAGAGGTGTTATTTTGATATTCAAAGAAAAATGCCATTTTTTAAGATAAATGATTGGATTTTTCTTTCCTAATAAACAAAAAGGTATGCCGTTAATAATGAAAATCAACATCAGCCAAATAACCACTACGACCACACTTACAGAACCATATCTTTTCATGACATTTTCCATAACAAAATCGTAAAGTGGTTGCTCTCTGTTATCGATAGACTCACGAATTCCATCTTTGAAGTCTTGAATCGACGCTAGGATGTTGGCGTAGAGCTTATCTTTCAAGTGGCCCCAAAGGAAGAAATGGCAAGGTGTTAAATCACAAGATCTCTTTGGCCAATTGTGATCACCTCTTCGAGAGATAACACGATCCGTAAACTTTTTCCGTAAAATATCAATGGTTTCGTTGGTTGTGTGGCACGTAGCGCGTCTTGTTGAAAGTAAAAGTTGTCCAGATTAATACCATCCAACTCCAACCATAAAAAATCATTAATCATCTCTCAATTCCAAAGATGGACGAGAAATGGACAAACCTGGGTTTTCTTCAACACTTTGCGCTACAGCAGCAATATTCTCAGTTGTTCATGAGAGACGTGCACGGGTTTTGTTCATCACATCACTAACTTATCCCAACAGCTCGAATTTGTCCACCAATTTCTGTATTGCGGTCCGACAAGGTGCTTCACGACAACCAAAAAATGCTTTAAATTTGCGAACTGTGACTGCAAAATTTTCACCATTTTTGTAGTGAACTTTTATAATTTCAATGCGTTGTTGAAGCGTGTATCGTTCCATTTTTAGTAATGGCGTAGTTTCTACTTGTCAAATGTCAAAAAATAACAGCCTCAAAAGTGATAGCTACCGAAATAGCGGGATATTCAAAATAACACCTCTTATTGGAAAACCCTTTAGAAAACTGATGGGTAGACCTTGGATTTTGCATATTTGCATATATTTCATCAGATTGATACCAAATTTTGTATCTATACGTTTTATCATTCAAGTATTACAAACTGTAGTGCATATCGAAAATATGCAAAAAATATACAAAAAAAAAAATGCAAAAAAAAATATGCCACAGATATGCAAAATATATGCAAAAAATGTGCACAATATATGCAAAAGAATTTCATCAAAAACTGTAATTCCAGTCGTTAAATATTCAAGTGCGAGCAATGCAGACAAATGTATAATATGAAGAGTATATAATATTTTTCATTTCCAACGCTTTACCATTTATTGTTGTATGGTTCTTATCGCAATCCCGACTTAAAACCAGAGCAAAGCTTTATTGTTGAATCTATAAAGCTAGCAAATGAGCTTCTAAAAAATCCCCAACTATATCGGGATTTGATATATCGTTATGGACAGGGCGTCACTCATAATTTTTCGAAATCGTGTTTTGTTTCTGTTAGAATACCCTCTATGAAACTATAAAACCTGAAATATGGTTTTAAATACTGAAATAGATTTTTCTCTTTTCGAATAAAGTTTTCTTGAATTAGAATACATTTTCACATTTTCGATGTTTTCGAAAATATGTTTTCACTTGTGGGAAACGGAAATATTACATGTCTAGTAATGATAAGTACTTATCTTACAAAAAAATTCTGATATATAGGGAAATATTTATTGAAAATGAAAAATTATTCCTATATTTTGATAAAAAATTTACTATGCCAAGTATTTTCTTCAATAAAAACAAATCATTTCTCAAAAATAAAAATTCTTCTTCCCTAGAAACGATATATTTTTATTTATTTCTCTTTTTCATTATTTTTGCAAAATTTCCTTTAATTATTTTTAGAAAATTTTAAGGAATACATTTAGAGAAAATGTTAATATCATGCCTTCTATATTACATTCGGAGAAACTTTTTTCTGAGTGTGAAAGTATAGTTCATAACATAACTGGTGATTTTGGTAAAGACCTAAAAATTAGATTTGAAGTTTTTTTTTTAAGGAAATCTAGATTTTAAAATCATGTCAAAAGTAATTAATATTTGAAATCTCAAATATTAAGACTTTGGATTTTGTAAAGGACCTAAAAAATAGATTTGAAGTTTTTTTTTAAGGAAATTCAGATTTTAATATCATGTCAAAAGTAAATAATATTTGAAATCTTAAAGATACCGATATGTTTCGACTTGAAACGGTCACAACTGAAAATATCATTAAATAAAATATGCTTTAATTACTTCCTGTGACGTTGAAGAAGCTTTTCCGATTATAAAATTAATTTTGGAGAGAAACGTCAAAGCCTCTCTATTAATAATTTAGAGAAATTTGATTTAGATGAAATATTGAAATACCAATTATCTTCAATAAATTAGTTTGCATATATTTGGCATATATTATGCATATTCATTTTATGCAAATATACAAAAAAATTAAAGGTATATATTAGGCCGGATTATTCTTAT
Source organism: Tetanocera ferruginea (assembly GCA_958299015.1). Taxonomy (NCBI): domain Eukaryota; kingdom Metazoa; phylum Arthropoda; class Insecta; order Diptera; family Sciomyzidae; genus Tetanocera; species Tetanocera ferruginea. The sequence continues at coordinate 96,087,999 of OY282642.1, forward strand.
ATGGATACAAAAAATGTCAACCGGTCGTGGTCTCAAAAGTTAGAACAACTCATTAAAATGATTTCTGCATACTTTTTATTCAAATCGAAGAAAAACCGCCGAAGCAATTTTGATTCTTCTGAAGGTCCTTTTTGGTAAAAAAACATGTTTTTTGCTTGTAACTTTTTGTTTTTCACAGAAGGCATACCCTCATCTTCTTAAATGTTAAATTTCTTACTCATACTAACATTTTGACATAAAAAAATTGTTAAAATTTTGTTTCATTTTAACTCTTATTGACCACCAAATATTGAATTTTTTGCTATTTTTAAAAAGGCTTTTTTTAAAACCGCTATAAAAGACACATTTTTTAATAGATTAACGTGGAACTGTTATTGTTGGAAAGGTATTAAGTTCTTCTTTTGTTCTGTGTATCGCTTTAATCAAAGCTATGTGATTAAAAACAAAAATTATTGAAAATTGAACGATAAAGCAATGAACAAATTAAATTAATTGTTTGTATGAATAACAAATGTTTCATTTTATCAGATTTCTTAAGTCGATTTCTCACATTCTGCCAGTTTTCGCACACAGCTTTCATGAATGCGATACACATAAAGAAAGAAGAACTAAATTACTTTCCAACAATAACAATTCCACGTAAACCTAATAAAAAATGTGTCTTTTACAGCGGTTTTAAAAAAATGCCTTTTTAAAAATATCAAAAAATTCTATTTTTGGTGGTCAATAAAAGTTATAATGAAACATAATTTTTTAAATTTTTTGTATATCAGAATATTGGTATAAGTAAGAAATTTAATATTTTAGCAGATGTGGGCATGCGTTCTGTGAAAAATAAAAAGTAATAAGCAAAAAACATGTTTTTTTACCAAAACGGACATTCAGGGGAATCAAAATTGATTCGGCGGTTTTTCTCTGATTTGAAAAATAGTCTGCAGAGATCAATTTAATGAGTTCCTCTAACTTTTTGAGACCCCAACCGGCGGAATCTAAAATTTGATCCGGTCTAATATATATATAGTTTTCAACTCTATTTTCAGTGAAACGAACTTTGGCGTCATCAGAATTTACCTATCTTAATCCTTCAAAAATATGCAAAATCCGAGGTCTACTGATGGGCTTTGTTTAATATTTTGCTGAGTTTTTTAAGTAAAACTTCACCAAAATAAAAAAATAAGATAATAAAGGCTAGAAAAAATCCCATAATACCTATCCATCTGCCTCTTTCTTTCCTCTTTTCATCATAGAGATGAAAAAAACAAAATCTATATAACAAAAATTTTCTGTAAAAGCTCATTCAATATCCAAAATTGTATCGATGAAATTTTATTAATATTTTTATTTATTACATAAGTTTTTGTGATTGTGTAAATAAAAAAAATAAAAATAATTTTGACACACATAAACTCTTGAAATCTTATAAAAAGCTAAACTTATGCGACACAAACAAACCGAAACAAAACTTTGCTATACATCATTAATAGCGCTATACAGCGCTATGCATACACACTAATAAGCTGCTTAATTAATCCAATATTGGTCGCCATTACTTTCTTTGCCACAATTACAACACTAAAGTCTCGAATTAATGTTATTTTCTGCTGGTAACCAAAAACTTGTGTGACATTAGAGCATCAGGCTAACATTCAAACAAAATGCTACTTCCCACTCGCTTCCACACGCTCACTCATTTCCTCGCTTACTCACTCTCTCACTCACTCACTCATACCCGAGCAACAGCAGCAGCAGCAGAAAAACAATGAAAAGAATGACAATAATAATTAAGATAAGCATCGGTTAGTGCTAATTAAGTCAATACCATTTAGAGCCCTCCTTGGCATGTTGCACACATACACACACACAGTGCTAGACGCGAGTACATATCACATATAGAACCCACTGACAGCCTATATTTTTGTAGATTTTTTCATCAAGATTTTTTGTTGCTGGTGTGGCTGATGCTGATGCTGCTGCTGTCAAGCTTCTTCATTACATTTTTGTCTTTATTTTTCATTAGCTTGGATCTTCTTTTAGGTTATGTTTGTAGAAGCAGAGAGAGGCATATTTTCTTTGGCTTACTCTGAGTTTTCCCCAACAATTTCTTTGTTGACTCTATTGACCTCATTTTGTGGTATAGACAAAAGCTCACACACACACACAAACAGCCATGCATAGTCTTAGAAACATTTTCCAACTGACAGTCAGTTGAAAGCATAATATGTATACTGCGAACATAGAGCGTTATCCTTGAATATTCATATATACATTTATATATATATATATATATTATATACTCCATTTTATTGAGCTTTAAGTTTCGCGTATCAAATTAGCAAAAAAAAAAAATTAATATCCATAAATTGTGTAGCTAATAGAATGCGAATAGCACAAGAGGCATAAAGCAATGAATAAGAAAGAAATTAATTGAGGCTGTCGTAAGGATTTCTATAATCATCATGGCATTAATGCGAAGCATGGGTTGAATGTATGATTTAAGCATTATCTAAATAGAAGTTTCATCATCAGCACGATAAAGTTATGATTATTTTAATGCTTATTAAAAATAATCCCTCTTAGTTCTAAACTGCAAGAAAAACGGCTTTGTAGACAGTAAATCACTAGCTAATTAAATAGAATGAAGAAATTAAAGCAAACAATTTTTAATGATTGCAACGCTCTTTTCTGTATCAAAAACAATAATGCCTTAAAAATGTAAATGCCTGTCTAAGTAATATATATAAAAAATGCCTGCCTTAGTTATTTTCTGTACTTAATTAAATATGCTACAGAGGTTTTCTTCTTCTTGGAGCTGTAGTATATGTTTCATGTCTGCTTTTAAGTGTCTTATACCTTTACCAGCAAAAAAGCAAAGAATTTCTTTTTACATTGACTGCATTAAAAAAACATGATAATAATCAAGGAATATTATAACAATACCAATTAACAAATAAAAATGCGAGTATCAATATCACAAAAAGCAAAGATATGTATATGAGCGTGTTATAATAATTTTTTTTATACTTTAAGAACTCACACAATACATACTCGCACAACTCACACTGAGGCAAAATTATAATAAAACTTAAAGAAAAAAAATGTGCACAATTTCCAGCCGGCGAAAATTTCTTTTTAATTAAAAGAAAATATGTTTAGTCTTATTTATAAAGAAAGCAGCACTGATTCTAATGACTTGTGTTTTATTTTTTTAAATGAAAATAAATTCTTTGAATATTCAGTTCTTATCAACTTAAAAATATTCTTGCTTAAAACGAAAAAACATCGAACTTAACGAAGTTTTATCATTGTTTTGTAAGTTCAAGTTTAGCCGAGTGTGCTGGCGTTCGAGTCTAGGGACTCGATTGACCTGGATTCAATCCCCAACAAGAACACCAAATGTTTTTTTTTTAATTAATGTTTTTTAAGTAAAACTTATTTTGACAGTTATTTTTGACAAAGCAGTTGATGAAACAAAATTAGAATTTCAATAATTAAGTTACAATTTTTGGTACTTACACAGCAAAGATTTGAACCCACGTCTTCCGCGTGACAGTCTAGCACGCTTCCATTGAGCTATTGTGAGATATTGTGTATATCTTATAATATATATGTCTTATTGAATCATGCTCACAACCGAGAGCATCGTGTGTTACTGCTCATTCGTACATCATCGGCAAGCAACGATTTCGGTTTGTAGCATCAAAAATAAAATTATAAGAACATTACTTAAAGTTTTCTTTTAAAGTAATTTAAAAGATTAAGTTTAAAACTTAATTAAGGAAGATTTCTTTCAAATAGCTTTGAAAAGTAAATAACATTAAATTTAAAAGATTGTTCAGTACATTAATATCTCGGTGTAATTTTCATCTGATAATATTACAAATAATACATCAAATACATAGCTCATACTCATACACATACACATTTATTGTATGTTTTTTATTTACAACTTTTGTATAGAAATGTTTCAAAATATAAAACCACATGAGTGCAAACCGGTGTTATCTACCGCTGCCTTAACCTAAATTCTGTGAAATTTACATTATTAATCCTTATTTGGCACAATTCTCTGGTATAAGGTACTCGGCACACTCTATGATTATATGCAATCCTGTGACAAAAATAGTCATAAATTAATAAATCACAACTAAACTATACCTTGCTGGAAACAAGAACTTGCAACTCCAACGAAAATCTAGAAAACTTTTCAACAGAGCTTAACAAATAGAAGAGTGTTTCCAGTAAGAACAAGAATATCAAGAATATATAAAAACAAGTAAAGAAAGTCTAAAGTCGGTCTAGGCTGACTACGAAATACCCTAAACCCACTTTTCAAAAGCAAAAAATTTTTATTGTAAATGGGCGTCTCCAAGGGCGGATGAAGCCTAAATTTTATGTGCATTTAAATGTTGATGAAAAATTTACACAACAAGTTTTATTCCTGTAGCTCACAGTTAATGCCTTTATTGTGCTTTCGCTATGGGAGGTGGGCGTGTTCATGGATGGATTACTTCCAATTTTTGTACACACCTTAGTTTTGGTATAAAATACATGCATACCAAATTTAATTTCTCTATGACAAGCATAACCTTATTTATTGAGTTTTAAACTTTTTGGGTTGTATGGGAGGTAGACGTGTCCGTAGGCGGATGACGTCCATTTTTCAAAACCATCTTTGTCTTGTCATAAAAACATACGTGCCAAGTTTTAGCTCTGTAGGTTAAACAGAGGCTTATTTATTGCGTTTTCAATTTTTGGGTTGTATGGGAGGTAGGCGTGTCCGTAAGCGGATGACGTCCATTTTTCAAAGACATCTTTGTGTTGATATAAAACACATACATACTAAATTTTATTGTTGTAGGCTAATTATGAGCTGAGGTATGCAGTTTTCAATTTTCGCGCTGTATGGGAGGTAGGCGTGTCCGTGGGCGGATTCCAAAAATATTCAATAGTGCAGATCCTTGGGTTCATGTGACCATGTGTACCAAGTTTCATTCCATTATCTCAACTCCTTCTCCTTATCCTGTGTATACGGACAACACACAGACGGACGGACGGACGGACGGACATGGATAGCTCGACTTACGTGGTGACGCTGATCAATAATATAAATACTTTTCTATACCGGACTCGCTTCGTTCTATGCGTTACAAACGTTTGCACAAAGTTAATATACCCTGACCTTTCAGGTTTAGGGTATAAAAAAGGAATATCAAAAAGGGTTCACATGGAGAGATTACTGTGGGATGTTTGAGAGTTTTCCTTGCGGCAATTAGTCTGCAAAAGGCACTACAAAAAAGCACTCAAACAGTATATGTACTCCACTCAAACCTGACTAAAGTAATACATTAGCTTAAGATAAAACAAATAGCCTTTGTTGAAGGACACTTGTTGGGGTGTATGTCGTAAGAGTTCCTACACGGTTAAAAATCTTGGGCTGAATTTGAATCTTTTTTGGATTACATATAGGACACGACCAAAAAAAGATTACTTTTTAATCCAATAAAAAGTTTTAAATTTTCCAATCCAAAAAGGATTTAATTTTAATCCGCAAAAAGTTTAAAATTTTTTAATCCAAAAAAGAATAATTTTTAATCCACAGAAAGTATAAAATATTATTGCCCAAAAAGGATTAGATTTTAGTCCAAAATAAGTTTAAAGTATTCTAATTCCAAAAGGATTACTTTTTAATCCACAAAGGTTTAACATTTTCTAAACCGAAATGACAAAAGTTTAATCTTCAAATAGTTTAGAAGTTTGCAAACTGAAAAATTTGTATAATCCAAATTTGAGTTGAAGATGCAATTAAAAGAAAACATGAACTTTTTATTTTTAATTTTATTGTTTCATTATAAGAATATTACTGTTTAAAGGATCACTGCTTATAATATCAACAAATGTAGTATACAACTTAAAGTTATGTTTTGTTAGTTTGTATGGCTGCTGTACGGTGATTGCCTGACTCTGTTCTCCCGTCCTGCAAATGCCCGCTGTTTGACCGTTGTTCAGACTTTCTCATGCATTTGTGCTGAAATAAGGTCTTGTTCCGCCTGAGTTCAGTCTGAGTTCAACAATTTTAATTTTTGCTTGGATGTGGAAAATTAAGTTTCGATATTAACAAAAATTACATTTTCGATTTATTTCTATGTAGAAGCAGCTGCAGTTCCTATACTGTTGCGGAAGATCGTCAACGTGAAGTTGAGCATCATCGTGATCTTTCAGAGTTATTTAATCTGAGACTTCTTTGTCTATGTCTGATGCAACTACAAAAAGAATTGTGTTAAAAAAAGTATAAAAGGAAGCACACAGCACAACAAAAACTGGAACAGGTATTCAGCTGCAATGTCTTTTCCAATTGCAATTTGCGTTCATATAAAAATACATTAAAATACTTACTTGAAGAAAGTATTTCATCCGAAGTAAGCTCGTCCATATCAACACTACCGATTAGTATAAACTTAAACGTTTGACGATCTTTAATTTTCAGGAACATTTTACTTATAATTTCTGATTCAGCATCTGCGTGCAAAATAAAGCCAGCGTTGATTTAAAGAGTATGATTCAGTACATTAAAATAATTTAGGAGTAAGTACTCAAATCAGTCATACAGAAGAGGATTATGGCTGATAGTTTTCAATCTTAGGTAACATAAATACTTTTTCTTGAAAATACTAGCTTAATACAAATTTGTAGTCCAAAAATAGTCTTAACTTAAACTTTTTGGAATTATAAACAAATTAAACTAAAGTATGGAATAAAAAATAGTACTTTTTGGATTAAAAATTCCTTTAAACCAAAGTTTGGATTAAAAACTAGTCCAACATTTTTAACCGTGTAATAGACTGTCCACAATATACACAGAGACTCATTAATCAGTATCTGGTGGAGTCTTCCTGGCAAACTTTTTACTTCCAAAATTGTACGATGGGCTTTATTTAAATTCAGTTCATACAAATCACCAAAATCCGATGGAATCTCCACATGCCTTATGCTGTATAATTTTTATAACATAATTCCGTAAAATGTGAGTGCGGAACGCTTGATTTTTTTGAAAAATTTCATAGCATATTTTTAGGCATTTTTTTGTTTTGTGATTTATTGAAACTTCAAAAACTTTTTAAATTTTTTCATTTGAAATTTTCAGTTTACAAAATTTTCAAACTTATTTCGTTGTACCTACTATGATTTCCGTTTTTACTTAAAGGCATTTTATAAATATTTGGAACCAAAAATGGTTATTTGAACCATTTAAAATTGAATATGTGACCATCGCTGAGTTAAAATTCAGCATAAAGAAAATTAATATTTTATGTTTTTTCCTTTTTAAAACCGGGCCTGTCATTCTTGACGGGATAGAACTAGTATATAATAATACTGTAGCAGAATTGATCGTTAGTTCTAAATATTAATTAAATTATTTAAGCTAATCAGAAACAAATCACGAAAAAGTGTTGCTGCAAGATTTATGCAAAACCGGTACCAGTTCCGCTCGTGCTTTCTCTTCAGGTGGCTGAAAAGTCACACCGATTCTGTATGATGATGACTGTATGATGATGTTGACGTTGTTATCACTCGTGAGAATACAAATTCTCCGCCATTGCGCTTGAAATCATCTATGGTGTTGTACAGAGTATCAAATTGAGTACTGAGGAATCATCTTCGCGTATTGACGAATACGTCTTCTAATATGCCAAAAATAATAACAGAAAGAAGGTAACCGTTGTGCACTAAGCACACGTTATGCATATTTCTGACGGTTTACTCGTGCTTTGTATGCACGACATGACTAAAAAGGATCCCAAAATTCAATTTGAAGAGCTTTATTTGAATACCGTTTTCTTTAACATTGTGCGGGATCCCTGAACATATGCAGCGTTGGTTATGCCCAACTTGTACGGTGACAGGTTATGCCCAACTTGTACGGTGACAGTAAATTTTTCTGATCGGTCACGGTCTGCAGACAATGACAAACCTCAGAGGAGTCGGCAAAAAACATTCAGGTCTCGTTCTCGTTCAACTGTGTGCAAACATTTAATAACACACACAACACAATTGAACATTAAAAGCTCGGACAAAGTTCTTTCAAGGGCTTAAATGGCCAATTTGTTTTTGAAGTGAAACTTCTTTGGCGGCGAGTGTAATTTCAAGGTCTCTTATTCGTGACGCTAGGCTAACGTTTTGAATTCATATGAAAATTTTCAAAAAATTTTCATCGCCGACAGGAATAGAACCCGGACACATAGGCACATGACAAACAGGCAAACAAAATGCAATTAATATTGAACGGGTTTTAGTCCGTGTCTTGTATTCCACAGACACACCCTGTCTCAAGAACTTTTGATCCGTACCATTTGATTGTCATCCTAAAAGTATGCACGGAAATTTTATTGCTTTATGCTTGTGATGCTGTTCATAACGTAACAAAATATAAAAACTGTATGAGAAAAAGCAACTGACTGACGATACACACTTTCATTGCTGCAATATAACAACTGTACTGAATGATTTAATAACATTAATGAACATATAATTTTATTGCAACACTTACTGCATATTTTTTTTTGTTGAATATCAAATCATAGCTTAACGCTACAAATGTCCTCAGCCTCACGAATATTAAGTGCCTTTCAAATTTTCGACTGATTCTTGAAAAATTAAAAGATAACTGTTATTTTTTCGGGGGAAAAATAAAGATAACTTTTGACTTTTTTTTTATTGGTCAAAAGTAACAATTATTTTGTGACTTTTATTTGTTCGGTCAAAAATATCAGGCAATTTGTGTTTTTTTAAAGAGCGTCTTAAGGGTGTGTTTTTTTATCGGAAAAAAATAAAAGTTAAAAAATATCAATTATAATGTGGCTTTTTCGATAAAAACCATAACGGGCACGGTCCTTGGATGTAAATATTGAATTAACAAAATATTATTCCATTTTGTATTGATTGAATTTATTTTTAGATACTTTCTCTCTGTATTTCACACTAAAATATCTGTCTTATTTTTTACTGTTTAAGAAGTTTAACTTCTGCCACATGTACGTTGCTACACGTGCGTTTTTTTCATGATATTTCATACGTTTTAAAGCAAAAGTTTTCAAAATTTCATCTGCATCCGTCAGTATTCTTTGTACAAATAACACATACATTTTATTTTTATTAAGTTTTATTGAACTTAAAGTCAAAATTGTTGCGTAATTTTTATTAACTCTCATTAATGTTAGTTCACCGATTTTATGCAACTATTCATTTTCCTCCCCAAATTTATTGATTTAATATTATTAATGTTGATGTTTGTCAAATGATGGTAGTTCTGTTTAAATAGTAAAACGCATATTGGCATTTTTAATTGAATTTTCTGCAGACCTGTTGGTCCTTCCACTCATTACAATGATCAAAGCCAGATTTGCTCTAAATTACATATCTTACTATATAAAAGACAAGCTGCGTGCTATTCATAAATGTTTATTTCTAAAGCCTAGTACTATGCTCGATTGCGTGAAATTTCACTGGCAACAGCCATTTATTTGTTGCGTGAAAACTTTGACAGATATTTTGTTGCGAACGAACAGCTGATGATCAGCTTACAAATTTCGACAAGATGTAAATAAACAGCCACAATTTATTAGAGGAAAAGCAGAAAATCATTTAAGTTCTTTAATTTTCATATTTGTGATTATATAAATACAAAATAAATATTTATACAAGTATGCATGTCCTTCGTTGTGGAGCAGAACAAGTCATTAGTTTATGGCAGTCTGCAATCTGCGAAGTTTTGCGACCACCAACACCGTGGAAAGGTGCAGCTGTATTTACAACTTCCAACAACTGCAATTATTAATTGCAAAACTTTAGAAATAGTACAAAAAATATAATTTCAATTACAAACTGTTCTTTCGCTTGCACTTTTTTTCTTAAATTAAATGACAACTGCCACTTTTCACGGCAAAATAAATGGTCGGTTCAATTAAATTGCCGTGAAAATAATGTTGCTAGATGCATGTTGCGGAATATAGTACTAGATTTTCCGCAGCAAAGCATAGTACAGATTTGGAGAAAAAGTTGTGAAATGTTCAGTGAATTGTTCACGCTTGTTTCACAGCTGTCATTTTTTGTATGGAGATTTGAGTGGAATTTCACGTGAAGCCGAACATAGTACTATGCTCAAGTCAATAAAGTTATGTTCAGCTTGAACCAGAACCTGTTCTAAAATTATGCATTGGAAATCATAGTACATGAAGACTAGCGTCATTTTTCTCAACTACTATACCTCAAGCTGTACATAATTATATCTTGCTATTATAATGCTTCTTAAGTCCTATCCAAAAACTGAACCAGAAACTGTTCAGCCTGAAGAATATAAAAGCTAAACAGCAAACCTTTTAAAAAAAAATGGTCATCCTGAAAGTATGCACACAATATTAGTTTGGTATTTATCAGTAACGATACATTTTACGACAGCTGCAACAAAACATTCGAGGTGAATATAAATGTTGTCATATCGTCTGCTTCTTATGCTATGTCTACACAGAGAATTAAGTTAATTATAACTAACATTTAACCGAAGTTGTTCACACAGAGATACCTCTTAATTTGTACCGTTTAATTTGTCGATAATGCTGCTGGTATCTCTGTGTACACATGTGTTGTTTTTTTTTTTTTGCTATGCAAAAGCTCTTTTTTCATCAGAAATTTGGATGAATACTTCATTCCCTACTTTTGGCCAATTCCTTTTCAAAGTTCTGTTGCTCATTTTGTAAAGAAAATAAAAACATATAATTAAAAAAACATAAATTGTATAATTTACAAATCAACTGTTCTATTTTGGCAGTTCTTAAAAAAAAGTTTTTTTCATTAAAATAAAAATACTACTGACTATATACTTTTATATTTTTTTGTGCATACTTTTAGGCACTTTTTCTCATAAAAAACTTTTGTTTGAGTCAGAAAAAACTAAGAATATATAATGAGTTTAGCTGAGTTAAATCGTACATTTTTGTACTGGTAACGCAAGAGTTTATTTCTCGTTAAATGGGAAAACTCAGCTTTGTACTGGTAACTCAAACTTAACTCTCTGTGCAGACATAGCATTAGATATTTTGTATGCGACACGTTCAAATTTTTTTCGTTTATGAATATTAATTTTTCATAATTTTGTTTACATAAAAAGTAATGGTGTATTGAAAGAATCATGACAATTTATCAATCGTTTTCTGAGTATAACTCTCAAATAACCCTTTAAACACTGCCACAGCAACAACAGTGCCACCGACTGAGTTAAACCAAATTTCATCAAAATCGGCTTCGCCGTTTAGGAGGAGTTCCGCTACAAAGCAATGTACAGAAGAATTTTATAGATGAAGATTGGCTTTTTTGTCTCTGATTTGCCAATTTGTTGCAGTTAAGGTCATTTCATGGTTATTTTAAGTTCACTGCAATGACAGAATGAAAACACAAAACAAATATACGTTGTTCAATTTTCTGATATAATGGTTTTTCGGGTCGCTGATTTCGAACTTGATATCATTTTACCTGAGCTTAAGTCATTTCAAGGTCGTTTCATGTTATTTGAAATTTCATATGGACTTATATAAATTGAGAAATAACGAGAAATGATATATAATTTTTTTTTTTAATTTTCCCAACAAAACTTAAAAATCAGGAAGTAGCACATTGTATTTTTTATTTTTACCCGATTTTGACCTAAAAATTACCTTGCTTTACAAAACTAAACTTTGGATTGGTGACCAAAAATCTAATAAATATACATATATTAAACCGAAGTCAATGTCCGAATGGCCTTGAGTACATCTTTTGTAAATACAGCTTGTATAGCATTTTACACAGTCTTAACTAACACGCACTGTTAGTAAAAGTGACATTTTTTATTGTTTGATAAAACGCTACATTTTATTCGACTGACTAACTGAGAACCTATTTATCTATCTCTGTGTCTATCTATGTGTTTGTCTTCCTTTGTGTTTGTCTTCATGCTTAACTGTCAACTACAATTGTTTGCAGTTGGTTTTAGGCAGTTGAAGCCTTCAGACAATTAAGCTTATATCAAGATAAATTATTATCTCTCATAGCCGTCATGACTATAATAGGCCAAATAAGACACACACATATACACACGCACTGATACTAACTCGAACACAAACATACATACAAATTAATATGCAGAAACTAACACACACTATCAGTAAATTTTGTCATTTAAGCTTTTGTTTAACAAATTGCCGAATTATTTAAGGCAAAGAAATTTGAGCACATTTCAAAAGATTATAAGCCATAAATAATATAATTTAAATATATAGAATGAATTCATTAGAATAAGCTTATTTAATAACACATTAATTTCGTAAAGTTTTGTTTTTTTTTTAACAGAGTTTAAATCTAATAATAGCAGTTCAATTATTATAAGCTAGTGTGAGAAATATTTGCATATCTTAATATATAATTTTTATTTCTTGTGCGATTGTTTTTTTTTTTTTTTTGTCAGCTTCGCAGTTTTTCGTTGCTAATCGTGTCTTTAAAAAATTAAAATTGTGGCTAATACTCCGGACTTTTGTACCTGAGCACTTTCGTAAGGGCACAAATTGTTTCTCGGGTTGAATGCAAGATTTTTACAAATGAACTAAGATGATTTTAATATAAAAATGAAAATATTTTTAATTATTCAGAACTTAAAAACTATTAAACTCAATATTATATTATTTGGCTGGAGTGGTGTACTAAGAACGAAAATATTAAAAATGTTCACAATGACTTAAGCACTATGTTTCTTAATGAACATAATAGGATTTATTGTGAAGTTTGAATTTAAACAGGTGTTATGGCTCCAAAACTGGTCTTAAATCTGTAATGAATAAACAAAGAGTGCTTCCTTTTTGTTTTTGATACAGTTTCACTTATTAGCTTTTCAAAGTTAGTGAACTGTTCAATATTAACACAGAGACTACAGAGACTACTGAAGAGTTGTAGTTGCGTTCGACAAAACCATGATCTAGTCTGCTCGCTTTGTTTCACAGAGAACTTTGTTGTTGTAGTAACCTGTTGCTTATCAAGTATTTGGCATAAAAAAAAAAAACCAAAAAAGAGAAAACAAACACGAATTGGCAATTTCAGCCCTTGAAAGGACTTTGACCGAGCTTCTCATGATCCAGTGTGTTATGTATGTCATTCATTTTGTTTTATTACATAATAGACCGACCACTGGTTCTACTTTTTGACGTAAAATTACGTCTTACAGCGCATGGGGTAGTTTTAACAAATTTTTTCAAGGCCATGAAACGTTTTGACTAGGGTATACCTACAGTCTTTTATACTCATCGTTCAAAGATAATATATATACTTAAATATCAGATATATCCTGCTCTGAATGAATATCTAATTTTGGATTTTGTCATTATTATATTGACGTCACAAAATACTAAAATATAAGAAGAAAAATGCATGTGTTTATTTATATAAGAAAATCAATCATCAACTGCTTATGCTGTGCCTGCTGCTTTCTTTGCTTTGGTTTATTGTTATACCCTAAACCTGAAAGGTCAGGGTATATTAACTTTGTGCAAACGTTTGCTACGCATAGAACGAAAGACACGCCTACCTCCCATACAACGCAAATATTGAAAACACAATAAATAAGCCCCTGTTTAACCTACAGAGATAAAATTTGGCATTTTTTTTTCTTACTACAAGACAAAGATGGTTTTGAAAAATGGACATAATCCGCCAAGGACACGCCTACCTCCCATACAACGCAAAACTTGAAAACTGCATAAATAAGCTCATAATAAGCCTACAACAATAAAATTTGGTGTGTGTGTGTTTTGTATCACCAAAAAGACGTTTTAAAAAAATTGGTGTCATCCGTGTCAAATTGTAAATGCAATATTTAAGCCTTTGTTAAACTACAGAGATAAAATTTGGCACGTATGTTTTTTATGACACAGCAAAGATAGTTTTGGAAAATGGACGTGATCCGCCCAAGGACACGCCTACCACCCATACAACCCAAAAAGTTTAAAACTCAATAAATATGATTATGTATGTACTTTCTTGTAACATTTCATACCCTCTCTATCCGTTTTAAATGGTATTTTTTTTTTACTATTTTGCAGAAAAGTGCCAAACGTAAACATTTTGTGTTGGAGTTAAAAGGTTTTTTTTTTTTTTTTTTTTAGACTAAACCAACGCTCAGGGGATGTCCCCTATAAATGCTCAAGCATTGTCTTGGTTTCGAAGAGAGGTGATAGTTTAGTAGGACGGTGGAAAGGTGGAGTAATGACGGTGAAGATTTGTTTTAAATTTGCACAGGTTGAATCCGTCGGGAAACACAGACGCAGGGAGACTATTTTACAATCTTACAATGCGACCAAAGAACGAATTATCTCTGAAATGCGAAGTTCTGTTGGACACAGCGGCAATGGTACGTGATGGGCTTGGAAAGCTGCCCTAGTGGATCTAGGTAACACACGTGCTGGTGGCGTCAGGCCGTGTATTTCCCTTGAACACTTCCCGTGGTAATACCTAAACAGAAGGCTCAGGCAACCAACATTGCGTCGATGTCCAAGAGAGAACGATGAAATATTTTCATCCCCTATCAAATATATCGCACGTCGTTGAATTCGGTCCAGAAGCTCCAAATAAGATCTTGAAGCCCCTGCCCAAATGTGCGAATTGTACTCCATTTTAGGCCTTATATATGTGGTGTAGATAGTGCGAAGGTCAACTGGAGTGAAAAATTTCTTGCACCGTTTTAAAAAACCTAGGCACTTGGCCGCTTCTTTCGACACATCGAATATATGATCATTCCAGCGAAGATCGGATTGTAACGATATGCCCAGAACGCCAAGAGCTGCTGACTCCGCAATATCCACACCGTTCATATTAAGGGGTGCTAAGGAACAATTCACTCGCTTGTGGGTGAACAACAACCCACACGTCATACATCTCAAGTGTAAGAAACACACAGCTTTAAATCCCGATATGCATTTGTAGAGGAGGTGTTTAAAATAAAATCTATAGGTAACATTTTAGACTTTTACATGTAACGTTAAAGACCACACATTTTGGTACCTAGGAATGCAAGACAACATTTTTTCATTATGCCAATTTCAGTCGTTTACTAAATCCTTCTGTTTTGATATAGTTTTTTAGTTTACATGTTTACTTTGTCAATTTTGGTAATTTATTTTTAAATGTAGATTCATCTCAAAACTTACTCCCAAAAAATGTAACGTTTAAGATCACCTAAAACTGGTTTTAAATTAATAACAACAGAAGTTTTAAGAAAAGTAAGTTTATTTAAAATTCTAGTCTTGAAGACTTCATTAAAACATCAAAAAATATTTGGTTTTATGGCATATTTTTAATATTTTTGCAGAAATATGTATTTGAATGTAACATAAAAGAGAACAAAAAATAACATTACCACCAACAAAGATGGTATCAAACGTTTTTAAAACATCGATCGAAGTCATTGGTTGAAAAAAAATAATATATTAACATGCTGAGAAAATGGTGCGCAAAACATACATGTTACCAACTTAACAACATGTATGACAGACATAACCAAGTAGGGCATCATTGGAAATATACAGTAAAAAATATGATAAAAATTAAATATTTGCTGTGAAGTTTCATAAAAAAAACTTATTTTCTATTGTATTAATGGTGGCAATGGTGAACAATTTTGTTTTAAAATAAATCATATAAAATTGCCGTTAATATTGAATCATTTTATTTTGAGATAGTTGCAGCGATATTGACAAACATACAACCTCTTATTCAAAATCGATGAAAAAACCAAAAAATACTAAAAATAGATCCACAATTTTGGGTAACAGGAGTAATTTCATATAAAATCTGATGACATATTCGGACTAGGCAGACGATTTAAATGAAAGTATGTTATATGCAAAAATTGCTGTGTCACCCAAATTAAACAAAACAAAAAAAAACCACTTAACTCAAACATACAATAAAAACGTTGAAATAAAAAACACATAATTGTGTGGCGCTAGTCCAGTTTGAGAATTTTCTGTACTTTTATTCATTCAGAATACAGAATACTTTTTAGGCAGAAGTTGTAAAATGTTAAAAAATTATGAAACACAGAACTATATAACATACATGTATAACATTTTATCTGCTTTGAGTTAGCATTACTTTCTTATTTTTTGAGAATAATTTGTCGTTCTCTGTTTTGCAATATCTTAAGTTGTTACATTATGTATATGTATCCTGTAAAAATTTAAAGAAAATCGATCTGCTTCACGCGTAGCAGATTAAACTTAATTAAATCAAAACTATCGACAGACACATACAACACTTTATTTCTCAGGAGACAATTTATCATTTACAAAACACATAATCATGATCGATCACAAAACATAAAAAGCAAGTATTATTTATCACTTCCATCGCATTGTGTTAGCTCGAATTTTGAATAAGACACCTTGAATTCTTTAACCTTAAATTAATCTTACTTATCTGTCGTCCGGTTTTACCTTTCCCAACAACATCCTGCTTAAAATGTTAACTCATGTTATATGCTTCCCTGAGTCTAGTTAAATCCTTCCGCTCTAGTTTCATATCAATTATATTGCTTATGTAGAATTTCTTTAGCACATTCGCCGCATTGTTAACGTTCATTTTGTTACCATAACTGTGCCGATTAGTCGTCGACGAGTTAGTCGGCGTTGCAGTCTCAAGTGCGAGCCGAGTCGCGTCGTCCATTGCCGCCACTTCAGCCTTCAGCAATGCACAAGCTTTAATTGTATTTTAATTACGTTTGTTATTTTGCTAGTTTTTGCTGAAGTGTGTATTTTTTTTTCTATTTGCTGTGTTTTTTTTTTTTTTTCTTTCATTATGGCACTTTTTGTTTAACTCTGTGTGTGTGTGTTTGTTTGTTTGTTAACATGTGTTGAAGCGCGCACATCCGTTGCTCGCTTTAATTTGCAGCTAGTCTGTAAAGGTTTCGCTATGCATAGCTTGTGGCATCTGCATCAGGCGTTGATGTGCCAGTTGCAGGCAACATAGCCTGATACAAAAACAACAAAACCAGCAGCAACAACAACAACCAAACTGTTGCCTGATATCCTTGTTTTACTTTTTTCTGTTTTTTTTTTGTTTTTGTCTTTTTTTCCAGCGAAAAACTAGCAAAAGTAGTAATAATGTCCTCATACACAGAATGCCACAGGACAATTTTCGTACGTCGCCTGCTCGCCTGCTTGAGCTTGATGTTTACCTACAAATTGTTTTAGTATCCGTTTCGTTGTTTTCCGTCTTTTTGCATTGTCGAGTAGCATGTTTTTTAAGCTTGCGCAAAGTGCTAGCTTTGCACATCCAAACAAGCAACCGAGTGAATGAGTTGCTTTCACATGCATTCAGTTCTATTCGTTCGTTTCAGTTTGGTTCGGTTCGCTCCTGCTTAGCTCTGTTTTTATAATTAAAATGAAATCGCCTGCATAATGAGAAAATAATTAGTATTAGTGCTGTTTGGGCTGCACGAACGGCAAACACTGGCGGGTGAAGACTACTAGGTAGGTTGGCAGGCGCTGGTCAAAACCTCGACGATGAGCTCGTTGCATGTGAAGCGGGTCGAAAGCCGCAGCAGTAAATGAGATTTTCGCGCTTGTGCTTGGCAAAGTTTGCCTGCCTTCCACGCGTTGCTTTGTTTTCAAACAATTTGAAAAAGCTTTGCATACAGAGTGCTAAGCGCGGGCAACCCTGAAACCCTGTTTAATGTGCCGCCGCCTTTGCTCCATATGGCTTTGGCAAAAATTCCATTAGCATGCAGATATTTTTCTACTCCATGTTTTCTTTATTTTCCACACCCACTTTGAAGTGTAACCTTGACCTGTTTTGACGCTTATTGCAAAGGATTTCAGAGCATTTTAAGTGTTTCTGCGTTTTCAGTTAATTTAGCATTAATTAAGTTTATTTTAGATATAATGTAACAAATATTATTAAATTAATAACTTTTTGTTTCAATGTTGGCTACTACCCATAAAGCGTAAAATTGTACTTCTTCATGAAGTTTAAAATCCACTTAATTTGCTGCAAACAGTGTTCTTCGAACAAAAATACGAACAAAGTTGAATAAATATTTCAAACGATTTCCACATGTTAATAACCTATGCAGGCACAGGTGAAACCATTACGTCTTTTTCCCAAGCTTCTTAAAATTCGTAGACATTCTTGCCTTTATGTACATGCAGCAACCCTTATTTGCTGTCTCAATCTCTCAATTTATCTTGTAAAAATAAATCACGAAATGCGTCAAATTTTTATTTGATTAGCTGAATTGTAAGCATTAATCACACTTTGTCTGAGCGTCGAACTCATTCCTACCATTTTTTTTTTTTTATAACTCGTGAAGCGTATTTATTTGCATTTATTTTTAAACATTTGTCTGCAGTTGTTGTTGTTGTTGTTAACCTGCTACTGCTGCTGAAATGATTAATTAACAGCTTTTTTGTTTTAACGTTGTTGTTGCGATGTGTTTTTTTCACCCTATTTATTTTGTTGATGTTTATTCGTACTTTACGTAAGTCTTTATTTGTCTTACGCTTCGTTATCAAGCTGTAAATTGCCGTCACTTGCCAGGATGTGCTTGATATGTAAGCATCTCCATCGCATGTCCTTTGCATTCATTCATTAGCAAACAAAGTATGCCATCATAATGTGACGTTTGAAGTAATTCTTTTGCAGCATGTAAATGGCGAACGGATGAGAAGATTGAATGTTTGAAAAGATGGATGGAAACGAATTCTTGATTATGGCGAAAAACTGGTCTAAAATACGGGTAAAACGTAAGCAATAAGTTGTAATTTTGAAGAGAAACTTTAACAAAAAGTTTTTGAAGGCCCTAACAGCTATAAAAAGAAGTTTGATAAATGATGAATGATGAATGATGAATGATGAATGATGAATGATGAATGATGAATGATGAATGATGAATGATGAATGATGAATGATGAATGATGAATGATGAATGATGAATGATGAATGATGAATGATGAATGATGAATGATGAATGATGAATGATGAATGATGAATGATGAATGATGAATGATGAATGATGAATGATGAATGATGAATGATGAATGATGAATGATGAATGATGAATGATGAATGATGAATGATGAATGATGAATGATGAATGATGAATGATGAATGATGAATGATGAATGATGAATGATGAATGATGAATGATGAATGATGAATGATGAATGATGAATGATGAATGATGAATGATGAATGATGAATGATGAATGATGAATGATGAATGATGAATGATGAATGATGAATGATGAATGATGAATGATGAATGATGAATGATGAATGATGAATGATGAATGATGAATGATGAATGATGAATGATGAATGATGAATGATGAATGATGAATGATGAATGATGAATGATGAATGATGAATGATGAATGATGAATGATGAATGATGAATGATGAATGATGAATGATGAATGATGAATGATGAATGATGAATGATGAATGATGAATTATGAATGATGAATGATGAATGATGAATGATGAATGATGAATGATGAATGATGAATGATGAATGATGAATGATGAATGATGAATGATGAATGATGAATGATGAATGATGAATGATGAATGATGAATGATGAATGATGAATGATGAATGATGAATGATGAATGATGAATGATGAATGATGAATGATGAATGATGAATGATGAATGATGAATGATGAATGATGAATGATGAATGATGAATGATGAATGATGAATGATGAATGATGAATGATGAATGATGAATGATGAATGATGAATGATGAATGATGAATGATGAATGATGAATGATGAATGATGAATGATGAATGATGAATGATGAATGATGAATGATGAATGATGAATGATGAATGATGAATGATGAATGATGAATGATGAATGATGAATGATGAATGATGAATGATGAATGATGAATGATGAATGATGAATGATGAATGATGAATGATGAATGATGAATGATGAATGATGAATGATGAATGATGAATGATGAATGATGAATGATGAATGATGAATGATGAATGATGAATGATGAATGATGAATGATGAATGATGAATGATGAATGATGAATGATGAATGATGAATGATGAATGATGAATGATGAATGATGAATGATGAATGATGAATGATGAATGATGAATGATGAATGATGAATGATGAATGATGAATGATGAATGATGAATGATGAATGATGAATGATGAATGATGAATGATGAATGATGAATGATGAATGATGAATGATGAATGATGAATGATGAATGATGAATGATGAATGATGAATGATGAATGATGAATGATGAATGATGAATGATGAATGATGAATGATGAATGATGAATGATGAATGATGAATGATGAATGATGAATGATGAATGATGAATGATGAATGATGAATGATGAATGATGAATGATGAATGATGAATGATGAATGATGAATGATGAATGATGAATGATGAATGATGAATGATGAATGATGAATGATGAATGATGAATGATGAATGATGAATGATGAATGATGAATGATGAATGATGAATGATGAATGATGAATGATGAATGATGAATGATGAATGATGAATGATGAATGATGAATGATGAATGATGAATGATGAATGATGAATGATGAATGATGAATGATGAATGATGAATGATGAATGATGAATGATGAATGATGAATGATGAATGATGAATGATGAATGATGAATGATGAATGATGAATGATGAATGATGAATGATGAATGATGAATGATGAATGATGAATGATGAATGATGAATGATGAATGATGAATGATGAATGATGAATGATGAATCACAAATACCAAATGACAAATGACAAATAACAATCGACAAACGACAAACGACAAACGACAAACGACAAACGACAAACGACAAACGGCAAACGACAAACAAAAATCGACAAACGACAATCGACAAACGAGAAACGACACACGATAAACGATAAACGATAAACGATAAACGATAAACGATAAACGATAAACGATAAACGATAAACGATAAACGATAAACGATAAACGATAAACGATAAACGATAAACGATAAACGATAAACGATAAACTACAAACGACATCGTTTCCTTACTTAAAATTCTTTACATACCGATAATGTGTTGAAAAACTGAAATGGCTACAAAATCTGATAAATGATTATCAATTGAATAATTCTAACTGAACGCCAAATGAGTCAAAGTTATCGATCGGCAACTATACCCAGGCATGTTTCATAGTTTTCGCAAATTGATTGCAATCAAAGTTATTGTTACATAAGCTCAAGAGTCCTGAACATAATTAATATTAATTGCGTTATGCTTAACAGCGATAACAAAACAATAACCGAATTAGTGCAGTCAACCAACAGAATGACGCGCATATTCTTTGTGTCTCCTTGCAACCGATTTAGTTTGCCTGATTTCACTTTTTAATTGGCGGCGCCAGCAAAGTTCAACAAAATAATAAAAAAAGCAACAAAAAAATACAAAGCAATGAATACAATAAATCATTTAATCCATCCATCTGTTCGACAATCAGCAGCAACAACAACAAAGATTTCTGAAGGATAAAAGGTTTTTTTGAAAAAGATACATAACGATATCTAATAAAATACAAGTAAGCAATCCTTAAGCAGTGCAGAAACAAGAGGCAAAAGCAAAAAACAACCCTTGACTTGGGCAGTACATGACGCTCAAGGAAATGAATATGATGTTGCCGGGTTGTGAAGAGGACTAAAAAACTGATTCAACCGGAAAATTTCAACAACTGCACAATAATTGATTTAATAATAAAAACATATATATATAAAAATTATTGCCATCGTTTTGATGCTGTTGTTTTGGTTGCAATGGTTGTCATGAGCATGTTAAGGATAGTTGAAGAATGCTTTTAATAGTTATTTGTTGGTTTTGCTTTAGTTGCTGATAGTCAGTTGCCGATAGTCAGAATTTTTTTGACACAATTATTTTCTTACCGCTCACTATTTACAGAGAAATCATTGCAACAACATCTTCTGGCAGCGCATCAACAACAATGAAAACCAACGCTTGAATCACTCACTCGAGACCCATAGAAACACTGTAGGTTTATGCTTGTATATATATGAGTGTGTGTGTGTATGAGTGTGTGTGAATTGTAGTCGCCATAACTCGCAGCTACTTTAGAAACGTTAGCAAAGTCATTCTCGAACCCATTCTGTGTTTTGCCTCAGCAATTGTTGCCGTTGTCGTTACTGAAACCAAGTCGCAACCAAAGCGTGATTTTTTTTTCGCACACTTTTTTGTGTAATTTTTTGTCATTTTTATTTTTTTTTTTCAAATTCAAACTCATACCATTGCATGTCCAACAAGTAGATAGCCACTTTTTATGCACACCAGGCAGCCTCTGAGTTGCTTAAGTGTGTGCCTTTAGTTATTTAGTTGTTGACGCAAACAACACTCTAGCTCTGTGTACTGGTCCTTTTTTGTTTTGATTTCTGTAGAAGCCATTTTTCTACAGTGTCAGCCCTGAGGGTCGAGTTCACGATCGACCGAATGACTGACCCCGAATGCAATTTCCAAGCAAAATTGTTGGAAATTGCTTGAAATTGCGTTAAGTGTCGAATGTCGACGATATCCTTTTGAGCGTCGTTTTCCTTTCTTGAGTTTTTATACCGTATTTTTTGTATTTTTTTTTTTTTTTTTGTTTTTCCTTGCTTCTTAAAGTTGCCAAATGCAATGCACACGCAGTTAAATAAAGAGCACGCGATGAAGTGAAAAAAAAAATTGTGCTCGCACAGCAAAGCAACTCAATTGAAATGCAGTGTTAAGCGAATAAATTTATTTCAACGAAAGCAATGCTTACTTGCAGGGACTTTACGTAGCACTGTCTTCCTCTTCGTTTAACTTTCTCTCTGTCGCTGCAAGCCAAATTTGATTAACGCGCTACAAATCAAGTGAAATTTATGTTATGATTAAATTACTTTCTTGATTTTGCTGGCACAAAAAAAGAGAAGAACGTAGTTTACATTTGGTTAGTAAGAAATATATATTTTTCTAACTGTTTAAAAAAAAAATTATTTATTGAGCTTTCGTAAATTACAAAAGATATTTGATAAAACTTTGCGAAAATATAGAAAGAATTTTTTTCATCAATGACTCAAATAATTTTCGCCTGCCATAAATTCTAAAATTTAATTGTTTTCTGCTCATTCGTCTTCCATAGCAACCAGAACTCAAGTAGCTAATCATATACTTAACAATCTCATTCATTCATTCATTCATTCACTCAATCGCATTATTTTGAACAATAGTTCCGCTGCGCTTAACGCACAGTGAATGACAAGAGAGGTGGTGGCTTGTATTTGGACTGATGGCAATACTTCTGTTTTTTTATTGTTGCCGCACGTTTGCATGAATTTGTAGAACGTTTTAACTTTGTATTGTTTTTCTGCCTAGTCACAAAACTTTCGAGTCAATTTTGAGCAGCTAAAAGGAACAACAACGCCACACAGCAACTGTGCTATGCATTCAAGTAGATTCACATACAAACGCACTCATATTTGGTACTGTAGATATCAAGCAGAATAAGCCAGATGCACGCAGCTGTACGAGCAACCTAATCAGTTGCCCATTCCCATCTTGCCATTAGAAGCAACAACCAACAGCAACTAAACCGGCGTCGAGATTTTCAATCGAAAAGCGATCAGGAAATTAAACTCGTAGCTCATCAGATTGCATGGTTCATAAAATTCGCTAAAACGAAACCGAAAAGCAGCAAAAAAAAATAGTAAAAATAGAAATATCCTCTTCTGTGGCATTTCTACGCTGCTTGTTTGCACGCTTGCTGCATTTGGTGTGCACCAAGTTTTGAAATTTTGAGCTTAAACCATAAATTTAACACAGCACACCACATGCAGCAGACAAATACACACTCACACACGCATATGCGCCATTTTCACATTTTCATGTTCTCATAAACCGAACGCAGCTCCGCAAAGTATGTAGAATGCGTTGCGTTGCGGTTAATATTCAAAAACGTTTGGGCATAATTTCGAAATTTGCCAAAACTTTTGCCAAAATGTTCCAATAATTAGAGTTACTCACACACAAACACACACACGCATACAAACACACAAATACAGTGATTAGATGTGCGTAGCGTGAGGTAGCAGTAGATATGCTGAAAATAATTACTGTCCGAATTATGGCTAACTACATATACTATATATATATAGGACGACAAATAAACAGTGGCCCAAAGACTCTGACAGCGTAAAGTTATAAGCTATTTTAAATTCTATTATTTTGCTGCTTTTTGTGCTTTTGAAATTTAATTTCATGCACTGCATATCAATATTTGCGTTTAATTATTTCTACTCTTTATTTCTAATATATTAAGTTTAAAGCTGCGCAATTTCTCTATTCTTGTTGTTTTTATGAGTAGGTCTAGTAAGTTGTTTAAGGCACAGTTGAAAAATTTAATGACTTGAATGAAAAATTGAAAAATTTAATCACAAAAACTATTACAACAGTACGTCACCAGAACATCAACAGTTATTGCCACATAGCGTTAGAAGAATAAAATTATGAAAACACAGTCCCATTTGAAGAAGAAAAACGTACTATTTTATCAAGACAATTTACCGTGTCACAAGTCAATAAAAAGGGTTGCGTTGCAAAAACTAGGCAACGAATTGCTTCCTTATCCACTATTTTCTAATTGTAACGCGATTTTTTTTTTTCGAAGATTGTTCGCAAGCCTTGGCCAAAAATAAAACCCCTCGAAAAGAAGCTCGAAAATAAAATTAATTAAACGCAGAATTTCTCACGGCTGACGCTAAGGTCAACACAATCACTATGCCAGAAGGTTTCAACACTGTGCTATTAAGAATTTATTGGTCTTTTGTTTATATTTAAATTATTTAATTCATTATTATAAATTTTCTTATTTCAGCATTATTTTTCATAAACTTAACATTAATTGAAATACGGTAGGTTACTAAACCTGAAAAGCCGAAACTTTAGGTGGTTTAAATAACTGAGTTTTTGTTGATTTGATTACAGGTGTCTGTAACCAATACTTTGATGAGTCGATTTTATAACCACCCAAGTGTAACCAAGTGCCTCTCACCATTAACCCCTAGAGTGGGCTCCAAGTCCCCCAAAAATTTCCTAAAATTTTGACGTAGAATTAAGTCTTACAGCGCGGTTTGTATGGGGTCGTTTTAACAAATTTTTTTCAAAGCCGTGAAACGTTTTGACCAATACTTTATGATACACCTACAGCCTTTAATACTCATCGTACAAAGATAATATATATGCTAAAATATCAGATATAACCTGCGCTGAATGAATATGTAAATTTGGATTCAGTCTCTATTATAATAAAGTCACAAAATAGTAAAATATCAGAAGAAAAATGCATGTGTTCATATAAGAAAATCAATCATCAGCTGCTTATGCTGTGTCTGTTGCTCTCTTTGTTTTTGTTTTGTTGTTTTTGGCTAGTGTTGTTTTTGTTTTCGCCGAACTGATTCTCAGCATTTATTCTCTACTTAACGTTCTTTTAAAAAATTGGGCATTCACTTTTTTTTAAAATACGAAGTAAAATTAGCTCGCAGCTACCTATACATCAGACTGAGATGAAAGTGACACCAATGCCAATTCGCTTAGCCTTCTTTTCAACTAAGTCAAAGAACTCAACCTGTCAAACTTAATAAAATGATCGAAAGAATTTGCAAAATAGACAAAACAATCGGACAAAAGAGACAAAGCAGGAAAGGTTACTACTTAAACGGAACTCTACGTCTACACTTTCGATACTATCGAAACTGCTTTTTTTGCTTTTTTTAAAAACATATGGGGAGAGTATTCACCTAGTGGCACCGTGAGGTCTAGAGGCCATAACCTTCATTTGGAATATAATTAAGCGATTTCATTTCATTTGCTCTTGGTTTAAGTTGATAGCTGAGTTCAATAGCTTAAAAGAATTACGATATTTATACGATTTTTCAAAAGTCTCGAAAATCCATTCTACAAAAAAGTTCTTCAGCTACTGGCACCCATATATATTTCGCTGTAAAATATCAAAAATTAAGCATAATCAAGTATTCTGATAAGATTTTTGATAACAAATGATGTACTGTTGATTTGCTTTTAATTTTTACGAGGAATCAATTACTGTAAGGTGCGAAGCGAGTTTGAAGTGAAGAGGGTAATGATTGGTAATTATTGGAAGTGCTACCAAATCAGCTTTCTTTTTAAGTGTTGCTGAAATAACAAAGAAACCAAATTTGTTTCTATGTAATTTGTATTTGTCTTAAAATTGTTTGTACAATTTTAAGGAAAAGTAAGAATACTTTATTTGCAAGGGTGAATTTTTCAAATACCCTTTAAAACCCTCGAAAAAAATTAAATCACGCTAAAAACACCCCTTAGATGCAGTACTTCTAAAATCCCTCAAAACAGTTGAAAAACCCCCTAAATTTAGGGTGCAAGCCAAACAACAATTCTTAAGAGCATATTTTTAGGCTGAAAATTTGCACCGTTCAGTTTGTAAAGCACTAGTAATACGCTTACGCTAATACAGCTTATTAAGAGCAAAACTAGTTTTCCATAAGTGTTCTATTCTATTTCACATTATCTGACAGTAGTTTAAGAGAGTTTTGTTATAATAGAAGCACAATTCTATTAGCGAACACTCTGTATCTTACAAGGAATTTTTTACAAACTTCTACAAGACTTTCGCTATCAGAGCCAAATTATGATGAGTTTAAACTAAATAGATTAAGCTTTATAGACATCTTTAAGGCGTACATTGAAAGAGTTCTGATATGATCTGATTTACTGTAAAATCAAAGGCCTTGTAAGTGGCAATAAAGAGTACAGTGTATCCTAAAATTACATTTGTCAGAGTAGTAGACTGTGTATAAGAATAACGGTCTAACTAGAAAAGTATCACTATGATTTTAAGTTCAATGGTCTGACTAGAAGAGTATCACTCTGGTTATAAAAGCATCGGTCTGACCAGAAGAGACCTGCTTATAAAAGCAACGATGCGGTTGCGGTTGCTTGAAAAATTGTGAATTTGTAAAAAATTTTTAATGTTAAGTGAACAATTTGAGGCGTTGTTCAATTCAAAAGGCACTCATTATTCTTTCATTAGGGGTATTCACACCGAACTCGTTAATTTGTTAGTTGTAACTTGTTATTTTTATAAATGCACTTTTTTTTTGTAAAATTATCGAACTACCGAGTAATAAAGTAACAACTGAGCAACCCTGATAAAGTTTTCGTTAGTTGTGCAAAGCAAAATCAGCTGTTATTCAATAACAATTATCAGGCCAACGAGGTTAAACACAAAGGAGTGCTCACAGTCAACAAAATTAACGAAGTAACAACTAACCAAATAACAAACTAACAAGTTCAGTGTGAATACCGCTATTATTTATACGATAAAAAATAAAACTTGGCAATCAGACATTATA
Source organism: Tetanocera ferruginea (assembly GCA_958299015.1). Classification (NCBI taxonomy): domain Eukaryota; kingdom Metazoa; phylum Arthropoda; class Insecta; order Diptera; family Sciomyzidae; genus Tetanocera; species Tetanocera ferruginea. The sequence goes on from OY282642.1 coordinate 96,115,524, forward strand.
ACTTGGAGTTTCATGGTTATTTTTTTAGTGATTTTGATGGGGCCTTGAACTAACGACAAAAAATGTTTTACCCATTTTCAGGCTTTCCAGAAAAATGGTCATAATTTTGAAAAGTTGACATGTTCTTTCGAACAGTATAATATCAAGTGAAAAATATTTATTTGGAAAGAAGTTATGGCTAAAAAAGCTGAAGGTGGATGAACTTGCAGACCTCTATCCTATCTATTCACAATAAATGAAGTATTTTTGTTAAACAAGATTTCAAGCTTTTTTAAAGTGTCCGACCGAACGTGAATTTTTTCCGAAGCCGAAGCCGATTCTTCGGCAAAATTTAAATAATCGCCCGAATTCCGAAGCCGAAGCCGAATAAAAAACATATGTTTTCAAGTAAACCACACCTAAACGTCAAGTTTTTTTCTGCATTTAATTTGGCATTTCTCAATTTCAAACTAACTCAATTTGAACCATGGAAAGATACATAATCGAGCCACTCGTTAAAGTTATTCAAGAAATGGCAACAGTGGATGATAAATTTTCGAAGAAAATCATCTTCAGTGATGAGGCATATTTTCACCTCAGCGGATTCGTCAATAAGCAGAATTTCCGCATTTGGTCGAATGATAATCCAAGAGTGATTGTCGAAAAACCAATGCACTCACAAAGAGTGACTGTTTGGTGCGGTTTATGGGCTGGCGGCATTATCGGGCCATATTTATTCCAAAACGAGGCCGGTCAGGTAGGTACTGTGAATGTTATTCGCTATCCTGAGATGATAACGAACTTTTTAAGCCCCGAATTAGTAGATATAAATGTGGACATTATGTAGTTTCAACAGGACGGTACATCTTGCCACACAGCTAATGAAAAAATGACTCTTTTGCGCGACAAATTCAATGGCCGTGTTATCTCACGTGGTGGCGATGTCAATTGGCTGCCAAGATCATGTCATTTGACACCCTTGGACTTCTTTCTTTCGGGTTTTTGAAAGAAAAGGTGTACGTTGATAAGCCAGCAACAATTCAAGAGCTAAAGGATGAGATAATTCGGCACATTAACGGCATAAAACCTCAATTATGCCTCAACGTCATAGAAAATTTGGACCATCGGATGGAGGTGTGCCGCTGAGTTCGCGGAAGCCATTTGACCGATATTTTGTTTCATACATAATTGAACCATACAAATATTATCATTATAAAAAGAATTGACAGTAATTTTCTGAATAATTTGTGCTTTATTATTTAATTAACCATCCTTTATATTCATTTCAGTACGAAAAAACTTACTGAAATCATTAAATTCGAGTTAAACGGAAGAGTTTTTCTGCAAGATTCGGATTTTTCTGTAATCGAATTATTGACGTCAGGATAAAGTAGAACAAATTGAATATATTTTCGATCCAGTCGAAAAAAGCTACAGAAATGTAATACTAACTGAAATCTGGCAGAAAATTTCTAGCGTTAACTCGGCTTTTATATTTCAGTCCATAACAAAAGCAAAAACGTAACAGTCGGACTCGCTGCAGTTATCATTTGAATCAAATTTCCACTGAATGCACACCAACTCATAAAAGAACAGAAAAAGAGAGAAACTCAAAACGAACAATGAAAATGTTAAAAATGTTTACTGAATAATTCAAAAAAATTCAAAAAACTTATAAAAAAATTGTTTAGTAAAGCAAAAACATTCGGCAAAAATTATCGGCTATTTCGGCCGAAGCAGAAGCCGAAGCCGAAGATCAAAATATCGGCCGATTATGCCGACTACCGAGGCCGAAGCCGAATAATCGGTCGAACTCTAGTATGATGTATGCTATTATACAGGGTGTCCCGCAACTGAGTGCAACTATTTACGGAGGTGAAAGAGGTTTTTGTGTCAAGTTGAGCAAAAACTAGTATGGGAGAGGGGGTCTATTTTCACAATCTTAGGAGCTACAGGGTTAATAAGTTTTTCACGATTTTGATTCAAAGTATTGTTTCTAGCACAAAAACTAACTCACAAAAACTTATTTTGAGAGCTCAATGCAAAGGCAATACAATCAACTTTCTAACGGTATATCAACAAACCCCACCGACTTAACCGTTCTTGAGCTGTGCTCGTCTGGAGATGAAATCAAACTGTGGTTACTACTAAATTTCAACTTTGAGTCCAAATTTCTCAGAATTTCACGTAAAAAATAATTTTTTTTTTCATAATAAATCTTGTAATATATTTAATTTTCTTTTTAATGACACTTAAAACATAAACATATCTCTAAAAATTAAAAAGTTGACTGTATTAAAAAAAAATAATACTAATTGGAAAACATATGGAAGTAGGAAAAAATAGGATTAGATAATATCATTGTTTTCTTATAAGTATAGTTTTTTTAGTTTAGTCAACTTATTTATTTTTAGAGATATTTTTATGTTTGAAGAGTCATTGTAAAGAAAATAAAATAAATTACAAGATTAAGTATAAAAAAAAATTGATTTATTACGTGAAATTCTGAGAAATTTGGACTCAGAATTGATTTCATCTTCAGACGAGCACAGCTCAAGAACGGTTAAGTCGGTGGGGTTCGTGGATATACTGTTAAAATGGTGATTTTATTGCCTTTACAATGAGTTCTCCTAAGATTGTGAAAATAGACGCCCCCCCCCCCCCCCCTCCCATGCGATTTTTTGACATTACCTTTCACCTCAGTCAATAGTTGCACTCAGTTGCGGGATACCCTGTATAATTTTACCAAAAAAAGTGTGTGTTTACTTTGTTAGTCTACGAATTTATCAGCCCAACTGTAAAAATACGAAAACAAATAGAAGTTACTTTTTATTTTTGTTTAAAATCCATGTATTGCTTTATTTGCGAGACCAACAGTGTAATAACTTTTGAATAAAGTCATAAAGAACAAAATATTAGTGTTTCTGAAACGGGTCGTGTTACTTACAAGAATTTATTCAAAAATGCAATCATCAAACCTCATAAGAATTTTGGATCAAATTGGAAGAATCAAATCAAATTAATTGCAATAACTTGCAACCGACATTATTCTACTCATTGTGCAAGAATTTACTTGCAACAGCTTCTTCATAAAATTAAGAATACAATTTTCAATAAATAAGACACAGAAATTAATCACCTTGACTTAAAATATGCAAAAATTCATGTCTAGGAATTAAATATTCATGTTTAAATCAACTGCATTTTACTAATGCTCTTAGTAAAAATCCAAACTTACGAAAGCTTAAAATATTATGATTTAAGCTTCAAGGTTTTGTGCCGAAAATACAAAAATAATCCTTTTATTACAAATAACATAATTTTTTTACTTCAGCTTATTAACCTTAATACCACAAATACACAGGCAGAGCTTAAACTGCCTTAATAATACACACTAAAAATTCCAGCACACAAAACATTGTGAACACCTACGCACTCCGCCTCATGCCACATTACTCAATTTCTATTCAACTCTCTTTCTCTCTGTCTCTTTTGCTCTTAATACCACAAAAAGTAGTTAACTGATGAAAAGATTTTCCTTGTGATTGATTGCTTAGCTTTGTATTTATCCTGTTTCAATTGCTGTTGGTGCATTGGTGGATGCTTTGGGTACTTGGAACTTGATGCAACATGCTAACATATTTAAGTTTTCTTTATTATGAAGCTTTAGTTGCCAGTTTTGGCACTTAATTTTAAAGTTTGTCTGAGCTCTCAGTGATGTTTATAAGCTTTTTAAGCTTATTTATGCATCAAAATTCAGCTGAAACCTGTTAATATTTTCAATGTTCTAATAATAGTTTTTCTTATTTTTCAGATGTTACAAATCTTGAGTATGAAAAAGTCATCGCTGAGGCGGGTAGAAATGTTACCATACCCTGTCCGGGTGTCAATGAGCATTCGTTGGTCGATACGCTGGTCTGGAAGACTGCAACAACAACGATAGCGCAATTTGCCAATCGTATACCGCTGCTGCACAGTCCGAGGGTAAGTAAGATAAGCGTTTATTCCAATTATAGTTCATATAACAATTCTCTATGCATAGAGACAGTGCAAAGTAGTCCTTAATTTCATGCATACATGCATATATATACCCAATAGGCAATTAAACCAGCGCACTTCATACGGAGGCCTGCATTGACTGCTACTTTTGAAGACTAAGCACATCCGTTCCTCGCTGCTCTTATGAGCACTTCTTGAAAGCCTTCCTTTTCTGCACAAAAGGCAGTACAACAAATTTGTTTTCCCTACAAAGACTGACTTTTCATATACTTCAGGGCAACTATTTCGTTAAAAGTTAGAATATATATCAGTTTAAAAATATGACGCAATAATGGCCCTTCTTACTGCTATATCAAAGATTGTAGATTGAAATTAATCTAACTTAAAAAAACATAGGAGAGAAGATAAAATCATAGAATATACAAATGAATAGAAAAAGGTGTAAAAGAAAAAAATATTTTTTCAACACTTTTTGTTTACCCCTACTTTTAGCCATTCTAAAGAAGTGCTTCTATCAGGCCTCTTTTGAGCTATCGGAGCGGAAGGCCTGCGAAATTTTCCCACTTCATATAAAAAAGAAAGTGTAATTGTATATGAGTGCGGCAGTACTACAAAATCCACAGGAAGGCCTGCTAGCAGCGATTTCATTGTCTACTGGGTACATACAAGTCATAGCTCGGCAAGTAGTGCAAAGCCTTAAAATATCATCCTTCTTTGCATACTCTAAAACTTGGGTGCACAATTAAACAAGCTTATATCTTGCCACCCACAGATGATAACTGAAAATCTGTGTTTAATTTAAGTTAAGTTGATCTTAGTTGCCGAGCAACTACAGCTGCAGGATATGTTTTATATCCTTATTTTAGAAATTATAATACTTTTATGAATATACATAAGTAACTGTGATGGTAGTGTTGGCAGTTCTTTAGTCTTCTAAAAAACTAAAGAAATAAGTATTTGTGTTTAAATACTAAGAAGCCTTGTGTTGAAGTTCATTTTCTAAACTTAGTACGTTTATATTTTACAAAATATTAGCAATACTTGAGTAGCATTTAAAAATTAAGCATTCATTCCTCTGAACAAGGATGCCCAACCAGTTAGCTATTATTTTGAATTTTCAAGAAATCTAAGCAAGTTATCTAAGCATGTTGAGTACCCAGCAGCATCAATTTCGATACACAACACTTAACTTTAAGCAGATAACCGATAACTATGGCAAAGAAGAGAAACAACAGCCAATTGAAAATATTTCAAGTTGGCTTGCACTCTTGTCCAAAACATTTCAACATTTACGGGCAAATAAGTGGTCTTATATATCGGTACATTAGCTAAATACTGACAACATACAAAAAAAAAAAAACAATAGTAAAAGAATAAGAGTTCAACTGAAGAAAACAAGGGTCAAAACAAAAGCAAAGCACTCAATTTGTGTATTAAGTCAGTAAAAATTACATTAACCCATTACTGCCTAATGAGTATTAAAATAGACAAGAAAATGTAAAAAATTCTAGCGTGTGATCTATGTTAGATATTCGTGTAATTGTTGTAAAGTAAAGAAAAATAATGGGCCTATAAAAAACAAAACCGGTCACAGACTAATTTTTTGTAAATAAATTCTTAGTGTCCTATCGATGAAAATCAAGTTTAATGGTCGGAAAAAGCTCAGAAAGAATGCTTACAAAAAAAAAAAAATCCGAAAAAAGAGGAAAAAGCACACCCTTTCCAGCTAGCTTCAGGTGTTTTCTATGGAATTAAGCAGAACTGACAGCAATTTATCAAAACATCTGCTGACAGTCATACCTGGCCTTATGGAAATAGGTATTTCAACGCCCGACGGTCCATGGCGTCTACAAAAAATATCAATTTTTATATGCAAAAATGTTTATATCGTGTAAATTAAAAATGAATACGAGAATAAAAATCATAAATATTATAAGAAATATATAAATAAATTGCACAAAAAAAAAAAAAAAATTATAATAAATATATATTTTTTTTTTTAAAATAAACTTCTACCCTTTACCACATTTCAAATTTTCATCAAAATCGTATGATTCGATCTTTGCTCAGGCTTTAATGGGTTAAAGAAAATCTTCATCAAATTTTTAAACTATATAGTAGGCTTTTTAAGAACTTAAGGAACTCCAGCCAATGGAATTTTTTGGCCATTTTCAACCTTACTTTGTTCTATGAAAAGTGTTTTAAGTATTTATTTAGTAACCTCTTTGGCACTCATGAATGCGCCATTTTTTAGTCATTTGCCGCTCTCAATGACTCTCAAAATAATTCAATATTAATATTTGCATTCTTTAAAAATGAGTTCGAAAAACAAATTAAACGTACCAGTGATGATATCGGATCATTTTTTAAAGTACTTTTTTACAAAAGCAAATAGTACCTTTTTATTGTTTAGGGCTTTTTTTATTAAGTAATGATATGTGAATAAATACATAAATTAAAACCAGTACTCTTTAAAATTTTATTATATTTATCACATAAAAGAACAATACATAATCAGGATTTCTTTCAGTGCCCTTTAAATATGTATATTAGGGTGCCTCGACCTCTATTTTTTTTTTTTTTTTGACCTCTATGGGGCAAAAAAAAAATTGTCATTGCCACCAACTTAAAATTAACCCTGTTCGATTCTAAGACGAATGCACAACATTTTAACGATGGCTATAACGATAGCCGCCAGTGAGCCGCCAGTGAGCCGCCAGTGAGCCGCCATTTTGAAAAACATCCAAAAACCATGTTTTTCGTAAAAATATTAGCTGGTGCAGCAGTAACAAACAAACAAATGGTTGAAAATAGTAGTACTGAAGAAAATCTTACTATCTGGTCCATAAATTTTCAAACCTTTGCCGCCTGACCAAAGATATTGCGAATTTTAATGAAAATTTTTGACTTTGTCTTTTAAAAGTTCTTGTTCTGTGAACATTTCTAAAATCAACGGCAAATAATACGTGACTGGGCGAGAATTTTTGCAATAAGTTTATGCCTTCATTTTCAAAAATGAGTTTTTTTTCATGAGGAAAAGTAAATATATTTCTGTTCAGTGCCACCTCGTGAGTTCATTTAAAACCGTCTGTCTGTGCGTCGGAAGAAACACAGGAAAAGAAGAAGAGAATGAGATATTTGCATGAAACTTGGTCTGGAAAATCTGCCCACGGACATGTTTACCTCCCAAAGCTAATATTTTATATATAAAAAGTAGGTTTAGGGTATTTCATAGTCGGGTAGGTTAACTTTAGATTTGATTTACTTGGTTTGTTTTAATTTGCTGGGAATAACCTTGAATCCTCGTTATCCCTAACTGTACGAGAGCTTAAAATATAGCTGCGAACTCGATGAAAACCCAATGTAATCGAGAAATTATAACAGCTTTTTCACTAAAATTTAAAGTATCGAAAATTTATCAATAAATGTCGTAGATTTGTAATTATCCAGTGGAGAAATGAGAAGTAACACCACTCATATGTAGCCCAACATGCACTATAAACTAAAAACCTTACGTTCTCGCTTACAATTTCAAAATAAATAAACTTATCTGTAACACCTTAGTTTCAGTTACAAATAATAGTATAGAATATACTATACTATTATATGACACACGACGCTCCGTAACCCCTTGAAGGGTTATTTAGATGTTTTGAACTTTTCGATTTGTAACATTGATTGATTAATTAATACAAGTATCGCCTGGGTTTGAAATTCGACCAATTTATTGATTGTTCATTTCATAATTATAAGCGAGATGATTAAAATAAGTTCGAGGCTATAACTCTTAATTGATTGGAGATATAAAGCTATTTTCTTCAAAAAAATTATGTTTTTATTTTATTATTTTTTCAAAATCAGAAAAACAACATTTTAAAAAAATTTAATTTTGTCAAAGAAATCATAGCCTTGATTTTTTGATGGCACGTACAGTTTATTAATTTAGTGTCAAGACAAAATGAATTCACCTAAAATTCGGTAAAGACTTTGAAAGAAAATAAAAAATGCAATTTTGAGTTTTTGTTTATTTTATAACAAAAATCATTTTTAGCCCATATTTAAGAAAAATAAAATTTTATGGTCTTTTTTCAAAAAGAATAATTTAAATATAAAGAAAAACAAAAACGGTATTATTTTCAAAAATTTTTTTAAGTTAACTGATAAGACTTAAATACAAAAAAAAATAAATAAAATCTATTCACAGATAGCGAAGATATTGACTTCTAAATTTAGAACAGTCAATTTGAGACAGTTTTTTCTCTCCTTGGCATTTGGTTGAAACAAACGCTAAATAACTAACGACAATATCAATAAAATGCATTTAAAATACTTTTGGTTAGAAATTTGCTGTAATTTTTATCACAGAAAATATTAAAAACCGTTAAAATTCGATTAAGATATTGACATGAAAAGTCAAATTTTTGAATTCAAAACACATTTTTTTTTTTACAAATTTTTCAATTGACGAATGGATAAAACTACATTTTTTTAAGAAATTGTTAATATTAAAAAAAACTCAAATTCGACCAACTCTCCTTCAACCAAATTTCATATTAATCAAAGAGCTGGTTTTTTCTCAAAACTTAAATTTCTCTCTTTGAAGGTTGGGAACCCCCTCTATCAGATATATCATTTATATATACATTCTACACATCTCGGCAACATGACCTTTCGAATGATATAAGTTTCATTTATTTTGAGTTTTAATTAATACCAAAAAAGCGTACGACAAACTTTAATGTTCACGCATTAATATATAAGATCTGTAAAAATATGGTTAGGTTGTCATATAACGAGGAGTTCCAAGATAAATTTTTTTTTGTAACCGTGGTTAGAATAGCGAGTTTTCTTTAAATTGCGTTAAATTGCCGCATGCTCATGTACTACAGCTCCGGACTCTGACTAATATAATTTCAAAATCCCACAAAGTAAGCATTCGGGTAACACAGACATCATTAACTTTATCTGTCAAGAAAGAGACTAACAATGTGAAATAATCTCAAACCTTCTTGGATGAGTGTTTTCAAAATATCTTTTTAAATCTGATATTCTTCTTACCAATAGGTATCGTAGCTTTATATGTATGTATATGATAAGTCAAGAATAAGTGGATATGAAATGATTATATTTTCATAAGGCATACCGCACTAAACCGCTTTTTATAATTAAAAACTTCATTATTTAAAATTTAATGACCTTGGAAACTTCAAGTTTGCTAGAAAAAAGCCGAGACAACGACTTCAAAGAGTACTATTGAATGAACAAATTTTATGTAGCAGTATTTAAGGCGTCTATGTATTTATTAGTTCAATATATTTTCCCCAGATCTGTTAATATAAAAGCATTATTTTTTGTTAACATAAAAAAAAAACGTCGATTTCGATGGCAGTCACTCTAGTATGTTATTAATTTGAATATTATCGTATCTTATATCCGTAAGTATAACGACTTCCTCGTGAACCAGTTCCCATACCGGGATAAAAATGGCTTCTTTCTACTATTCACCACTAAAAAATCAAAAACTGCTTGGTTTTTGGATGCTTTGAGATGTTGGAGCTAATTTTCAGAAAACTCATACCGAGTTAGAATATAAGAGTCATCTAAAAATAATAGAAAAAACTAGAAATTGGGAGGCATTAAGCTTAAGATTTCATATTTTGAAATATTCATCAAATTCCGCACATAGAAAAGAAGAATTTATGAGCACTTACGACGGTCTTTTTTCACAAAAACTTTTCATTGCCATGCGGCACTTGGCCGTAATAAATACTAGTAATTAATTGATGCAAATCTTATTTCAAAGAAGGACTAAAAAAATGTGTTAAATGCTTATTAGAAATAAATAGCATCTCAAAACTACGAAACTTCCAAACATGTCTCAAAATGTTCTCTATTTTTTTTCATGAGCTTCCACATAACAACTATAAAAAACAAATATTATTTAAAATTTGCATAACATTGCTATGACTTGGCTCACTTGAATTCAATGCAATATTTTGATAACAATATAAATACTAACAATAATTTTAGAAATTCCATTGAACCAAAATTTGTTCTACTCATTCAACTAAATGTGTGCTTAACTATTTTTGAATATTTAACAAAACTTCACATGTAAAGAAAATTCTTCAACTTTCGTTTAACTACAAATAGTTATGCCAAATACAAACTTTAAAATATATACAAATATATGCGATTAAATTAGAATACAAGATATGCTTGTGTAAATATTTATGTTACTAGCTGGTGAGTGTAAGTAAAGGAAGACGTTGGTGGGTTATGGAAAAACATATTGAAGAGGATTGTAGAGGATTTAATATTTGAATTTAACATGAAAATATAAATAATCATATCTAGCTTGGCAACAATTAAAAATTAATACTTTCCAAAACAATAAAGAGCACAAGAAAAACAAATATATTTATCCAAATATACTCATCTGTTCAAAACAAAAAAAAAAAAAAAAACAAATTGGCCATTTCAGCCCTTGAAAGGACTTTGACCGAGCTTCTTATGATCAATTGTGTTGTGTGTGTTATTAAATGTTTGCACACAATTAACCGAGAACTGGACCTACATGTTTTATGCCGACTCCGAACGGCTCATGTTCTCAAGAAGCTTTACATGGCATTATTTACTCTCTGAGGTTTGCCATTGTCTGCAGAGAGGTGGTGACCGATCAGAAAAATTTTTTATTGAAAAAAACTTTTCGCCGCGGCTGGGGATCGAACCCGGGCTCCGAGCATGCTAAGCCACACACTTAACCTGCATGCCACGGTCACCACCAAAACAGTTAGTGCTAAAATAGGTCAGTTAATGTTAGGAAAAAAATTATAATATACAACTGACATAACCTTACTTGAAATAGCCCCAAAAATTTCCTAAAAATATTAAAGCAAATTAATTTATGTTCAATTTAATAAATCTTATATTCAGAGCAGCATTTTACAACAACGCTTTACAACCCTTTTAACTCGTTGCATAAATATGCTGAAGTATAGAAATGCGACCGCAGATATGAACACACACACTTATACAGGCATATGTTGACATTTTTGAGCTAGGCGACATTTTACCATTAAATGAGCCCCGGGGAAAATTTTTGTGTTAACTTGTGCCTTGCTTGAGCACGCTCTGGTTTTATTTAGCATATTTAAAGCATTTTGGTAGAAGTTTTTACTGTTGTAATAATTTTGCTGCTCTTACATAGTTGACTGTATAAGAAGCTAAACGATCGAAGTTTTTGGAAAAGCGTAAAAACAATAAAAACTTAAAGCTTGTGTGGAGTTGGCAGCTAGTTAGCTATTAAATAGAGTTAAAGTTGCCGCAGACAAGTTGAGGCAGCGTTTAAAGTGAAACTTAAATTGATTTAAGATTAAAATTATAAAATTAAATTATATAATTGAGGAGTTTACATTAAAAACCAGATAAGTCACACAGATCAAATTGTTGGGAAATCGAAAAAATGTCTTAATTTTGTCAGATATTTTTTATAAAGAAACTAATTATGCAGAATTATGCTCCACAGAAATATTATGCGAAAAAAATAGTCTCATAGTGCAAAAAAAATTCGTATTTTCAATTTCAAATTTGGACTTGTCTGGTTTTGAAAGTTAAAAGTGAGTCAAAATTTAGATTCCGACGTTCGGGCTCTCAAAAGTTGGACAAACTCATTAAAATGATTTCTACAAACATTTTTTCATATCGGAGGATTGCCGCCGAACCGATTTTGATTCTCCTGAAAGTCCTTATTAGTAAAAAAAAATTATTTTTGCTTTTAACTTTTTTTTTTTTACAGTACGCTTACCCCAATCCGCTAAAATGTTGAATTTATTACTTATGCTAACGTTTTGAGATAAAAAAGTTTTTAAAATTTGAATGAAAATTACACAAATGCAAACTTGCTTGGACTTATCTGGTTTTGATTGAAAATTTACAGTGGACATGTCTGCTTTTGATTGAAAAGCAGATTTTTTAATGAATTTTTCTCTAGGGTTTTTATAATTTTTATTAAAGAGGAATTTATGTATCGATGTATTGCAACATTAGCTTTACAATGCCATTTCTTACTAACATTTTTTTTTTTCCTGTGACTTATATGGATTTGAATGTAAACTCCTCAATTGATAAAATATTGATAAAAACTAGTAAGGTATATCTTCGACTTGGCCGAAGTTAAAATACCCCCACGGCCGATTCTTAAGGGTGGAAGAATATTAAATTGGAGAGCTTTTTGTATAAGATTTTGAGAGATATTATTATTTTTATGTGTCTAAAAAAACATACATATCAAATTGTTTTCCTGCAGCTTAAATATAAGCCTTTTTATAAAGTTTTAAATTTTGGGGTTGTATGGGAGGTGGGCTTGTTAGATTTTGTATGACGCCCATTTTTCTAGCATATCTTTGTTTCGACATAGAATAAACAAATACCGAGTTTCTGTCTTGTAGCTTTAATATTAGCCTCTTTAAAGATTTTTCAATTTTGGGGTTGTATGGGAGGTGGGCGTATTAATGGGTGGATGACAACCAATTTTATAACACACCTCAGTTTTGACATTGAATACTCAAATACCGAGTTTCCGTCTTGTAACTTTAATATTAGCCTCTTTATAGATTGTTAAATTTTGGGATTGTATGGGAGGTGGGCGTGTTAGTGAGTGGACGACGCCCATTTTTCTAAGACATCTTAGTTTTGATATAAAATACACATATACTAAATTTCAGTATTGTAGCTTAAATATTAGCTTCTTTGTAGAGTTTTCAATTTTTAAGTTGTATGGGAGGTAGGCGTGGTTTTTATCCGATTTAGCCCATTCTCAAACTTTACCTTAGGTTTTTTAAAAAAAGCTTAAATATCGAATTTCATTACAATAGCTTCAAAATTGCGGCTGTAATCGTGTCGACAGACGGACAGACGGACAGACGGACAGACAGACGGACATGGCTAAATCAACTCAGGTGGTGATGCTGAGCAAGAATATATATACTTTTCCATACCTACCACGCCTCCTTTTAAAAAAAAGGATAAAAGGATAAAAATATTAATGCTGTATTGTGCCAAATTCGTGAATCTGTGAATGTGAAAGGCTAGTAAATTTTTTAAAAATGAAAAGTAACTTAACATTTCAGCAAACAAAACTCACAATAAAAATTACTCAAGAACACATTGTTTTTCTTTTCAATCAGCATCTTGATTCAAGGTACATTGGTTTTTTTTAACAAATCAAAGCAATCAGCTAAATATTTTTTTCAAACAACACCAAATTATTCTCCATTAAATTTTTCTTCATGAAAAAAGTTTTATTTTTTGTTTGAAGTAACCAAAGATTAAATTTTTAAATTAAAATTAAAATTAAATTAAAATTTTTGGTTTATTTTTTTCTTGCAGATTCAACTTCTTTCGGATAATTTTGGCCTGCAATTTTCACCCGCCCTTGCTATAGATACCGCCGAGTATATTTGTTTGGTCAACGATCGACATATACCAGAAGCAGTTGTGGATTTATTAGTGCAGGGTAAGTATCATGTCCTTAGCTTAAATTCAAACATGCATATCTTGTCATTTTCATTTTATGTTTTCAATATGCTGGTGTTACAGCTCTGAAATACATGAACATTTTTCTTATTTTAATTGCTTCACCACTCTCTTTACCATCCATCTTTTAACGCATATATATATGTATACTTTTAACATGATTTATTTGCTCGTATTAAAATGTAACTTTTTGTTCCTTTTTTGTCTTCTTTCACTCTTTCTTTTCACGCAACATGATGCTGTAGATGTTCCCGATCCACCCGAGAGGCCTTTATTGATAAGTTTTACTTCACGTTCAGTGAATTTATCATGGGCGCATTCACAGCATCCGCGAAATGCACCCGTGACGCATTTCATTATTGAAACGAGGTAAGTAAGTAAGTAAGTAAGTAAGTCGGTCTCTGGCGACAGTTGAGTGTCGTGGTGGTTGGTCGAGTGAGGTTTGGGGTTATAATCAGAGTGTGGCGGAATATTGCACTTCTTCGTAAAGGCTGTACTTTATTATTCTGCATTTATATAATATGCAGAGTGATTGAGTAACATACAAACGAATTTATAAGAGTTGAAAATATTGTATTTAATATATGCTGAATATAGACTCAATATTTACATTACTTGAAAGTATAGTTAAAACAGGGTCAAGTTGATGACAATTAAAAATAAAAAAAACCTTAAATAATGTTTCAGTTACAAAAACTATGAATTTAAGTTGTTCAAGTTTTTTCCAAACTGTCAACTTTTATGTTCTGGTTGAGGCCATACCTTTATTAAAGACTTTCACATGTTGTCATTCACACTGTCAAGTGGTTCTCATTTAGGAGTGCCCCAAGGCAGTATTCTAGGATCCCTACTTTCTGTTAGCTTTTTACATGATTTTTCAAAATGCTTTAATACTGTTATTTCATGCCGATGATTTGAAAGTATTCCACAAATAAACAAGTAAAGAAAGTCTAAATTCAGTCTACGCCGACTATGAAATTCCCTAAACCTACTTTTTCAAAATACAATAATAGTATTAACTAGTAAGGTATATCTTCGACTTAGCCGAAGTTAAAATACCCCACGGCCGATTCTTAAAGGTAAAATAATCTTAAATTGGAGAGCTTTTTTTATGAGATTTTGAGAGATTTTATTATTTTTATGTGTCTAAAATACATACATATCAAATTGTTTTCCTGCAGCTTAAATATATGTCATTTTATAACGTTTTCAATTTTGGGGTTGTATGAAAGGTGGGCGTGTTAGTTTGTGTATCATGCCCATTTTTCTAACACACCTCAGTTTTGTCATGGAATACACGAATATCGAGTTTCCGTTTTGTACCTTTAATATAAGCCTCTTTATAGGGTTTTCAATTTTGGGGTTGTATGGGAGGGGGGCGTGTTAGTGGGTGAACAACGCTCATTTCTCTAATACACCTCAATTTTGACATAGAATAATTAAATACCGAGTTTCTATCTTGTAACTTTAATATTAGCCTCTTTATAGATTTTTCAATTTTGGGGTTGTATGGGAGGTAGGCGTGGTTTTCATCCGATCTAGCCCATTCTCGAACTTGATCTTTGGTTTTTAGAAAAAAGCTTAAATATCGAATTTCATAACGATAGCTTCAAAATTACGGCTGTAATCGTGTCCACAGACAGACAGACGGACAGACGGACAGACAGACGGACATGGCTAAATCAACTCAGGTGGTGATGCTGATCTAGAATATATATACTTTTCTATACCTACCACGCCTCCTTATGGGCGTTACACACGTCGTGACAAAATTAATATACCCCTTACGCAGTACGCGTGGGGGTATAAAAATGGGCGCGTCCGTGAGTGGCTGAAGCCCATATTTTATATGCATTTCAATTTTTATGAAAAATTTACAAAAATTTATAAAAACTTCAAGTTTTATTCCTGAAGCTCACTTGTTAAAGTCCTTACAGTATTTTCGCTATTGTGGATTGTATGGGAGGTAGGCGTGTTCGTGGACGGATTACGCCCAATTTGAATGTATCTTTTTTTTTCTATAAAATACAGACATTCGAACTTTTATGTCTGTAGGTTAAACATAAGCTTATTTAATGAGTTTTCAATTTATTGGGTTATATGGGAGGTGGGCGTATCCGTGGTTGGATGGCATCTATATTCCAAAAGCGTCTTCGTTTTGTTATAAAACATAAACGTACCAAATTTCATCTCTATACGTTAGACATAATGTTATTAATTGCGTTTTCAATTTTTGGGTAGTATGGAAGTGGGCGTGTCCGTGGGCGGAAGACATCCATTTTTAAAAATCATCTTTGGTTTGTTAAAAAAAACATGCGTACTAAATTTTATCACTGTAGATTAAACAAAAGCTTATTTATTGAGTTTTTCATTATTGAGTAGTATGGTAGGTGGGCGTGTCCGTGGGCGAATTACACCTATTTTTCGTAGACATCTTTGCTTTGATATAAAAAAATACGTTCCAAATTGTATCTTTGTAGGTAAAACACAAGCTTATTTATTAGGTTTTAAATTTTTGGATTGTATGGGAGGTGGGCGTGGCCGTGGATGGATGACATCCGTGTTTCAAAGACGTCTTTGTTTTGATATAAAATACAATGCACCAAATTTTATCTCTGTGGGTTAAACATGAGCTTATTTATTAAGATTTTAATATTTGGTTGTATGGGAGGTGGGCATGTCCATAATAAAAAATAACACTTATTTTGTGAGTTTTATTTTTTCGCTCTAAAATAATACTTATTTTGAGAGTTTTATTCTTGTACGCAAAAAATACTTACTTAATTTCGCTCTGATATAAAACTTAAGCTTCTACTTTTATTTTTTTACTCAGTAAATAGGTAACACTTATTTTCGAGTTTTACTCTTTCGCTCTGAAATAAAACTGATTTATTGAATTTTATTTTATTCCATAAAAAAATAAATGTATTTTCTAATTTTATTTTTACGCTCTGAAATAAACTTTATTTTTTAAGTTTTATTTATATTTTTTGATCAGAACGTAGTACTTATTTTTGAGTTTTATTTTTTCGCTCTGAAAATAAAACTTATATTTGAGTTATATTTTTTTCACTCAAATAAAACACTAATATTTTGAGTTTAATTTTTTACTCAGAAAATAAAACTTATTTTTTGAGTTTAATTCTTTAACTCACAAAGTAAGACTCTTCTCATTTTTATATCAACTCTTTTATTTGACTCTCGTTGGATTAAGGTTCTTTTTGTATTCCATATTTTCAATAAATAGGTCTAAATTTCCGAGTAAAAATATAAATCTCAAAAAACAAGTTTTATTTTCTGAGTAAAAAAATATAACTCAAAAATAAGTTTTATTCTCTCAGTAAAAATAAAACTAAGAAACTGAGGTTTCTTTTATTGTGAAAAAATCAAACTCAAAAATAAGTTTTATTTACTCAGTAAAAAAATAAAACTAAAAAATAAATTTTATTTTGTAAGTAATATTATAGAACTTAAAAAATAAATTTTAAAAAATATATATTTTTTTAAGAATTATAAGCTCAAATTTACAAATTAAAATGACACAATTTTATAACATATAAAAGTATAAAATTCTTAAAATAAGTTTTATTTTAGAGCGAAAAAATAAACCTCCAAAAAAATGTAATTGTCTAATTAAGAATATAATACTTAAAAAATAAATTATATATCAGAGCGAAAAAAATAAAACTCAAAAATAAGATTTAATTTCAGAGTTAAAAAATAAAACTCAACAAATAAGTTTTATTTCAGAGTAAAACAATATAACTCAAAAATAAGTTTCATTTTTTGAAAAAAAAAATAAAACTCAAAAAATAAGTGTTTTTTATCAGCGAAAAATAAAACTAAGAAATAACGGAAAAAACCAAAAAAAAAATAGTATCAGAAATGATACTAAAAGAAAGTAGGGCTAAGACTTGAACTCATGGATCATAAAGTACCTATAAATGATGAAAATCTTTGCAAGTTAGTCTTATTAACGTTTTTCTTTAATCACCCTGTTATTATTGAACTTTTACTCTACAGAATAAAAACATGTTCTCTATAAAAAAAAATATTATCCTTTAAGCTCTGCAGTTTTCCTTGAACTTACATGAATTTTATATGTTGCACATACATCATGCAATGACAAGCAGCGAAAAGATTAAAAAAGAAAATATAACTGAAGGTGAAGAAATATGATAAGAAACAAACGACTTATGTTAAATACGTAAAAGCATATAAAGTTAAGCCTATTAAATAGAAACAGAAATTTTTTAAGAAATATTTTTGTAAAATATTTGAACACTTAGGGTCAGTTTTTATTGTTTCTTTTAATCTGTTCAAACTAGACCAAGACAAAGCCTTTAAAGTAGTCGTAGAGTGTAAAAATATGAAAAAAATGATCCTTGTTAATTTTAACTGAAGTCACAACTGGACAAAAGTTGTAATTGTAATTGAAATTTCCTTAAAGTATGCAAGGAACTGTGAAAGTGCTGCATTTTTTATGTTGAAATTAATGAAATTTAATTTTTTTTTTTTTCTTAGAAGAAATAGTAGACAAATCTTGTGCTTTCTGTTGTAATAAAATTTAAAGAAGCAACATTTTCGTTAAATATTTGAATTATCTGTGTTTGCATCCAAAAGTTTTATCTTGGTACTATTTTTAATAAAGGTTAAAAAAACACTATGAGAAAGTAGCTAGAAGTTTTATGTATTAAATACAAAACTATACGAAATTCAATTTTATTATCAGTTTCTTAATACAACAAGTATGTCAAATGCACGTATTTATTAGTTTTTTACACCATTTTCAAATAAATTTTGATTTTTAAAAAAAAAATATGTATATAGTTTAATACTATCTAAAGGTTGAATTAAAAATGAAAGAAATAAAAATTTACTTGAAAACGTTTGAGATAACAGCTAAAAAGTTACAGAAAATTTTTCAATAAATATTCAGCTTAAAACATGCGCTGAAAAAAAAATACCTGCTGATAATACTCGAGGTTGTCACTTTATGTAGCGCCAAGAGAAACTCATAAAATTCACACAAAAGTTGCAAGTTAAGTACTCATGTTGTAGAGGCTTGTTGCGATTACAGCAATAACAATAACCATGCCATTAACATCAACAAAAACAACAACAACTGTGACACAAATAATATTCATATTAACAGCTACAGGGTGTTAAGATACTTAGGTCAACTTAGCGGTGTATCTCATTTTGAAATATGTACCACCATTTTTTATTTCCTTTTTTATTTACATTTTTTATGTTTATCCTTCACCTGGGTTATATTGTTTGTAATAACAACAATTATTATTGTCGTTTAGAAAATGTGTATCAAAGTCGTTGATTTGTCATAACAATCACAGGATCAAGAAGAACTTTTAGCACAATATCTAAAGTTGACATAGTTTTTATAGCGCCAGCCTTTGTGTTTGTCTTTGCTTATTTTTACTCTTGCGATAAATGTGGCTTGAGTATAGTTTAATGGATGTTTTGTTGGGAGAATGTTTAAAAAACAAAAATTCTGACACATTAACACAAATGTCAAAATATCTATGTGCAATAGTTTCATTTTTGCATTTGTTAATTTAAATGTAATCTTTGTGCTGACAATATTTTTTTACTACTAGTTATATTAGTAAGTGATTTAGTGACACGGTCATAAATTGATATCTGCTTTGTGATATAAGAGCAATTTTAGTATGTATTAGTGTCAGGTCTTGGTCTTGGTCTTGGTCTTGGTCTTGGTCTTGGTCTTGGTCTTGGTCTTGGTCTTGGTCTTGGTCTTGGTCTTTGACTTTGACTTTGACTTTGACTTTGACTTTGACTTTGACTTTGACTTTGACTTTGACTTTGACTTTGACTTTGACTTTGACTTTGACTTTGACTTTGACTTTGACTTTGACTTTGACTTTGACTTTGACTTTGACTTTGACTTTGACTTTGACTTTGACTTTGACTTTGACTTTGACTTTGACTTTGACTTTGACTTTGACTTTGACTTTGACTTTGACTTTGACTTTGACTTTGACTTTGACTTTGACTTTGACTTTGACTTTGACTTTGACTTTGACTTTGACTTTGACTTTGACTTTGACTTTGACTTTGACTTTGACTTTGACTTTGACTTTGACTTTGACTTTGACTTTGACTTTGACTTTGACTTTGACTTTGACTTTGACTTTGACTTTGACTTTGACTTTGACTTTGACTTTGACTTTGACTTTGACTTTGACTTTGACTTTGACTTTGACTTTGACTTTGACTTTGACTTTGACTTTGACTTTGACTTTGACTTTGACTTTGACTTTGACTTTGACTTTGACTTTGACTTTGACTTTGACTTTGACTTTGACTTTGACTTTGACTTTGACTTTGACTTTGACTTTGACTTTGACTTTGACTTTGACTTTGACTTTGACTTTGACTTTGACTTTGACTTTGACTTTGACTTTGACTTTGACTTTGACTTTGACTTTGACTTTGACTTTGACTTTGACTTTGACTTTGACTTTGACTTTGACTTTGACTTTGACTTTGACTTTGACTTTGACTTTGACTTTGACTTTGACTTTGACTTTGACTTTGACTTTGACTTTGACTTTGACTTTGACTTTGACTTTGACTTTGACTTTGACTTTGACTTTGACTTTGACTTTGACTTTGACTTTGACTTTGACTTTGACTTTGACTTTGACTTTGACTTTGACTTTGACTTTGACTTTGACTTTGACTTTGACTTTGACTTTGACTTTGACTTTGACTTTGACTTTGACTTTGACTTTGACTTTGACTTTGACTTTGACTTTGACTTTGACTTTGACTGTGACTTTGACTTTGACTTTGAATTTGAATTTGAATTTGACTTTGACTTTGACTTTGACTTTGACTTTGACTTTAACTTTGACTTTGACTTTGACTTTGACTTTGACTTTGACTTTGACTTTGACTTTGACTTTGACTTTGACTTTGACTTTGACTTTGACTTTGACTTTGACTTTGACTTTGACTTTGACTTTGACTTTGACTTTGACTTTGACTTTGACTTTGACTTTGACTTTGACTTTGACTTTGACTTTGACTTTGACTTTGACTTTGACTTTGACTTTGACTTTGACTTTGACTTTGACTTTGACTTTGACTTTGACTTTGACTTTGACTTTGACTTTGACTTTGACTTTGACTTTGACTTTGACTTTGACTTTGACTTTGACTTTGACTTTGACTTTGACTTTGACTTTGACTTTGACTTTGACTTTGACTTTGACTTTGACTTTGACTTTGACTTTGACTTTGACTTTGACTTTGACTTTGACTTTGACTTTGACTTTGACTTTGACTTTGACTTTGACTTTGACTTTGACTTTGACTTTGACTTTGACTTTGACTTTGACTTTGACTTTGACTTTGACTTTGACTTTGACTTTGACTTTGACTTTGATTTTGACTTTGACTTTGACTTTGACTTTGACTTTGACTTTGACTTTGACTTTGACTTTGACTTTGACTTTGACTTTGACTTTGACTTTGACTTTGACTTTGACTTTGACTTTGACTTTGACTTTGACTTTGACTTTGACTTTGACTTTGACTTTGACTTTGACTTTGACTTTGACTTTGACTTTGACTTTGACTTTGACTTTGACTTTGACTTTGACTTTGACTTTGACTTTGACTTTGACTTTGACTTTGACTTTGATTTTGACTTTGACTTTGACTTTGACTTTGACTTTGACTTTGATTTTGACTTTGTCTTCATACCTCTTTTGGCTTAATGAAAGGTGCTTAAATACGATTTTTAGTAATAAAGTACAAATGATAACAAACGGACGTTCGATGTTACGTTTTTTGATAACGAATGGTAACAATACAAAGTTTTTTTTATAAAACGATCAAAAAAATATTTTGTTTGTTTAATTTACTAATTACTGTTTGTATACTACAGTACATATTTTTATTTTGGTCATTCTGAAAATATTTAAAATAAGAAAGTTAATATAAAACTCATGATGCGTTTTGATATGAATATGATTTGTTGGATTGTACGATAGATCAGATATATGGAAGAAATGCTGTTGTATTATGGGTATGACATGATATATAAAGAGTGATTGTTTAAGAATAGTATTAGATTATAAGTAATTTTTTCTTATATAGTATTAGATGTCCTCTAGGCACTTGCTTATGTTTTTCATGTTTAATATCATGGTATTTTTATTCTATTAAATTAGAATTTTAAAATTGTCCCGAACCAGTTCTGAGAAACAATCTAAGACTATATCCAGCGATTTAAAAGCGTACATAAAAGAGTATTTTTAAATAATTTTGCTTTTATAACTGACTTAGGATACTAGTTAGCAATATTGAATTTTTTACTTGTTTTATTAACAAGCTCACCTAAGCTTAGCACAATTAGACTGCATCTATTTTAAATTTTGCATTTATAAATTATATTATTTACTGTAAATGCTGATAGTTTTATCCTTTTATAATTCAAACTTATTTAAATTTAAGACTGACAAAAGCTATTAATGCACAAATACTATCGTAATCAACTAAAATGTTGAACATGACACAAAAAAGAAAAAAACCAAAAAAATTCTGAATGACTCTGTATAATAATCTGGTATGCCATGTACCGAAAACGCAAAGTAAAACCGAAACGCAACAAAAATGAAAAACCAATTAAAATTCACGAATAAATAAAGGCGAATCCAGTGCAAGAGCAAAACTTGTTGCAAATTTAAATTAAAAAAAAATTCTGTTCAAAAAAGGTGCAAGTGGCTGCTACCTTGCACAACCATGAACACCCATAATTCATTAAATTTCCAACAGCCGACTGTTTTAACTTGCTATTTCTTGTTGGGTCGATATCTCTCGCAAACTCTTTTTCTCACTTCTATGCTTTGCTTTAAGCAGCCTCTTCAATGGTGGCTGCTTCAAT
Organism: Tetanocera ferruginea; assembly: GCA_958299015.1. NCBI lineage: Eukaryota > Metazoa > Arthropoda > Insecta > Diptera > Sciomyzidae > Tetanocera > Tetanocera ferruginea. Next base: position 96,137,971 of record OY282642.1, read on the forward strand.
ATTTATAATTTTTAATAGTTGGCAACAGGGTGCGGAGTGGAGTGTATTGGACTTTCTATGAACATCTTCAAATGTTTTATGGTTATGGCTTACATATATAAACTGACCGAGCATCTATAAAGCAAAATGTACAAAAATAAAAGGATATTTAAATATATTTATATATGTATAAATAGATAAACAACAACTACAACCGAAGTTAAACAAGCATAACCCTGATATTGTGGTATATATATTTTATATATTTTGGTATTTTTGTGTTGTTGTTGCTGTTGGCTTTGGAATAATTTGAACAGATTAAAGTGAAGACAAGACTTATGGCATTGGCCAGTTAAAACTAATTTTGGCCTGTATTTAACTTAGTTGAGTAGCTTTTTCTTTTTTTGCTTAGCATCTTTTTGTGGTTATTTTTAAGCCAACTAAAATGGAGTTTAATTTTTAGTTCTATAGAATTTTCTAACTTAATTGATTGTTTCAGAAACACTCAGTCTGTATTTGATGTGCTTTTTAACAAAGTTAACATAAATATTTTCCTAGTTTAATTGACAGAATCGAGGTTAGGTTTATGTTGGAATATGCGAATAAGTCTATAAACATCTAGCAACATATTTCAACTTATCTCAATTAAAGATATAGCAGTGCATAAAAACTAAACACCATATTTTTATATTAAAGTCTAGTTACTCTGTTCAGTTTCATGTCAAATCTACAAAATTTCACTCAAAACTACAAAAAAAATATAACTGTGAAATATGTGTGAAATTTTTCACAACATGTTCGTCATAGTTGTACTATGTTCCGCTGTGAAAAATGCTCACAACATTTCTCTTGCAACATTTTCTCACTACAATTTAATTGAACCGCATATTATTTTGAAGTGAAAAATGACACTTGTCGTAAATTTTTTGTTTTTACGTCTTTATTTTTCTTATTTTTTTTTTTTTTTTTGTTAAGCCTAATTTTTTTTAATTTTTAAATTTCTTCGCAACAAAATATTTGTTAGAATTTTCACGCAGCAAAAATAATGAATGTTGCAAGCGAAATTTAACGCAAACGAACAGAGTACTAGGCTTAAAAAAAAATATTTGAGTGAAACTATTAAAAAGCATAAATCTTAAACTTATTCATCATCAAAAGTTAAACTGAGTACTTTTGACTCAAACAATCTTGAGTGTTTTGCCTGGAAACTCATGAGTTGATGTACTTTAGAATTTTTAATCGAGCTAATCCTGATTATGTCTAGACGTACAAAAATATCAAATTATCTAGAGCTTCTGTTATCATACCTTCTATTCAAAGTCGAACTGGATTGTTTAAATAAAATAACAACGGTTAACTATTATTTAATGCTTATTTAACCACCTTCAAAAAAATTAACATTGCAGACACCTGTACCAAGGTTTACCCTTTTCTTTAAAGCTTTGTTGTTCGACCGATTTCGATTTCGGAATGGCTCGAAAAACTCACTCAGCAAATTCTCTTCTCGCTAAAATTAAGTTTAAGGCATAGGAAAAAGTCACACAGGGTCATATCTGGCAAGTATTGTTCTTGTTAAATGATGTTGGCAATGTTTTTGTTTAAATAATTGTGTGCAAAGCATGATGTTTGAGCTACAAAAGTCTGCAATGAGTACTCAACAAATTAGTGTATCAGACGATGCATAACTGTTGCCAACTGATGCTTTTTTTTCACAATTTATATTCAAAACTCTCGAATTGACACCAACTATAACAGTATTTTTTGAAAGATAATTTAAAAAACAAATGTTTCTTTAACTAATTTGCAAATTATTTTATTTATTTTGATTGTCTTTTTGATTTTCTGTTAATGTATTTTTTTTAACTTATTTTCAGAGTCGGTGAGAATGGACCATGGGACCAAGTACCACATATTTTTACCAAAACAAATTCAACATCATATCAAGTAACCGGACTCATACCATTCACTGTATATAGCTTTCGTCTATTGGCTGTAAATAAATTAGGTGTCAGTCCACCGTCCAAGGAATCTTATTACATAGTAACGTTACGTGAAGGTAATTTTAACAAGATACACTATAAGATAAGCATGTTTTTCATAATATATTTTGTCTAAAATTACCACCTCAACCAAAAAAAATCAAAAAATCAAAACTTCTGCTTATAAATTATTTGTATTCTCATTCGCTATTGGCTCATTTACTTTGAATATTATTTGCAATTCTAGCTAGTTTACACACAATAACACTTAAAACAGCTTGCTTATATGCCATTAGCTTTGCAGCAGCTATTTAGATAAATATAACCAAAGCATTTCGCTGCTTTTGTTTAGCCAAAAAACAAAGCCATATTCTACAAAAGAAACAATAGAAAAAGTGAAACTCAAAGTTGGTTTTTGCTAAGCACTGATAAATTAAAAAAAAAAAGAAACGTTAGCTTGACTAACAACGTGCCAGCAATTTAAAGTCATTGAGCTGACAGGCTATAGTCTGTCAAAATTTTTTTAAGGCCACACAACAAACAGAATCCAACAAATATTTACAAAACTGGTAGTTAAGCAGAATGTCATGTTAAACATAATAAATTGACGCCTGAAACTGAAGGTGCTGGCTCGGTGTTTATACTAGATGATACCGCAAAACAAACAAAAACGCACACATACGCACTCAACACGGGCAAACTCACAAACACAATGGCAAACATGTTTAACGCAATCAATCTACACATAAGCACGATGGAGAAACACCAAAACACACACACACAAACACATCTCCACGCACATGCTATAGAGATGCGTTCAAGTGCGTGTGCAAACAGTTTAAGCAATCGACACAATGCGGCGGCCTTAAAAGCCATTTGGCAGTGTTGCTTGGCTTCACTGCCTGCTTAGGCCGCACCATTAGAAATGCTGCGGCAACAAAGAACACAAACACCTACATAGCAACAACACAAGCATCAAACGACATCTACTCACCGACACACTTACCAACACACACTCACGCACAGTCGCATGTAAACAAACAAAGGCATGCACGAGATTCGCACCAACGCAAGAGCAACATCATTAGTTGCCACATTTACGAGTACAGCACAACAACGAGAATAGCAACAACTTAGATGTAAGCAACATAGCTGCAAAGTGGGCCTTGTTTTGGGCGCAACATGAAAACAAACAGTCGCAAACTTAAAATTGCCGCGTATGAGGTACGCTTTGTCAACAATTAAGGCTTAGTAGTTGGCGGACGCACGCCAGCTATTGTTGACGCTATTGTGTTGTTATTGTGGCCAGCTGCTGTACCTGTATCTCTGCGGCGCGTGTGTGCTAAATGAGTTTCCGTATCCGTTTTTTTATGAATTGAGTTAAATTTGCCTTTAATGCCTGTTGTTTGTAGCAGCAGGTGTGGCACGAAATGACAGAAAAGCAATTTTTTTTCTTTTTTGTTTGTTTGCCAGTAGCAGCAGCAGCTGGTTTGGCAACCTATTTAAAGGCAATTTAAACTAGGTGGTTAAAGCTTTGTTTCAATACCACACAGCACTCTTAATGCCTTAACACATGCTGTATAACCCAACTGAAGCCATTAAATATAAATGATCAACTTTGTTAGTTGAACTATTTAACTTTTTAATAACCTTGAGACAAGATTAAAAAAAAAATACAAACATGTAAGGAAACACCAAAGTTGATCTAGCCCGGCATTGAAATTTCTTAAGCCTCATTTAATATTTAAATCTTTTTTTGGTCTCAGCTGAAGCGGGTATAAAACAATCTTAAACGCTTCTAATGATATTGATTATAGCAAAATATCGGCTGTAGCGAACTAATTTTCACCATATAAGGGAATCAATCGTCGCTTATAACAAACAAGTGTGATTTTCGGTTTTAAGCAATTGGCATTTTGTTTGATTCAAAATATGTTTGAAGACATATTTTTGCTAAAAATCTTACTGTGCATTATTTAATGTGCTTGAAGCTCCTTTTTCTCAATTTATATACAACACATTTGAATAACGGTGTTCACGATCTGGAGTTTTTGGAGTATTTTTAGTAAATAAAAAAGAATTTGCTTCAGATTGTGAGCACTCTTATGAGCAGTGCTGCCATAGAACGCCAGTCAGCTGTTTGTCAAATACACAAATACTATGCAAAATTTACAATAGGGTTCCAACATTGTAAATTTAGTATTTATAGTATTTGGAATAAGTACATGTTTTGTTTTTGTAAAATTGTCAAATTTACTACAAATATCAAACTAATCAAAAATACAGAATACAAGACCATAAACTCCAAATTGTGAATACCGCTAATGTAAATTATATCATTGAAAGCGAACCATAGCATAGATGTGGAGAATGTTTTATAATAAATCATCAGATATATGATGAATCTGATGGAGGGGATTAACCGCTCCTTCATCAATATTATAATTTGTTTGGTGAAGAGCCTTTGATTTTAATTTTTATTTTAAGTTAAAATTTTCTCAAAGGATTTAGTTTTATGTATTCATCAATCGTCAAATTTGTACATAAGGTATGCGACAAAAAGATAAGGTCAGTCTGTTTTTTCTTTGTGTAGCTCAATTTGAGTGATTACTCTTTGGATCTTGTGGATTTTATTGTTCGATAGAGAGAATGCAACAAATAAATTCTAATATAATGAGTAAACAAAGTCCCGTTAGTTTTAAATACATCAAAAATGAAAAAAAAGCTAAATTTTGCTGCGACAAAATGATAAGGTCAGTTGCAATTTTTGCATTGTTTGGTCAGGTGAGTGTTCCGTTTGTATTAAAATTTGATTTATTTTAATAATTCAATTATTAACCATTTTTTGAAGAGAAATGGGTCGTGGTAAGAGTCTCACTACTTACGAGAAAGGATTTATTGACGGAAAGGTTGTTGAAGGAGTTGGAATGAGACAAATCGCCAGAGACCTTGGAAGATCACTGTGTGTTGTACAAAATTATTTGAAGTATCGAGAAAATTATGGAAAAAAAAAGAGTCCTGGTCGAAAAAAAGTACTTTCCGCGACCACAGTGCGCTCCATTGGACGAATTGCCTCAAATATTACCATAAGTGCAGCAAAAATTAAGGCAGAGCTTAAGCTTACTGCATCCAAGAGGACAGTACTCAGAGCCATCGACGGAAATGAATATTTGAAGCGAGCCAAAATGAAAAAATTCCTTGACTCAATGCTGACCATAAAGCGAAGAGGCTTGAATTCGCTAAATTAAACATGTCAACCAATTGGCATCAGGTAATTTTATAATAAATAAAAAGAAAATCATTTGTAGGTTTTAATGACTGTTTTTTTTCTTTCAGATGATTTTTTCGGACGAGAAAAAATTCAATCTTGATGGCCCAGTTGGTTTGAATTATTATTGGCGGGATTTAAGAAAGGAGCCTCGATATTTTTCAAAAAGAAATTTTGGTGGTGGTTCGTTGATGGTGTGGGGAGCATTCAGCTCTATTGGAACATTGCATTTCCGTCAACACGCATGAACAGTGCTGAATACCAGGAAGTACTCTCCACATGTTTGCTGCCTTTTCTTGCTGAAAATCGAGAAGCGCCGCTTGTTTTTCAGCAAGAAAATGCAGCGATCCATGTGAGTCGGTCAACAAAGGAGTGGTTTGTGGGCAATTCAGTGGAAGTCTTGGACTGGCCCGCACGCTCACCTGACCTGAATCCCATGGAGAACATGTGGGGAATTCTTGTACGTGAAGTTTATGCCGATAACAGGCAGTTTAGCACTGTTGCTGATCTGAAAGTGGCCATACTGAATGCCTGGAGAGAAATTCGGCAAACAACACTCGCGAGCCTGGTAGGATCGATGCCGGGGCGTATTTTTAAGACAATACAAAAAAATTAATTAAAAACATTTATTCTGTACACTAATAAACTTGTTAAAAGTTAGAAGAACTCATTAAAATCATTTCTGCATACTTTTTTTAAATCGGAGAAAAACCGCCGAAGCAATTTTGATTCTCCTGAAGGTCCTTTTTGTTAAAAAAAAAAAACATGTTTCTTACTTGTAACTTTTTATTTTTCACAGAACGCATACCCACACCTGCTAAAATATTAAATTTCTTACTTATACCAATATTCTGATATGTAAAAAATTTAAAAATTGTGTTTCATTATAACTCTTATTGACCACCAAAAATTGAATTTTTTGATATTTTTAAAAAGACACTGTTTTATAACCGCTTTAAAAGACACATTTTTTTCTTGATTTACGTGAAAGTGTTATGGTTGGAAAGGTATTAAGTTCTTCTTTTTTTCTGTGTATCACTTTAATCAAAGCTGTGTGCAAAAACTGACAGAATGTGAGAAATCGACTTTAGAAATCTGATAAAATGAAATATTTCTTATTCATACTAACAATTAATTTCATTTGTTCACTGCTTTATCGTCCAGATTTCGATAAATTTTTTTTTTTAATCACATAGTTTTGATTAAAGCGATACACAGAACAAAAGAAGAACTTCATACCTTTCGAACAATAACAATTCCACGTAAATCTAATAAAAAGTGTGTCTTTTACAGCGGTTTCAAAAAAATTTCTTTTTAAAAATAGCAAAAAATTCAATTTTTGGTGGTCAATAAGAGTTATAATGAAACACAATTTTTAAATTTTTTGAATATCAGAATATTGGTATAAGTAAGAAATTTATTATTTTAGCAGGTGTCGGTATGCGTTCTGTGTAAAATAAAAAGTTAGTTACAAGCAAAAAACATGTTTATTTTACCAAAAAGGACCTTCAGGAGAATTAAAATTGCTTCGGCGGTTTTTCTCCGATTTAAAAAAAAAAGTATGCAGAAATGATTTTAATGAGTTCCTCTAACTTTTGAGACCCCGACCGGTTGAATTTTTTTTTTATCCATATAAGAATGATCCGGTCTAATATACAGAGGTCTAATATAAAAAAGTTTAGGGACAAAGCAATTATGAGATTTAGTTTGTTAGCACAAGTTTTTCCAGTACACTTGCAAAAAAGAAATGTTTGAGCATTTAAAAAATAAATATTTTATTTTGTTAAAACACCAAAATATAAATTTAATTTCAATTTTAATTCATATTAAATGTTAAAAAATTAAAAAACAATATGAATTGTTTTTATCAGAGTGGGTAAATTTCAAATCCTCTAATATCTGGTTAGACCTTCTATGGCTTTTTAACATCTTCGCATTCTTACAAATTTTTATGTCTTCTCTGGAGATATACGCACCGAATGGTCAGGTGCGTATGGCCACCTGAGCGTATTTTTAGAAGTAAGTAATATGAGATTTCATAAAAGTAAGTTATTACATAAGTAAAAGTAAATACTTGAATATCAACTATTATTAAATAATCTTAATAGTTCATAGTTGCTATTGCTATGAAAAGGCTGAACATGTTAGCCTGGACCAGAACCTGTTTTGCTAGTACAGTACTTTTTGTATGAAAAAATTGTTAGCCTACAAATTAGCCCACACAAAATTTATTTTATATATATCAGTAAGGACACATTGACAACGACTGAAACAAAATAAAATTTGAGGTGAATGAAAAATGTCATATCGACTGCTAATTAACTATTTCGTATATTTCGATGGGCTTCTATACTAGTATTAAAATAATAGTGAATCCATTGCTCCATGGGCAATGCAGTAGCCCTCCTAGAAGTAAACACACGCTGACTAAGAATATGCAAACACCACACTCATTTATTTCTATGTGTTACAAATATCAACAGTGGCGGCCATGGTCATGCGTGCTAAGTGTGTGGCGTTCGAACCAACGAATCTCGAGTTCAAACTTCATCTCAGGCAAAAGTTTTTTTTTAATAGAAATAAATTGTTCTTGAGAACATGAACTTTAACCGCTCGAAGTGGGCATAAGACATGTAGATCCGGTCCTTGGTTATTTGTGCGCTTACATTAAATAACACACACAACACACTTGCTCATAACAAGCTCGGCCAAAGTCTAAAATGGCCAATTTGTGTGTGTTTTTTTTAACAAACATTTGCACAAAATTTATATAGCCTGACCTATATTGTTTAGGGTATCAAAAAAATGTATGATAGTGGATAAATAATTTTTTTTTATTTGCAGCTTGAAACAACTTTTTTCACATAATTGGCAATTGATAAATGCAAACTGGACCAATTTAAAAACTCTTCTCTCTTGAAAATTTACTTCAACAAGTAAATCTTTTGAAAAACTTTTTGCATTTTAAAAACTTTAAACTGACAAATATTTTCCTATTTATTATATAGATAACTATATCAAACTTGACATTAAAAGACACATCAAATTAATATTTAGAAACAGTTGTAAACAAAAACCCATTAAATCGAGTGCTATATTTTTTTCTTTGTAAGCCAATTATGTTGCATATAAGCATTCTTTTTAATATTTTTAAATAATTTTCAATAATGTTCTAAACATATTAAGCCTCTTATTATTATATTATTTTCAGCCATATTCATTAATAAATTTATATATCTTGCTAATGATATTAAGTAGATATAAGTTTAAGAAATTGTCAATCAATTCTTAAGAATAAGTTTAAAATAATATGCTAAGAATTGGTAAGAATTTTTATACATTTGAATTATTTTTTATGAAAAATCAACCAGACTACATTGAATTGCAAATGTAATCCAATTGCTTGAAAATGAAGTCAATTTGTTGATTTCGTGCCTTAATACAGCCGCATGGCCTTCGTTGTCAGCTACATAACCATTAGTCATAACTTACAATTACATTAACCCTTACTACCTTACTTACAACCAACAACAGCGCAGCACCGACATGGGCAATGAGGCGACTACCAGTCTGTAGTCAAGTCATCCTACCATTTCGTCTGCTAACAGTTGAGGCACCCTTAATTTATTTATAAACTCATTCGAGTGTACATGAGCTACCTCAACACCTTATTTTTCGTTCTTTGCCTGAATGCCTGACAACGCATGGCTCATTAGGCATAACTGCGCAGAAAGACGTAACCAAGCTATAGCAACGAACGCCTAATAGAATGCAAAGTATAAGATAGAGAGAAGAAAAAAAAAAAAAAAGAGAAGAAAAGCAAAAAATCAAGACTATCTATAAACTGCTCAAGCTTGTCTTGAATGACGTTTTTGACAGCTTCACAATGAAGCACGCCAACATGTTGTCAGTCATGGTGGTTGAATTCACCAACAAAGCACGCCTTGAGCGCTGCTGCTCAAGTTAAAAAATTGCCAATATTTTGGTAGCTTTATCGCTATATTTTTACTATCTCTTTTATATAAAATTTTAATATTTTTATGCAGGCGTTTTGCAGCCTTCATTCACACTCTTATGTCTATGCTTGTATTGTAAGCTGTTTTTCTTTCACTTTGCTTGTTATTCTTGCATTTAACTTTTCACTCTTAACTGATTTTTGTTTTGTTTTGTTTGTTTTTTCTTTTTGCAGCGCCTACGGGCAAACCGATACCAACAACGGCGCACAATACTTCATCAACATCGGTGTATATATCATGGAAGCCACCGCCACCCGACACCATATTGGGTGAATTTCTTGGCTACCGCATTACCTATCGACCCCGCGACCGCGATCCGAATGACACTAAGGAAATCTACATACGTGACAGCACAGTAGAGGTAAGTGTGTGTATGTGTGTGTGTTATGCAAAACTTTGTTGCCGCTTTAAGCTACAGCTTTTCTAATTTATACTTAAGCTATTCAAGTGGGTTTGGCCCAAAACTGTACTGCTGCCCTAGCTACCGAGTCGAGTGGTCTTAGTGCAAATCCTTGGAGACCAGCGTATTATTAGAGCTGCATGCTTTGAGCTACAATTTGATTCTCTGCCGATATTGATTTCTATTTTAATATTTTTGACAAGCTCTTCAGTTAAGAGCAGTACTACTTGTAGATTTTCAAGTTGTTATTGTTATCAGTGATGTGCTAGCATAGCGGGTTTTTTTTTTTTTCTTAATTTAATTTTTTTCGGCCAGCCTACCATTGACAAGGTTTTGCATTTTTCAGTCTTAATATCTTTGGGCTATCTTTGTTTCCTACTCGATTAGTTCAATTTTTAACCTCTTGTATTTTTAGGTCTTCTTCTTTTTCCTTATGGCAAGGAATCGATTTCATTTATGTGCTCGAATTGTTTTTGTCTTCCTGAATAGAGCTGCTTATGACATTGAATAACCTTTGGAAGTTTTTGTTATTTAACTGTCTTAAAGCTGTGCATAGACAGCTTTTTTGTTTTTGCCAGACACGTGCCGCAGCGGTAGTGTTCATGTTATTAAAATGTCATTTGCGTCAGAGTTCTTTTATTTATTTATTATTTTTTTTCTTTATGGTTTGTGTGTTGATTTTTTTTTTTTTTGTGTCTATAAATTATCTATAACATTTATGTAAGTATATGAAAATAACTGTTAACAAAAATTGTATAAACAGACTGGCGGTTGTAGGCTAAATATTTTTAAGCACGCAACTACTTGTGTGGGCTAAAGGGTAAGAGTTTCTTTCAAGAGGTAATTGTATTTTTACATATTTTACTGATGTTGTCCAAACAAGCCGACCAGTGCAGTATTTATGCTCATACCATGCTTGCCAACGGCAATAATGTCCAAGTTTACAAATTATAAAAGAATGTGTCTGCGTTTGTTATTAGGTTGCGTTCGCATGAGTACAACTGTGATGGATTCTTACTTAAGATATGTTAATAAAAGAAAATAGCGAGTCATGTCATGGCCTAAAACTAGTTTCTGACATATGTATATCAAATAACAAAAACCAAAAAAAAAAAAAAAAACAAACAAAATGGCCTTGTCAGTCCTTGTAAGGTCTTTGACCGAATTTCTTAGAATCAATTATATTGTATATGTTATTAAATATGTATATGTTATTTTATATGTTCGTACACAAATGACCGAGTTCAGGACCTAAATGTTTTATGACGACTTCGAACGACTTAAGTTTATGGTCTCATGAAGTTTTTCATGGCATTGCTTAATCTCCAAGGTTTGTCATTATCTGCAGAGATGTCATTGTCGGCCGTCAGGTCCGTCTGAGTTAGTCTGTTTGTTGTCCGTATACACAGGATAAGATGAAGGAGTTCCGGTAATTGAATGAAACTTGGTACACATGGTCAAATGGATTCAAGAATCTGCACTTTTGAATATTTTTGGAATCCGCCTACGGACACGCTTACCTCCCATATAACGCAAAAATTGAAAACTGCATAAATAAGCTCATAGTTAACATACAACAATAAAGTTTGGTGTGTATGTGTTTTGTATCAACAAAAAAATGTTTTCGAAAAATGGGTGTCATTCGCCCACGCACACGCTTACCTTCCATACAACCCAAAAATGGAAAACGCAATAAACAAGCCTATGTTTAACCAACAGAGATAAAATTTGGCAAGTATGTTTTTTATGACAAATCAAAGATGGCTTTGGAAAATGGACGTCATCCAATCACGGACACGCCTACCTCCCATTCAACCCAAAAAGTTTAAAACTGAATAAATAAGATTATGTTTGTCATAGAGAAATCAAAACTAAGGTGTGTTCAAAAATTGGGAGTTATCCGTTCATGAACACGCCCACCTCCCATAGCGGAAGCACAATAAAGGCATTAACTGTGAACTACAGGAATAAAACTTGGTATTTATACATTTTTCTTCATCATTTAAATGCGTATAAAATATAGGCTTCGTCCGTACATCCGGACACACCCATTCTCCATAATATTATTTTTTGTTTTTTGGAAAAGTAGGTTTAGGATTTTTCATAGCCTAGACTTTTTTTAATTTTTCTATTGACGAAACTTTCTGACGGATATGAGGATTGAACTTGGGTTTCATTGAAAAATACATTGAAATATGTGTTGAAATTAAATTATTTATTCTTTTTAATCGTAACATAACTCTACCAATGACACCCGTTAATTTTCAAATATATACAACTGATTTAGCATAACAAATTTGTTATCTATTTTTCAAAATTTTGTCATATTTTTTGAACTAAATTTAATTTTATTATAGTTTTTGCCTGCAAATTTTATTTTTGTGTGGAGATAAACCAGCATAAATCGATTAATATGAACTTATAAACCAAATTGTATTCCATTTCGATGTCTTTTTCTACATATATAATAAAAATATAGCTCGAACAAGGGTTAAAATCTGAAAAAATATCAATAGAAAATATCTCGAGAATTTGATTTAACTAGAAAAAAACTAAGAAGCCACTGTATTCTACGACCAACAATTAAGTTGGGGTTTCTCGGCGTTTTTGTGTGTCTTTTTTAGCTCCCTAAAGTGCACAATGTTAAATTTTATCCTATTTTGTGGCCAAAATTGGGAAAATTTGAAGTACCAACTTAAAACTTTGCCCAGCACCTAAGTTAGACATATTAAGCTTGCCAATCTAAAATAGACTTGCCACGCTCATTTTTTCTGTAGGAGGGAGGTAAAGAGCTGAATTATAAACTTGAATCTTGATCCAGCACTTTGGTTTGAATTAGTAAGTTTCCAACACAAAAATTGACTTACCACGCCCACTATTTCTACAGGTCAGTGGTTAAGAGTTCAATAAATGTTAATTATAAATGCAATTGTAAGAAAAATTCGTTTTTTTTTTATATCGCACAAAATCGCAATATGAGTTGTTCTGACAATAACACATAAATGTTTGCTCTTAGAGATGGGCTCGTGTCACGACGAATCACGTCGTGATCGTGAGCAAACCAATGAAAAAATCACGAAAAATTTGTGATCGTGCTTGATAAAAGTTTTCTCGTGCGTGAGCGTGCGTGACTTAAATTTATTAGTGTCACGACTAATGCACCAAAATTTTTCAAAACTGTGCCAAATTTTGTAATGATGTTTTCTTACGCTTTTGTTACCAATTGCATACAAAATGCAACACTGACCACTTCTAAAGAAGCGACAACAACTGACTTCGCTCAACAACTAACATCAGCGACACCTTGAAGCAATTTTGATAATTTTGAATACAAATAATAAGCGGAGAAATTTTATCAATTTTCTTTTTATAGTGCTGTATCTACCTATCTGTTGCTTCTGCTCCTAGAATACAGGATTCTGGTTTTACCAGCAGGAACTCTAAATATACTAAATGCACTTTTAATAAAAAATTATGTGTATTCTTCTTCTAATAAAACGTATTCGTGAGAACTCGTGAGTACAATATGTCATCGTGATCGTGCGTGATTGTGAACAAAAACTTATATTTAAGCGTGAGCATGCCTAATTAGCAAAAATCACATCGTGATAGTGCGTAATCGTGATCCAAAAAATTATTTTTGATCGTGACCGAGCGTGATTAGACGAAATCACATCGTCAGCGTGCGTGATCGTGAGTAAAAATTACTCACGCGCCCATCTCTAGTTGCTTTATCGATGTATGATGAGTTTTTCTTGAATTTTTTTTAAACTCTAACTAAAGTTTTGTTTTAAAATTTCACAAATTTTCTTGAAGGTCACTTATAATAAATTCACTTTCTAAGAGAAACTTTCAATTTTATAGAATTTCTTAACTGATATATATTGAACATACAATATTTTTTAAATTTTTTAGTAACAAAAGTTGCTGTTAGATTTTGAGATACATGCATTTGAACACTTTATAAAAACTAGATACAATAAAAAATATTTCTAGCTCATTTCGAAACAACATATTTGGGCCATAGCAGCGGTAAAACACTTTAACTAAAAACAGAGTTCTTATTTGAATGCTTTGCAGTACTGCCTGTAAGATAAGGCCGAAACTAGAAAGTTTCAATCAAGTTGAAAAATTGACTTTTGGCCTCAAAATAGTCCAAATTTTCCATAGTGCAGTGTAATTGGACACAAAAAAAAATATTATACGAAGATTAATTATCGCTACATCAAGATTTTGAAAGGGAAACATTGTTTCATTTTCCGAGACTGCTGAAGTATCGATAAGAAAATAATTTCTCTATCGACAAACACTATTTAAAAAAATAATCATTTTAAATTTGAGGAAAGTATTTATCAGCTGATTTCAAAAACTTAAAAACAGCAGAACGATCTTACCACTCCTTAGAAACCCTCTTTTTTTTGTGATCAAATGTGATCTTATTTCACAACATATGTGGTCTGCTTTGAAAGCCCTGAAAAAAGAACACCTGATTATGTTCAACACTTGAAATAGTTTTTCTAACTCTTATGATCAGCTGAAAATAGCTCGAATTTGGTATACTTTTCCTTTTCAATTCTACATATTCTTTTCGAGCGAGCAATCTTTTTCAAGCATGAATTTTATGAAGATCAAACTGGAACGTCGGCCATATTGATGAGACCACAAGCGATACTAGTTATTATAACTGTTTACTAAAATAAAAAAACGCTTTGGCTCTGAACATTTTTTTAATAGGTGCTAAGTTCATATTTAGATCTTTGACGAATAAGTTTGTCGACCACTGCTTTAGACTTCTTTAATTTTTTTAATATCCTTTCTTTACAATAAATACATGCAGAAAACTCTTAATAAACACAAACAAACTCGTGTCACATGCCGCTTGCAGTTCAGCATTTCAAAATAGTCAAGAACATATTCAACCAACATGTTCATATCAAAAACGGTGTAATTTTGAGAGAATAATTTTTGTTAAATACAATTTTCACGTAAACCTGGCTTCCTTAAAAAAAGACGTTCATGATAAGTCAACCAATCCTTGCAGCACAAAAATTTTCCCAATTAATTCCCTTTTTCAGCAATATTTGGCTTGGATATTTTTAGAAGCCTCAAAAAAACGCAATTTTTTCAACAAAACTACAACAAATAGGTATAAATAAAACAAAATGGAAAAAAATTCACAAAAAAGCCAGCAACAAAAATTTTTCCAAAAACAAAAATAGCAGAAAACGGAAACGAGCTAAAGTTAAGCCAGCATTTAGCATACCTTCGGCATAACGTAAAATACTGAAGGCTTTTAAAGGTAAAAATTCCACAACTATTTTTATTTATTTTTTTTTTTGTTTTTTGATTTTTTTACGTTATATGTTCTATACACTGGAAAAAAAACATACTTTAAAATTTAACAAAAAATTTTAAAATAGAAATAAAATGCGTTTGCGTTTCTACAAAAAAAAATTTTAAAACAAAAATGCTAAAATTTAGACTTTACACTCCATTCCTTTTTTTCCTCTCATTATTTCATTGAAATTTTCTTTGACACTTTTTGAATATTTTGAATTGGTTTGAAAAATATCAAACATAAAATAAAATCTTATTAATTTTTTCCATATGGAAAATATTTAAAATGCAAACTTTATCGATCGCTGCAGACCCAAGGATCGCTGATTACGAATCTGTCATCAAAAACGCGGAAAAACTTAAAAAATGACATCGACAAAATCGTGCTTTTAAATATTAAAATTTCTATTTTAAATTTGTATTTCTATTTAAAAATTTAAAACCATTATTTTAAAAAAAAAACAAAAGCTATTGTTTTAAATTTTTACTTTAAATACATTTGTGATTAAATTAAATGAAATTGTTTCATGCTCTATTTCAAAAACAAAAACAAATACGTGATTAGGACACAAATTCATTTTATTTTAACACACATTTCTCTCAGTGTAAGACTCTTTAATTCTTCATTGAAAAATACCTGTTGTTGAAAAAACAAAAAAAAAAATGGTTACAAATAAAAACACAACCAAAAATGTACCAATTTTGTTATGCTTTTTGATGTGAAACATTTAATGACGCGTTGCGCAGTTTGAGAACAGCGCTGCCAGATGCCATCAAAAATAAATCCCCATTTTTGCATACATAAAAAAAATTTTCCCCGTTTTTTACTTTATCGTTTGTAAATTTAGAAAAAATATAATTTTAATGTTATAAAAATTAAATTATTTCATTTCATTATAACAAAAATAAATACATAGATCACATACGTACACTGAGAAAAAAAACATACTTTAAAATTAAACAAAAAATTTTTAAATAGAAATTTAACGCCATTGCGTTTCTACAAAACAAAAATTAAAACAAGTGTGTTTAATTTTCAGCTACCTATAAACTACTTTCTTTTTTTTATTTTCTCTCATTATTTCTTTGAAAAACAAACAAAAATTTGAATACAATGAAAATTTTTGAATTTTTTGAATTGGTTTGAAAAATATGGAACATACGATAAAATAAGAACTAATTAATTAAATATTAAAATATATCAAATGCAAAATTCATCGAATGGAGTTAACATTCGGAGGTCCCGAGGGTAGCTGTCTGTGCATCTGATGTTAAAAACTCGGTAAAGCTAAAAAAATGGCATCGAAAATATGCTTTAAAATATTTGTTTTAAATTTAAAAATTTTTTTTTTAAATTTCTTTTTCATAACAAAAACATTGTTTTAAAAACAAAAACTTTTGTTTTGAATTTAAATTTAAATACAGTTGTGTTTAATTTTAATGAATTTGTTTCAAGCTCTATTTCAAAAACAAATTCGTTAGATATGAACACAATTTCATTTAATTTTAACACATTTTTCTCTCAGTGTACACTGAGAAAAAAAACATACTTTAATATTTAACAAAAATTTTTAAAATATAAATTTAACGCCTTTGCGTTTCTACAAAACAAAATTTAAAACAATTGTGTTTAAATTTCAACTATACACTCCTTTCAATTTTTTTCATTCATTATTTCTTTGAAACTTTCTTTGACATTTTTTGAATTTTGAATTTTCATTGGTTTGAAAAATATCGAACATAAAATAAAATAAAAACTTGTTCAGTTTTTCAATATTGAAATATTTAAAATGCAAACTTCATTGAAAGGAGTTGAGATTCGGTATTCGGAGGGTCCCAAGGGTCGCTGATTACGAATCTGTCATCAAAAACTCGGAAAAAATTAAAAAATGACATCGAAAAAATTATGCTTTGAAACATTTGTTTTAAATTTAAAAATTTTTGTTTTAAATTTGTTTTCTTATTTAAAAACATTGTTTTAAAAACAAAAACCCTTGTTTTAAATTTAACTTTAAGAACAGTTGTGTTTAATTTAAATGAATTTGTTTCAAGCTCTATTTCAAAAACAAATTCGTTTAAAATGAACACAATTTCATTTAATTTTAACACATATTTCCCTCAGTGTACGTATCCATAAAAACATACAATAATTATAAGCGATATATTATCGATATTCGGGATAGAACCTTAAGGGTCTGAGATCAACCTTACAATCATTGCAAAAATTTTTTAAATTTATTTTAAATATATACATTATTATTATGAAGACTCAAACATTCAGTATTTATTTTAATTTCAAAACATTTTTGAAATTTCATCAAAGATTTAGTGTGGAGAGTTCCGGATAGAGAGCTTTTATCAAGAGAGTTCTTTATTTTTGTTTTGTTTAAACCCTGCAGAAAAATAGTTCTGAACTAGTTCCAAAAAGGGATAGTTCTGGTCCCACTACAATACCGTTTTGCATTGAACAAACTGATGATTTTTACTGGTTGATGTCATAGGAAAAGACAATTGTCCCTAACATTCCTTTTTCCCTATATCTGTGCTAGTTCCATTATCAATGGTTTTAAACTGGTCCGTTTTAATACAGTCCAGAAGTGGTCATTTGTAAGCCCTATTATAAGCCTTATTTGGAACACGGGTTTGTACAGTATAGCTAATTTAATTTTTGTATAGTTTCAACTGTATATTTACCACTTACCACTTTACTATTTTCATCGAATGTGTTTGCGAAAGTCAAAAGAAGTACGGAATCTAAATAAAATAAACGGGACACATTCCGTTTTGAGCGTGTTTGGTTTTTGATTTTGATAGTTAGTGCCTGCTGACAAGAAAAACTAAGAATTTAAAAATAAATTCAAACTGTTCTATGATGAGCGTCTTTTGTACTAGTTCCAAGCTAACTCCAATTTCACTAGAAATACACTTGTTGATTTTTCTAATTGTATCTTATATAATTGCTGGGAATTAACAGCGAAAAAGCCCTTTCAGCACATGCCGCTTTGGTGAAGGCAAAAACTAAACGAAACTAATTTTTTTTTTTAAACATGGAAACGTGTGGAAAATAAGAGGACATGGGACCGATGATGAAAATTATTTTTGAACAGATTCGGTAAATAAATGAAATAGCTTCAAAACTATCACTCGTAAAGTCAAACTTTTTAAAAATTTCTTTGTAAGCGGCAATAAAGAATTATCTAAGAGATAACATAAAAAATTACATATTTTGCTTCGACAAAGTAGCTCTAAAATATTAAGTAAGGTACTTAACGTTTTATTTTTATTTTGAATGATTTGAACAAACCATTTGAACGAAAAATCCCGAAAAACGGGGAAAATCCCGCCACCTGGCAGCTCTGTTTGAGAATGCGTAACTCTCGTATTTTTACAAGGTTGTGTAGAACATCGAACATAAGTCGAGTGGTTGTTAGCTAACATAAGACGCGTTTGTGCCAGACATGATAAATTCAGTACTGAAGTACTTAATTCAATACTTTTCTTTCGCTTTTCAAAAGTACCGCAGTATTCTCGTGATAATCTCAGTACTTTTTAAAAAATATCGTTTATACAATTTTAAACTTGATTTATTAATTTTGACAACGAATTATTGAAATAGTTTACTAATAAATTTACACAGGAAAGTGTAGTTACTGGCCTAACAAATTGAATTGTACCTTTACTTAAAAAACTATTATTACCAAATTAAGAACTGTTGTTGATTTCGAAACTTTAAAAGAAAATTTAAACAAAATCAATTTTGTTCAATAAAAATTAAAACAATGAACTTATGTTTAGTAATACATGTAACATTATAGAAGGCTAACTTTGAACTCATTCTCGGCTAACTTTGAACTTATTTTGACGTAGAATTACGTCTTACAGCGCGGTTTATATGTGGTCGTTTTAACAGATTTTTTCTAAGTCATTAGGCAACGTTTTTGGCGAATACTTTAGGGTATACCTACAGCCTTTAATACTCTTCGTTCAAAGATAATATATATACTTAAATATCAGATATATCCTGCTCTGAATGAATATCTAACTTTGGATTTTATCACTTTTATATTAAAGTCACAAAATAGTAAAATAAAAGAAGAAAAATGCATGTTTTTATATAAGAAAATCAATCATCAGCTGCTTATGTGCCTGCTTTCTTTGTTTTTCTTTCGTTGTTTATGCTTGTATGCTTTGGTTTTGCACGAACTGATTGGTTCGCTTTGGCAGCATTGTAAGCATTAGTTCGCATTGGGTTTATGTATGCACTACTGTTCTAGTGTACTATTTTGAAACCAGAGGTCATGAACCTCTGTCAATGAACTCTCTATCTTTCAACTCAGTCAATGAACTCAATCTGTCAAATTTAACGAAATGGGTCTGTGATCCGGTTAGATTTAACTCTTATGAAAAAAACGAGTTGGATCATATTTCTTTTTATGCTTTTACCCAATAGATGGCGTAAAATTTTAATTTTTGTTTTTAATGCAAATTAATTTGGATTCCACATCCCACTAGCACTAGCGACTGTAGTTTGCAAACTGTACATCGAACAGAAAGTGTAGCTAGCAAGCTAAATATCAGACAGAGACGAGAGGAAAGGACATGTGCTCAGCGTGAAATATAGTAACCATACGATTTTTTAAAAAAACCATACGTAACCATACGTTGTAGAGAAATTTTGGGCGACTTGAATTTTTAAACGCGACAACAACAAGCTACAGCAGAACGTGCTTAGTGAAATCAGCAATATTTTTTCAGGTTATTGAATTGAATTTAAATTAAATTATATTATTTAATAAACTCACATCAAAGTTTGCAATTAAATATATAAATTGAACACAAAAACGAGCACTCGAGCAGCCGGCATGAAAAAAAACAAAAAAGTTCATCCCATGAGAAATACATGTGAAAAAAGTGACGTTTGACACTCGTCGCTCGTTGTCGTCATTGTGGATGGGCTATTAAAAGGAATTCTACGTATACACTTACGATACTATCGAAACTGTTTCTTTTTTCATTTCATAATTTAATCAAAACAAAATTTAAAATAGGCTTCACGTAAGCACCCTTTTCAGCTTAATACGTACAAAAGACCCTTTTAATATCAATTATGTAGAATACTGCTTTATCGACATATCTCAAGACCTATTATCCAAAAAAAAAAAATCAAAAACCTTACATATTGAGGAATTATTAGACTGAAAACCTGTTATTATATATTTTTCTTTAATTTTATCTATTACTTTTATAGATAAATCTTATATTATCAACCATTAAATAAAATCTTTTTTGAATATTACTTATGGCTCATTCCATACAGACGAGTGTGACGTTTTGACTACTTTATCGTGCTGAAAATGGTATAAACCGGTTAAAATTTAAGCAATTTACTATAGAGTATTTTAGAAGATGCCCCAAATGCTAAAATATAATGCAACTATTTATACCAGTTTAATAGTTACATTCGCTTAAACACCTGGGACGGGTGTGACGAGCACAAGTTTAAAAACTAAAAATTCTGAGTTTAACATTGAAATTCAGTCCATCTGCCACAATGAGACCATTTTTGACTTACATATATTCAAATTTATGGTGGTGACCGTGGCATGCAGGTTAAGTGTGTGGCCTAGCATGCTCGGAGCCCGGGTTCGATCCCCAGCCGTGGCGAAAAGTTTTTTCAATAAAAAATTTTTCTGATCGGTCACCACCTCTCTGCAGACAATGGCAAACCTCAGAGAGTAAAAAATGCCATGTAAAGCTTCTTGAGAACATGAACTTTAGCTGTTCGGAGTCGGCATAAAACATGTAGGTCCAGTTCTCGGTCAATTGTGTGCAAACTTTTAATAACACACACAACACAATTGATCATAAGAAGCTCGGTCAAAGTCCTTTCAAGGGCTGAAATGGCCAATTTGTTTTGTGTTTTTGTTTTATATTCAAATTTAATATATTTTCTGTTGAATACAAGTGAAAAATATTTTGAAAAAATGTCGATAACCATTTTTTTTAAAACTTTTAAATGGGACGGATGTGACATAAGATTGTCCCGGGTGTGACGAGTGCGAATGATGTGGGAATTATATATAAGAACTTAATGGGTATAATAACTTTCACATATTTTTGACACTTAAATCAAAAAAATATGTTTTTAATTAATGTATTATATTAAAAAAAAATATTTTTTTGTAAAAAAATTTTTTTGCATGAATTTTTTATCAAATTAATACCTATACAAATAATTTCAAGTTTTTAATACATATATACCAGAGCTGGGCGATAAGAATTACAGATGTAATTGATTACGGTAAGGATTACGATTATTTTAATCCTAATTTCAAAAATTGTTAAATTAGGATTACTGTAATCGTTCATCGAGTGATCTCAAATTACGAATGCAGTAATCGTAATTTCAAAAAAGTTTAAATTACAATTACTGTAATCGTAATCTAAGCTCATTCGATGAACGATTACTGTAATTGTAATCTCATGTTTTTTTGTAAGGATTACAGTAATCGATTGCAAGGATTACTTTTATTTACTAGTATTATAAAACACTATTGTTTATTTTTTTTATATATGTAAAACTATTGCAATGAGGAAAAATGATTAACAAGTTAAGCCTACCATCAATGCAATACATTAAATGTTTTCAATGAAACCAAAATGACAAAAAAAGACAACAACAAAAGAGAAAAAGACAAGTTTTTTACTTTATCAACGGAAGCAAGTGATGCTATAGTTGGGACCGTTCTTTTACCTGATGTGAAAATGCGGTGGTTTAAAACGTTTGGCAACAGGCTGCCCAATATTTCCGAACAAGACGTGTATAATTTAGTCATTCGTGAAATAAAAACAACCCTGGAAGGTGGCGATATTTACAGCCATTGTGAAAAATCGCAATTGGATGAAGATTTTACGATTTTGACGGTACTTTTCAATATAAACACAGCCTTGAATAACAAATTTCTAATACGAATTCATATCTTTTTAGAAATTTCTTGCGATTTATCTGACCGGAACGAGAGCGGAACAAGTGATCGTTCAAATATTATAAGTCAACAACTTCACGCGTATCTGAACGATGCTGACACTAGTCGGGAGATATTCATGAAATATCCTTTGCTTTAAAAAGCTTCCTTGAAGTTTAATACGCCCCTTACTTCGTCTGCACCGGTAGAAAGATTATTTTCTTTCGCTGGTATAATAAATAGTCCACGTCGTCATGCTCTTTCCGACTTTTCCTTCGAAAAGTTAGTATTATTAAAAGCTAATAATGAAGTCATTTAATAATTGAATACACAATGTGCATTTTATCGCCTAATAAACAATTTTTTCCTTGTTTCTAATGTACAAATTTGTATATTGTTAATATTGAAGTTATGTATTTATTAATTTGTGTAATATGTTGTTTCGTATACAAATGTTGTAAAATTATCTTGTAAAATAAAACTACAAAAAAGTACATTTTCTCTCATTAAAACACACTTTATATAAAAAGCAGTGGTTTTCACTTGCATTAATTGAAGTTGTAATTTTAATTAGTAATCTTTGCAATCGATTACTGTAATCCTTATGAAAAAAACATGGGATTACAATTACAGTAATCGTTCATCGAATGAGCTAAGATTACGATTGCAGTAATTGTAATTTCAACTTTTTTAAAATTACAATTACTGCAATCGTAATCTAACATCGTTCGATGGAGGATTACTTAAATCGTAATCCCATTTTTTTTTTTTTTAAGATTACTACAATCGTAATCATTAAGTAATCGTAATCCTTATCGCCCAGCTCTGATATATACATATATAAAAAAAAATATTTTTTTGCAAAAAAATTTTCGCATGAATTTATGATCAAATTAATATATATACAAATGATTTCGCTACACATATTACAAAACTTGTTTTAATCAAAGAATTTATTCAAATACTTGCAAAAATTTCATTATTAGAAAAAAATTTTGAAAACCGTTCCGGGTGTGACCAACTTTTTGTAACGGAAATAAAGAATACAAATAATTTATTGAATGAAAAAAGTTAACAAATTTATGTAAAACATCAACATCCTTACTTTAGGAAAGTTTCATTCTTATCATAAGCCCATGTTGCTTCTTAGGAAAATTAAAGCCTTTTTGGGACGGGTGTTACACAGAAAAAACACTTAGTTTAAATATTTTGTACTTTGAAAACGCAGTAACAACTCATTATTAGAAACTATTCTTACACAACATTAATATCTTTTTTAATATTACTAACCTTGTTTTTTTAAAGTTGTATCAAAAGATGACTGATTTCAAGGTTTTAATTAAATATTTAAAAATTTTTTCCAGATCGAAGTTTTTTTAGTTAAATTGTCAAAATAATATAAAAAAGCATTGAATTTAAAAATATTTTTGCAGCAGGACTAACTTAAGATTCCACTTCAATTCGAAAACCAAAAACTACTTCAAATACATACGTTTTAGAATTCATATTTCCGTTCCTCATTTCTGTGGAATGAGCCTTATTCAAAATTCCTTGAAATACAGTATATTTATAATATAAAAGTTAATTAATGTTTATTTAGATATTTTATATATATATATATATATAAATATTTCATTGTTAATTAAAATTCCGACACTTAAAACTTTGTTATGGTTTAATAACTTTTACGATGTTGCACTAATAAATATGTATCATCTACAACATTAAGCAAATTTTTTAAATTGTATGTATCAGACACATTTGCCAGCACGTTGTTATACACAGAACTATCGTAATATTATACTTGGGATAAATCAAAAAAATGTTTCTAAGGCAAAATGAAGGAAAACTACCCTGGATGGCTCCCAAATGTGTTCTCGACGGATGCTTTCTATTTGCATTTATTGTTAGTTAACGTTTGTCCAAGATCATTTCAAAGCCTACAACTGTTTGATCGACTTTTGTGTGCAACATATCATTGCCGAGCTAGCATTGCAGCAGTTTTATTGACTCCTCACCAAAAAATAACTAAAAACACTATTTAGTGTTTCATACCTTTGGCTAAAGGAGTAAAGGAGTTAAGATACCATTTGCCGTCGTGAACAGTAACAACAATGTTAGCCTGGAGATTAAATAAAGAGTAAAAATTGTTAAAAGATGCCACTGCGGGCTAAGTAGGCAATTCGGTTCCAGATCCCTCTATTGATCGACAAAACTGATGCTCTACAAGACGCTCAGCATACTTGTGCTACGATATGGCGCTGAAGCATGGCTGTTTACGCAAACAAATGCAGACATCCTTGGGGTGTTCGAGAGGAAAGTGTTTCGCAAAATCTTTGATTCTGTTGGACGACTATCGCATTTGAATGAACCACGAATTGTATGAGCTCTTCGACGACACTGACTTGGTTCAGCAATTTAGTGACTATGCTACGCGGTGGTTGGGATCATATCTACTGTTTCGATAAAGTAGTTCCATTGAAAAAGATCTTGAAAAAGATCAATTTTATTGTATTGAATAGGTATTTTTGAGGAATTTCTTTCCATCAGTTGCTGGTTGTTGTTCATATCTAACTTGAAGACGGAGTTAAGTTATGACAAAACTGCTGGTTCTATAGTAGCCTTGTAGAGCTAAGTACTTCTACTACCAGAATCGTTGGCGGACAACTTATAATTTTGGTACTCAGGTTGTTAATCTCTCGTGAAAGTACTTGCCAAAACTAAAAATTCTGCATAACTTCTATTGCTAACTTGCGTTCAAATAAGAGATTAACGATGACATCAATTTAACGTTAAATTTGCAAGTGGTAACCATGGCGTATGCGTAACAAAAATTAAATATTCAGATTTATAAATTTTTGTAACGTATACGCCGTGGTTTCCAACTACAAATTTAACGCAAAATTGATGACAACGTAAATCTCTTAATGATGCAGAATTTCTTGTTTTAGCAAGTTTTGTTCCTTAGAGATTATCAAACCATGTCCCAGAACGATAATAATCTCAAAGGTTTTAAATGATTCAAAGGTTTAATTCAAAAACTTGATTTTTAAAAGCCATTCGACAGAAAACACATTTTTGCAATTTTAAATGCTAAGTACAGAAAAGCTAGTTATTTCTTGTATTGCTTTCAAATTTTTCGATTAATTTTTTTTTTTGTTTATTTATTGATGGTTCTATGAAGCCAAACTTTTTTTTCAATTTTGTGGCACTTGATCTGCCAGAGTTTGCAGTACTACTTGAGCTGCTGTAGACGCCCTACTTACGCCTAGCTGACAGCTGCAACTGCTTATAAGCTGAATATGAGCGAAGAAAAATATTTGCCAAAAATTAAAAAAAAAAAAAAACGAAAACAAACATAGCATTTTACCCAGCCCTTCGCTACGTTTCATGCCGAAACATGCCGAACGACAACATGTGAGAAAAACAAAAATATTTAGATGTCAGTCCGCGGTGCCAGCATGGGTAGCCGTATTGCCAAAAAAAGACAAAAAAAAAAAACAAATAAAGTGCATAACAACGAGAAAGAAAAATAAAGAAGCAAATTTAAGTCAAGCAAGTCAATTTCCGATCGTTGTCACTTTCTGTAAGTGTGGGTGTGTGTATGTGAACCAATTGTGCTGGTATTGATTGGCATATAGCTGTGTTTGTATGCATGCATTTGTTTGTTCTATCTCAATTTTTTTCTTTTGCGTTGTTTTTATGCTTATATTTCTGTCGTATTTGTGCGATGATGAAGACGACAATCTAAAGGATTGTGCTTAGCTGCTAGCTGTGCGAGCGCAATTTCCGTTTAACGGCGATTTTCGTCTGTTTTTGACTATGAGCCAAAATTATGCACACCCTCTACAACGCTGCTGTTCTGTGCGCTACATAAAATCTACTTGTGAAAAATACTTTTTTTTTGTCTTTCCTTTTGCATTATCCTTATTTCAGCAGCAGTTCTTATATCAGTTTTGTGCAGTTTTTCGCTTTAGCAAATATAGTAATAAATGCGGTTGGCTGTAAGTGAAAAAGGAAGAAATTCTGGCTAGCCACAAGCACGAATTTTCGCATTTCCCTACATTAACAAAAATTTCTGGTTTGGTTTTTTATTTTAAATACAGCTCCAAATAAAACAGACTTAAAAAAAAGCACAAAACTTTCTGCCTCAGCACCTGCGCGCGCGCATATCTTGTAGATAAAAAAACAAACTTCAGTTTTATCAGTTTTAGCGGATTACCGTGCAAAACTATTATGCTTGAACGTTGGCTGTTAACTGTTGGCTGGCTGTTGGCGTTGATTTAAACTTGCATTTACAAATTTAATTTCCATTTCGGATACTGCAAATTAATTGCGCCAAGTGGTGCAGAATTTATCGCAGGCACGATTTATGCCACATTCAGTGCTATCCTTGCTATGCGAGTGTTTTTTTGCCCCTTCTTTTAACATAGCAAATAATTAAATTAAAATTTTTTTTTCTTATTTTTTCTTATATTTCTCATCTCATTTGCAGAGCCATGAAATTCACAATTTGGAAACGTATACGCAGTACAAAGTAACGGTGCAGGTTTTCAATCCTGAAGGTTTGGGCCCGGAAACAACTATTTTGGTGATGACAGATGAAGGAGGTAAGTTTTCAATAAAATAGTTCAAAATAAAAGACAAAGATTTTTAATGAATTTATGAAATTGACAAAATATAAGCAGGAATTAATAACTTCTTTCTGCTATGGCAAAAATATAAGCACATATTTAAATTTATTACATGCAAATTAAGGAAATTTATGAAAGTCATTAATTTGACTAACTATGAAGAAGTATTAGTGAAAAAAATACCTAGAGTGACCAGCTAAGAATAAATAAAAAAAAAATTAAATAATTTTACAACAGTCAGACAAAACAATTTAAGAAAAAAATCCGTAAAACGGCTAACAATGGGTACGTGCAAGACATTTTAGTTGAACATGCATTTTTAACCGACTTCAAAAAGGAGGAGGTTCTCCAGTTGGTTGGTTTCTCTATTTTTTTTTTTTTTTTTTTTTTTTTTTTTTTTTTTTTTTTTTTGTGAATGTATGTACATAATTTTTTGTCAACATATACCCTGCAAACATTTGGAAGACGATTGGAAGATTAGAAGATTTGGCGACGCGCTAGCGATTCGCCTAAGGGTTCTTTGGAAGATTGATCGCTTTTCGATCGCCGAAGCGATGAATATGCGATTCTCAAAAAATTTAAAAATCTTCTTTCGCTCATTCCGGCGATCGTTGGAAGATGGATCGCTTTTCGATCGCCCAAGCGATGAATGCGCGATTGACAAAAAATGTTCAAAATCTTCCTTCGCTCATTCCGGCGATCGTTGGAAGATTGATCGCTTTTTCATCGCCCAAGGGATGAATGCGCGATTCAAAAAAATTTTAAAATCTTCCTTCGCTCATTCCGGCGATCGTTGGAAGATTGCTTTTTAAAAAGCTTTTCAAAATCTATCATTGTTATATGAAGCAGGCTCTGAAAAATCGTTTAAATCAAACAAAAAAAATTTAACTTTTAAAAAATTTCATGAAACTGGGATAAAACAAAGTCTGAAGAGCCCGCTAGTTCAAACATACAACAACTTGTAACATTCAACAACGATGCTCTGCAACAAACAAAAACCCCTTCTGCCATTCGTTGGCGAATCGCTTAAGACTCCTTTCAGCGAATCGTTCGCGACTCTTCCTGGCGAATCGCCTAAGACTCTTCTCGGCGATTCGTTGGCGAATCTTCCCGGCGAATCGCTTAAGACTCCTCTCAGCGAATCGTTCGCGACTCTTCCTGGCGAATCGCCTAAGACTCTTCTCGGCGATTCGTTGGCGAATCTTCCAGGCGAATCGCTTAAGACTCCTCTTGGCGATTCGCCGGCGAATCTTCCCGGCGAATCGCTTTTATGGCCTCAGCTGCTTACATTCGGCGATTCCCAGAAGACTCTCAGAAGAGCTCGCCGGCGATCGTTTCATCTTCCAAGCGATTCGCTGGAGATTCTCAGACGATTACAAATGTTTGCAGGGTAGAGATTATCAACGCGGAGGTGCCCGTTTATGAAAGGGGGTGGTATTCGGAAAAGGGGCGTGTCTCTATAAGAAAAACACTGTATCTCAGTAAATATTGACACTACGGTAATAAAATTCACAGTAAAATTACAAGGGCAAGCACAAGTATTAAAAATGTCGATCACTTAAGTGGGCGTAATTCTAAAAAAGGGTGTGGCAATATTGTAAAAACCCTGTATCTCGAAGAAAATTGACACTAGAGTACTGAAATTAAGTACAGAGGTAGGTACAATTATTGGAAATTACTACAACAAAAGTGGGCGTAATTTGACAAAGGGGTGTGGCAATATAAGAGAATTACTGTGTCTCGAATACTATTGATACTAGGGTACAGAAATTTATTACAAAGGTAGGAAAAATTACTACAAATTTTTGTAAAAAAAAAATGGGCGTCAATCGAGAAGGGGAGTGGCAATATTAAAAAAAACACTGTATCTCGATTACTATTGACACTACGATACTAAAATTTAGTACAAAGGTAGATACAAATATAACAAATTACTGTCAGTAATGTGGGCGGTATTCGATAAAGGGGCGTGTCACTGTAAGAAAAACACTGTATTTCAGTAAATATTGACACTAGAGTACTAGAGTTAATAAAATTCACAGAAAAAATGCAAGGGTAGGTAAAAAAAAACAGTCAATTAAGTGGGCGTTAGTCGACAAAGAGGTGTGGCAATATTAGAAAAACTCTGTATCTCGAATAATATTGACACTAGAGTACTAAAGTTAACTACAGGGGTAGGCACAGTTATAAAACAATTAATTTCAATACAGTGGACCTTGTTTGATAAAGGGGTGTGGCAATATATGAAACACACTGTATCGCGAATAATATTGACACTAGAGTACTGATATTTAGTATAGAGGTAGGCACACTTCTAACAAGTTATTTTGAATAAAGTGGGCGTCATTCGACAAAGGGGTGTGGCAATATTAGAAAACACTAAATCGAATACTGACACTACTAACTGAAAAAGTACAGACGTAGGCACAATTATTACAAATTCCTACCGAAGAATTGGGCGTTATTCGACTAAAGGGTGTGGCAGTGTGTAAGAAACTGTATCATATTGACTTATGGGTGGTAAAATTCAGTGTTAGAATGGGTAGAACTATTGAAAACACTATGACAAAGAGTGTGATATTCTCGACAAAGAGGCGTGTCAATATTATAAACACACTTTATTTCAGTCAATATTGACAATGGGGTAGTGATAAAAATACAAGAGAAGGTACTGATAAACATACTGACAAAGACCAGAATAAGAAACGACAGAAAAGCATTTTCCATATTATGAGCATAAATAATTGGTGTTTAATTAATTTATACACTTTTTTAATATATATCATTTTCTCTAAAAAGAAAGAAATAAAAACTTTTTAACAAAAAAAAAACCTACTTCAAAATCACTAGAAAGTAAAAAATAATTTTAAATTACTTTTACTATTTATTTCTTGGTCAAATTTGTATTTTTATAATAAATATATTTATTTTTTTATGATAATAAGAGCTTCGAAGTCGGCGCTAATATAATCAGATTTTTTGTGCAGCTGCAACACACATATAGCATTTTAATTAAGATTTAAGAAAAATTAAGATTACAAATTAATACAGCGTCACCCAAGCAGGATATTTACAAATAAAAAAGTCTTAAATAGAGTAGGGATGGCGAAAAAATCATGATTTTACATCAATGATTAGCGCTGACTAGAAGCTTTTATTATCATAAAAAAATAAATATATTTATTATAAAAATACAAATTTGACCAAGAAATAAATAGTAAAAGTAATTTAAAATTATTTTTTACTTTCTAGTGATTTTGAAGTAGGTTTTTTTTTAATTAAAAAGTTTTTATTATGAATACGCTTTCTGAAAATTGATTTATTTTATTACTAGTATAGAAGCAAATCATACGACGGGTAGTAACCAAAATAATTAAGTTGCAGACGATATGACAACATTTTAACATTCACCTTAAATGTTGTTTGGTTCCAGTAGTTGTCAATTTCTCCTTACTGATAAATATAAAATGAATTATGTGTGCATACTTTTAGGCTAACAATTTTTTACATAAAAAAGCACAGTAATAGTAAAAATGAACAGTTTGAGCGATAATCGATTGAATGAGCGAAACAGGTTCTAGTGCAGGCTGAACATGTTTAAAGAAGCATAGCAATAAAAACTATTAACTTAAGTTTTGCTCACATTTTTCTTAACTTTAGCTTACGTTACAATATTTGAAAATGCTCCCTACCGGTTTTTATCGAAAATTACCTAAACCGAATTACCTAAATTGGTAAGGTAGTTTTTGACACCAAAGCTTGGATAAATCAATGTTGTCGAGCTCTGTAACGGTGTGTCCATACTAATTTCGAAAGAAATAGATTTTCAAGTGAAACCATGGAAAAAAATAATCAGAAGTACCGTCACTGCTTTCAGCCTTTTTTAAACTCAAGGGTTAATTTGATTAAAATGAGCTTTAAAATTTGCTTTTAATTCTTTAATTTTTTTAAAAATTTATTATTATTAATGTTCAATTAAATCATGTCACATTTGATATTTCATATTTCATTGTCTCATTTCAAGTCTCATGTCATGTCTCATGTCATGTCTCATGTCATGTCTCATGTCATGTCTCATGTCATGTCTCATGTCATGTCTCATGTCATGTCTCATGTCATGTCTCATGTCATGTCTCATGTCATGTCTCATGTCATGTCTCATGTCATGTCTCATGTCATGTCTCATGTCATGTCTCATGTCATGTCTCATGTCATGTCTCATGTCATGTCTCATGTCATGTCTCATGTCATGTCTCATGTCATGTCTCATGTCATGTCTCATGTCATGTCTCATGTCATGTCTCATGTCATGTCTCATGTCATGTCTCATGTCATGTCTCATGTCATGTTTCATGTCATGTCTCATGTCATGTCTCATGTCATGTCTCATGTCATGTCTCATGTCATGTCTCATGTCATGTCTCATGTCATGTCTCATGTCATGTCTCATGTCATGTCTCATGTCATGTCTCATGTCATGTCTCATGTCATGTCTCATGTCATGTCTCATGTCATGTCTCATGTCATGTCTCATGTCATGTCTCATGTCATGTCTCATGTCATGTCTCATGTCATGTCTCATGTCATGTCTCATGTCATGTCTCATGTCATGTCTCATGTCATGTCTCATGTCATGTCTCATGTCATGTCTCATGTCATGTCTCATGTCATGTCTCATGTCATGTCTCATGTCATGTCTCATGTCATGTCTCATGTCATGTCTCATGTCATGTCTCATGTCATGTCTCATGTCATGTCTCATGTCATGTCTCATGTCATGTCTCATGTCATGTCATGTCTCATGTCATGTCTCACATAATTGTTTACAATTTGACCAAGTTAATTTTTTTTTATTAAGCCTGACTTGACAACACTGTTACGTTGGTTGCTGAACCAACTAATGCTATGGGATTTGCTTTGTATAGAAATTTTGTTGCTGTTAGTGGTGGTTGTCTTCATAAAAGTACTTGACCTAGAGCTCAATTTAAGTCTTCAAAATTTTTAAAATTCTTTCCTTAAAACATCTTACAACATTGCTTTACAGAACAAATTCATTTCACAAATGAAATCCATACATTATAGACGACTTATCTATTGAGAAAGAAGCTTTATAACACTCTACCCTTGCCCTTAAAATTCATCAAATCCTTGCCTTTTCTGTTAGCTAAAATGTCAACAACGTGACTTAAGACGTAAGATCAGTCAGAGTCGACATGACCACAATAAGCGTACCATTAAATCTGTTGGGACCACTTTCTAGGTATTTAACTCAACACACAATAAATGTGTGGCGCATGGCTTCATCTACAGGGACATGCATAAAATTGCTTACCACTGTCATGCCACCTGCGGCGAAAATTATGATATATTGTCAAGTATGTTGGTACGTGGTGTGTTCTACATAAGTTCTGTTCTGCCTGTTCTGGATGTTCTGCTGAACAAAAGACAAACAGCCAGCCAAACGCCACAAGATATTTGTGACTGTCATACTCACATGTTGCCATGCCACCACGCTACTCTTAGGCTAACGTGTAATCGAGTCCTTGTTTAAGTCACTGATACGTTCGAAACTCTTCAACTTGAAAATTACGACAGCTTAAGTTACGCAAAAGACAAGCTTATCACGAAAAGCAGCAGTAGCAGCAACAGCAGCAGCATTGTTGCCCGCAGAACATAAGATTCCGGCAAAAAGAAAAAAAAAGCTAACACACATACACATACACACACAGAATGTCGTCTTTACAAAAACGACATTGTGTGTCTGCTGAGTTTGGCCGAAAGGCTAAAGAGAAAGCGGTTTATACGCTTGAAAGCTTCAAGCAGGTAAACAAATAATAAGCAATCGCACGTGTGTGTGTTGTTGGTTGACGTTGTTGGTTTTTTGTCAAGTCCTGTTTAAGGTTTGTTTATTATTAAGTATCGTACTGCTTGCTGGTTTTCTGGTTGGCTGCTATATATATTTGTCAAAAGGTGAGCTCTTCGATTTTTATCTTATTTGCTTTCTCTCTAGCCAACCGCTTTATTTGAGTTGTGCGCTCCTTTGGACAAACAGAAAAGAAAACATAATAAAAAAACAACAAAAAACTCAAAGCTTATTAAATAAACAACACATTTGAAGGTGTTACAAGTGAAACGGCAAATAAAGCAACAACAACCACAACGACATCTACAAAATATAACTTTGCAAGGATACCTTAGAATGCCTTCGAGGTTGGAATTGATAATTTGTATAGATTTCATTTTTTTCTGCTCTGCTTTTCTTTGACTTCTTCATTTTTATTGATTTTTTTCTTTTTCTTCTTATTTGATTTTGTTTGCTTAGCACTTTGACACATGAACTTTGCACTTTGTTGGTTTTTGTAATGAAGTGACGTTTTAAAGCCTTACAATTTAAAGCTCAAAGATCCTCTAACACGCTACCCCACATTTACACTCACTTTGAAAGACTTGTTTGAACTTATTGCTTAGTCAACGTGGATTTCATATGTCATCCTTGATATATCCTTAAATAATGACGAGATTTAGCTGCGTTATAAGCTTGTTGCAGTATTTGTGTATGATTTTTTTTTTGTTGTTTTTTTTCTGTTGCCTTTTCTTAATTTACTAGCTTTGTTCTATACAAGGCTGGCGTAAGTTTTTGTTGCGTATCTTATTCGTAGTTGTGTGTGTTTATTTATGTGACATGGTGACTGAAGAAATACGTAGTTTGTGTATGATTAAATGCGTTCATTTTGACATTTTCAGTAGTAAAATACCTTTAATATACAAATTCTTGACTTAACACTTCATTCAACGCATTGTGCGACCTAGAAAGGGTTTTGTTGTAATCTTGCTCCTGTGAGTACCCGGAGTATTACGATTGATGTGTGTGTTGTTGCACAAAAGTTTTCATCAGCTTGAAACCAGTCATTTTGCAAAATAGTCTTGAAGTATAAGCCATTTTTTTACTTCTCAGTTTTTTCTCTTTGCGTTATTAGTGGCGGTATTTTTTAATATATGAAGTAACAGTTTGGCACAAAAAAAAATTTATTTGCAGAACAAACCGAGCAGATACTTTCCTTGGGATCTTCCTCAGCTCATGAACTGTCTCTGTGGGTTCTGCAGTCCACTTACTATGAAAAACTAATAAGCACAAGGCCAAAATAACGAAAGCCTACTAAGTACTGCGCCTTTGAGCACTTGACAAAAATATACAAAAAATCATTAAGTCATGAAACAGCTTTTATACTACGGCAATATCGATATTGCAATGCAACGATGTTGCAGGAAATTTTTACTCAATGAGTAAATTTATTGCTCAGTACTTAATAAATCACTCAGCTTAGGTATAGATATGAATTTTATTTTTCGATGGTTAAAGTAGGTTCATTGGTTTTTAATATTTAGTGATTCTTGTATACAAATTATATTGAAAAACTTATACATCTTCTTTATGTGAGAAGTCCTTTTCCAAAAGCATGTCTCTTACTACAAGATCAAACGATCTTATTTCAGTTGCTTCGAAAGGTTTATATGTGACTGTGTGTAAAGCACTGTCGTTTTCATATTCTTCATGAAATCAGCCGCTCAAACGTAAGGTCATGAACCAGCACACTATATAAATGTATATGTAATTATTCACAAATATTGGAACCATTAGCCTTAAAAGCATCTCGATGGTATTGAAAGTCATCAAAATTCAGTTTATTGTCGCAACCATTTTCAACCGTTTTTTTAACTGTGTTCAATTTTTGGCTTTGATTAATTTTCTCCAAATCTGTTGTAAAAAACTGAAAAAATTTCAATAAAATCTGAAATCCGAAAATTAATTTGGCTTGGAAAGACAAATATGTATGGATTTCAGTAACAAAACGCATGAAGTAGTTCATGTTTTCAATGTATATATACATGAGTTTCATGCACTGCCACTTTTATCATGAACTCTACTTTTGCTTTTTGTATTTGTACACCGAATTTACAAATTGTTTTTAAAAAATATAAATGATTCCTGTTCTCTTTCTATCTCGAAAGCAATTAATTACTGGTTATCAAAACTGTTCAAACTTTACTTGTCAGATATTATGACAATTTCAGTTTTAAGTAGAACTTTCAAAAAATTGGGGGGAAATTTAAAACTTATTGACCCTTTAAACCCCAAAAAAAATAATTGCATTTCTCAAACTTTGGATGTTCTTTTATGTTGTCTGATATTATTTTCCACTTCATCAAAAGGTGCATGAAAAATGTTTAAAGCATTTCTGACAATCTATACCTATATATTTTATAAAAAATTTCCTTTCATGCCACAAGCTTTTAAAGAGATTATTCCAAGCTTATTTTCATGTTGGAATTATTATGAATAATATAAAATTTATAAAAAATTCTTTATTGATGCTGCTGACAGCTAATGCTTTCATACACTAAAAATATTAAACCTTATGACTATGAGTACTTTCACAGAAACTCTATAAAAGTTCAGAAGCTACAACAACAGAGAACTCCATTTTGTTTCTACATGAGACTAAAAGGCATGATGTTCCAAAACTTTTATGCTATAAACGGATTACCAGCTTTAACTTAAAGTCCTTTGAAATTTTTAAAGCAACTTTAAAAGTATGCAAGCACTACCTTATAAAAGAAGAGAATTTTTTTATTGAAGCATCGTAAAGTTTTAATATATAACGCATATTTTTATTGAAATTTTTTACAGATCATAAAAATAAACAAAATGCATACGAAAATTTGTGAATAAAACAAATACACAACTGACACCTAGCTGTTTTGTATTTGCAAAATAAACAGGTGCATTTTTATTGTACACAATTAAAAAACAAATTTTGTGTGAAATATTGTAAAGAAGCTTTCAAACCAAATTCTTAAAACATTTGGTATTAATGTACATTTTAAATTCTTTAAATTTGATTAACATGCTTTCTATCAGCTTCATCATCGAATCAATCGGTTTGTATGCATGTGTATAACGGAATAAGTAGATACAAAACTTATTAGATTTTAGTAGATTGAAATTTTTAAGCCAAGCACATGCTTAAAAGCAATAAAATCTGAAGAATGTATTTTATTTTTTACATTATTTTTTTTTTTACTTTTCTGCTCCTTCTTCGTTTATTTTTTTTTTTCATTACTCTGAGCTCTGCCTTTGTGCTGTCTACGTGAGTCTACAATAAAACCGGAAGCGGAAGGCCAAGACGTTGCGCATACGTTACACTGCTGTTAAACTGAACCGGGACTTTTCGTCCCGGTAAAAAAAAATTAGAAAAAAAAACAACACAGGAAATCAGCAAAAATATCAAAGAACTTAATTCTTTTGTGTGGCACTACATTGTTGCTTACTCTGTTATGTTTTTTTGCGGCTGCTGTGCTCTGCTGCTGGCATATGTTGCTTAATATTTGTAATCCTATTTCGTGTCTTAAATTTTCTAGGCATTTTTTAACTTGCTGACCAAAAATTATACCTTCAAAAAACATGTTTAAACATGTGAACGAGCGTCTTGCCTTAAACTTTCTAAAAAAAAGTTAAAAAAAAAAGAATGTCTCGTTCTTGGATTCTTATTTGCTCAGTATAAGTTAACGAAGAACAAGAACAAGAACAAGAACAAGAACAAGAACAAGAACAAGAACAAGAACAAGAACAAGAACAAGAACAAGAACAAGAACAAGAACAAGAACAAGAACAAGAACAAGAACAAGAACAAGAACAAGAACAAGAACAAGAACAAGAACAAGAACAAGAACAAGAACAAGAACAAGAACAAGAACAAGAACAAGAACAAGAACAAGAACAAGAACAAGAACAAGAACAAGAACAAGAACAAGAACAAGAACAAGAACAAGAACAAGAACAAGAACAAGAACAAGAACAAGAACAAGAACAAGAACAAGAACAAGAACAAGAACAAGAACAAGAACAAGAACAAGAACAAGAACAAGAACAAGAACAAGAACAAGAACAAGAACAAGAACAAGAACAAGAACAAGAACAAGAACAAGAACAAGAACAAGAACAAGAACAAGAACAAGAACAAGAACAAGAACAAGAACAAGAACAAGAACAAGAACAAGAACAAGAACAAGAACAAGAACAAGAACAAGAACAAGAACAAGAACAAGAACAAGAACAAGAACAAGAACAAGAACAAGAACAAGAACAAGAACAAGAACAAGAACAAGAACAAGAACAAGAACAAGAACAAGAACAAGAACAAGAACAAGAACAAGAACAAGAACAAGAACAAGAACAAGAACAAGAACAAGAACAAGAACAAGAACAAGAACAAGAACAAGAACAAGAACAAGAACAAGAACAAGAACAAGAACAAAACAAGAACAAGAACAAGAACAAGAACAAGAACAAGAACAAGAACAAGAACAAGAACAAGAACAAGAACAAGAACAAGAACAAGAACAAGAACAAGAACAAGAACAAGAACAAGAACAAGAACAAGAACAAGAACAAGAACAAGAACAAGAACAAGAACAAGAACAAGAACAAGAACAAGAACAAGAACAAGAACAAGAACAAGAACAAGAACAAGAACAAGAACAAGAACAAGAACAAGAACAAGAACAAGAACAAGAACAAGAACAAGAACAAGAACAAGAACAAGAACAAGAACAAGAACAAGAACAAGAACAAGAACAAGAACAAGAACAAGAACAAGAACAAGAACAAGAACAAGAACAAGAACAAGAACAAGAACAAGAACAAGAACAAGAACAAGAACAAGAACAAGAACAAGAACAAGAACAAGAACAAGAACAAGAACAAGAACAAGAACAAGAACAAGAACAAGAACAAGAACAAGAACAAGAACAAGAACAAGAACAAGAACAAGAACAAGAACAAGAACAAGAACAAGAACAAGAACAAGAACAAAAACAAAAACAAGAACAAGAACAAGAACAAGAACAAGAACAAGAACAAGAACAAGAACAAGAACAAGAACAAGAACAAGAACAAGAACAAGAACAAGAACAAGAACAAGAACAAGAACAAGAACAAGAACAGAAGAAGTACTACAACTACAACTACAACTCGGGAAAAACTTTTTTCCAAAAGAAATTATTTCTATTTTTCAGCTGTCACCTTTCTGCAGACAATTCAAACCTCAGAGCGTAAATAATGCCATATAAAGCTTCTTCAGAACATGAACTTTAGTCGTTCGGATTCTGCATAAAATATGTGGATAAAGTTTTCGGTCAATTGTGTGCAAACATTTAACAAAACACACAACAAAATTGATCTTAAGAAGCTCGTTCAAAGTCCTCTCAAGAACTGAAAGGACCAATTGGTTTTTTTTTTAAATGATTGGCACGAGGCAAGAACAAGTGTTTTAGTAAGTTTTTGAAGAATTGATAAAAAGTCGAGCAATATAAAATCAACCAAGAATACAAACCAATTCAAAAATATAAACAACACATATGACAGAGATTAAGACAAGCTTTTAAAAAGTTTTCAGCAATTATAAGGATAAGGATTAAGACAATGATAAGGACAAAAAATTTCGACGAGGATGTTTACGAAACCTCAGACTGAGTTTTAAGCAAAGATTTATACAAGATTTAGATTTATTTAAATACGGATTAACTCTTTGAAACGAACATGGACTGAGAGAACATTCAAGACAAAAATTGAAATAGGAATAAAACTAATTATTTTTATAATAATTAGGACAATTATTACAAAAAAATGGCAAAAACAAGGTCTTAAACAATGATAACGAAGAAATTCATTCAAAGAAAAATAAAAACATTAATTTGCACAAAGATAAGGATAAGAATATGAAAAAGGATTAAGAAAAAAATTTATAAATTGACAATACATGGGTAATGATAGATGATAGAGTGGGACAAGGTTGAGTATAAAAATATTTACAAACATTAAGCCAAGGTTTAAGTTTTGAGTTATGATAAGGATAAGAACAAAAACTAAGACAAGATAAGAATTTGATAAGAAAGAAAATGTTGATAAGAATTTTGACAAGTTCATTTTAATCGGGTGTATGGTTCGACAATCGTTCGCAACCAATAAAGAATACGCTTGAATTTGAAAACTAACTTGAATTTGAATCAATAAAAAAACTGAAAATCTTTTGAATTCAAATACAATTTTTTTTTTTTTGGGTCTTCAGGAGATACTTGTGTTCATCACAACCATCATCAATGGTTGTTTTTTATTTATAAAATATAATGTTAATTTATAATTTAAGAACAGTTTTAAACAAGTCAACTTCTTTAAATTAAATCTGCCAGTTTTTCTTAATAAAAACAATCTCAGAAGGCTTGGCTACCTCAACTTAAACTTCAGTAAACAACTTTTTAAGCTTTGCTTAATTAAAAGCAAAAAGAAAAAAAAACAACCAAACAAAAATTAAAACAACGAAATAGCAGGAAAATATTATGACCCTACCATAAAGTCAATAGCAATTTGTGCTCGTTTTATATGCGCTGCGCAAATATTGACTGCCATTTTTCATTACATTAACCTGCTTCACACAACTACTTTTAAGTGGTTGCTGCGGCAAGAAATAATGTTGAAAGAAGCAGCAGCAACAGCAAAGAACCGCAGACGAAGACTGCAGCAATGAAAAAACACATTCCACTTTCGCTACATAGTGAAAACGTCTTTGCAGCATCCGTGCATGGCGCTCAGCAGCTGTGCTCTTAAGCAACACATAAGAAAACTTCATTTTTCTTTTGCTTGACGCAGTTTAAGAAAAACAGTAAAATAACAAAATAAGCAGCAGCATATCAGCCAGTGTTGAGGTGTTGTTTGCCATCAACCTGTTTTTTTTTTTGTTTTGTTTTCTTTTCGTCTTCTTGTTTTTTTTTTTTTTGTGTTTTTCTAGATCCATCAAAAATGCTATGCTTAACCAACAACATGAGCTAAAAAAAAAAGGTTGGTAAACTAGCCAAGGTAATTAATTTTCTTTAAGCGAAAATTAATCCAAGCAACCTATCATTCAGGCATGCTATGCCGTAGCACGAATATCCTTCAAACCTGCTTACTTAGTTTTGCAACGCCTCAAGCTGGCGCGCTTCAAACATACGGTCGAATAAATTCAGCCACACCCTGTGCTGCTGCCTTTTTCTACAACTCTTAGGCTCCATTTACCTGACCAGCACATGCTGTTGCTGTTGTTGCTGTTGTTGTTGCTGGTGTTGCTGCAAACGTAACGGAAACGGAAATGGATTTTCTATTCAAGTTGGTTTAACTGCTTTGAACTTTTTGTTGGTTGTTGTGTTGAGGTGTTTTACCTTGTTTCACTTTTCTAACCTCTCAGTTGCTGCTTCTTTTTGTTATTCTTCTGTTATACTCACTCACCTCATTTTTGCTTTTGCTATTTATATCCTAGCTGCTTTTTAAAATATCTTTTTTACAATAATATTTTTTGTTTTTTCTTACTACTTACTCAACTCTGCCATCACTTAAGTTGTTGCTGTAAAATATTTGGTATTAATTTTCATGATGATGCTGCGGTTTCGTTGCTGTTTAAAGACCAAGCGATAATAAATTGTTCTGTGCTGAAAAATTGAATAAAAAATCTGCTGCTGCTTCTTCTGCTTTTGCTGCTGAGTGAGTTTTATAAATTGTTTAGCATTTCATCTCATGCAGCATCAAAAAAAATGTTAAAAAAAAGAATACCAAGTAATGCAATTTTAATAATAGCGATGTAGTAATTAATACCTGCTCGGTTGTAAAATATAGTAAAATGTAAAATGCAGTTTATTACACGGCATAAGTAAAAATTGGGTTAATTAGTTTTGATGAAGGCCAACAGAATAATAAATAGTTTCTGCAAATTAAATAAAAGTGCTAGAACAGCATTAAATATTTAAATATTTTCTATAAAACAATGTTGAAATTTATTTAGTTTTTAAACGACCAAACAAGGAACTGATGCTAGAAATGTTAAGTAAGGAAAACTTTTGAATCTCATCATAAGCCCGCGTATCAAAGAGCAAATTTCACTTAAGTAGCACCAGAAAAATGTACATTTCAAAGTCGAATTTTCTTAGTTTTATTTCTCAGAAGATAAGACGTTAGGAATAGAGTACGAATCGTTATAAAACAATGTATCTGAAGCTTCAACATTTTGGGGGAAGCATTTTGCAGTCGATATCGTTACATGACGAATCAAACCAACTCATAAGGTCCCCTAAATAGGAAAATTTTAAATCTTTCATCATGTATCATAGGACCGCTGAATCCATTTTTACAACCGTGTGCCATTTTCGAAGCCACGTCGATGTCAATGTCAATATCAATGTCAATGTCAATGTCAATGTCAATGTCAATGTCAATGTCAATGTCAATGTCAATGTCAATGTCAATGTCAATGTCAATGTCAATGTCAATGTCAATGTCAATGTCAATGTCAATGTCAATGTCAATGTCAATGTCAATGTCAATGTCAATGTCAATGTCAATGTCAATGTCAATGTCAATGTCAATGTCAATGTCAATGTCAATGTCAATGTCAATGTCAATGTCAATGTCAATGTCAATGTCAATGTCAATGTCAATGTCAATGTCAATGTCAATGTCAATGTCAATGTCAATGTCAATGTCAATGTCAATGTCAATGTCAATGTCAATGTCAATGTCAATGTCAATGTCAATGTCAATGTCAATGTCAATGTCAATGTCAATGTCAATGTCAATGTCAATGTCAATGTCAATGTCAATGTCAATGTCAATGTCAATGTCAATGTCAATGTCAATGTCAATGTCAATGTCAATGTCAATGTCAATGTCAATGTCAATGTCAATGTCAATGTCAATGTCAATGTCAATGTCAATGTCAATGTCAATGTCAATGTCAATGTCAATGTCAATGTCAATGTCAATGTCAATGTCAATGTCAATGTCAATGTCAATGTCAATGTCAATGTCAATGTCAATGTCAATGTCAATGTCAATGTCAATGTCAATGTCAATGTCAATGTCAATGTCAATGTCAATGTCAATGTCAATGTCAATGTCAATGTCAATGTCAATGTCAATGTCAATGTCAATGTCAATGTCAATGTCAATGTCAATGTCAATGTCAATGTCAATGTCAATGTCAATGTCAATGTCAATGTCAATGTCAATGTCAATGTCAATGTCAATGTCAATGTCAATGTCAATGTCAATGTCAATGTCAATGTCAATGTCAATGTCAATGTCAATGTCAATGTCAATGTCAATGTCAATGTCAATGTCAATGTCAATGTCAATGTC
Organism: Tetanocera ferruginea; assembly: GCA_958299015.1. Lineage (NCBI taxonomy): Eukaryota > Metazoa > Arthropoda > Insecta > Diptera > Sciomyzidae > Tetanocera > Tetanocera ferruginea. The sequence continues at coordinate 96,179,772 of OY282642.1, forward strand.
AATGTCAATGTCAATGTCAATGTCAATGTCAATGTCAATGTCAATGTCAATGTCAATGTCAATGTCAATGTCAATGTCAATGTCAATGTCAATGTCAATGTCAATGTCAATGTCAATGTCAATGTCAATGTCAATGTCAATGTCAATGTCAATGTCAATGTCAATGTCAATGTCAATGTCAATGTCAATGTCAATGTCAATGTCAATGTCAATGTCAATGTCAATGTCAATGTCAATGTCAATGTCAATGTCAATGTCAATGTCAATGTCAATGTCAATGTCAATGTCAATGTCAATGTCAATGTCAATGTCAATGTCAATGTCAATGTCAATGTCAATGTCAATGTCAATGTCAATGTCAATGTCAATGTCAATGTCAATGTCAATGTCAATGTCAATGTCAATGTCAATGTCAATGTCAATGTCAATGTCAATGTCAATGTCAATGTCAATGTCAATGTCAATGTCAATGTCAATGTCAATGTCAATGTCAATGTCAATGTCAATGTCAATGTCAATGTCAATGTCAATGTCAATGTCAATGTCAATGTCAATGTCAATGTCAATGTCAATGTCAATGTCAATGTCAATGTCAATGTCAATGTCAATGTCAATGTCAATGTCAATGTCAATGTCAATGTCAATGTCAATGTCAATGTCAATGTCAATGTCAATGTCAATGTCAATGTCAATGTCAATGTCAATGTCAATGTCAATGTCAATGTCAATGTCAATGTCAATGTCAATGTCAATGTCAATGTCAATGTCAATGTCAATGTCAATGTCAATGTCAATGTCAATGTCAATGTCAATGTCAATGTCAATGTCAATGTCAATGTCAATGTCAATGTCAATGTCAATGTCAATGTCAATGTCAATGTCAATGTCAATGTCAATGTCAATGTCAATGTCAATGTCAATGTCAATGTCAATGTCAATGTCAATGTCAATGTCAATGTCAATGTCAATGTCAATGTCAATGTCAATGTCAATGTCAATGTCAATGTCAATGTCAATGTCAATGTCAATGTCAATGTCAATGTCAATGTCAATGTCAATGTCAATGTCAATGTCAATGTCAATGTCAATGTCAATGTCAATGTCAATGTCAATGTCAATGTCAATGTCAATGTCAATGTCAATGTCAATGTCAATGTCAATGTCAATGTCAATGTCAATGTCAATGTCAATGTCAATGTCAATGTCAATGTCAATGTCAATGTCAATGTCAATGTCAATGTCAATGTCAATGTCAATGTCAATGTCAATGTCAATGTCAATGTCAATGTCAATGTCAATGTCAATGTCAATGTCAATGTCAATGTCAATGTCAATGTCAATGTCAATGTCAATGTCAATGTCAATGTCAATGTCAATGTCAATGTCAATGTCAATGTCAATGTCAATGTCAATGTCAATGTCAATGTCAATGTCAATGTCAATGTCAATGTCAATGTCAATGTCAATGTCAATGTCAATGTCAATGTCAATGTCAATGTCAATGTCAATGTCAATGTCAATGTCAATGTCCATGTACATGTCATATCATAATCGATGACGATTTCTCTGCTGATATTGATTGTCGATTCACCGATGTCAAAAAGAAATTGTGCTGCAATATATTTGAACTTATTTTTGTCACTCATACGCCATGATGTCCAATTTAAATTTATATTTTTATTCAAACATTTCTATAAATTTTCAAATGAAAAAATTAAATTCGCGCAAGCTTTGTTGTGATAACTTAGCACATTTGTTTTGATTTTTTTTTTTTTTTACTTTAGAAGCCTTAACAGTTCCATGATTTTGTGTTAAAAATTTTTCGGATATGCATAAATAAGTTACAATATTTATTAAAAAAAAAAAACTAGAATAATTCATATTACAAAATGCGAAATCAAATTTGTTTGTTCAACAAAAAAAAAAGAACACCAACAACAACAACAACAGCAGAAAACGAAATTAAGTAATACAATCAATAGAAATTTGCATAAATTTCAACGTACAATTAGAGCAGAGCGCAACATATTGATGAAAAAACAATACAAAACACAATAAAACAAAGACATACTCAAAAGCTGGCAAATAATACATACATAAAATATACGTTGATTTATGTTAATATGTTACCATTAATTTTTTTTGTACACCACACTCAATTATATTGTGCTTGAATAAATTTACTGAAAATAATTCAATGGGATTTGTTTTAGTGTCATAATTTTTATAAATACATGAATTTTGACATATTTCAGAAAATACATATTTTTAAAAAATAAATTGATAAACAAAGCGTTTCAAATTAAATTTGATTTAGATTCAAAGCGTTTTGTTGTACAAAAGAGTGCCTTTTGTTGAGAGCTTTTTTATTAAAACAATATGGTTTGCAACGAAAAATGGTTTGAATTGAATTTTTTTATTTAATTTTTATATATAATATTATTATATTTGTAGTAAAATGTTTTTAAAGCAATTTAGAGAAATTTTTAAAAATTCACCACGGCGTATGAGTGATATTAATTAATTCTATGTCAATAGTTCCTTTTAATATTCTTTGTCACATGAGTGCCATCGAGAATAACAATAAAATCAAGAAAAGAATCTATGTGATTGAGCTTTAAACACTTGAATGCATGGCCAGAAACTTGCAGAATTTTAGGTTACCAGCCCGAATGCTTCACATTTCTTGTGAATCGTTTTCATTGCATACCGACAATCTGTGCCAAGTTTCTACAACTTTGCATTATTATCATAGTCTGAACTCGCAAGTGTCATCGCACCTCGCATTGCTCCAAGTGAGGCAGTTTATTTGCATTTCTATTTTTTTTTTTTTCTATACCTATTTTGTTTTCTTTCTTGTGCAACCAAAGACGCTGACATCATCACCAGCATGATGACAAATAATTTAATTTCACCATCAACTTCTATTGCATACAACTCGAATGGAATGATATGGAAAACTTTTCACCAGAGATCAGATTCATTTGATTTGACAAGTACCGCAAGGATCGTCTTCGCTGTGCTTTTCTTCATTGCTTGGAATTTTGAAATTTTATATAGCATGACAAGCAAAAGCAAACACACACATACACTAGTCGGAAATATGATGAGGGAGTTGGTGTGTGTGTGTGTGTGTGTGTGTGTATATGTGTGTGCTGGTCTCTTTGATATTGATAGTCATTTTTCTGAATTGGTTTGAAAAACAATTTTTGGGTTTGATGGTTTTTGTATAATTGATTCAAAATGTTCTTTAAACTTGAGCAGCGGAAGTGAACGATATATATGCCCTACAATATTGACAAGCTAGATTGTGCTAGCTGTGCAAGAAATTGTGGCTTCCATACAAAGGCTTAGTATAATATGTAGTCATGTATGTATGCTATGTAGAATCAAAGAGTTTGCAAATAAATCGTCAAGCTGTGTTTATTTAACTCAATCTGAAAAGAGTTCTTAACATTTTTTTTTATTTAGGGCTGCAATTTTAATTAAAAAATATTAGCAAATTAATAAGTCAAAAGTTTTTGTAAAAATTTTTTATGATTTTCATTGAATTTATTATATATTTCTATTATTTATTATATATAAAACAATAACGAGTACTACTATTACTACTAACTATTACAACTATTATAACTACAACTATTCGGGTAAAGAAACATTAATTTCTCACACAGTTCACAGTATCATAGTTTTATTTATCTCTTATGCCCTATTTATAGTAAAAATCTTCCAGAACTTCAAAAAATTTTAACTTGAAGACTTCATATAAACATTTCTGGCAAATATTTTTGCAGAAAAAAGTTCATGGAGTACAAATCCTCCAATAAGGTCGCGATAGTATTTTTACATATAACTTTTTTAATTATAATGACAAAATATCGATTTTTGAGGCTTTTTTTGTAGCCAATATTAGCGTACTATCGATTTCTTCACTTTTTTGCTTATTATGGATATGCATTTGAAGAAAAAAACTAAGTTATATGCAAAAAAGTTGATTTTTTAGCCAAAAATTATGTTCAGAAAAACCAAAGCCACTCTATGGAGATTGCTATGATCCAAATATATACACAAATAGTTTTAAGAGTTCCTTTAACTTTTGAATTGGTGTCTAGCAAAATCTAGTCTTCGATACATGTTTTGAGTGTATTCATATGCAAGCCCATGTAAAATTCAAGAATAGGTTATGTTAACGTATAAAAACATTCAAAAATCAGTTGTACACAAAATTCCTGAACGCTAACACTGTCTTCGAGAATTAATTCACGGGTTAAGTGTATTTTTATTTTTTTGTTTAGCCTTAAACCAAATATTTCAGTTGACAAACCTATTGACAAACCTATTTTTTGATGTGGAAATATTTAAAAACAAGCTAATGACAGAGCTTGCCCCAGAACGTCTAAGAAAAATTACATTTTGCGGTGTTCACTATATCTCGGTCGGAAATTATCTGAAATCAAAGACCATTAAAAATAAGTCAAAGTTTCATCAAATTCTCCCTCCGATGTTCTAAAATTTTTTTTTTTTTTTTCATATCAAAATTTTTGGTGGCCATCTTAAGAGTAAACTGCTATTTTCCTTGAAAAATTCCAACATTTTGTGGGTAGAAAACCCCCTAAAAAAAAAACTTGTAATTAAACGTTGGGAGAAGGTATTTTATATGTAGAAAATGTAAACCAAGTTTGAAATGAATCGGTGAAGTAGTTTTCAAATGGCAGTGAACACAGACTTTGAAAAAGTAGTTTTGAGAAATATACGTTTAAAAGTAATGAACTTTCGAGGTACATTTACTTAATTCTTAATTAATTATATATCCATTAGTTTTGCTCTTATCATCTTCAAATTTGGACATAATATTTTTGAGATGTTGTGCCTTCATAAAAAAAAATAAAATGGCGAAAAGTTCAAAAACCTCCACCCTCCACCCCCCAAAACATAAAATAATTGTATGTCCCCACTGCAATGTCAGGAGCAGTTGAGACAAATAAATCAACGGAAACAAGTTTAGAACATTCTATGTGTGGCAGGGTGTTACATTACATGAACATGCAAATTTTAATCTGGGGCAAGAAGTCTTAAGTCTTTACCTCAGTCAATTCATGCTATGAAGCATTCTCATTCTACAAACATCTCTAACATTAACTAAAACTCTAAACCGTAAATATAGATGAGACTTAAGGATTGGTCCAGTCCAGTCCAGTATGCTTACCAATTACGACTAGCTTATCAGTCATTTGTTTTTCTTTGTGAAGACCAACTCATTTTAATCTATACAGGATGTATAAATTTTGGTCTCTAAAAGTATAAAATAGTTCACGCTTCCAATGTTTATGTACATGATATTCATGCATTTTTACTCCTTTCTTATGAACTATTCTTGCTGTCCTTGTACTTGTACATGATTTATATGATTTTCAGTCACTAAACTCATAAAATAGTTCACGTTTTTCTTGTATACGCAAATGAGATTCATGCAATTTGTGCACTTGTCTCATGAACTCTTTTTGTTCTCCTCGCACTTTTACTTGCATTTTATGAATTTTATTCACAAAATTTATGAATTATTCACGTTCCCTTTGTATCTTTTCATTGCATTTATGCCATTTTTTTATTGGTTTATGTATCTTGTACACACTCTTTATGAACATAAAACAAAAACTTCATGCATGAAATATTCATGCTCTCAAATTTTTTCTTTGGTGTATCTTGTACATTGATTCATGAATATTTTATGAGACTCAAAATTCATGAATATTATTTATGGTGATAATTTAAAAATTTATAATTATTGTGAACACAGAACCAAGTTTTCTATTCCTTTCAAATTAATTTGATGTGTTGCACGTTCATTTTAAGTGAAAAATATAAATAAAACCAGTTTTGTCGTAAATATTTTTACATATATTTGTTTATTGAATTATAATAAGTCAATATTACAAATCCTTTTTTCATGCAGCAAAGGTTAAGTTTCTGTTTTTTAATTTACGCAAAGAAATCTTTGTATCCTTAACTAATTTCTATAAATAATTAAAGTATATGGTTTTAAATAATTTAAGTGTTCTTTGATTTGTAAAAATTATGATTAAATCAAATATAAATTAAAAATATTTGAAAAATCTGCATTTTTGCATTGAATTTTTGAACATGAGTGCGACACGAATTCGCCAAGATTCCATATATTTAGATAAAATTTGTGTCTTAAAGTATTTCATAAATTAATAAATAGTTAAGCAAATGCAATGTTGTTCATAATACTGAGAATTAACAAAAGTAAAGATAAAAATCTTTAACTCGGGCTAATTTTACGAAGAATTTCAAAATCAAATATTTCTGCTAGACAAATTTCTTGACTAACCAAAACAGCAACAAATATATTTCAACCCATTCACATTGAATTGACAGCATATTTTCTGATCAACAATTTGAAATCAAAAGGAAAATCCTTTCATTTATGCTAAATTTATGCCTTAGATCACCGCAATTAAATTGCTGAAATAACAAATAAATTTAATTTTCAAAATGAACTGCAAAATTAAAAGTTTTTCGTTTTACCTTTGAAAAAGTTTGTACAAAGTACGCAGTACTTTGAAGTTTAAGTTGCTGGAAAGCCTTAAAATGTGCTGTCAAATTTTTGTTTTTGTGTGCTTTATTTCTGGCTTTGGGCTGTGGGAATGGAACAATGGAGCTCTGACTGAGTTTAGCTTAACCAAGCACTTGGCTAAAATAGCGCCAATTATGGTGACGTTATGCTTCAATTCAATTATTTTATGCTAAACCGCTTTTAAACGAAGCTGAAATATGGCCAACAATTACCAGCAATTCCAGCCGGAACAATAAAGCACAAAACAGCAACGTGTCGTCTTCATGTCGCCTTGTCTGCATATTTTTTTCTTTTTTATTTTCTTTTATGTCTTCTTCTAGCTTCTGCTGCCATTGTGTTAGTAACAAAGAAGTGCAGATGTGACATTTTGACTTAAGGCAGCAAATTATGAACTGCTTAAAGCCAAGCATAGAGCAGCGCACTACAAGTAAATCGTCAGACTACAGCCTTGAACTTAAAAATGCGTTAATTTTGTATGAAATCCTATTAAAGCTTATTAAAAAAACAACAAAAAAAAAAACCAATACAAAAAAAAAATAAAACTCGTTACTTGCTGGTATGACATGAAAATTGCTTGCCAAAGTATTTTAGTGCGCACATTGCTGGCATGTCCCTTCTGTATCCTGCGGCGAGTTTGTTGAGTTTTTGAAGTTTGAAGTTTGCTACAAAACAAAAAAAAAATGTTGAACGAAAAACTTTTTAATAGATAATTCTCTGAAAGAGACAAAAAAAAAACGCACCAAAAATAATAACCGCAGCAGTGCAGCAACCAGACGAACACAATGCAGCTGCTAACGCTGAGCAGCTCACAACAATCAAGCTCCCTGTGCGGTTTGGAGCAAAACTCAATAGTTTGATTTTTTTTTCATGTTGCTGTTTTTCCAGTTTTGGATAGGGGTGAAGTGTGGTTTTTGTGAAAAATGCAAGTTTTCAAAAATTTGTAATATATGATGGAATATTGCTAAGGGACCTTAACTCAAGGACGCGCTGTGGCAGACTTATTGGCTTGTTTGCAACTTGTGACACATTTTCACTCACTCAACTAACGCTGCACTCACACTAACGCATCAAGTATTCAAAATTAATTTAAAAACGTATTTTTCTTGCACTCACCATTAGAGAGCCAAATCATAAAACTGCATCCCTTAAGACTGCAAAATAACTTTGCGCGTCCTGCCCGTCAGTTTGTGTTTTTTTCCAAGCATATCTTTTGTTTATGCTCAATAATAATACGAGCAGTTCAAACATTTTTCATTGGCTTTTAATTCATTTTTATTAGTTTTGAAAGTTTTTGTTTTTGCTGGCGTCGCAACATTCGCTCTAGCCAAGCATTCTTTCGAGTATTTTTTTTCGTTTTTTTGTTACTAGAATTTTTTTATCCTTTGCTTGTTTTTTTTTTTTTGTGCATCATCAATAAAGCTCATAAAAAAATTTCATTTTTATAGCCGTAACAGTTGCTTATGCTGGGCAAAATTTTTGGTTTGACTTTTATTTATTAATAGCTGCTCAATATTTTTTAGTGTGTAGTTTAACGTTAACAAAAAAGGATTTACAAAAAGTGTTGAAGTAAACTATTTTTTGGGCTCACTTTGAGGTATAGGAGGATGATTATTATGGAGGTTATTTTTGTTTTTAGCAGCATTGTGTTTACTAAGCAACTGTTTTCCAGTTTTTTTCAATATGCTCGCATTTTTGTCACTCTACGGATGTTATTTAATAGGCTTCCTGCTTCTCTGCATAATTGTTTTTATGCAGTTTTTGTAGCCAAAAATGTAATTAATTTTTTTTATATTAAAGCAAACATTCCTGTACTTTAAAGTTATTCCAGTAAATAAATAAGAAATTTCGAGCATAAAATTGAGCTAAAGTCTTTGTAAGTTTCAGTATTTTTATAAACTATAATGCCTTACTTATTAAGGCGATACAGCGAGTTAGACAAAAAAAAATCAACAAGTTGATTTAAATTTTTTTTTAAAAATGACTAACTTCGTTTTTGTAACAACAAACTTAAAATTTAACTTACGTTTTTTCTAAAACTGTTAGCCCTTAAAATTCAAACTACTAAGGCTTGAGATGGACTTGGTTTTTGATCGACCAAATATTGTTTTCAAATAATTTTTCAAAATGAAACTGACAACAAGTTCAAAATAGACAAATATTTTTTAAGAACTATTTTAAGGGCTTGATGGCAAATACTTTATTGAAGACAAACAGGAAGTGAATTTTGTTATATTAATCAAAGAGTTTCAAATTCAAAGGACAATTATAAAAGAAACATGCAGAATTCAAATAAAGATAAACAGTTAATTATGGTCAGACGTCTACATGTTGTTCAAAAGTGTCTAAAAAAAATCATAAAAATTCGAAAACTTCAAAAATTGGCTAATTTTACTCTTGGGTCTCAAAAATATGTATATGTTTCTTACATTTTTAGTCAAACGTAAAAATTCACTCAAAGTACAATTTAATCAAATCATCATATTTAAAAATAAGCCAAAAAACCTCAACTAAACACAGAAATGCTATTATGTTTTTTTGTATTTTTAATTATTAAACATCGAATTATCACACACAAACCAACGCTCAAAGCAAAAAACAAAGAAAGTCTTAGCTTTATAGATAAAGACTTCTAGACATCTTCAAGGGTTTTATAGAAAGAGTTATAATCTGATCAGATATACTGTAAAATCAAAGGCCCTGTAAGAGTCAGTAAAGAGAATTGTATATCCTTAATGGATATTTGTCAGAGTAGAAGACTTTTTACCTCGCAACCAATGACCAGGAGTATCGCTACGCAACAGCAGCAAAATACGCCGCATATAAAAAAAAGATGTTGCAGTCAGCTGCAACGCGAGCTGTGCACGAAAACTATCGCGATAAACCGAAGAGAGATGTCTTATCAGACGTAAACAAAGAGAGCAAGAAAAGCATGAGCGAGACAAAATTGAGGTATATCAGGAAGGATACCCAAGGTTTCAAGCCCGAAGCATCCACTTGTAGAGATGAGAATGGTGATCTGGTTACAGATACGCAGTGCGCATTGAAATTATGGAAACAGCATTTTTCCAATCTGCTTGCAGGCGACGATACCAACAATTCCGCCCTCGGAGAATGCAGTCCGACACCACCAATCGATGATGATGGAGTGGAAATTCCACCACCTAGCCATGACGAGGTTAAAGTTTCTATCCAGTGACTCAAAAGCAACAAAGCCGCAGTAGCTGACGGCCTGGATTTTTTTAAAACCGGCGGCGGTGAATTGATAAGGTGCATGCATCAACTCATCCGCAAAATATGGCTAGCAGAAAGCAAGCCCGACGATTGGAATCTCAGTGTCTTTTTTCCTATACTTAAGAAAGGAGACCCGACAATCTGCGCCAACTACCGAGCAATACATGCAGCTCCATCAATGTAGGATATGTCCTCTCCTTTAATACCGAACGAGGTTTCAGACAAGGCGACCCGCTATCATGCGATCTCTTCAATTTCATTATGGAAGGGATCCTACGAAAGGCAGGTGTACATCGAAATGATACCATTTTCTACAAAAGTGTCCAGCTCCTTGCATATGCTGGTAATATCGATATTATCCACAGAACCAAGAGAGATGTAACTGCTGCTTTCGTCGCTATCGAAAAAGAATCAGCCAAAGTGGGTTTGACGGTGAACGAGGGCAAAACAAAGTATATGCTGTCTGCAAATAGGGAAGCGCGGTGTCTAGGCTCAGATGTTACAGCAGGCAAATATAATTTTGACGTTGTCAAGGAGTTTACATACATTGGCACCGCCGTAAACAGCAACAACAATGTCAGCCTGGAGATAAAGCGAAGAACAACAATTGCTAATAGGTGCTACTAAGTAAGCAATTAGGTTCTAGAGCCCTCTCTCGTTTGACAAAACTAACACTCTACAAGACGCTCATCATACCTGTGCTTGTCTATGGCGCTGAGGCATGGGTGGTATCGCAAATAGATGAAGCCGCTCTTATGGTGTTCGAGAGGAAACTTCTTCGCAAAATCTTTGGTCCTGTTCGAGTTTTCGACGACTATTGCATTCGAATGAACCAAGAAATGTAGAGCTTTACGATGACATTGACATAGACCAGCGTATAACAATTCAGCGACTACCTTGGCTGGGTCATGTCTTCCATATGGATGAAGAAGCTCCAGCGAAAAAGGTGTTTGAGGCGAAAGCCGAGAGTCGACGATGAACAGGAAGACCATGCCTCCGCTGGATTGACCAGGCCGAGGAAGTCCTTACCGCGCTTGGTGAAAGAGATTGGAGACGGCGCGCGCAAAGCAGAGACGTCTGGCGAGAGCTGATGAAGTCGGCCGTAACCCGACAACAGGTTGTCATGGCCACCTAACTAAGTTAATAAACCTGAAAGGTCAGGATATATTAACTTTGTGCAAACTTTTTTACTGCATAGAACGAAGCGAGTCCGGTATAGAAAAGTATATATTTTCTTGAGCAGCGTCATCTCGTGAGTGGAGCTATCTATGTCCGTCTGTCCGTCTGTGTGTTGTTCGTAAATACAGGATAAGAAGAATTAGTTGAGATAATTGAATGAAACTTGGTACACATGGTCACATGGGCCCAAGAATTTTCACTATTGAATATTTTTGGAAGAATCCGCCCACGGACACGCCTACCTCCCATACAAAGCAAAAATTTAAAACTGCATAAATAAGCTCATAATTAACCTAAAACAATAAAATATGGTGTGTGTGTGTGTGTGTTTTGTATCAACATAAAGATGTATTCGAAAATTGGGTATAATCTGCTCGAGGATACGCCTACCTCCCATGCAACCCAAAAACTGAAACTACAATAAATAAACTTCTGCTTAACCTACAGAGATACAATTTGGCACGTATTTTTTTATGACAAAAAAAAAAGGTTTGGAAAAATGGACATCATCCGCCCACGGACACGCCTGCCTCCCATACAATGCAAAAATTGAAACTGCATAAATAAGCTCACAATTAACCTACAACAATAAAATTTGGTGTGTATGTGTTTTGTATCAACATAAAGATGTATTTAAAAAATGGCTGTCATCCGCTCATGGACACGCCCGCCTCCCACACAACCCAAAAATTGAAAATACAATTAATAAGCTTCGGTTAAGCAGAAGAGATAAAATTTAGCACGTATGTTTTTATAACAAAACAAATATGGTTTTGAAAATGGACGTCATCCGCCTATGGGCAGGCCTACCTCCCATACAACCCAAAAAGTTTAAAACTCAATAAATAAGAATACGTTTGTCTTAGAGAGATCAAATTTGGTATATATCTATTTTATACCAAAACTAAAGTGTGTTGAAAAATTGGGCGTAATCCATCTATGAACACACCTACCTCCCATGCGACCCACAATAGCGAAAGCACAATAACGGCATTAACTGAGAGCTACATTAATAAAACTTGGTATGTGTTAATTCTTCATCAACCTTTAAATGCATATAAAATATGAGCTTAATCCGCCTACGGACCTACGGCCCATTTTCAATACTATTATTGTATTTTGAAAAAGTAGTTTAAGGGTATTTCATAGTCGGCCTAGACCGACTTTAGACTTTCTTTACTTGTTTTTCTTTAATTCTTTCCTTCCTTCTCGTATCAAAATATACGCATTTGGAAGTTGTAGTTGGTGGTAGAGATGTTTTTGGAATGAGATTGCTTAATAACTCGAATTGACTCAGGTAAAGGCATAACACTTGCCTCAGAATCAAATTTGCATGTTATTATAGAGCTCCGCTACACATACAACATTTCAAAATTTAATAGTTAATAATAATTGGTGACCGTGGCATGCAGGTTAAGTGTGTGGCTTAGCATGCTCGGAGCCCGGGTTCGATCCCCAGCCGTGGCGAAAAGTTTTTTCAATAAAAAATTTTTTCTGATCGGTCACCACCTCTATGCAGACAATGGCAAACCTCAGAGAGTAAATAATGCCATGTAAAGCTTCTTGAGAACATGAACTTTAGCCGTTCGGAGTCGGCATAAAACATGTAGGTCCAGTTCTCGGTCAATTGTGTGCAAAAATTTAATAACACACACAACACAATTGGCTGAAATGGCCAATTTGTTTTTTTTTTTTTTTAGTTAATAATAAAAAATGCTCAGGCTGAAGATCGAACCATGGTCACTAGATTATTAATTCAAATCGACAACCGTTTAACCAACTTAAGAAGTTAAAGTTTAAATTTTAAACCCATGCGAGATTCAATTTTTGTTATCGTCATATAAACAGTACAGGATTGACTAAAATTTAGTCCAAGATTTTTAATCGTGTAGTTTACATGAAAAAAAATATGCTACGTTTTTATGAAGTAAAATGCGTATAATTGTTGTTGGAAATGAAACAAAATCAACTGCTGGTATCTGTGTACTTGTTAATGGCAGAGAAACTTTTTTCATGCTTTCTGAACTACTCCGAGCTGACCCAAAGGTTTTGTTAATTTAACGCATAATAAAAGGTACCACATATTTTAGTATTCCCGTTTAAAATCAACGCAATTCAATGCAGTTTGGTATTCCTAGTTATTAAGGAGCTGCAGGAATATTGCTCTTGTAGTCGTTTGTAACTGTTTTTATGAAAGAATGCATTCGAAGTACTGAAAATACTCTGAAATGGTTTGCATATATTATTGAGGCGCGTAGATAGAATGTGACCCTTCTTTACAAAAATATTACACCAACTTTATTTAAAAAACCTAAAAAGCGGGACATCTCGAAAACAGAGCGAGATAAGTCAAAAATAACCACTTTTTACGAGTTTTTTTAGTGCTCAATTACATGCAATACAGAATAGCTTTTGTGTACTTTTGAGTTGACTTTTCGAAAAGCTAACATCAGTTGTTTCTACTACTTTAACGGTTAGAGGATGGACACCTTAAAAAAAAATGTCATATTAATGTTTTACATGCGTATATTTATATTTATATACATATATAAAAATATAAATTACTAGGTATCATTTTGAATTCTTATTTTTGGGATCAAAGAATTTTAACAATGATATCTCAATTCTTACTGAGAACATTTTTAATAGCTTCTATGCAAATATCGCATAATTATATGTTGTTCTAATAACAACTCACGCCTACTATTCCTTCTTTATATCTGAAATTTTTGTTTGATATCTAAAATGTCCAGCAATATCGATTTAAAAGACAAAAATACGTCAAAAAAACAAATTAAAACTAAAAAACCATCTACGAATATCCAATTTTAGTTGATTACAGCAGTAGAAATAATTTTGAAGATATCAAGTATTTCCGAGAATAAACGCTTGATTGACAGTTTCTGCAAACCTTACCTTATTTAATGACAGCAAATGCTTTATTTTGTGGCAAATGCTTAGCATAACAAACAAAGACATGTCACAGAACTTGTCATGCCAAAATACCAAATGTTCGTTGTCAGGCATGGCAACGACAGAGCAGTATAACGGCGTGGTCAAAGATAAATAAATTCGATTACCTTGACATTTTGCTTAATATTTTCAACTTAAGTGTCATAAAACTCGTCTTAGGCACAGCTGTTGGCTTCCAAGGTAAAAGCAAAAATAAAGCAACTGATGAGATTTTGTGGCGCTTATTTTCAAACGATACCAAAAAGCAGCTGCGTTCTGTAACCCCCCCCCCCCCACAATAACCATATCAAAGATGGATTTGTTGAACACACAAAAGCATAATTTTCAACAAAATTCTTGATAAACGCTGCAGGCAATGAAAAGTTTTTGAGACTATTAAATAAAAAAAAAAAAATAAAAAAAAACAATTCTAAGGGAAGTAATCAAGGATGAGCAAATAACGTGCATAACAAAATAAGCGGCGGTGCTTTATAATAACTTGCAAATTCTTAGAAATTCCTAAATACTTAGATGTGAATGTAGGATTTTGTTATTTGAATTTTATTGTGAAAACATCAATTGCTTGAGTACCACAAAAAAAAAAAACAAATAAAATAAACTTAAGATCTTATGTTTTACCTGAGATGTAAGCTTGAATATTATTTTAATATGTTTAAGACAAAAATAAATAAAAAAAACATTTATTTATTTTGCCCCTGACAACAGGTAGGTATCGAGTTATTTTCATGAAATTGTCTGGCTAAGCATAAATCTGTTTTATATCTGCCGAACTTTTAAATCAAGACTAATAAAACAGAAATTATTTTAAAAGTTATTTAACAGTAGAAATAACAAAAACCATAAATAAAAATAAACAAAAAAAAACAACTGTAAACTTGGTCAAGTAAAATTGCTTATATATAAGCAAGTTATTTCAAAAATAACTGGCATTTACATGTTTTTTTATAAATTGTTATTTATTTGCTAAAAATAATAAATTTTTGAATATTAATACGATATAAACACAGCAGAAAAGTTAATGTCATGTGTGGACTCAAATATTAAACAAATGTTCGACTCGGCCTTTTTGGCCGACATTAAGATTTTGAAAAAAATATTCCATGGTGTTTTGACATATTCTGACAGCTATAACATGGAATGGTCTTTTGTTTACAAGATTACAACGCAGTATATGTGAAAAAAAAACCTCGCGTGTAGTAACGTACACGTGGCAGAAGTCAAACTTCTTTAACAGTAAGAAATAAGAGAGATTTTAGTGTGAAATAGAGAGAGAAAGTATCTGAAAAGAAATTCAATCAATATGAAATGGAATAATAATTTGTTGATTCAATATTTGCATCCAGGGACCGTAACGAATATGGTTTTTGACGAAAGTGTCACATATTAACTTTTATCTCTTAATTTTTACTTTTTCTGACAAAAATAACAGTTTTTTGTGCCTTATAGTTTTTTTGTGCAAAAATAACAGTTATTTTCTGCCGTTTATTTTTCGGTCAAAAATATCAGGTAATTTATATTTGTTCAAGTCATTGTACCGATAAAAAAATTTTGATATTATTATTTTCATCTCATCGGTGAGACATTTTACACATGGTGTCAACAGTTCAATCTGTCAAACGGCCTTTAAAAAAACACAAACTGCTTGATATTTTTGACCGAAAAAATTAAAATCACAAAATAACTGTTATTTTTGACCGATAAAATAAAAGTCAAAAGTAACCTTTATTTTTCCTCGAAATATACTGGGCAAGAAATTAACTTTTAACGAATCAGTTTCAAATTTAAAAGCGACTTAATATTCGTGAGACTGAGGACATTTGTAACATAATGGTTTATTTGAAAAAGTCTTTCGAGAATTTTTTTCATTTGAAAATTGTAAAATAACAGTTATTTCCGGTACTTGTTTTAGTTCAGTTGGTGTTTTAGTTGCTTTCGAATGTCTTCTCAACATTGTTACTTTTTGAATGCTGGATTGCATTTGCATAATACTCTTTGAAGGAGCCTCCGAAAGCAGAGCCAAATCTTGTTCATTATTACCTCCTGCTTCCTGATCATAATAATTGCTATGTTGAGTGAGGGCCTCATAAAGCAGCGAACGTTGATTGTTGAGTGTATCAACTTTGTTGGCTTTAAAATTTTGTTGAGATGATGGCTGAGTTCCAAAATACATTTTTACAAAGCATCAGTGTGTTTTTTGGGGATTTGTTCTTTGTAGATTCACCAAAATACACTGATGTTTCGTAAAAATGAATTTTGAAACTCAGCCGTTGTTGCAATCACCTTACTTTCATCATTAGTTGCAGACCCAGCTGCGGCTGTATCCTTAAGAGCTCTAATTCGCTCTCTATATTCACGAACGCGTTCTGCTCCTGTTTTAGCTATTTTTCTATTTTTTTTTCCGTGCATACTTGTAGGATGAAAATTAATGTAACGGTTATGTTAATAATGTAATGTTAATGTTAATGTAATGTTAATGTTAATTATGTTATTTTCAGTATGTTACGCGTTCAGTTTTAATAACATTTTGTTTGGCTATTTATCATGTGCCTACATGGCGTAAAGATATAGATTCCGTCTTCTAAGCAACGACGTTCGGGGTTCAATTCTCGGCAGCGGCAATAATTTTTTTAAATTTTCATATGAATTGAAAACGTAAGCCTAGCGTCACGAATAAGAGACCTTGAAATTTCACTCGCCGCCAAAGAAGTTTCACTTCAAAAAATCATAAATGACAAATTTTAAATTTTTAAAACTGAAATCGAAGCAGAATGTTGCAAATATACGCACACTCACACATGCTCTATTAAATTGTCATTATTTTTTTCAATCATTTTATAAATAATGTCATCCAATCAGATTATTTAATTAGAAAACATTTTCAGCTCTTTCGCTTTCAACTTTCAAAATTGGTTTTAAACTAAATACTTTTGATGTAATTTATTTTTTCGACAACGACACTTTTTCCATTAAAGTAATTTTCGCTGTTCAAAGTACGTTATTAAATAATTAAATAAAACTCAAAACATCACATGACTTTTCTGCTTTATATGTATATTTATTACTTCAATGGAATCGCATTGCTGCAGCCAAACAGCCTTTCACAACGTGTGTCCTTTGTGGCTAAACTTAATTTCATAATAATCGAAAATTTTTTTTAATTATTTCTCGTTAGACTACTATCATATTTATTTGCATTTGTAATTTTTTCTTGTTAAACATATTTTTTGCTAATTATTTACATATTTGCATTTCGTTTATATCAAGTATGGAAATTTATCATGAAAAAGAATCAATCAAACCTAATGAATTTGAGGAACTGTGTATTTGTTGAAGTTATAAATATTTCTTCAAAAAAAAAAAAAAATAGACCCATATGTTATTAGAAAAGATTTTTGTGCTTGCATGTCAAATAATATTGTTTTACTTCAAATCATTAATTTCTTATGAAAACGAACTTTTTACATGAATTCTCTATTTTTATATATAAATCTTATGTCAAAATTATTACCATGCATAACAATTTGAATGCGAATATATCAAACAGCCAAAGTCATGACAAGATTAGAGTTGCTATCAAGCGACTCAAAAACAATAAACCAGCAGGTGCTATCGGCCTGGTGTCCAGCTCCTTTCGTACATTGATGATTTTAACTGATGCTTTCGCCGCTTTCGAAAAAGAATCAGCCAAAGTGGTTTTGATATGAAATCAAAAAATCCCTAACTTACCAAAAATTAAAAATCAAATTTTTGATTGATTATGATGCAACGTATCAAAATATATAATCATGCAAAACTTTACACTCCTACTACATTTTATAATTACAAAATTAACCTGAAACACATGACTTCTTAAAGTCTTAAGTCGGTCTAGCTCGACTTTGAAATACTCTAAGCCTACTTTTTCAAAGTATATTAAAAGTATTGGAAATGGGCGTGTTTGTTATTGGATGAAATCCATATTTTATATACATTTCAATTTTGATAAAAAATTTACAAATATTTATAAAAATTTCAAGTTTTATTCCTGTAGCTCACATGTTAATGCCTTAATAGTAAAGGGTCCGCCAAATAACTTTCTTTTTTTTTAATGCTATAAAAAAACTGCTCAATATTTTCTCAAATTTCTTTTTTTATTTGAATGTACAATCCTTTCCGTTAATAATGGAAAATAATTTCATTCAAATGGCTGCATCGGCTGGTCATGAAGTAGCCTACACGATCGGTCCAATTTTTAAGCACATTATCGATTGTGTGCAGCTGTATTTCACCAATGGCTTCACGAAAATTGTACTTTAAAGCGTTAATTATATCTAGCTTGTCGGTATAACACTTATCTTTGAGGGCAGCCCACAAATAATAGTCCAACGGTGTCAAATCGCAGCTGCGAGGTGGCCAAACGACATCAGCTCTGCGGCTGATAATGCGATCTTCAAAAACAGGGCGCAAAACATAGAATGTAGCTTCGGCTGTGTGGCACCTAGCGCCGTCCTGTTGAAACCAAATGTTGACAATATTCTTCTCTTCAATTTTTGTAAACATTTGTTCAACACGGCCCGATAACGATGACCATTGACTGTAACGGCCACTCCTTGCTCATTTTCAAAGAAAAACGGCCCAATTATGCTTCTGGACCAAAATCCGCACCAAACAGTGACTCGTTTTGGGTGCATGGGCTTTTCAGTGTATGTGTGCGGATGTTCTGTGCCCCAACTGCGACAATTTTGCTTGTTTACATACCCGCCAAGATCAAAATGAGCTTCATCTGAAAAGATGATTTTTTTGGCAAAATCAGCATCTTCTGTAAGTCGATCGCAGGCCAACTCAGCGAAGCAAAAACGCTATAAAAGGATCACAAAACACTTTGGACCATCGTTTAATAAATCCTAGAGTACTATTGCTTCCAAATTGCTTTATTGATATGAATGTGAAAGTAAATTTTGGTGTTCATAGTTACTCCAAGATCATCGAAAACCTTTAAGAACTCAAGTGTATAGTCACCTATATTGTAATTAGTTCGAGAAGGTTGTCTTCGAGAAAAAGTCATTTAATTTCACACCAGTTAAAAAGATGGTCAAGATTAGTTTGTGTGAATAAAGAGCCGTGCCCATTTCTATATGACAGAATAAGTTTAACATCATGAGCGTATAAAAAGATATTGCTAGGCTTTCACATATGCTTAATCATTAAAAAAACAAAAAAAAAACAAATTGGCCATTTCAGCCCTTGAAAGGACTTTGACCGAGCTACTAACGATCGATTGTGTTGTGTGTTTTATTAAATTGTTTGCACACAATTGACCGAGAACTGGACCTACATGTTTTATGCTGACTCCGAACGCCTAAAATTGTATGTTCTCAAGAAGCTTTACATGGCATTATTTACTCTCTGAGGTTTGCCATTGTCTGCAGAGAGGTGGTGACCGATCAGAAAAAATTTTTTTTTATTGAAAAAACTTTTTGCCACGGCTAGGGATCGAACCCGGGCTCTCGAGCATGCTAAGCCACACACTTAACCTGCATGCCATGGTCACCACTTGCTTAATCATTTACATAAAGTAAAAACAATAAAGGACCACCAAGATGGCTTTCTTGAGGTACACCAGAAGTAACAGGAAACACATCCGACTTTAAATGGATAAATATGACACTTTGTGTTTTATTTAATAAGAATTCATAACTTTTGTCTACTTTTTTGGTTCAACTCATGCGAGATTTATGTTTGATAAAGTTTTCGTAGAAAATCAACACCAACATGAAATTTTAAATTTTTATTGATTTTTGGCAAATTAACACAATCAGAATTTAAAATTATATACATTAAAAGAAATTTCTCCCCGGATTCACAACTAAGAGCACAAAGATATTTCAAGTTCGTCTCTAACTTTTAACGATATGTAATGAAACTAATATTGAAATTAGAAGTTGCCCAAAATATTATTTTTTTTTTCCCCCTTTTTTGTTAAGATCACGACTGAATTAAAACAAATTTGAGGTTGCTCTTAAGACAAATCTAGCATTTATATAAACAAAAAAGAAAAATAACAGAGTTATTTTAGCAATAAATAACAAAATAATCTATTAATAATCTATTCTACTAGAGTAATCCATTTCATATAGACTTAAATGTTGAATGAGTGAACATAGTTTATAATTCATTTTTCATATTCCATTCCATTCCATTCGTTTATTAACTCTGATTTTTTTTGCTATCTGCAAGAAAGTGGCAGGGCGGGAATAAATGAAGATACCACTACTTAAAAAATGTTAGTTATAAAGATTGTTTTTTAAGCATTTGATTCTTGAAAATTTAAAAATAACGGAAAATTGCAAAAGTGAATAAAATATTTATTTGGAGCGTTGCATCAATGTCTTTTATTTACTTTTTAAAGATTGTCTTATGTAAATGTTGCCCGTGGCCATTGTGGAGATGGTTCCTCCTGAAGCCTGAATAGTCTATTGGAGTCACATCCCATTATCTTGACGGCTGTTGGAATGATATTAAGCCACGAGAATTACTGGTATAAATAAAAATCTTATATATATCTATGGGTAAAGAGTATAAGTGATAAGAACGAAAAAATTTCCATTGATAGGGTCATTTCTGCCGGAAAAATTCTTCTCAAGGAGCATTATATGATCCTGTGTTCGGGCATGCTCTATATTTGGGTAATTTTGTATGCCGGCTGAACCAAGTTTTATAATTTGATTTAGATAAGTTGGTCAATTTTGGAAAACTCAAATAAGTGTTCACCAGTAACTGGAATGCTTAAATGACTCCAAGTTGGTCTGATTTTGATTAAACATCTTGAGCAGTCACAAAAATATCCGAATAGTATCCAACAGTATTTAATACTGAGATACTATGATAAGCTTGCTTATAAAGTCATTTATGGTCAAAACCATTAAATTCATTTCCGGTTTTGTTAAGTGCTCATTCCAGGAGAAAACCCTTTAATCGGGGGACTGTGGTGATGGCTGTGGTAAGCTTAATGTCGCAAGCTAGACGACGAGTTGGTATGGCGTTGCGTCTCAATACAACCAGGCTGGCATATCCTATGTAAGAGATTTTAGGTCGGTCTCGCTCCTAACCAATGAACACCCAGGGAAAAATGAGGCAAAATATTTCAACACGGCTCCTGTCAATCTAACATAATAATTTTTACTCGCAAAACAACAACAATTTTTAAAGATTAACACTGTATTATGCAGTGTTAAAAAATAACATGAGTAGAGTCTTGATTTGCTCATTGCATCAGTATATAAAAAGAAAAGACAGTGCAAAGAATGTTGCTGTTGAGCGAATTAAGTGACAAAGTGCCCCTTTTCTGAATGTTCTGTTCAGCAGAAGCCATTTTATGTGATTTTGCGCTCTGCACTAACGTTCATTTAACAGACTTGAATTATTATGTAAAGTGTTAATTATTAACATAACTGATCGTGTTGAATTTCAATAACATGATTTAGTGTGAAAAAAGTTTTATTGGAGCGAGCGAGCGAAGCGAGCGAAGCTCTCATGGAACAGGTTGTTTGAAGCTGTTTAGAGACCTTAAACTCTCGAACGGATTGACCGATCTTAAAATTTCTTTTTCTGTACTGTTCTACGCTTCCTAACGAAGGTTGTTTTCTTAGGAAGTTTTTTCAAATTCCAATTAGTTTAAAAGTTAATTGAAAATAATATTTTCGTGATTTTATTGTTGTTATTCGCTGAAATAGTTTTCTTCTAACATGCTTGTGTATGTATGCATCAGTCAATGAAAAAACCGAACGACATGAAATGACAGCAAAAATCTTGCGGCGAATGTTTTTCGCTGCAACAGCTATTTCTCAATATTTAGTAAAATAGTGAAAAATAAGAGTACGAATTTTATTTATGAAAGAAAATAGTTAGAAAATAAAACACAAAACATGAAATCTGCTTATATTTGCATATGTAGGAGAACCATGTTAAAAAGAATAAATTTGCAGTTTTAATTCTTATTTTAGGCTTATTTTCTTTCATAAACAACATTTGTTGTTGTTTGACAGACATTTATAATTCCATAAATTGCAGCTCAACGCTGCTAATAATTTGCTGCTAAGGAATCTTGCACATGTTAATCCAGTTTTGTTCTTTACTGTTACAACTACAAAACATTAAACATTTTTGAGTGGGCAAAGAACAATGAGCGCGTAATTGTCGCAGAGTATTTGAAAAGAAATTTACTTTTATTTTCTTTTCATCAGCAATCCATTAAATATATTTAACAATAAATTTCTTAAATGATTCTTAAAGTTATTTAAAAGCAGATTTATTTCGTTTGCAATTGAACGCAGGCATGCACGTTAACGTTTATTTAAACGATAACCAAAATATTTTTTTCGTTTCGTCGAAGCAAAATAAATAAAAAAACGTTAATTCCAAAAACGAAAAATATTTATTTCGTTTCGGAGAAAACGATATCAAATTTTTTTCGTTTTTGTCCCAATCAACCGTTGAAAATAATGTTAATTTCAACAAAAAATTTCGTTTTGTTTGGATCCGAAGAAATTTTTGTTTAAGGTGGTATGACACTTGCTTTTTCGCATTTTTAATATCTTAAAAATACAAAAAGAGCAACACACCAAACGAAGCTATATAATTTTTAGTTGGTGTGAGCAGTACGCTGCAAGTCCAAAAAAATGCATAACAGTCATTTTCAATGGCTGAAAACTGTTAAAAAAGATTTACTCTTTCAGCCGCTAGCAGCAAAACCAAATAAACACAAATTACCACAAGAACTTCAAAAAAAATCGACTTTTAATATTTTAACAAATTTTTTTCTATTTTTATGTAAAGAATTCATAATTTTTGACAAAATTCAAATTAACACTAAAATGCTGAATTCAACGGACTGCTATAAGTATTCTGTTTTAAAAAGTATATTCTTCCCTTTTACCCGCTGCTTTTTTAAAGATCTTAAAAATGCGAAAAAAGCAAGTGTCATACCAGCTTTAGCACAGGAGAAAATAATAGAAAATTTTTCGTTTTTCAACGAAACGAAATTTGATTTGATAAATTTATAACGTTATTTAAAAAACGAAATAATTTTGATAATTTATTTTTCTGCTTCAACGAAACAGAAAAAATTCTGTTGATTTCGTTGTGCATGTCTGATCGAAAGATAAAAGCATTTTTTTATCACGGAAAATTTGTCTGTTGCGTATTTTCTCAAGAAATTTTACACACAACTTCAAAAATCAACGAACGTTCGTTTCAACCGTTCATTTAAAATTAAGGTTTAAATAGAATGTCCGTTCAGAAAAAAATTACTAGCAGCGTCAGTGATTTTTTTTTTTGTTGTGCGTGCGTCATCGTTTCGGTTTGCGTTGTTGCTGTTCTACATGTTTTCTTTTTTGCGTTATCGTGGAGAAATGAAAACAATAAGAAATAAGAAAGAAAGGTAAGGAAATCAATCTGCAAGAAACATTCAGATAATTAAGTGCAGGTCGTGAACAAAGTTCCTGAATTTTTAATTCAAACGATCATTTTGAATAAGTGATTAAAAACGAATGTTCGCTGTTTTTTTTTTATTGTGTGAAAAACCCGAAATAGTCCAATTGGATTTTTATTGCCTTTAATTGTTTTTACACAACATCTTTGGATTTGAGTGTTCACTTAAATATTTCTTTTTAGCATATTTCTAAAGCTTTCGGTGTTCAAAAGTAAATAAATTAAATAATTATTTTTTCGATTTAGTAAGAAAAAAATTATAGAAGTGTTAGTCTGTTAACTTATGTGAAAACGAGAAATTATGAAATTGTTAAATATTATTATTTTCTTTTTGAATTATCATATTCATTGCATCAAAAAAATATATGGCAAATTTTTTCCAAAAATTTATCACATGCTTTTAGTAGGTTCCTTTTCTACTTATAAGAATATCAGTTATATGTTTTTTATCGCCATAATTTTGTAAAATATTATGGAGATACCAATTTTTTTATAAAAGCAACAATCTTAAAAATTAAGTCATTTCTAATAAATCATATCTTGATCTTATGTAACCTTATTTTTGTAAATGATAACATTCCTATGATTAGAAAACTATAGAAAAGTGATTTAAAAAAATTAAATATTTTTGGAATTTTATGCTAGAAATGCCAACTTTCTGAAAAACTTTAATTTGGTTTTATCTCAAAAAGTGAATTTTAGTTTTTTTTTTGTTATTTTAAAAACAAAATAAACTTTTTACGATGCCTAAATGGCACGTTTTTTCGCAATCTCTTTTTCTGACACAAATTTCACAAATTTTATCGTTCATCTTCATCTTATACCGTTTGAGATATTTTTACAAAATCTTGAACAAAACTGTTTGCCGTTTTAGAGTTTTATATATAGTAATGTTTTTTTATATATATAAATGACCTCACACGTGACTTTGGAACATAAAAATGGAAGAAAACTAGAATAAATTAAAAAATTGTAATTTTTTCGTTTAAGATAATCGAAAGAGATAATATCTCTTTTTTTACAGATTTAAGAAAAAATTCTTTAAAGCGAGCGACCCAACTAATTTGTATTTTCAACGTACCTATTTATGTGGCCAGCTTAGGTACTTGCTAAGCGATTGCTGCGACCTAGTTCTTACAGGATTTTTTTATGGGTGAAGGTGAATGGAATTTATCATCAAATTAAATGTTCACAAATTGGTGCTATGGATGTCGGGCTAGTAAATGTTTATACCCGAAACGGTAAACGGCGCCTTATTATAGTAGGATATAAGTTTTGAAAACCTTATTTCCATAAGGCACTAGTCGTGTCCTAGAAAATAATTATTTTTATATTTCAAAAATAGCGATTGAATTTTGCATGAAAGAATTGAAACGAAGGGTTTCTCAGTAGAATCTTGGTTGCTGAGTGCCAGGAAACTAGTCGATAGATTTGATTATATTCCGAAAAACTTTCCGATTTTAGAAAGCAACTCCTAATAGACATGTCGGACCAATGATTCTGCACTGCTGTCCCATGGATGTCAGTATGATTTTTTTTCATTTCATGACTCTTCGCCATGGGAAGAAGAATTTAACCGAAAGGTAGACGTCTACTATAAACACTCGACTCTGCTCCAAAACAAAAGATTCATTGCTCAACAAACTCGCCTTTAAATAATTCCATGGTATCACTTGCCGTCTAGTTGAAACCACATGGGGAAAAAAGTCGATATTCATCGCAGGCTACCTTGCCCTATAGACTATAGCATTGCTTCACCACACTAGAATATTCTACAATTGTTTCACTTGACCACCCCATTTCCGAACCAAGTGAGACTTGACTGAATAAGTTTGACACCAGAAATCTTTACTTCGTGGCTAAAAAAAAAAACAAAAGCAACATACTTACCTGATATATATATATAGATTTGAATCTATCAATATCATATTTTTATACATGAACAAATTTTTTACTGTTTTTTTAACCTTTACTTCAGTTATTTTTACGCGACTTAACTTGTGAGTCGATATAACTGCTTTATTTATTCACTTTGCAACACTGTTTTATTCTAAACGTGAACGCAAAGTTAACAGAATACATGAAGTTTCCAGTATGATTGAACTTGTTCTGCTGCAGCACGTACGTGCTTCCGGTAAAATTAATTTTGATTTTTAGCTTTATTGCCAAATCAAATATAATCACAAACTGCATAAACGAACACACGGACATGATTGAGTTCAATGCAGAACCACAGCGTAGCGTTTATTTCAATTATTGCAATATTTGAGGTGTAGTAAATTGTACACACACGCAAACAAAAATACTTGCTCAAAAATTATGTAGGTACTAAAAACTTAACAAAAAAAAAAAAAAAAAAAAAAATATAAAAGCAAAAACTTAAATTTGCTCTATAAAAACTATTGATTCGCAATAATTGAAAACGTTTTATAAATGCTTGTGTGTTAAATTATTGTAATACAAACGTCTGATTTATACAAAAACATTCACACAAACGCATAGACCTTGCACAAAGGTAAGCATGTTAGCACTCGTTTATTTTGAGTGCAATTTGCAAAATTGTGCGCTGTATTGCATAACTGGCTAATATATGGGTGTGTGTGAGCATGTCTGTTTCGTTTTTGTAGGTCTGTATTTGTTTGCGTGTAATGCAAATAAATCTATCAGTAATTAATTTTGGCCAGTTTGGTAAACAATTTTGACATATTTAAAATGTAAACACATATTTGCGCAACTTAGTTTTTTATTTAGAAATTAAATACATTTTTTTTTCGCTGATTAAGTGAATAATTTCTGTAACTATAACAACAACTCAATTATGTATTCTATATGTATTTCGCGCACATATTTTGAACTCTTGTCTAAGCTGTAAGCTTACATTTTCGGCCCCAAAAGTATGCAACAATATTCAGCTCAACCACATCAATCAATTAATTTTCAGGTAAGACGGTTTTGGGCACGTGCGTATCGTATTGTTGTAGCATAACAACAATACGATAAAATACGGTAAAAACGTAAAAAATACCCCAAACAACGCAACCTACGCAACTCGTGTCATTTGCAGCACAACACGGCGTATACGTAACATTTAATGCTTTTGAATTCTCAGCAACTGACGAATCTCAATAATTTCAATGCTGTTTGCTGCTTTTTTTACTCTGACTGATGTTTACGATTTTTTTTATTTTTTTTTTTTTATTTTCTCAAATTGAATTGTTTGAAGCACACAAAGCCACACAAGCACACACATACTCAACTCATAGCTACACACATAAAACCATTCCCAAAGCACTCGCACAAACGCACACAATCGAATTTTTTTGTTGTTGTTTCTTTTTTTTCAATTGAAAAATAAAATTAAATTGATTTTGGTTTTCCTATGCCTGAAAACTTACTTTACATCATCCAAGCAATGCAAAGCTTTTGTTTGTATGTTAGTGTATTTGTGTAAATATGTGCTTTTGACGTTTTCTTTTCTTCCGACCGTCTACATGCTGCCTGCCGCTGTCATCATCAAGATGATTTAGGCTTGGTTTTGTTACTCTACTACTAGCTGCTATCTACTATATGCTTGAGTGAGAGATAGAGGGAAAGCAATGTTGTCGTCGCTTCAATGCAAACTAAGAAAAGTTAATGTTACATTTTCACATTTTTCGATTTTCCCAAACGCTTTCTTTTGCCCCTAAAATCTCATTGAAATCTCATTTTGCATTCATGTAGAAAATGCCTTTATGCCAATGTCCCGAACCACCCCTCTTTCTGGTTATTTAAATAACAAGAATGGGCAACTAAATTAGATTAAAAGAAAAAGAAAAAAATTGTACAAAAAAAAAACTAACTTAAAAATCTTCGTGACTGATTGAAAGATTGATTTGTTGTCAAAACTGAAATTGAAAAGTTGCAATGCTTTTGCTTCGTTTTATTTTGGGGCCATCTAATTGTTCAATAAATAGTTGGAGTGAAATTGAAATTTTTAATTTTGTTTATTGCTGAACTTTTGTCATATATTTGCTTTGGAAAGAACACGCATTGAAGTCTGATGCATACGTGTTCAAATTGGCATAAAATGAGACAATCTCTCGGAATTACTTTATTTAATTGAACTTTTGACATACTTTTGCATGGAAAATATATTTGTATATCGTGGTTCTGAGTTCCAGGAATAACGTTTTCATTCTTAAAATATTTTTAAGGCAAACTATGCATTTACTTTGTTTGCGTAGTTAATAGAAAAAAATTAATACAGAAGTTAGTTAATTTTAATAGTTTTAATAAGATTAAGCTATGTGCTTTTTTAAAAGTAGTGCATATATTTATATTTTAATGATTGTGTTTTTCTTTGTTACTCTCGTACTATTAAAGTTTTTTTTTTAAAATTGTAATGTCCCTCATTTTTTTATAGATTAGCCATTCAGGTATTTTATCTTTTTTACTAACGTTCTCTAACTATTTTTAAATTTTCAATTTTTTTTGTTAATTTTCTTCTATTATTATTTTTTTTTAATTTGAGATTTATTTCTCATGGTTTTTTCAATTGTAATCACAGATAACATAGATTGGTTCTTATACTTTTCGGTTTCTTCCTGTATTTTGCCAGATAGATAGTATAACTTTCCATGAAGAAGTTTATTCTTCAAGTATGTTTAAGTAATAGGCTAGGTCGATTTATAAATCGATAATGCCTGGGCGATTTTTGGTTTGGGCTTGAAAAGTTATTAAAAAAAAGGGGGCTGGCGGTACACTTAACCCCATCACACACACAGTTTTGTTAATTTTTTCTTAAAAATTTTTTTAAAAACCAGCACAGCAAGAGAAAAATTGATTCCGGAAATGAAATCCTCGCACCCGATTTAACCTAAAAAAGGTTTAACATGGACACGCTTTATACAAAAATTTTCCGTAAAAAAGTACAATAAAAAAAAAAACAACAAAAACAACTTAAAGGTCCCAAAAACAAAAATTTTGGAACAGCACACAAATATATGATGAGAATATTAGGTGGATAGCTTCAGTGGTTCAGTCGTTATGTTAAAAACTACACTCGCACCAACTATAAGATTTACATTAAATTTTGGGGATTTTTTTTCTTAAGGAATTTTTGACGGTAAATTTTTGTATAAAAACGTTTACATGATAGATGTTAGATGTAAGACTATTTTCAGATTAAATCGGGTGCGATAATATCAATTCTCGCATCAGTTTTGCTCTAACTGTGTACATTTTCAAAAATAGAATTTTTTTTAACAAATTCCTAAATACAAAATTCCCAAAATTGATGGTGTGATAGGATAAAGTGCACCACCAGCCCGTTTTTTTTTTTTTGTTTTTCTTTAATAACTTTTCATGCTTGAACCGAAAATCGTTCAGGGAACATCGTGTTTTTTTTTCTCCATACCAATCGAACCAGCTTAATAAGTATCTAATGTATTTCAGATTTTCATAATATTACTTTAGTGCTTGTCAAACTTTGTCGACTTTCATATAATCCAATCTTTTTTTCAAAAACAAAACTTTTTAATGAAACATTATATGCCGAAATCTTCACTCTTAATAGTTCTAGACAGTTGGCCAGACAGTTGTGTGTTACGTATCTTTATCCACATTCTTTATCCACATTCTTCTACTCCTAGGCTTTTTCATTACCTTTAACTTCGCTTTACTTTTATCCAAACAATTGTCAAATTCTTATCAGCAGCCTTATCAAAATCTATGTACTGCTCTGTTTAATGATGATGTCGATGTCGATGTCGATGTGCATGTCGATGTCGATGTCGATGTCGATGTCGATGTCGATGTCGATGTCAATGTCAATGTCAATGTCAATGTCAATGTCAATGTCAATGTCAATGTCAATGTCAATGTCAATGTCAATGTCAATGTCAATGTCAATGTCAATGTCAATGTCAATGTCAATGTCAATGTCAATGTCAATGTCAATGTCAATGTCAATGTCAATGTCAATGTCAATGTCAATGTCAATGTCAATGTCAATGTCAATGTCAATGTCAATGTCAATGTCAATGTCAATGTCAATGTCAATGTCAATGTCAATGTCAATGTCAATGTCAATGTCAATGTCAATGTCAATGTCAATGTCAATGTCAATGTCAATGTCAATGTCAATGTCAATGTCAATGTCAATGTCAATGTCAATGTCAATGTCAATGTCAATGTCAATGTCAATGTCAATGTCAATGTCAATGTCAATGTCAATGTCAATGTCAATGTCAATGTCAATGTCAATGTCAATGTCAATGTCAATGTCAATGTCAATGTCAATGTCAATGTCAATGTCAATGTCAATGTCAATGTCAATGTCAATGTCAATGTCAATGTCAATGTCAATGTCAATGTCAATGTCAATGTCAATGTCAATGTCAATGTCAATGTCAATGTCAATGTCAATGTCAATGTCAATGTCAATGTCAATGTCAATGTCAATGTCAATGTCAATGTCAATGTCAATGTCAATGTCAATGTCAATGTCAATGTCAATGTCAATGTCAATGTCAATGTCAATGTCAATGTCAATGTCAATGTCAATGTCAATGTCAATGTCAATGTCAATGTCAATGTCAATGTCAATGTCAATGTCAATGTCAATGTCAATGTCAATGTCAATGTCAATGTCAATGTCAATGTCAATGTCAATGTCAATGTCAATGTCAATGTCAATGTCAATGTCAATGTCAATGTCAATGTCAATGTCAATGTCAATGTCAATGTCAATGTTGATGTGGATGTGGATGTGGATGTCGATGTCGATGTCGATGTCGATGTCGATGTCGATGTCGATGTCGATGTCGATGTCGATGTCGATGTCGATGTCGATGTCGATGTCAATGTCAATTTCAATGTCAATGTCAATGTCAATGTCAATGTCAATGTCAATGTCAATGTCAATGTCAATGTCAATGTCAATGTCAATGTCAATGTCAATGTCAATGTCAATGTCAATGTCAATGTCAATGTCAATGTCAATGTCAATGTCAATGTCAATGTCAATGTCAATGTCAATGTCAATGTCAATGTCAATGTCAATGTCAATGTCAATGTCAATGTCAATGTCAATGTCAATGTCAATGTCAATGTCAATGTCAATGTCAATGTCAATGTCAATGTCAATGTCAATGTCAATGTCAATGTCAATGTCAATGTCAATGTCAATGTCAATGTCAATGTCAATGTCAATGTCAATGTCAATGTCAATGTCAATGTCAATGTCAATGTCAATGTCAATGTCAATGTCAATGTCAATGTCAATGTCAATGTCAATGTCAATGTCAATGTCAATGTCAATGTCAATGTCAATGTCAATGTCAATGTCAATGTCAATGTCAATGTCAATGTCAATGTCAATGTCAATGTCAATGTCAATGTCAATGTCAATGTCAATGTCAATGTCAATGTCAATGTCAATGTCAATGTCAATGTCAATGTCAATGTCAATGTCAATGTTGATGTGGATGTGGATGTCGATGTCGATGTCGATGTCGATGTCGATGTCGATGTCGATGTCGATGTCGATGTCGATGTCGATGTCGATGTCGATGTCGATGTCGATGTCGATGTCGATGTCGATGTCGATGTCGATGTCGATGTCGATGTCGATGTCGATGTCGATGTCGATGTCGATGTCGATGTCGATGTCGATGTCGATGTCGATGTCGATGTCGATGTCGATGTCGATGTCGATGTCGATGTCGATGTCGATGTCGATGTCGATGTCGATGTCGATGTCGATGTCGATGTCGATGTCGATGTCGATGTCGATGTCGATGTCGATGTCGATGTCGATGTCGATGTCGATGTCGATGTCGATGTCGATGTCGATGTCGATGTCGATGTCGATGTCGATGTCGATGTCGATGTCGATGTCGATGTCGATGTCGATGTCGATGTCGATGTCGATGTCGATGTCGATGTCGATGTCGATGTCGATGTCGATGTCGATGTCGATGTCGATGTCGATGTCGATGTCGATGTCGATGTCGATGTCGATGTCGATGTCGATGTCGATGTCGATGTCGATGTCGATGTCGATGTCGATGTCGATGTCGATGTCGATGTCGATGTCGATGTCGATGTCGATGTGGATGTCGATGTCGATGTCGATGTCGATGTCGATGTCGATGTCGATGTCGATGTCGATGTCGATGTCGATGTCGATGTCGATGTCGATGTCGATGTCGATGTCGATGTCGATGTCGATGTTGATGTCGATGTCGATGTCGATGTCGATGTCGATGTCGATGTCGATGTCGATGTCGATGTCGATGTCGATGTCGATGGCGATGGCGATGTCGATGTCGATGTCGATGTCGATGTCGATATCGATGTCGATGTCAATGCCGATGTCGATGTCGATGTCGATGTCGATGTCGATGTCGATGTCGATGTCGATGTCGATGTCGATGTCGATGTCGATGTCGATGTCGATGTCGATGTCGATGTCGATGTCGATGTCGATGTCGATGTCGATGTCGATGTCGATGTCGATGTCGATGTCGATGTCGATGTCGATGTCGATGTCGATGTCGACACTCCGTATCCAATTTATTTAGCCGTTTTGCTTAACCTAAACTCTACGCTACGAAACAAAATTATTTTCTATATTTCTTCGTGTGAACCAAAACTACACCCAAGCATAGAGTTATGTTATGCATCAGGCGCATTTTAATATAGGCGGCGTACACATGGATAACGCCCACCTCATTATTTTGCATTAATGTGCGCCGACATAATTTTAACTTAATAAAATCAAGAAATATATAAATCGATTTGTTTGAACCACAAGACAAAGATTTACATGACTGCGAATCAAATAAAATGTTTTCCTAATAAAATAAGTTTCAGTAAGATTTTCTCTTTTGTTCTCATGCAATACACATGCACACAAACACGCAGAAAGAAATAAATGTATTATAGACTACATTGACAGATAAACAAAAGTGTGATTTTCTTTGTTTTGTTAGTATTGGTTGTGCTGTGTTATGCTGCTGACTTCAGGCGAAAAGTTCGCACATTTTGAAATTTAAATTGAATTGAAAATTTACTCGCAGGCACAAGAGAGAAAAATACAAAAAAAAATAAAAAAAAAACCATATGTTCAGGCGTTTTTCGATATTTTATTTTGTTCAAACTTATGTGTTTTTTTTTATCGCGCACACGTTCGTTAATGCGATATAAAAACATATCAATAAAAAACACAAGCATAACAAAAACTTTTTTTTAGATATTCCCGAATCCCACTCAGCTTGACACATACACTCACACACATACATATGTACATGCTCACAAACATACACAAACAACACAATACAGCAAGACATGCTTGCCAAACATAAAAAACAAGCAAGAAAGAAGAAAATAAAAAATAAACTCAGTCAGAAATAATATGTGTGTGTGTTGTTGCTATAAATGTGTATGTGTATTTGTGCATTTTTATTTTTCTCTCTTGGCAGCACTGACAGAAATTGAATAAAATTTATACGTTTTGCGTTGTCAACGTATTTAGCTGGTTTTCGGCAATGTTGACGGCGTCATTTTGCAGTTATCAGCGCCGGGATTTAGAAATGAAATATGAGCAGAAATGCCTGTGGTTGCGGTTTTAAACAAACAAACAAAAAAAAAATGCAAACTTTTCTTGCTATGGCAGAAAATTTCAGTTGTTGAGCGCGTTATATAGTATACATTTTGAAGCTCATCATCATCATCATCGCTTAATGCTTCCGCCGCAAACACTATCAGTACAAGTTCTACTCCAAATTTTGACCTACATTTGTTGATAAAATTTTCTTTTGATATATTGTTTATACATAGGTATATACATATTACATATATATACTATATATAGTTTAGACATGTTTTTGCTCAGTTGCTCATCAAGCATTTCCGTTTGCGATTTGTAATGTGGCGCGCTTAAAACAACTAATAGAAAAGGATTTGCATCATTTGTGACTATCAAGCACTTCCAATGTGGCAACATTTTCAGTTGTCATCCATCCAAGTCATCATCATTATTTCTTGAATAAGTTGATGGCTTTCTTATGTCTTGGCATTATTTGTAGCTTTGTTTCAATGCAGTATTTAAAGGAAATGAAAATGAGCTGAATAAGCAGGATTTAAGAAAATCATTTAATGAAATTATAGATAGCAGGCAATATTAGTTTGAAGCTTTTTGATTATATTATTTAGTTTTTGATAACAGATACAAATTTGCATGTTAAGAGGCTCTAGACTGGAGACTTATCTATTTAACGTCGGCTTACAAGCGAAATCACTTAAGTCGAAAACTGCAATTCAAAATGTCTATTCAGTTACTCCTTCAGTATACTCCTCAGTCTTTTCCTTATTTAATGACTTGAGAATTTAATTTAAATGATCCAAATAGAATTTGGGGTAGAACTTAATTAACAACAGTGCAAAAATTTGTGTATTTTACTTGTAAGGCAAAGACTTAACCGCGTTCAAAAATTGGAGCAAAGAAGTAAACTTAACACAAATTTTTACTTTGACTTAGCCTAGTGTTCTTTAAAGCATCTCTCAGTGTTTCAAATAGAAATTTCGTATTTTGCGAAACTATTGCTCCGACGTCACTCAAACTTTTACATAGCATATCAAATTGTACCTTAAGAGTTTCTTAAACTATCTTCATTTCATTTTGTAGACTTTTCTAATTGTTACCTCGGTATAACTGATATTGCTTGATTTTTTTTTTCTACCATTTATCAAATTGTCATGTACATAAGTAAGAAAATAAGAAATTTTTATAAGAAATTATAATTATATAAATTATTATATAAGAAAGTATATAAGAAATTATTATTGATGAGAGATAATCGACATCGACATTGACATCGACATCGACATCGACATCGACATCGACATCTACATCGACATCCACATCGACATCGACATCGACATCGACATCGACATCGACATCGACATCGACATCGACATTGACATCGACATCGACATCGACATCGACATCGACATCTACATCGACATCGACATTGACATTGACATTGACATTGACATTGACATTGACATTGACATTGACATTGACATTGACATTGACATTGACATTGACATTGACATTGACATTGACATTGACATTGACATTGACATTGACATTGACATTGACATTGACATTGACATTGACATTGACATTGACATTGACATTGACA
This sequence comes from Tetanocera ferruginea, assembly GCA_958299015.1. Classification (NCBI taxonomy): domain Eukaryota; kingdom Metazoa; phylum Arthropoda; class Insecta; order Diptera; family Sciomyzidae; genus Tetanocera; species Tetanocera ferruginea. The sequence goes on from OY282642.1 coordinate 96,214,410, forward strand.
TTGACATTGACATTGACATTGACATTGACATTGACATTGACATTGACATTGACATTGACATTGACATTGACATTGACATTGACATTGACATTGACATTGACATTGACATTGACATTGACATTGACATTGACATTGACATTGACATTGACATTGACATTGACATTGACATTGACATTGACATTGACATTGACATTGACATTGACATTGACATTGACATTGACATTGACATTGACATTGACATTGACATTGACATTGACATTGACATTGACATTGACATTGACATTGACATTGACATTGACATTGACATTGACATTGACATTGACATTGACATTGACATTGACATTGACATTGACATTGACATTGACATTGACATTGACATTGACATTGACATTGACATTGACATTGACATTGACATTGACATTGACATTGACATTGACATTGACATTGACATTGACATTGATATTGACATTGACATTGACATTGACATTGACATTGACATTGACATTGACATTGACATTGACATTGACATTGACATTGACATTGACATTGACATTGACATTGACATTGACATTGACATTGACATTGACATTGACATTGACATTGACATTGACATTGACATTGACATTGACATTGACATTGACATTGACATTGACATTGACATTGACATTGACATTGACATTGACATTGACATTGACATTGACATTGACATTGACATTGACATTGACAGTGGCATTGGCAAAATTTCATCAAAAATTGTCACTGAGCTTTTAATGGAGAAAGCTGTCCTTTTTTAACTTTTTAATGTGTGCCTTTCAGATAGTATCAGAAGTCCACTAATGAGGTTATCGCATTCCGAAGCTCTACAAATCCAGGTAGATTAAATCAAAAAGTTTAGAAATTTGAATTTAAGCAGGCACTGAAATGTCAAAATGGTTAGAAAGCTTTTGTATTTAGATACAAAAACACTGAATAATCTGTACAAAATTGTCGAGCACTGGAAAAATTTTAGTAATAATAGTTTAGTTAAAAGTTATAGTAGTACTGAAATAATTAATGATGAGGCATTCTTGTGAATTAATTTGAGGATTTTGCAAGATTAAGTTTTTTTAAAAATATATAACTTTTTTAAGCTTAAGGCTTCGAGTTGTAATTGTAGCAAAGTATTTCAACCAACACTTTCCTTGCCCAAAATGATTAATTTTTTAGATATTTCTAGCAAATTTGCCATGTCAATTGTTTTTAATTATGACATGTCATATGAAATATATACAGAATATAGCTAAGTTATTTTCTTTGAGATTTTGTTTCAATGAGCCAGATGCATAAAACTCAGCAATTGCTTTTGCTTAAAAGTTATATAAATAAAAACTCAAGCAATTGCTTACCTTTCACGAAATAAATACACACACTTTAATAAATAAAATGCTCATATATTTTCATAGAAGTCTTAAACAAAAAAAATTGTTACATTTTATTTATAAGGATCACTAGATAATTTTCCTCCGCGGGCAATAAATGGTTTTTTTTCTTGTCTCATCTCGACCACTTCATTAATAAAATTTTCCCACATACTAAAATTCTTGTAAATTGCTCAACATTGCGATGTAGTGGTAAGGACCTCCACAACAATACTGCAAATTCAATTTGTCGAATACAAACGCACACATAAGCACAAAAGGAAAAACATAAAAATTACCAGAAAAATCCGTTATTTGTTCTCACAACTAAATTCCTAATCAATTCCGATGAACGAAATCCAATGTTAGAACTAAGAGGACACTGGGAGCGAGTACATCGACGACAACACAGACGACGACAATAATTAATTTTATTTTCAATTTCCATTGGCATTCCACAAGCACAAACGGAGGCAACTTATTACAGTTGGGCTAAGATTTTAGTACGCTGGGGCGAAGCACAGCACAGCGTGTTATCAAATAATATATATCCGGATCAAGCAAGTAGAAAAAAAATACATATTAGTTGCTGCTGTTGCTGCTTGTCACCATCATACAAGCACTGAATCAACTAGAGATGGTTGTTGTTGCTTCTGCTGCTGCTGCTGCTTAATGTTTAAGCTGCTAACAAATGTTGGTAATACTGAATTTAGCTGAAGGCTGTCCATTGCCAGGGCTTGTCTTGTTGTAGGTTTTTTTGTTGCTATTGTTGTTGTTGAGAACTGCTTACATTGCCTTCAAAAACTAACACCCACTTCAGAGTGTTTCGCACTGCAGCACATAACAAATAATTGCTGAGCGCCAGTTAAGGGCGCTGCCTTGAGAAAGCGAGTTTTGTTATTGTTGATACTGTTGTTGTTCTGACTATAGAATTTTTCTTATTTTGCCAATGGATTTTTATTTTCTTGCATTAAGTACAACATTGTTCGTTGTTGTTTTTTTTTTTTTGCTGCTGCCGTAACTGTACTCTTAGGAATAATTCTTCAAAATTGATTTGCTGCTTTCATCATCGACAACAAAGTCCAACTCAAACTCAAACTCAAACTCAAACTCAACTCAACTCAATTCAACGTAAGGCAGCTAAAGTAGCCGGCAAGCAGCAGCATCATCGTCATCCGGCTGAAATCAAAACCAGAGTCCACAGCGTGTACAGCAATATTTACAACAATGACGGCAACTACTTTGTAGATTTAAAGTATTCCTGCATTACTTCACGAGTTGTTGTGATATTTTTGTAAAAGTATAGCAATTTGTTACAATACAACAACAAAATCAACAACAATAACAACAACAACAGCTATAAGAGCAATAAAAAGTATGGTTTTTTCTGATTGTAGCAACATTTTAAAGAATTTCAAAAAAAAAAAAAACAAAAAACAACGACTCTGAACGTGGTCTTAAGGAATTATTTGTTTATTTGTATAGTAATATATTGTATTGTTGTTGTTGTTTTTTCGTTTAATTTTCAGTTTATTGCAGCTATCAAATGTCAACTGTGCGCTTCATGATTCATTGTGTTCATAATTAAAAACTTTAATAATGACCTTTTTTAAAATTTAATAATTTAATTAATCCTTAGTCTATGCAACAACTTGTTGGAATACATTTATAGATGCAAATTATTTGAATTATTCTTTGCGAAGGTTATTTGATCAAACAACAAGTATATCTTTTAAAACAATCTTTGAGTTTTTAAAAATATATATGTAAATATAAATAGTTCTTGTTCTTTTGTTGGTTTAAAAATTTTGACTTGACAATTCTTCTGAACTCAGGACTATGAAATCAATTGACACAATTTTCCTCTGAAGTCTTAATTTGAACTAGTATCGCCTGGGGTCAAAATTTGACCAATTAATTGTTTTTCCATTTTATAATTATATGCGAGGTGGTTCAAATAAGTTCGAGGCTACAACTCTTAATTGCTAGAAGATAAAAGCTATTTGCTTCAAAGAAATTATATTTGAATTTTAGTAATTTTTTTTAAAACACAGAAAAACAACATTTTAAAACAATTTTATTTGTCAAAGATATCATAGGGGGTAGCCTTGATTTTTTGATGGTATGGACAGTTTATTAATTTAATGTCAAAATAAAATAAATAAACCAGAATTCCGATACAGACTTTAAAAGCAAATCAAAAATGCAAATTTGAGTTTTTGTGTTTTTACAAAAAAAATATCACTTTTACCCCATATTTTGAAAAAAATCAAATTTTGTGGTCTCTTTTAAAAAAAAATTATTTAAATATAAGCAAAAAAGAAACGATAAAGTTTTTAATAACTTGTTTAAGTTAACTGATAGGACTTAAATATAAAACAGAAATAAATGAAATCTATGCATAGATGACGGAGATATTGGTCTCTTGGCAGTTGGTTGAAACACGCGCTAAATAACTAACGCTAAGTAACTAAAACTACAAAAACAAACATCACATTTGAAAGAAAACTTAATAAACTTTCAGAAATAATTATGAAAATTGAAAAATCGTTAAAATTAAACCAAGATATTGACATGAAAATTTGAATTTTTGAATTCAAAACACATTTGTTTAGAAATTTCAGAATTGACGAATGCATAAAACTACATTTTTTTTAAGTAATTGTTACATATGAAAAAAAAAATCAAACTCGACCAATTCTCCCCCAAACAACTTTCATATTAAATTCTTTGAACCATCAAGAGAAATTTGATAAAACTATTTTCTAGAAGTGTGAGAGGTATTAAATTAATAAAATAATGTAAAAAAATAATTCATAACTACTTCGATTTTTAGCAAGCTTCTTTTAAACATAGCAAAATTCGTACAAATGTCGTGTACGTCACGATGAAATGCATCTTAATCGAATCACAAGGCAACTCTGATCAAGAAAATATATACACTTTTCTTAACCGGACTCGCTTATTTATATGCGTTACAAACGTTTGCACAAAGTTAATATACCCTGACCTTTCAGGTTTAGGATATAAAAAGCTTTGGTTTATTTTCAAAACTTACAGTCATTAGCAATAAGTATAATAAAGTTGCTAAAAATAGATCGATTTAGTCTCCATTTTCTATTCGAAATATTCTAAAAAGTAACATTTTCGGAAATAACTTATCAACAGCAACGAACTGGATCGCTGCGAAAATCAAGCAAGATTACTGGTGATTTGCTCTTAGCATCCAACATAACAGTGCTGTCTAGTCAAGCTATGTGATTTTCTCTATACAGAGTTGTTATTGTTGTTAGTTGTTATCTTCATTAAAGTATTCAGTCAAATAAAAAAGACCCCTTAACAATTTTTTTCTAGTTTCCTCTTAAGACGTTAAAATTCGCCAGTTCATTGTTGTTTAATCCTTTTCTCAACTTATATTATTTATTTATACGGCAGTATATATTACAACTCATGCATATTCAGTGCAGTTGTTTGGTTAAATGTTTGGTCTAGTTGTGTTACAGTAAAACAAAAGTTTTGCTAAGATTTCTCTGGTTTTGTTTTTCATCACTTAGCTTTTGACCTCTGCTGGTTTAAAATGCTTTGCTTTGCCTGGAACCTGGTGTTAAGATAATTAAAAAGTTCAACTCAAATTCAACGCTAACAACAATAACAACAACAATGTTTGCATCATTTCTTGCAATTATCTTAAAGTTGCTGTAAACCACACTAACACCAGCAGCAACAGCAGCAGCTCAGCACCAACACAAACTCGAACACGTACTTGTTTATGCAGTGACAGTAACAGCCGGCTTTGTCTCAACATCCTTCACACTTGTCTCGCAAATCCTGCACTTTTCTGCTAAGTTCTAAGTCCTGCCAGCCCTCTGCCAATCCTCTGCATACGCTATATCAGCCCAGTTGACTACACATATGCACAAACTAAACACATTCATACAGCATACATATCACACACTTACATTAAGATGAAATGTTTTTCTCTGCACTACCCGTTTGTTGCTTATCCTATTTAGCAATATCCGGTTTTTGTTCCTTTTTAGAGTTTGTTGTTTCAACAGCAAAAATATGTTTCATTCGCTCTCTCTTGTGCTCTCTTGTGCATCTCTGTCGTCGTATGTTTTTCTTATGTTGCCTAACAGTTGTCAGAAGGACATGTTCAGCATCTTATCCGGGTTTACTTCGAATTCTGTTTTTTTTTTTTGTCTTTATATCTATTTGTGCTCTAAATTCTTTTTTCTTAGTTTTTTTTTGTGTCCTTTTGTTGTGTTTAAATCAAAATGCGTTTTATTACTTTTATCCTGTTTAGCTGAATGCATTCTATTTAAATGTTCATTTTATGCAGGATTGCATAGCATGAGCTGTTTGTTGTTGTCATACATGCTGTTATTGTTGTTATGTTTTCTGTTACAGTTGTTGTAGTTACAGCTGCTGATGTGGCATTAAATTACAGGCTATACGAGTATGAGCAGGATATGCAGAGACCAAACATTTATTTTGTATATAAATGCATCGTTGACTTTTTTTTTTGTCTTACTTTTAGTATGTTTAACAAAAAACTTGAGATTGAATCCAAAACTTAAATGTGATTGAGAATATAATTTTTTTTATATATATATTTGTGTATAAATTCTACTCGTTCCAACGTTTAATAATTTTAAAAAGTCACGTGACTCAGTGGCGAACAAACAAGGATTCATTTATTTAACTTTTATGGCATCATTTTTTAACTAATTAATTACTTTAAGCTTCTGGGAACAAAAATGATTGCTTTTGTCAGGCATTTTAGTTGAGCAAAGAACTTTTTTTATGATAATTTTACCAGAAAATTTAAACAAATAAAATAAAAAAAAAAAAACAAACTGCTAGCTCACTGGAACCCATTCACAAGCAGTTAATTTATTTGCGTCATTAACTAGGCATGTCTTTTTCTAAGACAAACATTCTGTGTCAATCCTTGCCATGCATCCTGTCAAATATGGCATATTTATTGCTACCATACTGCAAGCTGCAACAGTGTCAAAAACAAAAACATAAACAACGACTTACTAACCAACCATTCTTGACACTAAAATGTTGAAACTGTTTTTTGATTTATTGCATATTATTTGAGTGATAAATTCACAGCCATTAGTTTGAATGTTTGCAGAAAATTTTCATAAAAATACACAAAATTCTTATGCATACTTAAGACTTCCACATAAACTCATTAATATACAAAAGCACACACACATAGACATACATACAGCTATCTAAGATGTAACATGTTGAGTTGATTGACATTTTTTTTTTGCAGAAATTCTTTGTTCATTTCTGGGTTTCGGTTAAGTTGATGAATTTGAATAAATTTGTGGTTTGACTGCTGCATATTTGTTAAGAGGAAGGCAACAAAAAAAAGAAAAATAACAATAAAATGTACTGCCTGTTATGCTAAAATGCATGTTTAGAGATATAGCAACATATATGGCTAAACATGTGTTAGTGAAAAATGCTAGTTAAGCGCAAAGGTTAGCTGAAAATGTGTTCGCATTTCTTTATTAGTCGAAATAAGTTTCTTCAACAAAGCTTTAAAGGCTAGCTTTTTTTTTTTTTTGCTTACCAAAATTAATATTTTATTTTTCTGAATACTAATACGAAAACGAGCAGCTTAAAAGTATTTTTAAATAAATTTATCAGTTCCAAATGTGCTAACACTGCATGTATAAAAAAAACTTTAAAGCTTTCTTGCACAAAAATATAAAATCATTGCCAATAATTTAATGTACAAATTTTTATTCCATGAATAAAATTGCTCTAGATCTCCATTGAGTTGAGTTTTAAGCTTAATGTTATGCTATATAGCTGCACACCTGAGAAACTTCTCTTTCCTCTTTTCCTTTTTTTTTTTTGTTTTCTTTTACTCCTGTGTGCGTATATCTATGTGTTTTGTGCACACATCCTGTGCATGACGATATATTGAAGCTTTTTAAGGCATACGCCGCCCCGCCTGTGTTTTGGATTTTATGTATAAATATTTGATGAAGATTTGATGATATGGAACACAAGCTGGCACCAAGAGTGTTCAAAGTGATTTTATTTTGAGGGCAACAAAATTTATTTACTTTAAAAAGTTTCCCAAAACTTTTTCCAGTTGCTCTCTTGCTGTTGCAAAGAGATTACAACAAAAGTTCCGACATGTTAATTTTTAATACCAAAATAGCATTATATACTTTAATTAAAAAAAAAAAAAAACAAAAAAACAAAAAAACAAAAAATGTATACATTGAGCTGTTGCTAAAATTCGTTAGTCTTGCACTAAAGAGTGAATGTCACTGTAGACATAACTTTTAACAAGTTAAGAAACAAATTTGTTGGGATTTTAAAAAGCATAAGTTTTAGCTTGGATATGAACGGTTTTCAATTATTTTTGTTTTAAAATTCATTTAAAAAATACTAATTTAATGGCCTGATTAAAAAAATATTGTTTCTAAAAATCGCTTTTTTTCCAACAATATGTGTTTATTCCGGATAACATTCAACCTTTACATCTATGAAGTATCCAAGTCAAAATCAAAATCAAAATTAAAATCAAAATCAAAATCAAAATCAAAATCAAAATCAAAATCAAAATCAAAATCAAAATCAAAATCAAAATCAAAATCAAAATCAAAATCAAAATCAAAATCAAAATCAAAATCAAAATCAAAATCAAAATCAAAATCAAAATCAAAATCAAAATCAAAATCAAAATCAAAATCAAAATCAAAATCAAAATCAAAATCAAAATCAAAATCAAAATCAAAATCAAAATGAAAAATGAAAAATGAAAAATGAAAAATGAAAAATGAAAAATGAAAAATGAAAAATGAAAAATGAAAAATGAAAAATGAAAAATGAAAAATGAAAAATGAAAAATGAAAAATGAAAAATGAAAAATGAAAAATGAAAAATGAAAAATGAAAAATGAAAAATGAAAAATGAAAAATGAAAAATGAAAAATGAAAAATGAAAAATGAAAAATGAAAAATGAAAAATGAAAAATGAAAAATGAAAAATGAAAAATGAAAAATGAAAAATGAAAAATGAAAAATGAAAAATGAAAAATGAAAAATGAAAAATGAAAAATGAAAAATGAAAAATGAAAAATGAAAAATGAAAAATGAAAAATGAAAAATGAAAAATGAAAAATGAAAAATGAAAAATGAAAAATGAAAAATGAAAAATGAAAAATGAAAAATGAAAAATGAAAAATGAAAAATGAAAAATGAAAAATGAAAAATGAAAAATGAAAAATGAAAAATGAAAAATGAAAAATGAAAAATGAAAAATGAAAAATGAAAAATGAAAAATGAAAAATGAAAAATGAAAAATGAAAAATTAAAAATTAAAAATGAAAAATGAAAAATGAAAAATGAAAAATGAAAAATGAAAAATGAAAAATGAAAAATGAAAAATGAAAAATGAAAAATGAAAAATGAAAAATGAAAAATGAAAAATGAAAAATGAAAAATGAAAAATGAAAAATGAAAAATGAAAAATGAAAAATGAAAAATGAAAAATGAAAAATGAAAAATGAAAAATGAAAAATGAAAAATGAAAAATGAAAAATGAAAAATGAAAAATGAAAAATGAAAAATGAAAAAGAAAAATGAAAAATGAAAAATTGAAAAATGAAAAATGGAAAAATGGAAAAATGGAAAAATGAAAAATGAAAAAGGAAATATGAAAAATGAAAAATGAAAAATAAAAAATAAAAAATGAAAAATGAAAAATGAAAAATGAAAAATGAAAAATGAAAAATGAAAAATGAAAAATGAAAAATGAAAAATGAAAAATGAAAAATGAAAAATGAAAAATGAAAAATGAAAAATTAAAAATGAAAAATTAAAAATTGAAAAATGAAAAATGAAAAATGGAAAAATGAAAAATGAAAAATGAAAAATGAAAAATGAAAAATGAAAAATGAAAAAGGAAAAATGAAAAATGAAAAATAAAAAATGAAAAATGAAAAATGAAAAATGAAAAATGAAAAATGAAAAATGAAAAATGAAAAATGAAAAATGAAAAATGAAAAATGAAAAATGAAAAATGAAAAATGAAAAATGAAAAATGAAAAATTAAAAATGAAAAATGAAAAATGAAAAATTAAAAATGAAAAATTAAAAATGAAAAATTAAAAATTAAAAATGAAAAATGAAAAATGAAAAATGAAAAATGAAAAATGAAAAATGAAAAATGAAAAATGAAAAATGAAAAATGGAAAATGAAAAATGAAAAATGAAAAATGGAAAATGAAAAGAGAACAATGAAAAACATAAAACGCAATTTTTAAAACTGGTTTGCACATCTACAATCTAAACCTGTTTTATTGACATCCGAACTGTTAAGTTCGGTCTTTTGGTCCGGGAGGACATATTTTATATACTTAAGTAGTTATATTCAAACGGAGAGTGTAGAAGCTTGTGTTTCAATCCCAGCAAACTGGATGCGATGTTAAAGTTAAAATAATCTTTCATATATGTTTTTAAGACAAATATCAAAAAAATAAATAAATAAAAACATGCCCCGGCCCTGGATGTTTAAAAGGATAAGGATTAAAAAATTGAACCCAAAGTGTTAGGAATTATTCTATGTATGCACCATTTCAGTCCTTAAAGCCATCTAGCACATTCATTATAGTTTTTAATTTTCTCAAACAAACAGTTTTAAAACGTGTTTAAAACACTTAAAAGAAGAGCATTGCTTTCTTTTTTGTAATTACATGCGTGAAGTAAGGCCATAAAATTGAGGACATTTTTTATATATTTAGAGAAAAAAATTTTATTTTCAGTTTTTAGATTTTGTTTTTTAAGTAGTTATGACTCACTAGTTAACTTAAAAAAAAATGAAAACAAAATTGAGGACATTTTTCGAAAAAAAAGTGTTGGCAAGCAAGTTTTTGCAGAAATCTAGCAGTCAACATATCATGTTTATTTTTCCCAGTGCAGATAATTTTGTCCCATGTAGATTTAAGTTGATTTTTTAACAAGTTTTGAATGAACTTCTTAAAAATATGAATTAAGCATTAAAAAAACAAACTGAAAACAAATCTGTTCATTTCATTTCTTAAACATTTCTTTTGACAACTTAAGAACAGCTTGAAACCCTTTTAATGCCACTGTCACAACTCTAGAGACATTGAAGCCATTAATATTAATTTAAACGTTGTCATCACAACAACAATGCATAGTTTAAAATTCTTCAAGTTTCAATTAATTGTTATTTTCTGTTATTTGCTGCCATGGCTTACGATGGCAGGATAAAATGATGGCAGAATGAACACTTTGTGCATATTTGCACATACTTGGGTACATTTAACGTAACTTTCTTTGCCAGTTGTCGTCAGTCAACATTTCCCACAAGTGCAATATAGCAAGCAAACACACAAACGCATACACACTCACACGCATACACATGTATAGATGCAAACAAATTCAAGCCAAAGCCGCTTGTGCACTTTGCACTTTGTCACTGGAAGAATACGCTGATGCAAGGATTTCTATTTGTTTGTTGAATCAACCTGCCTGCATGACTCCAGCCCTTTAAGTTTATTGCCACAATTTTCTTCTCAGACTGACTGAAAATTGATAGTGCAAATATTGCTTTAACCACAATTGATTTTTTTTACTATTTTTTATTACCTCTGGGTGTTAAGTTGAAAACTTGTAAATTTTTTTTTCTATCAATGCTTAAATGCGGCGGCAATGAAAATGATTTTCTTAGACTAACTAAATTTTTGTTACATATATTTGACATATTTTTAAAATAATTTATATAAAATCAATATTAAATTCTATTTTTCCTTTTCATTGCAGGTGAGTTTTTTATAATGCTCTAATTAAGACAACGTTGCATGTAAGTTTAAATTGACATACATTTTTGTTTAAATAAGCTGCTTTTACTATTATTACAAATCAATATTTAACAAATTTTTATGTAAACCGCGCAATTGTCAACACTTTGATTAAACCAAAAATGTTCGCCATGTGTGCAAATAAATCATGTCAACGCATAGTGGTGACATCAGTATATATTAAAGCAAATAAACACAAACAGACATAGCTATGTAACGACAAACAAACATTTATGCAGTCACATATAATTCACAAACACACACACTCAGTTATATAGTTGTTTTTAAATTTGTTTATTAATCAATATTAGACAGATCCTAACCACATCGCATCACATAAAATCACATCACATTACATTTTCAGTGCTTTCACCATCAGCCATCAAGGCTGATTTTAAACTAAATACTTTTGCTATCATTTAATTTTTCGACAGCCAACCTTCATCAATTTAAATTAAATTTTCACCGTATAGCGTAAATAATGAAATAATTAAATAAAAATCAAAACGTCAAATGACGTTTCCGCTATCTATATGGATATGCTTTCATTAGAATCAAACTGCTGGCAACCAGCCAGCCAACCAGCACAATATGTGCTTACTTTGTAGCAAAATCATGCATCATAATCATAAAATTACTAGGAATCATTTCAACGATTTCAATAATTATTTGCAACATATTTTTTTTTTTTTTTTTTTTGTTATGGAACACATATTTAGTGACTAATATTTCAAGCGTTTGTTTCAATGTAGAATTTTTAAAGATCATCTAAAACACAAAGAAAGAAATCATGAAAAACATCATTATCTTTTATCCAATTGCAAATTTATACAAATTTTTAATACAGATTGAAAGAAATTTTTCAGGCCTATAATTTGAGACAGTTTATTTATTTACAGAAAACATGACTTACGGAGGTTTTGCAAAATGGTTGAGCTTACTGATGGATTTTGGTATAGCCAAAATATTTTGGGAATGATCATAGAATACATCAAGGTTCATTTTAAAATGTCTACAAATGGAACTTGTTTTTTCTTCATACAAGTGGAGACACCTTAATATACATAGATAATAGACCGGATAGAAATTTAGATTTCGCCGGCCAGGGTCTCAAAAATTAGAGGAACTCATTAAAATGATTTCTGCATACTTGTTTTTTCAAATCGGAGAAAAACCGCCGAAGCAATTTTGGTTCTCCTGAAGGTTCTTTTTGGTAAAAAAACATGTTTTATGCTTGTAACTTTTTATTTTTATTTTACAATGTTTACAATTTTCAATGTACAATAATGAAAAAAATAAACTATTTCTTACAACAAACACACAGCGTAATATTAAACAAATTCATTATCATTATCATTATTTTTCTTATTTTAATTTTAATACACAACTTTATGTTTACTCTTTTTCCTTGTGAAACCTTTTCTTCTTTTCTTTGATGCTTCTCCGAACTCGTTTTTGGTTTCCTTCTTTGGTTTCTCGCTTAAGCATCCAACATCCATCCGCTAACATACTGACATCCCATCTTCTTTGGTAACGTCTCTCGATATCACGTACATCCTGGTGAAATCTTTCACCTTGCTCTTCACGTAGGCACCCAAGTTTTCAGGAAAATATTCAATGTGGGAGTGCATGCGCTGCACAATAGTTTTATATTCGGGATCCTTTGTATTGCCCAAAAACTTCTGCACTACATTTTGAAAGAATCCCATGCTTCTTTTTCGATTTCTCCCATTGATTAAGGAAAGAGAGGATCAGATAAAAGTTTTCTTATGTTGGGGCCAGTGAAAACTCCTTCTTTTAACTTTGCTTCAGACAATTTCGGGAACTTGGAACATATATATATAAAACAATCCCCATCTTTTTGCAATGATTTTACAAACTGCTTCATTAGCCCCAATTTAATATGAGGAGGTGGCAGTAAAACCTTTTCTGGCGGAATCAAAGTGGTATTAAAAACGTTTTTCTCGCCAGGAGCTCCAGTGTAGCTCTCTGGCTCTACTATCCCACAAACATAGAAAGCAAGGGAATTTTGTACAACCTGATTGTTGACCCAACAACATTGTTAAAATTTTTAAATCTCCACAAACCATCCATTGATGTTCTTCATATTTGATTTTCTCAAGAATCGTAGCTAAGTCATTGTAGTTTTCTTCCATATGCACTGAGTGTCCTATTGGAAGAGACGCAAATACATTTCCATTATGAAGCAAGACAGCTTTAAGGCTAGTTTTGGATGAATCAATGAATAAGCGCCATTCTGATAAATCATATTGTATTTCAAAGCCCACGAACATCATTACAACAAATCAGATTTTCCTCTTTAGTGAAATACTGAGTAAATTCTCTCTCTCGATGTCTGTACCAGGACATGATAAAAGATTTTTATTTTTTATCCTTGAACCTAGCAATTCGGCTGCATCTTTTGAAAGACCTAAGTCTCGGGTAAGAAAAAAGTTGAGGTCCCTCGTCAACTGAAAAAGCTGAGCTAGATTTATTCTGGGGAGCAAACGTTTCTGAGTCTTCTGTACACTTAGGTTGTCATCTTAATTAGGAGGTGAATGCAGAACTGGTATTTCGGAGCTATGGGATACTGGATGAATAGCTGAATCAAGGTTAGGGTAAGATATTTTCTTCTTATTTTTCGTATTAAATCCTTTCACGTTCACCGAACAGAAATAGCAATGGGTTGTGTGATTTTTCTGTTCATGCCATATTATAGGAATGCCAAAACGAAATTCAGTTTTCTTACCCTTAAACCACAAGCGCAGATCTTCCTAACATCTTCTGCACACCTTATGAGGAGGAAATGCTTTGTCTTGGTCACCAAGTATTAATTTGAAGTAAGCAATATAAACCTTCTTCACAAAATCCCTTATATTTCTTTGTTGACTTTTCACTGTATATTCACCACAAATATAACAGAAGCTGTCCGGAGAAATTACACAACCTCTATGAGCCATAACACATATATAAAAACAAGAGCACAGTAGCTTTTGAATGCTGGATGTCAACTGAGTGTGGCAAGATAGGGTCAGCTAGATAATGAATTTAGCGTGTTGGAATATCATTAATCCAACTGTAACACGCTGAAAACGAAATCGAATCGTTTTCACTCGGTAAATATTGTCACTGCAGTCGCAGTCGCTATCAACTGCTGTATGCTGTTTCTTTTGTCTTTGATTCTGCTTTTTTAATTACTTCAGTTTTTGAGTGTGAATCACACAGATCGGTGGCTTTCTTAAGTGATACATGCAACAAAAACAAACAAAACAGACAATGAAAACGAAAAATCAAAGACAAAAGAAAAATCAAACAACAGTTGAAAGCGACTGCAGTGACGATATTTACCGAAGCGAAAATGATGCTGCTGTTTCAACTTTAAAAACAAAAAATGTCCAAACTGTCGACTGCTGAAATGCTTTGCAGTGTATCAGCTATCGCTTTTTGTTTTTGCTTTGACTGCGACCGTTTGACTTTTCGCAATTACAAGCTTAAGCAGCAGTTTGTTTTAAAACGATGGAAACAGTGAGAACTTCAAAAAGCAATTTTACGACTCTTACTATTCTGAGTCGTAATCTTGCTATTCTAATAACTGGATCAATCTAACTAAACCTGTTTAGACACGATAATAAATGCAACCGTCTGCCTAACACCAGAAATTCTTTATCACCCCCTTTCACTAAATTACACAGGTCTACAAGAAAAAAACTTTTGTACAAAATTGTACAAAAAATCGATGTGATGGAATTTTTAAATATTTTTTTCGGTTTTAGGACATCAAAATCTATAAGAAAATGCATCAAAAATTAATGCAGTTTTTTACTTGCAGACCTGTGTTATTTGTTCACCATTTTATCTATCAAAAATAAATTATATTTTCAACTGTAGGTTCAAGTGTAGGGTTAATGCAATAAAAAAGTTTTGTTATGCCAGTGTATTCCTTAAAAAAATTATTTTTCAGATGTCAATATTTCAGCTTTATATTTTAGTTAATACAGAAATAATTTCCAACGTGCGGCGGTGCAGAAAATATAAAAAAAAGGTTTCGCATTTTTATTTTGTATAAAAGCCTTAGAATCTAAGTATATTAAAAATTCGGATGAAACGTAACTTTTTTCAATTGAATAAATTAAAATATTATAATTTGTATGGTATGGTGCAAAAATTAGGCAATTACTTATCTGCAAATTAAACGCACTTAGCAACATGATTTCGAATTCACTTAATTATAAAATTGTTGAAAGTACGGCCCTTTTTTGAACTTAGTTAAGTTATATTTTAATTGAAATATCTTTAATATATCTGCTGTTTTTAGATCCACAAGGCTTTGTACAAATTAAGGGTTTTTGTTATCCCTTTTATTAAAAAAAAATATATTTTTTGGCTAATGCCAACTTTATTGATTAAAACACGTCTTAAATTAACTTAATACAAACAGAGACAAACAGAGACTAAAATTATGAAATAATATTAAAAAGCTTATCAGCTATTGCGTCGCTGCTTCTGCCGCTGCTGCTGTTATTGTTGTTGTTGTGGTTAGCTTTTGTTGTAGGTGACGATTTACCTGTGCGCGTGCATTGTTCTAGTTAAAAGCGCTAGACATAGCGTCAGCATAAATGATGGGAACGGATGTTTGTTTAAATTTATAAGTTTGTAATTTCGGCGTAAATGACGTTAACTCCTCCCTCCTTAAATGTGATTGCCCTCAATCACTTAAAAATATGGCAGGTCATTGATACTCAAACTTCTTGGTATTTCTTGCCACTTTTCGGGGAGTGATTTTTTCTCTATAGCTGTTGGAATCGGTGTTATCTGAATTTCTTTTAACATGACTTTTTTATGTGATTTTTTACAGATCTTTAATGAGATGACAATGATGGTACAGATGCTAGCCAATATTACCAATATTATTCTGTTAGTTTTGTTGTCCGTCTGCAAAGACGTGATGAACTCTGTATTTCTTATGTAGAGATCCTTAAGGGCTTCTAGTGACAGTAAATTTATTCGGTTCTTCTCCGAGGGTGAAGGTTGCATTATTGCTGGCGATGTCTCTAAGGTAGTTGCTTCTAGGTTGCTGTATTCTACTTCGTTTATCTTTACAGTAGAGTTTGTAAATCTTATTAGGAAGGTTCCATTTAGATTGTGTTGGGATGCTCCCGCTTCTATAGTTCCATTAAAGTCATTAATCAGAAGTATGCCTTGTTGGATTTCTTCTACTGGTGGTACATGATGGCCATTGATGAAAGTGCAGGATGAATTTAAACTCTTAATCAGGTTTGGGACGCATGTGTCGTTACTTAAGTCTACAAGTTCGTTTCTTTTACATATTTTAATATTGTTGTATTCTTTACAATTACGAATAGTGCCGTAAAATTTATCTTTATGTCTTAACAATTCATTGTATTTTAGTAAAATCATATCATTATTCTTTTTTACTGGTTTAATAATTAAATTCGTATAAGTTTCTTTCATAGTAAGAGGAATTTTAATAACATATAAAATTGTTTTATCATTTGTTAATACATTTATTTTAGCAAATACCAAAGCTTCTTCTTCTGAAGCAAATGGCATATTTTCTTCTTCTAATTTTTTCATTGCAATTTTTATTTCTTTCTTATTTAGTAACATTGAATTCAATATTCCATTTTTTGCCCATTCGATGGCGTATCTTATATTCACTAATTCTTCTTTTACAATTCTTAATCTATATTGAATGCTTAAAGCTATATCATTTTCTATGATTTCATCTTTTCTTATTACATTGGTTATTTCGTTCATTATCTGTGTTAAATTATTTAATCTTTCATTAAAAGCTTGATTTATTATAACTTGCTTATTATTGTTATTATTTAATTCATTTAAATTTTTATTTATCAATTCCAAATCATCGTGATCAGGACTGCCGGCAATATATTTCCATGCAGTTCCAATTATATTAATTGATCTCTTAATTTTTGTATTTTTAATTGGTGTAAGGGATTCAAGGATTTGGATGGATTGTTGGATTTCGTGGGAAAGAAGCGTGGAATAAATGTTATTTTTCTGCACAATTTTGTTTGTATAAATCTGTATGTTATCTAAGAAGTCACTATATTTCTGAATGTCGATAATGTGTATGAGTTGAAAAGTTCCGTCCTGGATTTTCGCTTGTCCATTAGTGATCGTTATTATGTGGGTTGATGTATAGTCTAATATCTGTATTTCAGCTGAAGCAGCAATAAAGAGAATCCTAAAAAGAAAAAGGGTTTATCTTTTAATGTTTGCTTTATGTATCGTTCTTCCTGATTGTGTCAAAATTGTCGTGTGTCTGTTTTCTTTGACTATTTCTTGTTTGTAACGTCTTGTTAATTTTGTACCATGTCGTCGATTGATTCGTACGTAAATGATGTCTCCTTCTCTATAGTCTTTTAATCGTCTCCTATTCTTGTTATGTGTTTCCATGTCTTTAGCTTGCTTGTCTTTTAATTTTTGAATTGTGTCTTGTCTAGCTTGTTCGTACATTTCTGGGTTAGTTCTTACTCTTCTGCCGAAGAATACTTCAATAGGTCTTTTATTTGTCGTAGAATGAATGGAATAATTGTATTCATAAACGCTTCGGTCCAATAATTCTTCAAAAGAATCATGAGTTTCGTTTTGCTTAAGACATCTTAATATCTCTGACAAAGTAGAGTGAAACCTTTCTACTTGTCCATTTACGAAGCTGCTATCTGGTGGTGTTTTGAAAACTGTAATTCCTAATTGGTCTTGGATCATAAATAAAATGGATCTTGAATTAAAGGATTTTTCATTGTCTATTACTATAGTTTGGGGTACGCCAAAGGCGAAAAGAAGTTGCCTTAAAGGTTCTTTAACATGTTCGGTTGCCCTTGATCGGATTATTTTGGCTTGCGCGTATTTTGAAAATTTGTCTAATGCGGTTAATACAAGCGTTTTCTCTGTTATGTAGATATCAATATGTAGTATTTGTCCTGGATATTCTGGGACAGGTGTTACGGTAATTTCTGGATTGGTTGGATGTCTATCGTATTTGTATTGCTTACAGGTATTGCATTGTTTTACTAGTCTTTCTATTTTTGCTGTCATGCTTGGAAAATAGAATTTTTCTAAAATCTGAATTTTGTTTTCGCGACTGTTACGATGTGCTCTGTTATGTTCTAGTAGTATTCGCTCAGTTTGTTCTGTCTCTGAAGTAATATCGGTAACCTTTGTTTGGGTAAACCTAATTTTATAGTTTCGAAAATGAATAGGATAGAAGTTTTGTATTTGGCCCATTATTGCTTCTGACGTAAAAAGTCCGTTAATGACTGATGGATTCAAGTATCTTCTAAAAATGGATATTAAGTCTTCTTCTGTATAAGAAGGTTGGATTATTAAATGTCTGTGAAATGTTGGGAAGGGAATTATAAATTGATAAGAGGACTCATTACCTATTTGAATCCATAACTGGTTTTTAAAGGCATTGATCGGTGTTTCGACTGCGGGGATCATATCGTGTGATGAACTTTCATCGCTGTGTTCACTCATTGTAAGAGTATTTATTTGCGGGGGACGAGATAAAGCATCTGCTACTTTATTAATGCAGCCTGGCTTATAAACAAGTTCGTGATCGTATTCATCTAATATTGCTTTCCAGCGTTTCATTTTTATATTATGGTTTTTGTTACTTAAAGCGTATATTAACGGTTGGTGATCTGTGAATATCTTGACTTTCGAAGATCCGTACAAATAGTTCCTAAAGGATTTAAGAGCCCAAATAATTGCTAATAATTCTTTTTCATTAGCAGCATAGTTTTCCTCAGTTTTGTTAAGTGTTCTGGATATGAATGAAATAGGTCTTTGGTTTTGCTCTAATACTGCGCCTATTGCGTAGTTAGATGCGTCTGTTGTTAAATGAAATTCTTTGTTAAAATCGGGGTATGCTAAAATTACGTCATCTGACACTAGAGAATTTTTTATTTTGTGAAATGCTTCGATGGCTTCAGGATCTAAATAAATTTTTGTATTCTTGGATTTATTTTTGGACACTCGTCCATCCTCCCCTCTTAGAAGTTTTGTAAGAGGCTTTGCCAATTTTGCATAGTCGAGTACAAAACGACGATAGTAACTGGATAATCCTAAGAAAGATCGTAAATCTTTGAGTGTGTTTGGGATTGGAAAGTTTATTATTGCTTCTACTTTAGTCGGATTAGTTTTAATTCCTTGGGGTGATATTACAAAACCTAAAAATTCAACATTTTCTTTAAAAAATTCGCACTTATCTAATTGTACTTTCATGTTGGCAGATATGAGGGTATGAAAAATCTTTTGAATGTCTTCTGAGTGTGTACTTTCATCTTTGCTAAAAATGATGATGTCGTCTATATATACGAAACATCTTTTGCCAATATGGTCTCTCAATATATCATCTAACGCTCTCTGAAAGATTGAAGGCGCGTTTTTGAGGCCGAATGGAAGACGGGTGAACTCATATTTCCCGTTGTTAATTGAGAAGGCTGTTTTTTCCACATCGGATTCCTTTAAGGGTATTTGGTGGAATCCGCTTTTTAAATCTAATACCGAAAACCATTTGTTTTGTCCTAATTGCGCAAGGACTTCATTGATATCGGGAATAGGATATCGGTCAGCAATTGTTACTGTATTCAATTTTCTATAGTCTATGACTACTCGATATTTCTTTTTTCCGGAAGCATCTTGCTTTTTAGGGACGATCCAGACGGGGGAATTATACGGTGACCGTGAAGGTCTTATGATTCCGTCTTTCAGAAAATTTTGTATTTGTTCTTCAACTTCGGTTTTTAGAGATGAAGGGTATGGATAATATCTAGTGTAAACTGGAGTATCTGATGATGTTCGAATATCCGCTACAACTTTTGTTGTAAATGTTAACTTTTGGTCCGGTTCCGAAAACAATTCTTGATTTTTATTAACTAATGAGTTCATGATTTCCTTCTGTTTTTCAGACATATGTTCATTTCGTATTTCTATTGCGTTTACGTTTTGTGCTAAACATTGTTTTATACGAATCTTTATTTTGTTTTTAATGATCATATAACCGTGTTTTACGTGAATAACTGCTTCTAATTCCTTTAAACTGTCATTGCCTAAAATTGCGTTGAATGATTTAAGTGTTGGTAATAGAAAAAATTTTATATTAGTGTCTTTCAGTCCAAAGATGTTTGCTATAGTATGATGACTTATTTTGATATTGCCACCAACTGAGTTTGCATAAAATGGGGCTCTATTTTGGATTGGATTTGAAACAAGTGATGGCTGAATATAATTTTTATTCGAGCCAGTATCTATAAGAATTTTAAGTATTTCACCACTACCTGTTTTGCATTCAAAAAAGGGCAGCGATGAATTCGTTAGCCTAAAAAATGGATGTCAGTATAATCAATAATTTCGTTAGATTGGTTATTAGTTTCTTCTTCTTGTGCAGTATCTTCATATATTTCTTGAGGAGTCATGTATTCAGAAAGTGTTTGATCATATTGTTCATTTTGAAATTCTACAGCTTGGTTATAAGTTTCGGGGTCTTTAGTGCTTATATGATAGTTCCTCTGATATTTTTGTGGAATTTGTGATGTGCTTTGATCATTATTTGGTCTTTTGCCTGCATATTTGAAAGCTTGGGGTCTATTTGCATAATTGACTGCAGCGCTTCGTATACTTTGATCTATATCCATTGGTTGAGGTGGTTTTGGTGCATTGGGTCTAGGTGGTGCATTATTTTGAAAGGGTTGTGACTGTGGCCTTTGCTGAAATGGTTGATTTTGGAATCTCTGTTGAAATGGTTGATTTTGGAATCTATGTTGAAAATTCGGTGAAGCGTTTGAATTAAATGGAGAATTAGATTGATTTTGAAATCTTGGCTGAAAAGGCTGTGCTACAAATGGATTATGGCGAACTTGGGGTAGATAAGCTATCTCTGGGTAAAATTCTCTTTGTTGTCTAAATGGTGGTGGTTGTTTCCTTGGTGGTAGAACCGGTGGATTACCATATGTTTTTCTTATTGAATTTTGGTTATTATAGGCGTAATTTGAGCGAAAGTTTTGATTTTCGAGTTTTAGGCATAAATGGAGTGCTTGAGGAAGGTCAAGCGGTTCTCGCATTCCTAATAGTCTAGGGAGATCTCCTTTTAGACCTCTTATGAATGTGTCTAGGGCCTTTTCCCTATAAGTTTTTGTCAAAAGGTGAGTTGATTCTAAACCAATTTCCATACAACCTATTTTGTTCAGAATGAGTGAGAGATGGGAGTAGATTTGGTGGTAAAATTCTTGTATTGTTAAGTTGCCTTGAATCAGAGAAGTCATCTGGTACTCTAGAGTACCAATATCACGTTTGTCTCCGTAGTGTAGGGTTAAACATTTCGAGATGGCTCTCCATTCTAATGGAGTGTTGTAGGACTCTAAGGCTATGTCTGCGTTTCCTACTATTTTATTCCTTATGACATTTAGAATGCCATAATATTTGGGAGTTCCTATTTGATTCTGATAAATTTGCAAAATTCTGTCCACACTCTTCTTCCACGAATTAAATTCACCTGGAACACCAGAGAATTCGCGAAGACATCGGACAACGTCCGGTATTTTGTCAAGGTCTTTAATATCATGTTGTTGGGTCATGTCTATTGTAACGTCTGTAAAGTTTGTGAAATTTGAATTGGGATTGAGTGCAGCTTGCACAATGTTTCGTCCTTCTGTACGCATGGTTGTTAACACTATACTTGAAATTAAATTTGTGAGTTCGTCCATATTTAGCGTGCTATTGGCAGTGGATGTGGAATTTGAGGATGAGGTGTTAGGAGGATTTAGTACAGGCGGTCTAATTAGGTTATTAGGATTTGACATTTTGTAAAAAAAAAAAAAAATTTCTGAATATTCAATTATTGTATTCAATTATTATAATAAAAAAATATTAAATTTTACTTAAAAGTAAAACGTAAGGCTTTTGGTAAGATAATGTTTATTGATAAACGATTTAATCAATTTAAATAAATTAATTTAATTCAATTCTTTATTTGGAAAAAAAAAAATTTTATAATTGTTATTATTTACTTCGTTTAATATTTATTTTAATTTATAAACTGGAAGGTCCGGCGTTAGAAGCTACAACTTCACAGTTTCGATTATTTTTTGATAAGATTTTTTTGGTTATGTTTTTGTTTTATTATTGAGTCTCTGTTTTCTGTAGTTTATTTATATATATTTTTTATACACTGGAGGGTCTGGAGTTCAGATTCGCAGTGTGGATATTTCGTTATAATTTCTTTAATTTATTTTTATTTTTGTTCAATTTAAATTCACTAATACTAATTTTGTAATAAATTCTTGTTTCTTTTCAATATAAAAATTTTCTTTTTGCTTTTTCAGTATTTTCTATATATTGCTATATTATAATTGTTTTATAATATATTTTACTATAAATGCAAAAATTATAAATTTAAAATATCCAATTTTATGTAAATTTTTCCTTATTTAATTTATATTCAATCAATTTTTTAATAAAATAAATTCCATTTAATTTCAATTTAAATATTCAATTAAAATGTTTCTTAAAACGTTAACTAGAAATGGCACTATTCTTGACTTACAAATATATGAATTTTTCCATTTAAAATAATTATTTTGTAATCCTTTTCCGGGCTGGCGGTCCTGAAAAGCCGTGGACGTCCTTTTTGGCTGGTTCTGCCTACTTAGGGGCCTTTGTTTCCCGCGAGGATACTTTTTTTCTTCGGATCGGAGAAGTATTAAAGGTGAACTGTGGCACTTGCGGCTCCTTGAACGGCTTACTACGGCTCACTTTATTCACTTTAACCGGCTTATCTTTCTTTTTCCGAAACCAAACTAATTTTTCTTTATGCTCGGGCGCCAATTAAGGGTTTTTGTTATCCCTTTTATTAAAAAAAAATATATTTTTTGGCTAATGCCAACTTTATTGATTAAAACACGTCTTAAATTAACTTAATACAAACAGAGACAAACAGAGACTAAAATTATGAAATAATATTAAAAAGCTTATCAGCTATTGCGTCGCTGCTTCTGCCGCTGCTGCTGTTATTGTTGTTGTTGTGGTTAGCTTTTGTTGTAGGTGACGATTTACCTGTGCGCGTGCATTGTTCTAGTTAAAAGCGCTAGACATAGCGTCAGCATAAATGATGGGAACGGATGTTTGTTTAAATTTATAAGTTTGTAATTTCGGCGTAAATGACGTTAACTTACACATGCTTAGTAGATTGTGCTTTACTCTAACTACCGAAAGTATAATGTTAACAGTGGAGATATATGGTTTCAAATGCATATTAATTATACGGTGCTAACGTATACACGTTAAAATGAATAAATAAAACAATTTTTATTTTTGAAATTTTTTAAATTTATAATTTTTTATTTTTTTATGGAATTTGATTATTCGACTCTTTATCAGTCTTTAAGACGGTTTTAAAGGAATTTGTTAAGAAATGGCTTTAAGAAATAACATACGTGGAAGTCAAGTTTAAGCTAATCGATTTTCGAACTGCTTTATTGCATTCTTAGGCTAGCTTTCATGTGCTTGAAGAACCAATTTACATGCCAACAACTGCAAATTAATAATTTTATGTAATTAATTAAAACAAACCAAAGGGCAAGACATGATCATTTTCTGTAATTTTGTGGAATTTACCATTAAGTGGCAAGAATTCTCATTTCCAGAATTATGAATCATCTCATGCTTATGTAGTAGTTAATGCAATTGAAATGTATGCGTTGCATATGGAGGCATTCATTAACCCTCACTTTGGCACCAATCTTTTACTTCGTAATCTGGCACATATTTACATTTGTAAATATTTTATTTTGTCATCATTAAAGATAAACAGAACCTCAAAATTTACATGATTTTATAGGTGGAATATATGTATTAACACCTTCTAAGTCCAATTCCGGAAAAATTTACACACCACTCTCAAGTGGTTTAGAAGTTATAGGGTTCGGAAGTTGGGAAAATGGGCCTGGAAAAGTCGTATTTTTTTCAAACAATATCTAGCTTTATGGGTATCAAAAGAAAGGTTTTTCTGTAACCATTTCAAAGAATTATTAACCATTGAAATTTATGCATTATTTCCTACGATATAGCGTTTTACATATTACGCACACTTGACGGTCCAGCTCTTTACGAAATAACCAAAATGTAAGTATGAAGATCAAATTGAAAAAATTTATAGTTCCAATGAATAAACAAAAACCAATTTCAACAACAAATATACTTTTTCATCAAATTAGTACTTCCAGCTACAATATCAACACATGACATATTGTTGTGCCAGCGAACCAAAAATTTCTGTTCATTAATATTTTCCCAATATAATCTATAAAATGCGAAATATGTATACATAAAAAAAATGTGAAGAGTTTTTCCTTATCAATTTTTTCTATTATTAATTCAAAAAATGCGTTAAAACACCATAAAAGCCTTTAAAATACAAAATATTTACATATGTAAATATGTACCAAACTACGTTATAAAAATGAAAAATTTCCAAAAAGTATCAGAAAATTCTAAAATTCAAAAAAACTTTTGAATTTTCAGAAAGAAAACCAAAAAATAGCCACAGAGTCCAAGCCATATTCAAATCGCATAAAAAAGAAAGGAGTTATGGCAAATTTAAAATTGGGATATTTACATATGTAAATAGTGCCAAAGTGAGGGTTAATGTATGAAAACACACACAAACACTAACGTGTGTTGCTGTATTTGTATGGGTGTATACATTATCGTGTTATGATACTCTTGACATTATCGTGTCAATTAAGGCTTGCTTACTTGTGGCATACTTGCTAACATCTGTTTGGTAATGTGCACGCTCAGTATCTGCCAGAGGTCGTGCTGATTTGTTCCTATTTTGCTGTCTTAAATGTCAATTTATTTTAATAGTGTTTTTCCTCGGCAACTAACATACTTCACTAAGCTTCACTTCCATACAGCATTATTATGCATCTTATAATAGTATGTTGTGGGTACTGCCTAATGCACAAGTGGCTGCTGCTCTTGTTGTTGTTGTTGTTGTTGTTGTTGTTGTTGTTGTTGTTGTTGTTGTTGTTGTTGTTGTTGTTGTTGTTGTTGTTGTTGTTGTTGTTGTTGTTGTTGTTGTTGTTGTTGTTGTTGTTGTTGTTGTTGTTGTTGTTGTTGTTGTTGTTGTTGTTGTTGCTGCGACTTGTGCATCAAATATTATTAAACAATAGTTGCAGTCTTATAAAAATTTTTCACTAATGAAATTATTATTTTACAATTCAAACTTATAAATATATCCTTGTTGATTGGAAATTGTTCTAAAGTAATTTGTATTATTATAATTATGTCATTATCGTTCCTTTATTATGAAAAATTATTTGGCATATATTTAGCTCATCTGAACCATTTAATTGTTTTCGAAGAGTAGCACATTTATTATTGTTATTAAGACAAGTTTTTAAGCGAGGCGTGTGTCAATATAAAAGATATTGCCGTTTTCTAAAATATATGCTGCTAAGATAATGAATTGGCTTAGAATAAATTCTTAATATATGTTAAACTACCTTATCACTTTCCTGGTGAAATTAAGAAAATAAAGCCTCATACCAAATTAATTGTTTGCATACCGTTTTCTTTAGTTCTCATTCTCACCGTTTCATTTAGTACAACGAACCAAAAAGCACACAATATTTATGAATTTTTTCATGACCTACAAGAATCGCATTCATGAATTTTGGTTTAGTTATCAGTTATCAAACTATTCAAAATACACTTAAGGAAAAAAACACGAGAGCAGGAATATTACATAAGTGTAGAGTTTAAAGGTCATTAAATGTTTGTCAAGATACATGACAAACATTTTACTCCTAAGGTTTTCTGGAGTTTTTTGAAAAACTTCTTTTATAATTTCTTAACGTTCAGCTGCATGCCGCACTGGAGTCAAATTTTAGTATATAAAAGACAAGCGTCCTGCTCCATGCTCTATATTGCTTAAACTGTTATAGTTGTTATTGCTTTGTATAGGCTGAACATGTTAGCCTAGACCAGAACCTGTTTTGCTATTACAGTGCTTTTTATATGAAAAAATTGTTAGTAAGGTAAGGGTGCCATTAGTAAGGACACATTAAAGACGACTGGAATAAAATAACGTTTGAGGTGAATGAAAAATATCATACAGTCTGCTACTTAATTATTTTGAATACGATCCGTCGTATGCCGGGCTTCTATCCTAGTAATTACATAAAATAGTGTGATGATTCAAAACCTTACGTATGTTGCAATGATGCACAGTTGCATAAAAACGGCAGTGCTTTGTACTCAGATATGAGTACACAGAGCTCATGGACAGAAACTCAAAACCAGTTTTAGTATTGTTACAAACCGCCGAAGTTTTTTGTTTACAGCCACACGCTTATTATATTTAGTGTAGCTTTATTGTATGTATGCTTGAAACAATGTGAGTTTGTGTGTTTATTTGACCAACAATTTGAATTTGGCGCAGGTGTTTAGCATTCGTGTTGTTGTATTTGTCCTTTTCGTTGGCATTTGGCGCACATGATATAAAATTTTCGCTATTCAACAATTTATTGTGAATTATTTTTTCAATTTATTGTAGCATTTTTCAAAATAAATATATTTAAAATAAGATTTTTAATAGCAAGGCAACAATAAATTAAAGTTATTGAAAGTTCTTTACTGAAATATCTCAATCGAGAAACTAGTTCAAAATGTGTTTCTGAAGAAATTCCCCCTAACATACCACTGTTAAATTCAGATGAGTTCTCAGCCAGCGATTCAGCTCAGAGACAGAGTGTGAAGAACAAGGAGGCGCAAAATTTATCATCCAATTCTTTTTTTTCAATATGTTTTTTAGTAAATAAATAAAAATGATATTGAGTAATGAAAGTCTTCAATTTTTTGTGTTATGTGGAAAAGGTGATATTCTTCAAGGGACTGTCGCAAGGGTTGATTGATACACATTTGTGCCCGTTTTATCGATTTTCAATGACTTTTCGAAAGATTTCCGGTGATAACTGTTCGCATTTCAGTTGAATATTCTTCTTAAGGTTTGCGATTGTTTGAGGCTTACTGGCATAAGCCCGCGACTTAAAGTAGTCTCAAAGAAAGAAGTCTGGGATGGTTAAATCGGTTGATCTTTTTGACCTTGCCAAATCACCAAAACGCGAGATTACACGACCAGGAAACGCTTCCTTCACAATATTCATTGCGGTTCGTGCTGTGTGTGCGGTTGCCGGTTTAACCGTCCTACTGAAACCATATGTTTGCCAAGCTCATTCCATTCCGGCAGTTTGATGTCGTTTATCATGACCCTGTAGCATTCACCAGTAACAGTGACGATGGCGTCCTCAAAAAAATAAGACCCAATCACTTCTTCCGCGTGAACACCGCACCACACAGTGGCTTTGAGTGGATGTAATGGCTATTCGTGCATCACGCGCGGATTTTCAGTGTCCCAGAAACGAAGATTTTATTTTTTGACGTAACCGTTTAAATGGCAACGCCATTTCCAAAAATTATAACATCTTTCGATAGGGTGATTAATTTTGCCCACTTTGTACAAATATTGAACGTAGTCAAGCCAAATTGTGTAGGTTTTTTTTTCTTATTTTCCTTCGGCTTACCAGATGAAGCGAGTAAAAGAGAGTGGAGCCGTCGTACACAAAAAGAAAAAGCTAGGGAAAAAGAATTAAAATACCATTGCTAAATTTAAAAGATTCTTCAGCCAGCGATAAAGAGTATGACGTACAAAATATTTTAGCTACCGACTTGAAAGATTGGTCTTTGGTCAGTAACTATTCAAGATGACACAGGAATCCTACTTGTTCACCAAGCTGCATCATCGGTTCAAAATCTAAATAGTGGCTTTGGTGAAACTATTCGTGATGGTGAATTAACAAAAGGTCGGAACAGAAAACTAACTAAGGATTGGTTTATCCGTACTCTGCCAAATAAAAACAAAAACTTTGAAGACGTTGCTAACGTATTCTCTTTCAAAAAAAGCTCTGTACTGCTTTTAATTATTTGAAGAAACAGTTCAGTCGAGTCTTAAATCCGGATTCAATAAGTGGTGGAAGAACTAGTTATCTTCGCCTCTTGAACAGTAGATAATTTTGACTTACGTAGTATGAGAATTAATTATAATTCTAATTACTAATAATTTTTTTATATAATTGAGAACAATAAAAGATTATATTTTAAAGATTTCCGATAAAGCTACTATGTGTACACGCTGAAATATAGCCACATAAAAAAGAAGAACAAAGTTAAACAGTAATTTCTCTATGGTTTTACCCAAGAAAATGTTCTTCTTAAAGTTATTGGCTATGTCTTCTTAAAATTAATTTAAGAAGAAATCTCATACACCTACTAGGTTTTATTCTTGATTTTTTTCGGATGCAATGTCAGGTAGCTACAAAGTTTTCTTCATGATTTGCTTTTCTTCTCAATGATGAATAAATAAATAAGAACTAACGAATAAACGATACACGAAGTATAGGATTTGAAAAAAGGCTTGAAAATATGAATTTTAGAAGAAATCTTATTTAATAAATTTAAGAAGATTTATGCTGAAAAGCAAGAAGATTTCTGCTTAAAATATACCTCATCTCTTTCGTTTTTCATCCCCTTTGTTTTTGAAAAGTCTTAAAATATGGACTTTAGACGTACTTAAGAAGATATCTTAAGATTTCTTTTTAAAAAATACCTACCCAAATACGTTTTAAGAAGAAATCTTGTAGATTTTATGTGCACTATTTTTCTCTATGTATGTTTGAAAACATGCCTACAAAACTCAATATTAATATCAAAGATCTTTTTGTATATTAGCTGTGTTCGATTCGCTACTGGTCAACTCGCTTGTGAAAAAAAGGTCTACTCATGTTGTTTTTATGAATTCAATAGTTGGCAACACTTTTGTGATGGCGAACACATAAATTAATAAATTAAAAATTTTTAAGTGTTATTTCAAACACTGCATACAAGTACATTAACAATAAAAAAACATTTTAATTTCTTTTAATATTTTCTTTTGCGCCTGACTCCTCGTTTTAATAACTAAACGTGATTAAACATGATTAAACATTTCTATATCACAAAGATTTCAATGAGCCAAAATTCTTCATGTAGAACAGGAGTCTCCAAATTTTTTCATATTAAACACTTCTCAGAAGAATTTTGTTGTTACATTTAAGATATTCAAGCTGTTTTGTGATAACATGCTTTATTCAATTCTGTTCATACTGCAATTGTATATCTATCAGAATTTACAATATTTTGTTTTAATATTTGATGCCTTGGTGTTGAAAAAAATTCCTAAAGAAACTTTAAATTTATCATCTGTTTTGCTATTTCGACATTTTTACATTGATTTCTTTTTTTGCTGCAGTTCTTCTTAGGACTCGCATAACATTATTAAAAAAAGATTTATAAGCCCGTTAATAACTCTTTTGAAATGCATGTTTTTTAAAATTTTATTTTTGAATGTTATTGCTGTTAGTTTTATTATTGGGAGTGTATTTATATCAAATTTTTTTTCCCCCGAAATAAGATTATTTCCTGTACATTTCAAATTTGTATTTATTTTATTATTTTTGCTTTTCAACTTGACCTTTGCCGCATTTCTTGTAGCTATTTTCAGATCGTTGGGCAAATTTTTGTTGTTTCCGGATTACAACCTCTGTTCTTCTTTTCTTTATATATTTTTAGTTATGCAATTATAACAATAATACTTGGCTAACTATGTTCACCAACATGTCAGGCCCTTTTAGTGTGTTGCTATAAATAATGATGCTCATTGTCTTATGATTGGTTTTTAGCAGTTGATATAAGCTTCTATTAATTATTTTTTGCATAACATAGTGCATAGAATATATAATAATAAAGCATTATTTCCTTGAAAATCGTTTTTTCTTACATTTTTTATGAATATGAACTTGCTGCTTGTGTGACTCAAAAAAAAAAAAAGTAATAATGGCTCTACATTTCTTTGCTTTTTTCATAAATTGACATAAGCTCTTATTATTCTTGGTATTGATTGTGAGATTTTTTTTTTAACTCTTTTATGACGAAATTTTATTTAAAATCATAGCAAGGAAATAAAGTGCAGGACAATCAAAAAATGAACTCAGTTTTTTAACTGTTCATTAACCGTTCAGTTTCTCTGTTCTCAGTTCTATTGAACTTTGAACTAAAAGGAATTTATGTTGTGAGTATAATAAAATATTGTGCTCGTATATAATAAACCGGATCTAATTTGTATGGAAAAAAATAAAGTCAGCCGGATATCGACTCAAAAGTAAGAGGAACTCATAAAAACCTCTGCATCATTCTTCTTTTTTTTTTTTTTTAATTGGAGAAATCCCCACGGAGTGGTTTTGGTCCCCCTAAACCCTTTTTTTTTTGCCAAATAATGATTTTTAAGATTCTCTCTTACTATTGAGTTGGTGTCCGGCAAGATCTAAATTTCGATCCGGCTTAGTGTATAACTTCATGGATCTTCATGTTTTGTACCAACTTCAAACGGCTAATATTCATGTTCTTAAGAACGCTTACATGGTATTGTTTATTCCCCAGAGGTTTATCATAGTGTAAAAAGTGTATTTCTCTTTTAAAAAAACACTTTCTTTAAGCTGTGAGATTTGAACCCGTGTTTGCTATGGTGCGTTGGCACACGCAACCATTACCGCTTTGTGTGCCGGGCAATAATTAATATTAAAAAAAGAGAAAGGGACACTTCGCTGTTTTTCAGACTTAGAATTTTAATATATATATTACGAATAGTTTACCTGCAGCGCTCAGCATTGTCAAAAAACGGTTAATGATGCCCTGAGACCGGTATACAGACGGACTGATTATTAAATTCTTTTTCGGAATATAATATTTTAGGCTAAAATCTTTTTTGAAATGATAACGTTACATCTTATCTGGAATTGACAAAATCTGAATACGGTTCATTCGAAAAACCGGTTTGTTATAAATTTTTTGCTTATTCCGATATTGATTTTCGGTATTACTTAGTCATGAACTATTTTTTTTTTTCTTCTCGTAATTCTAAATAATTTTTATGATTTTTATTAGCAATAGTTATGAATCAATTTGATGCCTTTGTATTTTTTCATGGCCTGTACTTTATCAAAATGTTTATTTTTATTATATTTTTTTTAGTGTATGAGTCTACCTGAAGGGCTCTTAACAACATTCACATGCCACAAGTTATAAGTAGATAAATTATGACCATGCTTAATAATAGAGTCATCCAAACCTTTATTATTCCTGAGAAAAAATTTCTCAGAATATGATAAAAAAAGGAATCATGGTTTAGAAAATGGTTTGGAAAATGGTTTAGACTTTGCTGCAGAGAATACCTTTCTGTAAAAACAAGCTTCTAAAAATGATAAAAAGCTTCCATGTTTTCATGGAAAGAGAAATTCTCATCGTGAATTTTTTATCAAAATATAGGAACAATTTTTCATTTTCAATAAATTTTTCTCTATAAATGAGAATTTTTTCTGCGAGAAAAATATTTATCATTATTAGAGAGATTGAAATATTTCCGTTTCCTAGAAGTGAAGAAATATATGTTCGAAAATGTGAAAATTTATTTTAATTGAAGAAAATTTTATTTGAAAAAGAGAAAATTGACTTTATCGAAAATAGAAAAATTTTTCAATGGAGAAAGATATGTGTTTTTTCTGAGTGAAGGGTGCCCTTAAGGAAGTGCTCTATCACCTTTTCTTTGGTTATTATTTATTGATAATCTCCTAGTTGAACTGAAAAATATTGGACCGAATGGTGTTTAAAAGAAGGACTCCCTCTACACCCATAAGAGACAGTTATTGAGCCTTTTACAATACGGTGCACCACGGTGTCAACTAAACCTTATCTGCTCCTTACCTATTTGGCATGAAAGTATATTCAACTCTCTGCAACTCAGCAAAGCTATTGGAGTGGTCCCAGACAGCAAGCTATCTTCGAACCTTTAAAAAGAACGTATCAATAGAAGATTTATAACCTCTTTATGAACCTGTAGAATTATTTAGACCAACCCTATCATGCATGTGTGAAGTGTAGTTGTAGAACAACCTAAAAGGATCAGCCATTAAGTAGTTGGACCGAGTGCATAGAACTCTAGGTACATGAGTCGTGTATTTATAGTAGATGCCTACCTTTCGGTTTAATTATACTTGCCCCAAGGCGAGGAGGCATGGTTTTTCGAAATCAGCTCTCAAGAGACGAATTCTCAGGACTCAGTGCCATGATAAAATCATACTGATATCCATCAAACCGCTGGCAGTGCAGGATCATTGGGCCGACATGTCTATTAGGAGTTGCTTTCACAAATCCAATGATTTTGGAATATAATTAAATTTATCGACCAGTTTCCAGGCACTCAGCACATAAAATTCTACTGAGAAGCCATTCTTTTCAATCATTTTATGCAGAATTCAATCGCCACTATCACTATATAAAATTAATTATTTTCCGGATATGACAAGTGCCCAAGGGTTTCTCTTTTTCAAGTATGGCTTTATAGTAAGCTTTATAGCTTACTATGACAAGGCGCCGTTTACCATTTCGAGTATAAACACTTTACTCATCCACCGATTCCCTAGTACCAATTTGTGAACATTTTAATTAAATTCAATTCACCTCCATTGGTAAGGAGCAAGATCGATTTAAAATCTCTTACATATAGTATATGCCAGCCTGGTTGTACTGAAACGAAAAGCCATACCGACTCGTTGTCTAGCTTGCGACATTAAGCTTACCATAGCCATCACGAAGCTCCCCCAAGGGCCAGCCCAGGATAGTCCCCAGCAAAAAGGTTTCCACCTTGGAATGAGCTACTAACAAGTTTTAAGCATACATGACTAGATAAGCAATCTTATCTTAGTATCCCTGTAAAAAATACCGATAGACACTCGTCGGGTATTTGCCATGACTAAGAAATGTCTAATCAAAATTAAACAAAATCAAGACAAAAAGCATTACCAGTAAAGCCAGTTCTATCGAACTCCTAAAGGCATTACCAGCACACAACATACTGTTGAACACCCATGAGACACTACCAGTAAAGGCAGCACTGTTGAACACTTGTTTTTATTATTCCAAAACTGACCTTATCTGAATCAGATTAAAAAACTTGGTCAGCCAGCATACAACATTTCTAGAATGATAGCATGCTCGAATACAGGATCATATTATGCTCCTTAAGACCAATTTATCCTTCATAAAGCCCCTATCTTTGGAAATTTGTTTAATTTCACTCGTTAACCCATAGAGATATATTCGATTTTATTCATGCCAGTAATTATCAGTTTCTAAACCAGGTTTCTTGACTATCCCCATGTAAACAGTTTGTTTTAAATCATTTGATACGGATACGCAGGTACAGATTAACCAATTCTTATATCCCACTTTGATGATTTTCATCTCAAATCGAGGCCTCATGGCAACCTATGTTTTTAAGTGACATTCATAACTGAATCGTAGTCCAAATACGCATGCCACAACCCTCCTCCTTTTCACTGCCATGGGACAGGCTAATGGTTACCATCATCCCCACTAGCCGGAGTTAACTTTAGGTATAGGCTGTATCAGGTCCATTCCTTCAGCAGCCCCCACACTGTCCTCTTAGGACTAATCGCAACTCTCATACACATTTGGATGAAAGCCAAGCTCAGCCCTCAAAGAATTTTCCACCTAGATGGTATTACCGAAAACCCTTCTCCCTTAACCCTTAATTGGTACACTTGGTCTGTGGGATCACGCTTAAAACCGTAAAAGATTATATTTATATTACTTGTATTATCAAATAATCAAAAGCAAAATAAATACAAAAACAAAATTCACAAAATTCACAAAATTCACAAAATTCAGTCCAAATAAGAAATGAAATACTCCATTTATGGCACGAAAAAGATTTCAGTATGCCATGGTGTTGAAAGGCCGATATTAAAGTCCGACCAAATAAGACAAGCATCACTCCAGAAATTTATAACAATATATTAATAACCAACCTTGAGGTTCTCGTTGCCAAAAAACGAACAAGTCACTTCAAACCATATCCATGTTTCTAAACTTATCGCACGGAGAAAAAAAATGAGCTAAAATCAGGCTCAAAGCGTTCGTAACTGAAATTAGCTCAATAGAGCTCAAAACCATCTCAAAACATGCTAATCTTGTTAGCAATTTATGCCAGAAATTGGGCTTGAAAATTTTTTGATAAACGCATCGATTTGTGCTAAATACGTGCATAAAATTAAATTAAGTTGTTGTTTATGCAAATCAAAAATATGAGCAATTGAACGATGTAATTCTCAATTGGTTGTTGTTCCTGTTAGTATAAAAGTGTATAAAAGTGCAGAGAATACATTAATAAATTATATTTTCCAGTCCGAATTGGATGAAACATATCTAATTTGGACATTGATAATATAATTTCTATTTTGCTTATTGTCATTTTTATTTTTTTGTTTTTTTTTTTATTTTGTTCTTTACATGTGAAAGAAAGGTGGCAACTCTAAAACAGGAGAGATGGCAGTCGGTTATTTTTCTGATGGCGAGCGGACGTGTTTGTCGTATAACGTATAATTTGTGACATATAAGTTCACTGTTTTGATATCTTTTTTATTTCTATTAAACTTTATATGTTAACTCTTTAAGTGGCTTTATTAATTTTTACAAGTGCTCTTTTACATGATAGAATTAGAGAAAGGTAGTCCAGATATTTGACATACCCTTAATTTTTGTAAGCAAAAAATATTCTCTCTCAAGAAATAATGATAAGCAGGGTTGTGTTGGCTTGGTTTTTTTTTTAGGGTTGTGTTGCGTCTTTTTAGATTAAAATGTACTTTTTAAATGTAATTGAAAACAAAACTGTTTGCATTGCTTAATTAAGTTTGTTACGGCCATAAAATTTGTTATAAATTTTCAAATATTTTTTAACTGTCAATTTGGCGAAATTCGTTATTAAATAACTCGCGGTTTTTTCTTTGTGCTACTAATTTTGTGTTATTAATATTGTGTGATTTTAATATGCCTTATACGTGCGCAATTTGCAAATTTTCACAATTTCAAAATTGTTTGCAAACTATAATCAGCTTTTTGCTGTCGACGACTTAAGTATAACTTTAGTTACACATTTTTCATACTTAAGTTGAACTTAAGTGTGGTTAATGAAATGCATTTTCAGTGCTTATACTTAAGTTTAACTTTAGTGTAGTTGGTGAAACTGGCCCTTAAACTCTTAAGCATAGTACTCTGTTCGGCTTCACGTGAAATTCCACTCAAATCTTCATACGAAAAATGACAGCTGTGAAAAAAGCCTGAACATTTCACAACTTTTTCGACAAAGCTGTACTATGCTTCGCTGCGGAAAATCTAGTACTATATTGCGCAACATCTGCCTAAATTTTCACGCAACAAATAAATGGATGTTGCCAGCGGAATTCCACGCAAATGAACAAAGTACTTGGATTTAAATGTTGCATCACTATTTCAAAACTGTAAAACTTTTCAATGTACGTAACTGTACAACGCCTCAAGTCGTCAACTATACTGGCAACTGCACTGAATCATGAATACGTCTATTCTTTTTATTCGTAATAAAAAAGTATTATAAAACGTAGTGAACGCAAGTACATTTTTTAAATTGTACTACGGAATAGTATGATTTTTGTACAACTGAGTGCCTGTGATGTCGTCAAAAAGTCTCTCTTTTGTAATAATTGTCAACTAAGGGTATGAACTTTCATTTTTGGGAGAAGACGTCAAATGTCTGGACTACCTTATAAAATTATTGTATCATGGTTCTTTAGTGCTTGAGCCACTTGTACATACGTTTTATTATTTTTTGTATTTTGTTTTTTTATTTATTTTAAAATTTGACTTTTGACATGTTTTGATAACAATTACAATATCCCTTAGATATTCTTATTATCAATCCATAAGTTACATGCATTGGACACAAATGAGCATGTGTTTTGTTTTTATAAACAATACCAAAATAACTTAAATTGGGCACAAGTGAGCATATTAATTTGTTGATAAATGATCCAAATATCAAGTAAATTATGCACAAATGGTAGTGCTACTTTTTATCTAAACAATCACACTAGCATTTGATATCAAGAACATTATGGCTTAGCTCAGAATCACTCCCATAATTAATTGGTTTGGGATTGTTTTCCACTCAATTTTTTTTCATGCATCCTAAACATTCTTATAAAAGAACATGTTGTGAATTATAGCGCAGTTTTTGGTGTTGGTTGTTGTCAAGCGTTAACTACATGACTAGCTGTTAGTGTTGTAGCTGTACTGTTGTTGTTACTACAGACTGTGCTGGCTGATATATCATGCGTTGGCTTTGGTAGAGCAGTTTCGTATGTTGTTGTGTTAAACGGCAGGTGTTAAACTTTTGTAGCTCTTTGTTGCTGTTGATAGATTTAGTAACGCGTATAGCCATTACAATATTTTCTATTTTTCTCTTTCCTTGACGCCATATTCAATTCAATGCATGGATATTTTTTATAAACTTCCGGCATAATTAAGGTTACATTCATATATCCACATACATAAGCGTACGTTCCATACATACGAAATTTCAATAATTATAGTTTATCATTGCGAAACAATCCTACTAGATCCTTATGGAAGATAAGTTATTTGAAATTAAGCATTTTATTTTTACCTTGAATTACTTGTGTTATTTTGAATTTATAATAACTCCGCATTTGATTGATTATTAAATTTGTTTTATATTTCAAATAGTTTTCTTCAAGATCTCGTCAAAACTTTACTAAGAGTTCAACGCATAAACTTTATACAGTTTTGCAAAAACTTTGAATGCATTCTTCTGTTCCATTATTTTTGCCACATAAATTCCAGGTAAATCTTGGTAGAAAAGTATTTTTAATAAAACTCAACTAAACAAACTGAAGACATATGGTAGAAGGAGAAAAGGAAGAAAAAAATAAAATATGAAATGCAAGTTTTATATGTATGTATCACAAATACACCAACACTAATACTAAAACAAACAAGACTTACACATATATGAAGAAAAAGTAAAGCGTAAGCTCAAATATGCACACACACATACACAGAAAAACACGCAAGCACATCATATCATCGAAGTCAGAACGTCTTCAGGTACTCATAAAAATTCCATTTTATTTGCTCGACTTGAATGCATGCATAAGATATTTGAAAAATTCCACCGCAACGCACACTTCGCATACCTCGCAACCAATCCATACCTTGAAATACTGACCCAAACTCACAACTTTTCAAAGCGAAAGTTTAAGTTACAGCTTCTTACTTGCTGTATCATTCTGGTTATTGCTGGTTATTTTAAAAGGATATTTGCAAAATTTCCCTCTGCTACTGCTCTATGCTTGCTCTAGATCTGTGTTTTTGTGTGTTTGTCCTGCAGGCAGCCGCAGGGTATACCCACAAATATATTTTGTCAACCTTGCATGCAACAGTGCGGAAGACATCGGAGACTGCATGAACTAGATTAGAGTTTATTGAATAATTGTATTTGTAGTTGTGTATATATTACTCGTATCTATGTTTGTATGCTTAATATTTGCCTTTTACAGCAACGACTTAAGTGAAGAGTTACCAATGCTGATAAATCAAAAAAAAAAAAAAGATAACTGATCTATGCAAAACAAAAATAAAAATAGGGCTTATTAAGAAATGCATTCTAGATATGTGTGGCATGTAAATTTATTTCATACTAATCTAGATATACATACATATATTTTATAATGCATAAATAAAGTTAAAGCCTTCGATAACATGGCTTTGCACACAGAGTTATCCTCAGGATATGCAGGTTATGCAAGCAATAACAAATGCCTCTTTGATGCCTGCGATTTATTTTGTCTTCAAAAGCTGGTCTCATGCATTCAATCCTCACTCGTTAGCTCTTATCCATCATAATATTTTCTACAAATATTGTTGAAATATTTTTGCTTGTATTGATCTGTGCTTATTTTGTTGTTTTTATTGTTTATGCTTTTATAGTTTCTTCGACTGTTGGCAGAAACATGCTATTGTCTGCTGCAGCTACTGGTTTTGGTTCATGCTAGTCAGATGCAAAAAAGGACTCTCGAAATCAGCAACAGTTGTTGTGTATAGCATGTGCAAATTGTTTTAGAAAGAAAATAGCTATATATATAAATGTATGACCCAGTATAATGTAGTTTTTTTTTGCAAAAATTAAAGATTTTCATCAACTTATTTTTGCAAAAGAGACAAACAAAATTGTACGTATATCGTAAACATGAAAATTTCACATGTTTTCAAACTATTAACTTGTATATTTTGAGTTAGAAGTCTAAATGTCAAAATAAATAAATGAAATGAAATGAAAATAATATTTTATGTGGTTCTTAAGCTAACAATTAATAAAGCGATTTACTAAAATTAAGTAGAATATATTGGTTTTTTTTTTCAATTGTCCTCACTTGTCTTAGGATAGACATAAGAGAATATCTCTTCTGTCTGCCTAAAAAAACAATCGCATGTTGGTGATTTTATAAAAAAAAAAATATTATAAAAAACTTTGGCTTGATTTTATACTAACACGTTAAAGGTTATGAAAAAACACTTAAGCGATATGACGGTCAAACATGTTTGTTTTCATACATTAAACGCTGCGAACACACACTTAAATGTGCATCGTTGGTTATAGTTTACCGTGCTCACTCCCTTCCATAACTATATATATTGCACAAATTTGTAAATCGTGCGAAATTGCAAGTGCAATTTTAAGCGCCCAAAAGTGTGCTACAAATAAAAAAAAATATTTATTTGTGGTTATTGTTTGTAAGTCCTGCTGTTGAACTGATTATTTGCTTGATTTGATTTTGACCCGCTGTGCTATGTTTTCTATTGATACGAATTATTGTTATTATTACACAGCATAGCACAATGAAAGCGCATGAAAATGGAAAATGAAATGTGGAAAATGCAGCAACGAAAAGAAGAATAAAACGCATAGCTGCAACGACAACAAGAGCAGCAACGGCAGGTGTGGAAAATTGTACAATAAATGCGAAGAATTATTTTTTGCACACCACAAAATAAATTGAATTCGCGCTCTTAACATGCACTCATACAGAATAACACAGACACACAATAGCTTTGTTGTACTTCCGGTTTGGTTCTAATATCGAGATCTACCCAAGCAAGCTCTACACATTTACAGCAAAGTAGCAACATTTGCCGTAATGATTTTTGAACACCTTAAGTGTCACCTGCTTCTGCGAGTTTGCTACTCGCACTTAAGACGACCAGTAAAGTGAGCTATGTTGTTGTTGTTGTGAGTACTGTGTACTTGTGTTTGTGCATTGCCAAGACCAAGAGACTTCAAAGAATTCAATTTGTTGCGCTGCAGCAAAAATAAATAAGTTAAAAAAAAAACCAAACTTTAATAACGAAAATCAGTACAAAGCAGTTAAGTAGCTTTGAGCTTTGGTTACACTTTGTTGTTGTTATTGCTGTTGTATTTTTTCTTTTATTTTTTGTTTCATGCTTACCGTTTAACCTTAAAGAGCGGTCATATAACAGCAGCGTTCATTGTAACCGGATCTCCGTTTGTGTGCTCATCACAGTCTAGCATTAAGTTAGCGAAGACTACACAGCGCAGCTAAATATTTAAAAAAATTACAGCAGATTGATTTGATAAACAGATGCAAGAAAACTATTACCGGAAATTATATGAACAGGACATATTGAAAAATTATATGATAATAAGCGCTGAGAAAACTCCAAGTGAGGCTTGTCCACGAAATAATTTTCACATTTTAGCTTGCGAATATTTATTAACTAAAACACACAATGAATTAATTTGTAATAATTTATTGATATATAAAGCTATAAAATATCAAAAATATTAGTACTTACTTCGACTTGACTGGATTTCTTACAAAATATCCTTACTTTTCTTTTTAGTCCTTTCATCAAATTTTGCACACAGGTTTTTCCGATTTTCCATTAACGCACATGTGTAGGAAATCACGTCTATTCCTGGTTCTTAAGAAGGTTCCTTTTCATTATTGCCCAAAACCTTTTGATGGAACGGAGTGGAGGAAAGGACTGTGTTTTTTAACAACATATTTGATTTTTTTCATATATTTGAAAACGGTAAAGATCGTTGTTTTTTATCAACATATTTGATTTTTTTCATATTTTTAAAAACGGTAAAGATCGCTTTCGAGCTCGTGATTTTGCACGTTCTTCCACTTCAGAGTTACGATGTGGAACTTTTTGGACGACAAATGTTAAATTATGGTAGTGTGCTTTTATTTTGGCGGCGTGTGACTTGGAAATTTTGAATCTTTGGGCCAAATCTCTAAGAGAGTTTTTCGGAATATGATAAAAAAGGCATCATATTTAGAGAAAAATTATATAAACTTTGCTCCAGAGATTGCTATTCTCTAATTGCGATAGTAAAAATTCTCTAAAATGATAAAAATATATCGCTTTTAGAGATAAATACTTTTTATTTTTGAGAACAGATTTATTTTTCTTGAAGAAAATACTTCTTCTCATAGTGAATTTTTTATAAAAATATAAGAAAAATTTTTCATTTTTTCAATAAATTTTTCTCTATAAATGAGAAATTTTTTGTGCGAGAAAAATACTTATCATTATTAGAGACATTGAAATATTTCCATTTCCTAGAAGTAAAGAAATATTTCTTCGAAAATGTTAAAATTTATTCGAATTGAAGAAAATTTTATTTGAAAAAGAGAAAATTGCTATTATCGAAAATAGAGAAATTTTTTACCGGGGCAAGGTATGTGTTTGATAAATTTTTCGCCGCGACTGGGGATCGAAAACGGGGTCCGAGCATGCTAAGCCACACACTTAACCTGCATACCACGGTCACCACCCACGGACGCCACGCATAGTTATATTTATTTTAAGGCTAGAAGCAGCTACGACAGTTGATAATATAAAAGCATACATACAAACCAAACTGCCTTCACCAACTTCGCCTCCCATATGTCTCAAGCTGTTCCAAAAAGTCCAAGAAGATATTGCGTCGTTCAAAATTTATGCTTCAGAACCCGATTATGCTAAACTGCTTCGACTTCCGGCCAAAAGGGAATGTTGTTCACAATTCCATTCCACGTTCACGAGTCGTTGATCCTCCACGCATCGATAACCAAAACGTAGCATCTACCTTTTCTTCTTAAAACCAGCCGGGTGGCACATATCTTACACATAAGTATCCATTATATAAACAAATATGAACGGTAAAATAAATATGGACGGATGAATAAAATTTATATAACTTTTTCATCACTAGTTTATGATTTTATTATTTTAATTATTTTAACAGAATCATGGCTTTCTGACAGTCATTACACAGCAGAACTCTTTAATAATTCCTTTTACAATGTCTTCCACAAGGATTGCTGTGCTTTTACTACAGGGCTATCACGTGGCGGGGTGTATTTTTCGCAATTCGAATTTGATTTTCATGCTCACCAATGTACGATATTGATCAGTTAATCACAAACATCGCATTTAAACATGGCTTTGAACTACTAGCTTTTGTAAGTTATATTCCAACGTTCGAGCAGGCGAACTCTATAATGGCCATTTCAATAATTGCAGATTTCTTCTTGACAATCTTAAAAGTTGCCAACACGTTGTATTCTTGTGTGTCTCAGCTTAGGAGACATTAAGTGGAAACCACTGGTTCAAATAAACAACTTAAGAAACAAACTTAACTGAAATCTTGATCTAATATTTATAGATAAAGATTTTCAGGTATTTGTAGACTTACATCCCTGTCCGAGTTTCAATAGCACCCAACATCATATCTCCTCAGGCATCATAACATCTTATTAGATTTACGCAATGAATAAATCTCTGGCTGAAATCACTTGAATTTAATATTTCGTGGTAGTTCACTAAATTTAATGTACGAGATATTTATCGAAATTTTTCATCAATCCATTCGACGTTTTCTTCTTGTCAAGCGGATTCGACCAAATTGAAACTTGAAAAACAGAGATTGACCTCAGAGAGTAAATAATGCCATGTAAAGTTTCTAGAGAACATGAACTTTAGCCGTTCGGAGTCGGCATAGAACATGTAGGTCCAGTTCTTTGTCCATTATCTGCAAACATTTAATAACACACACAACACAATTGATCATAAGAAGCTCGTTCAAAGTCCTTTCAAGGGCTGAAATGGCCAATTTATTCTTTTTTAGATAAGAATAGGTAGAAATATATTTTTTTTTTCAACTTGAATTTTTTTGTTGTTTTGTCAGATTTTTTACATTTCGTAAATATTATAACAGGTTTTTAAAATCAATTGATGCGAATGATTTTTTTAAATGTATTTTAATGAAGGTGGTTTTTATACAAAAAAAAAAATAAAAAACAAATTGGCCATTTCAGCCCTTGAAAGGACTTTGACCGAGCTTCTTATGAAATAAGTTGTAAGAAATATTTGCGAATGTTTGATATCTTGCTGATTTTTACTAATGATAGTAAATTGGAAAAAAGTACGATTTTTTGGCTTGAAAAATATTCACATATTTTCAAAATTAAGGAGATTTTTAATAAAACAAATCACATCTGGGACCTCTAAATGAGTAATTTCAAGCGTTACTTCAAAATAAGGACATTTGATGGCTGTTTTTTTTAATATATTTCATTCAATTATTTTTTCTTAAAGTTTAATCAAATAACTTAAGGGGCGACATGACGTTGGCAGTTTTTTTAAAACGACTCTTTTTATAATTTTGTATTTTAGTAAATAAGATTCTAAGAAAAAAAATTTCAATTGCATCGAAAAATTCTTACGGGTTCAAAATTCACAGCCGGATTAGTGAGAGCACATTTTTAACTTTAACCTTTTCTTTTCTTTGTTCACAAACTTTGGACTCGCTTATCTCGAAAACATGTTTTTCGTACTGGTTACGGCACTAGCGGGTTCGTTTTTTGGCGAAATTTTTTTTTATTTTTTTTTTTTTTTTTATTTGATTCGTTTTCGTATGACATGAGCTTGTTTTACATTTTTTTCGATTTTTTATGCATTTTTAAAGTCAATATTTTTTTTGAAAAAACACACTTTCAAATTGAGAACATAACCAAAAATTGAATAAAAATATTAAAAAAAAAAGCTCCTGGCATACGATAACCAATTTTGTGAAAATTTAAAATAGTAATTTTTTTTCCAGATCGAACAATTTGTGCGACTCTCAGCGCTGCAACCACGAGGCCCCTTTTTTTTCTCTGCCACCAGTTTGGAGCTCTATAAAACCATGTTGGAGTAAAAAATATATTTTTTTGAATTTTATTTTTTCTTGGTATTTCAATTCTCTACAAATTAAAAATTTTGGAAAAATGTTTGTATTTGACTGAGTTACGAATTTTTAAAAAAAGGTCTGTTTTCTCTGCCGCGAATGTTATGTCCCTCAAAAAAAAAGCTCAAAACATTACATTTGCTGTCTTTTAACTAAGCAAAAGTTGTTTTTATTGATGAAGTACTTTATTTTCAAAATATCACGTTTTTTTTCTCTTCAAATAACATAACATTTTGCAAAAAATATTGTTAAAATTTTTTACAAAATTTTGATTTTAAGCTTAAAATAACGTTTGAGCTTCAGAAGTAATTTACTTGAAAGAATCAATTGAATAAGACTTTGACACAAATTGAGGGTCTTTATCTCGAGGGTAAAAGCGAGACATTTTGTCTCGGAACAATCAACCCTCTAGCTCTCACCCATATGGGTAATTTTTGGCCTTTTTTTGAAAAAGATCCTCTAAAATTCAACCTTGGAGACAGATAAAGGGTTAAAATTTTCCAAAAAACTAGTAAGGTATATCTTCGACTGGGCCGAAGTTAAAATACCCCCACGGCCGATTCTTAAAGGTAAAATAATCTTAAATTGGAGAGCTTTTTTTATGAGATTTTGAGAGATTTTATTATTTTTATGTGTCTAAAATACATGCATATCAAATTGTTTTCCTACAGCTTAAATATAAGTCATTTTATAACGTTTTCAATTTTGGGGTTGTATGGGAGGTGGGCGTGTTAGTTTGTGTATCACGCCCATTTTTCTAACACAACTCAGTTTTGTCATGGAATACACGAATATCGAGTTTCCGTTTTGTACCTTTAATATTAGCCTCTTTATAGGGTTTTCAATTTTGGGGTTGTATGGGAGGGGGGCGTGTTAGTAGGTGGATGACGCCCATTTTTCTAACACACCTCAGTTTTGATATAGAATACTTAAATACCGAGTTTCCGTCTTGTAACTTTAATATTATCCTCTTTAAAGATTTTTCAATTTTGGGGTTGTATGGGAGGTGGGCGTGTTTGTGGGTGGATGTTGCTCATTTTTCGTACACACCTTATTTTTGACATAGAATATACAAATACCAAATTTCAGTATTGTAGCTGTAATATTAGCTTCTTTACAGAGTTTTCAATATTGGGGTTATATGGGAGGTAGGCGTGGTTTTCATGCGATTTAGCCCATTCTCGAACTTGATCTTAGTTTTTTAGAAAAAAGCTCAAATATCGAATTTCAGCACGATAGCTTCAAAATTACGGCTGTAATCGTGTCCACAGACAGACAGACGGACAGACAGACGGACAGACAGACGGACATGGCTA
Organism: Tetanocera ferruginea; assembly: GCA_958299015.1. NCBI lineage: Eukaryota > Metazoa > Arthropoda > Insecta > Diptera > Sciomyzidae > Tetanocera > Tetanocera ferruginea. The sequence goes on from OY282642.1 coordinate 96,259,347, forward strand.
AATCAACTCAGGTGGTCATGCTGATCAAGAATATATATACTTTTCTATACCTAACACGCCTCCTTATGGGCGTTACACACGTCGTGACAAAATTAATATACCCCTTACGCAGTACGCGTGGGGGTATAAATATTATTCAGAAATTTCATCATATATATTTCAAGATATTTTCCGGAGAAAATTGTTGTGGAAGACTTTTACCCTTGGCCTTTCTTCAAGGTTGAACTTTAGGGAGTTTTTAAAAAAGGCCCAAAATGACCCATTTGGGTGAGAGCTAAAGGGTTAATATCTTAAGACTTAGATATTGAATTAAGTTTTACACATGATTTTCCATATTTTTAACCGACTTCAAAAAGGAGGAGGTTCTCAAGTTGGTTGGTTTCTCTGTTTTTTTTTTTTTTTTTTTTTTTTTTTTTTTTTTGTGAATGTATGTACATCGATTACTCCTAAAGTACTTGCCCGATTGCCGTAATTTTTTGTCAACATATAGAGATTATCAACGCGGAGGTGCCCGTTTATGAAAGGGGGCGGTATTCGGAAAAGGGGCGTGTCTGTATAAGAAAAACACTGTATCTCAGTAAATATTCACACTACGTTAATAAAATTCCCAGTAAAATTACAAGGGCAAGCACAAGTATTAAAAATGACGATCACTTAAGTGGGCGTAATTCTAAAAAAGGGTGTGGCAATATTGTAAAAACTCTGTATCTCGAAGAAAATTGACACTAGAGTACTGAAATTAAGTACAGAGGTAGGTACAATTGTTGGAAATTACTATAACAAAAGTGGGCGTAATTCGACAAATGGGTGTGGCAATATAAGAGAATTACTGTGTCTCGAATAATATTGATACTAGGGTACAGAAATTTATTACAAGGGTAGGAAAAATTACTACAAATTTTTGTAAAAAAAAAAATGGGCGTTAATCGAGAAGGGGAGTGGCAATATTAAAAAAAAACACTGTATCTCGATTACTATTGACACTACGATACTAAAATTTAGTACAAAGGTAGGTACAAATATAACAAATTACTGTCAGTAATGTGGGCGGTATTCGATAAAGGGGCGTGGCACTGTAAGAAAAACACTGTATTTCAGTAAATATTGACACTAGAGTACTAGAGTTAATAAAATTCACAGAAAAAATGCAAGGGTAGGTAAAAAATAATAGTCAATTAAGTGGGCGTTAGTCGACAAAGAGGTGTGGCAATATTAGAAAACTCTGTATCTCGAATAATATTGACACTAGAGTACTAAAGTTAACTACAGGGGTAGGCACAGTTATAAAACAATTAATTTCAATACAGTGGACCTTGTTTGATAAAGGGGTGTGGCAATATATAAAATACACTGTATCGCGAATAATATTGACACTAGAGTACTGATATTTAGTATAGAGATAGGCACACTTATAAAAAGTTATTGTGAATAAAGTGGGCGTCATTCGACAAAGGGGTGTGGCAATATTAGAAAACACTAAATCGAATACTGACACTACTAACTGAAAAAGTACAGACGTAGGCACAATTATTACAAATTACTACCGAAGAATTGGGCGTTATTCGACTAAGGGGTGTGGCAGTGTGTAAAAAACTGTATCATATTGACTTAAGGGTGGTAAAATTCATTGTTAGAATGGGTAGAACTATTGAAAACACTATGACAAAGAGTGTGATATTCTCGACAAAGAGGCGTGTCAATATTATTAACACACTATATTTCAGTCAATATTGACATTGGGGTAGTGATAAAAATACAAGAGTAGGTACTGATAAACATACTGACAAAGACCAGAATAAGAAACGACAGAAAAGCATTTTCCATATTATGAGCATAAATAATTGGTGTTTAATTAATTTGTACACTTTTTTAATATATATCATTTTCTCTAAAAAGAAAGAAATAAAAACTTTTTAACAAAAAAAAAAACCTACTTCAAAATCACTAGAAAGTAAAAAATAATTTTAAATTACTTTTACCATTTATTTCTTGGTAAAATTTGTGTTTTTATAATAAATATATTTATTTTTTTATGATAATAAGAGCTTCGAAGTCGGCGCTAATATAATCAGATTTTTTGTGCAGCTGCAACACACATATAGCATTTTAATTAAGATTTAAGAAAAATTAAGATTACAAATTAATACAGCGTCACCCAAGCAGGATATTTACAAATAAAAAAGTCTTAAATAGAGTAGGGATGGCGAAATATCATGATTTTACGTCAATGATTAGCGCTGACTAGAAGCTTTTATTATCATAAAAAATAAATATATTTATTATAAAAACACAAATTTTACCAAGAAATAAATGGTAAAAGTAATTTAAAATTATTTTTTACTTTCTAGTGATTTTGAAGTAGGTTTTTTTTTTTGTTAAAAAGTTTTTTTTAATTTAATTTTTGAGCATAATTTTAAAATTTAAAACCGCTGTAAAAAAAATTGTGACGTAGTAAACAAAGGATACGGGCTTTTGTTACTAGTGTCTAATAAAATCGTTTGCGATTGATTTGGTTTGCCTCCGAAAATGTGTGTTGCACTGTGTTATTCAAGAATGTTTTTATTAAAATAGTCAACTTTTGAGGTCTTTATAAAATAGTCTTTTTATAGGAAATAGTTTTACATAAAAACATGTAAATGGTTTTGATTTCAAATAACCGTAATTATTTATTTTGTGAAATTGTTTCTAAAATTGAATTTTATATAGATATGTCAATTCCCAATTCCAGCATTTATTCAATTAAATCCATATTTTTTGCAACGTGCTTCAGTTGCTGAGAAGCTCAAAGAATCTTTTCATATATTTCAAGGTTAAAGAATAAATCTGAGTGAAAATCAATTTGTTGCAATTTGAATTTTAAATGTAATTAAACGTTGATATACATCAATTCAAGTCGAACGAATATAACTATATGACATGCATCAGTATGTAGATATATATAAATATATTTAACACATGAATATGTTTGTTACTTGAGTGAAATGTCATAAGTTACGGCAGACTATCTATGCAAAAAGTGGCAAGCACTGTGAATGAGTAAATGTAGGAATGAATGTTGCATAAATTGAAAATTTCCTCATGATAAGGCAAACAAAAGCAATGATGAGCAGGAAGAAGCCAAAAGCAAGCTCCTTTTCTGTTTCCGGTGTGACTCAGTTCTAAGCACATCCGTCTATTATTCATTTCATTTGTTGATTGAAATTCAATTGACTTTATGCCATCCATACAAATGCATAAACAAGCACACATACACAAACAAACAAACAAACAACCAAGCAACAAAAATAAACAAGCAACCAGCGCCAAGGTCGACAATTCATTCAATGCTTACGGTCCATGCGTAGTTGTTGCCTTTGGCCTATGGCGTTGTGTTGCTTCTTCTTGGGTGCCGGTGATGCTGCGTGAGCTTCTTAATATTCAATGTGTTTTGGCTATTTCGGAAGCTGCTCATAAACCTCATGATGCGGTATGCGTTTCCCTTCATTTTGGAACACCTTTCAAGTTGCCGGTCAGACGCATCATAAAACTGTCATTATCAGCAACATACAGAGAACAAGCACTATATTAGTGTTTGTTAGGATGTAGGTGGGTGGGTGTATGTGTTCATGTTTGTGCTGTATGTATGTGTGCGTACTGTTGCCTTTTGCCTTAACTGTGCTGTTCCATTTCATGCGTATTCTAAGGAAATTGAAAAAATATGCTGCTGTTGAAACTAGCTATACAATAACAACAACAATAACACCGACACAACTACAAACAAGACTGAAAACATCAGTAGCTTAAGCAGTCGTCTTCATCGCCATCGTTCTCGTCGTCGTCGTCAACAACATCGTCGTTCTCTTCATCATCCCACTCACAGGAAGTCAAATATGGCGTCACAACTGGCGTCGAGCTTTGTGAGAATCTAACCAATTTGCAATTTTGACTCTGATGTGATTAACTTGAACCGATGCTGCAACAGCTGCAGCTGAACGCTTGAAACGTGCTAGATTTTCTGAGTGAAAATGTGAAAATCTCCCATAAAACTTGTACATGGAATACAGAATTGACTCATGTAGCATATGGATGCATAGTTGGCCATTCAGACTAGTCAAAGAATGAGTTGGCTTGGAGTTCGGGTTGGCTTTGCATTGACAATAAATTGAATGCCTTGCAATGAGCGTTTAGTTTGTAGTTGAAATGCGTTAAAACGTTTGAACTTAAAGCCTCTTAAAGGATCAATGTTTTTGTTTTTTTTTTTTGTTTTTTCAAATGCTGTCCAACAATACTTGTCACACAAGTTACTTAACTTAAATTTCTTTAAATTGAATTTAACAATTTTTATTTAATGAAGTTAACCCTTTTTAAGTGTTTGCTTCTCTTGTGCTGCATGACTATTAATTGAATGACACATTTTTATTTTCAATATTTTGTTGAGGGGAATTTTGTTACATACTTGGGACATTTTTGGGGTCACTGACCACAAATCTAAAACCCAATATGTTGAACTTAACCTATATATTAGAGTGGATAGCAATATATGGGGGAAAAAATTAATATAAAAAGTCACCCCCTAGAATGAAGCTTACCTAGTTAGTGTTTCAGCACTAGACAAACTGTTTTTATTTGGATTCTTTGAGTCCCATTATGAAGTGCAGTATATTGTGTAAAGGTCTGAAAGAATACTATATTTCTTTTGCAGTGAATCGAACATGATCATATCGACCATTTGGAGGAACAAATTTTTGCATACAATTGGCGAATGGCAATTTTTGCTCGAATTTTCTTGTATTTGATTTAAAAAAACGACCTTATTTATTTTTCTTGTATTGATTTTGGTAAATTCGAAGAGTTGGCAATTATGAATTGATACCCTTTTGCTTTTTAACCCGATGGTCATATGCCATCAAGTTAGGACTGTATGGCGGCTGACCCAAAAGTTCGATGTTTTGAATGCTCAAAAACGGTTTTAATTCAGCTGGTATTTGAGAGCTTGCAGTGTCATGGAGTAGATTCATCTTCTTCGATTGGTTACCCTCATTTTTCAGCAGAACACTTATAGAAAAAAAAAAAGGTGGTGTATCATTCAAAATAGACTATTTTTTCATTGCTCACATGCAACGGTAGTTATTCAATGGACATGAACAATTTGAACAATGAACAATTTTTGTTTAGATTTAGACAGTCGATTATTGTTTAGTTTCGGGTTCATATGTATAAATCCTTAATTCGTTAGCTATGACGATTTGATAGACATGTTTTGAAACACCAAGATTGTATTTTTTCATAATTTCTTTATTTACACTAGCCTTTGTCGATTCGTCGAGCGATTGTCAAATTGTGTCAACCCACGTATCTAAAAATGATTTAACTCAGCTTAATTTATAAATTTTCTAAAAAATTATTTTTGTATGCTCTTCCAAGTATAGTTACGTACATAATAAACTTATTTAAAAATTGTTCATGGCCTAGGAGGCAAGTGCCCCCGCTGATGGACATGTCTACTTCCCACACAACCCAAAACTTTAAAACTCAATAAATAAGCTTTTGTTTAACATACAAAAATAAAATTTGGTACGTATTTTTTTGTAACAAGAGGAAGATGTTTTAAAAAAGTCGGCGTAATCTCTGGTGGACACGCCCTTCTCTCACAACACACAATAGTGAAAATTGTATAAAGTGGTGTATATTTGACCTACAGGAATGAAACTGAGTATGGTAGTACATATTTGATATCAAAACTAAGATGTGTTAAAAAAAATTGGCGTAATCCTCTTACAAACACGCCCACTTCCATTTAACCCACAATATTGAAAACATTATAAAAGGGTTAGTATTTAACCCACGGAGAGAAAACTTGGTATGGGAGGTTTTCATATCAAGACTAAGATGTTTACGAAAAATGATAGTTATACACATGCAAACACTCCCACCTCCTATTCAACCCACCACATTGCAAATGCTATCAAAAGGTTTGTTTATTTTATGAAATTTTTTTTTGGTTTGTTTATTACCTACAGAAATTTAATTTGGTATGAGATAATGGGATGGTATTTCGAATTGCTAGCAACTCACATCGGGAATACTGAAAAAAAAAACGAAATACAATTAAAATATTTAAGTAACACACAATTTTTACATAAATTTACAAAATATAAAAGGCAAAAAATAAAATTTTTTTATATTTATTTAGTACTAGCGGATCCGGCGAATTTTGTCTCGCCCCAATTTAACACATTTTAAACTAAAAAACACAGATAGCTTAAATTTATTTGAATGGAATCAAAATCAGTAGGGAGCGATATAATTAACAATGTTTTTCGCATTGTACAATAAACAAGATAGCTGCATGGCTATCAATCCTATCTCTCACCGAATAACAGGGTTCAGAAAATATCACTCATGAAACAAAAATCTCAAACAAAAATGAAAATAAACTCTGTTTGAAGCAAACAACACACAATTTTATTTTCATTTCATTTGTGTGTGTGGCCGAGTTGGCGTGCTGTCGACCATCCTTCATAAATTATTCATGAACAAACTAAGATCGATCTCAACGGTTCGATGTGATTTCATCTCAAACATGTGTTGGATTTAAAATGTTCGTGTCATTCACCAACATTCATTGTTGTCAGGTCTTCATGAAGACAAAAATGAATACACATTTTTTAAACACGACTTGTTCGTGTTGGAAATTGCTGGCGGTTGTGAATAGAAAAATGAATGAAATGACGTATGAGTTTCTATGCATAAATCGATCACTTTGTTGCGTTGCTTGATGACAAAAACATATACTTTTTGTACTGTTGCATAGTCGGATGTGCGAAGCATTGTAGGCGTTAAATAATTCATAAATAGTGGTAAAAATACATGCAAATTACATTCTTTTTTCTCTTCACGACCGCCAGGGTTTTCCAACATGAACAAGTCGTGTTTAAAAAATGTGTATTCATTTTTGTCTTCATGAAGACCTGACAATAACGAATGTTGGTAAACAACACGAATATTTTAAAGCCAACACATGTTTGAGATGGGATCACATCAAACAGTTGAGTTCGATCTGACTTTGTGTACGTGAAGCGCAAGCAAGTTTCAAAAGAACACATGAAGAATTTTCGACACCACGCCAACTCGGTTACACACAAAAATTAAATGCAAATAAAATTGTGTGTTGTGTGCTTTACAAATTGTTTGTTGTCTCGTTTTGTTACTATTTTTCGTTCGGTGTTTTTTGCAATTCTGACTTTCGGCACTCGTCTCTGCAACAACCTTCTTTACTGTACTATGGTTTTTCAATTTTTCGGCGCAGAAACAAACAACTAAGACGGTTTGCCAACAGACAACTTAAAACTGACGTACAACTGACGGAGTGAATAACAGCGAAATTCGAGATTAATCCCAGATTTCCAACGATTGGCCTTGCGATTAATTGATTGTCATCGCAAAAGCCAATCGAACGGGGAACTGAATCCCCTTTAATTTGAATGGAAGATCAGTTATAATACTCAGAGTTCATGGGATAAGGGCTTCCTTTACTTTGAATTTGTCCTTCATGATCGTCGTTCGAATAACATTGTTCATCACTTTATAGACTGACAACCGTTTTCGGGTACAATTTCGGATGATGAGATTCCGCAACATGATTATGATCGATCCCACCTTGAGCTATAAATTATACAGCGGAGTTCCTGGCACATCAAGCTAGTTAAAAAAGTCCATCGGATAGTTGGTCGCTTCATCCTCTTAGGTCACGCTGTCAACGGATTTGTACAAATGCAGTTCTTTGCTATGAATAATAAAAGGTAGTGACGTCCTTTTTTTACGTTGCTAGTACTACTCGTTCACTAATCCAATTGCTATTTTTATAATTTTGTGCAATGCCGGGGAACACTTTGGTGATGAGTTCCTACTTCGACGAAGTGAACTCGCAAAAATTTGCCAGGAACGATGTCAATACAGTCAAAACATCAACAGGAATTTGGTCATTGTCAAGCGCCAGCAGTTGTTTCAAGAATTCAACAGCCGATGGCTCATTCTGCAACTCGACTCTCATGTTCGTGCTAAATTTCAACTTCTTAAGAAGCCGCCACAAGGCGATAATGGCAGGCATGCATTAAGGTCATCGGCAAAAGTAGAATTCGGGATGAAGAGAAGCGTTTGACAAAAACTTGGAAAAAAGCGGAATGTGCACATCGACTGCCTTTCAAAAATGTGGCAACAATACCAAAAGATGCTGTAACCTACGCAATTTGAGATCTTGACCGAATTACTCGCTAACTCCTCTACCCTAAATTCACGTAAAACGTCTTTTATCACAATGAATTTCACAATTATGCAACATTTTCCAAGCTTCATAACGAACTTAACCTTTTTCCACCATAACATCGTCCAAAATAATCAAATCATACGATAAAATGCCAAATTTCAGAGAAAAAAAATTCAAATTTTCGCGTTTTTCAGGAATTTTCCGATTTATCGCAAGAATTTTCTATTCGAAAAGCCCTTCCGGAACAATTGGACACAAAATTCTATACTATAATCCAATTTTCACTATTTCCCGACTTTTGCTGAATGTTTTCGCAAAATGTTCTTTCGTTAAAACCTTTTCCTGGAAATTACAACTGAAAATAAATTTAAGCCAAATCGGCCCATTCGTTCTCAATTTACGAATTACTATATATTTTCCGATAAATCATTACTTTAAAGATTTCGATAAATCATCCACTAAAACCTTTAAATAAAAAAAATTGGTGTGCTCCGATTGAAAATATTAATAATAATAATTAATTCTAAATTAGTTTTGTCTCTCTGATGTAAAGAAACGAAAACGGTGGTTAGGGCCTTTATATATTATTGTAGCGACATATAGATTTGAATGACCTGGAGCCAGTCAATAGCAAACTCTTGCTAACTCAAAAGGTCCCTTAAACTTTGCGCTAAAAATTACCTGTGTAGTTCATTAAAGAATACATGGATTTTGAATGAAAATAAACCGTCGGGCTAAACCGTCTTTAGAGTTTGCTTACTTGCTTTTAAAAATATATTGGTTTTTTTCTAATTTTGCTCGTGTGTTCCTTTTGCCTGCTATACTTTTTAAATGACAGTTACTTTTTTGTTTACTATTAAAAGATTTTCGGTTGTTCACTGTTTAGAATAATCCTTGTAAAAAAGAAATGTTCACTATTTCGAGCATTTCGGGAATTCGTTATATCCACATTTAACTGCATATCTTACCGATTTAGCACGATAGCATGCTCGAGTCATCTTGGATCACGATAGTAGTTGGACACGCCAAATGTTCTTCAACTGCTAGATTTTGTTTAGTTCGAATAACTTCCACGTTCTTGCGAAGATTTATTGCTCTATCTAGAAAGTAAAGAGAACCTCTCATAAAATATGAACAACATACCAATACCATCTGTCCTTGAGGAATCGTCTCCGTTTTTACGGGACAATTTTCACTACATCGTTCTTCAGGAAAACGGTGACCTTACGAGATGTCTGAAAAAACATTTTAAATTCACTTTCGTCTGACTAGATAGCTTATTGCCAGGAACTTCGCGCCCAATTTGTACTCATGCCAAATCGGCTGCTTTAGTTTTTATTAATCAGAAGCGTCTTTATACAGGACGTCGCACATAGGGGTATTTGGCTCGAAAAACCGCTCATTAATCAATTTCTCAAAATGTAAAGTTGAGAACTAAAATTATTTTCTAGCTTTTGTTTGTACTCATTAAATAAGTTACCATTTGTTTTTTTAATTTTTATGCACACACTTCGTCGCAGCATCAGTTGAAAGTCATCGATCGTAAGCTTGCATTGTTATTGAGTTAATTTGAGTGAAAAAGATCACACCTAAACAAATATTTTTTTTTTGTTATTAAAATTGTGAAATAAGTTTGTTGCTATGGAAGATTTTGCTGCAGGTATAAACTTTAAAATACAACTTTTTTTATGGATATTGAAGCTTTATTTATATAGATATATAATTTGTTATGAAGGTATGAAAATGGGAAATTTTTTTACAATTTTTTTTTTAGTATGAACCTTTTGTTATATTATTTGGTGTTATTGGGTAACATTTTTGGTATAGGCTAATGAAAAAAGATGTCAAAAAGCAAAAACCGAAAAAAAATGCTGCCCGAAACCACCCCCCTCCGCCAGATTTCATTGTCCCTGATAGGTGTCTAGATTGATGAAAGAGAAAATTTGAAATGAAAGCGAAAAAGGACATGACATTGGCCGTTTATTTTTATAATTTTGTATATAAGTAAATATTTTTAAGATTCTAAGAAAAAAATTTCATGGAAAAATTTTAACGAGATCAAAAGTTACAGCCGAATTAGTGAGAGCGCATTTTTATTTTTCCTTGCATTTTTCTTTGTTCACAAACTTTGAACGCGTTTATCTCGAAACCCTGTTTTTTGTACTGGTTGCGGCACTAGCGGGTTCATTTTTTTTACGATATTTTTTTTTTTGTATTTTTTTAAACTTGATTCGCTTTCGTATGACACGAGCTTTTTTTAAATTTTTTTTCGATTTTTTATGAATTTTAAAGTCAATATTTTTTTCGAAAAACACACTTTCAAATTTGGAACACCACCAAAAAGTGAAAAAAAAATGTAAAAAAAGTCATTTTTTTCCAGATCGGACAATTTTTGCGACTCCCAGCGCTGCAACCGCGAGGCCCCGTTTTTTTCTCTGCCGCCAGTTTGGAGCTCTACAAAATCATGATGGAGTGAAAAATATATTTTTTTGAATATTTTTTTTATTATTGTCTAAAAAAATTAAAATTATTGACTAAAAAAAAAAAACAAAAAACAAATTGGCCATTTCAGCCCTTGAAAGGACTTTGACCGAGCTTCTTATGATCAATTGTCAATTTAATAGAGAATTGACTACAATAATAAAAAAAAAATTTGGAAAATGTTTGTTTTTGACTGAGTTATGAATTTTTCAAAAAAAGGTCTGTTTTCTCTGCCGCGAATGTTATGTCCCTCCTTAAGAAACTTAATTTTCACCTTTATTTGGTCGAAACAAGCTTTATAGCCCTTTTCAAGTTATTTTAGACAAATATCATTTACTTAGGACAAAGAAATATTTTTGAGCGGTTTTTCGAGCCAAATACCCCTAGTGCGTCGGTCTCATAAGCCAAACTCATAGAGTTTGGACGCTTATATCTACGTCATAGTACTTTGTAGCTTCCATCTAGATTACCTCTGTACTTTTCAAGTGATATTTTAAGCTAATTTTTTGAACTATGCTATATGTATGTTTGAGGCATTTTTGAGTCTTGGTCATTGGGTCCTTTCCAAACAATCACCACCATAAAATTTCATTTCATTATCCGCACTGTTATTTTGATGAAATTTGAATTGCACTGTAATTTGAATGATTTGCACTGTAATTTGACCTGTGGTCAATATATTTCATATGCTTTAAAATTTGTTCAACATGTTTTAGTATGTGTTTTTTTGTTTCTTATTTTTGTATATTTATAGCTACTTATGATATATAGGAAATAATAAAATGTGGACGTAATGAGAAAACGAGTTTATATAAATCTTATTTAACTGAAGTGAAACTCATATAAAAGTTACCATAACAACACATTTAAGTCAATCTTAAACTTTTACAAAACACTAGACATAATTTTCCGCCAAACATAATAGAGCTAAACCGAACACAATTTAGTAAATCTACTCGAAATGGATTGGGTTAAAGGCCTAGTTTATGTATGCAGCAACAAAGTTCTACAACATAAAAGAGTGCGCCATGTTAGAGCTTTCAATAAACTAAAGATTTACAACCATAACAGAACTAGCGAAAAAAAATTGAACTGAGATGAAAATTTCAAAATTTTCATCACGTCTTGCAAAAAAAAAAAAAAAATAAACATATATAAATAACACAAGCCTGAATATGTGCGGAGAACATAGTATGGAAATAGAAAAAAAAAAAAAAGAAACCAAAATTGAGAACGTACTTTTTGACAACGTGCAGCTAATACTCTGGCACCGACATAAATAACCTCAAAAACGAGCTAACAATTTCAATCGTAAATCTTGAGTGGTCCTTAACTTTGCGTCGCAGTGCAAACAAGCATACACGCAGCAACACACACAAAATACAAAGAGTCATATACATAGCAGGCAGGTGCACATTTGTATAGAAGAGAGGAAGAAAAAAAAACATAAAATAAAGCACATTTGATGGCGCAAAAGCTATGACTTTTGGGCTTGCCTGCGCGCTACGCATTTAATAAGCGCGCACTTTGACCTCCATAAACTGCCGCCTGCTATCACTACCAAAGACACGAGCTGTAGATGCAAACTTGCCGATATTTCTGCACTCTAGCTTAGCTGGACTAGCAACTAGCAAAGACTTGTAGTCTACAGCTTGGCACTAGATTAATGACAGCACATATATCAAAAGTTGCAACAGCGGCAGTTCTAGATGGCGCTGCAGTTAGTAATTTCCTCAACGTGCAAGGCTGACTGTGTATGTGTGTGTGTGTGTGAGTGTGTGTATAAGAGAGGGCGTGGCTGCTGTGCATTGAAGGACTTTTAAAATGATAAATGCAATAACTTACAATTGCTCTAAAAAAAAAGTAAGGAAATGACATAGCTTGAGTTAAGCCAAATCCTATCCTGCCTTCTACTCTTCGGTATGTTAGTTGGTGGCAACATATGCTTAAGAGCATGCCTGAAGGTATGCAACAATAAATCTCCGTAGCATTTACCTTTTGGTCGAGACTAATTTATGCATTGTTAGCAACTTTAAGATGAATTCCGATTTGAGTAAAATCTTTTGCGCTCCCTCTCTCTCTCTCTCTCTTTCTCATTCTATCTCTATTTAAATGCGTAGTAAATTTTATTTACAATTTGCTTATAAAGTGTTGCCACATTTATTTTTATTTCTTTTATTTTTGATTTTGCAACAAATTGGCAAAAGTTTATTTTCTGAACTGATTTCATATCTCATTATAACGCCTCAAAGCATGCAATATGAACTTTTACTTTTATCGTCCATGCTTTGCATGCTTCGCATAAAGTTTTTTGTATTCAACACTGAATATAAAATTGCAAAATTCCACTTTCACAGAATTTAATTTTGTTCATATTTTATTCTGCTGCTCTTCAGTAAAATTGTATTCCATAATAAATAAACTTTGAAATATTTTCACAGTTTCACAACTTCACAGCAGCAACAGCAGCAGAAGCTGTGGAGGCAAAGCAAAGCAAAGCAGAGCACAATGTTTCAACGCTTAAAAGTATGCAATGGTCGCTGAAATTGAAGTAAATAACAATTGCATGCTATGCAGACAGACTTGGCTACAACAGACAGACAGACAGACAGACAGAAATAAAGACAGACGCACACACACATTGTGTGCTTAAGAAGAAATAAATTCTCACACTATATATTTTAAAAAGCAAGAGCAAAAAATTGCCCCACTCTGCCATCTCCTTATAAAACTGCTGCAACATACAAGCAACTCAACATGCATACACACACATACACCCAAACTTGATGTAGGTCAGCACAAAGGAATTAAATTTTCCAGCTAGTGAATCACGGAACGTTACTATTTGACTTGAAAGACAGCTGAACTGAGTCGAATGAACGAATGTACGTTGAAAGAATCTTCGATGCAATGACCAAGCTAGTGCGGGTTTAAGGTGCAAGAATATACTTTCGATTATGAAATTTATCTCTTGGAATACATTTCACTAAATTTTATACACATTTATAAAAACTAAGTATGTCACGCTCATACATGTAAGCGCGCCAACATTGTCTGACCATAGAATGTTGCCAGTGACCTAAGTAATAAAAGCAAAAAAAAGTATTACACGCAAGACGAGTGAAATTATTTAGCCATGATAAATTGCTACTGCCATTACTACAACTGCCAATCTTAACGAAGTTTTGAGAGAGATCTTGAAGTGATAAAGTTCAAGGTTAGAATGACCCAACTAAAAATTGAAGGGCTTATTCCAAAAACATGATATGCCACACTGCTTTAAAAGTTCATATTTTATGTTTATTATGTTCCTTGATGCATTATCAATATCCACTGAAAATATTGCGACTATAACCCGATCAATTTTGGCCGTATACGTAATAGTTCTTGTTAGCATTTTAATGATTTCATACAAATATACATTTTTTAACAAATTTTAAGGTCGATTATTTCGAAATTTTTTTTATGTGGCATATGATGTTTTTACAATAAGCCCTTCAATTGGACATCCAAGATGGTATTACGTGGAATATTTCTCATCCCTTTCAGGCAGTTTTCTAGTCTAGGGCTGCAAATTTCGGAGGGTATGAAATACCCTAAACCTACTTTTTCAATATACAATAAAAGTATTGAAAATAGGCGTTTCCGTAGGCAGATGAAGCACATATTTTAAATGCCTTTCAATTTTAATGGCAAATTTACACATACCAAGTATTATTCCTGTAGCTCACATGTTAATGCCTTTATGGTGTTTTCGCTATTCTGGGCTGTATGGGAGGTGGCCGTGTTCGTGGACGGATTACGCCCAATTGAACACATCTTAGTTTTGGTATAAAATACATACATACATACACAATTTTATCTCTGTAGGGTAAACATAAGCTTATTAATTGAGTTTTCAGTTTTTGGGTTATATGGGAGGTGAGCGTGTTCGTGAGCAGATGACACCCATTTTTCAAAGATATATTTGTTTTTATATAAAATACATGCGTACTCAATTTTATCTCTGTAGGTCCAACATGAGCTTATATATTGAGTTTTTAATTTTTGGTTGTATGGGAGGTGGGCGTGTCCGTAGGTGGATTCCGAAAATATTTCATATTGCAGATACTTGGATCCATGTGACCATATGAACCGATTTTTATTTCATTATCTCAACTCCTTCTTCTTCAACACACAGACGGACGGACGCAAGAACGGGCAGACGCACGGACGGACCTAGCCTCCTATTTTTGAGGAGAATGCTCAAAAATATTTAACTGCTCATCCGCCAGCAGTAAGCCTCTTTAATTGGACAACCACGTCTCATATCGGCAGCTTGGATTCTCCATTACTCCATCCAATTCAAAAAGCTGCATGAGCCTCGCTGGGTATTGAACGGATGGGAGGTCCTTAATGAATTTCATTGCACTGCTGGTGTTGCTTAGTATCATCTTGCAAA
Organism: Tetanocera ferruginea; assembly: GCA_958299015.1. Lineage (NCBI taxonomy): Eukaryota > Metazoa > Arthropoda > Insecta > Diptera > Sciomyzidae > Tetanocera > Tetanocera ferruginea. Next base: position 96,274,514 of record OY282642.1, read on the forward strand.
GACGTTTTAGCTTTGCAGGAATACAATATTCAGACATGGTGGAATATAGGTTCTTCTTCTCCTTACACAGAGAAAAAAAAATGATCTAAAATCAAGCTCAAAGCGTTCTTAAATGAAACTAGCTCAACAGAGCTCAAAAATAGCTATTCACGTACGCAGTTTATGTCAGAAGTTGGGCTTGAACATTTTTTTGATAAACACGTCAATTTGTGCTTAATAACTGCCATCTTGGGCTTGATCATAAGAAATAACTTTTGTTCTTGTACATAATTCTCAGTTGGTTTTTTTTTGCTGTTAGTATAAAAGTGTAGAACATAACTTAAAAATTTTTTTTTCCTAACCGAATTGGATCAAATATGTTATTTGGACAATAATATGATAATTTTGATTTTGTGTCTGGTCATCATTTTTTTCGGTCCATTGATAACTGAACCCCTAATATTTTGTCAACTTTTGGCTTGTATTATTAAAATTCATGAAATGTCACATTCCAAAACTTCTTAGACTAGCCATATGAGAGCTTGTTAAATTGTTTTGTTCACAATCCATAATTGACATGCATTGGACACAAAAGCATGTTTTTTTATAATCAATACCATAAATTGGGCCCAAGTAAGCATATAAGTTAAATTGCCGAACAATCTAAAAATCATATACATTATGCACAAATGAGAGTGTTCTTTTTTTTTCATAAACGATTGCATTATGGCTTGATATCAAGAATATTATGGCTAAGCTCAGAATCACTTCCAAAATAAGTTGATTTGTAATTGTTTTCAGCTCAATCTCTCCGTGGGATATCTCACCGTGTATCGAATTGTCAAAGGCGGCTTTAAAGTCGACAGCAAGATGGTGTGTGTTAATTTGTTTCTCTAAGGCATGATGCAAAAAGAAGGAGATAGCGAGTTTTTCTCTTCACCATAAATTTCTTTCTTCCTGTCATAAAATTGCGAGCGCAACAGCGGAACATTTATAAGTATCACAGAATATTATTTTTTTTTTTTATTTGTTGTGAGGTAAACAAAATGCTACTGCTTTAATAGTAAATTACAATTGTGTTAATTATGAATAAATAATTTTTTAAATTCAATTGGTATGTGTTGTTGTATTGTGTCCCACTTATTGGCAATTTACTTCGCAACTTCTGTTAGCCACCATCGTGCGTTCGACCATGGCATTGAGGTTAGGTCGAACGCACGATTGAAATTCGCCATCAGCTGACTTTGGCAGGAACAGGGAAACATAAATCTATAATTTTCAGAGAGAAGTGACAAACTCACCTTCTTTTTGCATCATGCTCTAAGGTATTCAGCAAGATTTTCCGTAGCGTAAATACATAAATATCAGGTGGATGGTTAACTTTTCAGGTCTGAGGCCACACTGAGAAGGTTGAATCAGTTAGTTGACGATGGGCTTCAGTCTTTCACATGATACAAGACGTTATATGGGCATTTCCACAGAATAGTCTAACGAGACCGAAAAAAAATGATAAACAAATAATTATTTTGTTATTATTTAAAAACAATGCGTTGCATTTTTAGAATTTTTTGTGTTTACAACTTATTTCAGTTTTTATTCAGAGAAAATTAGCCTGATATCTGAGAAATATTTTTTTCTTGCTTTTAGCTGCTTTTAAGGGTTTTTTCTTTTTAGTATTTTTTGTTTATTTATTAACGTTATATTTGCACTTTATTTATAAAAAGCATAACTTATAAAATGCATCTATAAACTACAAATAAACACTGAAAAATAAAAAGATACCAAACAAAGCTCGATTAAAATTGAAACTTAAATCAAATTATGTCAAAAAAAAAATTACTACAGATATAAAAGTGTGTCGCGTTCGCGATGATGCGCCGTTTTTTAAATACAGTTTGTATGGGAAGTATGGAATAGTTTCATTCGATTTACTGAATTTTTAACAAAGTTGTAATTGTTCAAATTAAAGCTCATGAGCTAGTTCTCAAGTCATTGGATTGATTTTTTAATAGATTTTTAAGAAATTTTCCATTTTGAGAACGTCAATTTATATGGGAGGTATACGTGGTTTTCATCCTATTTGGCTTATTTTTGAACATGATCATTATTTTTACGATATAAGCTTAAATATCGAATTTCATTACGATAACTTAATAATAACGGCTGTAATTATGTCCACAGACAGGGCGACATACAAAAACAGGGACGGACATGGTTAAATCAACTTAGAAGGTGATACTGCAGGATAATATATGCACTTTTTTATGTCTGCCACGCCTTCTTATGGTCGTAAAAAAGTCGTCATAAAGTAAATAACCAAATACGTAGTACGGGTGGGGTTACAATAATATATCATCATTTTTCTCAGTAGCCTCACATGTATTTTTTTTTTTTTTTATTAATATAACTACAATAAAACTCACAAATAATATATACGATGTTTTTGGTAGGTAATGCAATATAAAGCTGAAATTACTTTAACTAATTCTTATTACAAACATAATGGAAAAATATGTCGTGTTCGTGATCAGGCTTAAGCTGAATAAAAAAAAAACGAATGAAAATATGTCAAAACCAAAACTATTTCTTGAAAGCCACATTAATCTGTTGTAATTTACAATTAATCGCTTTAAAATATTATGTTGCATTTCGCAGATATCTGCATATATATTTTTCTAGATGCAGTCGAAAACGAGTTCTATTTTTTGTCGCGTTGGCGATGCCATATTTATTGCTAATATTTTGAAAACATAAAATCTAGAGAACTTAACTTTTTTAAACGAACTTTAAACACTAGGGTTTTTGAGACATGCAGAAGAGTTTATGTGACTCACGTCATTGGGGACTGCACCAAAATTCATGAATTCAATTCATGGAGATCGAAACAACGACATTTTTGGATAAATTATATACGTTTTTTAATTAAATCTGTTCTGGTTACCCATTTACCATATTTACCATGTAGTTTGATTTTTGTGTATTCAAACATACACATACACAGAGGGAAAAACCTATGGACTCAATACATAAATTTATGTACTCATCGCATAGTTTTCTGCACACAAAAATTTTACATTTTTCATGTATTGAGTACATGTTGAAATCTTTATTGACTACATAATGCTGTTAAGCGGTTATGTAGTCAATAAAGAATTTTATGTACTCAACGCATAAATATGTGTCGTGAATAATGGATGTATGTGGTGAGTACATTCACACTGTACTCATCGCAAACTGTTACAAATAATTTTATGTAATGAGTAAAGATCTTATGTACGTATTACATAGATTATTGACTCAGTACATACATTATTTACTCATTACATATTTGAAATGCATAATTTTATGTAATGAGTACATACATAGTTTACTCATTACATATTTTTAGTGCATACATTTATATAATGAGTACATACATCATTTACTCATTACATATGTTAAAAACATAATTTTATGCAATGAGTACATGCATAATGTATTCATTATATATTTTTTGTTCATAATTCCATGTATTGAATACATACACAATTCATGCCTGTGCCTAAAGCACCCTCTCAACAAATGCAATAAATAATTTTATAAAGAAATGACTAGATATCACAAATAATTGGCAATTACTTATAGAAACCCAGCCATTTAATTCTTATTCAATCATCGCTTTTGTTCTAGAGTACAGTGGATAAACTCATTCCTGCTCTGATTTTCTAGAGGCTTTAGAGGTGTTGCTTATTTGAAAATCAAGAAACGAATGACATAAAACAGCAAAATCGTGTGCCGATGTGCAAGAGATACGTGTACTGAGTCCATATGTTATGTACTGAATAAATGTGTCACTTCAATCGTATAAGGGGACGTGTACTGAGTCTATATTTTATGTATTGAGTAAAGTTTTTGTAAAAAATTACATAACACGTTGATTGAGTACACGTTGCTTGTATCTATTGAAGTCTGCTATGTATTCAACACATAACATGATGTATTGAATAGATTTTTTATTCATTTTAAAAAGTGAATAAATTGATATGTAGTCAGTACAATCTCCCTTTACTCAGTAAATACTGCTCTTGTTGCGTTCTCATACAAGTTGCAGTGCATAGATTTTACATAGCGGTCTCTGTACTGACTACATAACTTTTTCCCTTAGTGTACAGTTTTTGATGTTCAAACATACAGTGCATGGCTTATTGGTTAGGCAATGGATTCTCATGCAATAGCTTTGGAATTCCAAGTTCGATTCTTATAATGGACGGTTTTGAAGACTTATATTTTTTTATTTGTGGTTTATTTAAAATCTTAATCCGACAATTTATGTTGAAAAATTACAAGCTGAGAGTTGGTTAAAAGTTGGTTCTTTAATTAGGCAGATTATTTCTCTGGATGTATAGAAGAAACCTTTGCAAAATACACGTTAGTTATTAGAACCAAAAATCAATTCGCCCGACTAATCAAAAAAGAAATAACACGATTTGTGTTCTCCTGCTTCTTGTGGCGCTGAAATGCAATTAACTTTACACTATCTTCTCTCACTATCTTGTAACGACACAAGTTAATCACGCAATCATTGATGATGACTTGCATTTTTATTTAAAACCATGACATGATCAACAACCACATATACATACATACAACAAATTGGCAACACGTATTGCCAGTTAAAATGTGCGTCAACATTGATAAAAAAAAAAAATAAAAAAAATTAATCAAATATTGGGAGCTGTCTGCAACATAAGCGAAATATATATTTTTATCATTTTCTCAATTTTCTCAAACCTTGCAATCTTTTTATCATTATTTCAATGATTTCATACAAAATCGTTGCTGATAAAACATTTCCGAAATGAAAATGTGAAAAAAAAAAAAACAGTGTGTGTGTGGGCAGTAAAAAAGTACGCCAACATGAATATGCTTACAGCTGCTGCTGCTGCTGTTGTTGCTTGTGTTTCTGCTGCAGCAGATAAAGTCATAAAAGTAACCAACATTAAATTGTTTTTATTTTTTGTGTGCTTTTATTTTTATTTAAGCAACTTATCAGTTTATTACAAGGCCATACAAGAGCACACTCACACAAACAAACAACACACCAACACACATGTCGAAAAACACACGCAATGCAAAAAACTCATATGACGATGCTCACACCCACAACCACATCCTCACATTTCAAGTGTTTGGAATTTTCTAATAAAGCAAAAAATCTTTACCAGCAGCAGCCCAAGGTGATAAAATTTATTCACCCTGACGAAAATGTTAAGATAAACGTGCTTTTAATAGCTACAACCGAACACACACGCACTCACTCACACTCAAACAGAACGCAGCAATAACGTTGTCTGGGTTGATTGGTGTTTTGTGCGTGTTCTTCACTTCCGTTACATCACTCCACTTCGTTATTTAAATAATGGCGCGAAAAATACGTGTATGTTTCTGCGCAATCAATAAAATAGCTGCTAGACAAGCCAGGTGAAAACATAACACCTGTCATGAAAAATTTTATATGTTTTGCGTGCTTATGAGTTATCGTAGTGCTTCGATAAATGTGTGTGTGTGTGTGTTTGTGTGTTTGAAATTCTTTGTAAATTATTTCGAAATGGACAATATTTAAGCATAAAACTCTTTTGCTCAACTCTTGAACTATACCATCTTAATGATCATTAAATGAAAGTAACAAAAACAGAAAGAATCACAAAACTTGCTTCACCCTCTATGCCATAAAGAAGGTGCTTAAATATTTGCCATAACTCCTGTACATGTTTACACATTACAAAAACAAACAAACCAAAAAAAAAAAATAAAATAACATCCCAAACATGCCACATAGTTTGTTGGCCGAAATAACTCTGCAGGCAGACCAATAATTTTTACTGCACCAGCCTTTTACTTGTTTTCTTATTTTTTATTGCCCGACAATATCTTGAATATGGCCACAGCCGCCATTCATACCATAGTCCTGTCATAAATATGTCCTAATTACCTATGATTTTGTTGTACTTCTTGTTAGTTTGTTGGCAGGCAGGCATGCCTTGGACAGACAGACTTGCTTTTGGCGCCTGCAGTCATCATTAAATTAAAGCTTTTGGCTTTTTACTAGATTTTCTTAGCCTACCTTAAGGCGTCTTATCTGTGTCATCTGTATTTGCTTAAGCAGCCAGCTTAAGATCTGGCTACCGTATCAACTTAGATGATTTCAATTATTTATTTTTCTAGTGCGAACAACTATAAGAATTTTTTTATTTTTTTCTTCCCTGCCTTATGTAAAACTTTTCTAATCAAGCAGCTAAAATGACTTACGTTCTAACAAATACTCTAAGCCATTTTCTACTAACGACAACGATATATTTTTATTGGTCTATAAAGTCACATAAAGTTGAATTGATTTATTGTTTGTCGCTGTAAATTTATACAGTTTCTTGTATAAATTCTAAAATTGCTCATCCTAAGTACGGAAAGAACATAATTTGAGGATAAGTTATGGTAATACAAGGCTACAAATTTTTGTTATTGTTCGCATAGCTTTTATGTTTTTCACTTACTGCCAAGAAGTATAGAATTAGAAGTAAAGTTTTAAATTCATACGTTTAAGAAATTAAAACTTTTGTTACTTTAGTTTTAAATAAAATATTTAACTACCATATTCATGATGTGCACGATGAAATGGCATTTATCTGATGAATTATTATGATAACTTTTCCAACTTTTCGAAAAATTTTATAAAAATAAAATTTCAAATAACGAATGCGGAGCTGCACAACATCAATTTTTGAAAACTTAATTCGAAAATCGATCACGAGTGACTTAAAAATGCAATAGTACAAAATATTTGTATAGTAAAGTCAGGTTTTTCAAAGAGTATCGTAACATCTGTCACAAGTACATAAATAGAAATTACACAAATGTTGTTAGGCAACCATGAAAGTAATTTATGATAACTGCAAAAACTTTAAATAATTTTATGTATCCTAACATATTGATGTTTAAAAGCATGCAAATGTAACACCCGTCACCCTGGAATGTTCCATTTCCACTTTAATCTAGTTCAGAAGTAAGAAAAAGTATAGCACCATTCGTTGCTAAAGCCTAGTACTATGCTCGATTGCGTGAAATTCCACTGGCAACAGCCATTTATTTGTTGCGTGAAAATTTTGACAGATATTTTGTTGCGAACGAACAGCTGATGATCAGCTTACAAATTTCGACAAAATGTAAATAAACAGCCACAATTTATTAGAGGAAAAGCAGAAAATCTTTAATTTTCATATTTATGATTATATAAATGCAAAATAAATCTTTATACAAGTATGCATGTCCTTTGTTGTGGAGCAGAACAAGTCATTAGTTTATGGCAGTCTGCAAGCTGCAAAGTTTTGCGACCGCCAACACCGCGAAAAGGTGCACCCGTGTTTACAATTTCCAACAACTGCAGTTATTAATTGCAAAACTTTAGAAATAGTACAAAAATATAATTTCAATAAGAAACATTGCTGTTTTTCTTAACTGAAATGGCAACTGTCTTTTTTCACGGCAAAATAAATGGTCGGTTCAATTAAATTGCGGTGAAAAAAATGTTGCTAGATGCATGTTGCGGAATATAGTACTAGATTTTCCGCAGCGAAGCATAGTACAGCTTTGATGAAAAAGTTGTGAAATGTTCACGCTTGTTTCACAGCTGTCATTTTTTGTATGGAGATTTGAGTGGAATTTCACGTGAAGCCGAACATAGTACTATGCTTAAGACTAAAGGTCAGATTTTTTCAAATAAGACACAGCGACAATAAAGTAACACATACAAATATTTTTTTTTTTTTTTTTTTTTGTTAAAGAGCTCATTCCAGCTACATCCATATATTAACAAAGATGTGAAGTTTGTTTCTCAAAACCTTGAGAATATCATCTGTAAGAAAATTTTTTTAAAAATTAATTTTTAAGACTTAATAAAATTAAAACTAATTCAATATTCATGAAAAACCGTTATTTCAATAAACTATACAGTATGTAAGCAGCCTTAAAATGATAAAAAACTAGTTTTTCTGTATGTTGCGTATATTTGTAAACCTCTTTTGCCTAGATGGTTTTCGGTCCGGACATGAAAAGTTCTTAAAAAACAAATAAAAGTGGTGGTTTGTGTTACACTTTCATTTCTTTAAATATTAACGTATTTTTTACAATATATTTTTTTAAGAAAATATTTCAATGTGCACAGCTACATCAAAAGTGATGTTAGCAATAAAATTCTTGCACCTGATTTAGCTTAAAAACTAAGCCTAACGTTTTTAATTTTTTGTACAAAAAATTTATTGTAAAAATTCCTGAAGACACATTCTAAAAATTCAAGTTTAATATTTGGTTTCGACTTAACTTGAATTCGGTATATCAGTTATCACTAATTCTGATATTGAAAATCTGAATTCAATTGAAATGTATTTTGTATTCAATGTCGATTGGGAACGAGAGAATAACATTCAGTATTTTTGTGGCAATGCATTGCTTTTAGACAGTGACTTCATCCTGGTGTTTGAAGACATTTTAAAAATTTATCGTAAATCTCACTTAACATACTTTCGTCCTTTTGCAGGTTGCGTAGAAAAGTATTTGAAATCCATGAATTCATTTCAATATTTATATTCTGTTCTTCAGGAAATTAAATTCAAGTCTTGTTATATGTTTAACTTGCAATGACAAATGAAATTGTACGTTTAAATAACCTAGTTAACCCTCTATTGCATGATTTTTTTTTTAAAAGGCAGAAGTTGCCATTCGCAAAAAATCATGACACTTACTGGGTTTGTGTGTGTTTTTTTTTTTCTTTGATAGTTTGATGGATACTTCCATCACAATGCAATGAAGGGTTAAAGTTCAACCCAAGCATATGAAACAGTAGTGTTTTCTGGGTTTTGTCATAATCCTTACAATTGAAGGGACCCCAATCGGGAATAGAAAAAACGTTATTTGACGAAATTAATTACGTTTACTGCTTCGTATCAATCTTATTCCGCGTTCATACTGAACGCCGATTTAGACAGACTGGCAGGCAGACTGAAAACTCAAAAATTTGCAAGTTTTAATAAACTATAACAAAAAAAATTATTGGATTTTAGCGAAACTTTTCTGTAATTGTTTTGTACATTATAAAATATTACTGCACTTTATAATAAACTAGCCATACCTGGCGCACGTTGCTACGCCTCAGACAAACACATGTACTTCATCTGAAAAAAAAAATTTGGCAGCACTGCTTAAGGCCGCGTTCATAGTGGAAGCTGAAGCTGAAACTTTTTACAGCTGCTGAAAACGCTTTGTGTACAATTATATGGAAAAAGCGCAAAGTGTTCATAGTGCAAGCTTAAATTCAAGGTTACGCCACTTTTGAGGCTTTTTGATACTTTTTTCTTCTATCTCACTTGGGCACACAGTTTTGATTTTTTGTTTCATGTCGTACGTACGCTTTGTAATGTAGGTTATTTTCATACTTTTTAACGCTTTATTTGGCTGTTTTTTTTTATTTCTTGTTTATGTTTTGCCGCACTGATTTTGTTTTTGTACTTTTCGGCAGAAATGCTCAGCGCTTTAGTTTTTTTTATTGTTTTATTTTCGCATTATCGGTTGATACGTGTTGTTGTTTTTGTATATTAAACAATGTCAACATGATCGCAGGCGCTGCCAGCAATGCATGTCGTTGTTTGTATGTCCTTTTGTTGTTAGTAAATTCAACAGCTCTATTTCGACTTTGCCTCAATGCGTGTTGTTGTTTAGATACGTTTTGTTGTTGGTAATTTTTTGTGGGCATCGCTAGTTTTTTTATTTTTCTTCTTCTGATGCTTACTTCATTCTTGTATCATTTCTTGGTATGTTTGTGAGTTGCACGTTTTTAATTTCCTTTGAATGCATTTTTTGTTGTTATGATCTTATGTTATTGATCTTTATTTTGTGCGTAGAATATAGACAAAATATTTTATTATTTGCTTTGTGGAGGGTATGTTTTCAACTTTTTTCTGCACTTATTGCTTTTGAGCTATTTCGCCGTTATCTTCGTAGTTCTTTATCTATTCTTTGAATATTTTTTGTGATGAACTTTCAACCCATTGTTATGGTAACTAACTACAAGTAACACTATGTTTTTTGGACTAAAAAAACTCTTTCCTTACTTCTTCACACTCTTTCCACTTCAAAATATGCATTAACTTTCCAAAATACAAGAAATAATAAAAACAAAACATAAGCCAAGCGCATGCAAAAAGCGCGCACTATGAACAGCAACAGCAAGAAAAAGTATCTAAAAGCGCGAAAAAAAGCGCGCACTATGAACAGCAACAGCAAGAAAAAGCGTCATGATATCGCTTGAAAAAGCTTAGCCAGCTTCAGCTTCCACTATGAACGCGGCCTAAGAGACCAAACTGAGAGCAACTCCCCACACAACATGGCAGCCATACTGTGTTGAGAGTTACTCTCACAGCAAGAGCCTAAGCATTGGTTTTCTGCTATTTGTTGTGCTGTTTGTACAGCGTTAGCATGGATTATAAGTCATGAATTCTTAAATAATTAAAGAAAACTTTTTGTAAAAAACGTAGTACCCTACAGTTATTTCGCTTATCATAACAATTGAATAGTGAAAAAATTATAAAAATTGGTTCAGCGGTTATTGAGAACACTCGTCACCAAATACGCCGTGAATCTCCTTTTATATAATAATAAAGAAATATCGATATAGATATTGATAAAAACAAGAAAAATTTGCAAATTTAAAAAAGAGATTTTTACGAAAAAATGTAAATTATGCATAGAAAAATATAAAAAAAATTATTTAATTTAATTTAAATTTCAAAAGAGATTTACAAAACAGGATTCTTTAATTTTGTAGTGAATCCCACGAACAAGTTAGTAGTGATAAAAGTCAGTAGGGATTTGAGTGATAAAAATAAGTCACAATTTTTATTTTTCCATTGTAAATAATAGTGTCCGACCGATTATTCGGCTTCGGCTTCGGTAATCGACATTATCGGCCGATATTTTGATCTTCGGCTTCGGCTTCTGCTTCGGCCGAAAGAGCCGATTATTTTTGCCGAATGTTTTTGCTTTACTAAACATTTTTTTTATAAGTTTTTTTTAATTGTTTTGAATTATTCAGTAAACATTTTTAACATTTTCATTGTTCGTTTTGTGTTTCTCTCGTTTTCTGTTCTTTCATGAGTTGGTGTTCATTCTTTGAAAATTTTATTCAAATGATAAATGCAGCGAGTCCGACTGTTACGTTTTTGCTTTTGTTATGAACTGAAATATAAAAGCCGAGTTAACGCTAGAAATTTTCTGCCAGATTTCAGTTAGTATTACATTTCTGTAGCTCTTCTCGACTGGATCGAAAATATATTAAATTTTTTCTACTTTATCCTGACGTCAATAATTCGATTACAGAAAAATCCGAATCTTGCAGAAAAACTCTTCCGTTTAACTCGAATTTAATGATTTCAGTAAGTTTTTTTGTACTGAAATGAATATAAAGGATGGTTAAATTTTAAGGGCTGATGTTGATTACACAACATCATTTACACAACATCATTGCATGACACAAATTATTCAGAAAATTACTGTCAATTGTTTTTGTTATGATAATATTGGTATGGTTCAATTATGTATGAAATACAATATCGGCCGAATGGTTTCCGCGACCTCGGCGGCTGGAGGTGTCCGATGGTCCAAATTTTCTATGACGTTGAGGCATAATTGAGGTTCTATGCCGTTAATGTGCCGAATTATCTCATCCTTTAGCTCTTGAATTGTTGCTGGCTTATCAACGTACACCTTTTCTTTCAAAAACCCGAAAGAAAGAAGTCCAAGGGTGTCAAATGACATGATCTTGGCAGCCAATTGACATCGCCACAACGTGAGATAACACGGCCATTGAATTTGTCGCGCAAAAGAGTCATTTTTTCATTAGCTGTGTGGCAAGGTGTACCGTCCTGTTGAAACTACATAATGTCCACATTTATATCTACTAATTCGGGCCCTAAAAAAATCGTTATCATCTCACGATAGCGAACAACATTCACAGTACCTACCTGACCGGCCCCGTTTTGGAATAAATATGGCCCGATAATGCCGCCAGCCCATAAACCGCACCAAACAGTCACTCTTTGTGAGTGCATTGGTTTTTCGACAATCACTCTTGGATTATCATTCGCCCAAATGCGGAAATTCTGCTTATTGACGAATCCGCTGAGGTGAAAATATGCCTCATCACTGAAGATGATTTTCTTCGAAAATTGATCATCCACTGTTGCTATTTCTTGAATAACTTTAACACGTGGCTCGATTATGTATCTTTCCACGGTTCACATTGAGTTAGTCTGGAATTGAGAAATGCCAAATGAAATGCAGAAAAAACTTCACGTTTGGTGTGGTTCACATTCAACATCGGCCCTTAACAAAAGCAAAGAATAAATTTTATAATTTTTTTACTTGAAAACATATGTTTTTTATTCGGCTTCGGCTTCGGCCTTTGGCCGATTATTTCCATTTTGCCGAAGAATCGGCTTCGGCTTCGGCTTCGGCAAAAATTCACGTTCGGTCGGACACTAGTAAATAACATAAAATGTGTTTAAAATTGGATTTTAAAGAAACAAATAATATAGGTGCAAGAGTGGTACCCTTAAGGTCTTACCAATTTCTATAATTTTCAGTTCACATCTATTACTCTATTTGTCTAGCATTATCACTGAGTTTCGTTAGGATCAGCCTTTTGACCAAATATTGTTTAGATCGACCAACTTTTGTATGCACTTGTATACAAAATAATGTAAAAAATTAATATAGGTCCAAGGAAGGTACCCCTAGGAACTAACCGATTTCGACCATTTCTACAATTTTGCTTAATTAGCTTAACGGAGGACATGACATTTTCCGTTTTTTTAAATTGACTTTTTTTTATAATATTGTATTTTAGTAAATATTCTTTAAAATTCTAAGAAAAAACAAATTCATGGAAAAATTCCTACGGGTTCAAAAATTACAGCCGGATAAGTGAGAGCGCTTTTTTATTTTTCTTTGCATTTTTCTTTGTTCACAAACTTTGAACGCGTTTATCGCGAAACTAGAGATGGGCACGTGTCACGAATTTTGACGAATTTTGACGAATCACGTCGAGAGCGTGACCAATAAAAAAATCACGAAAAATTCGTGATCGTGCGTGATTAAATTTTTTCGTGCGTGAGCGTGCGTGACTTAAATATATTCGTGTCACGACTTCTGCACCAATATTTTTCTAATCTGTGCCAAATTTTGTAATGATGTTTTCTTACGCTCTTGCTACAAAATGCAACATTGACCACTTCTAAACAACAAGCAACAACAACTAATTCCGCTCTCTTGACTTATTTTACGAAACGTCAGCGATAACATGAAGCAATTTTAGTAATTTTAAATAAAAATATTAAGCTGAGAAATTTTATCAATTTTCTTTTTATAGTGCTGTATCTACCTCTCTGCTGCTTCTGCTCCTTCCGGTATGCTGGTTTTACCAGAGGTACTCTAAATACACTAAATACACTTTTAATAAAAACTTATGTGTATTTTTCTTCTATGAAACGTATTCGTGAGTAAAATATGTCATGGTGATCGTGCGTGATCGTGATCAAAAAACTTGTTTTTAAGCGTGAGCATGCGTGATTAGAAGAATTCACAGCGTGATCGTGCCTGATCGTGATACAAAAAATTATTTCTGATCGTGAGCGTGCGTGATCGTGAGCAAAAATCACTCACGCGCTCATCTCTACTCGAAACCATGTTTTTCGTACTGGTTGCGGCACTAGCGGGTTCATTTTTTGACGAATTTTTTTTTTAAGTATTTTTTTTAAACTTGATTCGCTATCGTATGACACAAGCTTTTTTTAAATTTTTTTTCAATATTTTTTTTCAAAAAACATACTTTCAAATTTGGAACATCACCAAAAATTGAAAAAAAAAATTTTAAAAAAAGCTCCTGTCATTCGATAACCAATTTTGTTAAGATTTAAAAAAGTCATTCTTTTTCAGATCGGACAATTTTTGCGCCTCCCAACGCTGCAACCACGAGGCCCCTTATTTTTCTCTGACACCAGTTGGGAGCTCTATAAAACCATGTTGGAGTGAAAAAATTATATTGTAGAATTTTTTTTCTTATAATTCCTTCAATTCTCTACAATAATAAAAAAACTTTATGGAAATGCTTGTTTTTGACTGAGTTATGAATTTTTAAAAAAGGTCTGTTTTCTCTGCCGCGAATGTTATGTCCCTCCTTAAAATAACCAAGCATACTTAATTTTATAATCATGAATAGAATGAAATTTTCAGGGTTTACTTCTAGACTTCCCAGAAAGAAAACTCCATCATCATATTTTACCGCCACCGACTCTCAACCCCCCAGTACACGAGTGCCATATAATTTCGACAAAAATGTGTGTGCGGGTGCGAAGAAATTAGATAATAGTTTTCAAACTTGTTGTATTTTGAAGTACCATATGGCACTCGTGGCGGTGATAGGGTTAAAGAGGTACGGTAAAAGTTTGTACGGTAAAAAAATCATATTTTCAAGAATTTTTTTTATGACATATTGTTATAACAGATTTATTGTGAAAATTAGTATATTAAAATACAATATTTAAAGATTATTTAAAAAAAAGTTTTGGTAAATTGGTTGGAAAAAATTGCAGTGAACGCGATGAAATGTTGATGTTTTTTACAAAAAAATCGACCTATTTGTTATTGTAAAATAGATACTAATTGAAAAATTAAAAAAAAAACTCAACGTCATGTGAGAGATATTTGAATGTACAATAGGTGTAGAAATTTTTAAAACGATCGGTTCAGGAGTTTTTTACGAATCGTGGTCACCGACTGTAAAAATTACATGTTTGGGAAAATCGATTTAAAGTTTTGTTCACTGGTAAAGCTGAGTTGGAGCAATGCTCATTCAAACTATCATAAATCCGTCAGTTTTGCTTCGATTGACCTCAAAATGCAATACAATATACTTGAGATATTCAAAACTTTACTTTACGAAGAAAACTTAGTAAGTTTAGCCTTTTTTTCGGAAAACATAAAGATAATAATAATAACACTAAATCACATCGAATTGGTTTCTTACTGCAATTAGAAAATTATTATGGGTGTGACACCATGAGTACCCGCCTTGGATGACACCAAACCCAGGAACGCCACTGCTTCTGGTTACTATATTTTATTTCCCAACTTAAGAAATGAGTTACGGAAGAAAAAATGTTCAGATACTACTGAGGTCAAGATAGTAATTTGATCGCATAATTTGCAAATTTGGCCATTTTTAAAAGTAAAAATACAAATTTTTATAAAAACAACAACCAAAAATATATATTAAAAGTACCTTAGAATATATTAATATTTTTAAAATTTTTAAAAAAACACATTTTTCGAAAAGCCTTTGAAATCTTTGAGATAGTATATAAGATAGTATATAAAATAAATATGCCGGGAAATTTGCAAACTCAAAATTTTAAGCAAATCTCATTTGGACTTCAGTGAAAAGTTTCTTCAACTAAAATAGTTGTATAGTTAAACAACAGAACACCAAAAAAACAAAATAAAATTCTCGAATATCATCATTTGCTGCTACATTGTTCAGCAGTTATATTAAACACAGCTATCAGCGGCACTGGAAATACCACAAAAGTTGCCGAGTACACTTTCGTTCAGTTGTAAACAAATCGAATTCAATTCGCCGCAACTCTTATTCGCTGCATATAAAATTAAGCATCGCACAGATACAAAATACAGCACCAGCATAAGCAACAGCAACAACAACAACAACATCAACAACAACAACAGCAACAATAATAACATGAATCCCACAGAAATAAATAAAAAAAAAAAAACAAAAACAGCAAATGTATCTGACATTAGACGAAAATCTCGTCTCGCCGAATTCGCTGCTGCCTTTGTTCAAGTTTCATGCGCTGTGAGATGATGGTTTAAAAAACGGTACGTTCGTCGGGTAGTTTGTTCTTTGCTGAAAATTGTGCACAAAATTGGATGAGACTAAATTCAAAAGATATAAACTTCAGATAAACAAAGTGTATCTATAAGATTAACATATTGCAAATAGTTAAAGTCAAAGTTGTAAAGGTGAAAACTAAAGTTAAAAGTGTTGAAAGGAAAAAAAATTGTCTGCTTGTAAAAGAAAAAACCACAAAAAAAAAAACAGCAGTCTGCAGCTGCAGTGCAACTATAGCGAAAACGTAAAGAAAAAAAAACAGGAGCCAGCAGGGCCGCAAGGCAGGGCAGATATTAAAAAAACCACAATTTTGTGTGTGTATAGGGCCAAAAAACGAAAGACCATAAAACTAACTAAATTCTTCTTTTGATCTTTGAAATACCAAAACAATCTCAAAACTTGTCAACAATTTCAAAACTAAGAGACAAACAGAAATTAGTTGGCAAAAAATAATAGGAAAAATAAATACAAAAAACACGGACAGACAAACATGCATGCATGTTATATTGGGCTGGAACGAGATGCGGGGTCGGCGCTCGTAACTGCTGCCGTTGCTGCTGGTAGTTTGGCAGCTAGGTCTTTTTTGTGTACCTTTGAAATAATCAATAAATACTAAGCTGTCAACTAAAAATATGCAAGCGAATACTTAAGCATTGTTTTAACTGCTAGCTAGTGACATCTCTTTCTGGCGCGCAAAAAGTAGGCATGCGACAATTGTCAGTTGCTCGATTGCGGCTGCTTTTAGTGGCGAGTTGCTGGTCTCTTTCTGGCATCCGATTATAATTCGCCGCATTTTAAGTGTTGTTTTTGTTTTTGCTTTAAATGCGTTTATTTTGGTTGGCTTTAAATTAAATGCAATTAAATGCTATTTAAATAAATTTGTATGAAAGTCATGAAAATCAGCAGCATATTATTGCTGACAACACGCTCTAATTTGACATTTGAAAATAAAAGAACGAAAGAACACGACTTTGACCTATGCTCTCTCTCTCCACTCTTCTACAATTCAAATAATATCCTTGCGCTCACTCGTAGCGCATTCGTGCTGCCTTTTATCACGACGATATCCTTTAAAAAGTAGTTTGTGTAACGCGTACTCGAGGGATTCATGACCTTTGACATAATTTCCAGCCAACAACCAGTAATATAACTATTCCTAATTGCAGTTAAACGAAAAATATTAACATCCTTGCGTGTTGCTTTCCTTGAATGTTAGCTAAGTTTAATTGGTGTGTGCATTTATTTTTGTCGTTTTTCAGTGAAAGTCCTAAAATTTCGCATAAAATGTTTTTGAATCTCATTATGTTCAAAATATTATCGTTTTTCCTTCAACATATGCGCGAACATTTATGTTCTATGCTCTGCCTGTCATGTGTATGTGTTGAAAGTGTGACAAAAACAACAACGACAATAGACTCTGAGTGCACTGACCTCTGGTGCGGCAGGATAATGTCTGCAAATTTGTGCTATTTCTTCCTTCCTAAGGTGAAAAATTTTTGTTCGGTTGGAATTATCCTTATTGGCAACAATTTCATCATGTTGTGCCACAGCTGAAATTATTCCTTTTGTCATTTTTTTCTCTACTTTATAAGCCATAACTTTCTTATTGTACTTTTTATGTACCATTCAGTTAGGTTGTTTTTTTTTTGTTATAGCAAATTTATCTAGGGTGTGGCTAGAATAACTGTGAACATATGACCTGCATGTTATGACACTTTTTTATGTTTTTGATGCCGTAGCTCATATTATAATGAAACTATGTAAAGTTTTTTTTTGCATATCTACATACATACGAAAAGAAAAATCCGAAAGTTCGAAGTAAGCAAATGTTATCAAATTCAAATTCAAAATCAAAATCAAAATCAAAATCAAAATCAAAATCAAAATCAAAATCAAAATCAAAATCAAAATCAAAATCAAAATCAAAATCAAAATCAAAATCAAAATCAAAATCAAAATCAAAATCAAAATCAAAATCAAAATCAAAATCAAAATCAAAATCAAAATCAAAATCAAAATCAAAATCAAAATCAAAATCAAAATCAAAATCAAAATCAAAATCAAAATCAAAATCAAAATCAAAATCAAAATCAAAATCAAAATCAAAATCAAAATCAAAATCAAAATCAAAATCAAAATCAAAATCAAAATCAAAATCAAAATCAAAATCAAAATCAAAATCAAAATCAAAATCAAAATCAAAATCAAAATCAAAATCAAAATCAAAATCAAAATCAAAATCAAAATCAAAATCAAAATCAAAATCAAAATCAAAATCAAAATCAAAATCAAAATCAAAATCAAAATCAAAATCAAAATCAAAATCAATATCAAAATCAAAATCAAAATCAAAATCAAAATCAAAATCAAAATCAAAATCAAAATCAAAATCAAAATCAAAATCAAAATCAAAATCAAAATCAAAATCAAAATCAAAATCAAAATCAAAATCAAAATCAAAATCAAAATCAAAATCAAAATCAAAATCAAAATCAAAATCAAAATCAAAATCAAAATCAAAATCAAAATCAAAATCAAAATCAAAATCAAAATCAAAATCAAAATCAAAATCAAAATCAAAATCAAAATCAAAATCAAAATCAAAATCAAAATCAAAATCAAAATCAAAATCAAAATCAAAATCAAAATCAAAATCAAAATCAAAATCAAAATCAAAATCAAAATCAAAATCAAAATCAAAATCAAAATCAAAATCAAAATCAAAATCAAAATCAAAATCAAAATCAAAATCAAAATCAAAATCAAAATCAAAATCAAAATCAAAATCAAAATCAAAATCAAAATCAAAATCAAAATCAAAATCAAAATCAAAATCAAAATCAAAATCAAAATCAAAATCAAAATCAAAATCAAAATCAAAATCAAAATCAAAATCAAAATCAAAATCAAAATCAAAATCAAAATCAAAATCAAAATCAAAATCAAAATCCAAATCAAAATCAAAATCAAAATCAAAATCAAAATCAAAATCAAAATCAAAATCAAAATCAAAATCAAAATCAAAATCAAAATCAAAATCAAAATCAAAATCAAAATCAAAATCAAAATCAAAATCAAAATCAAAATCAAAATCAAAATCAAAATCAAAATCAAAATCAAAATCAAAATCAAAATCAAAATCAAAATCAAAATCAAAATCAAAATCAAAATCAAAATCAAAATCAAAATCAAAATCAAAATCAAAATCAAAATCAAAATCAAAATCAAAATCAAAATCAAAATCAAAATCAAAATCAAAATCAAAATCAAAATCAAAATCAAAATCAAAATCAAAATCAAAATCAAAATCAAAATCAAAATCAAAATCAAAATCAAAATCAAAATCAAAATCAAAATCAAAATCAAAATCAAAATCAAAATCAAAATCAAAATCAAAATCAAAATCAAAATCAAAATCAAAATCAAAATCAAAATCAAAATCAAAATCAAAATCAAAATCAAAATCAAAATCAAAATCAAAATCAAAATCAAAATCAAAATCAAAATCAAAATCAAAATCAAAATCAAAATCAAAATCAAAATCAAAATCCTTAGGAAAGATTAGGAAAGAGTTGAGTAGGGATAAAAACAAGGATTAGATCAAGGATGTGGATGAGGAGTTGATCAAGGGTTTAAACTAGGATTGACTAAAAGGACGCATTAGGACAAAAATTATAACAATAATTATGACAGTGATAAGAACAATAAATATGGTTGATAGTAACACTAGGATTTGGACGAAGATTAAGATATGCGTTGGGTCAAGGATTTGACTAAGGCTTGGGACAAAAAGTAAGGCAAGAAAAAGTTCAACGATAAGAACAAAGTTCAGGATAATTTTAAGGACAAGGAAGAGTCAAAAAATTTGGACTTTTATAAGAATAAGTATAAATTCAAGGATTTGGAGAAGTATTTGAACAAAGATTCAGGCAGGAATTAGGACAACAATAAGGACAAGGATCAAACATTTGAACAAGAATTTTGGAAAAAATATGTATAAATAATAATTTGTACACGAATTTCGATCAAAATTACAACAAGGATAAGGACAAGAATTAGGAAAAGTATTAGGACAAGAATTAGGACAAGAATTAGGATCTAGACAAATACTATAACTAGGTTAAGAAAAATGTAAGGATAGGTATTAACACAAATATTTGGACAAAGTTTGGGATAAGGGTTTGGAATAAGAAAAATATAAAGGATTTGAAGAAGTATTGGAATAAGTTTTGGGGTTATATTTAGTACAAAGATTATAACGAGGCCTAACAAGGATTAGAAAAAGGATTTGGAAAATAATGCAAATATGAATACTTGCTATGATTTGGTAAGGATTTTAGCAAGTATTAGTACAAAAATAAGTTCAAAAATGAGTTTTTCGATTATGGAAAAATATTTGTGAAAGCCTTAAAAAAAGGGTTTGAGACAGGGATTTTAACAAGAATTTGTAAAAAAAATTGAAAGAGGCTAAGGGCAATGATTAGGACAGTAAATAAGACCTGGATACGGAAACGCATTAAAACAACGATTGTGACAACGAAATATGTTGAAAAGATGTTGTTTCGTTACTTGGTCTTACTGTTTCGAGTGAACAGCACGCGTTCTGAGCGACTTATTTTTGTACTTTCCTTGTGATTTTCTTTGTGTGTGTTGTTTGTTATGTTTTGCAAAAAATATGTTTTGAAAATGCAGAATTTTTTCGAGAAAAGAAAACATTACTAGGCCACCCCAAAGATACTACATGTCGGATACTACATGTTCGTGTGCTTAAAAATGTGTTGAATAGACATGTCCGATGCAAGACAAACATTTTTGACATTTTGCTCGGTCCATCCGACATGTAGTACATTTTGTGTACGTCTCCATCCAACTTGATGCATTTTGTCATTGGATACAAATTTTTGAGAGAAGCACATCTCGCGCATAAAATGACGAACCCAATAAATGTTGAATGTTCAAATGAATCTGTTGATATAGAAAGAAGTCTCGCGGAGACTTGAAAGAAAAATGAGAATAGTATAAAAATAGTGCAAATAAATAAATTTTAGTGCTAAAAAATAATAAGTGCACTCGATGTTTACTCCACGAAATCCATAAAATAGTTCATCCGACATGTCGGACGGTGTAGGACCAACGACAAAAAGTTCTGTTATTTTAACTACATGTCCATCCGACTTGTAATATCGTTTGGAATGGCCTATTCGTAGCTTAATCTATTTTTTCCTATAGCAAAACACCCTCTCAAAGTGTTTGTCCCACATATAAAAAGAAAAAGTAAAAGTGTTAGCACTGCAATGAAGTTTGACAGCACTACGGTGTGGATATGATAGACGTCAATCTACTTCTGCCACCTTCTTTAAATACATCTTGGTTTTAATCAATTAATTTATTTATTTCATGTGTCAGTTTTTCTTATATAGAGGCGTGGGGTTTTTGAAAACCACTAGAAAAAGTCAACAAGGGGGAGGTGGCCGATTTTAAGGTCAAAAACAGCTTAAAATCGGTCACGAGCTTATGAACGACCCTTAAGTTAGCATGAATGAATTGTAGAAATCCATCAGCGTAACATTATGATTCGTAAATTAAAAAAATGAGCTAAAAATAATATCATCATTTATGATAACTTTTGGAACATGTTTTTAACAAAAATATTAATCATTTATGATTCAGTTACACACTCATGCTTATTTCTGAACTGTAACTAAAACGAAGTGAATTTTTTGTGTTTTTAGTAAAAACACGTTAGGAATATTAATCCGTTAAAAAATTAAGATCATAATTTTTTTTTTCAATAGAAAGCTGCTCAATTTTTATTACAAACTTTTAAAACAAGACTCGAAATAATCAAAATTAACGTAACAACTTTGATTATGTTGAATACACTTCAGAGCAGAGTTTTCAAATTTATTGGTAATTTGTTAGGAAACTTTGGTAATTTCTTGCTATTTTCTTTTTTTGTTGTTTATAAAATAAAATTACATGAAATAAAGAGCATGTTCTTCTTAATAACAAGCAAAGCGTAAAGTTATTGAAAGCAATAAAATTAACATATTGGGAACACGTTGAATGTTACAAAAAAATTCTGGCACACACACACATACACTTGCACACATATGTAAATACAAGAAAACAAATTGTTAATTTGTGTGTGTGTGTGTGTGTATGTAAATAAAAAAAACATCTAAGAGAAAACTGTGTATAAAATTTACATAATAACACAAAACAGCGTATTCATTAAGAAGCAACAACAAAGAAAAACAACAAAATGTAAATGAATATTGCTTACAAATATTGACAGGCGAAGAGCTAAAAACAACAACAACAATAAAAAATAACAAAAACACTAAATAAATGTGTCAACATTATAACAATAAAAGAAAAAAAAACAAAACAAAAAGTAAACAAATTGAATTTAAGCAGATAAAAGTAGCAAAGAAAGACGTAGAGTATTTGTCAAACAACAACAACAATAAAATAAAATACATGCAAACAACTTTTTGACATACTGACATTGTTGTATTAAATTTAGTTACCTGAAGAATAAAGACCAGCATTGTACTGTTGAAATTATAAAATCATCTTTTGAACAGTCTTCGGCAACTAATTAATGTCATAATTGTCAAATACTACCTATAGTAAAATGTGGTGGCTGAGATGATTTCGTTGAATAGCATTAAGATGACTTCCTTATTGAAGTATTTGTTTACAGTAGTACACTTTAAACCGTTTTTGTGTTACTCACGACATGGTGTTCTTATTTTTTGAGCCTTCAATTATGGGATGTAGCTTATTGATACCGATAAATAATACATTCATAGATGTCGATGTTTTAAGAATTTAATATCAAAAATAACTTTTTTTTTTTATTCTATTTTTCCCGTCTCTTTTGGTTGGCAGATTATCTCGAATTTTATTAATCTGATATACTTGATCTGCTGAGTTTGAAATATGCTACAATTTTGCACACAGCCCATGTTAACACATCTTGAACCCAGCCAATAAATTCAATCTTTTCAAAACATTGTAATTTTTTAAAAAATTATACTATCTAGATTCTAGAACAAGTTACAAATTAGATTCTCTTATTCGAGCCCAGCGTGGCGGGATTAATCAGATAATATTCTGTAGAAGTTTTGACGTAGAATTTCATTTTACAACGTGGCTTTCATGGGATATTTTTAACAAATTTTCCAAATCCATAAAACGTTTTTGACGAATACTTTAGGGTATACCTATAGCCTTTAATACTCATCGTTCACAGATAATATATATGCTAATACATCAGATATATCATGCGCTGGATGAATAACTTATTTTGGATTTTGTCACTTTTATATAAAAGTCACAAAATAGCAAAATCTAAAAATAAAAATATATATTTTTATATAAGAAAACCAATCCTTAGCTCTCTAATCATTTGAGAGTAGCTCACAAATTATGCATCGGACAGAGGTAAAATTAGGACCAATGGTAAGGGCATTCACTGAACTTGGAATATAGCCACCATCATTTTTTGAAAATCGGGGTATTCACTTTATTCTGAAATTAGATGTAACATTTATTCATTTGAGTATAGCTTGAAAACTATACATCGGACAGCGACGAAAGTGACACCATTGGTAAAGGCATTCGCTTATACTTCTTCTCAATACTTCTTTTCAAACTGTCAAAATGAACGAAATGAGTAAAATATTTGACATATATCGAGCTATAACTGCGAAAAAGATGTAACCATCAAAACTAAAATTTTAAACGAGAAGATTTCTTTTAATTATTTTCGACAATTTAATTTTTAGTTACGACAATTTTTTACACAATCCTTGCATTTAAATAATGATATTATTATAATTAGTAATATTTTATAATTATAGATTGTTGATAATGACAAAAAATTATAAGTTTCGATAAGAAAAAAAATTTTTGTAAATAGCTGGTTACATCTTTTTCGCGGTTATGGCTCGATATGCTTTATTTATCATGCCTACTTTTAACTTTTTCTGTATTTTGACATTGAAAAGAAGTCCATTACTTGAGTCGTATTTATATATTTTTTAATATTGGGAAGATTAATAAATAATATGTCGAAACAATCGGACCAACAAGACAAAGTAAAAAAAGGTTTATTTTTAATTTTTTGTTTATTTTTTACCATCAATAAAAAACTTGTCAACCCTGTAGCTCCTTAGAGTAGCTCCTTAGAGTGTGAAAATAGACATCCCTCACAAAAGAATTTTTGCTCAGCTCGACATTGCTTTTAACCACCAAAAATAGTTGCAAATAGTTGTGGGACACCCTGTACATTGAAATATAAGGTTTCATATATTTCATAGTCAGTGCTTGACTGACTGACTGACTGACTTCCTTACATATTAAAACTTTGTTTTTTATTCATTATTATTTCTTGCATGGCATGCTCGTGTGTCAACTTCATTTTTCAATTTCATTTTTTTTTTTTTTCAAACCGCATTTCATTTTCATTACTTGTTCACGTCATTCAAAAAGTTGTGCGTATGTCAAACCAACCAGCGATATGTCACCAGGGTTGCAAGCAAATTGAAGCCAAAAGGTACCAGCTTATTTAAATAAGATTATGTTCAATAACAAATAAAACACAAAAAACAAAAACTAGAATGGTATCAAAAGCAATTTCATCGATATAAAAATATTGTTATCTTAAACAGTCTTGTACGTACAATTTTTTTTAAAAAGTACTGAAATCCGGCGTGAGCTGCTTAACCCAGCAACTAAATTGGCATTAAAAAAGTATATTCAACGCATATTTTAGATAATTATGAGCAATATCGAAAAAATTAAGAAATAATGATTATTTTATGATTTTTATTTTTTTGCTCAGATATAAAAATCGTTTTCTGATTTTTATTTTTTAAATCAAAAATAAAAATTATTTTTAAGTTTTATTTTTATACTCAAACAAAAAAATCATTTTTGATTTTTATTTTTTTTCCTCAAACAAAAAAATCATTTTTAATTTTTATTTTTGTACTCAAACAAAAAAAATCATTTTTAATTTTTATTTTTGAGACAAAAAATAAAAATCGAAAAATGATTTGTATGGGTTTTTTTATATATTTTTTTTTTTTTGTCAGAAATAGAAAGAATTTTTTTGATTTTTATTATTTCGCTAAATAATTAAAATTAGTTTTTCGTTTTTATATTTTTGTTCAGACATTTAAATCGCTTAAGGATTTTTGTTATTTTGCTCCTAAATTAAAAATCGATTTCAAGAGCTTTCTTCTTGTTAGACATTCTTAATAGTTATGTTTTTTATCGCTTCAAAATTTGAAAAGAAACTAAGATGATATTAAATTTGATATTAATTTTATTGAGAATTTTTAAAATGACAGGCATTCATTTTTAAGAACAAAATTTTGTCCAAATTTTGAAACAACCAATTCTGTTCACACTAAATAGCGGAATAGCGAAGCTTTCAATATCTACATCGTCAAGGCCAGCTTGCGCTTCAGTTTAAAACAAACATAATTTGTTAAGCAATGGTTTTAGAACATGTAAAAAAAGTAAAGAAAGTTTAAAGTCGGTCTAGCTTGACTCTGACATACCCTTGACCTACTTTTTCATAAAAAATAATAGCATTGGAAAAGGAATTGTCCGTGCGCGGATAAGCCCATATTTTGTATAGATTTAAAATTTTATGAAAAATTTACAAGTTTTATTCCTTTAAAATAATCAGTTTTAATTTTGAGCTAAAAACTAAAAATCAACAAATAATTTTTTTTTTCAACAAAATAAATAAAAATCAAAAATAATTTTAATTTTTGAACACATTATATAAAAATCAAAAATAATTATTATTTCTGAGCTAAAAAAATAAAAATCAAAAATAATTTTTATTTCAGAGCAAAATAAATAAAAATTAAAAAAAATTTTTATTTCTGAGCAAAAAAAAATTTAATTCAAAAATAATTTTTATATCTGAGCAAAAAAATAAAATTCAAAAATAGTTTTTATTTCTGAGCAAAATAAATAAAAATCAAAAAGAATTTTTATTTCTGAGCAAAAAAAAATAAAAATCAAAATAATTTTTATTCCTGAGAAAAAAAATTTCATTCATTTTTCAAAATCATTTTATAATAATTATTTTTAATTTTTAAGCTTAACGCTTAAAAAAAAAATCATTATTTATTCTAAGAGTCAACACAAATTCCAGCATTTCGGTATACTCAAAAGTTTTTTCCGGCGCTTGGAACATACTGATTTTTTTTCATTAAAATTTGAAAAATAATCATTATTTTCGGTCCCTGTTTTAGACACTTAGTTTGAAACCACGCTCTATGTGTAGTGCATGTTTCAGTTTTCCAGTAGTAGGACATCACCAAGTAACTCCATTCTGAGTTTCAATGTTCTATTTCAATGTCCAAAACTATGCGATAACAAATATTTGGCTTGTATGAGTAGAGTCACAGCTCTTTGTCCAATGACATTCCCAATTTTCTAGTAGATGGTTATCACTTAATGATAACTGCTTTCTGAGTTTCAATGTTATGTGACTTTTACATCTATAGCTATTCTGTATCGAAAAATTTGCTTGTATGGGCAGAGCCACGCCTAGTTTGTCACAGCTGGTGGCAGTTTTCACGTAGAAAAACCTGGCCAAATTAATAATTCCACACAGAGTTTAATTATAATGCAACATTCAGTTCCAAAACAAATCGAAATCAAAAATTTGTTATTGTATGGGCGGTGTTACGCCACATAATTCCTCATAGGTTTTGGAATTGCAGTGCTTATAAGAATTTTAAAACTGGTGCACTGCAAAAGTCATAGAAGACACAACTAATGAGTTGGTGTAGGAACCAAAGTAACCGCACTCCAGACTGCTAATGGTTTGTTCGGTATATAATTATGTTGTTGTAGAAATATTTTACTTCATGACTTGATGCAAAAGTCAAGGAATTCATTTTTAAAAATTATGATTTTTAAATGAAAAACATTAAAAGTATTTAAATTTTAATTGAGAGTTTTAAAGACGTGTTTAAGAGCGAACATCGGAAAATAGTCAAAGCAGCATAATTAAAATGAACTTTTATCTCTTCATGCAGAAAAACTTCTTCAAACATTACCTGTCTTCGTTTTAAAAACCATCTAAAAGCACAAAATCTAATGCCAAAAGCACTGAGTTTCTCTGAATTTTATGATTTCCTTTTATATCACTTGTCTTCTTCTTCTTATTCCGTTGCTACCTAATTTGGCAATTAAATATAATTTCATTTAGCAACCTCAATATATCGCTTAAAAATCAATCATTTTTTATAATGTATGTCAGTTGAATTGACAAAAAAACAAGCTGACACGTCAAAAAACGCGATAGAAACAATTTGTCGCCGGAAATAAAACAACAGAGATGCAAGTGGGCTGTTTGATGTGAAGTGGAGAAAAATCAGTGTTTTATGTCATTGAACTGCTTCTGCATATGAGCTTGCATTGAGTGCTCTGCTCTTCTTATCTAATGCAGTCAAAGGAAAAGCGCGACAACGATGACGAGAGAGGCAGTTGCATAAATTGACAATTAAGCGACGATTGACAGCTGACAGTTGATTGAGCGACCAATTGAATGAACGTTTGTTTATTATTTTCCTTGTTGTTGCGGTTGCTACTGTTTGTTGCTTTTGTTATGACGGTGGCATTGTGGTTGCTTATGTTGTTGTTGTTGTTGTTATTGTTGACATGTCACATCAAAACTTAATTCGTATTTAATGCCTTAACATAAATTTAATGTGACAGTTTTTTGACATTAAATATTTATGCGATTATTTATAGGCCACCGCCTATGAAAAACCTTCTCAGCATGCTTGAATACAGAAATGAGGCTACCTTCAGAGTTAAATGCGAGTTAGCTGTTCCAGTTAAATGCGGGTTTTATCAATTTAAATGGCGCCAAGTGACGTGCAGAAAAGTGTCATGTTAAGCGCTGTAAAAATTTAAATACAGAGATAGATTAAGACTAAAAAAACTGCTTGTAGAAAAATACAAAACCAGTTAAGAATTTTCTCGATATGCAAATAAATGTATTTTTTTTTTTTTTGTTTTTCATCTCAAATACACCAACATAGCTAGCTAAAACTACTTCAATTAAATTTGCACTTCAAAAACGCATTTGCAATTGCAATCAATATCGATTTTATGGCTTTCATCTGTCAAACTGACATTGATATTTATTTATGTTCTAGATACATAGTGTTGAATATGACGCAGATGAGCTGCTGATTTCGATTTCATGCTCAATGAAATCTACGATTGCTAGTGAAATACTTAGACATGTGTCGGTGGTGTCTGAAAATTAAATTTACTTCAACATCAATAGAATTTCTAGTCAAGTATTTTTTTTTTATAAGCATTTCAATGCATGCAAGATTTGTGGATGACGGTGCTTGCTTAACACTTACACAACTGCAAATGGCGGTTGTTGAAATGCAAAGCACACAAATTTCCACACCTACTTTAAAAAAAAAAAATAATTATGTATACATACCCTACGCGCGTAGTCAAGTATATGTGCATTAGGCCGCGTGCATAGTAAACGCTGATTCAGATAGGCAGGCAGACAGGCAGGCTAAAATCTATGTGAACAAGCGAGATAGATAGCTATTTGTATCTCTATTAATTTGTGTTAGTTTACCAACAGCAGGACATCACCAAGTAGTAACGCCATTTTAAGTTTAAATGTTTTATGACGTTTGCTTCCATAGCTAATAGATATCGATAAATGTACTTGCATGAGAGGAGCCACGCCCCATTTACCAAAATCAGTATCAATTTTCCAGTGGAAAGACCTAGTCAATTAGTAACATCGTAATGAATTTCATAGTTATGTGATATTTAGTTCCAAAGCTAAAAGATATCAAAAATTTCAATTATATAGACTGTGCCACGCCCCCTTTGCAGTAGTTTTTTATTTTAATCAGTCAAGAGACATGACTTAGCAAGTTTGTATCGAGTTTCATAATTGTGTGACTTCAGGTATGAAGGTTATACCGAAAATTTTGATACTTAAAAAATTGACATGCCCCTCGCTCATTAAATGTTACCAGTGGATAGGTAGACGTGAGAAAATAAGGTCGAATACAGGACTCCAAAATTGTTCGATATCACAAATTTGGTTTGTTTGGTTTGTACGCCCCTTTTTCCAATCGTAACAAAACTTCACCTATGAGCTGACAACGTTTCCTCGCATTCGGATGAACGATATTGCAATGCATTAAGAAAGAACAAACAAACAAACATTAATTATGCCCTAAACCTGTTAGGCCAGGCCGCCTTTGTTTAAGCGAAACCGGTTTAAAAAAGTATTTATATTCTTGATAAGCGGTAGCTCGTGAATCGATTTAGCTCTGTCCGCCCGTCTGTCTGTGTGTTGTGCGTAAACACAGAATAAGAAGAAAGAGTTAAGATAATTGCATGAAACTTGGAACACATGTTCAAAGAATTGCACTGTTGAATTGTTTTGGAATTTGCCCACAGACACGCCTACCTCCTATACAACAAAAAATAGATATCACTGTATACAGGGTTGTATTTAAGCTACAGAGACAAAATTTGACTTGCATGTGTTTTTTGACAAAAGAAAGAAGTATACAAAAAAAAAATAGGCTTGGTCCACCTATGAACACGCCCACCTCCCATAAAAAGCAAAAATTGAAAACTCTATAGAGAGTCTTAAAATTAAGTTATAGGAATACAATTTGGTATGGGAGTATTTTACATGTAACCCAAGAAATGTTGGAGCAATACAGGTGCTCCGCCCACGACTACGACTACCTCTATTGAAACCACCATAAAAGTTTTTTATATAACGTATAGAGGTAAAACTTGCTATGAGAATATTTTATGCAAGCAATGAGATGTGCACAAGAAATGGGCGTCATCTGCTTACGTACACGCTCACCCCCCTTACCACCCATTATTGTAAAAAGATTTATATTTGAGCTATAAAAACTAGATAAAGGTTTATATATGAATTACAGAGATAGAACTTGGTATATGACTATGTTATATCAACCTCCCATATAACCCACAATAGTGAAACTCTATAAGAGTTGAGGGGCAAATTAGAGGTTGATATTGCAGCTACAGGAATAAAATTAGCTATGTCCGTATGTAACATGAAAACTAATATGTGTACAAAATATACGTGTCATCCACCCTCAAACACTCCTAACTCCTATACAACCCACGTAAGTTAAACCTGTAAAAAAAAAATTACAATTTTGGCACTTGAAAGTACTTTGTTGCATGTGTTATTAAACGTTTGCACACAATTAACCAAGAACTAGATCTACATGTATTATGAAGACTCCGAACGGCTAAAGTTCATGTTCTCAAAAAACTTTAAATGGCATAATTTACTCTCTGAGGTTCACCATTGTCTACAGAGAGGCGACGGCCGAAATGAAAAATTGATTTCTTTTGAAAAAAAAAAACTTTTTCCCGGGGTAAGGTTTGAACTCGAGATTCCTTCGTTTGTACGCCACACATTTAGCATACAAAACCTTTTAAAAAAAAACATGAATTTTGGCTAAAAATAAAAAGTTATGTTTAAATATTTTATGTATAATTGAGTAGAGCTTGGCCGACTTAAAGTTTGCTTACTTGTTATATCCTAAACCTGAAAGGTCAGGGTATATTTACTTTGTGCAAACATTGGTAACATATAGAAATAAGCGAGTCCGGTATAGAAAACTATGTTTATTCTTGATCAGAGTCAATTTGTCCGCCCGTCTGTGTGTAATCCGTAAGCACAGGATAAGCAGAAGCAGTTAAAAAAAAATGCAAGAAGCTTAGTACACATGTTTATAAGAACCCTAGTATCTATACTTTTGAATATTTTTGGAATCCGCCCAAGGACACGCCTACCTCCCATACAACCAAAAAACTTAAATCACTGTATAGATGTTTTTATGAAAGCTACAGAAATAAAATTTATTATTTATATATTTTGTACAAAAACAAAGGCTTGTACACAAAATGGGCATGATCCACTCACAAACATGCCAACCTCCCATACAACCCACAATATTTAAAATACCATAAATAGGTTTTTATGTGTCTAACAGCGATTAAACTTGGTATGGAAGGATTTTATATCAAAACTAAAAACGCCCACCTCCCATGCAACTTGCAACATTGAAAATACCATCCAAAGGTTTATATATGACGTACACGTTAGTGTACTTTTTATTATTATGTATTAACGTTAGTGTGGCAGGATTTCATATCAAAACTGAAGTAGACGACAAAATGGACGTCACCCGCCCACGTACACGCCTTCCTCCCAAGTGGCAATATTGAAAATACCATAAAAAGGTTTTAATATGACAATCCCTACAGGGATTTAAGTTGGTTTGGTAGAATTTTATATCAAAACTAAGGAGCACATAAAAAATGGGCGCCACCCGCCTACGAATCGCCCTCCTCCCATACAAGTCATAGTATTAAAAAAACTATAAAAAGGCTTATATATGACCTACAGGGTTCCAACTTTGTTTGGGAGGATTTTATATGAAAACTAAGCTGCTCAAGACAATACCCAACTCTCAAAAACCCACATTAGTGAAACCTGTTAAAAAATGTTAAGAAGTAAATACATGGATTTTGAAAATATATGAAGTTATTTATATTTTTTTAAATATATTAATTAAAATTTAAATATGATTGGAGGTTTAGGGTACTCCATAGTCGGGCTAAACCGACTTTAGAGTTTCCTTACTTGTTTTTTTAGTAACTTTGATCCTTCATAACTTTGACTGGAGTGGGTAAAATAAAATAAAAAATTTTTTTTTAAGTCCATGGTCATTTTTGAACAAATTCCTGAACACATCCTTGATTCTCGGATAGTTTCTTTGAGATAATATTAAATTTATAGAAAAATTTTACTTGAAACTCATTTTTCTGCATTAAGTTTTTAAAAAATATATAAAATAACTCCGAAACTACTCTACCGATGATGACTTTCATATTTGAGACAGTTTTGTTAGAATTAAATTGCCTCATAATGATAATTAAAGCAATTTTCGTGGTTTTTTATAATTTTTTATGACCATAATTCATAAAATTCATTTGTTATTAGGGAACTTTCTTACGAACTAAAACGGTTTTTTAAATTTTGTAGTATTCTGTGATTTTGACTTTTCCTCTTAAAACATTTACATGTTTAATTTTTGTTTATAAAATTGTATTTTCATTAAACACATCTATATTTACTTTTATTTGTTTGAGGGGGGAGAGAGTTTTGAATCATTAAAATTTCCCTCTTGGCTACGGGTCAAATCTTTAAACAGAGTTTGGTTTTCTTTTGATACTTAATGATCATCTCCTTAAAAGTTTTCATACCAAATTTTTATTCATACTCTTTTTGCAGAAATCAAAATTTTGTTCTGTGAGTAGTACCGCTAAAAGTCTAGAATTTGCACCCGTTAAAGCTTCATCACTTATTCTCAAAGTTCTTTCAAAATCCTTAAATTAGCACAACATTGTTTTTCAGCTCAAAATTTTGCATAATGAAAAAACGTCAAAATCTTAGTTTGCCGGTTTTATTACTGGGGAAAAATCATAACCCAGCGTTATTGTCATAAAACCGTAAACATTTTATATTCCTCACCCAATTGAACCCATATGCAGAACAAGAACAGCTGTGGCTGCTTTATTTTTACGTATGTGTAAATGTTAAAATTTAATAAAAACAAAAAAACTTGCTTAAATTAACCGCTAAGTAGCCGCCGCGCCAAAGCCTGACTATAAAATTGATGGCGCATTGGTAACCCTTTAGCTGAACCCGTTTGAACTCGCACGAAATTCCAATAAAAACAGCAAATAATTAACAAAAATAAACCAAAGCAGCACTAAAAAACATACAAACAGACGGAATATTTTTTTTTTGTTTTTTTCTTTTTATTTTGCTCATCAAACATCAAAAGAAGAATTTGTTAAAAATAAGAAAATCGCACAAAATAAACTTGAGAGAAAGAAAAAAAAATTAAAAAAAAAAACACATACCAAGTGACTCATGGCTACGTCAAGTGACTCCAAACAGCGGCGCAAAATAAACTTAATGATACCGCATGAGCGGTCTCTGGCTGAGCCCCAGCTTAGTCTGAGACCGCAGTCGTCGGGTATTCAAGCGTGTGCATGCGTTTCGCTAAACGCTGTGTGCTAGACAATTAAAATAATAATAATAATAATTTGTAAATATTTTTTTTTCATAGCCATAACAATAAAAACGTAAAGCATGCAAAAAAATATGTCATCATTAAAAAAATAGTGACAAAAAGTGAACTAACGCCTCAAATACCAAAACAGTGTTCAATTTGCATTCTAAAAGTAACTCGTAAACAGTAGCTGAATAAAAATATCATACAATATGATACGTTCTTAAAACTAAGCGCACAAAAAGCTTTTCTGCGTCCTCAAACGTCGCGTAGGCACAGTGGGCTAAAAACTTAAAACTAAAGCACAAATTCCTGCATATTTATATATACTATATATATAAGACCAAGTTTAATCAAACAACAAAAAAAAAAACTAATTAAACTAAAAACACCAACAATAAACAACGAAGCTTCAATCAAGTCACAAACTAATTTCTACACAAACACATACAAACACACACTCACCAAAATGTTCACAGTCGCACGCACAAAATACACCATCTTGCGGCTGCTGCTCAAGCTGCTACTTTTTATAAGCATTATCAATGCTAATCTTGGTGCAGCTTATCAAACGGAAATTCCTTCAACAGCAGCAGCAGCTGTCACTGCTCTGCCAGCAACGATCTCAGCAGTTGATTTTGCAACAGCCCAAATGCCGGCAAGCAGCTCAGAGACTTCCGCTTCTCTACCCTCTTCATCTAGAGAAACGTTAGTCAATGTCTACGATTATGGTTTGAACGATGACGCTGTTAACGATGTCGATGTCGATGTCGATGTTGATGGTGCTGTTGGCGATGGTGATAGTGATAGTGATGTCAGCTTAGCTTCCTCTACAGACATTATTGAACATGATGATGAGACTGAATTGTTTGCACCCACTGTTGCTACTTCCGTTGAGCAACAAGATCAGCCAATAGTACCGGCAACAACATTGTCATTTGCAAATGTTGTGCCCGCCATAAGTGGCGGTTTTGGGGGTGGTATTCGTTCTTCACTACTGCCCGATGATAGCAGTGCCACATCGACTACGCTGAACTATGCCTCACCACCTTATGAAGCTGTTGATGATAAATATGGTAAATATTAGCATTATTTTTTTTTTAATTTATCTTGTTGCAAATATTGCAAAAAATTTTTTATATTAAAAATAAAGATTTGACAAATATTAACCCATCATTATCGGTAATGCTACGAAAGTATTTCGCGCTGGCAGACTTACTTTTATTACTTTAAGAAACATCGACTTTTATCAGTCTTTTTGAGTTTTTTCAAGCGACTCACTGATAACGATTTTTTTCTTAAATAAGAAAACTTAAAAGTTAGCTTTATTTTGTGAATAAAAAATTTAATTAAAAAAAAGAGCTATACGTGATTGATGCAATATAATTATAAAATCGACTCTGTTAAAGGTTAATTATTTTTTATATTTTGAGGTAGCAAAACAAATAATTATACTGTGAAAAGCTTACTTTTAAATTCTAATTATGTTTTCTTAAGATATGTGTGATAATACAGCAGTAAAAGTTTGTTGATATGTTGAGGGTAAACTTAAAAACCACTTAATAGATTTCGGTGAAATTTTATTACAATTACCATAAATCTTTCTGGATGGATATAGGCTATGTATAACTGCTTACTCGTATATAAATCAAAAGTTATATATGGAATTACAATTAACATACTTTACTTTATTTTTAATAAAAATCATCATTGTGATATTCTCTTAGAATAATTTCGGCCCTTTCAAGCGTAATGCAAGTTTTTTTCAAAAATTTGATCCATGCTCTTCATTTTGCCTAAAAAAGAATTGGCTAAAAAAAACGACTACAAAAGCGATTCAAGAAAAAAAAAAAACAATATTTAAGAAATTGTTATTCCAAGTCAACTTTTTGAAAAAACTTTACTTAACTACAAGAGTCTCATTAATCAGTCTTTAAACAAAAAAGTAGGGCTCTCGATTTTTTCGAGCTTTTTTCGGTTTTCCGGGTACCCGGGCACCCGGTTGCTCGATACTCGAAAAAAACCTGGGTAGCTCGAAAGTTGACACTACCCAGGTAATTTGATTAATACTATCCGGGTAGTTTCTAATTTTCGAGCTACCCGGTAGCTGAAAATACCAGGGAATAACGCAGAATAACGCAGGTAGTTCGAATTACCCGGGTAGCTTGAAATGCCCGTTAATACAAGATACTACCCGGGTAATTCATAAATAAACTTATGTTTAACCAACAGAGACAAATTTTGGTTCGTATGTATTTTATAACAAAAACAATGTTTTTGAAAAATGGGCGGCACCTCGCCCACCTCCCATACATTATAAGAATTGAAAAATCCTTAAATAAGCTTATGTTTTACCTACAGATATAAATTTTGCTACAAATATAAACTTCGTTTTAAAACAAAACGAAGGCGTTTTTGAAAAATAGATGTTATTCGCTCACGTACACGCCTACCTCCTATACAACTCTCAATTTAAATTTACATAAATAAGCTTTTGTAGGACTACAGAGATAAAATTTGGTTTGTATGTATTTTATATCAAAACTAAGATGTGCTATAATTTGGGAGTTTTCCATTCACGAACACGTCCACCACCCATACAACCCTCAATAGGGAAGACACTATAAAGACACACTCACACACACTATGTGAGCTATAGGAATAAATCTTCGTATATGTATATTTTTCATCAACATTTAAAAATTGGGCTTCGTCCGCCCATGAACACGCTATGTTTCAATACTATTATACTATGGAACAAATTCTGGTTAGCAAAAGTTAGGTCGATTCTGAGAGTGAGGAGTGAAAATAGAGGCTAATTTAGAAGACCCGTATCGCGACGTTTGTTTATATAAGTTCGAATTTTTTTTTAATCGACCTTCGAACTTTGCAGTCTCAATGCTCTTACTACATACTATTTTATAAATCATAATAATAAACCACATTTGACTTGAAGATATATTATTTATTCCTTCATTGAATTTAGCATTTTTTACACCAAAAACGTTGATATTCTTGAATTCAATTCATTGTTAGGCATAAATCATGTTTTCGTCGCAACAACTTTTAAACAACAGCAATAAAATTTAACCCTCAACTAAAGTGTTGCGCTAACGTTAACAAAACGGCTTACATGATTTACAAAAACAATTAAGAATGAAGAAAAATAACAACAAAACAAAAAAATACAATGAGTCAAGGTAAAATAATGCATGCTGCTTGAACTTGACCTCAACTCGGCTATAGCAGCTGGCTGAAAACAATGTCTTAACCCTTAACTGCATTACATATCACAACGGGAACACAAAAGCGTTTTTGTTGTTGTTGTTATTGTTGTGATAAAACACTGATTAAACGGTTGTAAATAATATTATAGTATTAAACAACAAACAAAACAACAGCTTCGAATGCAATTCGCGGCATCAAGTCAACCGACAGCTGACTGTGTTTAATGAGCAGTGTTTAATGTGCCAGCAGCAAAAAATTTATAGTTCGTCATAAAATTCAGCGTATTCTTACAAGAGCAGGTTTACCAAGCATAAAGTGGGGGAGGGAAGTGCATGCATGGGTTTGAATTTAGGGGTCGTTTTTAGGTCATAGTTTTCATTTGTTATTTCTTCATTTAAGTTATTATACATTAAGTTTTTATGCATTTAGTTTTTATTTCTTTATCACAAAACAAAGAAATGAAATAAAAATCAAGAATTAAATAAACGAAATAGTATAAAATTATTTATTTTTATTGCTCTGTAGTCTGAAGGCAAGCTTGTTCAGCTGAGTTCTGAGCTCTAGAGTGATGTCTAAAAAAATTGCATGTTTCAATGCGCACCGTCGACTAGTTGTTCGTTTGATGCCGGTCAGCAACAACTACTGGAATTCCATCAATTGAGTCAATTTGGGTTAAAAACTAGCATCGTCAACTTATAATGTGAAGGGGTGTAAAAATTTACCAGGTAGCAACAGTTTATTAAAAGCTCAGTGTGAACAATTTTACTGTGAATAAAAAGTGATAGAATATTTTAAAAATTGATATTGATTAAATTTAGATAGTGGAGTTTTTAATAAAACACTATTGATGAAAATAGAGTACACAGTTACATTTAAAGTGATTTTTGATACTAATAGTGACACAGAAAAATAATCAAGATTTGTTTTTCACCAATTTCGATAGCTTTGAGCCCAAGATACGTGTCTTTTTTCAAAAAATGTCATGAGAGAAAAAGTTATCGCTATTCATAGAATAAAAGATATTGAAATTGTTTATATTAAAAATCCAACGAATTAATGTAGACTTGCTTCGAAATCAATGAATTCATGTCAAAATTATGCTTTTCTTTATACAAAAAGATACGCAAATTAAAATTAAAAAAATTAACATTTGTGTTAATAAGAGTGTATCGACTTGTATGGAAAAAATCTTACCCCCAATTCCGATACCAAAATTAAATCGTACATGAAAAATCTTTCCATTGATGTACTTTTTTTTATTTGAACCAATTTTGGCGTTCGCCGAATTGCATTTTTTATCAAATTTTTTAATGGAAATCCACTAATGGCTGTTTTAAAAAGAAAATCAAGCTTATCAATCAATTCCTTTCATATAAAAGCACAAAACTGCAAATTTTCATCCCTGTTGACAAATAATCTGTCGAGATGAAACAGTTTTTTTCAAAGTGAATCTACTTGTTATTTAATATTTGATGATTTTTTTTTTTTGTATGAAAGCATTTTTAAACTCTTTTTTTTTTGTTTGCTTAATGCAAAAGTAACGTATTTTTTGAAAGTACCACAGTTAACCAAATAAGAACAACCATTTTTTTCGAATCCTGTAAAGGACTAAAAATCGAATACGAGAGAAAAGTATGCAGAAATTCACATTTATAAAGTTCCAAACATTGCGTTCATTTGCGAAAAGTACTTCGATATCCATAGAAAACCATAGAAAAATGTTTGCTGTTTGAAATTCGACACATACCCTGTCATATTCAGGACACTGACTGGCCTGTTAATATCGCCACAGAGATGTCAGTGGCAGTTGTTTCTGCAGAACGAAAAAAACTAATAATATTTTCTATGTTGGAGGGCAGTTCAAAAAGGCCGACATTCGATCTAAATCAAGATCTAAAAACATTGTTGTTCTTATTTGGTTAACTGTAGTAGTTTCAAAAAATATGATACTTTTTTTTACGATACAAAAAATAAAAACATATCAAATAACAAATAGAAACTACTTGTAGTTAGCGGAGTATTTTTTTTTATTTGTTTTAAACAGGTAGAGGTAGAGGTAGAGGTAGAGGTAGAGGTAGAGGTAGAGGTAGAGGTAGAGGTAGAGGTAGAGGTAGAGGTAGAGGTAGAGGTAGAGGTAGAGGTAGAGGTAGAGGTAGAGGTAGAGGTAGAGGTAGAGGTAGAGGTAGAGGTAGAGGTAGAGGTAGAGGTAGAGGTAGAGGTAGAGGTAGAGGTAGAGGTAGAGGTAGAGGTAGAGGTAGAGGTAGAGGTAGAGTTAATCGAAATCTCTTTTCGAGCATGTTTGCCATTTTATTTGGCATAGCATTATTTTGTATAACAGTTAAAAATATTAAAAAATTATACCGTTCGGTGTTTAAAATTATTATTTTCAGTATTCTAAGTAAAAATCTAACGGAGTTCCACACATCCAACATCCGATTGGTTATTTACTTATTTGCACCGATCGGTGCGAAAAAATATACCCTTTCGGATATAAAATTCTAGCATCTTGACACGGTGTTTTTTAACACCGAATGGTGAAGGACTCCCTGGAAGGCCAGTGTAAAAATTCTATAAAAATTGTTTAGTGTGTAGAAAAATATCATGCACTGAAAAGTTAAGATTTACTTGTCAAAAAAGAACAAAAAAACAAACAAAAATTTTTAAATTTTTTGGCAAACTAACAAGCATGTCTGAAAACATGTTTTGTTTTTGCATGAAATTTATTTACTAAGCCACAAAAATTTTGTTTCTCTAAAAGTTAATCTTCTAAATTTTTAATAATACAAATTATTATTAAATCCTTTTAAAGATTTTATAAGATGCTTTCCATAGGAAAACTAGCATACAAGAAAAAATTATGCAATTATAATAATATAAAATTCT
Organism: Tetanocera ferruginea; assembly: GCA_958299015.1. Taxonomy (NCBI): domain Eukaryota; kingdom Metazoa; phylum Arthropoda; class Insecta; order Diptera; family Sciomyzidae; genus Tetanocera; species Tetanocera ferruginea. Next base: position 96,313,775 of record OY282642.1, read on the forward strand.
ATGTACTAAAAAATAAAGCACTACGAACAATCGTGCTAGAAATTGATTTTGAGCATTGTTTAAATGGGTGAAAACAAATTCAATTAAATTTTTTTAATTATCAGTAAAAAATATAACGCAAGTTTGTTTTGCTAATTATATTAATTGTAAAAGTTATATCTTGTTATTATTTATTACATAAAAAAAGTATTAAATATTATAGAAATAAAATAATTTTTAGTATTTACATATATCACTGCAGCTGCCTTGGTACAATATTTGTGTTATCAAATTTTAAAAAGGTTAAATGAATCTTAATGAAAATTCGGCTCTTTTTGAAAAATTTAATGTGTTGTGCAGACAAATTGCATGCAAGAAAAATGAAATTAACATTCTTCAATTAGATCATTTACTAAATTTTTGAAAAATGCTACAAAAATATCATGGTAGAAAAATTAAACTAACATGCGAGAAAATAAAATTTAAATCCTTTTGAGTTAACACAAGAAATTCTTCAAAAAAAAACTGTTTGCTCAAACAAAATATCATGCTAGAAAAACTATCAACAAGCTTGCTTGAAGCCAAAAGATGCTACTTCATGAGTTTAATTCTACCAAAAGTCGTTTGTTCAACACTTGATAAAAAACCATTAATATACTAACCAAAAAACCATTAGTATACACGTATACTTCTCAAAATTAATTTTTATTTAGTTTTCCTTTAAGAAATCGAATTTCGGATACACAAGTTCAGAATTGCAAAAAGGTTTTTCACAAATGTTTCAAGCAAATGCAAGAAAAAATTATATTAACTTTTCAAGATTTATAAGGTAATCTTCATATTGGCTCAGATTGAGTTAGATATAAAGAATAAGATTGGTATTAGGATTAAGATTTATATTTATATAAATTTAAAATAAAATTCACATTCAGATTGAAAAATAGATTGCAATTCCGCTTGATATTGAGATTTAAACTGAGATTGAGATTCATATCAAGACAAGAGAAGCACTTCTTTATTTCATACAAAAATTTACAAAATGAAGAGGTTAGACTGAGATTGAGATTAAGATGGTAACTAACATCAAGATTATAATTCATATTAAGATATAAATGAAGTATGAGATTGAGTATTTGATACAGATTAAAAGATAATCATACTCAGATTGAGACTGTGATTTAGATTGAGATTGAGTTTGATATTTAAATGAAAATAGCGACTAAGATTGAGTTATCATATCAATTCAAATATAGTCGAGGATGGCTTAAGTGAAAGGCAACAAAGACATTAAAAACTGAGTTACATAAATGGATAATTAATTCTACTAAAGACCTCTTAAAACACTCTTCATTGTTGTGGATAAGTTTTATAGAATTATCTAATGTCACGCTTGTTAAAACAAATGCGTTAACATGTTTTTTTTCGCTACTTAACGAATATAGCCAAAAAAGCAACCAAACAAAAAAAAAATACCCCCTTATTAAGCTTGTTGTTAAATACATGGACATAAAAAAAAACAAAACAAACATTTTTGTTTTATTTTCAAGCCTGTCACGCGAGTGCTAAAAACGCGATTAATATAGAGTAAAAGTAGTCAAAAGTCAAGGAAATTAAAAAAAAAATAATGAAAATTATGCGGAATGTTTTGTTTATATTTAATTTGCAGCTTAAAACTAAGCATTTAAACGTCTCTTCTTGCAAGCTTGTTAATTTTGCATGCAGCTCTTGATGTGAACACATTTTTGCTAATAGCTATAATTAAAACACAAAAAAAAAAGAAAAAAAACAACAACAACAATTTGAGAAGTAACAACAAATTTACATGTAATTAAAACTGCAGTTAAGTCTGACAAAAAGTAGGTAAAAAAGCGACAAAAATGTGGCAAAATGAAGAAAAAAAAAAACTAAACGCTGCAGGAAACTGCCTGGAAGAAACCTTTAGACGACTGTGGTGGCTTGGCAGAAGGCAGAATGTTAAGCGTGCGCGTAGCTCTTAACGCTAATATTTAATTAGATATAAGCAGTAGTTTTTGTTGTTGGGCTGTGCATGAATTACTAACGTAAGCATGTCATTGACCAATTAGTTGTTTGTTTTTGTTTTTACTGTTTCAAGCAACAATTGTTTGTTTTGACATTTAACTGTTTTGACAGTCTTACTTAATAAAATTTGTACACATTTTTAAGTCGTTGATTAAATAAAAGAAAACCTCTATGACTTTATTTATTAAATGAGGCTTAAAGAACATAGGTTCATGTTAGAAACAAACTTTGTAACTTTTATAATCTTCGACATACCAGAACCTGTGACCTTCATAAGCAGCTATTTATGCATCAAGTAGCAGAGTCACCTTAAATAAATGAAGCAATTAAGTGAATTTCTAAAAACTTATGACACTTAAATTCCATGAGCTTTTGTTTTTACACCCACACGCAACAATATCCTTCCCCAACCAGTGCGCTCGCAAACTATACAAAGGTCAAAACTAACCCTAATAAATTGTAACCAAAAGTTTTTTGTTAGCCTTGACTGACAACCTAAGCATGATTAATCACAAAGAACTACCGCTATTAACAAAAGGTTGTGATATACTGTATAAGCGCGTCAGTTCAGATCACCAGAACAGTTAATTGTTGCAGCAACCAGAAAGCTGAGCTACTTTAAAACTTTTGTGGGTGTCAAAACAGCGTGCAACACTTAAAAACTTGATATTTGATAAGTAAAGCGCGTTAGTAACCGTCCGACGCTTATCAGCAGCAGTTTTTGAGATTTAAAACGAAATTTACAGCAAAAATTGCAAAATGACAAAAAAAAACCACTTTCACAGAAGTGTGTTTGTTAGTTTGTTGCGCTTGTGTGTTTGTTTTGTAAATATTTGTTGCTGCGACTTTTTTGACGTTTAGTTGGCGTTTGAAAAATGATGCTCCAACATGTGTATTTTTTTGGCGTAACTAACTAGCTGCTACTTGGCAGCAGTGTAAAAAACGGTAGTTAGGGAAGTTTGCGTGCTTATTTTTTTTTTTTTTTCTGACTAATTCATGAATTTTTTTCAAGTGCTGCTGCTGGCGTTGTTGTATGATTTTTGCAGTCAACTCAAAGTTGTCTGTGTCAACATCATAAACTACATCAGAACAGCAGCAGTAGCAGCAGCAGCAGCATCAAAAAGATTGTCAACATCAATATGTTAAACATTAGAGCAAGAGCAGCAGCTGCTGGTTGTTGTTGATAAGCATCAAATTTTGTATTAAAAAAAATTTTTTGTTATTTATTTAGCACAACATTTTCAACTACTTTGCATATTATTTAATATGAAAGTTAAAAGAAATAGAATAGAGCTCCATTTGTCTAGCATGCAATTTTTTTTTGGCATGCAATTTTATAACTAATTAATTTTATTATAAAATAACATTGTTAACAATTTCAAACTTATTCAAAATGAACGAACTTCTGAAACGAAATTAAATTCTAAATATTATGAGTACTACTTTTTGAATCTTCAGTCTAACAATGTAAAAATAGTAGTTTATTAGTTAAAATAATTTTATTGTTTTTCAAAGTTTTCCCCATTGTCATTATGATGCATTTTTGCTGTCGCTTTAATCATTTGTGGAAACATTTTTGCAACTCTGAATTTGTATCTCCGAAGCAGGCCTCAAAGTCCTGTAGATGGCGTAGAAAAACACTCGCCAAGCAATTTATTTCTTAATGTCAGGAAATAAGAAGAAACATTGGGCGACAAGTTGATGACGTTTTGAGTGCTCAAAAATGCTTTTGTTTGAGCTGATGTGTGCGAGCACGCATTGTAGTGATAGAAGATGCTCTTCCTTCTGCGTTTGGGTTTCTCTTAATTTCACCAAAAAGTACAGAAGGCATTTTTTATTTTTTTAAACAAAAAACAAGTAAAGAAAGTCTAAAGTCGGTTTAGGCCGACTATGAAATACCCTAAGCCTACTTTTCAAAAACAAAAAATTTTTATTGTAAATGGGCGTCTCCAAGGGCGGATGAAGCCTATATTTAATATGCATTTAAATGTTGATGAAAAATTTACACATACCAAGTTTTATTCCTGTAGCTCACAGTTAATGCCTTTATTGTGCTTTCGCTATGGGAGATGGGCGGATTCATGGACGGATTACTTCCAATTTTTGAACACACCTTAGTTTTGGTATAAAATACATGCATACCAAATTCAATTTCTCTATGACAAACATAATCTTATTTATTGTGTTTAAAACTTTTTGGGTTGTATGGGAGGTAGGCGTGTCCGTAGGCGGATTACGTTCATTTTTCAAAAACATCTTTGTCTTGTCATAAAAAACATTCGTGCTAAATTTTAGCTCTGTAGGTTAAACAGAGGCTTATTTATTGCGTTTTCAATTTTTGGGTTGTATGGGAGGTGGGCGTGTCCGTTAGCGGATGACGTCTATTTTTCAAAGACATCTTTGTGTTGATATAAAACACATACATACCAAATTTTATTGTTGTAGGCTAATTATGAGCTGAGTTATGCAGTTTTCAATTTTCGCGTTGTACGGGAGGTAGGCGTGTCCGTGGGCGGATTCCAAAAATATTCAATAGTGCAGATCCTTGGGTCGATGTGACCATGTGTACCAAGTTTCATCCAATTATCTCAACTCCTTCTTCTCCTTCTTCTTATCCTGACGGACGGACGGACGGTCATGGATAGCTCGACCCACGTGGTGACGCTGATAAAGAATATATATTCTTTTCTATACCGGACTCGCTTCGTTCTATGCGTTACAAACGTTTGCACAAAGTTAATATACCCTGACCTTTCAGGTTTAGGGTTTATAAAAATACTAATTATGGTATATTTAATATACGTTAATGGCTTCATATAAATTGTTGAATAGAAAAGTTTTGGTAGAATTAAACTCAAGAAGTAGCATATTTTCATCTTTTGGCTTTTAGCAATCGTGTTGATTGTTTTTCGAGCATGAAATTTTTAATGTTTACTATAAAAGGATTTATTCAAAATATTAGAATGAGAAATAAAAAAAAAATTATCATATTATTAATTAAAAATTTAAAAAAAACAAACATTTCTTTCAATGAAATCTACTTACTAAATTTTTAATAGCAAAGAATTTCGTAGCTCATTAAATTAAATTTCACACAAAAACTAAATTAGTTTTCAGATATGCCAGTTCGAAAATATGCGAAAAAATTTGTAAATTTTTTAAAACTATTTTTTTGCAAATCAAATGTTCCTTTTTCTTACATGCTTTCATAATATAAAAAAAACAATATCAAAAAATTTACAAAATTTATCTCTATTTTTTGTTGCATGCTAGTTTTCTAGTAATTTTAAAAGTTTTTTATATTTTGTTTTAGAAATTGTTAATTTTTTAAAAGAATTTTTATATATCAATCAGCCTCACTTTAAATATCAACTTAAATCTAAATCTACCACTACCTGCATTTTCATTATAATTCTTTACAAACAAAAATTTAATCTCAAAAAAAATCTAGCTTGCCAGAAAAAAAAAATATTAATTAATTCAAAATTATTTATCAATCTAGCATAAAGAATTTCGCATTTCAAGGACGTGTTTTTTGTCTTTAAGTTTTTTTGACAATGCAAAATTTTGTTAAGAATAAAAAAATGTCATACAAGAAAGATAAAAACAAAGAATTTTTATTTCTTCTTTAGCTTTTTTTTAATAAATCTAGTTTTTATGCAGAACTTTATAGTAATCCTTGAAAAATTTCATGATATAGAAGCAGAAACTAGCCTGTTAGAAAAGTATTTAACATATGAGCTCGGACGTTACATACGGACACATTTCTGCGTATATTTCACACATTTCACAAAGAGCTGTTCAATTAGGATTAAACTGTTTAAATAGCTCTTCATGAGTATTAAAAATGATAATTAAAACATTATGCGTTTGAACCTATTTTCAACTAAAATTTCTTTATTTTTTTCGCCATTTCGGGAGGAACGCTCAAGCTTCGAATAATTCTGGGAAATAGTCGGTCACACGTTGAAATGTTAATAACAAATAAAATAAGTTTTAAGAAACGTTCAACAACATCTTAAAAGTCGTTATATTAAAGTCACAGATAAGAATTGCATGTGTTCGGACGTTACGTGTCGAACGTAACACATTTTTCCCTCCATATTAAAAATTCCCTCCATATTTAATCCATATTTAATATTTCGCTTAAATTATAAAGTTTTTTAATACACTGACTTTGATTTATTTCGTATTGAAGTTGTTGCTGCTCTCAGAGACATTTTATTTGAATATTTTTGAAATTTCTGGTTGACCATTTTCTGAACAAGCCCATATTTAAGTTTTTTTTTCATAAAAATATTTCCGGGCAATTCCACAAAAAGTAGAGAAAAATGTGCCAAGAACATAAACTAGCATGCTAGAAAAAAGGACATGCTTAAATATTAACTATTAAACCTTAAATGCCCACTGCATCTATTAAGATACATCACTAGAAAGCTTCTGATTTCACCCTTAACAACCCTAAAGATATGGAATTTAAATTTGTAGTCAGTAGACTAAACACTTTGATTCAAAAAAATAAAAAAAAATCTGAAACTTATTACAGTTGCTCGAAAATTGATCAACAAACAAAACAATTTTTTGTTTTTGGAAAAATTAAATAAAGTCAAGAATTGTCAGAGTGAAATCTCGACACATGTGGGCCTCCGAAACATCTAAAAAAATGTCCTACGACAGATATAGATTTTTTTAATGATATTATGCAGTTTGAATGGATTTGATCGATCATTCGATTCGATTTTACCATTTTTTCTAGAGGAAAGCAAAGAAACCTCTGCACCTCTTGTTTTTTGTAGATATTACATATAAAATTATCAATGTCGTAGGACTTGCATTAATTAGCCCAGTGATTGAAAATTTATCGCATGCGAGTTTATTGATTGCATGCTAAAAAAAAAACAAAACAAATTGGTCATTTCAGCCCTTGAAAGAACTTTGACCGAGCTTGTCTTGTTATCATCAATTGTGTTGTGTGTGTTATTAAATGTTTGCACACAATTAACCGAGAACTGGACCTACATGTTTTGTGCCGACTCCGAACGACTAAAGTTCATGTTCTCAAGAAGCTTTACATAGCATTATTTACTCTCTGAGGCTTGCCATTGTCTGCAGAGAGGTGGTGACCGATCTGAAAAATTTAAAGAAGTTTCACTTCAAACATAGAAGCCACGTATAAAACATACGGCGAACGAAACTGGTAGTAAAACCGATGAAACGAATGAAACTGCGGCGAATTGTGGTGAATTTAGGCCAATAAGCTGAATTAGGTGAATTTAGTGAAACTAGGTGTTCGCAAAACCTTATAAATTAGAATTCATAAGGTGTTCGGAAGGAACAAAATTATCAAACAATGGTTTGAGTCCGAACTAACAGATGAATTAATCAATAAAATTTTAGACCGTACTTTTTGAAGGTGGAATTTTCATCTAGATACGTTATGCTTTAATTTCCAACCATGACATGTAACGCTGGAATTTTCAAACTGTATGATTCAATGGCCAATCGGATGCAATAAGATTATCTGAGGTCACAAGAGGGTCATTTTCACTTTTATGGATTCCATGGAGCAATCGGACATATGTATATGGATGATTCTATGGCCAATCGGATGCAATTGGATTATCTGAGGTCACAGACGGGTCATTGGCAATTTTATGGATTCCATGGATCATTATATGGCCAATCGGATGCAATGGGATTATCGGAGGTCACACTTTTATGGATTCCATGGATGATTTTGACCAAAATGGATGATTCTATCGACAATCGGATGCAATGGGATTTTCTGAGGTCATTCGCAGGTGGTCATCAAAACTCCATTTTTAAGTACATTTTTGTACAAGACGAACTCAATTTATAATGATGATGATGATGAGGCTGCCCGACCATACACAAAAATCGACGTCAAAGTTCAATATTCACAGTGACAAGGTCCTTCTCTATGTTTGGTCTCTGTATTTGTTGGAGCTGTGATGTGCTATAGGCTGCTACAACTAGATGAAACTATCACAGAGCAACTCTACCGAACTCAATTGATGCGTTTGAACCGAGCATTGAAGCAAAACCGTCCAGAGTGCGATCAAAGGTACAACAAGGTAATTTTGCAACATGACAACGCTCAGCTACATGTCGAAACGCTGAAATGGGAAGTCTTACCCTACAATTTGCTTTCTTTGATGACGCATGACGCTGAATATCAGCACTTTTGCTCTTTTACTTTTTTTGTAAGACTAAACTAAAAACCCTCTATATTTTTGGGTTAAAGTTTCACTTCTACCGTGCGTGGCGGCCACACACATATTTTTTTTATTGAAACAACTTTTCGCCGCGACTGGGGATCGAACTCGGGCTCCGAGCGTGCTAAGCCACACACTTAATTTGCACGCCACGGTCACCACTATTGCATGCTACAGAAAGTTTATGATTGCAAAAATTTTTGTTCCGTGTTAAAATGGCTACTTTAAATTTGTGAATGCAAAATTTTTGTCAAAGCAAAACAAAACCGTGCTAAAAAAAAATATGCAGCATGCTGGAAATACAAGCAAAGACTTTGTATATTTTATTAAATGTTTTAAATAAAACTTAATACGAATTAATCAAAATATATCTTTATCTTCTTCTCTACTTTATAAAAATAAGTCGGGTTTTCCTTCCTGACGCTATAACTCCAGAACGCACGAACCGATTTCCACGGTTTTGCATTCGTTGGAAAGGTCTCGGGCTCCGTGAGGTTTATAGCAAAGAAAATTCAGGAAAAATTTCAACAGAAAAGCGGAAAAATCTTTTTTCACATACAGCGCCATCTCTGATACATAGCATGTACTACAAACCAATATTTTAAGTTGATGGCGCCGGTGCGTGATACATTGTTTGACAGCTACTCATTGTTCTCTGCTCAGTTAATTTCATGTGATAAGCCGGTATTGTGTTCACTGTGAAATAAATCGAGAGCTGCAATACAATGTTGATACAATGCAGGAATTCGTTCGAAATAATGTGCCGTTGCTGAATGAACAGCAAAAACAAGTATACGAAACATTAATGCAAGCGGTGGACAATAATACTGGTGGTCTATTCTTTCTAGACGCACCTGGAGGAACAGGGAAAACATTTGTCATTTCATTGATTTTGGCCACTATTCGATCAAGATGTGACATAGCCTTGGCGTTAGCATCATCTGAAATCACTTGAAGCACTTAACTTCACACTGAAGGATCTTCGGCGAAATAACAACATCTTTGGCGGCTTGATGATATTGTTGGCAGGCGATTTCAGGCAGACGTTGCCAGTAATTCCCCGTGGAACGCCTACAGATGAATTAAATACTTGCCTGAAGGCATCACCTTTATGGAATAACGTAAAAACATTATCGCTAACAACTAATATGAGAGTTCAACTTCAAAATGATCAAATTGCTGCACAATTTTCCAAACAATTATTAGCTGTTGGAAATGGAAAAGTCCCAGCTGATGCGACATCAGGATTAATTACTCTTACCAACGACTTTTGCCGATTTGTAGACTCTCAATTAGCTCTTATTGAAAATGTTTTCCCAAACATTAGTGAGAATTATCAGAATTATGCTTGGTTAAGTCAACGAGCAATTCTTGCCGCAAAGAATAATGATGTACACGCACTGAATTTCACCATTCAATCAAAAATTGCTGGCGATTTGGTGACATACAAATCCGTTGATTCCATAACAAATCCCGATGATGTAGTAAATTATCCAACAGAGTTTTTGAACTCTCTGGAGTTACCAGGATTTCGACCACATAACTTGCAACTCAAAGTTGGTACTGTTATTATGATATTGCGTAATTTTAATCCACCGCGACTTTGCAACGGTACTCGACTTTCGGTAAAAAGACTTATACCGAATTTGATTGAGGCAACCATTATTAACGGAAAGTACGCAGGTGAAAATGTATGTATTCCTCGAATACCAATGATTCCGACTGATCTTCCGTTTGACTTCAAACGATTGCAATTTCCAGTTCGCCTTGCGTTCGCAATGACAATTAACAAGTCGCAAGTCCAATCGCTTAGTGTTTGCGGGATAAATTTAGAAAATCATTGTTTTTCACATGGGCAGTTATACGTTGCGTGTTCACGAGTTGGGAAACCATCCGCTTTGTTTGTGTTAACATCAGACCAAAAAACAAAAAATGTGGTTTACCAGAGAGCACTTCAATGAAACGGATAATTTGCGGACACGTATAACGCTTCGATTCAGTATTTACCTTAGATTCACTTTCATTTACTTAGAGAAGTTCAACTAAATAAAACTCATTTTTGTAATTGAAATGAATTAATTACTGTTGTGAAATGAAATAAAATTTTTCCTTTTTAAATAGAAAGCAAAAAAAAAATGTTTCTTCATCTTTTAATTACCAAAAGAAATGTTACATTAAACGAAGCCATCTGGTGGCGAAACGGAGTTCGCCGGGTTTGCTAGTCTTGCTATAAAAATAAAAAGTAGTATAACTGTTAGACAAAAATTTTATTTAATCAGTAAATTTAAATTTAGTCAGATTGTAAAAACTAAATTGGAAAAATATGTGAAAAATCTAAAAATTTTTAAAACTACTCTTTCTATATAATAATTTTGTAGTCAAAAATAATTTAAATTGAAATTTAGTTACAGCAAAAATTCATTCTTAACAAGAAATCTTAATACGCAGTACGTTTCGCAGTACGTTTGCTAACAGCAGCTGACGCTATATGGAGATTTCACTTAAATATATAGTACAAAAGTATATGTTATAATATAAGAATTATCATTCATATTATTTGAATTAATCCCCTGTTTTGTATGCATTTCAAGTAGCTGCCTCCATTTAAATATCGTTATAAAACTGCGCCTTATGCAATACAAACAAACTCAACGGACGTTAAATTTTTCATTGAGTTCATATATATTTTATGTAATTATATATTATATTTTATGGCATTATACTAAGCAATAATAATTAAAAAACAATTAATAATTAACACTTTCATACTTCGTCGAACAATCGTTTGACTTTTTGCGGTTGCTTAAATTTATATTGAAATGCCGCATGCGTACCAACAACCCACCCCCTTATAGAGGTGCAAACGTAAACGTATTTTTTATTTACTTCTTTTTTGTTCAATATTTCATCAACTTTATTGTTGAAACGTTTTGTTCGTTTCTGTTATTATCGCTTATTTCGTCATTTTTCGATATACATACATACATACATATTGCGCTTTTATATTATTATTACACTCGTTCATTCGTTGCAAAAGTGACACAACTCCAAAGTTGGTTTATTTTTAAGATGAAAGCTCTTAGTTTAAGTCTTCTCAGTTATTTTTGCTTTTATGAATATCATGATATACATACTTTACTTGTTTGTACTTTACTCTTACAAGGTTTAAACTTTTACCAAATTTTGAGTTTTTTTTTTTTTTTGTTTCAGGTAAGCCAAACTCGAGATATCCTGCACACCGTTTTTTTCTGCTTATTTTTAAATAAAATATTCTTGTCTAATTTTTATGTATAATTTTCTCGGCATATTAACACACTCCTTCACATTTAAAACTCTCGAAACTGAACATTATAAAGTGTTTATGGCTCATTTATTTCATAACACTTTAGAGCCCAACAGTAGTAGATAATTATTTTTTTATAGAACCTATCACTGACTGCAATCATCAAATCGCTATATACACAAAATTCTATGAAAGCCTAGCGTTGAGCTTAACTTTTTATGGTTTTCTTTTGTTTTTTTGTTATCCTTGCAACCAAGCACTACAACCATGAAACCGTTCATTAATGAAGAATCAAATCAAAAGGTCGCGTACGCGACAGACTACTTTGCTCAACAGTGACTTAGGTAGATAGATAGGCGTCACATAATTCTGCTGCAAGCTATCAGATTCCATCAATGTCACGTTCATGGCTCCAGTCTAGGACTAACAAGCACGACTATAAAGAGTCTGTAGCAGAAAAAAGGGTTGTTGTGCTTTTTGTACGCTATGTTGTTTTACAACAATGTTACAATTGAGTGCAGTTATGCGGAAGTCGTTGTTGAATGAGCCATTACGGCGGAAGTAGATGGTGTCTGTAACAGTTTTTTTTTTTTGTTTTTTGTTTGTTTTATTTTTCTATTGTTAGACAGACGGCTTTACTGCGATGAGTTTGTTAAAAAGTAGTTAAGCAAAAAATGTATTAATAAGATAGAACATAGTAGACAGAAGATGAGATGAATGACTTAACAAAAATAACACGTACAACTTGAAGCTATGAATAAGCAAAAAAATGTTAACAGAGTAAAAAAAAAACACGATGAAAAACATTCATTCTCAGTTAAGGACATAAAATGTAATCTAAACAAATAAAAACAAAAAACTTAGTTAAGGCAGTTAATAGCGCTACGTGCAGATCCTTGCGGAACACGCTAGACTTTATGAACAG